>OU452272.1:40589179-42989179 GCA_911728535.1 Pammene fasciana | reverse complement strand
GCAGATCATTATTTTGGAGTGCATTGAACACACCCTTATTTCTACACTTTAAAAATAAGTAAAGTAACCCAACATAGTGCAATGCGGCATATAAAGCCTGACCAGGAATATATGACCATGCGCCATAAAAAAAGCGACCTCTTTACGTAAAGAGGGCGCTTTTTTTTCCTCATGTAAGTATATGGTGACAGATCAGTTTAGTATGAAAGATATAGTTCCAATGAATTTCCGCAATATGGCGCATGGTCATATATTTCTGGTCAGGCGTTACATATTAAATGTACCTATACATAGAAAAGAGAATTTACTTATCTATGACCTGCAGATACTGTTATTTCCTCGTGTTAGTATAATCAGGCCAAAAAAGGAAGATAGATTTTTTTTGTCTAAACTGATTTGCCTGACTGTAATGAGTAGCGTACGGACAGGTGGTGGCATTATTGAGCAGAGAAGGCACTGGAGTGGCCTATGTTACATTTTATGTAAGAATTACTAAGATTACATTTTTTTCTAAAGCATACATTTCTCTTTATGGATAGAATTTTTGAATTCCCCTTCGTTTTGCCCGCTACCTTTGGCTGATGTTTTCAACTATATTTTGGTCTGCCCTACATTTATGGCATGCTTTAGGCATACCTACAGGGTGTTTTTCAATAGATATTGTGCGAGGTAATTTGGTAGGCCATACTACACAACTTTAACTGGGACCAACTCCGAACCAACTAAGACCAGGAGTTCGATTTTTGAATCTCACCGGGTGACTTATTTCGTACTAAATAGTCATCGGCTGCATACAAAAAAGGCACCGGTGAGATTCAAAAATCGAACTCCAGGGGGCCAATTTTTGACTTTCGAGACCCGAATTCAAAAAGTTTAAGCTCGAAAATAATCGCACACAACTATTTTTTCGCATGAAATTAATAGTTTAAATACTCATGATTTTAAATTCCTATCGCTGTTATTTTTAAAACATAATATCATAGTTTTATTCTGAGTTGCAAATGTCACTTTCGGGTGTTCGAATCTCAAAAATCACCCCCCAACTCCGAAATCCCAAAAGAATTTTTGACTGTTTCATTACATTTCAGCCGATCAGACGTCGACGTGTTCTATGGGGAGGCCAAAGATTTTTTTGGGATTTCGGGGTCGATCCCATAGAAAAAGTTATTCAGTATAACTTACCTAATCACCTCTCACAATATGGCTAGTTATTGAAAAAACACGCTATTCGAGTATACATATTCTCAAAAACCGCTTTTACAAGATTATCCACAATCCTCTAACATAGTAGTAGGACCAAACACGTCGGGTCTCATACCGGCCGGCCACTGATGCGTGTATACACGTCACGCGGACGTTACGCGAGGGGTTACGTTACACGTCACGCCCCAGTACTATCGGGTTATCTACACACAGCAGTGTGTCAGCCAAGTTAGAATACTAGAGACCACATAACACTGGTCACGTGTCCGCTTAAACTACTCGGGCTCAGTGACACAAAGAGATCATGGCCTCTGTATAGAGTTGCTAGCCATTTGTCCGTCTCTATTTGACTAAAAACATTTTTTTTAATTGCTATTTAAAGTGTACGCCAACCCCTAAAATATGTATACACTTTTGAAACTTAATACAATGGAGTAAAGTGTATACATATTTATGGCGTTGCCTGTACCTGATGCTATTGGTGGAGGGACTGGGATAAAAAATATATGAATTGGTAACTATGGCATGATTTTTGGGTGCCTGTTGAAATTCTAATAAAATACTAAACATGAGGTACTGAAAGTAAGTTTTAAAAAATCTCGTTTAAAATTATTATTGCTTTTAAAGTTTATTGGAACATTATTTAATGAAATTGGAATTTAATTTTAGCTAATCAATCGTACTTTCGCAAGCAAACTATGTAAAAAAATCGCAAAGCACATGTCACAACACCACATCACGTTTAATATCCAACTTCAACAAAATGAACTAGGTACGGTCAAGGACTTTAATTGTTGAGCCATTTAGGGTTCACTTTACAGTGGACATTTCATAGAGTAAGTATAAAACAAAAGAAGATAGCTTGAACCGTTAAAGTCCGTGACTGTACGTGTTTTAAGTAGCGCTAGTGAAAAAGGGTACAAGTCAAAATGGCTCAGGGAATAGTGGCACAAGTCCTATAAAATGTACGGCACTTGTACCCTTATTCGCTGAGCCATTTTGACTTGTACCCTTTTTCACTAGGGCCACAGAATTAAGTAACCACATCCAACCCTATAGTCCAGACAAAGTATTTTTAAGACCTACAGGATGTCCCAGAAATCGACGTCAAGCCGTGAATGGATGATAGACCAAGCTACTAGTATAACAGTTATCAGAAAAATACAAAAAAAAATATATCTCGTAATTATTTTTCTGATAACTGGTACAACTTGGTTTATCATCCATTCACGGCCTGACGTCGACTTCTGGGACACCCTGTATAAAACTCTCTTTAAATCTTCCTATAATTTACATAAAGGTAAATAATTATGTCGACTCCATATTTTTTTTAAATTTAGGCCCAATTTTTTCACATAAACATGGAATTTTTAAATAACACATAAAAAAATATTACCCTCACAAATTGAAAAATTACGAAGATATCTTAAAACTGTTTTTTTACACTTTTATTTAACTTGACCCCATATAGTTGTTTGTTTATTTAATATGTGCATCAAATTTAAGTTCAATTTCAAACACTTCCCAGCGTCTGATTGAACTGAAATTTGATGACATAATAATTTACATGACAATGCTAACTACTAGGTACAGTCTGCAATAAAATGTGTACCAAAATATTTTTGGGGTGTTACTTGTTTATCTATCTTAGTAGCTATACAATTTCTAACCCTTGCATTACTCCCAGTTCCGATAAAGATATGAATGTACCTTGCCTTGCGCCCGCGCAGAGCTGCTTTCACTGCGACGCGCCCGGAAGCGGCCCGGTCTTATGAGCGCCCCCGCCAGTAGACAGAGTGGATTTAAAGAGAATCTAAGCACTAGAGATGCAACGGATAGTGGTTTGGCCGGATACCGGATATTCGGCCTGACCCTCCGCCGAATATTCGGTATCCGGCCGCCGAATATTCGGCCGGCGGTACTAGACCTACAATTTGAGGTTCGCAGGTGCGCTTTCGACCTGTTTCGTAGTGAACGTTCGCGCGGACAAATTCCTATATAGGCAACAAAACTAGTTTTATTTTATTATGTCACTAAGGAGTAACTTCTCTCAAAAGTACACACGCGCTCGCGTTTTTATGTGTTAAAAAAATAAGTTTGTAATGTTATCGTGTGACGTGGTTACGGTAGTGAGTGACTCTGACTACATCCGGTATCCGGCCGGATAGGACGAAGATATCCGGTATCCGGCCGGATACTAAAATAAGGGCCGGATAGGCCGGATACCGGATAGTAACCGGATATTCGGTGCATCTCTACTAAGCACTAGTCTATCCTGTGAGTCTATCTGGGTACTCGTGTGCCAATATTTTGGGAGCAACATTATACAGTAAATCTTGAGGAATAATACGGGAATGTTGAGCCAGTTGCTGTCCGTAATTTAGCCGTGTAATGAATGACCAATAGCTGACATGTAGCTAGGGCTGCCATCCGTCCGGGTTTCCCCGGATTTGTCCTAGTTTGGAGGGCGTCCGGGGTGCGTCCGGGGGGGTTTTCAATAAGTGTCCGGGGAAAACCCGGACACTTTTTATGTGAGGAAACAACCCATTGAATTTAATTTAGTGCCATTATTGATTTGGACTTTGGACACGTCCGGGGAAAAAATGAGATTTACGCCAATTGTCCGGGTTTTTTTAATTATTGTCCGGGTTCGGCGAATTTAGAGATGGCAGCCCTACATGTAGCTCATCATGCGACTTTGCGCTCCGATATATTTGATGGCGACAGTACGGGGCTGGGATCGAACTTGCGTCCTTTGGATTGAAAGCCGCGCGCATTACCACAAATCTACTGCCGCATCATGGCAGCTATAGTATATATTATTTGTCGCAAGTTATTCCAACTCTCTACCTCTGAGGTTAAAAATTGAGCTATTCAGTAATATGCAGCCGTGTACCTCAAAGCTTTGAGTAGCACGCGAGGTATCCGCGCGATTCACGTTCACAGACCGCTTAACTAGACTGAGCATTCCAAGTTTCCTTACTACACACCTCAAAAATGAGATTGAAAATTGAGCTATTGAGTATCCAGGTGATTCACGCACACAGACCACTCAGCTACAAGATGAAGCAGAAAAGGTACAGTCAAAATAACAATGCGCAGGTTTGACTAAATGGGGTTGGCCGGTGAAAACTTTTGCAGAGGGCGCTGTTCCAGATTCCATACAATAAGAGAAAGAGATACAAACAATGATAGAAAGAAACAGACGATGAATGGTCCCTAACTTGTATGCAGGCATACAGCTTTTCTTAGGCAAAAACCTTTCCTATGGCGTTAATCTACATCATTTTAATTTTAGTATATTCCAAAAACGGATGGATTTCAATTTCGAAGCAATTCGAGACAAAACATTGAGTCATTTTCGCGAAAATAAATAAAAACTACTTCGCGCCATACAAATTTAGCTTTTCTAGGGACCAATTTTGAAGATGTCACTTTGACAGCTGCCAACCCCATTGAGCTCCAAGGATAATATAAACTTAGATTGACAATGTATAAATACAGAGCCACGTTCCCGTATCTCAAGCCAAGGTAAGCGTTGTATATCGTTTCATAAAAGCAGCTGGTCTCAGTTTGATAGAGTTTGTTATCCGATTTGATGCTATCAAAACAATTCCATTTCATGGCCTCCATAGCCTAGTTGGTAGTGACCCCGCCTACGAAGCTGGAGGTTCCGGATTCGAATCCTGGTAAGGGCATTTATTTGTGTGCTAATCTCAAATATTTGTTCCCGAGTTATGGATGTTTTCTATGTATATAAGTATCTATTTATCTTTCTAAGTATGTATATCGTCGCCTAGCACCCATACTACAAGCTTTGCTTAGTTTGGGGTTAGGTTGATTTGTGTATTAAGATTGTCCCCATATATTTATTTATTTATGGCTCGCACATGATGGACCATCATAGGGATGCAGCTATGCGTTAGAGGGAGCTAACGATATTGCGATCTCGTACTGTTGCATAGCTGCGTCTCTATGATGGCCCATCATGTAGAAGTAGCCTCAGACATGACCGATGGTATTGCGGCACCTACCGAGGTACAGCCACAGAGTTTAATTGTTGAGCCATTTAGTTTAATTTTCTTTTGTTTAATACTTCACTAAAATTTCCAATGCAGAGTGAATCCTTAATGACTCAACAATTTAGAAAAAATGTGATTTTGTATGGACATTTTCAATTCGATTGCTTATTTATCATCCTTGACTAAGGGCTGCCATCCGTCCGGGTTTCCCCGGATTTGTCCTAGTTTGGAGGCCGTCCGGGGTGCGTCCGGGGGGGTTTTCAATAAGTGTTGGGGAAAACCCGGACACTATTAATGTGAGGTAACAACCCATTGAATTTAATTATTTACTTAGTGCTATTATTGACACGTCCGGGGAAATAATGCGATTTACGCCAAACGTCCGGGTTTTCTTAAATTATTGTCCGGGTTCGGCGAATTTAGAGATGGCAGCCCTATCCTTGACAGAAATTATAGAACGGTGTATCCGGAGCCAATAAGTACCTATTGTTGATCCCATCCTAGCATTTTAAAAGTAGTTTTCAGAAAACAGTGTACCTACCATTTTTGAAAAAAAAACGCAAATTTTCCATACAAAAATTATTAGTCAGTTTTGTAACGGTCCATACAGAATGTATGGTAAAATGCGTCATAAAACTGAAAAAAATCAGGGACACCTTTTTATAATTAAATCCATAGTTCTCGTGATTCTGAGTAGAAATAACCCGAAATACGAGTATGTTGTTAGTGTTTCCAGTAAATGGTACATTTTTTTCTGTTAATGCTCACGTATAAAGGTCAAAGTATCACGCTCTTTATACAAGGTGTAACAAAAATACTGGTGATCCTTTTAAGGGCATAATTGGTTTCGTATTCTTATTGTGAAAAAATAAGAAAAAAAATTTTTCTCGCGAAAAAGTTTTTGGTATTGTATGGAGGGTTAGCCAGCTGGGACGACTCGCCCCATACAAAAAATTTTTTTCGCGTCCATAAAAATTTTCACCTAATTTTTCCGACTCGCAATACGATACCAATTATACTCTTAATACGGATCACCAGTATTTTTGTTACACCCTGTATATGTGTTTATTTATAAATTTTATAATGCTATGCGGTGTCTATTCGTGACGAGTGATCAAGCCGGTAACTATTTAGTTGTCGCATGCCTCGGCACGGTGCAAGAGTCGACTGCGGTTTGAACATAGTCGTTAGGTATTATTAAATAAATATTTTTTACTCACTTTTTAAATAAATTATAGTAATTTTACGGTAGCGAAACGCAGACGAATGCATGCGTCGGACCGGTAACCCGGCACAAGGTGAATGGCGCGACATTTACAAGTAATTTTTACTTTTTTACTTTTTCCCAATGTTTTCTCATTATCATATTATGTACTTACTTTAACTGATAAGAGAGCAATCCATTATATCACAGTCTGTTGGTGTTAAAAATTAGAAATACAAAGTTCTGGTTAAAAATAGACAAATAAAAGCGGGCACAAAAAATGAAGACTGATGAATTATTTATAAATTCGTAACGTAACACATATGAACTAAAATTCAATGTTCGCTATCGATCCGTTGCAATCATCATATTATACTTAATCATGAAGACGGCCACCAGTATCCGTAAAATATAGCAAAAAAAAAGCAACTAACCAACCACTCACTGGTTCAGTCGGATCTCGGACTGCGTATATTACAGCATAATATGACAAAGTTGTGACTTTGTCTAGCAACCCTGTATGTAATACGTGATTATCATAACAATAACACGTAGAAAATGTAATTAAATGCAGTAATGGTGGAAAAGGAATTAAAACTAAAATAAGTAAAATAATTAAAAATTAAAAAACACGACTGCGTTTGTTTTAAATGAACAGAAAAGTTAAAAATAAGCTCTAAACATGATTGAGAATGTCTTTGAAACCTTATGGTTGAGACTGTGCCTTCCTACACCCTGACGTACGCTGGATCTTTTAAAATACATATTTTGCTTCGATTGCAGTCGGGGGACCTTTTTATGGGTATTGTGTTATACAGTTTAAAAGGTCCCCCCACTGCGATCGAAGTAAAATATGTATTTTAAAAGATCCAGCGTACGTCAGGGTGTAGGAAGGCACAGTCTCAACCATAAGGTTTCAAAGACATTCTCAATCATGTTTAGAGCTTATTTTTAACTTTTCTGTTCATTTAAAACAAACGCAGTCGTGTTTTTTAATTTTTAATTATTTTATTTATGGCAATACTTCTCTTTCAACAGAAAATATTGGCAATGATTTTTTCGTGAAAAAGATACAAACATTTAATTGGGTTCCTATCTTACATCTGACACCATGTTTTTCCTTCCACTTTATCTTTTTTTCTCCTCTGTGTTGAAAGGAAAGATGGCAGTCGCTTTCGTAAAAAACTAGTGCATACGCCAATTCATGGAATAAGGGTTGCCAAGCGGACCTCAGGCTTAAATGAGCCGTGGCAAAAAGCCAGGATAAACACAAGGAGGATGATGACTTTTTATCATGTACAGTCAGCATCAATAGTATCTTCCTACACGATGGCCTCAAAAATATGTGACACGCTCCTATGGCTCTACAAATAAGAGCAGGTCACATATTTTTGCGGCCTTCGTGTAGGAAGATACTATTGATGCTGACTGTACATACGTATTTACTTGTTTTTTAGGATCCAAGAGGCTAATTGCATGACCTTATACGTGACTTAGCGCGCCAAGATCGAAAGATCGAAACCAATTTTGTTCAGCGTACCTAGTTTATTTTAGCTTGTGGTCTGTGTCTTCAATAGACAATAACACACAGTGTGTAACAGAGGACACGCCAGTCTACTTAACCTCTCTACGCATAAAACCATACTGTCCTAGCCTCCAATTTTTCTCCCAGAACTACACCATGGCTACGCTACAGTATTGTTGAATATAGGTAATTTTATCATCAAACTTCACAAGAACTAGCTTCTTTGGCTCAAAGCGGCGTAGTGCAGCACATTTTTTTACGATACTAGACGTGATGTTGTAAAGAAGTATCTTAATACCGCGAAGTAGAACATTTCATTACATTCAGAGCAAGGACGCGTCATACTACACGTAGTTGCATTGCATTGTCCGCGAGGCAACCGGATGGCTCGCGGTATTAAAGGTCACAGCTCATTAGAGCGCCTCTGCAGCCGACCCACACTGCCTCATCGCTCAGCGTCCACTCGTTGTCGAGTTGATGTAGTGAGTGCATGGCCATACAAATTCATATAAATAATAACTAACCGCTCGAGGTGAGGCTGTGAGGGGCGGGTGCCGAGGCGCTCTAATGAGCTGTGATCTTTAAGCTCCCTACGTGCTGTGGAACCACCCTATGCAACCCGAAATGACCCACATTGGACCTTGGCTTTCATCCTCCTCCCCTCAATTTCCAGTACTTTATGTGATCCAGAACGAGCATGCAAATGGCCATGTGCACCGGCTGGTCGGTAATCGTTTCGTCAGCTGTTAGAAAAATGAGGGGGGGGGGGCATGAAAAACTAAGTACAACGTGGGTCAATTTGGGTTGCATAAGTTGGTTACACAACACGTAGGGAGCTTATATACCGCGAGCCATCCGGTTGCCTCTTGGACACTATAACTACGCGCCATTGCTTTAACTAATATTATTCCTCCCAAGTCTCTAATACCTACTTATTACAATTAAACATGTAAGTTTTATATATCTTTCGACTCAATTTCCAACCTATTGTTTTAATTTAATTTCTAAAATGTTCGTATTAACGAAAGAATATTTTTATATATGTATCATATACATTTTTGTAATCAGCGTGAAAAGCTCTTCATTTTGATACCCCACTCGATAGGTTTGCAAGATTTTTTTTTCTTAGGTTTGCGCAATCTGGAATATTTTGTCCGCCATATTGTTTTTACGGTGACGTCACATAGCCTATGTTTCTTGGGATAACGTAACGATTCTAATGATACCCAATACATCTAAATCGGTTCAGCCGTTCAGTTGTTCTAGTGGAACAAAGAATTTTATTTTAGCCACATACATACATGAACCCTGAAAACAATACACTCCTTTTTTTGGGCAGTCGTGTAAAAAAGGCCAAGTGCGAGTCGGACTCGCACACGAAGAGTTTCGTACCATTATTATCAATTTATTTGTATTGTATCCATGACGCCCTAATTCGGTCGTCAGTTGTTTTATCCCGCGGCCCGCTCAGGTTTTTAGGGTTCCGTAGCCAAAATGGCAAAAACGGAACCCGTTATAGTTTCGCCATGTCCGTCCGTCCGTCCGTCCGTCCGCGGTCTATCTCAGTGACCGTTAGCACTAGAAAGCTGAAATTTGGTTTGAATATGTGCATTAACCAAGCCGACAAAACGGTAGAATAAAAACGCGAAAAATATATTTTGTTAGGGTACCTCCCGTACACGTGAAGTGGGGGGCGAAATTTTTTTCGTTCCAACCATGTTGTGTGGGGTATCGTTGGATAGGTCTTTTAAAAAGAATTAGGGTGTTCTAAAACAGTTTCTGGATAAAACTAATACTTTCAATGAAAACTATATTGAAATAAATCGGTTGAGCCGTTTTTGAGTTAGCATTCAAAAACCCATAGTGAAAGGACGTAAGTAAAAAACCGGCCAAGTGCGAGTCGGACTCGCGCACCGAGGGTTCCGTAAAAACCTAAAACAATTGCTATTTCTTATGATTGCTTCAATACCTACGCGTTTACGAGGAAACAGGTAGTAAGTTTAAAATTAAAAAAATATTTTAAGTACTATTTTACTGAAAATGTCTACTTTTCGTAATTTTTCCTTTGTCTTTGCTATATGAAGTTTCTTCGTGCCAAGTTTCAAGTTTCTGAGTTTACGGGAAGTACCCTTTAGGTTTTGAGTTTCTTGCGAGTACTCATCTCCAAAATATGCAACTTAAATTGCTATTTCTTTTGATTGCGTTGACATGAAAGTTTGTTTTTGCCACAGCTGAAAGGTATAATAGACCTGAGTATTTGATATGCATTTCAATTTAATACCTTTACGCGTTTACGAAGAAGAAGGTAGTAAGTTTAAAATTTATAAAAATATTTTTTGTATGATTCTACTAAAAATGTCTACTTTTTATAATTTTTCCTGTTTCTGTGCTATATGACGTTGATTCGTGCCAAGTTTAAAGATTCTGAGCTTGCGGGAAGGACCCTTTAGGTTTTGAGTATCTCGCGAGTACTCAGTTTCAAAATATGCAACTTAAATTGCTATTCCTTTTGATTGCGTTGACATAAAGATTTGGTTTTGCTACATCTGAAAGGTACTATAACCCTGAGTATTTGACATGAATTTCAATTGAATAACTTCACGCGTTTACGAGGAAAATGGTAGTAAGTTTAACATTTAAAATATATTTTTTTGTATGATTTTACAAAAAAAATCTACTTTTCGTAATTTTTCCTTTGTCTGTGCTATATGAAGTTTCTTCGTGCCAAGTTTCAAGTTTCTGAGTTTACGGGAAGTACCCTTTAGGTTTTGAGTTTCTTGCGAGTACTCAGTTTCAAAATATGCAACTTAAATTGCTAATTCTTTTGATTGCGATGACATAAAAGTTTGGTTTTGCTACATCTGAAAAGTCCTATAGCCCTGAGTATTTGACATGAATTTCAACTTAATAACTTTACGCGTTTACGAGGAAAAAGGTAGTAAGTTCAAAATTTTAAATATATATTTTTGTATGATTTTACTAAAAATGTCTCCTTTTTATAATTTTTCCTTTGTCTATGCTATATGATGTTGCTTCGTGCCAAATTTCAAGTTTCTGAGTTTATGGGAAGTACCCCGTAGGTTTTGCGAGTGCCGAAAACTCTAAAATTTGCAGCATAAACGACTGTATCTTTTGATTGCGTTGGCTTTTAAGTTTGATTTTTTCACAGCTTCAAGGGACAATAGACCTAAGTATTTGGTATAAATTTCAGCTTGATACCTCCACGCGTTCCTGAGAAAAATGGTCTTGACAGACAGACAGACAGACAGACAGGCAGACAGACAGACGGACAACAAAGTGATCCTATAAGGGTTCCGTTTTTTTCCTTTTGAGGTACGGAACCCTAAAAATGACGTAAGCGCCGTCAAATTTCCCGTAAGAAACGACCTTTTGAATTAATGGTCTCAGTTTACGGAACCCTACACTGAGCATGGCCCGACATGCTCTTGGCCGGTTTTTGTTCGTAGTTGAACTACTCATTGTAAATGAGTGTACTCTGCTATACCGGGTGACCAGATCTGATTTCCGGTTATACGGGACAACTGTGTTGAAAATACGGGATTCGGGGTTAAAATACGGGACAGGGGGAATGTCTACTCATTAGGGTGGTCCAAACATATACAGTTTTGATTTTTTTATCTCCACTAGGTTCTTTTAGTTTCAATACTCCTAAAGGATATTTATACCTAATTTGAGAACAATTAAATTTTATTTTGTGGGCGCTATGAATGACACAATTTTGCAATACAAAAATGTATGAAGAAAAATTATACTATGAATAATTCCTAATTGGAAATGTTTTTGATAATTTTTATACATTATTTATATTAAGTTATTTCTGAATAACTAATAAATCGCTTAAATTTTGAATTTTAGGGTAATTTAGATTTTTCCGTTTGTATGGGAATATTACAAATATTGAAATCATAGCGACCAGTAAACTATCATCAAATGAGCTCAAATTTTGGATATAGACTTCATTTTCTTAACATAACAAAAGGAGCCTTTTGGGGTTAAGATTTGTAATACTTTTTTTTCTCCATACATTCATGGACCACCCTACTACTCATAGTGTTGTGTTCTTGCTGGTGAGTGAGGTTGCCAAAGAGCTCAAAGAGGACCCAGGGTGTTGACGACGAGGGACCCTCTTGTTCCTTTAGCCTCCAGTGAATCCTCCTTTACTACGAACTATTTTGGAAGGAAGAATAGATCGCAAGAGAGGTCGAGGCAAACCCAGACGCAGTTACATGGACCAAGCGAAGGAAAAAGTAGGAGCCGCCTCGTATCAAAAGGTCAAGGAACTGGCGCAGGATAGATAGATGGAATATACTCCACCGACAAGAGAATCCCTCTTAAGTTAATGATGATGATGAATCCTCCTTTATGTACAGGGTCGGCAACGAGGGAGGGTTCCCTGCCTGTCGTACGAGGCGACTAAAAGGGAACCTTGGGGTAGTCAAGGGTCACAGTACGGGGCTGTGATCCTCAAACAGGCTGAAAACCGTAAGGGCATAACTTCAGGGCGGCACCGGCGCGTTCAGTAGAGATCCCGGAGCCGTCCAAATGGCGTTGAGGAGGACCCTCGGGGGGTTTTTAGTCGGTGCGACTCCGACATAACTTTCGCACTGCCCCGTGGCGCGGAAGTATCCATAAAGGATTTTCCCCTCGAAAAAAAAAAAAAAAAAAAAGGCGTCGATATGCTACGGTAGCCGCTTACCGTCAGGCAGGCCGTATGCTTGCTCCCGCCGGCCATATCCGGCGGACAGATCTGCGCGTGTAACCCTAGCTGTTAACCACGCCTTCATCACACCTCCATGCATCATAAACCCCATACAAATGATATTAAGTTGATAACGTTTATGACTACTTATATTATATCTCCGTAATCTATTTGATATCGATACTATAACTTGTGATTAACAGAACAAAGCTAACTACATCGTTAGGGATCATCCATTAATTACATCACACCTCAAGGGGGGGGAGGAGGCCCACAAAATGTGACATATCGTGACAGGGGGGAGGGAGGAGTTCCATGTTTGTGACCTCACAATCCTCACATACAATTTTTTTACAAAATGTTAGTTTAAAAAAATATCAATTGTTAGCAAACATTGTACTAAACTAATTTTCTACATACTCGGATTTGTTTGAATACTTTCGTTCCCTATAAATTTGATACTATTTATCTGGCAATCTTCATAAAAAGTTAGTTTCAAAGTGATGTTGTAATTTTTACCCTACTAAACTAAAAATCGAAATGTGACGTTAAACTCAGGGGGAGGGTGCAGTTAATTGTGACGAAATGTGACATCGGGGGAGGGAGGGCACAAAAAAACATGAAATTGGTGTGACGTAATTAATGGATGATCCCTTAGGTATAATAAAGCAGGACAAGTCTATTAGGTACTACGTTTTCATTTCATAGCCGTTTTGTACGTAACACAGTACGATACAGGCCGCCGTGGGGTGCCCGGCCTTAGAATTGTCCCCCACCATATCGTCCCGTGGTTGCAGTAGGAGTCTGCTAAGGGAATATACCGGGAGATGGGCAGCAGCATCTTCCGAAAGCCTACAAACAAACAAATAAAAACCGCGCGCGCCAACCCGCCTGCCTGCCAAGCGTGGCGCGTATGGCAAACCCCCCCTTAATGGGGAGGCCTATGTTCAGCAGTGGACGTCTTGATGGCTGAGATGATGATGATGACAGTACGATAGGCCTAACAGTAACAGTTATCATCTCTCATACAATAAATGCACAAAGTTATAATATATCATTTAAACAAAATAGAACCGACTTCACTTAGCCTTCATGTTTCCAAAGCCAAATGCCCGAGCTACTGTAAAAAATACTCAAATCACTATATAATAGTACATTTCGATATTAGTGCGGAAAGTAAGTCATTACTTCACGAGTACCGAGATGGGTAAATTGCAGAAAAAATGTACCTTTACTTTTTTTTTAATTTGATAAATATTTTGAGTCTATCCGAAGAAAAATGTAACGAAACTGATAATTTCTCAGTTTCGTTACACTTTTTTTATGAACGTAACGAAATTTTTTTTTATGAAAATTTTGGAACAGTTGGGACATTTTTTTTAATCTATCAGACTCGATAGAGCTCATGATTCTGCATAGGATAGACTCAAAATATTTATCAAATTAAAAAAAAAAGTAAAGGTACATTTTTTCTGCAATTTACCCAGATATCAAGACTCGGGACGAGTGAAGAATGACATTTTCGCACGAGTATCGAACGACGTTTTTTAATACAGTTGCGAAAAAATTATAAAATTGACAATTATTCACTTTGAGGTTACATTAGTACCTACATGTATCCGAACGCTCCGCGCGGTGCGGTGCGGCGCTGTGATTGGCTGTCTGTCACTGTCATTAGCTGTGATTGGCTGGAAAAGTAAAAAGCACTAGTGCGCGATATCAAACTTTCCGCACGCTAAACCACTACAAGAAAAGCACTTTTTTGAGCAACTGTATTAAAAAAATATTTTTTTGTTTAGTTTCATAGTATTTATTCATGAACAATAGTACAAAGATCGTGTTTGAAGATACAGTTAGAGATAAATATGATGATGCGGTCTACGGTGGAGCACGCTTACCTATTTAATACTATTTAAAGCCTATTGTAAGGACGTCTGTCAAAGTGTTGCTATTTTGATTGCAATTCCTGCGGTGCATTCGTTTGGCTCCCCAATAGTATGGTCTAATTAAAAAAAAGTATGGAAGTAAGTCGTGTAGTCGTGGTTCTTTTTGGATTCGTTAGAGGGCGCAACTAGATTGTTTCCCCCGAGTTGCACCGTTTCTGTTATATACGGAAGACTGTTAAATTTTAGGTGTAAACTATAAAGTGCTGTAATTTTGGAGTAAGTTAAAAGCTATTGGGTTCAAGCTTAGTAGTGTATAGAGAACAGCTTGGTGCATAGTGTATCTTAATTAAAAAGATGTGCGATGTATGACACCCTTTAAAAATTTTTTTTTTCGATTGCGGCTCGAGGATAAGTCAGTCGGTTGGTGCGACTTCAAGTTAAGCTTTTTAAAGCATTATAAACATTCAGTTAAATTTGCACGCCTGGGCAAATTATGGAACATGTATTTTTGATTATTTTGTTATTTTAAATTGGAAAGGGAAATTAAGAGACACGTGAAAATTTTAAGAACAGTACTTATCTAAAGACACTACATTTGCACTAAATAAAAAATAGGATTTTTTTACCGGAAGTTTGTCAAAATGTAAATATAATTTATTGCAACGAACTGCAAGCAACGGTGGGTGGTAGCACGCGGCGCGGGGCGCGCGGGGCGGGGAGATAGCGCAGCGCGCAGCAATTGTTTTACTCCCGCCGTACGTTGAGACCGTTCGTTCGACACTTTTAACGGGCAACCAGCATAGATCTCATATAAGTTAGAGATACCCAATCAGCACGCCAAATGTGGCACAGTAAAACGAGCCGAAGAGAGCCGAGCAAAGCCCGATCGTTCCGGGGACGCTATTCACACAGGACTAACAAACGTTTCGTTAAAATATTAACAGTGTAAGTGAGACTAGGGCACAATTGGCGTTAGGAAGTAAAAGTTTCATAAATATAAACCGAACTGACAGCATTGAGGCATAAGCCTAGTGGAGTAATTGTTGTTTTATTTAATTACGAAAGTCAGAAAATAATTAAAACTTACTAAAAAATATACACAAATTACTAAAAAATATGGTAATAAAATTAAAGAGAATGATAACTGTATTCTTCGTTTCAAAATCAAATTTACATAACCCCTCCAAGGGTCCACCACTTTCTTATTCATGATAATTTTATTATTAGATTTTAGCTAGTACGGCTCGTATGCTTCTGCCGGACAAAAAGCTGGCAACCCATCTGCACAATCCCTCAAGCAGTCCGTAAGCTGGGAACTTCGACAGAAGACCCTGATGCCAGACCCGATCTAAAGCCTTAGCTATATCAAGGCTGACTGGGTAATTTGCAGAAAAAATGTACCTTTACTTAGTCCCAACTGTCCCAAAATTTACATACAAAATAATTCGTTACGTTCATAAAAAAAGTGTAACGAAACTGACAAATTATCAGTTTCGTTACATTTTTTTATGAACGTAACGAATTTTTTGGATGTTAATTTTGGGACAGTTGGGCCATTTTTTTATTCTACCAGACTCGATAGAGCTCATGATTCTGCATGCGACAGACTCAAAATATATATGAAATAAAATTAAAAAGTAAAGGTACATTTTTTCTGCAAATTACCCGACTGCCAATGCCTCAATGGGTAGTCACCACTCGTACTCGCGGCTAGGGGGCTTAACCAGCTTTGTATGAAAATGAAAACTTTTATGTTTAACGTGCTGTTTTTTTATGCCAATCGATTTCATTCCTATCCAGTATTAATAGTTTCGTAGGGGCCAACTAGCGGTAATGTACTAAAAAGCCACAAATTGAAGATGTTTTTTTTTTCATACATTTACTATGGAGAATTTATTTTCATTTTTCTATCGCGCCAATCAGCCATTACAGTAAAAGCATTCAAAATATCAAAAAATAGGGTTTCAAAGCAGTAAATATATGTAAAATTGTTCTTCAATTTGTAGCTTAAGTAGTAAGTTGGCCCCATAGAAACTATTAATACTGAACAGGAATGGGATCGATTGGCATAAAAAAATAGCATGTGAAAAATAAAAAGTTTTCTTTTTCATGCAAAATGTATGGGGAAAGCTTTTCTCGATTTGTGACTTTTCTAGCTGGAATTTATTTTTGGTCTTGTACAAGCTTTTGATCCTGGATAGGAATCCCAACTAACATTTAAGTGATAAAATGGGAGGTATAAGAGCTGAATTATAGTGTAAATAATTCTATTGAAAGATACAAGAGCGCGAAGAATTAGTGTTATAGCCAGCTCTAACCCCGCTTTACCCCCGGATTTGGCACAAATTTTGCAGCTTTAGGCTTTCATAATCACTATACTATAGCTTTATAGAGCTTTAAGTTCTTAAAGTCACCCTTTTCGAACTCAAGCCTTTATCAACAAAACAACCCAATGCTATATATCAGCGATACAGAAGATATAAAACAGCCATAATACTTGGTGGATTACCTGTATCAGAGTTATATGAGTTGCAGGTGTCACCGTTATAACTCTTATCGCTATTCAAAGGCTATAAAATGGAATAAATAATGACTTAGTCATATTTTAGAGAGTTAGATTAGTGTATGATATGTTTTAAAGTTCTACAATTGAGTTATAAATATGTGGAGTACCACTTAAATGCATTACGATTCACTATTTAAACCTGTTATAAACATTTGAGTTACATACGAAGGAAAAATCTTTGCAATATTTCTATAAGCTTGTGCCAAAACAGTGGAAGTGGTTGCGACATGTCATTGGTTGAGGTTTGTGATTTTGTACTAAAGGTAAGTCTCATAATGAAATTATATCATATTTTTCATTGCATGTTTTATAGACTAGATGGGTCTATTTCGGTTGCGACGACCAGTTTACTGTGAATGTATATAGTAGTTTTTAACAAATTTTTAACGCGCCCTCAAAATACAGAAATTTACTCGAAAAAAAAGGAAAATAAATATGTGTGATTTATTTTAATTTTATAAATAGTTGCAAATAAGTAGCTGAAATGACACGTAGTGTTTTTTTATAGTTAACTAGCCAGATTATAGTGCAAAATACGAGCGTAAACGGGTTTATTTACATTTAGTTATGTGCTTGGTTGAAAAGAAAGTAAAACAAAATGGCGTTATCACTTAAGTAGATAAGGGACTATGTTATAGAACTAAAAGCGAGTATTTGGTGTGCGATTACGGTTAGGGTAATTTGCAACACGCAAATATCCAGATTGTGCTACTCTTGGGCATATAATAAATCTATAGCAGTTATAGAGAGCGGCTTAAAATACTTTAAATAGGGTTCCATAATTAAATAAAAGAACCCAAGAAAAAACCTGAAACCATAACTGCTGACGATTTAAAGTGAAATGGTAGTTTGTTAATTTTTTTTTTGGTCATTAATAATAAGCAACTAGAAGTGTGAAAAGAAAAACAATTCAAATTACTTACTTTTCGTTTTCTTATCAATATCGAGTTTTAGAACCAATGTATAATCGTATATTGTTTTTGTCTTTTCAGTTCTTTTCGCGATGATGGTATTACATCATTAAATAAAATGGATAATTACAAGAAACTATTGCCGCTGCCATCCAACTTTCCAGATGATGATAAAGATTTTGTAAACAAATAAAAAGGAGAAAGTTCAAACCGGTAAGTAATGTTAATTAAAGTGGCATGAAAATAAATAATTCTATATAAGTAAAAGAGACCGTAAAGTAAACCATGTCCATAGCTCTTAAGTGGATTTTATATCTAAGTTTTGTTTAAAAGTAATAAATCAGTATAATTAATAATATTTATTTCATTGTAACGTATTTTACGTACACAATTCATACAACAATACAATTTGTAATTGGTTTCAGATTCAAACTGCAGTCAAGAAAAGGACACAAAATGAGAAGAAATTCTAAATAATTTTATCTACACCCATATCATAAACCCTCCATGATGCGTTTAACAACCGCACATTATGACCACCATAAAAATAGACTGGTTTGTTAGAACTTTCTTATCTGTAGCAATGTTATTATTGCTAAATAATAACATCGAATTCGATGATATTGTAAAAATCCGGCCTCCTCCCCGACCGCGGTTATGCTCCCCCCGACCGCGGTCATGCTGCCCCCCGACCGCCGGCACATTCAAGTTGGCCACGGCGGTGCTATGGCGGTCAATCTGACGGTTTCTGAACACGTTATTTAGGCTTTATGTGTGTAGATAAAGCAGTATATGCAACTGTACCTAATTAGGCCTTAAAACACTCGTGTGATCTTATTATGAAACTCACCTGCGGCTCGTTTTATAAAACCACACTCGTATTTTAAGGACCCTTATTACGTAACAGTTACATAAACTAATAAATAAAACTACTTTTAGAACTCTAACAAAATTGTTCAAAAATTATTAATTGTGATTTTGCATGTAGGTACATATACCGTGACAGTTACTTCTGTCAATTTTTATATTTAAAAATATTTTTATTGTTACATTTATTGATATCTACTGTTTACTGTTTTGCCTATTCATTTGTCGAATTAAATATTGATTAAACCCAATGTTTTGTTTACTACCCCCTCGAACACTGCTACCATTTTCGTACTATACTATAGTCGATAAAAAAAATCCATCACGGAACCCTCATTTCCGTTATCTATATTTGCACTTGACGTAGCAGGTTTTCTTTCTAATGTAAGACTTAAGAGTTAGTTTACGCCACATTATGACGATAATGTAACTCAAATGTTTATAACAGGTTTAAATAGTGAATCGTAATGTATGTAAGTGGCACTCTACATATTTATAACTCAATTGTAGAACTTATCATACACTAATTTAACTCTCTAAAGTATGCCTAAGTCATTATTTATTCCATTTAATAGCCTTTGAATAGCGATAAGAGTTATAATGGTGGCACCCGCAAATCATATAACTGTGATACAGATAATCCACCAATTATTATGGCTGTTTTATATCTTCTTTATCTGTTGTTTTGTTGATAAAGGCTTGAGTGCGAAAAGGGTGATTTTAAGAATTTAAAGCTCTATAAAGCTATAGTATAGTGAATATGAAAGCCTAAAGTTGCAAAATTTGTGCCAGATCCGGGGGTAAAGCGGGGTTAGAGCTGGCTATACCACTAATTCCTCGCGCTCTTGTATCCCTCAATAGAATTATTTGCTCTATAATTTAGCTCTTATACCTCCCATTCTTATCACTTTAAATGTTAGTTGGGATGGCGCATAAGGGTTCATTTTAAAACTTTCTACAGTCACAGTTGCAAAAGAATCTAGTCTACGGCTTATAAGAACTTACAGCTGCAAACGTAATTAAGCAATGATCTTAGTAAAGTTATAAGTCATTACTAAGGGCGATAAAGTACAATTTGCTGTATAAGAGGTACGACTAAAGCTATAAACTACAAGTAACGGTTATATTATGGACGTAATAAACACTTCTTAAATTCGTACAGCGCCATAAGAGAGGCTGTTGTCATCTGTTAAAGCTATAAGTTGTAATAGAAGTTACGAGGATATGCTATGCAACTTCTCGTTATATACCAATAACACGTACAGGTAATTATCATAAAGGAGATATAGTAAACATAATAATAGAACTACTAACACCTCCTACAGCTTTTAAGCAACTTAATGCTGGTTAAGACACTTCATAATAGCAAGTTAAGAGTAAAAGCGATAAGGACAGTTATAGTTGGCACCTTTAAACGACATTGAACTCTAAATACAGCCCTAAGCTGCGGCTTTATAAGTGTATTGGCTGATTCAAGCGCTACCATAACAGTTTACGTTGCTGATTATCTTCCTTGGCAGTTTCAATACGACTAAAGGTTACAAGGATTTCATATAACTCTTTTATAGAAGCTTTTATTATTACGAAAACCCTTGAAAATCTATAATATAACTAAAAGTTATAAAATAAGCTGTAACGATCACCAAAATGTTTGTTGGGATGGGATCAAATGGCATCAAAAAAAGAGTGTGTCAAAAATTACCTTTTTCTCGCACCCTGTATGTTTTTTCTAAAATCTGTAAACGCGAATCTTCGTCAATTTGAAATCGAGGGAAGGTCTTTAAAGACCATTTTCGCGTAGCAGCACGGGATCTGGTAGCTGCCCTCACTGACCCAAAAAGAAAATCCATCCTGTATAGTTAATAATTTCATAATATTTTTTAACTACCTACCATATGAAGGCAATTTAATAAAATACACACTATAAAAATCGATTAAAACCAACTAATAAACGAAATAGATATAATTATGAAGTTATCAATATTTATTACAAAATCAATCAAAAAATTACAAATAATAAAGTAATTGATCCAAGAGCGACTCCATTGCTCTTATTTGCCATGTGATTTGTGTGTCAGTTGAACGTAAGGTAAAATTTTATCATATCTTTCTTTTAATCTGTAATACAACCTTAACGATGTTAAATAATTCGCACTGGCCGGTCACAATGTTTTACTTTTAGGAAAATCTTGTTCGAGTCTAGGCCTCTTTAATATATTATCTCGATGTTCTCGAAAATTGCACGAATTAACGTCCTCACTAAATAAGCTCTGTAAGAATTGAGTTTTCGTTTATGAAATATTAATAAATGTATATAGACCTAAAGTACTTTTATTGCAATAACAAGACTTCAAACTATCTTACCAAATGCGATCCATGTGCATTGTCATTATTAGCAATTTTTGATTTCAAATCGTTACCGGACTCTTACCCGCTTATTCATAAACGTGTTCCAATCCTTATTTAGTTAAATTATGTTTTGTTAGTTTCTAACAAACACAAACACAGCTATAACACTATAAATAAAAACAAGCTTGCTGTCAGAAGATGTCGTATCCGCAAAGCATATAAGTCATTTTTTGGTCAGGGTATTCATATTTATAACAAGTTACCCGTCGATGTTTTGAATCTATCATTTCCCGCTCTTAAGAAATACTTCAAAAAAAACTTTAATGTCAAAGGGTTATTACAGGGTCGAGGACTATATGACAGACATATATGCATGGCCCAAACCAGAAACTATAAAATCATCTAGCATTTAGAGGACACAGTTCAGGTAAGAAGGCATATCAAACGTTTTGCGAAGCAGTCAGATTTGGATTTTATTTTATTTTTCATTTTAATTACACAATAGGCAGGCACATGTCTGTCTTTCAAGCTGTTTTGATATGCCTTTTTGAAGAACTACGCATTATTGTGTATAGTATCTTTAATGTATTTGTATTACTGTTTTGAAAAAATAAGTCACGCCGAGTTTCTTGCCGGTAATAAGTAATACTTCTCGGGTCAGAGGTGTAGAGTTAGAACCGGGGGTAGTTTCTTTTTCTGTCTGACGTTCATAAGTGCATTGTAATGTGCCTAAATTGAAGAATAAATATCTTTTATCTTTTACTGTCAAATTGACAGATAAGGTCAAAAGATGATTTAGTTAAATGAGGTTTGAAGTAAGTTTATGAATATGTGGGTTAAGGTTTAGCGCTTAAGTTGGTTTAATAATTATTTATTTTAAAATTTAAAATTACGTCAAATTTTGCTAAATACCTATTTGAAATACTGGAGAGATATTATTGTTTTGTTTCAATTATAATTCTTATTGAGAAAAAATATAATTTTAAACAAAAAAAGAACTGACTTCACTTAGGATCCGCTATTTCAAGAGGAAGTGGCCGAGTTGCTGTAAAAAATAGTGAAATCACTATAGGCGTGCCTATAATAGTTGAAGAGTTCCCTCGATTTCTCCAGGATCCCATCATAAGATCCCGACTTGGTGACAATGGGACCATCTAGGGGTTATACCCGTTCGATTAAAAAAATGATTTTGAAAATCGGTTCACGATTCACGGAGATATCGAGTAACATACATACAAAAAAATATTAAAAAAAATTCAGTCCAATTGAGAACCTCCTCTTTATTTGAAGTCGGTTAAAAATAGGTGTTGTTTTAATATTAAGATAAATTATTGTTTTTTTTTTCATTTATATAACTTATTGATAAAAAATAGGTGTCGTTTTAATATTTAAAGTCTCTCATAATAAAAACCTCATCAACATCAGCAGCATATATACGCCCCACTGCTAGTCAGAGGCCTTCTCTCAGAATGATAGAGCGTGCAGATTAGGACTTCACACACCTCATTGAACTGCTTCGTAAGTCTGGTGAAAAACGTTTTTACGAATTTAACAAACTTTGGGCGTACCTGTATTTAATTTGTTGAATGTCTTTCTGCATACTCAAAAACCCTACTATTTTTGCAGTACATGTCACTACTCTTGCCTCAAGAGCCGTGCTTCGTCAGTACGTCTACGCGCTTTCCTTCTCTTGCCATTAATCACGCCGTTGTCGCTTCTGTGTATTTATTGTTATTGCTCTACGTTTTTGGTACTTGATTACAGAACTGCATGTTCCGTTTAAAAATGTCAATTTTTTATTGCGTGCGAATGTAAACGAAATCAAATGAATATGATTGCGTCAAATTCCAAAAGTATTAAAATTTCCCTTTTAGTACAACGACAGTAAAAACATGAAAAACTACTTTCCGGGTGTCGCACCCTGGTGCGAATTTGATATTGGATTTAGTATTTTTTTCTTATTATTTACTCAATTTGCACCGAGTACAATACTTTCTCCAGACCCGCAATGGCCAAAATAATATTTTTTGTTATGTTGTTTTTTTTTTACCTGTTCCGTAGCTTAAATTAATATAAGTAACACGTGCAAATTTAGATATACGTGTTTTAAAACGTACGCCAAATTACGCCGAGTACACCACTTTTCTCTTCGTAGTTATAACCATTACATTGTTTTCAACCGATTTCACCCCTTTCCGGGGGGGTGAATTTAATAGGGGTTGTATAAAGTTCGATTTTTAGCCCATACAAAACAATCCGAAGTGATTTTATTAGTCTTTAGAATTAGTTCCTGACTTTAGTGAAATTTGATCTAGTTTGACTAGACTACAAACGATCTCGCGCGTTACAGAGTTAATTGAATGGCTATTTTGGTTGGTTAAGCCTTTTGGGAGGCGAGGCGTCCGAACGAGCGAGACTAGTTGCCCCGAAACCAACTAGCCGATTAAATCGAGACTGATAAAGCTACACGTCTTGCTCACTCTCGCTGTCTGCTGTCGCTTTACGACGCAGCTGTCTCGCTCTACTTTACTGACCTTTAGTTTTGACTCTATAATAGCGATTAGACACTTAGGAGCATGTTTTATTGTATTGTGGCATTTGTGGCTCAATTTTGCCTTCTTTGCTGGCTCGGGTCTTGTATAATGGCTCCTCTACATGATGGGCCATCATAGGGACGCAGCTATGCGTTAGAGGGAGCTAGCGATATTGCTATCCCGTTCCGTCGTATAGCTGCGTCTCTATGATGGCCCATCATGTAGTCCTCTACAATAATAAATAACTATATTGAGCATAAACATACTATCCCTAGACCTGCAATGGTAATAACAAAACCAAGACTGAACGGGATGGTCTTATTACAATTTCAATGGATATGACGGAGAAGGCGATATTCTCGTTAGTCCTTGTCATAGACTCAGCCTTGTGATTATTGCTTACTTCCAAAAGGCCCTAAGTACAATAGAAATGTTTATTACCCTCCACCGCTCTTTGAAGGGTAACAATGAAACCGAATAAATTATGTAGGTGAGTTACGGTATGCTATCAGCCATCTTGTAATATGTTTCACAATCAGTCGCGTTGCGTGTATTGTGTCATTTTTGGTGGGTCGCGTATTTCAACTATTTCCTATGTGCGAAGTGCATGGTGGGGGTAACGAGAACGATCGCAGTTCTCAATGTGACAAGAAATGAAACTGCAAATCCCCTGTCTGCTGTCAAAATAGTGAATCAGCCAGTTAGGCTGGCTCTACATGATGGGCCATCATAGGGACGCAGCTATACGACAGAACGAGATCGCAATATCGTTAGCTCTTTCTAACGCATAGCTGCGTCCCTATGGTGGCCCATCATGTAGAGAAGCCTTTACATTTCATATAAGCAAGGAATACAACCTATTTATAAAAAAGGAAAAAAAGAGACTGACCACCTGCCCAAGAGATGGCGCCACAATCATGCACACAGCGAATACTTGCTTTTAGATATTGACCGTGTCAAAATAACTCAACTTCTATTCAAAAGATGGCGCTGTGGCACCTGAATCGAAAAACAGGCGAAATGGCTAATTTTGAAGGATCGATACTTTGTATGCACATTGCAGTCCAGGGCTTATATTGTCCCTGTAGTCGGGTAAACAATGCTTATCTATAAAATTAATCGTGCCACCATAGAATTTACTTCAGTTGCCAAGTAAACTGAATACTCTGAACTCTACAAAATGCGCCTAATATTAATATTCTAGTGCATTCTCCCTTCAATGCAACGAGACGCACTTAGAATGATGCATTTCATCTCATCTAGTTTCTCTAGGCGCTATAGTTTAAGAATATTACCTCAGAGCCGGGCTTCATCCTGAGGCCGCGTTTCAGCCAGCATAGTGTACGGTACAGGAACAGTTTTGAACTTTTATAATTCACAAGTGCGATTTTCATTTTTAGTTAGAGAATATAATATGATTAGTCATAGTAAAAAATATTTTCTAACAGTTATTGACGATGCGCTAGGTATTATATAGATATTTGTTAATAACACAAAGAAAAGATTATCCAAATTACATTTTTCTTTACCACACTATTGCATTCAACTATTTCAATATCATCTGTCATTTTATAACAGTTTGGTCAATAGATTATGTGAGCATATTCGTAAACAATTTGTAAAAATATGCGTGACCTTGAATTCTAAACGAACAAAAAATGGCTAAGACGACGAATGCTATTGACAAAACCGTTATAAAATGTGAAGTTATGTAGCAATAATAAAATGCGATAGTCTGGTAGAGAAAAATAAAACTTGCATAATCTTTTCTTTATGTAGCAAACAAATACGTGTATTATACCTAGCGCAATGCTCACAATTGTTAAAAAATATTTGTCATTATTAGTACTTAACGTATTCTAACGGGGCACAATATAAAATCGGACTTGTGAGTTTTGTCATTTTTATAGGTTAAAAAGGCGTTGTTGTACTCCACTATAGAGTAACTTATAGCAGCACAGCCTAAGAACTATTCAAAGCTCAAGTCAATCGCGCCATCTGGCGCAAAAGCCCCCTAGAGATACGCAAAATGTAAGAAATGTCACCAGCACTACTACTGTAACGAATAGCGTACTAGTAGTACCTACACTAGTAGCTACTAGGCGGAGTAGCAGTGCTGGTGACATTTCCTCTTACATTTTGCGTATCTTTAGGGGTCTTTCGCGCAGATGGCGCGATTGACTTGAGCTTCAAATAGTTCTTAGGCTGTGCTGCTCTACTATAAAGTTACTCTATGCCACTGCAGTGATGAGCGAGAACGTATTGAAGTCTCTGCGAGGCAGATATTATTTTCATTTTCCTTATGCACCTAACATAATTATTTTTCATGTTTTTAAAGTGGTGCATTCCACTCACACAATAAGTATCTACCTAGTTTGTTATTAAATCATATACAAACTTTAAAAAACATTTTAAAATAATCAACCCAGTCAAACTTGAACTTACATCGATAGGCCTTGCCGGGGCTCGATCGCTTTACCAATTAAGCTATGGGTTCAGTTGCTAAGTTGACGAAATTTTCTAAGTTTGTATGGGACAGGTGGTCCCAGCCGACCGACCCTCCAAACATAACAAAAAAATTTTTTTGCGCGTAAAATTTTTTTTCTTTGTTATTCATAATTAGAATACGATACCAAGTATGCCCTTAAAAGGATCACCAGCATTTTTGTTACACCTTGTATAATAATCGATTTCAGAACTAGACCGAATCATTCGACATCAGCATTTTATGTGGCGTGGTCAATAGTATCAAGATTAACAAATCTCACCAATGTTAGACCTTAAATCAATGTGTAAAAGGTTCAAGTATGATAATTAAATTTATTGATACTTTCGTCGTCAACAGTGCAACCTCGATAAGACAACTTACTGTGCAACATTGATATATACGACTAGATCTGCAGTAAGAGGCCATATGCGTGTAACTCGATAGAAGCCTGTAGGCTCGTGAGAGGCATACGTCAACTCAGTTGACAATTTGACGGTGACAGTGATTCTGGTCCGTGAAAATGGCAAAATGTACCATAAAATCTTGCACGTCGCGATCCGAAACCCACACCAAATAACACGGAATAACCTTTCACAAGTGAGTTTACTGTTTCTGCACTCAAATTGTCGTAAATAGCACGAAAAAATACGAAAATCAACTAGCGGCATTTTCTAGACTTAGTGTTGCCCGTAAAACATTATTTGAATTTCTCGTATTTTTGGGAAATTCTGGTTTGTTTGAATGCTATACTATATTATAACTTATAAAGAGGTTTTAAAGTTCGCGATTTTTAATTTCGATTTCATTTCGACCTTATTAAAAAAAATATGAACTGATTCCTTCCATAGTTGATATATGCGGGTTTGTGTAGTTATCCAATATGAAAATGTTATCAAAATTGGAAAAAGTAGTGTTACATAGCGGTGTTTAATTTCTTTGTAATTTTACAAATTTCTGATTGCGCAGTTAGGTTTATACCTCGGACTGAACAATTACAATACAATACGGTAGTACACTTAATATTATATTATTATTAAATGTAAATATAAATTTAATATGAAGTTTTATTCAGAACTCCTACGAAGTGCTTAGGCTCGTTATAAAAGTATAAAAACACATGACACAGAACCTCAGATACCTATCAAGATTGAAAGCAATCCGTCCAGAAACAAGGGTTTCAAGATGGTAGCCACTTTTTAAATTTTCACAATTGTTTCATGTTTAAAGAGCACCGGTAACAATTTTGATATGAATTAACGAAAAAGTTCTAAGTGGAGACACTTTTTTCATTTTACTTTAAGAAATTACACATTTTAACATAGATAACTGATGTCATTTTATTATATTTGAAAATATTTATCGATTATTTCTCGGAAATATTTTCATGTTGTAGCAACACCGAACTGTACGAAACAGCGAATATCACGATATCCATGACAGACAAAGATGGCAATATTGCCTTGCGCAATCGTAATACCCCAGCGGAAAAGAGATAAATATACCTCGATAGTTCATTTTAGAATATAAACACTCCGTTTTTGTCGGTACGTCGTGATACGAGACGCGTGGCACGCTTCTAACGTTGTGTTGATATGAAGTTTTCTCCTCTAGTATATTTACCTCAATGCTGTGCAACAAATAAAATGCTCAACAATTTCATTCTAACCTCAAAATTTCCTTGTAAATTTTCCACGTAAATTTACTTAACCTGAAGTCAACTATCCATTCTCTATACAAGAATTTTTAGAACAATTTTACCTCTATACGGTCACGCTCTTTAACGTTTAACACAAATGCGACATATTGAGCAAAAAGGTACCACACAGTCATTTGTAAGGGCGATTTCTAAACGCATCCTTATGCTAGTGACGCCTTATTCACAAACAATATGAGTTAAGTTACCTTTTGATTGCAACCATCGCATATTATGACTTTACGAGTTACAGGTGTGCCCCAGTTTAAAGTGTAATGAACCTTCATGATAGGCTCAGAAGAAAAAGGGCCTAAGGACTGACGTCTCCCATTCTCACTTCGGCCTTTTCGACTTTTGTTGGTTTAAACAATTTTATGGTTCTATGGTTAAATAGGGAAAAGTGGCCGTATAAGTCGGACTTTTAATTGTATACCTAAGTTTTATGTAATCAGGTCTATAACCGCGAAGCACTTCGTTCATCGAATCGAATATTTCCATCACTCTCTTTCGTATATGCAAGAGCGATAGAGACGGGACCATCGTTTTGTCGATTTTCGAACTTCGCGGTAGGCCCTCAGTAGCCGAACTGTTTGTCAATAATCTGCAGGACACCATTCGCGAGTGCAGAGCAGACTTCTAGCTGAAGGGTGTCTCGGCGATTCCGTGGAAGTCTTAGTTGATTATGAAATTTGTTGGACAACCCCAACAAATTTCAGCAGAGATACATATAATTTGAGAGTTCGTATAAGAGCAGGAGGCAGGACCGATCAAGAGGCTATGGAGCTGGAAGGCGCAAAAAATAAATGAAGTAAGTACCAAAGTAGTTCGCCTGTCTTTTTTTTCAGTGTACGTTGCTGTACTTCAATTGAATACCTCATTTCCTCATCCTAGCGTTCACTCGGCTTGCAATGATTGAATGCCAGGGCTATGATCTAATGTCACGAGTTGGCGAAATAGCTCAATTTTCCATTTAAACCACAAGGTGGGCACTGGGCAGACCTTACAAGCCTCCATTGCGTGTCCTGCTATCCTCAAGACAAAATCCCAATTTCAATGCCCGATATTATTACATGGAACCGCGTCAGACGCGTGTCCAGAATTCCGTTCAGGGGGGGCACTTACCTACAAAAAAAGCTCTTACGGTCCTCACCTATGGCCCCGGAGGATACAAAACTTGCGTTTCAAGGGGGGGATTGCCCCTTTTGCCCCCCGTATCCGCGCCTGAACCGCGTCGTCTCGATTTACAAAACAAGTTTATGTTTACGTGTGTATGCAATGCAGAATGCACCGGCACATTGCAATCTCTGTACTCGCTATAACCTGTACGTAGTACGCAAGCGTGGTATGCGGACCGTTATGAGATTCGCATACGTCTCCCTCTAACACCGGATACAAGAGCGAGGCAACGCTATTCGAGTGTCGTCCAGGCGCGCTTACGCACCGTGACTCCATTCATGCAACTTAAGAAGTTGTCCAGAGTAAATTGGGCTCTGTTCTTGAGGGTTTTATTTGATGTAAAAGGTCTAAATCATGTGGACAGTTGACATACTGTGTAAGTAGTAAAACTGAACTGAACGCCATTTTAAGGATATCGTAGTGGATATTTTCCCTGATTCGTTCCGGCCGTTCCGGGTTCAAATGGGGATACTTAATGCCCGAGAATGGTTTTTGAAGTATAGATTTTCACTCAGTACTATAATGAAAAATATTGTGCGCATAAAAAAAATAGTGAAGTTTGACGACTAATATTTTTAGTTTTAGAAGTTCGTAAATTGTTTTGCTCCTTGATTTCAAAATCAGGTCCCGTGCAATATGTATATTGTTATTACTCTCTGATTATGGCTGCTAGGGGTTGTGTGGTATCATTTTCGTATAAAAACGACATGCAGAATTAATTTTTTATGTAAAAAAAAACACATTTCAAAAAAAGGTTTATATGGAGAGGAAAAAAATACTCAAAAAATATATGTATACTTATAATCTTATTCATGAGATGGGCCCATCCAGAATATGATATCAATAGCTTTTTTTGCGACTCGCAATACGATACCAATTATGCCCTTAAACGGATCACCTGTATTTTTGTTACACCTGTATATAAGTTCCGGGAAACTTTGAAGAAACACAATGCTACAAGCCGGGGTTTGAACCCGACAGCTAAGAATTAGAAATCCTTGTATAGTCAACATCCAAATAGTTCGTCACACCATACAAAATATATGGTGTGAAGATATATTTGATCACTTTGGCTGTTACAATATATTTGATGCTGACTGTACCAAAACTTTTCCACCATATTAAAAGGATCATAAGAGTTAAAATAATACCAGGGAATAGATTATAACCACATTTGAAAACTGAATACGCGATGCATCTGCAAATGATTGCAGTTCATTCAAATTTGTATCGATTTAAAAACATAACCACACTCTTACTTTCAATATAAATTCAAATTTATCTCCACTGCTTTGAGTACATATTCGAATAACTTATATTGCATATACATCTTTTTCGTTTCGAGCAACATACGGACCAGTCTAAATGGAGCTACTTTAAAAGGGCGAGGAGTTGAAAATCAAAGTTCTACTTATTTTGGTATTTCCTTAACCAAAGGGAAATGGAAATCTGACACCTTTAAGGGCTTAACTGTTCCAGTTGAGGTTTTTCTTTTTTCTCACGAGTCTACTGGTTGAAAAATTAATAGCGTTTTCCGTATTACTTGGCTAAATGGGCAGTTTAGGATTATTTTATCATGAGAGTAAAACTAAGTAAGTACGCCTTAATAAACTACACAGCCTTAAAATAGTACATTACGTACCTAGGGCGGTAAAATAAAGAACGGCTCAGATCGTGGGCATCTGTGGCCCGAAACGAAGGCAAGGGCCTTCTTTATGACCGCCCGACGACACAATTTTACGTCTTCTCCTGGGTGTGAAGCGAGATTTGCCGCTGCGCTGCGCCCGTGGGCGGCAAATCTCACTTACCGCTCAGAGTGACGTAAAAGTTTTTTCATACTAGCTTTTGTCAGCGACTTCATCCGCTTGGAATTAGTAATACATCACCGTTTAAAACAAAGATTTTGATTTTACTCCTCAAACAATACTTATAACTATTGTTCAACAACTTTAATAAAATACGTATTTTTTAGATTGGTTCTTTTTCATTCAAACTAAATACTATTTCCAATGTACGTTAAAATCTATCTTAGATTAACATTGCCTGTCACTCCTGTCAGTCTTGTCACCCTACATATACAGTGTGTTTCTGTAATAGGAGCAATAAATTAAAACATAGATTCTACTCCTCAAACTACAAAACTTTTATTCAACAACTTTAAAAAAATATGTATTTTGTAGATTGTCTCTTTTTCATACAAACTAAATAGTATTTTCAATGAACGTTAAAACCCGTCTAATTGACATTGCTTGTCACCCTACAGACATAGTCAATTTCGGAATACATTGCGTGTTCGAAAAAACTTTAAAGTGTCCTAAAAATCAAACCATACGTTATATTTAAAAGTCGCTGAACAAACGTTTCCTGGTTTGAGGAGTAGAATCTACGTTTTAATTTATTGCTCCTATTACAGAAACACACTGTATGTATAATCATTTAATCGGTTTAGTAGCACGGGGTCTAATTAGCAACTCGTCTATGGGGGCAGCTCGTCCAAGACGCTGGTTGTCTAAATCGCAGCTCGTCTACATATCAACTTGCCTAAAAGCCCAATATATATATACAGACCGTGTAGACCAGTTGCTTTTAGGCGAGTTGATATGTAGACGAGCTGCAATTTAGACAACCTGCGTCTTAGACGAGTTGCCCCATAGACGAGTTGCTAATTAGACCCCAGTGCTACTAACCCATTTAATCAATTTCGGAATACATTGCGTGTACGTATAAACTTTAAAGTGTTCTAAAAATCAAACCATAAGTTATAAGTCGCGGAACAAACGTTACCTGGTTTGAGGAGTAGTCTACGTTTTAATTTATTGCTCCTATTACAGGAAACACCCGGTATATTCTTCTCTAGATCTCAAACAGTTCGAGTTCTTTTCTCGGACTTAAAGTTATTCGTGACTCGAACTATCTCGAGCTATTTCGCTGGAGAATATAGAATATATTCCATACAAAATGGCTCATTTTCATTATCCTTATGTATTTTGAAGCCGAGACTTGTAAATTCGGACGCCACTCAAGGAAGCTGACTTGGCTTCTATGTGAATTATAAATAAGAGGGAGATTGTGTGGTGCTCCGGGGTAATTTGGAAACTAACATGGTCTATAAATTAAACAAAGTGGCCGCGGTATTTCATTATTTGTGTGTGACGTGAAGTGACGGTCCATGCAAAATGTTACTAAATAAAATTCTGTTCAAAAAATCAAGGCACATTCTTTATTAATTTAAATCAATAGTCTTCGTGATTTTAAATAAATATAAATAAACGAAACGTATTATTGAAATAGTTATTGATTTTTTTTGTGAACATGTCATTTTTCCACTCAGTATATAGGTAAAGAAAAACATTGTGAAAAAACCGGACTTCTCCCAAAAGGATACTTCGGATCGTATTTATAAGATATAAAGGAGGTAGAGTCTGTCCGGAAAGAATAGTCTCGTAGAATGTATGAGCTCCCATATAAACGAAGATACCTTTTTTCCGGACAAACTCTAATATGATTTTTAAAATTTTTAATATTCATTCTTGGAATTACCGCATATCACCCTGGTAAAACACGAGTGTAGCTCTCAAATCTCAATATAGGTACTCATGTTATATTAAGAAAGTCAACAAGTTTAAAATCTCGGCTGAACACTCAACTCAATGAGAACTGAGAACGAGTCAGAAAATGTCGTTCTGGATCACGACCCAGAAATCAGCCTGTATATTTTATTCCTGCAAATTTTCGACCTGTGCCGTATTTACTAATTTTCCTCTCCGACCCGCTATTTTTGCTCCGGGTCGCTAAATGCGATGAGGCTAACTGACCCCTCTGCTCTGACACCCTCACATGAGAGTGGAGTGTGTCTCACTAGATCTCGTGTTTGATGTTAGACGGTGCCCTACGTCACCTATGTAATGGGACAGTGTGACAGTGGGACACGTCAATTCAATACGAAACGACGCAGAGTGGCGGCCTTGTCTTATTTGTACGCAAATCGACCCGCAAACGTCACTCGGACAATTGCCGCCGCGTCGAATCGAGATCGCGCGAAAATATCAAACCAACTGATCGCGATCGCTCCGCCACGCGCCGCGCCGCTTCGCGTTCACGTGTGATTTGGTGACGCAGGACACTTCAATCGCTGTTGAATGTTTGTTTATGCCGCGCCGTCTCAGACCGCGCCGGGCCGTGTCTAGTTCACCTTGAATTCACTTAGTTAGGACTTACAGTGAGTGCGACCGACGCCGCGGTCGACGAGACCAAACTCGCGACGAGCTTTCGATTGCTCCTTCATAAAGCAAATCTACTGGTTTTAAAAGGTTGGCAACGCGCACTAACATCCATGGAGTTGCAGTTATAGTTAAACCGATTACCACCAGAAAAACTGTTTACCCTCAACGTGTTATTAAAAAATACTAACTTCTATTATCAAAACTAACGTCTGATATCTTTTAAAGAAACGCAATTTTCAATATCTAAATATATAAAAGAAGAAACTGACTGACTGACTGACTGACTGACTGACTGACATATCAACGCACAGCCTAAACCGATGGGTCTAGAGTTTCCAAATTTGGCACGTAGGTCCCTTATAAGGTCTAGGGGTGCACTAAGAAAGGATTTTTCAAAATTCACCCCGTAAGGGGGTGAAATGGGGGTCCAAAATTTGTAGGGGGAAACAAGATTAGTTAGACTATTTTATTTGAAACTTCACCAGAGTATTCCTAACAATAAATGAGTAAACATGTGTTTCAGCTTTTTTGAAAATTCAACTCCTTAAAGGGGGAAATGGGGGTGAAAAAGTCTGATAATCAATATGGGTATCGTTTCTATGGTTTATCGGGTCGCTGATTACGAAAACAACAACCATTTTATTATACAACGTGGCAGGTGTAAAATATCATCCCCCAGGGGGTGAAATGGGGGTCCAAAGTTTGTATAGGGAAACAAGATTAGTTAGACTATTTTATTTGAAACTTCACCGGAGTATTTCTAACAATAAATGAGTAAACACGTGTTTCAGCTTTTTTGAAAATTCAACTCCTTAAAGGGGGAAATGGGGGTGAAAAAGTCTGAAAATCAATATGGGTATCGTTTCTATGGTTTATCAGGTCGCTGATTACGAAAACAACAACCATTTTATTATATAACGTGGCAGGTGTAAAATATCATCCCCCAGGGGGTGAAATGGGGGTCCAAAGTTTGTATAGGGAAACAAGATTAGTTAGACTGTTTTATTTGAAACTTCACAGGAGTATTCCTAATAATAAATGAGTAAACACGTGTTTCAGGTTTTTTGAAAATTAAACCCCATAAAGGGGGAAATGGGGGTGACAAAGTCTGAAACTCAACATGGGTATCGTTTCTATGGTTTATCGGGTCGCTGATTACGAAAAAAACAATGATTTTATGATACAACGTGGCGGGCGTGAAATATCATCCCCCTGTTCGGGTGCGATAGGGTTGAAATGACTAAATATCAATATGGGAGTCGATTTATGGTATTTTGGGACGTTAATTAAGTACGAAAATGGCATCAATTTCGAAATTTTGGTAAAGAAATAATTTTAATTCCGGGAAAGGACATAGGGTAGTTTCTATACCGAAAATCAGCCCTTAAGGGGGTGAAAAGGGGATTAAGAAGGTTGTATAGAGAACCGTTGTTTTAACCGTTGAACCGATTTAAATGAAACATGATATAATAGATAGTTTGACGCCGGGAAATGACTAAGGGTTATTTTCATTGAAAAATTAACCCGTAAAGGGGTGAAAAGAGGGTTGGTAGTTTGTATAGGATTTTTTCACAGCTGAACCGATATAGATGAAACTTGGTATACAGATAGTTTGAGGCCCGGGGAGGAACAAAAAATAGTTTTTTCGCGAAAACTACCCTTAAAGGTAAAATAGTTAAGGGTGAAACGGGGGTTGCAGGTTTGTATAGGGAATTTTAAACCGTCGAACCGATTTAGACGAAAATTGGTATATAGTAAGTGTGAATCCCTGCAAATTACTAAGGGTTGTTTTCATTCCGAAAAGCATCCCTTGAAGGAGTGAAAAAGGGGTTGGAATTTTGATTAGGAAATTTTTAACACCTGGACCGATTTAGATGAAACATAATGCTTATTAGCATACAGATAGTTTGAGTCCCGAGAAGGAACATAAAATAGTTTTTATCTCAAAAATCAGCCCTAAAGATTAAGAGTGAAACGGGGGTTGCAAGTTTGCATGGGGAATTTTTAAACGTGAACGATTTAGATGAAACTTTGTAAAGAGATAGTTTAAGTCCCGAGAACGGACTTAAAAAAAAATTATTTCGAAAATTAACTCTAAGGTTAAAGGAATGAAATGGCGTTGGAGATTTGAATGGGTGATTTTTAACAGCTGAACCGATTTTGATAAATCTTAGTATAGAGAGTCCCGGAAAGCGAAAAGGCTGTTTTTAGGGTTTCGTACCAAAATGGTAGAAAAGGAACCCTTATGGTGCGACTTTGTTTGTCAGTGTCAGTCAAGGACCCAAAGGCAGGCATGTAACGCCAATTTATGAATTTTAAACATGAAGGGGGGGGGGGGGGGGGTCAAAAAACAAATAACTTTATCAAATAAAAGGGCTTAATGTGAGGATCTCTAATTAGTATAATTTTAACATACATACCTTTGAAGTTATTAAAAAGGTGTAAATTAATCAATATCGGAAACTGTTCGACAGAAAAATTTGCAAAAATTACAGATATAATAGTTATTTACGTATAAATTACAGGAAAACTAATAAGATTGCAGTCAAGCACCAGTCCGACTTAAGACAAAGAAAATCGGGGTACGAGTCCAATTCGCACTCAGCCGCCCTATAAATTCTCATGAAATCATGTTGAAAGCGTCTTTTTTCAAAAATGTAATAATAAAGTTGTTCGTACGAAACCTTTGAGGCGCAAGTAAGACCCGTACTTGCCTGTTTTTTTTTTAATTTCCTAAAATCATTACTTAAAGGGGTGAAATGGGTGTTAAAAGTTTGTATGGGGCATTTTTAAGTGTTGAACCGATGCGATGTAGATGAAACTTGGTATGGAGATATAGTTTGGGTCCCGGAAAGGGGCAAAATTGTATTTATCCCGAAAAACAACGCTTACGGGGGTGCATAGCAAAGGGGTTTGAAGTTTTATAGAGAATTATTTTCAGTTGAACCGAGTTAGATGAAATAAATATGTTGTTGTATAGAGATGGTTTGAGTCTCGGAAAACGACATAGGATAATTTTATCCCGAAAATCAACCCAAAGCTTATATGGGGAATTGATAACCGCTGAACCTATTTAGATGATTTGGTATAGAGATAGTTTGAGTTCTCGGGATGGATACATAGTAGTTATCCCAGAAGTCATTCCCTAAGAGGGTATAAAGGGGGGTCAATTACTAATTCTACGCAAAGGAAGTCGCGGGGAAAAACTTTTATTCAAGAGTAGAAATCTGCATTAATCATAATGTACGCGGGCGAAGCCGCGGGCAACTGCTAGTGCTAGCATAAAGAGCGGCCAACGCGAAACATTATATGCTACATCCAGTGGTAGTGATCTATGTTTGAAGCCTAAAATAGATGGTTTAGATATTGGGAACTAGAGCGTGCCCTTGCACAAAACCTCTACTTTTTTACCCTCCTACCTTAAAAACGTTTTGGAAAAATGAACTTCAACACCGTACAGTAAAGTTACTTTTCAATGCGTGTCATGTCATTATTTATAAATAAGAGTTTCTAAAATTTATCATACATGTAAATAGGACAAACTCTGGAAAATCGGTCATATCTCATATTAAGTGATAAAATAAAGTTCCAGTTCAAATAAAATGCTCTCTGAAAAAGTTATGTACCGTCAGCAGCAAAAGTGGCTCTATTGTTAAGAGAATAAGAGCGTATGTAGGTCATTTTGAATACCCTACCCGCTTAATTACTTCTGGTGCTGACTGTACAATATTTCCGTAGAGGACGTGACCGAAATTCTAACGCTATTATAAAATTTCGGCAAAGGCGTTTTTGAGTTATCTCCAAAAAATACGTATACGGGTGTCCCAGAAATCGACGTCAAGCCGTGAATGGATGATAGACCAAGTTATAACAGTTATCAGAAAAATACAAAAAAAAATTATCACATGTTCTTCAAAAATTATGGTCAACATGGTGGACAGGCCAATATCGTCAGACCGACTGATAGTGGGTGGGCCCCATAAGAGTAGTCTGTTTTTTTTTTAAATTATTCAAGTCATTTCATTAAAACAACGAATTTAAGGACCTAGGTCACAACATTTTTACGTTCGCTAATATTTTGGACATTCAGATGAAATATACCTATTTAAAAAAGATAGGCGTTTCAACCTTTTGTACAGTCGCCATTAGATATATCGGAGCGGCAAAGGTGGTCACAAATATATGAACAATGCCTTTAATGTCAAGGCGATAAAGTGCTTGTTCACATATTTTTGAGTACCCTGGCCGCTCCGATATATTTGGTGTTACTGTTAACTTGGTTTTCAGAGTTAATGCCTCGATATCCCTAAGATTATTTTTCCCAAAAGTTGTAGTGAGAATCACTACGGCGATTATCACACTGACGACGGATCCGCATGCGGCGCCGGTGCGCGTGAGAGATAGCGCTCTGCATGTGTATAGCGCTGTCTCGCTCGCACACCGGCGCCGCATGCGGATCCGCACCAGTGTGATAACCGCCGACAAGTCTATACTACCTACTCTTTGATTCTGTCACAGCTGTCATCCGCCAAACATAGCGGACAATTTTTTTTCAGATGTCATGCTATAGAATCAACGACTAATACTATTTTTCGTCGCAACAACGTAACCGTATAGTCGCCATCAAATATATGGGAGCGGCCAGGGTACTCAAAAATATCTTAACATGCACTTTATCGCCATGACAATAGAGGCGTTGTTCAGATATTTGTGACAACCTTGGCTCCGATATATCTAACGGCGACTGTACCTAAGTCATGTCAGAGGGTCTAGTTATATTTTTTGTTATAAATTAAACATAATGCTCAAATCACACCTACTGGAATGGAGGCAGTAATGTATGGAGCTTTGTCGATGGTAGCTTAAACTTGTCTATCCTCCCCTACATTAGTAAACGCCTCCATACATTACTGCCTCCATTCCGCTAGGTGTAATATTGAAAAAGATGAGGTATAGATACATTTTCTTTATGGCACTGATGATTTTTTTTTTCTTTTTTTTTTATTTGGGGACAATCTTACACAAATCAACCTAACCCCAAACTAAGCAAAGCTTGTACTATGGGTGCTAGGCGACGATATACACACTTAGATAGATAAATACATACTTATATACATAGAAAACATCCATAACTCAGGAACAAATATTTGAGATTAGCACACAAATAAATGCCCTTACCAGGATTCGAACCCGGGACCTCCTGCTTCGTAGGCAGGGTCACAACCAACTGGGCTATGGAGGCCGTTTATTAAATGGCTGATGCTGACTTAAGCCGGCCACCGACTATCACTCCGCCTACAGTTCGCCTGACGATCTCGGCCTGCCAGTTGTTCGAAGCCGGCAAATTTTTGATCTACTGGCAGGCCGAGATCGTCAGGCGGACTGCAGGTGGACTGATAGTCGGTGGCCGGCTTTATGGTGTTAAGAGGATGATAAGAGCTAAATTCCCTCCCTATCGTTTTCAGCGCGAGTGAAAGAGAAACACTGCGTTACGATTAGTATGGGACCTCATTGCAAATTTCGCAAATTGATGGATTAAAAAAAAACTATGCATTAATTGAGAAATTTAAGGCAACGAAGTTTTTAGTATTAATTAGTGTGGTGGAATGTTGTCCTTAATTACAGACATACTTATAAGCCAAGAAACTAAAGACGTGCAATTGTTTTAAACTAATTTTAGATGTAACTTTGGAATTATTTTCTATCGAGCCGATTTCGTCCAATTGTGTATTGGAATTAACCAAGTTCTTTTAAATATAATGAATATTAACATATATTTTTTTTACTTTTCCAAAACAAGTAGTTATAGCTATATGAATATGACTGTTTAAGTAAAGTAAATTTGAAGGTCATCGGGTCTTCTCAGCCTCTTAAATGGCTGATGCTGACTTAAGCCGGCCAACGACTATCACTCCGCCTACAGTTCGCCTGACAATCTCGGCCTGCCAGTTGTTCGAAGCCGGCAAATTTTTGATCTACTGGCAGGCCGAGATCGTCAGGCGGACTGCAGGTGGACTGATAGTCGGTGGCCGGCTTTATGGTGTTAAATGAAGTCCAAATGCAAGTCAGACTCGCGCTACAAGTTTATTCAGCGTTTTATTTTTTCCTTAAGCCCGACATAAGTTGGACCAGAGTTTGCTATCTATACATATAATAAAGCTGAAGAGGGTCGAAAGTCTGTACATGGAAGATATTCGAAAAAAAATTGGCTGGGGACACTTAGAATCGATAACAGAACACGTTCCAACAGTTTTTGTCTGTTTGTCTGTTTATCTGTTTGTCTGTTTATTTGACCGCGCATCACGTGAGAAGGGCTGAAGGGATTATGATGAAATTTCGTATAGAGATAGTTTGAGTCCCGGGAAAGGACATAGGATAGTTTTCATCCCAAAAATCAACCCTGGAGGAGGTGAAAAGGGGATTGAAAGTTCGTATGGAGAATTTTCGACCGCTGAACCGATTTAGATGAAATTAGTCTGGATTTAATTTAAGTCCCGGGAAACGACACAGGATAGTTTTCATCCCGTAAATCAACCCTAGAAGGGGCGAAAAAGGGGTTGAAAGTTTGTATGGCGAATCAATAACCGTTGAACGCTGGAGATGCTCTGGGGAAGGATATAGAATAGTTGATATCCAGAATTCATTCCTTAACGGGGGATTACTAATTCCACGCAGACGAAGTCGCGGGCAAAAGCTAGTTAATTAATTAATTTATTTATTAGTATGCAATAATTGTTTTTAAAGAGGCCTTCATCCAGATATGTAAAATCGCCACTTCATAAACAAAATGAAGTGTAAGTCTAACTTGTGTAAGTTTAAAGTTAGGTACATTTATTAACTACTAGCGACCCGCCCCGGCTTTGCACGGGTGCAATTATACTTATAAACCTTCCCCTTGACTCACTCTATCTATTAAAAAAAACGCATCAAAATCCGTTGTGTAATTTTAATGATCTAAGCATACTTACATACCTGTTACATACAGACAGACAGCGGGAAGCGACTTTGTTTTATACTATGTAGTGATTTTTATTTTGTTTTATTAGCTCTGTTAGTTTTACGGTAAATTAGGATAAGTATTTATAAACTGTAAAAATTATGAACAAACTGTTCTATCAGTGTTAGAGACCCCAATAGACCCACAATTTAAAATATACAGGGTGGCTCATTATTAGGGTGGTAATTAAATTAAATTAATGTATTTTTTTTTGTCCTATTATTATTTAATAATTTTTATTTAATTTACTAAATTTGACATTTTTATTAAATTAACTCATATTGACATTATATCAAATCAAATTTGTTTTCATTGTTATTATTTTATTTTATTGTTATCATATATGCTTCAACTAATGATCTGAAAACGAATCAAATATATTATTTTAGTAACTTAAAAAAGATTAGTGCTCATCCGGTTATGTCTCGGTGCTGTGTTTTGTACATATGTTTTTTCTTATGATTTGTATTTATTAACATTAGTTCTATAAGTAACTTTTATGTTTTTGTTTCAATACTAACACTTGTATGGGCTTTGCCTGAAATAAATGATTTGAATTGAATTGAATTGAATTAAGATCGGTCAGTATGGGAAAGTCTGAAACTGTGAGACATACGAAGATCTTCTTATATAGGAACCATGTCAATGATTTTAATAACAAGAAAAACTGCATTCATACATCATAAAAAAACTGTACTTAGCCCGGAAATCGAACCAGGACGTTTTAAAAATAAAACTAGAATAGTTTCTATTTAAATATCCATTCTTGTAGGTCTTAAGCAATATTTTTTTTTGAAATGCATTTTTTTTTAATTCTTTAATACATTTCAAAACGTCCGGGTTCGATTCCAGAGCCAAGTACAGTTTTTTTTATTATGTTGAATGCAGTTTTTCTTGTTATTCCAATCAGTGCCATGGTTCCTAAGAACAGATCTTCCTATGTCTTATAGTTTCAGACTTTCCCATACCTACTGACCGATCTAAAAGAGCCACCCTGTATATCATAGATTATCACTCAGTCATCACAACTACTAAATAATTCAACAACATTAAGTAATTTTTATTTATGTATAATTGTCTTACTTGTAAACAAACATCCAACAAGAATTTTCCAAAAAACCGCCTCATATCGAAAAACCAAAGGATCGTGTTCCACATTCAAATTCGGAGCGATCTGTCAAATTGACATTCGTAAATGTTCCATTATAAATCTTTCTGCCTTTGGATGATCCTTACAAACTTAAGTAAACCAACGAGGGTGTCGCCACCATCGCACGATATGTGCAACTTGGTATGTGAACTTGTTAGTTCAAAATTTGGCCGCCGATTCATACAAGTTTGTCCGTTCGTCCTGAGAAGTCCCCTAGAAAAAGGATAAAAAAAGAGAAAGCGATATGTGTTCTCTCTGTTCTTTGCTAACCTACGCTCGAGGATGTTGCGGGTGGGGAGGGGAATCTCGGAACGCTGGGGATACCAGGTTCAACGGGACGGGCAAATGTCGAGGGATATTTTGTGGGGATTTAGATTTTCAGGGTTTTTCATGGGTGAGTGATTTCGAATGAAATTCGGAATAAGTATCTTATTTATTGTAAATAAATATACCTTACTCCGTAATGGTAATTATAAAGTTTATAAGTTTTTTTTATTACAACAATAATATAAAATTTTGTCTGAAAATTCGATTGTGGTTCTATTGCTGACTTTTTTTGACATAGATTAGATTACATTATTCAGGCATTTTTTTTAAAACAGCATGATGGATACCAGGGATGTCACGAATGTCGTTTTTCTCACATTCGCGAATGCGAATGCGAATATTCAGGATACGAATGTCCGAATGCAAAATGGCAAATACGAATGTTACGGAGTAGATTCAGAAAATTTAATCTTGCTTATCATTTTTATACTTCCATAGTTCAAAAATACAGAACATCAAATGTGATGGAGACGATGGAGTCCTGTATTCTTGATCAAAAGGAGTCAAGCGATACCGTCGTTTTCACTTCCTGTGTATGAGCAAGCATATGACCATCGTCCGGGTCAGCGCGATCAAAACAGGATTCGTTCTGCTAACATTCGCATTCGGAAAATATTCGCATCATTTGATGCGAATGCGAATGTTGATATGAATATCAAAAATGATGCGAATATTCGCATTATACGAATGCGAATGCGAATATTCGTGACATCCCTAATTGATACATGCCGGCACGGCAACAGGTAGGTTTTTGACGAATTGTTTTTTTTCAGGGGTGGTACTTGCCTACTTGGTAACTACCCTTACCCATCCCATTTGTATAAAATCACATGACACCACACTTACCACAGTAAAATAACATATTAGTACAAAAATAACATTCCCTCTTTTTTATTTTGCTCTTATAGGTACTAGTATTTACATATTTCTCGTTTACTGCGTTTGGCGAATATTATATTATTATCTTCAGAGTTAATAATGTCCTGATCACTGAGGGTGATAAGTTGATAAGTTGAACAACATATAGTGAGCAGATTAGAAGTCACAGTGTTAAAAAATATCTTGGCATAACTTTATTATTAAGAAAATACACATTGATCGTTAATCTACTTTTCCTGTTGACTGTACCTACCAGAGAAAAAAATGTACGCATTTCATATATTAAAAATAAATTTCTGGCTGATTTAGATGGTAACAATTTTTACCACAATACAAATGCAACAATATTTCCAAGGTCAGTCTTGTATTTACCGTTGTCCAAGCCCAATCGTTTGTTCAAGTAAATAAATAAATAAATAAAAAAGTCCGTTGCGCGGAATCCTGCGCGCGGGCGCTGGCAACCCCGCGCCGAGTGAGTACACTCAGTCCAGCGCGGGCCGCCATCGCGAACTAACGCGTGTATTTCAACCCATGTCATCGCGATGGATGTGTTACCTAGTGGAAACCTATTCCGTGAGCTGCAGGACGTCACAGACACAGGCTACTTCGAGTGGAAACTGTCCCTAGAAGATTACTGGCAGCAGGTAAGCGGGCCATGCCGTGCGAACGTGCGTACTTGTACTACTATACATGTATATGTCTGGATCAGTACGCCTGCGTGAGGAGGACGGTCGATTTTCAATTTTTTCTTCCGAAAATTGATTTCGACTTTTAAAATTGGAATAAATGCATTTACTAGCGTTTTTTTTGAGGCGTTTTTAGCCGCCGACTCTTGTTTACTTTACACGTTACGGGGGAACTAAAAATATCGAACTAATGCCGAGTGTTGGTATGTTTACTCCACGAAGCGAGTTGACTCAGAGTCGATTTGATGCGGGTATGGGGTCACTTTCGGTGCAACACCTAAAACTGAGTCATTCAATTGTTTATTTGATGTATTGTATTACTGCTTTATGATGCGATTTTGTTTTTTATGTGTACCCTACATTATATATATAATTTGCCTAAGTTTTAACCTAATAAATGTACTTATTTTATGCAATTTCATTATTAAAATATTTAAAATGTATTTATTATTCGCTAATGTTTATAATAATTATTACATCAGTGTTAGGCTGGTTTGCCATATTGTCCCAATTTGCTAAAAGCGAAGCCACTTTGACCTACTTTTGGAATGCGTAACAATCGTAATCCCGTGAGATATTTTGATTTTTGTTTCTGATAGGTACCTATTTTGATTTTTTTTTCAACTAACTCTCGGGTGTTAAAGCTCTTATTTGCCTTTTTTCCCCGATTTTTATAAGTGTCGTTTTCGGGACATAAGTTTTTTTTTCGTTAGCTTAGAGTATCCCACTGCTGGGCAAAGGTTAGATATTTATAAACCATTTATTTCTAGTCTATAGGTATAAGTTATTTTGTGTTTGTATACGACTTCCGTTTACACTTTAGCTATCGTTGATGACTCTAGTATGTGTCACTGTAGGTATGATGTCAACGCGCCGACCAATCGGCAATGAGCATAGTGACAGAATGGCACAGTAGCAATTGTGGGCGAGTTTAGTGCAAGGGACCACTTTGTCGATATACAAGGACACTTCATTCTTTCACTAATAGATGGCGTACCTACACGCAAAAAAAGGATATCTACAGCCAAGAATACCAATGCGAAAATATTATTGTTTTAAACATAAGTACTTAGGTACTAAATATTTTCTTGGACTAATTTAATATATTCAGCACAAGATATATTTTACTACAATAAAGATATTTTACTTGAATAAAGATTACTTTCTAGGCAAATTGTTTTCGTTATACAGGGTGTAATCTAAAACGTGATACAAGATAATCAAACCTGAATCTATTCATGATATTGAACAACTTTTACTATGGGCTCAACTTTGTAAATTTACAAAAAACATTAAACTTCTCATACATTTTCGTCTACCTATCCTTGACTTTTTCTATGGAGCAGCTCAATTTTTTAATTTTTTTACAAAGTTGCTCCCATAGTAAAAGTTGTTCAATATAATGAATAGATTCAGGTTTGATTATCTTGTATCACGTTTTAGATTACACCCTGTATACGAAACAATATTGTTTTGACGAAGAACATTTGTCTTCGATGAAGATATTTTTTTCCCTGTATATTGTGTAGTTGGGCGAATCAACTTTTTAATGTTGTTTACTCTGTCCCCGTTGTCCGAGGGACATCCTCATACTATTTCATAGAAAATCTTTGGTTGTCCAAGGGACGTAACCATAGCAACCAGGCGCTATAAAAAGTTGATTGACTCAGTTATGTTATAGGTACGAGTACCCTACTCCGTGTCAACAAAGTGGTCCCTTTTCCCAGTCCAGGGAAAAGGGACCACTTTTTACAATTTTACAATGTATCTAGATACCTACCTACTTAACTACTTTAAAATGGCACTAATGCAGGGCGATTTGGTATACATACATACATTTTTTACTATTAATGGCAAACTAAAACAGCCTCTCGGACGCGCACATATCCAGGGTGTCACATACGCGTTGGCCCATTAAAAATACACCAAATAGGTAGATGTTCTCTGTTCTGTTTCAATATCTAATTTTGTTCCCAATATAATAAAAAATACCTAACTACAGAATTCCATTTTGTTACCTTACAACTTCTATTATATGATTTATATGGTAACGAAATGGAATTGCAAAAAATAAACTTGGAATCATAAAATGAAACCGTTGACACTTTTTGCTGTTAGAATTAATATCTGTTAGTTTTTGCGTAAAACATAATGGTTATGTTTTTTGCCTAAAAAAAAGTCGTCAAGGCAATATGTCATATTTCTATCGTATATAGCTACATTAGCTACATTTACATAGAGAAAAAATTTACAGATATAGTTTGAGTTGTGCCTATGTATGTACTATCGGGTTCAGAATTACATAACCAATTTATCAATGAATTCATTCATAGGTACATTGGTAATGCAGTTCTGAACTCAATGGTGCATCTTAATGACATTATTTTGGTACCAAACCAATTTGGCGGAGCGTGTGAGGATCATTTTGAGCACTTTGCCTGCTGTTCCACTCTTTCGGTTTGCTGTCGGATTTGTCTCGTTTTCATTTAAGCGATTTATACACTGACAACGGGATTTGCCAAGGTGAGCGAAGCGTCAGATGTAACAATGTATGGAAGTTAGTTTACTGATAACACACGCGCATTTAACAACACTGAGGACGCGTCCGAGCAGGGACGATTGATAAAACCCGACCAAGATAACTCTACACTGTCTTTGTGGAAGAGCCAGCATTAGGCATTTAAAGTTATCCCTAATTCTTAAAAAAACTCTAAATCAAAAAAGTAAAAAAGGTGTAAAAAAAATACTGCTGAACCGTTTAAGGGCATATTTGGTATCCTATTGCGAGTAAGATAAGAAAAAGCATGAAAAATTATTTTTATGCGCGAAAAAAATAATTGGATTTGTATGGGACACGTCGTCCCAGCCGGCCAACCATCCATACAAAACAAAAAATCTTAGTTATTCATAATTAGAATACGATACCAATTATGCAATTAAAAGGATCACCAGTATTTTTATTACACCTTATAAATACCAAAATTCGGGACAACTTTATATAGAAATGTCGATAAACGACGACGAAACGAATAATAATTAACTTATATACGAGTAAAAGTTTGCCATTTAAGATGACAGATACACATTTTGTATTTTCGCCTAACGCGGCAGATTACTGTTTAGTGTGTATATCGCGTTACGCCGACATTTCACCTATCATTCTTATCGAGTAGGTAAATACATAATTAGTATAAATACAGCTCACTTTAGTCGACTGTATCCATCACAATATTTGCACTGTATTTCTTACGGAAAAGTACAGAGGCAGCTTTAAAAGTAAATACTCACCTATTGTAATTACTTAATTACCAAAAGCTGGAAAAACCTATTTACGGCTAGCAACCCACTTTATAAAAGGGAAAAACGTTTTTCCGTGTATTTAAACAACCTTGTTGCTTGTTCTTATTAGAATCGGATTCGGCTCTAATAATCTGATAAATAGCCCTAAGATTGTTTATCCCATTGCGTTACCTTTTGCGTTGAGTTTCGTACTGGTATCCGATTTAAAAAATCGGAATTCATTTATTTTTTATGGTACTTACTATGCCTCAATTAGTACTAAGGGTGGTTGAGTTTCTTTCTAATAATACTCTTAGCAGATTACGTTATTCATTTTGATATTACTATTGTACTACTGGATAGTATTGTACTATTGTTAGTTACTCAATAAAACAACCGAAATGAGAACCTCATTTTGAAATCTTGAAGTCGGTTAATGATAAGAAAACCAAAACATTCATCCCAATTTAAAAGGATGTTTTGGCTACTAAGGCTCATGAACAACATAACAAGGTACATTTTTGACAGATGTACGAAAATTTACATCATTATTACAGAATGGTTTATAAAATATATTATAATTTTTACTTTGCAATGTAAATATGGGAATCTTTCGTACTAAGTACGCGTGGTTGCGACGTACGGGTTGAAAATGAAAATCTTTTTTTATAATTTTAAACGCACGTCCGATCGCTTCGACCGCCTAAGCTATATCTCCCACTCACTCTCCCGTTTATTCCGTTCATCATCCGTCTTGCTCATTCATTCAGTCATCTAGCACTAAGCATCAACATTCGTTCCTAATCCTACGTACAGTCACCGGCAATAGTATCGCATATCAAGGTCGCAAAACTATGTGACACGCTCTTATTTGTAGGGCCATAAGATCGTGTCACATATTTTTGCGGCCTTCATTTAGGAAGATACGATTGCCGGTGACTGTACATTTCTACAGAAATGACGAACATACTTATAGTTTCTTTCTCTACGCGTCATAAATGTACAGGAAACATACGGTTATACCTATATTATTATTATATGCTTATGTTTTCCTGTTGTCATTTCAAACAAATGGTATATTTGTCGAGATATCCGCCTGAAGATACAATTAAAAAATATCCTTATTAACAACAGAAATTGAGCTGATTTTTGCTTGGATACTTTAAAAATATTGTCAATACTTGCTCACGAGGAAATTCCTGGAAATACAATCGGTAACAAACGACTACCTACTTGTGGACTTCAGGTTATTAAGATAGAAAACTTGTAATAGGAATGATAAAGAAATAATAATCTAATCTAATGAAGAAAGGGATCATCCATTAATTACATCACACCTCAAAGGAGGCGGGGGAGGGGGTCCACAAAATGTGACATATTGTGACAGGGGGGAGGGAGGAGTTCCATGTTTGTGACCTCGCAATCCTCACATACAATTTTTTTTCAATTTTTTTTACAAAAAGTTTAAAAAAAAATTCAATTGTTAACAAACATTGTACTAAACTAATTTTCTACATATTCCGAATTGTTTGAATACTTTGAATACTTTGGTTCCTTATAAATTTGATTTTGATACTATGTTTATGGCCGAGTTTAACGATTTATTGTTTTCAAAATAGCGAATGTATTACTAAGGCTATAAGGCTCATTTTACAACGCCTTCCTAAACTAAAAATCTAAATGTGACGTCACACTAAGGGGGGAGGGTGCAGTTAATTGTGACGAAGTGTGACAAGGGGGGAGGGAGGGGTCAAAAAATCATGAAATTGGTGTGACATTAATGGATGATCCCAAAGTATACAAAGTAACATATTAAAATGGAAATTTGATCTACTTAATTAAATAAAATTGATCAAACAATGAAATACTATTTGTACGAATTCACTACTCTTACTCAATTATCGAATAAAACATAATCCATTGCTAGGAAAAAATAAAATAAAAACGTTTTTTTTTTACTTTATCTGTGATATTTTCTAAAAAGATTGTTATTTTTACACAGAATTACAAATCTCCTTAGACAGGATATTATTGTGTTATTTTTTCTATTGTGTTACCATTTTCCATATAGGTACTGAATATGACGAATATTGTCACAGGTTTTCCAATTAAGATTGAATTGAATATTAATAGAAACGGTGGTGATTTAATAGCTTTTTGCTATTGATTTTCATATTTATATTTAACTTACCGTCTTAGTGGTCAGTTTAACTTGAAATTTGGCAGGGTTAAGTGGCATGTCTCACAATGTTCTATTAAAACCTTGTATCAATATTGAATTATTGATAAAATATTATAAGAAACGCTCATGTGAAAATACGACACTCCTTGGATAGTTAAATATTTTTAAACGTGGCTTATCCATAGATTAAATGTACTAAAGATAATGGTTAGGCCAGTTAACGTTCATTTGTACCAATTAGTGTGTCAGCCATTTTGGTTTTTCGAGTTCGCAGACAGTTGTGTCGTGTTGATCCTAATGAGAGTTTTTAAAAAACGATACTTTAAAATTGTGATATTTTCTAAGAATTTAATGTTATTTCTACAATCACGAGTTCGTTGCATCCCTATATTCCCAATATGGAAAAAGGTGTCCCAAATTTTTCATACTATTTTGAAACTTTCCTTTGTGTTACCGCCTTTCAAGTTATAAGGGAAATGGTAACACAATAGGAAAGAATTGAGAATTTCTTTTTTCCATTTTTTTATAATCGAAAGAGCTCGTGATTCTGAGTGAAAAAGACATTAAAATAGCAGAAAATAACACAATACTAAAAAGTGGTAATTATAGTATAGTGTAGAAATTATATGTGACGCTTACGTTGTACAGTCGTCATCAAATAAGGCATAGGTCGGCTAAGGTACTCAAAATTATCAGAACATACACTCTATGGCCTGACAATAGAGGCGTTGTTCAGATTATTTGTGATCACATTAGCCGCTCCGATATATCTGATGGTGACTGTACGTTGTACAGAATGTATACCGATGAAAAATAAAATTGTATTGTGACACAATAATCCTTCTATTATTATAAAACTTATAAATGAAGGGATTGAAGGGTGCACAGAAAGAACTTACCTATCGAGGCTCAGGGGTATATTAAGGAGACAACTGAGTGATATTCAGTTTTTTAAAATTAATGATATAAAAATAAACAAGTCGTGTTTTGTTGAACCATTTCATACATTTAAGTGCATTCGTTTTGTGTCTCCACCGCAATATTCCACAGTTATCGGAAGTTAACAAAAACAAGGTGTATAATCTCAATAACACGTTATTTCGCTCTTATCGCTTTCCATAACAAAGATATTAATATTGAACAGTATTGTTTCCAAACAACTCATTCTCCTTAATATGAATCACACTATTAATTATAAATACCAACACCTCACATTATATATTAAACCTTATTATATATTAACTTAAAATCGTTTTACGCTTGCATATTTGTTCATCAAGTTTGTTAACTCCAATTAAGACCGTAGGTTATCGACGTAAGGTCGAAGTTTACTTGACCCAGCACGCTGAATCACTACTGACTAAAATCCATAGCGACATAAGTCTATTTATTGTGTCCGATTTTACGCCGTATTACTAGCACGGAATGTCCTAAAACGGCGTGCAGGTTTATGGACTTGCGCCCTTTTGGCACGCGGCAATGTTTTATGCAGGATTGTTCCGAATAACTCGCAAACGCTGGCCAGTATAAACGGCGCTTGCTATAAAGGCAAGTCCTATAATATGAAAGCTATGGTTAAACTGGTTTATCTAAATCTAACTTTGAATGGGAATAGGAATACACGACACATAGTATACAGGGTGGTTATTTGCTTTGAGCTCGCAAAGCCAGAATTGCGTTAGTGTCAAAGACTTTAATATGGTTAGCGTCAGGATATTGGCCTGAATTGGTAAATTTAACGTCCTATGTGCGGCTAACTTCACAAAATGGGCTGTCAGGGACAGTTTCAATGGGAGGAGGATATGCAAATTCAAACCATGTAAATTGTATGATATTTATATGTGTACTAGCAAATATACAGATGAATGTCATAAATATTTGCTAATAAAATAAATATAAATAAATAAATAATATGGGACAATTTTACACAAATCAACTCAGTCCCACAGTAAGCTCAATAAGGCTTGTGTTATGGGTACTAGGCGACGATATATATAATAGATAGATATAGATAAATACTTAAATACATAGAAAACATCCATAACTCAGAAACAAAATATCTGTGATAAACACACAAATAAATGCCCTGACCAGGATTCGAACCCGGGACCTCCTGCTTCATAAGCAGGGTCACTACCAACTAGGCTAGGAGGCCGTACAGATTAATATCATACAATTTACATGGTTTGAAGTTGCATTCCCTAAACTCATTGAAACTGTCCCTGGCAACCATAAAATAACCGGACATTTGGAACCGGATTATAATTACCGGAAATTAGCAAATTTCCGGTAATTTTCATAAGCAATATTTACTGATTTCACTCTTTTAAGGGCGAATCAATATTTTGACCGACACAAATTTGTCCTCAACTTTTAAATTCCGTTTGAAAATTTCACTTTTAAATAATGACTTTTCTGTGTTTCACTTTATGGTATTAGTTAGAATATTCGAGCCTCCAACTACTAAACCTGTATATTAGAAGCCCGATTCCTTGGTAACTCCAGAGACATTTTGAGTAACGCAAGAGACACCGATAACTGTCGGTCAAAAAGTGGATTGGCCCTATTTCATCATATTTTCTTACTTATCCAAAACCAATTAACAGGATTGCTAAAAAGTTATTGAGCAATATCAATTTCTAGGTCTTCGGCTGCTTCCAGCCTTTTAAGTCTTCTGTACAAACTTAATAACAACCAATTGCTTAACTTTTCAAAATATTTACCAATCCCCATCAGATATATCGGAGCAGCCAAGTTGGTCACAAATATCTGAACGCCTCTATAATATTGTCAAGGCGATACAGTCCATGTTTGGATTTTGAATAAGTATACCTACCTTGGCCGCTCCGATATATTTGATGGCGACTCACTGCAGGGACCGGAAAAACCCCTTCGTCGTTCCTCGATTCGGACAAGCCACGCCCATTCGTTAGAGACACGTTTATGGCTCCCGTGCGCGAAAGAAAGAGATGCAGCGCTCTTAAGGATCAGACTTTTTGAATAAACTAAGATAAATAAGCGTCTCCAAAAATTTTTGTCCAATTTTGCTTCTGTGACTTTTTAGATAAACCAGAATACCATATTTTTTACTTAGTTATATTGCTTAATCTCTTATAGTTTACGTAAGCTAAGAAAAATAAGGGGAAAAAGGACCCAACTTCGGATTTTTTTTCTATCGAGGCAACTTTCAGCAATCGTGTTTCGGCTTGTGCCAAAAACAAGAGTATATAGTCTAATAATATATATACGAAAACAAATTCAGCCCCTTTTCCCGTTTAGTCACTAGAGCGTTTGAAAAAACCTATAATTTTTCAAAGTAGCCCCTTAATCTTTTCGATAGGGTAACCGTTTTAATAGGGTTAACCATATTCAATGTGGCTTCCCTACAATAGCTCGATCGCATTCTAAAAACATTTGATAGGGTAACCTCATTGGGATTTTTCGATTCGGTAAGCGCTTACCTTTAGGTAAGACAATGATGTTGCTTAGGTACCGAGTTGATAGGGTTTGTAAAAACAACCGTATCAAATACCCGATGAAATACCCCTTTATACCGGTAACCGGTTCCGGTCCTTGGGCGACTGTGCCTAGATTTCTAACGTTACTTACCTACTTGTTCAATTATTGTATATTTAAAAGTAGGTAGCCTTGATAAGCAATCGCACCTTACATAATTATAAGCCAGATATATCAAAAGAACATACATTCTTAGCTATCATTTCCCAATCGATTTTGAACTCTATCACCTTAGATTGAGTCGTAATTTTGCACGAAGTTGTACTTATCGCAAACAAATACAATGGTTTGTTATCGTTACGTATCTGCTAGGTATTTTACTATACCGTAAATTGCAATCAGCTGATTTTATAATTTCTTAGTAGTGCGAGTCATGAGTATGATTTATATAGAATCGATTCCCGTAATGCGATTGTTAATGAAGTATAGTTAGTAATATGCAGTAATAAATAATACAAATACTTACACTGAGGCTAACCCCACACTAGCGTCGTCTTCTGAGCGTCGACGCGACGTCGACGCGACGTCGCCCGGGCGCCGGCGTCTCACCAGCGTCGACGCGGGGTTGCCGCTGCGCCGGCGCTCGGGCGACGTCGACGCTCAGAAAACGCTAGTGTGGGGTAGCTGAAATATGATACTATACACGGAATCCTCGGTATAAATATGGCTCTAAAAATCGTCTTAACATTTCCCTGACAGTTATCCTTTTACCACGGCTTTGAATATGCCCGCAATTTCCCGCAATTTCAAAAAAGATGTGATAGTTCAATCAAAATTTAACTTGAATTGTAACAAACTTCCTATTATTCATAGCTATTATGCCCCATTTCCGATGGAATATGGACACATACTAATGCGTTTTTTTTTAAAGATAAGTTAACACAATGTATACTGTTTACGTTCACTGGCAGTAATATTGTACTAATACAGAAATAATATGAATACTTTCAATACGAGTACAATCTTGTGTTTGGATTAGAGATGCAACGGATAGTGGTTTGGCCGGATACCGGATACCGGATATTCGGCCTGACCCTCCGCCGAATATTCGGTATCCGGCCGCCGAATATTCGGCCGGCGGTACTATACCTACAATTTGAGTTTCGCAGGTGCGCGTCGTGCGGGTTTCGACCTGCGTCGTACTTAGTGAACGTTCGCGCGGATACATTCCTAGGAATTCTAGGCAACAAAACGAATTTTATTATGTCAGTACGGAGTAACTTCTTTCAAAAGTAGGTACACACGCGCTCGCGTATTTTTGTGTAAAAAAAATTTTTTCTATGACTAGTGGGCGACTCTGACTACATCCGGTATCCGGCCGGATAGTACGAAGATATTCGGTATCCGGCCGGATACTAAAATAAGGGCCGGATAGGCCGGATACCGGATAGTAACCGGATATTCGGTGCATCTCTAGTTTGGATCAAGGGTCAGATCCAGAAGACGGTAATCCTGGACAGGCTGCCCGTTAGTCCGGCCGTCTGATGGGTTGACGTCGCGTGGGCTAGTGTGGGGTTCTTAGACGCGCCAGTAGACACAAACATCGGAAACATATAGTTTTAAAATATAAGAAAATTTGGCTTACCTTCAGAGCACTCTTTCAGATTTATCCAATAATTTTCATATTCAAACTGTTCCGTCACTTTTATTATACTACTTTTATTTAAAACGCACTGTTTTATATTATGAAACTCTTGTAGTTTGTTTTAAACAGCATATTCACTCACACTATTTACAAACTGCAAAAAACTGTCTCAAAATTGACCCACACAAAAATAAGGTCGTAGTTTTATTTAATTTAATTTATTTATTTATTTTAGACAACCAATGGTCCACAGTTGTGTTAGTAACATATAATTAGATCCTAATATACTAGGCTAGTCTTAACTACTAAGGACTACTTAATTCATATAATAAACATGCCCAGAGTGTTTATTGGTGTCTTTGCGAAAGACTGTCCGACTTTTCAGCTCACATATTTAGGATGCCGTTGGAACTACCCTGGATTCTGCTTCTAATTGATATAATTTATAATTTATGCCTGGCATCTGATATTTACCAAAGACACACACACAAACACAAAGCTAGACACAAATTAATTATCAAGATTCGGGGATGAATCACCAAGAATCATCATATCGTAGCCGGCGATGACTGAATGACACTCAATGAAGTATTCAAGACATTGTCACAAATGACGCAACCACTGACATATCGTACTAACGATGCCCGATATTATGTTGGTAAATTCTTGTTTAATTTAAAGTGACATCTATATTTAATTTAAAAGCTATTTTAAGTCAAGAATGGGACGTTTTGTACGGTGACAAAAGGGGACATATTAATATTGGAAAGGTATGTTTGTTATTTTGACTGTTTTGATTTGACAGCATTTTTTTTTGAGATTAGTGAAAAAAGTTTAAATTTTTTAAGTAGCATATTTAACCTTATTAGTCCATTTAAATGGGTCAAAAAAGTCTACTTATGGACAGAGGCTTTGATTACTAAACCAACCGGATGCGACACGCGCTCTCATTTCTATCGGAAAAAGTTTGCCGTTTTTTGCGGGGGAGGGGAACGTCAAATGTATGCGAAACTTCAAAATAGCCACGTCAAATAAACGTCAGTCCATACAATGAGTATGACCACTGGTCATACATTTTCGGCAGAGGAGAACGTCTGTCAATGGCTGCTCAGTCATAAATTCATCATACCTGTGTTTTTTTTCGTGCGTTCACATGTATGGTTTCATTGTAAAAGATGGATGCGTCCAGCCCACCGGGCGTAACCATACATATGATTGCACCATTATATCGTGACGGACTGACGGTAATTTACTATCCACGGAGAAGTATAGACTATTCAGTCGTCTTTGTATGAAGGAGGAACGAAAATGCTTCCAATTCACCGTTGTAGTTTGCTTGTCGAAAGGTCTATCATACACCTATCCTCTTCCATCAGGTTAAAAATGCGTATCGTCTCGATCCGCGGCGATGGCAACTGCCTCTTCCGATCCATCGCATACTGCATCTTCCACAACCAGGAACGCCACCGCGAAGTACGCATGAAGGCGATAGAGACCGTCGTCAAAAACTGGCATCGATATAAAGACTTTATAATCGGAGACCGCTCCTACGGCCTTGGACTACAGACCTCGCAGGATTACTACAGACTTATGTCCAGAGATGGGGAATATGCCGGCCATGTGGAATTACACTCAGTTAGCGAGGTATACACGGAGTATACCTTTAAGGTTCATAGGAATGGGTGCACTAGGACTATAGACTATGGACATGGGCCTAATGAGAAGCATCTGCTGTTTTCGGGTTATTTTGACGCTGGACATTATAGTGTTTTAGAATATTAATTGTTTTATTAATTATTATACCGTTAGGCTAGGTTCACACGGCAAAGTCCTGCACGTTTTTCCACGTATTCGATTTTAAACGTACAGTCACCATCAATAGTATCTTCCTACACGAAGGCCGCAAAAATATGTGACACGCTCTTATTTGTAGAGCCATAGGAGCGTGTCACTTATTTTTGCGGCCTGCGTGTAGGGAGATACTATTGAAGCTGACTGTACAACCAGTCGGGTGTTCACACGGTAGATTTTCATGCGTTCCGAGCAAGCATGGAGCACATTCGTTTATTCGATTTGCTTGACAAGTCCGGTGAGTATCCGTTTAAACGTATAAAGAATGTACGTTTTTTTTTGCAGTACAAACGCCGTGCGAATGGTTCTATGAACAAAGTATGTGCCACTATTTATCCGTTAAGACGTATACTGCAAAAAACGTGCAGGACAATGCCGTGTGAACGAAGCCTTACATGATAAAATTCGCTTTGAATGGAAGTCTGGTGTAATTGGGAGCACGTCGGACCAGTAATGGATATCTGTTTCTAATTTGTGATGTTTTATTATACTTTCAGTTCTTTAAGAAATATATGATCGGCCTAGGGATCGAAATAGGTATCTTTATGCATGGCAGTGCGATAAAAATATTCGTAACTAAACCAACTAAGCTTTGAATAATTTCAGCGTGCAAAAGCGGCATAAAAAAGGAGTCATAATACGACCTCTTTTGCCGAGGAGACCCGAGGGAATGCCGATTGTAATCATCTTTATTACATATATCTTAGTCGCCATTAGATATATCGGAGTGGCCAAGGTGGTCACAAATATCTGAACAACGCATTTATTATCAAGGCGATAAAGTGCATGTAAGTACAGTCGCCGGCAATAGTATCTTCCTACACGAAGGCCGCAAAACTATTTGACACGCTCCTATGGCGCTACAAATAAGAGTGTTTCACATGTTTTTGCGGCCTACGTGTAGGAAGATACTATTGCCGGTGACTGTACAGATATATTTGAGTACCTTGGCCGCTCCGATATATTTGATGGCGACTGTACAATATTTATAAATAGTAGCGTGAGTCTACAACTAATTCACACTTTAGTAATTTTATTATGCCGAACCGAACCTATTGTGCTGTATCCTCATTGTGCCCAAAATGGATTCAATGGCAGCAGCTCTAGGGACACCTGTGGATATTGTTTGATGGTACATGTTCTGTGGTACGAACAATCTATACAATAAGGTGCTGAAATGTTAATTTTATCAAACATGCAATATATTCTCTTTACGTTCCTTATGACAGGAAGTATCCTTTTTCGGCCGCAGCAACTATGCGGCCTGAAAAGAGATTTCATGCAACTTTTAAGGCCTAGGCCTGCAAAAGTAACCCACCAATCAGCATCTGGTGACGCACTGCTGTTATGATACCTGTGCATGGCATATTTTTACTATATTTTAATTGTTTAATACACTATACCCGAATCTGTCCGTGCAATTCTTTCAAATTAAAGCAAAAATGAAAATATTGCATCTTGCCTATTATATTAAAGCCGTTGTTAAAAGTCCGTGACTATACGATACTGCTTCCTACAAATATTTTCACTGATATAGACGAAATGTCTATGAATAATATTAAACATTACCGACCTCTTTCCAACGCGCCGACGAATGTCAAGGCTACGAAACGTGTTTTAGAAATTTACATACATAAACCTGTTTAAATGTAAAATAAACGTACAACACTTAATAATATTTACGTAATTTCTATTTACGCTATCTCCTTTTAAAAAGCCAGTCGTCACTGTAGAACTTTGACTATTCAACCAACCCGACCGGCCATGTCTGTCATTTTCTATAGGTACCATGAATTTATATAAAGTGGATCTAATTCTTACACTTATTCCCTAACCACAGTTGAACCTTATTACCGAGCATAACAGTTGATTACAGGAGACTATTAAAAAGTAGTAAAAACGTTCCCATAGAGAGCTTAAAGTAGGGGGCGGTGTCCCACTCGCACTCGTTACAAAATTGTCACATTTGATGGACATTTGACACATATTGACATTTTGATTGTCTGATGACGTCATTACCCCCTTAGTCAAAACGAGACACAGTCCCCTAGATAACCTTCTCTTTCAGCCTCACTTTTTGACCGAAGTATTTCATCCACTTCATATATATCCATGATAGGTACAAAAAAAGTCTGCCGATTTTTGCGACGGAGGGGAACGTCAAATGTAGGCGAAACGTCAAAATAGCCACGTCAGATAAACGTCAGTCCATACAATGAGTATGACCACTGGTCATATATTTTCGGCAGAGGGGAACGCCTGTCAATGGCCACTCCGGTTGGTTTAATGCTTTAAGCCGTACAACGTCGAGCTCTAGGAGCCAACTTTTGATTAACCGTACACTTACCTTGACACTGGCAAAATTGTCCCAATGGACAGATGCCCGAAAAATCTGAACTAAACCAGGGGGGTACAACTCAAAGTAAATCTGTAAAAAAATTTGAGTTTGACACGACGTATCCGATACGTTTGCATAAGTGCGAAAAAGAACTTGTCATGCGTTAAGAAGGGACAACATGATTCGTGACATTACAGAGGTCTCTCTGTATTATACTATTATTTACTCTGTGACTAAACTGATAAACTGAACTGTTCAAAATGTAAAAAAATAGTGTAACACTTTGATATTATTTACGTAATTTCTACTAATAGTAACATTAGTAACTATAGTGAAGTTTTAACTAACTTTCAAAAGAAATAGTGTCATGTGATACCTACTAGTTTCAGGCGCGATAAATATCACGATCCAATCTACCCGTATTTAAATGCAGAGTTACCATAAAATCACTGTAAAATGTGCTATAACCATGTTATAATTATAACAAAAAAAGGTACCTATTATAATATTTTTAAACAATAAAGAACCAATTTCCATTTGGCTACCACTGGCGGCGCGTCCATAGAATTCAATTCCCGCCGGGTTGCCTAATTTTCAGTACTACCCCCATTGATTATTAAACCAACCGGATGCGAGACGCGCTCTCATTTCTATCGGAAAAAGTCTGCCGTTTTTTGCGGGGGAGGGGAACGTCAAATGTACTCGAAACGTCAAAATAGCCACGTCAAATAAACGTCAGTCCATACAATCAGTATGACCACAGGTCATACATTTTCGGCAGAGGGGAACTCCTGTCAATGGCCACTCCGCTTGGTTTAAAGCTCTAAGACTACCCCAGATCAGAAATGCCTATCTATATCCAGTGGCATGGAGCCAAGCCATACGATAAAAAAAATGTATTTTTGAGGATAAACTTCTAACTTCAATTGAGATATCGGATTCGATCAAAATATTGAATCTATGCGTCGAACGTGCCGGCCATGCCTCATCCAATCCAACGCCATGATAGCACGTCTATATTTACTCTACCCGAAATAGATATAAGAATATTACTCTGGTAAAGATACGTTTTTTTCAAACATTAATTTATAAAAGCGATGTTTTTGTGTATATAGTTTTTAAATGTCATTATTCGCTATGTGCGAAGTGCATGGTGGGGGTAACGTGAACGATCGCAGAGCACAATGTGGCAAGAAATTGGGCTCTTGTCAATGTCACATTTCAAAATATTTGACATCACCTATAGGGTGAACTGTCAAAATAGTGAACCGGCCAGTGACATTTCATATAAGCAAGGAGTATATGCCATTAATAAAAAAGAAAAAAACCCCTTTAACCCCCTGCTCAAAAGATGGCGCCACACTCGTGCACACAGCGAATAAGACATAAAGATGCTCTAAGTTCTAAGATGACTAAACGAAAAATCCTACAAACTTTCCATCGGGAAGTAAATATTCATCAAAATATATACGAAGCGTTTCTTTTTTTTGTCTGTATTTCCGTCATCCATAAATAACCTGTCTTAAGGAACCATAATAAATAATAAAATATTTATTTATTTAGGCGATTATTTAGAAATTAATTAAATGACGATTTTTTCATGTTCAAATTTTTGTAGGATTTTCTGTCTAAGGCAATGATTAACATGACTTTTAAGCCATACAAGTAAATACTTCTGTTGTTATGAATTATTTCCAAATTTGTCATTTTTCCCATACAAGTGAAAATAAAATGACTATATATGTTTATTCATCTACTTACTAATTTATTTCTTGGTAACAGATTGATTTCCGTCTGATACAGTTTGAAGTGTGTACAGTTGCCAGATCGGACCGGCCAAGGCGGTCACAAATAAATATCTGAACAGCGTCTTTATTGACAAGGCGATAAAGTGCATGTTGCCCTGGCCGCTCCGATATGGAGCCGCTAAGAGCTGGCTACGTCAGATATGACACAATAATGAGAGCAACAAAACCCGTCGGGTTAGATTGCTGTACTATCCTTATTGCTAGATCCGGGCATCTGGCAGCCTTTAATGGGTGGAGGTCAGACTTACAGACAAGGAACATTTTTGAATTGGAAAATAGTACTTACTACCGAAATAGGTAAAAACTGCCGAAGTTATTTCATTTATAGAGAACAGGTATTTTCATATAAGAACAAAAAACAATGCATGTTATTGCGGAAACAGTAGATCACAAACTATGAATTGGCAATGATATAATCCGATTATTTATACACATAGTGTTTCATAGTATTTTGCATCATAGTTTTCATTCTTTAACCTCCACCACTTTACGGCTGCCAGATGTCCGGAAGTGACTAGAGAAGTTTTGGTACTCTCATTATTGTGCCACATATCTCCGTCTGGCGACTGTACATACCTCTATAGTATGAAGATTACAGAATTCTAAGGCTGGCTCTACATGATGGGCCATCATAGGGACGCAGCTATACGAAGGAACGAGATCGCAATATCGTTAGCTCCCTCTAACGCATAGCTGCGTCCCTATGAAGAGAAGCCTTAAGAGTCGCCAGGACGCTCGCGTGAACTCGCGTCCCCATACAAACGTAGTTCAGCTCTCATTTTAAAACGACATGCTTTAGAACCACGAAATTTGGCATGGGCATTCTAGCAGTACAGATCTATGTCGGTAATTCGTTTTCGTTGCTAAAAATTGTAATACAAAGAAAATATAGCAAAAATAAGTTTTGTATGTAAATCTGTATCTGGCTGTATTTTGTTTGTATTACAATTTTTAGCAACCAAAACAAATTACCGACATAGATCTGTACTACTAGAATGCCCATGAAAAATTTCGTCGTTCTAAAGCATGTCGTTTTAAAATGAGAGCTAAACTACGTTTGTATGGGAACGCGAGCGTCCTGGCGACTCTTAAGACAATAAAGATACCTAAAACTAAAAACTTACAAATAACAAATCTGACCTAGGTCTCGGTCGCGAGGTAGGGTGCCCAGAAGGCTGGCCGCATTTCCGCGCTGGATAGCTGAGTTCAATCATCTCCGTTTTCTTTATCGGCGGTGTAGTTTGAGCCCGGCTTACTTCCCACGCCTGGGCCGCGTTGCCCACATTCAAATACTAGTCGTTATTTCGTCATATCGGCATTGACCGGGTGACCTTGGGTAAGTTGAAGGCCCTGGCGGCTAGACGTTGTTATTTCATCAATGCGATTTTTTTAACTTTTTTATTTGGAAGGCTCGGGTTGCGATAACAGCCACTACCTGGCGGCTTAGGATGACATGCGATGTCGCGCGCGACTCCATACTTCGAGTCGCGCCTAAAGTAGGTATGGGGAGATTGGATGGATGGTATTGGAAAGTTTTAGGGTCGCCCCCTGAGTTGAATTCAGCATACAGATAAAATAATCAGCACCTATAGAAAAGCCGAACCCAATTTTTATTGGAACTAAATTTTTTATACTAAACTGAACTGTCACCATATACATGAGAAAAAAGCGCCCTCTTGACCATGGTGGGTCAGGGTTTAAAAAACTCGAAAACAAACAATACATTTAAAAAAACTTTACTAACTACCTACAATGCAATACCCAATATTTTCTAATTACAAATCACTAAAGTAAAACCGGCCTAGACCTCAAATCATAACGCTTGGACCTCCCGAGGTCTATTAATCTATTATGCGTGACATTGGCACTCAGTTCATTCACCCCGATTATGTAATGCTTGATAAATATATTGTATCCTATTTGAGAGAAGTTTAGACTCGTCAATAGCTTATAAAGTCTGTTGCTTAAAATAAAATATGAATAATAAATAATACTTATTTGTTATATAGTCAGCATCAATAGTATCTTCCTACACTAAGGCCGCAAAAATATGTGACACGCTCTTATTTGTAGAGCCATAGGAGCGTGTCACAATATTTTTGCGGCCTTCGTGTAGGAAGATACTATTGATGCTGACGAAGCGAAGTTGTATTTTAACCGCGAGTGTAGAATTGAAACACGAGCTAGCGAATGGATTCTAGGTTGAACTACGATATATAGTGAGTTGGCCAAAATCGGACACTGGGTAAAATCGGATGATTCAAATTTACGCACACGAATTGTCAGGAGCAGCATGTGCGGTCTGAGGAGAGGTGCGATAAAAAATAACACATCATTTCATTTTGCCAGAACTAAATATACACTCAAGAGGAAAAGTTTCGGGTCACTAGCATTTTCTTGAATATCTCAAAAGATTAATAAAGATATTCATTTTAAAGATATTGAGTTTATGTTACTAACCAGAATTTTTTTCTCTTGAGTGTAGTTCCCGCGATTTGAATCAGCCGATTTTCCCCAGTACCGATCTTGGCCAAACTCACCCTATACAGCCGATCGGATTGAGACCAATTTATATTGAATATAGGTTTACTATAAATAGTAACTTTTACGTTGATAGGTACCTAATATTGATCCATCATCAAAATCAACTATTTTCTACTGGATTAAAACTAAAAATCTAATATTGAAAAGGTCATAATGATACAATGACATATTAGTTAATTCCAAGTAATGAATTATTTGAATTTTTTCTCATACCAACTTTTTTTACAGGTATGTCCTTGCAGAGCAGATGATAGCAACTGGCGAACTAGGTACACTAAAACACAAGAAAAATAAGTCACTTTATATTAAAGTTCGTGTATGAAGTGACTCGTTTTTTACTAACCGAAGAAACCGAAGGTATGAATGCATATGCGAATGTTCTTTTTTACTTTTTTGGCGAACTATTTTCATATTTGCTACAGGACTGCTATTTATGTTTAAAAAAACGTAGCTCAGTGAGACCTATATATTAAAATTGAGTCGAGTCTTTGAAAAAAAGTCGCTAAGTTTCCATACAAAAATTATTAGTCAGTTTTGTAACGGTCCATACAGAATGTATGGGTAATGCGTCACAGAACTGACAAAAAATCTGGAACACTTTTTTTATTATTTAAATCGATAGTCCTTGTGATTCTGAGTAGAAATAACGCAAAATTTGTTAGGTTTCAAAAAAAGTAAATGGTACACTTTTATCTGAAAATGCCCAAAGTGAACGAGCTCATGCAACATTAGAAAAATGTTGTATATAAAAAAAACAATGAGAGAGCGCTGCACGCTGAGTAGCCTGGCGGTAAAACGTCAGACTTTCAATCCGGAGGGCTCAGGTTCAAACGGGTCAGATGGCAGTCGCTTTCGTAAAAACTAGTGCCTACGCCTATTCATGGGATAGGTTGTCACGCGAACCTAAAGCCGGGATAAACACCAGGAAGAGTATGTTGATTTTAAACTATTTAACGTCAATTTCGACCGAGTGATCTGTTGACAGCCTATTAAACACTTTTTCTAAAGCATATGGAGAAGAAAGTCATACTAAGTAACTCCAGCTTGCCCGTGCCATGCCAACACTAGTTTGCACGCATGCCAACGTTAAAATTTTAAAATATCTGTTCGGAAACCGGCCGAACCGGTCCCAAAACCGAACTATGAAGTCATTTCTATACAACGCGAATAACGATTGTTGCCGAGAACAGACAGCATGGATCTCTACGTTATTTTTAAAGTATTGGTGAGATGTAATATAGTAGAGGGCACATTCATTGATAACGTGAGACGATTTTTATGTTTTCATATTGTAGCAACAGTGGCTGCGGGACAAAATTTACTTACGCAAGCCGAAGCTTAATTTGACTTGAAATTTCTTCATGAACCATAGGAAAAAGGTTGCCTTAAAATTAGGCAAGCCGGCGGGAATTGGGTTCTATGGACGCGCTGCCACTGGTAAGCAACCCGTAATTTTGTATCCATTAAGGAGACCTGTTATGGATATTATTGTATCTTAGTTATAAGTCTATAAGTATTGTATGTTAAAGCTGTTGGTCTTCTAGTAAAATAAAAAAAACAACGGGGTAGAGGAGTTCAGAGATACGGATCTTATCTTAAATCACAAAAATGCGGTTTGTTAAGATTATATGCAAATGTAACTGAAAAAAATCACGCAGTATACATGAAAAACTGCAATTTAAGTAATACTTACATCTAGACTTTAGTAAAATAAATACTCGTCGAGAATAAAAAATGATTGGTACAAAACAAGTGCTCCTTAGAAATTCTATACCTATGAAAAATTGCGAAGTAGGTATAAAAAACCACAAAACTTGTCTCAATGTGTTTCTTAAGATTCTTTATCTTACGATATAAATGTTATATGTATAGAAAGGAAAGAAGTACAGTCAATTTACAGTTTTCAAATATTAAATTTCATCCAAATCAATTCATCCGTTTTTACGTCAACCGTACAATATAGATGCATTTCCGAGTTAAAATAAAACCTTGAAATTTATTTTTATATGTCCCATCAAAAGCATGGCTTTGTAAGCTATAAATGTCGACATTCTGCGTCGCCCCTTATAACACCAGTCTAAAGATAGTCAAACGATCGAAAAACAGAAAAAAACACACTTAGAGAAATCCTAAAAAATACCACGAGAATTTCGGAATCAACCTGCGTTCAAATCGCCGCGCATCAATCTATCCCCAAAAGAAATTAAACTTTATATAGCAAACTGTTAAAGTCATCATTCCATTAACAAAATTCAGATTTACAGCGTTCTGGTTCTAAAGACCTACTTACACTGAGCCCCTTAAATTGAGACGAGCCAATTTAAGCCGTATTGAATAAGTAATGATGTTGGTTTTCGATCGATTCACATATAGGCTGGTTTATAATTAATTCAGGCGGACATGTAGAGGGTTAATTTGATTTTAGGATCAAGTATTATGGAGAATATTTGATATATCGGTTAAAGAAGAATAAGTTCATGTTAATACAGGGGGTCACAAAAATACTGGTGATCCGTTTAAGGTCATAAATGGTATCATATTATGAGTAAAAAAATGTAAAAGTAAAACAATTTGGACGGGAAAAAGGTTTTTTTTCGTATGAGACACGTCGTCCCAGCCGGCCAACTCTGCATAGCAAAATTTCTTTTTCGCAAAACAAATTTTTTTCTTAGTTTTTCGTAAATAGAATGCGATACCAATCATCACATCACTCCAGTATTTTTGTTATACTTTGTATAATATGCGGGTTCCAAAATATTTAGCTCACGCTAAAAACATCATTACGGATAAGGGGCTATTCATAAATTACGTCATTTCAAAATAGGGGGGGGGGGGTCTGGATGATGGTAGCATAACGTAGGAGGAAACGGGGCCATTTGAAGCATAATCTTTGGATGATTTTAGGTGGGGGGGGGGGGGGGTTGTCAAAAAGCGATGACGTAATTTATGGACAGCCCCTAAGGGCACAGAAATAAATAACCTGTAATAGAGGAAAAGTTTGAATTCACAAATGACATGCAAAAATTACGCAAAAAAATGGCAGAGTAAAATTTGCGCGTTGCATATTTCGATAATTATAACTTTTCTAGCAATATACTCGTACTAAATTATAGACAATTATTTATTATAGACAATAATGAAGAATATATTGCTAATTTTATTCACAAATTTCCTGTATCAACTGTTTTCATAAAAACCGTGATAAACTTGACGACTTATTGCTATGTTTTTTGTTGTATTTTGCATAAGTTACACGCATGCCTAGACCAGGCAAACATTTAAGCTAATTATGTGACAATCAAAACTGGCCACTTCTTAAAGAAATTATCTTACAAGATGACCTGTTTTTATTGTAACGTTGTGAAGTTGGATTATGAAATAAAATAAAAGTTTTTTTTAGCGTAGGTATCATGTGACTTAGCATCATAACTAACACTAATCATGCTAAATGTACAATGCACGACTTGACCACGATAGCTCGAAAATAGTTTTTTTTTATATGGGTATATTTTAAATATCCTTGACGAATTGGCATCAGGTCGAAATGAACAATAATAACGGTCAAATAAAATTTTGTATGCAGTACATTAATAATAAGGTCGACAGCACGACTTAAGTCGTGTTTCAGTAACGTCTAACCGTCACATTCCTGACAAAATGTATGGGCGCTGACATCGACCGTCAGTTTTGTGACGATTGCTAACCGGCCGTTAATGGTACACAGTTAAGTGAAAACATGTGAAAATATCTATTTACATTAGGGCCAGGACAAAGGAGAAATGGCCCGGGGCGGCACCTGCTAGGTTCTCGGCGCCTTTTTCCGACCTTTTTGACTGTGTGTAACTGCATTACGAATACCCTTGGGCCTTAGAGTAGATAAATAGAGTAGCATACTCTAAGAACTTTTTGAAGCTCTAAGTCTGAAGCGGCGTCTGGACGATAGCAACCTAAAATATAAAAATAGTAGGAGCAAATGTCAAGGCGCTGCAGCAACCTACGAGTAGCGTTGATGGCGCTTCAGACTCGGGCCTCAAAAAGTTCTTAGGCTGTGGCTGCGTATACAGGGTGTAACAAAAATACTGGTGATCCGTTTAAGGGCATAATTGGTATCGTATTACGACTAAGAAAAAGCAGGAGAAAAAATTTTTAGTTAGACGCGAAAAAAAATTTTTTTTTTCTATGCGACAGGTAGTCCCGGCCGGCCGACCCTCCATACTAAACCAAAATTTTTTTTCGCGCGAAAAAAATATTTTCTTACTTTTTCGTCATTAGAATGCCATACCAATTATGCCCTTAAAAGGGTCACCAGTATTTTTGTTACACCTTGTATATCATTTAGTCTGATGGTGATGGAAGATATATACCCACTAAAACATGTATAAAAATGTCATTATTACTGACATTGACAGTATCTAGTGGCCCATAGCATTCCACCATGGCGTGCCCCCGCCTTTTCCTGACCTGAAGGTACCCGTTTCACCTTCCGCCCGTAATGCCTCATTTTCCGCAGAAATACACGATCTAATATCAGCGGAAAATATTACACTTAGTTATTTATAAGATGAAGGCGTTATCCGCCTCTGCAAGCGATGTCTGCAAGTTTAAAATACGCTTCTACAAGTTCTTAAATATAAGAAGTTAAAATGAAAGGAAGAAAATTAAAGTTGAAATGAAAATAAAATGTAAGCCGATCAGTGCCTTTGTAGCGTAGCGAGGGCTTTGGATATACTTTGAGAGAAATAAGTCTTCTTAGAAAATAAAATAAGCTGGAATAAGTTGGAAAACAAACTATTTACTGAGAGTTTGTTTGAGCATGTTTACACACTTTTATTCAGCTTTAGGCGTGACAAAAATACTGTTGTTCCTTTTAAGGGCATAATTGGTATCGTTTATTATGAAAAACTAAGAAAAAAATTACCTCACGAAAAAAAATATGGTTTTGTATGGAGGGTTGGCCGGCTGGGACGAGGTGTCCCATACTAAAAAGATTTTTTTGTCATCCAATTTTTCTCCTACTTTTTCGTAAACGAAATATGATACCAATTATCCCATTAAACGGATGACAAGTATTTTTGTTACACCTGTATATTTATGCGCTTCAAATCTTAGGTAAATTGTAAGTTAAATTTCAATATTTTTAACCAATACGGTGTCTGATTGAGATGAACTTTGGTATACAAACTTAATTTACAATAATTATGCTATCTACTAGGTACAGTCAGCAATAAAATTGTATAAAAATAATATTTGTCGATACTAAATTATGTGCGAGTAACAAAAACATGTTTCTTAAAACAAAAATATCTTTTTAAATTTTAAACAATGCAATAAATGATGTTTAAATGCTATAGTTTGGCCAGAGTTTGTTCCACTTCAAGCATAGACAGGGAGAATCATACTGTCTTTTTCTAATGCTAGTACTCTCACTACTAAAAAAGGGATGGATATAGCATGTTACTCTGACTGTTACTGCGCTTTTGGTTTGCCAGACTATATATCCTTTCGTATCGTTCCTTTTTGCAAGCACTCTAGTAAATTATATGACTGTCTGGCTAAAGCCATATTTTCTTCAATGAAGTATTTATTCTTTATATTTTCACTAGGAAATAAACTCTCAGTTGAAAACTGGTGTTCCAACTAAATAAAACAATTTCCCATTTAATTTCCACAGACGTAGAGATATTGCAAACAGTACACGATATACAACTGAATTTCCGGGAATATCGTAGCATTTCCTGGCCTAGGTTCGCTTTGAAGAGCTTTTCACTTTTGCAAATCTACAATGCTGAAGCCAAACAAGCCTATACCAACACTAGTTCAAGCCATTTTATTCTTTATCTCTGTTGACTTATGTGCTAGAATCTCGTGAAGGTTCCCGTAGTTGAGCCTCTATGGATTTCAACGTTCATTCAGTTGAAATGCCTCAGATTCCTGGCTATTGAACATGAGTATGATTATTGAACAATCAACTATTTGAAATAGAATGGGCTCGGATCGGATATATCTACGTCGGAAATGTACGTGGCATGCGTTGCACTGAATCCATAAGCTGGGTCTACGCTAGACGAGCCGAGCACGAGCGGAGCACAAATTTGCATCACCCCTGCTCGCTCAGTTTGTTAATTTTATTTTAAGTCCACACTTGAGCCGCGATCTACGACGCCCAGGACGATTCCGCTCGTGATCGGCTCGCCTAGCGTAGACGCAGCTTTAGTGTAATCGTTTCACTAACGTAACGTAACGATTGCGTTTGCGTTAGGTCTTAATTTGTATGGGATTTTCAACACAGCACACCAAGCGGAACGTATCGGAAACTAAACCACCGAGTAGAGTTACATCTCGCAGCTATACTACGGAACGAGATCGCAATATCGTTAGCTCCCTCTAACGCATAGCTGCGTCCCTATGATGGCCCATGATGTAGAGGAGCCGTAAGAGGAGTGCTTGATGTAAGCTCTGGTAAAATGTGTTTTAAAGCCGACTTAAAAATTAGGTTGTCATTTCGTAGGGTTTTTTAAATTAAATTTCCCATAATTCGGCCGTTACGCCAACGTGCTTCAGCATTCCAATTTTACTTGCATTTTAACGTTTTACCGGCTTTTCCATAAACCACAAAAACTTGCAGTCATTAAACACCTTAGGTTCTGAACATAAAGTCGACTTTTGCACATTCAACCGCATATCGCTTGTAAAAATTACGCTTCTGAATTTCCACACCGCAATAGATCAATCAATTTGACACCCTATTCGTAGCGACATTGTGTTCAATATCCATTAACGCTGGAATCCATTTGGTTTTGTGGACATTAACACTATTTATGTAGGCATAGAGTAACTTATATTATAGTAGAGCAGCACAGCCTAAGCAACTTTTTGAAGCTCAAGTCAATCGCGCCCTCTGTCCGAAAGCCCCCTAAAGATACCGAAAATGTAAGAGGATATGACACCTGCACTGCTACTTCACCTAGTAGCTACTAGTGTACTACTAGTACGCTATTTGTTACTAGGTGGAGTAGCAGTGCAGGTGACATTTCCTCTTCAATTTTCGGTATCTTTAGGGGGCTTTCACGCAGATGGCGCGATTGACTTAAGCTTCAAATAGTTCTTAAATAGGCTGTAATTAAGTGAAAAAAAAAACCTACAAATTAATGGGTTTCAATTTCAATCTATAACATATAATAACATATTATTATAGCAGTCACGTTTGACAATTTTACATGAATTGTCCTCACGCAGGAGAAATTTTTCAGGTAATTTCTGGTTTGATTCATTCGAGTGCATGCTAGAAGCATGCACTCGAATTAGCTAGATATACGTACAGATCTGCCCGTCGGATTTGTCTGGCTGGCTGTCCATGTATAGCGTGAATTGGACACGGATTTGTCTGCGGACACATCTGAATAGCGCTATAAATCGACGGATCTGTCCGACGGGCATATCCGCCAGACAAATCCGGCAGGCAGATCTGTGCGTGTATCCTTAGTTATTGCCTCGTTATTTATGTCTCATTAAGACTGGCCAATAACTATATCAGTGACCAAAACCTACGCCTATAGCAGTCTCCCTAAACTTACTTACTTACTTACTTACTTACTTACTTATTTGGCGCAACGATCCAAAATGAGTCTTGGCCTCCGACACAAGAGCACGCCAATTTGCTCGGTCCTGCGCTATTTCACGCCAGGTTTCACCGGCACCGAGCTCATGAAGATCAGCTCCTACCCTGTCTGCCCAGCGATACTTAGGATGACCGACAGGACGGCGTCCAGTCGGTCGACCCAAATACAGATCCCCCTATATAGATTTGTCATAATTATCATATCAAAGGAGAAAAGTTTTTCAAGTGCCATCTCGTTTTTCCTCATTGCTATCCTTTTCCTAGCCTGTTAAGTAGTGGCTTTTACCGATATAAATATTTAGGCACAACAAAATACCAACATGCAATTTATAAAAGCGACTCGAATGCTCGTGACGTCATCGGTGCTGATAACACTATCTGTCAGATAAGGATACCGAAATTATTACTACCACTGCAAACCCAGTATTGGTAAACATATGCGCTCGCTTCGAGTAAGGCCCAATTTTTTGTATGTACATTGTACAATGTACAGTTAGTAACAGAAGTAACTAAGCTGTCGAGGTGTTGAAAATGAGCTTGACACGACTTTGTTGTTAAGACAATAAGAGTGTGTGAAGGACATTCTGAGAACCGCTCGTTTAGCAACTTTTGTTTCTGACTGTACCTACCATCTTTTCTTTGCATTTTTTGAATTATTTGGGAATCGAGCTTAGTACTTTAGCCGCAAGGGTCTAAATTTATCAGATTTCTTACCATCGACTTCCATGGTTATCGTGTTGTAGAGATAGAAGATGGATTCTAAAGGGGCCGTTAAATACAGCGAAATTATTGTACCTTTTTTAACCGACTTCAAAAAAGGAGGAGGTTCTCAATTCGACTGAATTTTTTTTTTTTTATCATATTTTTTTTTTTGTATGTATGTTACTCCATATCTCCGTGAATCGTGAACCGATTTTCAAATTTTTTTTTGAATCGAACAGGTATAACCCCTAGATGGTCCCATTGTCACCAAGTCGGGATCTGATGATGGGATCCTGGAGAAATCGAGGGAACTCTTCAACTATTATGGGCACACCTATAGTGATTTCACTATTTTTTACAGCAACTCGGCCACTTCCTCTTGGAATAGCGGATCCTAAGTGAAGTCGGTTCTTTTTTTGTTTAAAATTATCTACGTATTTATTTCGCAGCCTCTATATGGTTACAGAGGGCTAGGACATATAAGTAAGACTTGTTTTTAAGATTTGCACTACAACACTATATGGAAGCGGATTGGTAGGAAATATAATAAATTTAGACCCCCGTGGCAAGCTCAACTGAATATAAATGGCGAAGGCGGGAACTGATGCAGTAATCGGATTTTACGGTGCTAAACGGCGGAAAACGTTCACTTATTTTCCGAATATAGTTGTGAAAACTTTAAAATGTTAATCAAATATATTTGTTGTAACTAAAATAAATAACGTGTGTCCTAAAACCCCCTAGATTATCCTATTTAGCTTAATTTTTGAGCTAAAAAAACCGTGTTGCCCAAAATCCGATCAGTGATTGATGAACTTGACATCAATGACATCGATTTTCAACGTTTAGGCGGCCTTCACACTGCTGCGGTTTCCGCATGCAGCGCCGGTGCTTTGCATCTGTATAGCGCTGTCACGCTTGCACACCGTCGCCGCATGCGGTTGCGGCGCCCGTGTGATAATCGCCTTACAACGCGATATGCGCATCCCTCGCGTGGTTTACCTCATTTAAATAATTGCACTAGTCTAATTAAATCTCCATCGCTATTAGCATTTCAGTACGAAGTACTATTAAAGTACTACGAGTGGTTTGTTGTACAAACAAAATGGAGTGCTCCGTGCTTCCGGGAACCGTTCGAGGATTACGTGTAACGGGGCACGTTGTTACAAATGCGGTTTGCATGAAGTTGGGGCCTGGAGAGATTTTTTTACAAAACGTTGCTAGCAAATTATGACGTGATTTCGGAGTGGCCATTGACAGGCGTTCCCCTCTGCCGAAAATATATGACCAGTGGTCATATTCATTGATGGACTGACGTTTATCTGACGTGGCTATTTTGATGGTTCGCATACATTTGACGTTCCCCTCCCCTGCAAAAATCGGCAGACTTTTTTTGTATAGAAAATGACAGACAAGGCGGGTCCGAAAGTGATTATGACTCAAAATGACAAAACAGTTTCAACGACGTGGAAAAAAACGAACTTCGGGTGAATTTCGTATTTTTTTTTTATAAGTATAATATAACGTACTGAAGTAGAACACTCATTCCACTCAAATGAATACATTTTTGTTAATATCATTATCTTACGATATATTTTAGGAGAAAGAGAGTCAAGTAAAAGTTCACAAAAGCTTAGCGGGTCATAAAAACTTGACATGTAATCAATGGACGCCCCTTGACTCTGAACAGTATAAAATCAAATTAATCTGTAAGTATCTCGTAATAAATTACGTAACCAAGATTCGTAGTACCGGAGAAAATGTAGGTCCATTTCTCTTTGGGTCGATTTTTCTTAGCATTGTATGAAAAAACCTTGCACTCCCACAGATAACGCATTCGTCTCTTTCTAACCAAGCAAGAGTGAATCAGGTCGTCCGCTTCACACCGTATTATCTATCCTCAGTCGCAAGTTCCTTTGCCTCGTCCTTCCGTGCGTTTTAAAACTAAACAAACTATACGATAACGCGCACGAGCCAGAATGCACTTAATACGAACCGCACACAGTATAAAATCGTGTAAAAATCGTTTCCTTATTCGAAGCACGTCCTCCATTGATTGTGGCTATACAAACATTTGCAAAGTTAAGTTTGCGGTTAGAGAAATTTAGAACTAGCGCGGTTTGGTACTGGAATGCGATGGTGGCGCCACGTTGGACTGCTTTGGAAGGTTGTTGAGGAAGGAATGCCATGACGTCACTTCGTTTTGCATCTATTGTTGTGAGACTATTATGACTGTCGGCCATATTCTCGCGATGTTTTGAACCTGAGTTCATTTTATTTTTAGTAACTTGGTTACTTAATTATCATAAAGGGTGTTAATTACAATGAACGTAATACAAAATAAGTGATTTCGGCTCAATTGGAGACGTACTATACTGCATTTATTCAGTTCTTAAAATTCTTCATAATTAACTTTTGCAAATTTTCTAACAAAATAAATAAACCTAATTCTCGAAGTGTGGTCACTAATTGGGACGTATGGCACTAAAATTGGCGGATAACATTTTTGCTTATTATGACAAGTAATCACAGATAACCTCAAACACTAGATAGATCATAAGTACAACTCGGGGTCACCACGCATCAGTGCTTCCGTACTAATTTTGTATGAGAGCGCGACCGCTTATTTCAATCGAGTTAACGTTTTTGATCATTACTCATGTGAATTAAAAATATCCACAAAAATCAAGTTACAGGGGTGAACCTGGATTGTTATACTACAAATTGGTGTATAATACTATTGAGATGTGCTGTTCGAATCGTAGAAATTTACGAATAAAATTGCACTGATGTGTGGTGACCTCGCGCTCCCTGTAAAAGCTTAATGATGAGGTGTCTGTGTAGTCTGTGCAAGTAATTGAAGTAATACATCAAAATGCATTTTATTCATATTCATAAAATATCAGCCTAGATAAACAAAAAGGTGACTTTATACTACAAAACTAGGTTCGAACTTTTTTCTCTTATCCTAGGTAGGGTAACCATGTTGTGACCAAAATAACAGGATTTATGAAAACAATGATACTAATGATTATTATTATTAATTAGTTTAACAACACGCGACCTAACATACTTAGTGTTTTAAGCATAAGGAAGGGGAGTTTGGAAAATATGTATTGTATTACGTTCATTGTAACATCCTGTATATACTTAATTATAGGGCCAAAATATTGCTAACATAACCAATCAGACATGCGCATATTGAGTCCTCTACGCTACGTATATTAAGTTTACGTCTCTGGGTGGTAAGTGAGATTTGCCGCCCACGAGCGCAGCAGCAAATCTCACTTCACACCCAGGAGAAGACGTAAAATTGTGTGGGCACCACGGGCGGTAATAAAGAAGGCCTCAGATCGCTTGTTAATGGCCATTACTTTCGGTTCGGGCCACAAATATCCGCGATCTGAACCGTTCTTTATTTTACCGGCCTAGGAACGTCTATTATGCTTGATGTTGCTAATATTAACCAACCGTTTACGAACTAACATCAATTTTGTAACGGACTGTTATTTCGGTACTGGCGTGACACGCAACGCAACTCGAATTTCATCCAATTAATTGCTTGACCCCAAAATTAACATCTGGCCATTGCACCTGCTCAAAGAATGCGTGTTAATGAGATAATAAGGACCTATAAAAGCGCTATTCTATGTTTTTGAAGTGAAAACTTCTTTAGCCGCGTTAGGCAGTTTTTGGTAGGAGAAAATCTTATGGGTTCGCGTCTGACATGCTGACGTCATCGTCACAAAAAACCATACGATTGAGAAACATGTAAAATCAAATGTGAGGTGTCAATGTATAAAATGAAGTGAGGTGAGGTCGAAAGTGAAAATTTAAATAATTTATTTCCTAAAATAAAAAAGTTTCAAGTTTTCATTTCTATTGGCAGTCCCTAATAACTGCCATTTTTTTCGGCTGTGAAGTACAGTCTTTTTGGTTAAAATCTTATGGGCTCGCGTCTGACACGCTGACGTCATCGTCACGAAAACGAAAAACCATACGATTGAGAAACATGTAAAATGAAATGTAAAGTGTAAATGTAAAATGAGGTGAGGTAGAAATTCGAAAACCAAAAGTGAAAATTAATAGTACATTACGTACCTAGGGCGGTAAAATAAAGAACGGCTCAGATCGCGGACATTTGTGGCCCGAACCGAAGGTAAGGGCCATAAACAAGCGATCTGAGGCCTTCTTTATTACCGCCCGTGGTGCGTACACAATTTTACGTCTTCTCCTGGGTGTGAAGTGCGATTTGTTGCTGCGCCCGTGGGCGGCAAATCTCACTTACCGCCCAGAGTGACGTAAAAGTCTTTTATTCCCTAATATAAAAAGTTCTAAGTTTTCACATCTATCGAGAGTCTCAAATAACTGCCATTTTTTTTCGGATGCAGTGAAGTACAGTCCCATTCAAAACATAAATGTGAAGAATGCGAAGTTCGTAAACGGCTTCGCACAAAATAGATGAGATCTAACTGTTAAGAGGATGATAAGAGCTAAATTCCCTCCCTATCTTTACCAGCGCGAGTGAAAGAGAAACACTGCGTTACAATTAGTATGGGAGCTCATTGTAAATTTTGCATAATGATGAATAAAAAAAACTATGCATTAATTGAGAAATTTAAGGCAACGAAGTTTTTAGTATTAGTGTGGTGGAATGTTGTACTTAATTACAGACATATAAGCCAAGAAACTAAAGACGTGCAATTGTTTTAAGCTAATTTTAGATGTAACTTTGGAATTATTTTCTATCGAGCCGTGTATTGGAATTAACCAAGTTCTTTTAAATATAATGAAATTAATGAATATCAACATATATTTTTTTTACTTTTCCAAAACAAGTAGTTATAGCTATATGACTGTTTAAGTAAATCAATTTGAAGGTCATCGGGTCTTGTCAGCCTCTTAACCAAGTTTTTTTAAAGCTCATTAGAAGGAGCATTCCACGGAAAAGTCCACCGTTGTCCCGTACGAACACAATTAAAAAAACAAAATTGGTAGGTTTTGTAGATCCTTTATCTGCGTCAATAGAGTCAAATTATGGTCAGAATTATAATATTCCAATTAAAATTGCAAAGATAACTCCAATGACAGAGATACAGATGTGTTTGTATGGGACAGCTCGTGGAATGCCCCAGAATATGTTTCTGTCATACATAACGTTTTTAACAGACTTAAAAAAAGGAGGTTCTCAGTTTGACCCGTATGTTTGTTCGCGATTATCTCGCGTCCGGCTAAACCGATTTTGATGCAGTTTTCATTCAATTGTAGGGGCTACTTTGAAAAATGTTAGGTTTTTTCAAACGCTCTAGTGACTAAACGGGAAAAGGGATTGAATTTATTTTCGAATATATATTATTAGACTATATACTCTTGTTTTTGGCACAAGCCGAAACACGATTGCTGAAAGTTGCCTCGATAGAAAAAAAATCCGAAGTTGTGTCCTTTTTCCCCTTATTTTTCTTAGCTTACGTAAACTATAAGAGATTAAGCAATGTAACTAAGTAAAACATATAGTATACTGATTTATCTAAAAAGTCACAGAAACAAAATTAGACAAAACTTTATAGATTCGCTTATTTATTGTAGTTTGGTCAAAAAGTCTGATCCTTAAGAGCGCTGCATCTCTTTCTTTCGTGCACGGGAGCCATAAACGTGTCTCTAACGGATGGGCGTGGCTTGTCCGAATCGAAGAACGGCCTTAAGCCGCTTTGCTGTGTTATTTGTTACTTGATAGTGCAACTTGGCAAGATTTTATTCAATTTATTTAAGTAAGATGCGTCGACCAAACACATTCCTCAGAGCGCATCCTCGCGCATCTCTGGTGGAAACGGAATCTTTCGTATACATTCATACTTTTTTACAGAACCCACCTTAGACCTACTGTCGGTACAGCAAGCACTCATTAAAACATGTCGAATTGGCCCCCGAGGTCACCTACGTAATGTCAAGCCGGTGACGTGGTCAATTGCGCGACCCCAGGGTCTGAGTCACTGATTAGGGGGCCGTGCCGTTGACCCCTATGCACCAGACCCTTTGTAAGGTCTGGTCTAGAGACCTCTAATCTCCAAGTCAGTGTACAGCCTCATTGGCCAGCGGAGAGCATTTTGATTGATGTATATTCTACTGGCGTGAAGTAGCGCAGAACAGGGCAGAGTGGCGTTCTCTTGTGTCAGAGGCCAAGATCCGTTTTGGGTCACTGAGCCAGTGAAGTAAGTAAGTATATTCTACTGGATTGGCCTGTCTACATAACAAATTTTGTGCGCCATGAACGGCGGCTGACAGTACGTAGCTACTGAACCAATAATAATTTTAAATAAACAAAAAAAGAACCAACTTCACTTAGGATCCGCTATTCCAAGAGAAAGTGGCCGAGTTGCTGTTAAAAATAGTGAAATCACTATAGGTGTACCTATAATAGTTGGAGAGTTCCTTCGATTTGTGACTGTACACACAGTAAAATTGTATGGACACTTTATGAATGGATCCATTCACAAAGTTTCAATACACCTCAAGATATCCGTGAACCCATCCCAGCAGTCGTTGGAGCACCAATTATAACAAAATACTACAGGGCTATCCGTTTAAGGGCATAATTGGTATCGTATTGCCAAGAAAAAATTTTGGACGCAATTTTTTTGGTGCCCTATACGCAGCGTAGTCGGCCATCTGGCCGACTACGCTGCGTATGGGGAAAATTAATTTTACGTAAACTAGTAGTCCGCCTCGAACTGAGAACTCGCGATTTACTTGCAAACGAGTTGACCAATATAACAAGACCCCAAGGTGGATTTTTTTTCTCCGTCTAGCTCCATAGCCACTTGATCGATCCTGCTCATATACGAACTTACAAATTTTATGTATGTCTGCTACAGCCCCAAGAAATTTCATGCAGATCAGAAAAACGTAACTAAAGTTATCGTCAGACAAACTATCGAAATCAAAAAGCCATCCAAATGCCGAGACGTCCCAGTAGCCAGGTGACAGTTCGGTCTGGAGTTGTTTGTAAGAACTCACTTCGCTTACGCTCCGCGAGTTCGAAAATGCTTTTGTATGGAGATCCATACAAAAGTATTTTTTTGCGTAAAATTAATTTTCCTTTTTTTTTTTATAATTAGAATACGATACCAATTACCACTTATCCTTATTTTGAAAATACATTGAGCCTTATAATATAAGGTTGAAAAGAGGTCCGGACATTTTACTTATGCAATGTTTTCACACATTGTCAACTGAATATTATTATTATTTGTATGTTTTTTCAATATCTCGGGACCATGGGGTCCTGGAGCTTTGGAAGGCATGCGAATGGAAGCCAACAACGCATAGGCCCTTTAAATAATATAATTTCAGTAACCATCTCCGAAAGCTCAACATTATACACCCACAGATTGTCCCTGCCAGGTGCAAAACTATTGCAGTGCAGCACTTTCGAGCTGCGATGGGAACTATCAACTAAGGTAATAAATAGGCTATTGATTTGAATGTCGGCTGGACTGGATATCCGGGTAGGGTGACCAGACGTCAGGAATTTTCCTGACATGTCAGGAATTTTGGACATATGTCAGGAATGCGGCCGGAACAGGAAAATGTCAGGAATTTTCGACAAATAGAGAAAATTGTATATACTGTAAACTTTTATTTGAATAAAAAAAAATATTATGTAAAAATTTAGTTTTACGAGCATAGAACTTTTTAGTTGCTGGTGTAGCCATAAAAACACGGCTTTTCATGAACAAGAGATTTCTCTCGTCATGATTGTTCCTTAGGACCCAAGGATGGATTTGAGAAGTGGAGCCACAAAGATTTTTGATGTAATTTTTTAGGGGGGGAGGCTCTCAACTTTATCTTGATATCTACATCAGTTAAGCTAGTTGGCCAAGTTTGGTATCGTCATATGAATCGGAGATGCCGAATTGATTTGAGGTATCACCTTGATACCGATCAAAAACATGTAACACTTTGTTGTACAAGAAAACACAACGAGAGATATATAACACAGCAAATACGTACAAAGGCGAACATATCCCTTTAAGGGATTTCTTCCAGTTAACCTTTGAGCAATTGAGAGAGACAAGAGAAACAACCCCCCCCCCCCCCCTCCGCTGCAACGTAATAAAATAAAACGCGAATCCCGCGAGCTCAAGCTCGTGTCAGGAATTTTGACCCAAAATCAGGAATTTTGTCAGGCCTTTTGAAATTTGTATCTGGTCACCCTATATCCGGGAGACTAGCAGACACGTTGTCAACTTAATAATACTCGTACTAGTAGTCCGCCTCGAACTGAGAACTCCCGATTTACTTGCAAACGAGTTGACCAATATAACAAGACCCTAAGGAGGTTTTTTTTTCTCCTTCTAGCTCCATAACCACTTGATCGATACTGCTCATATACGAACTTACAAATTTTATGTATCTCTGTTACAGCCCCAAGTAATTTCATAAAGATCAGAAAAACGTTACTAAAGTTATCGTCGGACGAACTATCGAAATCAAAAAGCCATCCAAATGCCGAGACGTCCCAGTAGCCAGGTGACAGATCGGTTCGGTCTGGAGTTGTTTGTAAGAACTTACTTCGCTTACGCTCCGCGAGTTCGATTATTAATAAGTACAGTCAGCAGCAGAAGTAGCTAAGCGGGTAGGGTGTTCAAATGACCTACACACGCTCTTATTCTCTTAACAATAAAGTCGTGTCCAGTTCATTTTGAACACCCTACCCGCTTAGCTATGTTTGCTGCTGACTGTACCGTGGCCAAACGTGCAATAACTGAAAGGAGGATAATGCTCGGCTGCCTTCAAACCGGTCACCTTACTCATCAGGGCACCTTGCATTCTGACTCACTCGTTACGTTCAATGATCGTCGTGTCGCCATCAGATATATCCGAGCGGCCGAGGTGGTCACAAATATCTGAGCAACGCCTCTATGGTCAAGGTGATAAAGTGCTTGTTCAGATATTTTTGAGTACCTTGGCCGCTCCGATATATTTAATAGCGACTGGTGGCGAGCAATCTACCTACTCATTTGGGAGCTTACTCTTACATTCGCACTCAATATTTGTAATCATTACTTAATTGTGAAAGAAAACATTATAAGTATTATAACTAGCAGAGACTATAGAGGTATAGACGACCACAGCCTAAGAACTTTTTGAAGTTCATGTCAATTGCGCCATCTATGTCAGAGCCACCTAATGATACCGAAAAAGTAAGAGAAATGTCACCTGCACTGCTACTCCACCTAGTAGCTACTAGTGTACTACTAGTACGCTATTTATTCCTAGGTGGAGTAGCAGTGCAGCTGACATTTCTCTTACATATTTGGTATCTTTAGGTGGCTTTGACATAGATGGCGCTATCGACATGAGCTTCAAAAAGTTCTTAGGCTGTGGTCGTCTCGTCTATGTATCTATAGTTTCTGCTTATAGCTTGGATTTTGGAGGAACTAATTTTGTAAATATTTCCATGTTAAGCTTGAAGCACCATTAGACCGCTCGTTACCGAGTCCGTCGACTGAATAGTTGTACGTATTACACATATGTATGTATGTATACATATATCCATACGTTATATTGCTCTATCCATATCATAATACATAGAATTCGCAAGGGAGTTGCGTGCGTATTAAATTATGTGTCATTGCAATTGATACACGGGCCTACTATACATACGGGTGGCGAGGGGAGACGGTTTTTAACCTATTTGTCTCATTTACAGTCACCGGCAATAGTATCTTCCTATACGAAGGCCGCAAAAATATGTGACACGCTCTTAAAGCCCTACAAATAAGAGCGTGTCATATATTTTTGCGGCATACACGTAGGAAGATACTATTGCCGGTGACTGTACGAGCTAAATCACGGTTAGGTATAATGAATAAACCAAGGAATATATAGTCACGCCTGTATCCCAAAAAGGGTAGGCAGAAATCACGTATTTCCATTTGCTACGATCAATGCAGCAAAACGACCCTCCGTGAGCCACTTCTCGCCCCCGTGAAGAACGAGACGTGACAGGACCTTTTAAGGACATAATTGGTATTGTATTCTAATTATGAAAAACTAAGCAAAAACATTTGCGAAAGAAAAATTTGGTTTTGGTATGAAGGGTTGGCCAGCTGGGACACCGTGTCCCGTACGATTTTTTTTGCGACCAAAAAGTGATTCTTTTTCTTACTCGCAATACTATACCAATAATGCCCTTAAACGGATCACCAGTATTTTTGTTACAGCCTGTATACATATTCTAATCATATACCAAATTTGTAAAGATTGGCCGGTGTTGTGTGGATTGCTCAATGTTTAATGAAAATATGTTCGTAAAGCGAATTAGCCTCCGCAACATACCTTAAAATTATGTACATTACCATTTCCTATAGCTGTCTGTCTGTTAACATTTTAGGCTAGCCTCACAAAACGGAATCCGCATGGTAAAGCTAGATAAATTCCAGTTTACCTGGTAATCCTGATTATTCCGTTGCACATTCGGATTTTCCATTTTCACGATACATCGATACAACACTCCCAAATCAGTGGTGGTCAAACCAATTTTCAGTGGTTTCCCTAAAATTCGAGGAAATCAGATTTGAAATCTGCCGACGATTCCCATGTTTGTGTAGAAGTCATCATCATCGGCCTGTAACGTCTATGGCAGACGATTAGACGCAATGTCCAAAATCAACTTAGACACTTCCTTTGGTGGCTGTTCAAACCAATACGGGACTGGCAAGCGCGCCCACATTTTGCACAGTTATATGTTGCAACTGATGCTACAACCCTGCCGTCTCGCCCTCTTACCGGCTAGTATGTCGAACCAGATCCCATCATGCAGTTTCTGGCCTTCCTTGAGGATATTACGCCACTGGTCCCTGTTGTCAGCAAGCTTCTCCCAATCTCCATGCCCGATGTTAAATGAGATCAGGTCACGCTTAACGCAGTCTTTAAAGCGAAGCAGCGGTCGGCCAATACTCCTCTCCACACCCGCCACTGCGCCAGGCAAGGCGTTTAAGTTTTAGAGTCCATTCGTCACAGATAACGTTACAAGCATGATTATTTCAATAAATCTATAAATAGGTATCCTTAGTTCAAATTAGGGATGTCACGATTGTGTTTTTTCTCACATTCGCGAATGCGAATGCGAATATTCAGGTTGCGAATGTCCGAAAGCGAATACGAATGTTACGGAGTAAATTCAAAAAAGTTAGTCTTGTTTATCATTTTTATACTTCCATAGTTCCAAAATACAGAATCCTGATGGAGTCCTTTATTATTGGTCAAAAGGAGTCAAGTGTTTCGTCGTTTTCACTTCCTGTGTATGAGCAAGCATAGCACGGTCAGAACAGGATGCGTTCTGCCAACATTCGCATTCAAAAAATTCGCATCATTTGATGCGAATGTGAATGATGATACGAAGGTCAAAAATTATGCGAATATTCGCATTATAAGAATGGGAATGCGAACATTCGTGACATCCATAAGTAGTTCAAGTAAAAAGTTTTAGAACCCCCAACGTGGAATCGGCCGAACCGATTTAAAAAAAACTTGTCTAAAATCGCTTGCTAGAAAACCATCTTTCAAACAAATGAAAAACGAAAAAGCGTTTTATCGCTTCTGTGCCTCAGACAGACACACATAGCGGTATAACTCATCACACCCCTCTTTTTGCGTTGGGGGTTAAAATAGGAAAACAAACATCGGATATCGGTCCGAAAGACGGTAAACGGGACAGACGAGGACATTAGGGGTGTTGTTAACAAAACCAACCACGACGCTTTTAACCAACCAGTATAACGTTGGTCTTGGATATAGCAAGCTTTAACAGTGGCGGCCATAAGGGTTGGCGGACCGGGCACAAAGGCAGTCACCCTTGGCCTCGCTCTTGCAAGGACCTCGCGACAACACGATCAGAATTTTGGCTCCAGTGCAACTTTTTTTTGTACCAGTAGTCAGTCCTTAATTTTTTCAGTTTTGTTACGAAGATTAGCCATAAGAAAAACGTTAATATTTGCTATAATAAAAATTAAGAGTCGCCAGGACGCTCGCGTGAACTCGCGTCCCCATACAAACGTAGTTCAGCTCTCATTTTAAAACGACATACAAATAAAATATAGCAAAAATAAGTTTTGTATGTAAATCTGTATCTGGCTGTATTTTCTTTCTATTACAATTTTTAGCAACCAAAACGAATTACCGACATAGATCTGTACTACTAGAATGCCCATGCCAAATTTCGTGGTTCTAAAGCATGTCGTTTTAAAATGAGAACTAAAGTACGTTTGTATGGGAACGCGTGCGTCCTGGCGTCTCTTAAGGACAGATAAGATAATGGTACCTACTGTCGACTCGACGTCAAAGATATGTTTACACTTTTGCACCTTATTCCTTTGTTATAAGGTCCAAAAGTGTAAAGATATCTTTGACGTCGATGTACAAAACAATTTGATCCTATTACCTGGGCCTCGTAGAGTACATTTTGATACTAATTAATTATGCCCTTAAACGGATAACCAGTATTTTTGTTACACTTAGTATAGTTTTAGAGTTCAAGTTATAAAAGGGAGATTACGCTTAATGTCGGTGAGCGAAGCAGGTCGTTTGATAAATCTCAGGTCTCGTGTAAGCGTCGAGCCTAATTGGTCGGTAGACACCTCCACCTGTGGTCCAAGTGACGGGATCAGCCAGGGATACACGCACAGATCTGCCCGCCGGATTTGTCTGACGGATATGCCCGGCGGAAAGATCCGATGTATGGTGCGAATTGGACACGGATTTGTCTGCACACACAGTGTCGTATATGGACGGATCTATCCACCGGGCATATCCGCCGGACAAATCCGGCGGGCAGATCTGTGCGTGTATCCCTTGCTTTTATCCAACATTATATATACAGCCTTGGCCAGAAGTGTTGAGCACCAATGCGATTTTCATACAAAACTGGAAAGTTTAGTCCATCGTTTCCATCTTTGTTTAAGTTATTTTGTCAATTAATTTAAACTAAATAATAGGCATGTTTTGTTGAAGTTAGTAGTAACTGCATAGAATATTTGCAATATGTCGCACCGACTTAAATTTACATTTTTGGTACCTTCTGTTTTCATATTTTTTAAGTACCTTGAAAGTGTTATTAAGTGAAGTTTTCTATATTTATAAATAAAATATAACATTTACCGTTACCGTACATTGTTAGGATAGGGAAATAATGCTTAACATCAAAATTGTAAACAAAAAACACCTATGCTCAACACTTCTGGCCAAGGCTGTATAGAGTTTTAGAGTTCAAGTTATACTCGGAAGATTACGGTGCCAGAAATGTCTTTAAACGAAGCAGGTCGTTTGATAAATCTCGGGTCTCGTCTAAGCGTCGAGCCTAATTGGTCGGTAGACACCTCCGCCTGTGGTCCAAGCGACAGGATCCAGAGCTTCAGGATACATGAAGGATGCACGGTGTTCCTACCGCGTCCCACACGACACTTGTATTCTTGTGTAGAAAGCGTTTCGTAATCCTCGGAGGTCGTGTAGGACGCGGTACGGAACAGCATCATCAATATTTAGTAACCGAAAGCACAAGAAATAGTGCTTAAGTGGTTAAAATGTATTCGTTTCTCGCAATATATAATAAATTCATAGATTACGTACTAATCTAAAACAATAGTTCTAACGACTTTACTTAGATGACATCATATCAAAAGCAAATGCCCGAGCTTAAAAGTGAAAAATACTCCAACCACTGTAGCAGTGCCTATAATATTTGAAGAGTTCCCTAGATTTCTCCGAGATCCCATCATCAGATCCTGACCTGATGACAATGAAACCAACTGTGAAGTATACTCTTTCAACCAAAAAAACTATTTTATAAACTGGTCCAGCCGTCTCCGAATAATCGGTAAACATACATACATAAGAAATAGCAAAAACGAAGATACAGACGAATTGAGAACCTCCTTCTTCGAAATCTTGAAGTCGGTTGAATAAAAAAATTGTAAAAAGAAAAATAAAGTCTGTCAGCTTTAAGAAGAACCTTCGGGAATCGGCGATGACGTACGAAGGTAATATTGCTGTTCTGCTTTTTCATGTGTCACTGTTGATTGATACTCGACGTATCTTTCTAAAACCCGAAGGTTCTTTTGAGAGCTCACGGACTGTACGGACGAATTGAGAACCTCCTTCCAAATCTTGAAAACTCGGTTCAAAAAACGCTAGTATGCCGTAAAGCTTATGACTTGGGCTCAGGACCGGCAGCCCCCAAAAGGGGTCAAGAATCGATTTTCCGGCACAGTGACATAGGGAAGGGTGTCATTGTGCCGTGAAAATTTCGCCCCGTCTCTTTACACTCGGGAGTAGATAGAAACAGGATGTGTACGAGAATTGCTACACAAAGGGACCCGTTTTAGTGGAATTCTAGTGTATTATGGCTCTAATTTAATCCAACTAAAATTATAAATGTTTACACATTTGAATGTTTGCTCCCCAGTAGCTGAAAAATGGTTAATATTTGGAAATAATATTTGGCATACGGGCGGATTATAACCTACAAAACGATATAGGATTCTCAACCGACTTCAAGATTTCGAAGGAGGAGGTTATTAATTTATTATCAATTCTGCAGGATCTTTGTTTTTTTTTTGCAATTTTTTCTTATGTATGTTCACAGATTATTCGAAGACGGCTGAACCAATTTGGAAAATTCTTTTTTTGTTTGAAAGAGTATATATCACAGTCAACCATTGTCACCAGGTCCAGATCTGATGATGGGATCCTAAAGAAATTGAGGGAACTGTTCAACTCTTATAGGCACACTTATAGTGATTTCACTATTTTTTACAGCAACTCGGCCACTTCCTCTTGGAATAGCGGATCCTAAGTGAAGTCGATTCTTTTATTGTTTAAAACTATTAGTATATGACATAATCCTACAGCAATGTAGGACCGTGTGTCATGTTAACTTCATAATTGCTTAGGTGCTTAAGGAGAGGACCTTAAGATTATATCTACGCTATCTATATTCGTGTCTGTCGTTATGCCAGTGTTTAACACTCGAGGTCTCTAAATTACATTTGGTTGTGTCCAGTATACATGAGTATATCCAAATAGTCACCGAACGATACGACAATGAGCGTCAAAAAAATCGTAATTCTAAGCATTAGTTATCTTAATAAACTTGTGTACCGTTTAAATTTAGTATTGCATTAACACTATAAAGTATAAATAACAGAGATCGTTTAAAAAATAATGCAATTCACAAAAATCTGGTAAATCAAAACTTTTTCTCAAAACAATTTCATTCTCTCGCTAAATTAAATCAGCCAATACTGTAGCAATCAGCCAATACTGTGACGTTTTCAAGGAAAAGGTACATCATTGCCGGTTGTTAATAGAGTTTATTTCTGAAATAATTATTATGGCAAGAGGAAGTGGCCGAGTTGCTGTAAAATATAATGAAATCACTATAGGTGTGCCTATAATAGTTGAAGAGTTCCCTCGATTTCTCCAGGATCCCATCATCAGACCCAGACTTGGTGACAATGGGACCATCTAGGGGTTATACTCGTACGATTAAATAGAATTGAAAATCGGTTTACGATTCACGGAGATATCGAGTAACATACATACAAAAAAAACAGTCGAATTGAGAACCTCCTCCTTTTTTGAAGTCGGTTAAAAATACGACGAAACACGATATGTAGTATTGTTCTAGTAGGTAACCAAAATAACGTTTCTTATTAATTATATATTCACTCGCCCTTCCAATTCATTAAAATAAACAGTTGTTTTCGAATTGAGTATTTTCCAAACATCAAGCACGCTTTTAATGTTATTTTTTGCTAATTGCCTCACCACTTTATAATATTTATCTGTTTCGTAATATAACGTACGTTATTATTATCGGCGCCTCCGCATTTTGACTTACTTTCACGTTAAGCAAAAATCTCCAGGAAGTAAAACATTCCGGGTTACCCCCAAGCGGCCTAGAATAAGTTGTGACAGCCAGCCGTCAGATAATCGGAACGAAATCGATCCCGGCGCCATAATGCGTGACTCGTAAATATCTAGAGCGTAATTGATATGGTTCGTCCCTTGGACAACAATCTAAGTTCTTGAGGAAAATAAATATCGATATTTTGCTTAAGAGATACTGTGTATTTCTGTGGTTTCACTCATACAGCGTTTATTTTTGATATTACCTCATACGCCAAGGGTAATTAGTATACTAATCGAACTTCCATATGTTTTATTAAAATTTTACGACTTTTCCATATAAAATATTTCAGCACGCAATGTATCGCTACCTACATGATTACTTTGCCCTAAAATGTCACATTTGATGATGTGTCAAATAAGTGTAACATACGCAATACATTGCGTATTTTATAAAAAAATCAATTGCTCTATGTTAACTACGAGTTAATATTTATTACAATATCGATTTATAATTTCAAAACTTGTGTCGGGCTTCCATTTGAGGTAATATCAAATAAACACGCGGTATAAAGGCTACCTAAGTAAATAAATTATTGGTGAAATAAAAGAGATGCTACTATTAGTTTTAATTAAATGTGGTAGGTGAGGATGTAAAGGTTATTTTTTTTTCTAAAAATGGTTTGCAATGCTTATGCTACTCTAGATAGACCTGATAGACCCCAGTGATGTATGTGATAACATTTGAAATGTCTCTGTTGAGTTCGAACTCAACAGTAACCTTATCATGAGCATGCTCATGAGTACCTAACTTAAATATATTAGTAGAGCAGCACAGCCTAAGAACTTTTTGAAGCTCAAGTCAATTGCGCCCTCTCTCCGAAAGCCTCCTGAAGATACCGAATTGTAAGAGGAAATGTCACGCTACTCCACCTAGTAACAAACAGCGTATTAGTAGAACACTAGTAGCTACTAGGTGGAGTAGCAGTGCAGGTGACATTTCCTCTTACATTTTCGGTATCTTTAGGGGGCTTTCGGACAGAGGGTGCTAAATACTTGGAGCCTCAAAAAGTTCTTAGACTATGGCCGTCTATTATATATTTAAGTCTATGCCATGCCATGAGTTAACCATGGTAAAGGTGCAGTTCCAGTGTTTTCACGCTCGTGACTTCCATGTGGATACTGGGACTGCACCTTTACCTCGGGTAGTGGTTTAATAGAGTAACATTGTGCGCGACACGTTACATGTAAAACCTTTTATCCGGCACGACACCCGTGGGAGGGACGCCCGTCGAAATAGTTTGTACAGTCAGCAGCAAAAGTAGCTAAGCGGGTAGGGTGTTCAAAATGAGCCGAACACGACTTTATTTTTAAGAGAATAAGAGCGTGTGTAGGTCATTTTTAACACCCTACCCGCTTAGCTACTTCTGTTGCTGACTGTATGTGTTTGTGTATAAAGCAAAAATGGCGTCGCGGTTATAAATGAGTAATTTTTAATTTAACTACAGGAAAATTTATTGTCCTTCTTTGGGACAGTTTTTCGTTATGAAGATTTATTTCCTCTATTATGTACAGGTAAATTACCTTTTACTGGCCATCTACTTACTGGCCGAAGGATAAAAACAAGAATTTAGATGTAATCAGTGAATTCAAACTTCGTTAAATTGACAAAATCTATATATAATTATTGGTACACATGAAATATACATTCAAATAATAAAGCAAATGACGACAAAAGTTGAGGCCAGTAATAAAATATACAGGGCCATTACTGGCGATATACCCGGCGTAAATAATTGTTCGCTACGTAAATATGAGTTGGGTCGGTAATTAATAAATAACCCACGTAAGTATCTTATTATTTAAAATCAGTCAGGATGTTTGAACGTTTAAATCTTTGTTCCTCTTTCTCTTTCACGCATAAATGGTGGATTAGATTGAATTAAATACATTATTTTACCCCTTAGTTAATGTTTATTTAATACTATAATTAATTTTCTTATGATAATAAACGAGAGTGTAACGTACCTAGCAGTGGCAGCGCCATAGAACTCTATTCCCACCGACTTGTATTTTCAGCCTGCGGTGTAATTTTACCTCGGCTCTTGAAGAAAAGGAAAGCCAAAATAGCTCCGGGTTCCCCAACAAATTTCTTGACGCGCCACCCCTGGTGCCCATGGTACCTACTGTTGTAAATACTACTATGAGGCCAGACCTCGAAAATGTTGACCCGAAGTGAAATTTTAAAAGTATTCCATCTGTCTTTCTGGGCCATAATTTGAGCCAAATATCAGTCAAATCCAATAACCAAATATCAAAACACTTAAACATTCAAACTGTAGCATTTAGAACTTGCAGCAAAGCTGCGTTTTCACAGGAATGTGTTTTTAATAACCAATCCTAGCGCTGCGCTGTGCGAGGATAAATAAATGAAGCGATTCTATTGGTTTTCAAAAACACGTTCCTCACAACACATCCTCGCTCATCTCTTATGGAAACGCAGCCAGGATTCGAGTTTAACCGAACAAGGATCCTATGTCGGTCAAAACCGTCCGCTATGACATGCAACAGTGCATGCGTTTACCGACTCGTTTTCAATGGCCGGCAGTTAGCGTACGTTACGACGCTTGTTTACACGGCGCGACGTGACGACGACGTGACGTTGCTCGTGTTACGGCCTCGCCACGATTAGCCGGTGCCGTTGTTATGAGTATCTTCGTTGCTTAGAGTCAGATCATGATGTATTGTGTATGGACATGCACATGACATGCGGGCATTTGAGGCTGGACCTAAGCGGAACGAGGAGTAGTGTACTCGTAGTCTTGGAGAATTCAACCATTGACAGGCGTTCCCCTCTGCCAAAAACATATGGCCGGTGGTCATACATACATCATTTTATCGTATGGCCTGACGTTTACGTGACGTCGCTATTTGTACGTTATAAAGTATACATTTGACGTTCTCCTCCCGCGCAAAAATCGGCAGAAGAAAAATATAGGTATCATGTAAAGAAAACATAATTTCTTGGTGTTATTAACACATATCTATATAATAACTAGCGCAACGTCAAAAACTGTTAAAGCACATTTTTCACTATTTAGTAATCATTATATTCTCTAACGAAAAACGATAATCGCATTTGTGAATTATCGAAGCTCAAAACAGTTCGCGTAACAGTCACCGGCAATAGTATCTTCCTGCACGAAGGCCGCATAAATATCTGACACACTCTTATTTGTATAGGGACTAGGGACATAAGAGTGTGTCACATATTTATGCGGCCTTCGTGTAGGAAGATACTATTGCCGATGACTGTACTAAACAGTACGGCTACCATGAGTTTGACATCGACATTTTTTGTTAACTAGTAACGAATTTTCTATCTGTGCATCTCGTTTACACTAATATATTACAAGCAAGATGCACAGATAGAACACTCGATTCTCGTTCTCGAAAACGTCAATGTTATAATTTAAATAACTCATGGTAAGCGTACAGTAGCTGTATGTAACTCTATAGTAAATAGACTACTCGCGCGTACTCGTGTCGTGTCGTCCCCACGCCGTATAAAAACCTCAACCTCAACCCGAGCCACGGCATTCCTGAGTCTTACGTCACCCAACCGCCAAACGCATAAGGTCGACATTTCCGTGGCAGTCGCTCGCCGGCCGGTAAAACAATGCACGGTCGAAATTGGCAACATTCGGATTTTAACATGTTACGCTTCCTACGGCGTTTGACTCTACTACGAAACATTACGTTTATACCTATAGTCGGGGTCAATAGAAAATTCAAATAATGTAAAGCGCTCTCGGCACGATGCCACAGGGTCCCATTTTTAGAGATAGATTTTTAGTTTCTAATAGTATGTATTTTTAAATTAATTAATTTTAGTTAGTATTTACATAGTTTATTTAAGTTTTTTTTATTTATGTACCTATTTTGTACCAATACACAATAGTTTAAATAATGTAAATAAACAAATATTTACCTTCATTACTTCGTCATCGCGCACTTTTAAAGAAAAACCACGCTGTCAGCTTATACACATAAACTTGTTATTTATATTCATTTAGCCAAAATATCAATTATATACCATTGAGTAACAGGAGATGACATCCCTAAGATTTTTTTTGTCTCAAAAGTTGTAGTGAAAATCCTTTGATTATTAAACCAACCGGATGCGAGACGCGCTCTCATTTCTATCGCAAAAAGTCTGCCGTTTTTTGCGGGGGAGGGGAACGTCAAATGTATGCGAAACGTCAAAATAGCCACGTCAAATAAACTTCAGTCCATACAATGAGTATGACCACTGTTCATACTCATTCGGCAGAGGGGAACGCCTGTCAATGGCTACTCCCCTTGGTTTAAAGCTCTGAGTGAAAATTACTACAAGTCTTATTAAGTCTTAATACTACTCTTTGATTCTGTCACAGCTGTCAACCGCCAAAGATGGCGCGCTAAATTTGTTTTAGACGTCCGATCTAGTAGAATAAATAATAAATCAATGTGTTATACGTACTTATACTTCCGCGAAAACTTATTAATAATATTTTGCCATGTGTCAAATATCTTCGTGTCAAAAAATGTGCCTTGAAACGCCGCCACATTTGTCTACCTTACAAAAAATTTCTATTATTGACGCCGAATTTATTTATTCATGAAATTATATTTATACCTTTCTTTTGTTTCTGCTACTTATTAATAATTAACTAAATTTTTCATTTGTACTTTTAAACAAGGTTGACAAGGTGCATAATTATATAGTTTTCTTATATTCGAAACTAAGAAAAGCTGTATGGAGGGTTGGCCACTTGGGACGACGAGTCCTATAAAAAATTTTTTTCGCATCAAAAACTTTTTTCCCACATTTTCTTACTCGCATTACGTTACCAATTATGTAGTCCACGCTGCACGAGTCTAATTTTACAGTAATACCGCAAATCGATGTACAGTTTAGCCATTTGGCACACGCATACTAGAGGTCAAAACAAAATTTTTCATCCGCAGTTCTTAAAAAAAAATCCCTTAGGAGGGGGGTGTTGATTCATCTTTTTTTTTGCATGGGAAAAAAATTTTTTTTTTCAAAAACCTATCGTGTGTGGTATCATATGAAAGGGCTAATATTAACCTCTACTAGCCCTTTCATATGATACCACACACGATAGGTTTTTGAAAAAAAAAAATTTTTCCCATACAAAAAAAAAGATGAATCAACACCCCCCTCCTAAGCGATTTTTTTTAAGAACTGCGGATGAAAAATTTTGTTTTGACCTCTAGTATGCGTGTGCCAAATGGCTAAACTGTACATCGATTTGCGGTTTCTTTTTGTATACAAGGGGCACTAATGCCCTTACACGGATCACCATCAGTATGTACGCGAGTACTTACGAGGTTTGACATTTTCTGTAATCTCAAATATTTTGCGGCCTAGTTCCAAATAAAACCAGTAAGCAAGGTAGTTGTCGTGACATTCATTTATTACGCAAAATGATTTGAGGGTCGCAGGTTCCAACAATGTCTTATTTACTTTCTAAACTTTGAGTTATAATCAAATAAACTTTAAACTCCGTACCAAAATTTGGTTATTGACGAAATAGCCGAAGTAGTTGTCTTGTCATTCATGTTAGCGAGTCTGTTAAAATATCGACCCTCAGTTAAATTAGCATTAGAAGCATTTAACGATTACGCAGTTGTCAACTAGCTTATTGGGTGAAGCTAAAATGCTGTAGGTGCGGCCAGGGGTGTGGTTTAGCCCACATTAGTCTAGCCGAGCGATGACCTGCCGGCTTTTGGGTTTTTATAACCCATCGGTTATCAACTTATCAGCCATTTTTCATGTCTTATATCATCCTTGAACTATGCTTGAACTTAATTTAAAAAAAGATAAAAGATATTCAATTTAGGCACATTACAATGCACTTATGAACGCCAGAGAGAAATAAGAAACTACCACCGGTTCTAACCCTACACCTCTGACCCGAGAAGTATTACTTATTACCGGCAAGAAACTCGGCGGGACTTATTTTTATGGCCCTTAATATCTGTATGACCCAGTTTGCAATTGACATACGAGTATAATCTAAACGTTAATATCGGGTTCAGAATTGCATGGCCAATATGTCAAGGAATTCATTCATAGGTACTTCCGAATCCGAATACAAGATAAAAATAGGAAATAAAGTCCATTACTCCATCGAAAGTGTAAAGTTCTCAGTGACAGCTCGAGAGGTGGTAACCAGCGGCTCTTCCGAATTTATACGACGCGCCTAACACTTTAAGTGCCAAGTCCCTAAATCCCATACAAGATAGCACACCTAGCGTGTTCCTGGCAGCGAAAGTGTTAAATCCCTCAAAAGCTCCACGCCACGCCGCAGGCGCCGCCGATCGCTCGCCATTGTGGCCCTACCAGTGGCAGCGCGTCCATAGGACACGATTTCCGTCGGCTTGCCTTAGTTTCAGGCGCCTCAGCAGTTTTCCTACAACCAGATACTATAGAGATATAGACGGCCACAGCCTAAGAACTTTAAACTCAAGTCAATTGCGCCCTCTGTCAGAAAGCCGCCTAAAGATACCGAAAATGTAAGAGGAAATGTCACCTGCACTGCTACTCCACCTGGTAGCTACTAGAGTACTACTAGTACACTATTTGTTATTAGAGTACTACTAGTACGCTATTTGTTACTAGGTGGACTAGCAGTGCAGGTGACATTTTCGGTATCTTTAGGCGGCTTTCGGAAAGAGGGCGCAATTTGACTTGAGCTTGAAGTTCTTAGGCTGTGGCCGTCTATATCTCCATAGTCTCTGCTACAGTTCATGAATAGATTTTAAGCCAAACTAAGCTTCGGCTTGCCTAAGTGTAAGGCCTGAGCGGACGCTCGTGGCGGGGCGTGCAGCGGGGCGGGCGAGCGTCCATACACTTTGTGCAGCGTCGACTCAGGACACCAGTACGAGTGTCCTTTGTTTGACATGCACGCCGCCCGCCCCGCCCCGCTGCACGCCCCGCCACGAGCGTCCACTCAGGCCTTACACTAAGAAAAGTTTTGACCTGCCGCCACTGGGCCCTACACAATTTTTTACACGACCCAGTGAACCTGCTCATTCGTTCTAACAGATTATGTTACACCCCTCTTGTGTGTACAGGGAGGTTACGTGTCACAATTTTGTAATGTAATATAGTTGGGGGAACCATTCAGTTCGATGACCAGCCAAATGTCTCAAGGATCAAATACCGGTACCATAACATATATAGTAGAGCAGCATAGCCTAAGAACTTTTTGAAGCTCAAGTCAATTGCGCTCTCTGTCCGAAAGCCCCCTAAAAATATCCAAAATGTAAGAGGAATTGTCACCTGCACTGTAGTTCAAAAAGTTCTTAGGCTGTGCTGCTTTATATAAGTTTCTCTATGCCGGTATTGACCGAGTAATATTGGACTGCTATACTTATGCGCGCAATCTTTCACATCTCTAAAAGAACTTACATTTTGTTCGGTGATGTGACTTAAGTCCTCTAGATGGCGCTGCGGCAAATACGGCGCCTAATACCGAACAGCACTAACTTTGGTGCATTATTATTTGATGAGTTTTTTATAACTGCATCGTCAGATTACCGCCATGATAGTTTATTATTGCACTGTACATTGCACGAATTTCAGCTCAATCAGACTCCAGGGGGCCGATTTTTGACAGCCGGACGCTCGAATTCAAAAAATTCAAGCTCGAAAATAATCGCACACAAAAGTTTGTTGCCAATTTTTTCGCATGGAATTAATAGTTTAAATAATCATGATTTTAAATTTCTATCGCTGTTATTTTTAAAACATAATTTCATCGTTTTATTCAGAGTTTCAAATGTCACTTTCGAGTGCTCGATTCTCAAAAATCACCCCCCAGATATTGAACTTACAAGATATGAATCAACAACAATATTAGTTTGTCCGGAAAGAGAAGTGTCGTGGTTTATATTGGAGCCCATACATCCTACGACACTTCTCTTTCCGGACAGACTCTATACAGAGTGGAGCTAAATAAAAGTGTGTAAAAACAAATTATTCAAATATAACTGCAGCAATGTTTAAAAAAATGTTTTCAGATTTTGATGGATTCATTCTATTTGTCGTGTATTTTCCTGTTGATATTTCTGGCTATAAACGTGATGACTACTCGTTTTTACTCAATCAAAGCTTTTCAATCGTGCGCATTTTTTTTCTGATTTCATAATCCTGTTTTTGTACGTCGCGTGGTTCTGAATGAAAATGAAATGAATGAACTGAAATATCTCTATTTATACATGAAAAGAGTATCGGTTTTAAATGCACTAATACTTTTTATGAATACCTCCTTTTATAGCTGAATAAAAATGCGTTAAAAATGTTTTCAGAAACCGTTGTAATTTGAACTGTTGGGAATATTGTAGCTTTGTAGAATCGCTAGAATTATTGATTCTTCTGGACACAATAAGGCTGCGTCTGCACCTGAGATGATCGGGGATGTGTTACGACGAATGTGTTTGTTGAGAATATATTTGCTTCGTATATATCTATCCTCACACAGCGCAGTAATGATTAGTTAGTAGTTGAAACACATTCCTCGAAACGCGGTACTCTGCCTTTTCGCCGAAAATCATATTGCCAAATTTCACTTGCCAACCAACTTTTCGCAGAAGTTTCATTTGGCCGAATTTCATTTCCCAACTTTACATAATCCAACCTAACCTAACCCAACCTAGTAGGCAATTTTCATTTCCCAACTATGGGGTTGGGAAATGAAATGGTTGCGAAATAATTATTTGGTAAAAGTTATTCGGCCAAATGAAACTTCTGCGAAAAGTTGGTTGGCAAATGAAATTCGGCAATACAATTTTCGGCGAAAAGGCAGGATACCCTCGAAACGCATCTTCACACATCTCTGAGTGCCTACCGTGAAGTCCGAAAATCGACAAAACTATGGTCCCGTCTCTATCGCTCTTGCATATAGGAAAGAGAGTGATGCAAATATACGATTCGATGAACGAAGTGCTTCGCGGTTATAGGCCTGGTGGGAGCGCAGCGTCCATGTCCATACCGGGACAATTACCAGGGCCCGGAATTAGGTGAGCTAAAATACCTAAAGTTCGCGAGAGGACATAATATAGAGTGGTTACAACCGGATGAAAATAATATTTTATTTGGATTCCGGGTATTCGATATTCATCCGGGCACTGCAAGTAATCGTCGTAATGATGAAAAATGGTTACATTGCAGCCATAAAGTTAACATTATAATAATAAATCTGAAAATGTGACATATATTTTAAATTAGTAATCTGTATTTTCCCATTCATTATCAATACTTGTCAGAGTGGCGTATTAGCGTCAAAATTTGTGAAAGCTACTAGTACTACTATAGTATATATAGAAAGATAAGGAAACAAGTACTTACGTATCATCCGGTTGTAACCACTCTATATTATGTCCTCTCGCGAACTATAGGTATTTTAGCTCACCTAATTCCGGGCCCTGACAATTACCTACTACGAGTAGATAACTTGTAGTTGTAACTAAAATATTGGTGATCCTTTTGAGGTCATAATTGGTATCGTAATCTAATTATGAAAAATAAGAAAAAAAAATCGCGAAAAAATTTTTTTGTATGGAGGGTTGTGACGTGCCTCGTACAAAAAAAATTTCGCGGCAAAAATTATTTCTCCTACTTTTTCTTACTCGCAATAAGATACCAGTTAAGCCCTGAAACGGATCACCAGTATTTTTGTTAGCATCCAGTAGATAACAAGTAAAAGTTTCTGATTTCCTTGGTAGGAAGCGAACTTTAACTAGTTCACGGATTATGTTATGTAACAGTATACAACTCGGCACATAATTAATAAAGTTTCAAATCCGACCTAAGTCACTATCATAGATCACTTTACTAGACAGATCATACCAGGTGTAACATACCTACTATTGATCCTTTTAAAGGCATATGGTATCGTATTCCAATTACGAAAAAGTGAGAAAAAATTTGCTTGCAAAAAATAATTGGTTTTGTACGGAGGGTTGGCCAGATCTGACGACGTGCCCCATACAAAAAAAATAAATTGTTCGCATCCAAATATTTTTTCTCCTATACTTTTTCTTAGTCGCAGTACGATACCAATAAGTTGACTCGTTGTTATCACACGCTTCCACTAGTATACTAATTAGTGCCAGCGTTCCTTGAAACAACCTTCTGGGTATTCTAGAATGATTTGTTAGAGTTTTTTTCTAGTAAATAGCCCGTTTTAGGTACAAGTAATATAGGTACCTATACTGAGGTACACAATCACCTTTAATAATTTCTTGTTACAGCGGAAGTCGCAAAAATATGTCATAATACTTATTTCTACGAATACGATTGAGTCAGATATCTTTTTCGAGTTTTACCGGTAACTAAGTATAAATAGGAGGTAAATCTATGCAATATATTAGTATATACTATATTATGCCTAGGTATATTCCGACCAAAAAGTGTAGAAATTAAAAAGTGGCAATACATCGTAGTGTCGTCCCGTTTTCTTAGATTGATTTGAAAGGGACGACACTACGATGTTGTCACTTTTTAATTTCTACACTATTTGGTCGGAATATAGAATAGCCTCGTCCTGCCCATTGTCCTTTTGAAATCACAAAATATATATATAATTTAAAGCCTGGGTAGTTAAGGACGAGGATAGGGCAGAAAACACAATGTTGTATGTAAACAAACCGTAGCTCTGGTTGTCAATGTGTATTCACAGGTTATTAGGGTTCCATACCCAAAGGGCAAAACGGGACTCTATTACTAAGGCTCCGCCGTCCGTGTGTCACCGGTCTGTATCTCATGAACCGTGATAGTTAGACAGTTGAAATTTTCACAGACGATGTATTTCTGTTGCCGCTATGACAACAAATACTAAAAAACAGAATAAAATAAATATTTAAGCTCCCATACAACAGATATGTTTTTTTGCCATTTTTATAGATAGCGGTACAGAGCCCTTCTTGCGCGAGTCCGACTCGCACTTGGCCCGTTTTTTTGACCATCTTCAATTCTTCAATAACTGGCGAACCCTTTTTGGTATCATACATAGCCATGTATTCTGATTTTCTAGTTGAAAGCGCGACTGGGTTACTCGTAAATCATAATCAGGTCTTCTTTTGAAAAGTTAAGACGACGTCCCAAGAATTCTGCTAAACTCCGTATTTGACTTGAATAAGTAGATTCCAGAGTGCATCTACACTTAACAAGAAATACGACTAGCGGAGTCTGGAAAATGGAGTGGAGTCCATATTATACTGCAATATAATAGTATTACTATTTTTAGGTAGCTGTTTTAAATGTTTTTTTTTTTTTGGTATAAGTAACAGTAAAAAGCGTAAAAAACTTTATATGAACAAATTACTAACAACATACGTACTATCATAAAATTACTCACATATATTCCGACGAAAAAGTGTAGAAATTAATAAGTGGCAACATCGTAGTGTCCCTTACAAATCAATCTAAGAAAACGGGACTACACTACGATGTTGCCACTTTTGAATTTCTACACTTTCTGGTCGGAATATAAATGGACACCCCTAATCCACAGTAAAGTTTCAAGACAGCAATTCAATTACCAAGCCCTGTTCCGCTCCGGTTGCATCTGTCCGTAACACTTAGCTCATTAAATAGTTAGCGCAAACGAGGTTCAGCTGAGACTTATCGAGTTTTCCTGGAATCTACACAGTACGCTTACTTCAATGATAGTGCATAATCTGTGCATTTCGCTATATGCGAAGTGCATGGTGGGGGTAAGGCGAACGATCGCAGTGCACAATGTGACAAGAAGTTAAACGGCTAAGGGCTCTTGTCACCTCAACTCGGTCAACTGCCAAATATTGAATCAGCCAGAGAACCAAGGAGTCCAAAGTCATTCAATGATGTTCTGCCCGATTTGAAAACTTCTTTTTTTTTGTAAGAGTATAGGTACCTCACAGTTCGTCCCATTGTCATAAGGTGCGGATCTGATGATGGGATCCTGGAGAAATCTTATTATATTAGTATTTTTTACAGTAACTCGGGTGTTTGCTCTTGGAAAAGCGGAGCCTAAGTGAAGTTCTTTTTAATTATTAACCGACTTCAATTCCATAGAAGAAGGAGGTTCTGCATTCGGTTTTTTTATGTCTTTAAAGTAGTGCATGCCACTTAAACTAAAGTTTGTTATTCAATAAATACAAACTTTGAAAACATTGAAAAAATAATCAACCCAGCAGGACATGAACTTGCATCGATACGCCTGGCCGAGGCTCGATCGCTTTACCAATTAAGCTATATGTTCAGTTAAGTACTAAGTTGACGAAATTTTCAATGCCATCAAATATCTTTTTGCATTTATTTTACATCGGTTTTACAACAGCCGAGTTTTATCGGGTTTTCAAAGTTTGTATTTATTGAATAACAAACTGATGTCCTTTTTTTTTTGTTTAAAATTATATACCATGCCCTGCAGCTTGAGGTTAACACAGTCCCGCATAATACGCTTTCCCTCTTACAACGTGTTTTTTCCGGAAAGAGAAGTTTCATTAAATGTATGAGCCCCCATATAAAACACGACACTTCTAATTCCAAAGCTCTAGCACTTATCGCTACGTTAGAGGTAATAACGTCCAGGCACGTCCGTAACACAATAACTGTCGGCCTTCGTCTAACTATGTTACTGTTAGTTAGAGAGCTGCGTATTTGCAGCGTTTGCCGTGGGGATTAGATTAATGTAAGGCTCTTAAGCAATTTAAATAGGCCACTTTCCTATGAAGGCAAATCAGCTACTCTTTAGGAAACGTCAAAACGATTTGTTATATGAAGTTTATACGGGAGACAAATATTGTCACTTCACAATACTATATGATGAAGACGTACTCCTTTATAAAAGTTTTAAGAATTATAAAATGTATGATTGCAAGTTATACCTATTTCAACTTAGAATCACAACGAGCTATTTCGATTCTGTTATATCTAAAAATGTCTAGTATTAGCACTGCTTTGTTTTGTACTAAAATGTCTTTAATCATGTATTTATTGTTTTAGGTACGTTGCAGATAAAGGCGATAACCAATAACGATTATAAGTAGGTACATATTTCATTCATTATTCACAAACTATGAGGTCAGTGCCGGCCATGCGGGCAAATCCGTATGCAGGGTAATTTCGTACACTTCCATTCAAACAGCAGTACGCAGTAGTTGAACTCAATCGATAAAGACGGAGATGTATGACGATTGACACCGCTCTCCGTAAGGGGGGCCACACACTATCAGTCCGTCGGACGATATCGGTCTGTAAGTTTTTTGACAGCTCCGAACAACTGACAGACCGATGTCGTCCGACGTCCGACGGACTGATAGTGGGTGGGCCCCTTAAGGAACTGCACCGGCGGATCCGTGTTACTGTTTACTGAAGTGAACTCAGGAGTTGTGAGTGGCTCAATTGAGGGAGCAGCAATGAATACTCTCAGCAGTCAAAATGAGATGGCGTTGCTGTCGACGATTGAAAATACAATCAGCAGCAGAAGTAGCCAAGGTGATCAAATTAAGCTTGACACTACTATTGTTACTTGTACTATTGTTAAGAGAATACGTGTGAAGATAATTTTGAACACCTTAGCTACTTCTGCTACTTACTGTACATGTACGGAATTACTCGCAGTCGGTTTAACCCATGTGATATAAAACGCATTGCGAATATTTTATGCGAATGTTTCATTTTATATATACGATTATTATTATCTGTCTATAAAAAATAAAGAATACCTAGTGATAAGCTGATTCTGTAGATAATAGATAGATTCGATAAGTAGGTTTATTTATTTCTTTCACGAATTTACACAGTATTTTATAAGTATCTAGATTAAAATGCATTCGCTAGCTAGGAGATCGTCACATACGTGTGTTACGTAATAAGGGCCCTTACGATACAAGTGTGGTTTAATTACGTACAGTTGCATACACTGCTTTATCTACCCACATATTATAAATCCGAAATGATATATTCCGACGAAAAAGTGTAGAAATTAAAAAGTGGCAACATCGTAATGTCGTACCTTTCAAATCAATCTAAGAAAACGGGACGACACTACGATGTTGCCACTTTTTAATTTCTACACTTTTTGGTCGGAATATACGTTCGGAAACCGTTAGAGAATGACCGAGAAGAAAAATCTAAATAAATAACCTTATATATAAAAAAATATATTTATGCTGAAACAGAATTGCGACAATTGAGTTAGTATTTGGGATTTTCATTAGTTTGTGCACTAATTAATAGTAATTATTTTTATTTATAAAAAAAATTGTGAAATTAAATATTAAAACAAAATTACTTTTAAGTTCTTTCAAAACTGCAGAATTTAAGTTACCTATAGGGACTGGCATGAATTTCCATTTTCACATAAGTCAAGTACGATTACCTACTAGTTTATCTGACTTACGTAAAAAGTACAAAATTCAGGCATAATCTCATGAATTAAGTATTGTAAAAACAGACTTCAACCTTACACACAATTTCGACATTCCTTTACACTAATTATCATACTGTTAATCAATTTCATACAAGCCGAGTACTGATCCCTATTCCTATCAAGTTGAGGTCTAAATCCGTTAAACACATTGTAGAATGAATCAGGTACAGAACCACCATTGTAAACTCAAGAGGCCTTTAGATATGTAAAACGTTCATTGATTCGGAGTATTTAGGTCACACACCGATTACGCTAAAATATTTTACATTTTCTTACTCTGAACCCTTAGTATTATCGTTTGTGCAGTAGAGTCTTTATAGTACGGGCCGCAACCGTAGGATCTGCTACGTAACATGATACAAAGATAAGCCCCATGGCACATGTTCATAAAAGTGATGCTGAGTTCCGGAAAAATAGTGAAAAAAGAACATACATTAAAAAAAAAAACACCAAACCGAATGCAGAACCTCCTTCCTCAATGGAATTGAAGTCGGTTAAAAATAGAATTGGCCGAAAGCACAAAAAAGTACCACATCCGGTTTAAAAAATGGATGGTATAATTTTTTTTTAAATGATTTAAAATAATTTGATACAATTTTCAATTGTGACTTTCTGTCTGGTTGTACAGTCGACCAAGAAAGTAGTCTACCAGTTTTGACAAAAGTTTCTGCGAGATATAACGATCGCTAAAGTTGACATTTCTAACGGAGTTTAAAACATGCACGACCTTGTTGTCTCATGACGTTCAAACGGACCTCAACCGCAGGGTGATAAACCACATTTTTGGGGTACTGTACCTATGTACGAATGAGTATGTGCCTTCCATGTCTAATATGGCAAAATGACGGAGAAATCTGTAAATTCACCGTATTTAACATTTATTTAACTTAAAACCTGCAGTTTTTCTAGGTGACCTAGTTTCTCTTATATGCAAGCTTTTAACTCTTGTTAGTTCGCAAATGCATAACATACCTACCGTCATACGTGGCGTGGCAACTTTACCATATTTTTACTCAGGTTCTTTGCCTTTTTGCCGAAAATTGTATTGCCGAATTTCATTTGCCAACCAACTTTTCGCAGAAGTTTCATTTGGCCGAATAACTTTTACCAAATAATTATTTCACAACCATTTCATTTCCCAACCCCATATTTGTGAAATGAAAATTGCCTACTAGGTTGGGTTAGGTTAGGTTGGATTATGTAAAGTTGGGAAATGAAATTCGGCCAAATGAAACTTATGCGAAAAGTTGGTTGGCAAGTGAAATTTGGCAATATGATTTTCGGCGAAAAGGCAGAGAACCTTTTACTCAAAAACTAAAATATCATTGACATATAAGCAGATACTTATAATGTGATAAATTACGATGAGCATAGACCGAGGACTTGATTTTTGTAACAACTAAATAGTTATATAGGTATACCAACAAAATAATGTTTTATGGAGAGAAATCGAACACAGTTACATTAAAATTTTACTTACCTGCAATGAATAGCTTAAAGATAATTTTACAATGATATCCGAAAACACGTGTAACTCCTAACCAAGTTTAAACGACCATAATAGCTATAGGGATACGCACAGATCTGCGAGCCAGATTTGTCCGGCGAATGTGCCCGACGGACAGATCCTTCCATGTATGGCGCTTCAGATGTGCCCACAGACATATCCGTGTCCAACTCGTGCCATACATGGACGGATCTTTCCGCCGGGCATATCCGCCAGACGAATCCGGCGGGCATATCTGTGCGTGTATCCCTTATTGCCGGTGTCCAATAAGTAACCTTTGCCTGTTTTTAAAATGTAACTTGCTTATCAGGAGGTTTCTTTGACTTATATATATTTAGTAAAACCATATTTTTAACCGACTTCAAAAAAGGAGGAGGTTGTCAATTCGACTGAATTTTTTTTTATCATCATTATTTTTTTTTGTATGTATGTTACTCCATATCTCCGTGAATCGTGAACCGATTTTCAAAATATTTTTTTTAATCGAACACCTAGATGGTCCCATTGTCACCAAGTCAGGGTCTGATGATGGGATCCAGGAGAAATCGAGGGAACTCTTCAACTATTATAGGCACACCTATAGTGATTTCACTATTTTTTACAGCAACTCGGCCACTTCCTCTTGGAATAGCGGATCCTAAGTGAAGTCGGTTCTTTTTTTGTTTAAAATTATGTCACTTAAAGTAAACTATGGTAAAGTTGCTTACAGATGGTAAAGTTGCTACGTTTGACGGTATAACATATTACATAACTATCACACACTGTTTACACTCGTTACTATGACTAACCTGTGTAACCATGAGTCTGACTCACAGATATAAACGTAAGCAAACCTTAGGTACAGCACTCTTGCTTGTTGGATTGGCCGGCCTATGCTGGCGCCATCTGTAATGGCTCCTCTACATGATGGGCCATCATAGGGACGCAGCTATGCGTTAGAGGGAGCTAACGATATTTCGATTTCGTTCCGTCGTATAGCTGCGTCCCTATGATGGCCCATCATGTAGAGCCAGCCTAAAACGCTTCGAGCGGCCAACTCCATTTGCTACCTGGACCAATCAACTTTTTGACCGACAATCTTGAGTGTCTCTTGCGTTACTCAAAATGTCTCTGGAGTTACTAAGAAATCGGGCTTCTAATATATACAGGGTGTAATCTAAAACGTGATACAAGATAATCAAACCTGAATCTATTCATGATATTGAACAACTTTTACTATGGGCTCAACTTTGTAAATTTACAAAAAAAATTAAACTTCTCATACATTTTCGTCTAGGTATCCTTGACTTTTTCTATGGAGCAGCTCAATTTTTATATTTTTTTACAAAGTTGCTCCCATACTAAAAGTTGTTCAATATCATGAATAGATTCAGGTTTGATTATCTTGTATCACGTTTTAGATTCCACCCTGTATATTCTGTTTATTAGGTTTAATAGCTTGGGGCTCGAATGTTTTAACATACACCAGAAACATAGAAAAGATATTATTTAAAGGTGAAATTTTAAAACGAAATTTAAAAGTTATAAGTAGGACAGATTTGTGTCGGTCACAATCTCACAATGTTGTATCGCCCAGCAGGCTTATGATGGCAGTAGTTGTCCGCCGATAACTTGATAAAAAGCTGACAACTTGACACATTGTCATGTTTTGCTGTGTGAATGTGTCAAGTTGTCAGCTTTTTATCAAGTTATCGGCGGACAACTACTGCCATCATAAGCCTGCTGGTACCAAAATATTGCTATGACTCTGATTTGCGTAAGTATAAATTCAATACGGATCACACTAAAATTGCATTCTTATGTTCAATATTTAATTAAATATTATTACATTATTATTTTCTTACGTGTTTTTAAAGTGGCGCATTCCACTCAAACAATAATACAATTCATATAAAAAAAACGAGGTCAACATTTGTTTATACGCAATTAATTTTCAATTGGTAGCACAAATCATTTTAAGCCTTTTTAAAAACCGAAATACAATTCATATCAAATACGCGGTCAGCATATGTTTACGAAATTAATTTTCAATTGTTATCACAGATATCATTCAGCTTTTATTACAACGGGATACGGTACAGTATCGTAAAATTGCCGTACCCCAACCTCAATCCCCTCATTAATTATGATCCGGGGTAAATAAGCTATTAATTTTAATCAGCAGTGCATGGGCCATGTAATTACGTGGGCTGACAATAATCCTCCTAGCGTTTATCCTGGCTTTTTATCACGGGTCTTGAACCACACTTGATCAAAACTTATTTTGAGCCTGAAGTTCGCTTGGCAACCTATCCTCATGAATTGTGGTAGACTAATTATACAAAAGCGAGTGCCATCTGACCTTAATGGGCCTTATTGGGATTTCCTTACGATGTTTTCCTTAACTGATCAGCCGGGGTTTGAACCCCAGACCCCCAGATTGAAAGTCAAACATCTTACCGCCAGCTTAATATAGACTCACAATGTATATGTCAAATCGCGTTCCTCCAAAATTCAGGTTACGCCTGTTTTTTTGCATTAGGTACTACAGAGCGTCATCTATTGAACGGAAGCTAAGTTATTTTGTCGTTAACGATTAATACCGATAGATGGCACTAATCTAGTACGTTTGATCAAAACGGGAATGCGCTTTTGTATAAAGTCAGTCTAGGTATTAGTGGTCCTTGGCTATTTTAATCCGTCATGCAACGAAGTGACAATAACAGAATTTTCAATGAATACGTGAGGTAATAATTTATTTTCCATATTTGATTTTATCAGACTACAATATGTGACCGTAAAAGCTCTATAGAAAAGTATGCGCTATTGATTCGGTCTACAAAGTCCCAATTCAAACATTATAGTCGACGGGTAGTCTACTGTAAAGCTCTTCTTTATGACACGATTGTATAAAATACCATTTTCACTCGTTTTCAAAAGTGGTTTAAAAAATAAACAACACCTGGGGGGTGATTTTTGAGATTCGAGTACTCGAAAGTGACATTTACAACTCAGAATAAAACGATGAAATTATGTTTTAAAAATAACAGCGATGGGAATTTAAAATCATGAGTATTTGAACTATGAATTTCATGAGAAAAAATTGGCGGTAAGGTGTTGTGTGCGATTATTTCCGAGCTTAAACTTTTTGAATTCGGGTGCTCGAAAGTCAAAAATTGGCCTCCTGCATCTGTCAATAATTAACTCGTTCGTTAAATGCTTAAATTAAAAAAAAAGTTCCATCCGTGCTGATTCGAAGTTTATACAAGGTGTAACAAAAATGCTGGTGATCATTTTACACCCTGTTCTCAACTTGATTGTTTAGTTTGTATTAAATAAATGTTGTTTTAAAGTATAAATAGGTTAATTGTAAGTACTCCATCTTTGTTGTTTCTTATCTTTTCAGACCGGTGATTTTGCAAGTAAAGTCTGCATTAAAAGCTTGTATTTTTTTTTTGTTAGTGTTTTAAATGGAGTGTTTAAGTGGCGCTTGTTTTGTTATTCGGATATTACATATATAATTATTACATTGCGGGAACATGCACCAGGCCGTGACGAGTGGCGGAAAAGAGGGGAGGCCTTTGCCCAGCAGTGGGACACAACATAGGCTATATAAAAAAAAATTAAAAAAAATATTACATAATTTTTGTTTTCATCACTTTTGTTTGTCACTTGGATAACTTATAGCCTCAATTTCGGAGGAACGATTTTTTGTATAGACGTTGCAGTCCAGGTATTTTATGGTCCTTGGATTCTTAGAATTATCAATTAATGTGAGATTTTTTCAGAAAAGGTAGCATTCGGCGAGCGCTTACAGGATTCAACCAACCGGAGCGGCCATTGACAGTCGTTCCCCTCTGCCGAAAATATATGATCAGTGGTCATACGTATTGTATGGACTAACGTTTATCTGACGTAACTATTTTGAGTTACGTATACATCTGACGTTCCCCTCCCCCGCAAAATTTGACAGACTTTTTGTATAGAAAATGACAGGCATGGCCACTCCGGTTGGTTGAATCCTCTAAGGGCGAACTACGTTGTACAGTTCAATTTTTTTTTTTGCAGTTTTTTTGTAGTTTAATGGTACGGAACTCTTCGTGCTCGAGACCGACTCGCACTTGGTCGGTTTTTATCTAGACCACATACTATATTTTACATTTTCCGATTACCGGCGGCTTTCGCACGGGTTCAATTATACATATAAACCTTCCTCTTGAATCACACTATCTATTAAAAAAACCGCATCAAAATCCGTTGCGTAGTTTTAAAGACCTAAGCATACATACAGACAGCAGGAAGCGACTTTGTTTTATACTATGTAGTGATTAGGAATGACAATTGTCATCGCAGATTATTTTACACTCTGTAGCATCTTCTTTTTCTTTATTAAGTAGAGATTCCTAATTTTCTAATCCAAACACCGATGATCAAGCTGCCTGCATCCGAAAATAGCCAGAAATGGGATCGGTCGGCGGGATTGGGTTTTAATCCACCAATCACAGTGCAGCATTTTTCGATGCAATTTTCTAATCAGTGCTGATATAGGTCAGAATCGGAATTGGCATTTTGGGGTAACGGGCAAATTCAGAAAATTCTATATTTAACTTTTTTTTCCCACTCTGACACATAGCTACGTCCTGCTCTTACAACTGCAAGAAACACTGTTCGGTATTATAGTCTCTGGTATATGTATAGCCAGAGACTATAGAGATATAGACGACCACAGCCTAAGAACTTTTTGAAGCTCATGTCGAAAGCCCCCTAAAGATACCGAATATGTAAGAGAAAGGTCACCTGCACTACTACTCCACCTAGTACACACAACGCCTTACTAGATATACTCTTTTGAACGTTATTACAGCGGAATAAGGTTCAAGAGTGTATACCTAGTCAGGCGTTGTGTGTACAATTACACACGGTATACTGCTATGAAGCCAATTATCTACAATTCTGCAGGAAAGTTTTCCTTTAATAAAATATTATACCCTATAGGGTAACGATATTGTTGCATTTCAGTGTTCCTGTAATTCGGCTTCTATTTTTACTAAAGAATTTTTATGGGAAAAGGAACAATACCTTTCATTAATGAGGAACATAAAGTGAAGCCTTTATTTATAGCAATAAACGGATATTCAAGATAATAGAGTTATTTTTTTTAAAGCGTGTCGATCAAGGCGCGTGTAGATGTGTAGGTTTTCCCAACGCCCAAGTGCCCAACGCGGCTAAAGAAGTTTTCACTACAAAAATTATTTATTACAAATAATTACTTCTGCTGCTTGCTTGCTTTATTGCAAATAATTGCTTAGAGCGCTGGTAGCCTTGCGGTAAGACGTCCGACTTTCAATCCGGAGGTCTCGGGTTCAAACCCCGGCTCGTACCACTGAGTTTTTCGGAACTTATGTACGGAATATCATTTGATATTTACCAGCTTTTCGGTGAAGGAAAACATCGTAAGGTAACCGGATCTAATCCCAAAAAGGCCTAGTTTCCCCTCTGGGTTGGAAGGTCAGATGGCAGTCGCTTTCGTAAAAACTAGTGTCTACGCCAATTCATGGGATTAGGTTGTCAAGCGGACCCCAAACCGTTATAAACGCTAGGATGATGATGATGAATTACTTCTGCTGCTGAGTGTATGAACGTTTATATACAAGTGCTTATCGGGTATGGCGTTTAGGAAGGCCGTAGTTTTTACAGCTTCAAATAAAACGTTGCATCACGACGGCTATTCCTGGCCATGACTCAACGCTCCACTGCCGTAGGGTTGTCACTCGAGAGGAAATTCAATAATTATTTAAAAAAAACAGTCGAATTGAGAACCTCCTCTGTTTTTGAAGTCGGTTAAAAACTAAGTTAGACTACACCTCTAATTACTGTCTATAGTGTCTATAATACACTCGTAAGATCGGGATCTGATGATATTGGGGCGAACTGTCAAGTAACTATAAAAAAAATACAAATCATACGAATACGGCTGACCAGCAGGCTTCTAATAATCGGTGAACATTAAGAAAGTTTATACAACAATGAAAAAACAAAAACAAAAAAAAAATCAGTCGAATTGAGAACCTCCTCCTTTTTTGAAGTCGGTTAAAAAGAACAACAACTACATAAATAATCCGTACGAATTAAATCAAATGTTAAAGTTGATTTAAATATTCAGAGTACTGATTGTCGCTGAATTTTTTTAGCTAATTTTAATTTTATCTTGTAATTCTAAAAAGTACTCCTTGTATCTTTATTTTTAGTTTTTAGAGTTTATTTACTGTGATACTATTTCACTTTACTTGTGAATAATATACAGAAGTATTGTATAAGTAGTATACAATCGATATTTAATTTGAAACATATACTTTATATATGTATATTTATCAGTAACAAAATAGAGCCAGTTAAATGCGTGCAATTCAGAGTAAATTTATTTTCTCCTATTAGTTTAGCAACAGCTCGAAATTCCCGATTGATGTATTTTTTTCAGATATCAATAATCCCAAAGCTAATAATGTCTTTAGGCATAACTTTCAAGTCATATGGCATAAGTTTAAAAGTCAAGAATGTTACGTACCTTACCTAAAGTAAGACTAAGGGTGGGTTGCACCACGCACAATTAACAGACTCATCAACGTAAAACATGGCGACGGAGCTGTCATCCCATAGAAAACTGTCAAACTTTTCATACAAGATTTTTTTTACTATTACGTTTACGTTCACAGACAGTTTGGTGCAACCGGCCCTAAGACTTTCTTTATTATTAGCTCTATGATTTCAAATAATTTAGGTACCAACAAGTTAATATATTATCGAGTGAGGCACATCCCTAATTCCATTTTTCTATTCTAAGATCTAAAATAATTTTGGTGCTACTGCTAACAAATTAATATGCTTTTATCGCGAGACGCACAACCCTAATTGCAGTGTAGGTCACAGTCACAGGACGAAAATAAGAGCCATTCACATCCAATGCATGGGACCACTAATTCGCGGTTCGCGTCCCACGGACTGTGGTATGTACAGTCGCCATCAAATATATAAGAGCGGCCAGGGAACTCACAGATATCTGGACGTGCACTTTATCGCCTTGACAATAGAGGCGTTGTTCGGATATTTGTGACCACCTTGGCCGCTCCGAAATATCTGATGTTTGCTCGGATGCATAAAATTGCCCGTGTGCCTAATTTTTTTTTACTTTATTGTAGCAGACTTATTTTGAGAACTTTATTGTTATGTAAATGTTATTGAACCACTATGTGATAATTTAGTTGTGATAATAATGTTTAAATTGGATCTTCTACTCCTGCATTCTAATTTGCCAATAAAATGACTGACATGTATATTCAAAGTGTATACTTTATGAACGTTGTCATAAGATGACTCAAAAGTCGATTCTTATGGATATAATGGGTCTGTTGCCGGGGCGGGCCCCGCGCGCCGCCGCCCGCCGCTGTAGACAAGGGGTGCGCCGGCACCAGCCGCCGGGAGATTGAAGACAATTGTATAGAGGCAGCAGGTCATTCGTCGAACTCAATGCTTACCGGCTTACCTAGCACTCGTAGAAAAACGATTGTGTGCAACGGTACATAATTAGGCCTTAAAATTCTCGGGTCTGTTTTTACAAAATTCGGCTTCGCCTCATTTTGTAACTTTTACCCTCGAATCTTAAGAACCCTTATTATGTAACTGTTGCACAAAATACTATTATAGACGTTATTTTAGATTTATATTATATATAACATACCTGCGGTACCTGCCTTTATTTATGTTCATTTTGATGAATTAAAGGATGATAATAGGTAGATGATATAATAATTTAATTATAAACAAAAAAACCGACTTAGGAACCGCTTTTCCAAGAGAAAATGCCCGAGTAGCTGTAAAAATACTGTAATCACTATAGGTGTGCCTATAATAGTTGAAGAGTTCCCTCGATTTCTCCAGGATCCCATCATCAGACCCCGACCTGGTGACAATAGGACCAACGGGGGCGAAAATGGGGCGAAGCTCCTCCTTCGTAATCTTGAAGTTGGTTGCAAACAGTTTGTTTTAGCGTGTAATAGATCCGTGTTTTTGATAAAATAAAAAAGGTCAACAAAATGCCGACCAATTTCGTCAGGCGTCATGTGGAAAGCAAAAAAATCTCCAAATAAACAAACTTTCGATATCACACACAGTTTGCAGTTCAATTTAAAGTCAATGCTTGAATAAAAAATATTCGTACAAACAAACGTCAACGCCCGTGGCCTGACTGAAAGTTTTTGCTGTTGTTTTTTGATCCTATATTGATCAGAGAATTTTCGAACGCGAATTCGGATCGGCAATAGATTAATTCAATTTTTAGCCCACTTCAAAAAAGGAGGAGGTTCTCAATTCCACTGATTTTTTTACCTATGTTACTCGATATCTCCGTGAATCGTGAACCGATTTTCATTTTTTTTTAATCGAACGGCGATAACCCCTAGATGGTCCCATTGTCACCAAGTCGGGGCCTGATGATGGGATCCTGGAGAAATCGAGGGAACTCTTCAACTATTATAGGCACACCAATAGTGATTTCACTATTTTTTACAGCAAGTCGGCCACTTCGTCTTGTAATAGCGGATCCTAAGTGAAGTCGGTTCTTTTTTTGTTTAAAACTATCGATGTAACTGTCCTTTTTCCTCTAAGGTGAAACTAAAATTTTTATTTAGGTACATAAAATAATACAGAGTGAGTCAATCCATGGGACTTGAAATCCTAAGATCATTTTTTGTGTGGTAACTGGCAATATTAATTTTGATTGCCAGCGTGTGACAGTCGTTTTTATTAGCACTTCTAGATAATCTTAATAATTTTCATATTTTGTTGCTTACGAGTCGCCAGGACGCTCGCGTGAACTCGCGTCTCCATACAAACGTAGTTCAGCTCTCAATTTAAAACATCATGCTTTAGAACTACGAAATTTGGCATGGGCATTCTAGTATTACAGATCTAGGTCTGAATATCGTTTTCGTTGCTAAAAATTGTAATACAAAGATAATATAGCAAGAATAAGTTTTGTATGCAAATCTATAACTGGTTGTATTTTCTTTGTATTACAATTTTTAGCAACGGAAACGAATTTTCCGAATTGAAGCGAATGTCATTGTTTAAGTTTCTAACGGCATTTTCACTTAACGTGTGTACCATTAACAGTCGGTTAGCAATCGTCACACAACTGACGGTCAATGTCAAATCCCATGCATTTTGTCAGGAATGTGACGGTTAGACGTTACTGAAACACGACTTAAGTCTTTATTTATAGTACAAGTTAAAATAGAAATGCCTCTAAACGTGTTATTATACGTTTACAGGTGATAATAACTAATCTAAATCGGTCGAGTAGATAGATGTCTGCATACACTTGGAGAATATTTTTTTCTTAGACTAAAGAAACGAATATATTATCATTACTTAGTATTTTTTATCATATCTTAACATTGATGATATAATAACATTCTTAGACTTGAAATTATGACTGACATTTAAGCAAAATGCGATAAATACATGAATTAAGGATTAACGTGCGTTTAAACATATGTAGTAATGGCATAGGATTTATCTGAGTGCGATAACTCGTGGTGTAATACATTACAAGATAAAAAAATACACACAACAACGATTGGGCTTTGGGCTATAACAAAAACATATCCATGTCAAGTGAGCGTACAAAAAGTCTCAAGAGCCGGCCAATTTACTGGTATTTTTAGATTTCGGTCCCAACTACCATGCATACTGTATATTGTGAATTGTGCAATTTTACGAGTATGATGATATTGCTTCTTCGATGTTAGAGTAATGAGGGCGCTATATCATGAAAAATATTTTCATGTGTAAATATGCCTTAAAACGGTCTAAACTGCCTCTAAGACTAGATATTAGACTTATCTTTTGACCCTAACAAAAGACATTTTTGCGACTCCGGGATACATGCCCGTCGCTCTGACCAACAGAGCTCCTGAAACTTACCTGGTGGCGTCGAATTTTTCGAGCAAATCCTTTTAAAAAAGTAAACATAATAAAGTATGTAAATCAGGTAAGTCTCAGTAGCTTAGTTGGTCAGAGCGATGGGCATGTTTCCCAGAGTCGCGAGTTCGAGTCTCGCCTGAGGCAGTGGATTTTTCTAAAATTTCCTTTATTTCTAAACATTGAAGTAAACAAAAGCCGATTGGTAACGAAACGCCACTTTTTAACAGACTTCAAATAATTTTAAACAAAAAAAGAACCGACTTCACTTAGGATCCGCTATTCCAAGAGGAAGTGGCCGAGTTGCTGTAAAAAATAGTGAAATCACTATAGGTGTGCCTATAATAGTTGAAGAGTTCCCTCGATTTCTCCAGGATCCCATCATCAGATCCCGACTTGGTGACAATGGGACCATCTAGGGGTTATACCTGTTCGATTCAAAAAAAAATTTTGAAAATCGGTTCACGATTCACGGAGATATGGAGTAACATACATACAAAAAAAAAAATGATAAAAAAAAAAAAAAATTCAGTCGAATTGAGAACCTCCTCCTTTTTTGAAGTCGGTTAAAAAGGAGGAGGTTCTCAATTCGACTGTTTTTTTTTTACCTTTCTTACTGCTCTATTAATATTTAATTTGTGGCTATGACGCGATGAAGTTCGATAATCGACGATTCGTTGCCCCGTCTCTATCGCTCTTTCTTATTGGAAAGAGAGTGATGCAAATAGACAATTCGACTAATGAAGTGGTTCGCGGTTATAGGCCTGGTTACCCTGACTAGGAAAGCGGAAGTGTAGTGTTGGGGCAACATTCCTACTATTCCAAAAGCATACCGGGTGAGTAGATGAGTCGAGTCAGACCATTGATCAATTAATTCCTAGAGGGAGTAATGAGTATGTATGGCAATTTTTTTTTGTTTAACCTCCTGCGGCCCAGCCATACAAATGAAAAATCGAAAAACTCCACACTCCACTCCATAGCGCAACTATATACTAATTTCGTATGAGAATGTTTATCTAAACATTTTTAAACCCGAATTACATACAGGGTATAACAAAAATACTGGATATCCGTTTAAGAGTCGCCAGGACGCTCGCATGAACTCGCCTCCCCATACAAACGTAGTTCAGCTCCCATTTTAAAACGACATGCTTTAGAATCACGAAATTTGGCATGGACATTTTAGTAGTACAGAGCTATGTCGGTAATTAGTTTTCGTTGCTAAAAATTGTAATACAAAGAAAATACAGCCAAATACAGATTTCCATACAAAACTTATTTTTGCTAAAACTACGTTTGTATGGGAACGCGAGCGTCCTGGCGACTCTTAAGGGCATTGGTATAGTATTGCGAGTAAGAAAAACACGAGAAAAATTTAGGACGCAAAAAAAAATTTTTTTTCAGGACATCGTCCCAGTCGACCAACTTCATACAAAACCATTCTTTTTCACGAGTTTTATTAAAAATAGTATTCCATCATATGAATACGATAGATACGATACCAATTATGCTCTTCAAAAGGATCACCAGCATTTTTGTTATATCTTGTATATGTATCAGTCGCTATCAAATTTATCCGAGCGGCCAGGGTACTCAAAATATCTGAACAAGCACTTTATCGCCATGTCAATAGTATATAGTTCAGATATTTATGATCGATCGCCTTGACCGCTCCGACATATCTGATGGCAACTGGCTAATGTCCAAACCTGTCGTAACTAAGTGATGAATAGTAGTGCACTTTAGTCATAACTGCAACCAAATGGGAATATAAAATTAACAAAATAGAATATTAATGATTATCTGGTTTACTTCGTTTTAGGCTGGCTCTACATGATGGGCCATCATAGGGACGCAGCTATACGACGGAACGAGACCGCAATATCGTTAGCTCCCTCTAACGCATAGCTGCGTCCCTATGATGGGCCATCATGTAGAGGAGCCATTAGAAGTTGGTGCCAAACCACCAAAAACAATGAGAATGTTACGAAACAGAAAAATTTGGTCCATTGGTACAAAAAAATATATTTGATGGCTCTTATTCCCTTACGAATAAAGTCGTGTATAGTTTATTTTGAACACGTCACTCGCTTAGCTACTTCTGAAACTGACTGTATCAACTGTGGTACACGCAAACAAAGGGCGGTTTTATATACATAGGGAAACAAGTAGGTTAACTATGGGGAAACCGTGGGGAAACCCAAACTATTAACATTTGTCCTTTCAGGTGACTATTTCGTACGTGGACTACGTAGTCTGGAGCAAAAGCATCTAGACTTGTGAGGTGTTCAAAACGATCTTAGCAGGATTCTATTAATATGATAATTTTAAACAAGAAAAGAACCGACTTCATTTAGGATCCGCTAGTAAGGTATTCCAAGAGGAAGTGGCCGAGTTGCTTTAAAAAATAGTGAAATCACTATAGGTGTGCCTATAGTAGTTGAAGAGTTTCCTCGATTTCTGCAGGATCCCATCATCAGACCCCGACTTGGTGACAATGGGACCATCTAGGGGTTATACCTGTTCGATAAAAAAAAATTTGAAAATCGGTTCACGATTCACGGAGATATCGAGTAGTACATACAAAAAAAATATAATGATAAAAAAAATTCTGTCGAATTGAAGGGATGTTTACAAAAACAACATAACTGCTTAGAGCGGTGACACTTTTTTTTAAGAACATTCTTAATAGTTTCAGGTGTCAACCAGTGTAGTCAGTTATGTTGTTTTTGTAAACATCCCTTCAATTGAGAACCTCCTCCTTTATTGAAGTCGGTTAAAAATAAGAGCATTTATTTGAACTTCATTTTGAACACCTCATCTGATTGGCTTTTCTTCGGCAGAAATGTGGGAATTTTGGACATCTTTAAACAAGTCAAAACCTTTAAATTAGTATCCCTACTCATACTCACTCTACCAACACTCCATCCGCCATTTTATTTTCTCATAAAACGCAAAGCGTTTAAATAAAGTGTTCTAAATTGTTTACAACGGTCTATTCATAGCACATAACACTCTAAAATCAACCTAAATCCCATAAAAATTCGATTGAAATTCACTCGATGGCCTAACATCCCGTTCCACGCGTTAAACATTATGACGTCATGTGCGCGATCTCTTTCTGACCTTTAATTTCCGTTTAAGAGGGATAGAGAGGGATGGTTTTCCCGTGGATTCTAAAATGGGAAGGATTTAATTGGTGTTAGTGTTGGTTTGTTTGAAAGGAAGTTTGTTTGTTAGGGTTGCTTCGTTCCGAATTTTGGGTTTTTTGTCTTACCTTGGATTTAGATTATTAGCCATAACTCAGAACCAAAAAATGCGTATAAGTAATATAATTTAAAAAAAAAAACGACTTCACTTAGGCTCCGCTTTTCCAAGAGAAAATGAGAAAACGAGTTGCTGTAAAAATACTGAAACCATTATAAGTGTGCCTATAATAGATGAATAGTTCCCTCGTCACATCCGGACCTGGTGACAATGGGTCTAAGTGTGAAGTACACTTACTAACAAAAAAAGAATTTTTCAAAAAAATTGCAAATTAAAACAAAGATCCCGACGAATTCATAACCTCCTCCTTAGAAATCTTAAAGTCGGTTAAAAACAGAATAAAATAAATATTTAAGGGGGTTCTCATACAACAGACATGATTTTTTTGCCGCTTTATAGATAATGGTAAGGAACCCTTCGTGCACGTGTCCGACTCGCACATGGCCGGTTTTTATTTTAAGTATGTATTACAGAATTATTCCTCAATATCCGCGAGTAAATAAACAGACGTTTTCTTTTAGTTATTAAAGCGATCATTAAAAATGGTAGAATTTTATTATCAAACGCAAATAGATTTTCCAAATTTACATTTTGTGGTAACCCTATTTTAATACGGGTGTACACCGCGTATTACGTATGTTCCATTCCACAGTTCTACGTTACGGTGGGTAGACATGCAGGACAGGGCCCTTTCCATGGGCCCTTGTACAGCCATCAAATATATCCAGGCGGCCAAGGTACTCAAACATATCTGAACGTGCACTTTATCGCCTTGATAATAGAGGCGCTTTTCAGATATTTGTGACCATCTTGGCCGCTCTGATATACCTGAGGGCGACTGTAACGGTGCTAGGTTATATTACGATATTAATCGATTTTCGGTTTGGTACAGCCCTGTCTTTAAGTACTACATTCTTGATTGAACAATTTTAAACCGTAGTGGCGATTATAAGTGGTTACGTCTTTGAATAGTTATATGACTGACCACGATTGTGTTATATTTACAGTCGCCATCATATATATATTATCGGAGAGGACAAAGTACTCGAAAATATATCTGAGCATGCACGTTATCGCCTATACAATAGAGTTGAAACTCTAGGTCCATGCACAGATAGAAAAAATCTCTTCAACCAAAGAAACCTATTTGAATCAAAAGATATCCAGTTTCCCATATAAGGAAAAAATAAAATTTCTTGCTTTAAGATATAAAATGTTTCAAAGTTTATTACTTAATCTAATAAATTAAATTCTTTATCCGAGATATACATTTTTTTTTAAATAGCTTAATATTCTCACGAAGAGCGTTTGAATTTTGTTTTTGTATTGTATTTTTTTTATATTGAACTTTTTGTGTCTTAGTGCAATACATAAAGAACTTACGCCAAGAAACTTTGTTTCTTGGGTAAAGACTCATAATTTAAATTGAGAATTGAATTTCTCCACGGAAACAAGAAAGCGCATTAGTTCAAGAGCATGTGTTACTTGATGTAAAATTTGATATTTTCACACCAAGATCTAAAATTTCTTGGCGTATGAAATCGGTTACTTGAAACAAACAATAACATTTTCTAAGGCGGTTATCACACTGGCGTGGATCCGCATGCGGCACCGGTGCGCGAGCGAGATAGCGCTCTGCATGTGTATAGCGCTATCTCGCTCGCACACCGGCGTCGCATGCGGATCCGTCGTCAGTGTGATAATCGCCTAGTGTATCAGTGCACTACTTAAAAAGCTAGTAGCAGAAACTGTGTTTCCCGGGACTAATCCCAAGAAAGGAAGTTTAACTAAAAGTAGTTGATACAAATATAAATTATGATTATTTATATACTCACAATTTTTAATCGTATCAACTAGAGCTGAGATTGCTATTGTGAATCTCAAATAAGCCCGGGCAAAGCGCCGAGCGTCATGAAGTTACGTCGAACCAACGTTCGCGTGTTCTAACCTACACGCAGAGACATCTATTGATGCGCAGGGTAACTAACGTCCAAGACTTAAATGTTTCAAAGCAAAAATTATGTGCTTCTTCTTTGGAATAGCTGTGGCTCTTGATTGTAAGTTGAAAACATCAAAGCAAAAATTAATCTCTCTTGCTTAAAAACTTAAAAATCTCAAATCTAACTTTTGGTGCTACTTCTTTGAATTAGCTTTGGCTCTTAGCTGTAGATTGAAAACATCAAACCAAGAACTAATCGATCTTACGTAAACACATAAAATTCTTAAAGGAAAATGTTGGTGCTTTTTTGCCGTAAATAATTATTATCTTAACTCAAATCATTACTATTCGCTTTAAAAATAGGTAAAGATAAAGCTAAATAATTTTAAATCTTCTTTTAAAAATCATGATATTTTTAACTCAAGTCATGTTTATTGGTCTAAGGTATTTATTACTCTCTTTAAGAAACCGCGTGCAAGAGAGTTTTGCGTTTTGAATTAAGATATTATTTCTATCTGTGTGGGGTCCCAGCGCACACAAGTTTTTTGCAGATATCGCAAAGCGTCTGGTTGATGTAACTGGTGACCGAAGAGCTGGCGGTTTCTTCGCACAACGTATCAGCATTGCGATACAACGAGGAAATGCCGCCAGCATCCTTGGTACAATGCCGCAAGGGCCTAGTTTAGATTTGAGCTAGTTATTAATTTAGTTTAGTATTTGTACTGTAGTACCTCTGTATATTTAGTTATGTAAATAAATGTTTTTTTATAGAGATGTTATTCCGATATTTGTGACCACCTTGGCCGCTCCGATATAATTCGGATTATAAACATTATAGGGAGGTGGACGATAAAAATGACATGATCTAGTTTAGTGAATAATATTGAGTCCATAAGATTAGGCTACATTCTATAAAAATCACTACAACTTCTACATCAAAAACCGCCTTATATGGTAGAAAAGAAAATGGTCATAACAATTCGGTCAGCACAATTTTTTTTAAAAACGTTACACCTGTCAGTTAGCTCTAACATTGAATTTCGCTCTCACAGCAATCTCTTTCTTTCTAGTCTGTAACGACAGAGAAAGAAAGTTTTAACCGTGACAGTTGGGTTCCAATCCCTTTTCTAACTAACGCTGAAAACCAATAGCTAAGCAAAATGATAACAACAAACCTATTTGAAAAGTGAAATAGTAATTAAACAAAATGAGAGCGTGTCGCGCACAAAAAAAACGGAAGCTGCCGAACAATGGACGCTATTTAAAGTACCGGTGGTCGGCAATCGATGTCACGGTGCAGGATCATCCTAGACTGCTGTTTGTTTCTAAATACCGTTATTAGACCGTTTTCACTACCGATATTTATAGGTACACGGTCCAAAAAATGGTACCACAATAAGGTAGACAATCAGTACAAAAAAATGGTACCACAATAGTAAGAACAACTCGAACGACAGTTTCTCGGTCAGTTTTATTGAACTTAATGGCTCCTCTAAATGATGGGCCATCATAGGGACGCAGCTATACGTTAGAGGGAGCTAACGATATTGCGATCTCGTTCCGTCGTATAGCTGTGTCCCTATGATGGCCCATCATATAGAGCCATTAAGGATGGTTCACGAGGTAGCGGTCTGGGTCCTCCACGACCCTTGCGACACTTCATTTTGTATAGAAAGCGTCACGTGACCCTCGGAGGTCACGTGATATTCTGTATACAAAATGAAGTGTCGGGTAGAATCAAGACCGCTACAATGTGAATCATCTTTTAGTCAGTGATAAATTTAAATATGTTTGCCAGATCTCAGCATTTCTCAGTTACTCTTAGGTTAGCTGGAAGAGATCCCTTATAGGGATAAGCTCGCTTTTGTACAAATTACATGTATGTATGTTTCATAATTGTGTACAATGTTTTAGTGCAATAAAGTGTTTTACTACTACTACTACTAAGACTGGTCGGTTTCTAATTTTCGGTTATTTTTAGGACTTATTAGGAGTCCTATTTTCGGTACCTAAATCTTTTTTAAGACTGTACCTCTACCATATTTTAACTCAACGGTTGTCATTACCCGATCCGATGCGGATGTCGATAGCCACAAAGTAAAAAAAAATGTGTGCACTTCTTTATTAAAATTACCAAATGTTTAAAGCTCAAAAAAAGCAAAAACCGGCCAAATACGAGTCAGACTCGCCCACGAAGGCTTGCGTACCATCTTATAACTAGTGATTCTGTGAACCGTAGACTTCGGAGAATATAAATAACGTGACAGCAAACTTTCCCCCTTTCCCCCCTCATTTTCTCCCCAATCAAAAAATTGATTCGACAATTTTTGGCAAATAAATCAAGGAACGTACATGCCAAGTTTCATCGAAATCGGATGAAAAATGCAACATCTAGACCGACACTGACCAACCAACCAACCAATACACACACATCAAAATGCCAAATCGTCGTACCAGTGAAAACGGAGACGTTCGTCGCCTCGCTACGCTCGGCACCTCATTTAAAAACGCCAAAAATCATGTCTGTTGTATGGGAGCCCCCTTAAATATTTATTTTATCCTGTTGATTATATTTTTAACCGACTTCAAAAAAGGAGGAGGTTCTCAATTCGACTGAATTTTATTTTTATTTTTTTTTTTATCATATTTTTTTTTTTTTTGTATGTATGTTACTCCATATCTCCGTGAATCGTGATCCGATTTTCAAAATTTTTTTTTGAATCGAACAGGTATAACCCCTAGATGGTCCCATTGTCACCAAATCGGGATCTGATGATGGGATCCTGGAGAAATCGAGGGAACTCTTCAACTATTATAGGCACACCTATAGTGATTTCACTATTTTTTACAGCAACTCGGCCACTACCTCTTGGAATAGCGGATCCTAAGTGAAGTCGGTTCTTTTTTTGTTTAAAATTATTTTGTTATAGCGGCAACAGAAATAAGTACATTATCTGTGAAAATTTCAACTGTCTAACTATCAGCAAACGGGTAGCAAGGGATATAAGCCTGCGTAGGAACCTGATCTTCAACAGAAGGACGTTATGTCGCGATCCTCAGCTTTGAGGGAACGACTGAAGAACTATCACAGCTCATGAGATACAGCCTGGTGACAGACGGACGGACAGCGGAGTCGGAGTAATAGGGTCCCGTTTTTACCCTTTTGGTACGGAATCCTAAAAAAGGTGGACTTCATATTATAGAGCACTCTATACCCTTTAGTCTGAGAGTTATCTGGTCTCGCTCAAAGAAAAAAAAACAATATATAGATAACAGCAATTTTATTTCATCCAAAAATAGGTTACCACATTCGGAATTGATTATTAGATGAATCCACCAATATTAATGACTGCCTTTGTAGAATAAAGTTTAAAATCCTTGGTCCATCCGACATCTTATGGCTGCTCTACATGATGGGCCATCATAGGGACGCAGCTATACGTCGGAACAAGATCGCAATATCGTTAGCTCCCTCTAACGCATAGGTGCGTTCCTATGATGGCCCATCATGTAGAGCAGTCATTATATCGGGTCCGACAGTGTGAAAATACTCAGTCAGTCTTGCCAACAAAGTAAATTAGTTACTAATTGTGGACTTGTGGACGTTTAGTGAAAGGGCTCACTTAGCGTGGGTGCTAGACGATGATCTAGATATATACATAGACATAAATCATCATCATCATCAGCCTGTATCAGTCCACTGCTGGACATAGGCCTCTCCCATGGCACGCCACTGAGCTCGATCTTCAGCTCTCCTCTTCCAATCTGTACCCGCCACCTTACGAATATCATCGTAGACATAAATACTCATATGTAAGTACTTAAAGAACCTCCTTTTTTTGAAGTCGGTTAAAAATATCCATAGGTAGGTACAAATATACATAAATATTGGCCCTACAAGAAATTCGAACCCGAGGCCTCCTGTTTCGTTTGCAGTACTACCGACTAGGCTATTAGGCCTTTAAGGCCGTTCCTCGATTCGTACAAGCCACGCCCATCCGTTAGACACGTTTATGGCTCCCGTGCACGAGAGAAAGAGATGCAGCTCTCTTAAGGATCAGACTTTTTGACTAAACAACGATAAATAAGCGAATCTATAAAGTTTTGTCTAATTTTGTTTCTGTGACTTTTGAGATAAACCAGAATACCATATTTCTTACTTAGTTATATTGCTTAGTCTCTTATAGTTTACGTAAGCTAAGAAAAATAAGGGGAAAAAGGACCCAACTTCGGATTTTTTTTCTATCGAGGCAACTTTCAGCAATCGTGTTTCGGCTTGTGCCATAAACAAGAGTATATAGTCTAATAATATATATTCGAAAATAAATTTAGTCCCTGTTCCCGTTTAGTCAATACAGCGTTTGAAAAAACCTATAATTTTTCAAAGTAGACTGCGTTTCCACGAGAGATGAGCGGGGATGTGTTGCGAGGAATGTTGTTTGTTAAGGGGCTACTTTGAAAAATGTTAGGTTATTTCAAACGCTCTAGTCACTATACGGGAAAAGGGACTGAATTTATTTTCGAATATATATTATTAGACTATATACTCTTGTTTTTGGCACAAGCCGAAACACGATTGCTGAAAGTTGCCTCGATAGAAAAAATAATTCTAAGACGGGTCCTTTTTCCCCTCATTTTTCTTAGCTTAAGTCATCTATAAGAGATTAAGAAATATAACTAAGTAAAAAATATGTTATTCTGTTTATCTAAAAATTCACAGAAGCAAAATTAGGCAATACTTTATAGATTGGCCTTAACAACATAATCACTTTTTTACTTCTCATGCTCGTAAAGTTTCACTTTATGCTGGGTATAGGCGGACTAAAACTCAATTTTATGCACAAGTGCATAAAAAATTGCTATTGTCAAAATAGCCTTAGAAGAGGTCATTTTTTTATGCACTTGTGCATAAAATTGAGTTTTAGTCCGCCTATACCCAGCATAAAGTGAAACATCTTATGAAAGAAATTCCTATTCTTTTTATTTCCTCACAATCGAAGTAAAAAGTAGAGTGTATAACTCGTCCATAAAACCCATTTTACGCTCGTACTTTATATCCATCCTCGCTCGCAAGCTCGCTCGTATGGATAAACGCCTCGCGTAAAATGGTGCGTTTTATGCACTTGTTGTACAATCTACTATATTTACCTGGCCCACGACGCAGCTCTAGGATTGGTTCTTATCAAACCTCCTCGCAACGCATCCCCGCTCATCTCTGGTGGAAACGCATCCTAATGCCCGTAAGCACCATGTACAGTCAGCAGCAGTAGCTAAGTAGGTACGGTGTTCAAACTGACCTACACACGCTCTTATTCTCTTAACAATAAAGTCGTGTCAGCTCATTTTGAACACCCTACCCGCTTATAAGGTGACCAGACGTCAGGAATTTTCCTGACATGTCAGGAATTTTAGATATATGTCAGGAATGCGGCCGGAAAACGGAAATGTCAGGAATTTTCGACAAATAGACTAAACAATAAAATTCTATACACTGTAAACTATTATTTAAATAAAAATTATTAATTATGTGAAAATTTCGTTTTACGAGCATAGAACTTTTGCTAAATTTAAAAATAAACACTTAAATTAAGTAAACGTTGGTATAGAATTGAGATTCGTTTCCGTTTCCCCATCGACCCCCCCCCCCCCCCGCGGTGGCCGCAACGTATTAAAAAAACGTAAGTCCCGTTAGCTCAAGCTCGTGTCAGGAATTTTGGCCGAAAATCAGGAATTTTGTCAGGCCTTTCGAAATTTGTATCTGGTCACCCTACCCGCTTAGCTACTTTGGCTGCTGACTGTACTATGCTAGCACAATTCTATGTTAGGTTCGTTTTCTAAACCACTTTTCTCTGCGCCTACGCTTTCCCTCCCACGGGTTTTCCACTCATATTGTCGACTTCATAAATATGTAGACACTACGACGTGATTTTCTTTTTAATATGATTTTAGACAAAGGAACTTATTAATAGCAATGAGCTTCTCGGAAATAATCAGGAGATTACGTGATTTGAAAACATCGAAGGAAGGAAAACATTGATAGAAAACCTGCAAACCTTTTTTACACGTGGGTACAGTCCGTGAGCTTTAAGAAGAACCTTCGGGAATCGGCGATGACACACGAAGGTAATATTGCTGTTCTGCTTTTTCATGTGTCACTGTTAATTGATACCCGAAGTTTCTATCTAAAACCCGAAGGTTCTTTTAAGTGCTCACGGACTGTAATATTTGGGCCATTTTATTTAAAGTACATTTCTATGTTATTTTAATTTGGAAAATTTTAGGTAATTTTGACTCAAATTCACGAGCTCTTTTGATCGTATTAGGACAACAACTGTGTCCCACATGATCTTTTTCTATTCCGTAAATTTTTTTTAGGTTTGTTGGTTGGTTACTATCTACTTAATCTTAATACTCTCTAATTGGTTACTATCTGAATTAGTCAAATTGGCAAATCTTTATAAAAAGCGTTATTAGTACATTACGTACCTAGGGCGGTAAAATAAAGAAGGGCTCAGATCGCTGGCATTTGTGGCCCGAACCGAAGGTAAGGGCCATAAACAAGCGATCTGAGGCCTTTTTTATTACCGCCCGTGGTGCGTACACAATTTTACGTCTTCTCCTGGGTGTGAAGTGAGATTTGCCGCTGCGCCCGTTGGCGGCAAATTTCACTTACCGCCCAGAGTGACGTAAAAATACATATTTAGAGCTATTGCGAAGATTGCTTTCTGCTTTGCGAATATGTTGCTTTGCTATAGCTGTGCGAATTTGCAAATATTTTAAATATATAAAAAGCGTTCTCAGAAAAGTCATGTATTACTCAATGAGATGCCGTGGTGCCCGGCCTTAGAATTGTCCCCCACCATATCGTCCCGTGGTTGCAGTAGGAGTCTGCTAAGGGAATATACCGGGAGTTGGGCAGCAGCATCTTCCGAAAGCCTAAACAACAATAAACAAAAAAAAACTGCGCGCGCCAACCGGCCTGCCAAGCGTAGCGCGTATGGCAAACCCCCCCTTAAAGGGGAGGCTTATGTTCAGCAGTGGACGTCTTATGGCTGAGATGATGATGACTCAATGAGATTCTAAAAAAGCGAAACACAATTACCATCTATTCTATTGATCAACCGACTTCAAGATTTCGAAGGAGGAGGTTCTCAATTCGTCGGGATGTTGTTTTTTTTTGCTATGTTTTATATATGTTCACGGATTATTCGAAGACGGCTGGACTGATTAGGAAAATTCCATTTTTATTGTTTGAAAGAATATACTTCACAGTTGGTCCCATTTTCACCAGGTCCAGATCTGATGATGGGATCCTGGAGAAATCGAGGGAAGTCTTCAACTATTATAGGCTATAGTGATTTCACTATTTTTTACAGCAACTTGGTCATTTCCTCTTGGAATAGCGTATCCTAAGTGAATTCGGTTCTTTTTCTGTTTTAAATTTCTCCTTTATTTATCTTTTTTCTCATTTTAGGCCTTTTTACAATATGAACATAAAAGTAAAATAAAATACAGCATATAAACAACAATATAAAACATAAACACATTATAAAAAACCTAACCTAGGGTGCCGCCGGCAACGGAGCGAGGCCCAGGCTGCCGGTGGTTAGGGCCGCAGAGAGAGGAACCTTCGGACTATGCGCGCCGTGTCCAGGATTACCGCCTTCTAAATCTGACCCTTGATCCAACCACAACCCCGTAGTGAAAGTCTCTCAAGATGTTGGCCGAGACTCTTCGCTATGAGACCGTTTGCAGAAATTAAATTATTATTATCAAAGAGTTCTCATGATCACCTTAGGTATCTATCATAGTATCATCAGACCGGCTCGATAGTACCAAAATATTGTATTGTCATCCAAATTGTGCAGGTGTTCTAAATTTCAGCTCAATCGGACATCACGAACTGGTTCAAATCTAAACAAAAAACTTAGAAACTATGTATTATTTCATCAATAACCAATAATGAAAAAGAGTTCATAAAGTTTCTTTGATTATAACTCAAAGTTTACGTACAGTCGACGTCAAAGATATGTTTACACTTTTTCACCTTACTCCATTGTAATAAGGTGCAAAAGTGTTTTGAAGTCCCAAAACTTAAGCTACGAGTAGACGAAGTTTTCTTGCTGGTAACAAAAAAATTTCAGTGTGTGAGTTAAATACAAGTTTGTAAAAATTGATCCTAATTTATGACCAAGAGTTGGGGATTCACTATGCGTCTAAATCGCAGATCGGTCTGTGTGATGGACGTTTGTAGGCCCCTGTCCAGTACTTGTTACTGTTGATATGTTGATGACGAGGCCCCCGATCGGGTGATGATTGCAAACGCTATGAGGGCCCTAGGCCTCTGGCCGGTTGGACGTCCGGCTGATATTAAACTCACATTTTCGAATGCATTAGTTATTATTCCTTAGACTTAAGTGTGAAGACTCGACCGTATTGCAGCATTAATTTAACTGTAATGTATTTAAAACATGTGTCAATTTAACTAAACTTTAAAATTAAAGATGATTGTTTTAGTTATTTTTTTATATTTGTATGAGCTGAGGCGAATGTACTTAAAACATTTTTTGTTTGTTATATAACTATATATATATATATATCCTCCCCGATATAGCAATTTCTGCTTAGCTTTATGTTGAGTGCGACGCACTGATAATCCATTAGTATAGATCAAGAAATGTCACCTGCACTGCTACTTCACCTAGTAACAGATAGCGTACTAGTAGTACACTAGTAGCTACTAGGTGGAGTAGCAGGTGACATTTCTCTTACATATTCGGTATCTTTAATAGGGGGCTTTGACATAGATGGCGCAATCGACCTTAGCTTCAAAAAGTTCTTAGGCTGTGGTCGTCTATATCTCTATAGTCTCTGATAATACGAAATACACTTTAATCATGTCCTCGTAGTAGTGTAATCAGTCCCAATCAAATCCTTTTAAAACAAAACTTGCTTTCCATTCCATTTTACCCGAACTCACCCAGAGCTTAAAACAATAGTGGTTTTGGTTTTTGATAGTTCAACGTACTGCTTCAAGGCTAGTACCTATAGGGCACACCTAACGGTACAAGCTGCTGCCAACAACAGCCTAACACTTTATACAACAAGGTTTCATTTCCTTTGACACAACTGTACTGGTATTTTGCGCTTACGCAAAGTTACTCGTGCGGTTGAGGATGAGTTTATGTTAAGAGGTTAAGGTCGAGAATAGAAAAGCAACGGTTGTATAGTGAGTCACGCTACACGGTGTGTTGTCCTGTCCGGGGTTTAGTTTTAATCCTCAGTGGCGATCCAAAGACAAAGTTTTCATAATAGCGGTTTGAATAGGATATTGTAGCGTAACTGAGCGGAATAAATACTTAAACTTAGAACTTTAAACCAAACCGGAGTAGCCACTGAGTCTGACAGGCGTTCCCCTCTGCCGAAAATATATGACCAGTGGTCATACTCATTGTATGGACTGACGTTTATCTGATTAGGCTATTTTGACGTTTCGCATACATTTGACGTTCCCCTCCCCCGCAAAAATCGGCAGACTTTTAATAGGGCAGATGCCCCGGTTGTGGCCACTGTGCCGGTTTTGGCCATTTTCAAATTTATTAAGGTATAAACAAATTTACAAGCATACCCCGGGGTTTTCGGTGCGGGAATGTTATACACTAGCCAAATAACAAGTAAAAACTGTAAAAAACGATACTAATTTAACATTTCTAAGCACATTTGGACCTTTTTACCTACGTTTAATTCATAGTTTGGTAATTATTTTACAATAAACAAAGTTATAAATACACGAAATCATTCCCGCACCGAAAACCCCGGGGTATGTTTAGAAGTCTATGGTTTATGGTTAATGAGTAAAATATGGCAGTACCGATGGCACTGTCATCTGTCATGTATAAGTTGTCATTCAGCTGTCAGGGGCCATGGAAAAAAGTGGCCAAAACTGGTTCCTGGACCTCTTTTTGACATTTCATTAAAGAAAAAAAATAGGTCTAATGTCAGAATCTTAACAGCGGAGATTCATATAAAATATATAGTCTGGCAAACCAAAAGCGCAGTAACAGTCAGAGTAACATGCTATACCCATCCCTTTTTTAGTAGTGAGAGTACTAGCATTAGAAAAAGACAGTATGATTCTCCCTGTCTTTGCTTGAAGTGGAACAAACTCTGGCCAAACTATAGTAATATATTTTCACTGACTTAGTACAAAAAGAGTGACATAATTCCTTATTGGCACAAAATGACGGACGTCTGAACAGTTGTCTGTGAACTCTCCTTAAAGTGGCCAAAACCTGCCCTGTATCTTCTGTGTAATTCAGAAACAAATATTCGTAATACTAATAAACACGCAAATAAATGCCCTTACCAGGATCCGAACCCCAAGGCATCTCGTACGCATCAGATCACTACTGACAGAACTGACTATAGTATCCGCAGAATTAAGTGGAGACTGAGTTCATACTCGTAGCGCTGTCTTCTTCTCTCTTGTCGTGGCGGTGCAAGTGTGAAAAAGAAGTTTTCTGACCTCAGTCGCCACTGAATTCTGCGGATACTATAGGCTAGGGGGCCGTAATAGCATACCAGTACAGTATGGTATGATTAACCCAAGTGACTGTGAAAAGGGTAAAAGTGTATTCTTCTTTCAAGTGTATGTATGAAAAGAAATGTATTTAACAGCCATGATTACCCTATTTGTGTTCATACTTACACCCTCCCTTGGGTTCCAGAACTCGCAGTACATTCTTGCTCTGCAAGCTTTGATCCAGGGCATTTTCGACCACATCTTTCTACCCAACTGACCCATTCCTACCATATACCTACAACTTACGTGTCTTTGTAAATAAACTCACACTCGTTCCAGACATGCTACGAAATGGAGAGGTACCTCCGCGAGGAGCCGCGCAGCAAACGCCGCTCCGAGGAGGAGTGGGCGAGGTCCCCGGTCTCGTCCCCCCCGTCGCCGCCCCCCCTGTTCGTCACCGCTGTGAAGAGCGAGCCGCCTAGCGACACAGAGGAGAAAGGTATGTAGGCCTCGGCGGTTTTAGGCCTCGTTATGTTTGTAAGAGTAATACAGAACACAAATGTAATATTTACCGACAAGGTTTCGCCACCGTTAGGCACAGGTGCAGGCCTCGCCGTTATGTTTCCTGGCATGGTTAATTATTTGTTTTATTACTTATCTTTTAATTGTAAGACTTTTCTTGTATTATTGAATTATTTTTAATGGGTGTCATTGATAGGCACGTAATTTATAAAAGTAACACCAAAAACTGCAAAAGCTTTTCTAATTACGTATTTAATGGCCTTGCCTTCTGTAGAGTTTAATATTTGTAAGGCCGGTAGAATTATTATTAAATTTTGTCGCATTCACGCCTTATAGGCCTCAACATTCCATTATGGTTTTTGTGATGAACATGACAGTTAGGTACTAAGGACTCTGTGGGTGGGAACTTAGAAAGAAGTGACTGAGAAAAGGCCAATTACAGCAGGTCTCAAAATTATTGATAAAGGCCTAAATTTAATGTAAATCCGGCTTTAGGTCCGCCGCCTCTTGACGAGATCCGAAGTTGGACTCTGGCCACTCCGCTGCCACCACTTCTCTTCCCACTTCCAGAGAAATGCGATGCAATAAGTGATACAGAGGACTCGAAAGGTAACCCCTTCATCTGTCTTAGGCCTCGTTAATACAGTCAAGGTCAAATATAGAAGAATTTGAGTAATAATCCATGTGTTCTAAATTCTTAGATGTTAGTAACATGTGTAAAGATACAAATTTATAGCAAATATATAAATAACATAAAAAATTATCTTAAGAGCGTTGATAAAATATAACTTTGTAAACGATATTCCAATATAGTAACTACATATTTCCCGCAAAGAAGCACCGATATTCGACCCGATAAATATGTAACATCTTTAAACTTAGATCAGGAGGAGGTTCTTAGAGGAGGAGGGCATCTTATCTTATTTTATTTGATTCGGGGGCCAACATTGATTCACTTCGACCCAGAGGGATCTTTTGTGTAGTTACCCACTAGTACACCTAATCGAGAGCTTTCTCAACCATCTCCGTGTGTTGGATGATGGAGCTCAAGGGCAGGATTACACCAACCGGAGTGGCCATGTTTGTCATTTTCTAATTTTTCTATACACGTATTCATTGCTAGTGAGTTCGTTTTTCATAATTATTTTTATATGTTTTTAAAGTGGTGCATTCCACTCAAACTAAAGTTTGTTATTAAATAAATACAAACTTTGAAAACACTGAAAAAATAATCAACCCAGCAGGACTTGAACCTGCATCGATACGCCTTGCCGGGGCTCGATCGCTTTACCAATTAAGCTATGGGTTCAGTTGCTAAGCTGACGAAATTCTCAATGTCTTCAAACATCTTTTTGCATTTATTTTACATCGGCTTTATAGCAGCCGTAAGCGACATCTAGGTGCTACCAGATGAAGATGTTTGAAGACATTGAGAATTTCGTCAGCTTAGCAACTGAACCCATAGCTTAATTGGTAAAGCGATCGAGCCCCGGCAAGGCGTATCGATGCAGGTTCAAGTCCTGCTGGGTTGATTATTTTTTCAGTGTTTTCAAAGTTTGTATTTATTTAATAACAAACTTGAGTTCGTTTTTGACCTTGATTGTAAACAGATGCTGGGATGTATACCGAAGACTGCTAAATTAATTAATTAATTGCTGCATACGTTCGAAATTGGTGGCTGGGGATCAAAATTAATGTTGAACAGTTAAAAGTCACTGTCAGCATTGCACATACCAGCATCTTCATTGAAGATTCTTCAAATTACCATATCGGACCGACGGAAGCTGCTATGAGAATGATTGTATTTATATCGTTCTCGAAGCTAATACTTTACCACTTAATTCAAAAGAAACCAGAGAAACAGTTTTAAAATGCCAGTATGTAAGAGACTCGAAATAGGCTCTAGAAGTAGTCTAGAGAGAATGTTCTAGTTCAAATATAACATGCGAAAATACTTGTCGTGAATTTACAAACACTTGCTTAGCGTAAGATAGTCAAGCCGTTGGCCTCGTTAGGACTCATTTGGTAATCATTGTATGAGCCTAAATAAATAAAACTGAAGGCTAAAAGTAGAATTTTGTAGGAATAAATGTATAATTTAAAACTATATAATGTGTTATTTGTACTAATTAATAAACATATTGTAATATGTTTATTACAATATGTTTATTAATTAAATATAAATATGGGACGTCTATCCGAACACTTCACTATTACATCAAGAAGGGCAGCAGATAAGTTGCATACTTTAGGGCCGGTTGCACCAAACGCTCTGTTAGCGTAAACCTGGAGGACGCAAGATGTCTTGGCTCCGTAATATCAGGGAATGGACGGGGATAAAGACCGTTGAAGAACTGTTCAGATTAGCACTCGACAAAGATAATTTTAAGAAGCTGACTGCCAATCTTCAGTAATGGAGAGGCACCTGAAGAAGAAGAAGAAGTTAGTGTCATTGTCAATGTTAAAATTTGCTTGTATGAAAAATTTGACAGTTTTCCATGATATAGCAGTTGCAGTCTGCACCTCGGATCTTTAAAAGTGCGTTGTGTTGTGCCACGCGTCTTTTGTGTACCTACATCGAATTAGACTACGCGATAATCGCAACAAAACATCTTCACTTCTAACTTGTTACCTTCTTTACAGGCACAGCACAAGCAGACTGGACAGTGACGTCACCGTCTCCCACTCCACCAGCGTTGTTCACCGTCACTGCCGTCAAGGACGAACCTCCCAGCGATTCTGACGAGCCCAGAGGTGAGTCCTCGGCCTCGCGAGGTCTCGGCCTCGTAGACTTAGCTAAGCGAATTGTAGGATTTCGCGGGTATGGTGCACAAAAGCATGTTTTTCAATGCAATTATTGTTAAAAATGCTTTTGCAAGAAACACAGAGGGTGGAGATACCGTGGAATTTTCTTGTATAAATTGATATAGAAGTAGGCTTTGTGGGATAGTAAGTTTTGTAGAACCGTATGCTGTAGGCTTTATGTAGCCTTAGGTCGCATAGAGCCGCCGAGCGAATTGTCGTAGACTCGTAGAGTAAGTAGCGGGCATCGTTCTAGCCTCTGTTGGCTTGAAATGATCATCAACCAGAGATTTGCGAGATAGTGGAGCGTTGCAGTTGAGTTGAGTGGTTGCAGTTGCAGGTTTCAGTTGGTAATTTTTTTTCCGCTCACTGCTTCGCTTCCTCGCTATCTGGGTGGCTATTTACCCGTCTTATTATTATGTATAATTGTCTGAACAGAGAGGTAGACATTTAGGGAGCTCTGGGGCCCGTACAAGAACCAATTCTTAAAATATTTTTAAAGCTATAGTTATATATCGGGACTGGTTTGTTTTAATCGTTTATCGTATAGACTTTTAACACTACATACTTTCTGATTATCGTACTCCTTCCTACTCCAGTACTTCACAACCGTACGATAAGCGAATAATGTTCACCAGGTTCGATATCCCGGAAAAGCAGCTGGGGCAAAAAAGACTGGACATTATCGGCGTCGCCGCCGCGGCCCGCGCTGTTCGCCGCGAGTGTGAAGGAGGACCCCAGCGACTCGGACGAGGCCAAAGGTACGCAGGCGTAGGGCTCGCTGGGCCTCGTAGTACCACTTTGTTTACCGATATTAACATGTTGACTTTCGTGGTATCGTTTGATGTTTAAACTTGGATACAACGACCACAAAACGTACAGATTTATGGCTTAGGCCTTATTCATGTTTGTCTTAACTTTTAGCCTCAATAACTTCTACTCATAGTTATTTTAGTAAAGCAAATCGAATGTCATCACGTCATCACACTGGACTGTGGTCGACAACCAAAATGGGAAGTGATTCTAGTAAAAATTTGTCTTCGGTAAGAGGTGGAATGTTTCCAAGAAAAATAAACTATTGTAGACTTTGTAGGGAGAGTATCTATGGTATGGGTGTTCAGTGTACTTATAGTTGCAGTAAAACTTACGGCCTCGTAAACAATTATGTTCGATAAATGTGCGTTCGGTAACAGGATCGGTCCGGAAAACCGGATGGGCGGACTGGCCGATATCGCCTTCGCCGACCCGACCGGCTTTGTTCACGGCGCCGAAGAAAGATGAGCCGGTCAGCGACTCAGATGAACCTAGAGGTTAGTTAGGCCGAGGGCTACTTAGCCCGTGTCCGTAGGCCTCGCGATGCCGCACTGAATGAGAATTGAATGCTTTCTATGCGTACGTGTTTGGTGTTTTTCAATTCGTTTTTATCGATTTTTTTTTTGCTTCAAGCCTTTTTTTGGTTTCGTCCTCGTAATATGCAAACGGCGTGTTTTAAACGACTCGTAGTCACGCGTCGTCGATGCGTTTTTCATTCCATGAAGCAGTTTGTTTGCATTTGTATCGATACAAGCGCGCGTCGACGGCGCGGTAGATTAAGACTAGCAATTGTGTGATGTTTTCTACATCGCACAAGGTATTTGATGTTGTCCACTTAATTGATCGATTTGGTTTTTCCTTTTTTTGTATTGAAATCAATATCTTGTTGTCTCAAGCATTTTAATGTGTGCAAGATTGCCATCTCTCACAATAAGGGTACCCGTAGCATGCTCTCCTTCTCTAACTCTAAATGTTAAGGTGTTAAGGTGAGTAGCACGCATGTCGAAATTGTCGGATCCTAAAAAGCACGTATTCTTAAATCGACACGTTTTCTATGTGTGTGTGTGTGTGTGTGTCTATATTTTTGTGAGATGTTCTGGATGACGAGTTTTCTTTCCTTTGATTTTTAAGCTTTTCTAACTTGCGATGTTTATTATTTTACGTCACTCTGGGCGGTAAGTGAGATTTGCCGCAGACGGGCGCAGGAGCAAATCTCACTTCACACCCAGGAGAAGACGTAAAATTTTGTACGCACCACGGGCGATAATAAAGAAGACCTCAGATCGCTTGTTTATGGCCCTTACCTTCGGTTCGGGCCACAAATACCTGCGATCTGAGACGTTCTTCATTTTACCGCCCTTGGTACGTAATGTACTATTGTTTGTGTTAAACTGCTGACAATCTATTAAGCTGATTAGTAATAATAGAACATTGATATATTACTTCCTAGATCCGTATATTAGCTAACTGAACATCAATAAACTAATAAAAGAGTTTGTTCGGAAAGAATAGTGTCGTAGAATGTATGAGCTCCCATATAAACTACGGCACTTTCCTTTCCGGACAAACTAACTATCTCAAAATGAGCCCCTACATCCCTTAAACTACAAATTATACCTTATACATTTGTATTAGAGTTTACATTCCAAAATACAGTCAGTCCAAATGCAAACTCAGTTAATAGAATTTCAATTTCCGATAGGCAAGCCTCACATTGCTTCAATTTGTTGACGTCATTCGAATTATGACGTCATTGAGTTTGGACATGAGATAATTGGGCTACAATTGCAATTTGGCTGGATTTCACGTGAAATACCTACTGATTTTTGTTTGAAAGAGTATACTTCACAGTTGGTCCCATTGTCACCAGGTCCGGATCTGATGATGGGGTCCTGGAGAATCCGAGGGAACTCTTCAACTATTATAAGCACACCTATAGTGATTAGGGTGGTCCATAAATGTATGGAGAAGAAAAAAGTATTACAAATCTTATCTCCACCAGGCTCCTTTTGTTCTGTTAAGAAAATGAAGTCTTTATCCAAAACTTGAGCTCATTTGATGATAATTTACTGGTCGCTATGATTTCAATATTTATAATATCCCCATACAAATGGAAAAATCTAAATTACCCTAAAATTCAAAATTTAAGCGCTTTATTAGTTACTCAGTTATAACTTAATATAAATAGTGTATAAACACTATCAAAAACATTTCCAATTAATAATTATTGATTGTATAATTTCTCTTCATACATTTTTGTATTGCAAAATTGTGTAATTCATAGCGACCCCCAAAGTAAAGTTTAATTGTTCTCAAATTAGGTGCAAATATCTTTTAGGAGTATTGAAACTAAAAGAAGCTGGTGGAGATAAAAAATCTAAACTTAATATTTTTGGACCACCCTAATAGTGATTTTAAGTATTTTTTACAGCTCGGGCATTTCCACTTAGAAAAGCGAATCCTAAGTGAATTCGGTTCTTTATTTGTTGAAAATTATTGTTGTGTATAGCATCTCTAGCTGTATTTAATGGGTCAATCAACTTTTTCTTGTTTTTTGCGAGAATTGCCCTTATTCATTATTAGTTTAACTTTTGTGGGTTATAACAATGTCAACATGAATCAAGATCCTTTACACGCATACCAGATCAGGAAAATAAATAATAACGACACATTATTCGTTAAAAAAAATGGGTGACCCAGCGGAAGAGCCGTTATTTTCATACAAAAGTGAGGGACACCTATCTCCACTGGGTCACTGGCATTAACGAAGATATAATGTATTAAAATGTGATAGAAGGGATTGCAATTCGTAGCATGTTTATCTGTATTTTATATAAAGTGCATAACTTAGTTAAATATAATCCGCATAATTTATTTTTATCACTATTAGTCGAGGTATGCGAAATTTTGCTGACAAAGTATAGTTGATTGACTCTAATACGTAAATGCAGCTTGGTGAAGTCCATGCACAAATTCTTGTAAGATGCGTTGGGGTAAGATAGAAAGGTATTTTTTTAGGGGTAAGACAAAAAATCGTCCATATTCCGGAGCATTACAGACTACTTTTTATCTTACCCCTAAAAAAATACCTTTCTATCTTACCCCAACGCACCTTAGTACCAAAATAACCTCAAAGAGATCATATTTATCTTTTTGTCATCAATTCAAATTCCCCATACATTTATAACGTCAATTACGTGCAAAATTAGAGTAGATGGCTAATTATAAACCTAATCATATCTGTTTCGGTCAAACCACGTTTGTCTATACTAATTAATTAGGTATTAATCTAGTAAGCTTATAATTGCATTGTCTATCTGGTTATCCAGAGAAAATCAATTCACATGCCTATTAGGCTTGGTTAAAAGCCGCGATTCAACATTACTGTTTCACAGCTCGGGATATAAAAAAATGTATTATTGTTAATTATGTATATCGATTCATGAACGCTGACGCGAGATTTATATCGAACTATCAACATTTTCATAGAATCGGCACCAGCTTGTGTGAATTTCCCTGAACTGAGGATTTCCTTTTTTCGATAGATTTTTTAAGATGGTTGACTGGCACGGTGATAGCAGTCTATATTAACCTAGATATCTTATAATTTGAATTGTTTTAAAAGCTGACTTCTAAATAATCAAATATGTGATTTGACTAGGTACTCGACTCTTTTTGAAACTTTATAATTATCGAGTTTTCAAATAAATATCTTAGTCAGAAAATTCAATTTTCTAGAAGAGAAGTATAATTTGAAGTTAGCTGATGAATCTTTTTTTTGCTGTTTGTTAAGTAGTTAGAGCATACTAAGGCAACGTTTTTGTTGTTTTACAAGTAGTATCGCGTATACAAACGCATTAAAAATGGTGTTGCAATCGAAAAGAAAAAATATATATTTGTAAGTAGGTACTAATACCATAGACAAAAAGAAATTTAATGGAAATTTATAGTACCAAAGCAAAAGACAGTTAATCCCAATTTTAGTCTGTGGATTTAACTACATTCAAAACAAGTCAGAATGGAAAACCGTACACGTACGTTTTGACATGTCGTCAATGACATAGGCTGTTACCATACGACCGCCATATGATGAGCTGTTTGTTAAACGGGTCGAATCTTATTTCTCGTGAACATTATGGCGATCTAGGTGATGATATTATTGTGGTGGGCTTAATCAAGCGTGGTAATACCTACTGGTAATTTATCAAATATTAGTTTATCGGATATTAATCATGCACCCAAATTGCAAAATCTACCCACTGTTCGGTATCAATTCTAATTGCGGCCTTAATTATTATTAACTACTGTTGGTTTATTTTCATATTTCAACGATTTATACTATAACGATTATATTTTTTATTTATATTATATAGGTAGGTATTTGATTTAAGTTTCGCATGGTAACCCTATTAAGTTAATTAGTTTTTTAACCAAATGTATAGTCTTATAATAAGTACCTATATACTTATATAAATCGAACCCCGAACCGAATCTGAGGGCCATAAGTGATCAGAGGCTTTATTTTTTACCGCCTGTGGTGCGTACACAATGTTACAGCTTGCGGGTGTGAAGTAAAATTAGTCGGCGGTAAATCTCACTTACCGCCCGGAGCGACTTAAATAAAATTCACTAGCACTGCGCTTGAGCGAACGAATTGAGATAACGATTGCTAATCTATAAGCATGTAAGGTGCAATCCGTGTTATTTTATTTCCGCTGCTTATCACCTAGCGAAATATAACTTAAATCGTTATATTGGAAGTTGCGCCATGACTGAACTATGCACTACTAAACTACTTATTATGATAGGGTTCTATAGTGGTTTAGGAATCAAATTAGTTACTGTGACTGCAACCGAGTTCGATGTTCCAAGAGATTCCATTGGGACCACTCTTCCACTCCACTCCTTTATGAAGCCTAAGACAATTCAGTACTTATTCTATAACCACAGCCATTGAGCGTTTACTTATATATCGAAGGATTCAAGTTCACAAAAATGTTGAAGCTACAACGTATTTACTTAAGTACCCTTACCATGAGTTAACGACGGCCTTAAGTCGCTAGCGACTACACAGAAAAAAAAGATATCTTAATCCAAGATATTCATTCTTGTATATAAGGAAAATCGATAATTTCTTGAACCAAGTATGATTTTGTTGAACCAAGTATGATTTTGTTGATCCAAGATAGAACTTACTTGGTTCAAGATATTTTTTACTTGATTTAAGAAATTATCGATTTTCCTTATATACAAGAATGAATATCTTGGATTAAGATATCCTTTTATCTGTGTACGTAAACTAACTCACATTGCATCTTGCTCGCACCATCTTATCGGTATAAGCGAGATACACTGCTAGTGAGTTTACGTAACTCAAAGGTCTGTAGACGATTTCTTGAGCAAGTTGAGCAGGCGCATTAAAGGTCAAACAAAAGAGCCTGTTGTGTCGAATTGCATCCATACCCCAAACTCGATAACTCAAGGTAAACCGTGATATTTCAGAGCCCAGCCCGCCACGCCGGCACGCGCCCCGTCACCATTCGCACGCCGACCCGCGCCGTCGCGTGCACCGCTGCGAGTTCCCCGCCTGCGACAAGGTGTACACCAAGAGCTCGCACTTGAAGGCCCACAAGCGAACACACACAGGTATGACCCGGCATGTAGGTACACTATGACCACCACCCATACGCCGTCGCGTGCACCGCTGCGAGTTCCCCGCCTGCGACAAGGTGTACACCAAGAGCTCGCACTTGAAGGCCCACAAGCGAACACACACAGGTATGACCCGGCATGTAGGTACACTATGACCACCACCCATACGCCGTCGCGTGCACCGCTGCGAGTTTCCCCGCCTGCGACAAGGTGTACACCAAGAGCTCGCACTTGAAGGCCCACAAGCGAACACACACAGGTATGTCCCGGCGTGTAGGTATAACTCTATGACCACCACCCATACGCCGTCGCGTGCACCGCTGCGAGTTTCCCCGCCTGCGACAAGGTGTACACCAAGAGCTCGCACTTGAAGGCCCACAAGCGAACACACACAGGTATGACCCGGCATGTAGGTACACTATGACCACCACCCATACGCCGTCGCGTGCACCGCTGCGAGTTCCCCGCCTGCGACAAGGTGTACACCAAGAGCTCGCACTTGAAGGCCCACAAGCGAACACACACAGGTATGACCCGGCATGTAGGTACACTATGACCACCACCCATACGCCGTCGCGTGCACCGCTGCGAGTTTCCCCGCCTGCGACAAGGTGTACACCAAGAGCTCGCACTTGAAGGCCCACAAGCGAACACACACAGGTATGTCCCGGCGTGTAGGTATAACTCTATGACCACCACCCATACGCCGTCGCGTGCACCGCTGCGAGTTTCCCCGCCTGCGACAAGGTGTACACCAAGAGCTCGCACTTGAAGGCCCACAAGCGAACACACACAGGTATGACCCGGCGTGTAGGTATAACTCTATGACCACCACCCATACGCCGTCGCGTGCACCGCTGCGAGTTCCCCGCCTGCGACAAGGTGTACACGAAGAGCTCGCACTTGAAGGCCCACAAGCGAACACACACAGGTATGACTCGGCTTGTAGGTATAACTATGGCCACCACTCACACGCCGCCCCGCGCCGTCGCTACTACATCTTAGGCTCTACCATCAGGTGAAACTAGAGTCAATCTAAAGAAAAGCTACCAGATTTTTAAACGGGTTTATTTCGAGGATGTTTTTGTTATTAAAGATTACTTTTTATGAAAATTATTTGCTGTCTACAAATGTCTATTTCTAAATCTACATCACAAAAATTCCAGGTGAAAAACCTTACAAGTGCTCATGGGACGGCTGCGAATGGCGCTTCGCCCGCTCGGACGAGTTAACCCGGCACTACCGCAAACACACGGGCGCCAAACCCTTCCGCTGCCGCCACTGCGAGCGCTGCTTCAGCCGCTCCGACCACCTCGCGCTTCACGCCAAGCGACACGCGTAGCCCGCAAGCGTGGCCAAGTAAGACTCCCAAGATTCACCAATCAGATGAGAGATAATGCGAGCTCTCTGATTGGTCAATCGGGCTCAGGGGGCTGAGCCGAGTCTTCGAGCCAAGCGTTATAGTCCGCGTTGTGATTAAGGAATTGAGCGCGGACCGAACCAAAGATTGCTACGCTGTTAGTCAAACTCAGATTATGCTTTAAAATTTCGTTTTTGTAATCTCTTTCGGCTTCGTTGCCGGTTAGCTTATGCCGCCAAGCGGCGAGTGCCATCGATGGGCGGGGGTGCGATTGTTAAACTACGAAACTGAGGGTTGTGTTTGATAGTTCTTCCAAGTCAGAAAAAAGTAACATGCCTCATTCACGAAAAAAACGCCTGAAGCGTTTTATGCCTCGAAGACGAAATATCGTGATATCGGAGCGGTTTTTCGTGTAGGTACAATGTCTACTTGAAATAATAAACTTAGAGGGCTGTCTATTAATTAATACTATTTATATCAAGGTATTTATGTGATCTTTATTACTTTTAAAACCACCAAAGACGAATAGGTAAAAGTCAAGTCAAATTCCATCGAAGTTTCTAGTATCTTGCAATACCAAAAAAGCGACGCGGTGGTTTTAGTTAAATAATAACAGTATAGAAAAAATACAGTCGATAAGAAGTTGATTTCATTAAAGATGTTAGTATAAAAAAATGTCTAAACTCTTTGAGACTGAACATACATTTTTATAGGTACCTTTTTTAATTGTTTGTCTAACCATACAAAACAGGTTTTTTCCACACAAATCTATACTTTAGGTAATATTATAACTACCATCTTTATTTATATTAACAAAGTTTTGAAGATCTAATGATAATGACATATTTATATGAAAACTTTGTCGCACGAGATCCCCGCCCCTATGTTTTTACGTGACATATTATTTATTGGTAAAGCTACGTTTTTAGGCCAAAATGTATGAGTGCCATACATTTTGGCTGGAAGGTAGATTGGGTAAGCACCCACCGAGGCCCGTCACTTTAGTTAGGCTTAGGGGCGAATCTGCATGCTGGCATGTTAGATAGATATCAGAAAACATGCAGCCATTTTCAATCTTTTTAGCCGGAGGAACCATAGTGAAAAAATAAGAGTTAGTAAATCTTCAAAAATAAAATGTCGAATAATTGTGACGTGACTTATATCAATCGTGAAATTGGTACAAAATGAAAAAAATAATTATTTAATTCGAGTCTAAGCAGCGATGACAAAGTGAGGTCGACTTCAGCTACCTACAATATTTTACTGCCGTTGGTTAAGTTACCAACACACTTGATTTAACCATTGATTGGGTTAGCTAAAAATAGCGAGAAGAATCTATTAATAGAAATATTTAAGTAATTTATTTTACTTGAAAAACCTATCATTAATTATAGACATAATTGAACAACAAAATCGAATGTTTTTGAACTAATTCGGCATTTTTCCTAATTCTTTCGGCTTGTAAAAAGGATTTCCATTCATGCAATATAAATATGTAGATTCGCCCTAGTTATACGTCTCGTTACCTGATGTATTTAATCAATACAGTCACTCGTTCGAAAATGAACTTTATGCTTCTTACTAAAAGTCGTGAATCGACTGTCTAGATTCGTGTATGTTGTACGAAATTATGACGTATTCGTGTAGATTTAAGATTTTTTAATGTTGAGGGAGATTTTTTATAGATAAAGCGTATGGTAAAATGATTTATATTTTACTGTTTTTATGGTTGATGTTTGCTTGAGACTTTTATGTAGGTATAATGTGGTGATACCCTTATTGATTATGGAATGCGATGTTAATCTTTTTTATACTTCAGGTTTCAGATTACAAAAATCTATTGTCTCAAAGGTTTGAAGTGTCTTACTTTTATATTGTTACTACATTTAAGAAAACATTTCAATCTATCAAATATCTTAGTTAAACAGGTAAATAGATGTTTGTAATTTGAAATAATTTCGACGAGTGACTGCATTAGAAGCAAAGTATGTTTATTTTTTATTACGTTTATTATTAAGATATAATTAATTGTTTACGTTAAGCTGTTTTGTATTCTACTCTTTCATTCCGTTCTTTGCCTTGCTGTCTATGGACCATATCTGTCGTTTTAAAATCTATACAACGATTTCATGTTTATATTTTTCATTAAGTAGTATTTTTGCGGCATTCTAATGAGTATTATTTTATTTTTTGTCATTAGTGTGCCTTAGTCTTGATTTTACTTGAAGACAAATTATCCTGCTATATTTATATCCAAGAGCTACGCGATTTTCACTACGCTGCCATACACGACTAGTGAAACCTAATATTTTTATATATATCGGAGCGGGCACGGTACTCAAAAATATCTGAACATGCACTTTATCGTCTTGAAAATGGAGGCGTTGTTCAGATATTTGTTACCACCTTGGCCGCTCCGATATATCTGATAGCGACTACACCGTGATCGATATCGTGGAATATTTTGTAGCCCAGTGAATTGAAGACTAACAAATGAAAAATAAAAGATGAAATTACATTTTGGAACGAGAGATTCCTTATTAGTTATTGGTTCATAGCAGTAGGCTATAGTAATACGGGTTGGACTTTTCCGCCGCCTCAGGTTGATTCTAGACGGCGTTTTAGGGTCCCTTGGACCCAGTTATAGATAGGTACGCTTTTATATTCGTTTTTATTGTAAATGAAATTTATTGGCTTCGTCATGTTTTGAAGCTTGTTAAAAGCTTAGCTCGTTTTCCGCTTGATGTTGATATTGTTGAGTTTCCGAGACCAATAGTTTAATGTTTAATATTTAACCGCGTAACGTACGCTCTTCTCTTCTAAACTCAAAGTACAGGAATTTTATATTTTATTTGATACTAATATTAATTATATAAAAATAAAATGTCATCCGCTAATGCACTAAAGTGCCGTCACCGAGCGCAAATAATTCCGTACATTCACCTTCATATACACGTCTTTCTCTGTATATTGCTGTCGCACCGATCGGCCATAAGGGCAATGGACGAATGTATAGCGGCGGCTCTTTATTTTGACACTCAACACTAAAATATACTATCGTGAATTCAAATAGCTACGCCTGATGGTCACATCTCAAATGACCTATAGAGGTATTACAATCCGTGAGCTTTAAGAAGAAACTTCGGGAATCGACGAGAACACACGAAGGTAATATTGCTGTTCTGCTTTTTCGTGTGTCACGACCCGATGTCTCTTTCTAAAACCCGAAGGTTCTTTTTAGAGGTCACGCACTGTACATTCTTAATAAAAAATTAAACTAGTTTTTATTTTCGTTTCCACCATGTGCAGATATTTACATTGTTTATAAAATCCAGGGAACCCTCCCTTTTAACCGCGCTTTAAACTTTTTGACATTTCGTTCTTAAGTATGTATGCGAAGCGTAGTCATTAAAGATATCCCAATCAACGAAGATTGTGATTGACTTATTAAATTAGGGAGTAATTATGTCTAAAATTAGTTTTAAAAATTCACCTACTTAGATATCATTAGTCTTCGTTGGCTGGTCTGAAACGTGTGTTGCCAAATATTTCGGCAATTGACAGATGTCGATATTAGACTAAACATACATACAGGGTGCAATGGTCACGCTCAAATAAAACTAATAGTTAATTTAAACTAATAAAGTATGCCTGGATATACGTGCGTTTGACATCCGCTTGACTGCTGTCATCTGACACTAATTACATTTCTGGACGAACTTTGACATGTGACAATTGTCAAATTGGACATAAATCACAGTACTTATCAGTGGCGGTGGGTAATTCTTTTTCTTTGGCAAGTCGATGCTTAATTTGACTTGAAATTTATTCTTGAGCTATAGAAAAACTGCTCAGGCGCCTGAAAATTAGGCAAGCCGACAGGAATCGTGTTCAATGGACGCGCCGCCACTGGTACTTATAGAGGCTACACATATAAACCGTGGAATATGTGTAACCTCGAGATGATTTACGTAATATCATAAAAACTCATTTGTGTGATAGGCCATGGTGGAATGAGAAAAGTAAGTCCTTTTAAAGTTCAGATTTTTACAGCAAAACACTTTTATTTCGGGCACAAACCTCTTTACCGACGGATATATTACTAAGGTTTGAAATTATTTCACTATTAAACATAACATTCAACATTTTACACACTTTTATTTAGCTTCACTCTAAGTATAAAATCTTGTAAGTTTAATTGCATTCATCTCCCACTGTCAGATTGAGCTAAAATTTGGTAATATCTTCATTTTACATAGCAATTAATTATGAACTTGTTAATAAATACATCGTAAGGTGCCCTAAGGAATTCATTAGAAAGAGACATACAGTCAGCAATAAAAGTGTGTACCTAAAATGTTTTTGGGTATTTCTTTTTTAACATATTAACTTTTACACAAAACAATAAGAAATAACACACAATCTGGATGAGTGCAACAGAAGTCCTCACGCTCAAAAAGTATACATGCTCATCTTCCAGCGTCTTACATTTCTCATTGCACAACATAAAGCTTTAAACCACTTTAATACCACACTTTAAAATGTGTTTTATCTTTTATAGAGACTAAAAATGACAGGTCTAGCTAAAAACTAAAGCAATATATTTGTTTGTGTCATACACGGGAGTCGATTTTTTTCTACAATTTATATTGCGATATGTTTTAAACTATCCAACAAACTAGATTAAAAAAACATATGACTTATTATTGAAGTCTCTGCAAATGATAAGCACATTTTACCAATAATTTAAGTACAACGACTGCAATTACTGCCATTTTATTAGTCCACAAAGCACTGGTCTTTACACTCTTACCCGCTTTAAAATAAGGTTCAGAATTCGGTTGTAAAAATACCTCCCGCGGGCCAATTTCGTAGTCTTCCCGAATTTAATGTTAACCACTAAGATTCGTGGCGAGAGCTGTGTGTGAGAACTAAGCTGATTGGCTTACTTTTTTATTTCACTGTGACTTTATAGTACGGTCATTTAGGAGTCATGATTCCGGTCATTGACCTTTCCACTACTGCTACCTCTATTACAATACGATTTTTTTTAGGTTTTGAGGACGGTAATTTTGTGTCTGTATTTTTTTTATCTTACACATGTCTAGTTCTCGCCTCGTGCGGGTTGTGGAGTGCTTTAAGTGTGTGGGTAGTTTATAGTCCAGTCAAAATTAAATCCTTGACTGGAGTAAACTAGCCACTTTAATTATTAAAAGGCTGGCTATACCTAAGAATTTTCTGGATTCCGGTTCTAACCAGCTCAAATAGGTACAGTTTTAGTAAAAACTGGTTTAGGCTAGTTTAGTCGAAAATTAAGGTCTTCTAATATGTGTCGTGTTGCAGAAAATAAATTTGAATGTTAAAAATAGGAATAGCTATTTCTTAATTTTTACCAATTTCAATATTTTTAGTTTATTACACAAACAAATATTTTGTATTTCAGAACAAGATAATATTTACTTATTTACCAAGTTTTTATAAACTACTGGTTTCTTTATTTTCTTAACCTACTATAATATTTATACATAATTTGTTTTTTGAATAAAATTTTATTGGTACGTATTATTGAAACCCTAAGCACAAGTTTTGATAGCATTTACAGTTTTTTTGTAAAATGGTTCAGTGAACCGACTTTAATCCTAAGTCATTTCACTGCGTACGCATTGGATGTGTTATATCTCTGCCTCATTCTCTCCTTAGCTTTCCATATTGCCTTGGAGGGAGATGGACAGCTATAACCCTTTGCGTGCCAGTTGAATTGGCGTTGAATATAAGTATATAGCTACATTTCTGGTATAGCGTAATATTATAATATTATAAAATAATTAATCTTTAACCTATTACCAACTGTGAGTGAAACACATTTTTTAAATAATGAACTATGAGATCTTAGAGATAATTATTAAGATTGTATTTTACTCATATATTATTATTAACTGAGACAGGTTCGGTCTGCCATTAGACCAAAAAAAAACACCAAAAGTTTAACACTTTTATAGTCTAATAAAATAATGTGTTAAAATATATTTTATTTACGTTCACCGCTTTTATTATTTTAGTGGAAGTGTATAAATTCTATAAACTTAAGCTACAGAAGGAAAATGTGATTCATAAGTCAAATATATAGTAATATACGTATAGTTGTATAACATATGTTAAATAGGTAATGTATGGATGTGTGCGTATTATTGTGCTTAATGGCGGGTGTTTAGACATGTATTACTTATATACATACACATTATATATATATATGTATGCACTACGGCTGGTAACTGCATATTCGGTAGCGTAGTTAAATATATATGATATATATATGTAAGTAACCGTTTAACTGGTATAAATATATACATAGGTATGATTAAAATATACAATTAATATTAAATATATAGCATGTTTAGAATCAACCTGAATTTATATTTTTGGCTCCAACCGTTTTAAGAATGCACAAACATTTTATTATTGTATTTATCAACATTTTCTAGTTCTTAAGCCTTTTACAACTTTTTTTATAACTATCACATCACAATTCATTTTAATGAGGCATGCTCGCGCAATATTTTCATTAACATATCAATATTTTGTATTAGTGTTAGTTGTAACGTATACATTTCTTGTACAGTCAGCAGCAGAAGTAGCTAAGCGGGTAGGGTGTTCAAAATGACGTGCGCACGCTCTTATTCTCTTAACAATAAAGTCGTGTTGCTCATTTTGAACACCTCACCCGCTTAGCTACTTTTGCTGCGGACTGTAACTACCTTTTATATGTGTGTCACAAAAATATATACATCACTATTTTTAAGTTTTCTATAAAATTTGGCCGGGTGCTTGCAATGTCTGTAATATTTATTCCAATGGCTTACTACGCGTTCCATCACTATTCAAAAACGAATACAAGAAACTGTACTAATGTTCTCTTTCAAATAAATGCTTTTAGAAAAACCGTTGAACCGGCTGAATGGATTTTTATAACACATGTCTATATTCCGACCAAAAAGTGTAGAAATTAAAAAGTGGCAACATCGTAGTGTCGTCCCGTTTTCTTAGATTGATTTGAAAGGGACGACACTACGATGTTGCCACTTTTTAATTTCTACACTTTTTGGTCGGAATATAATAAGATCACTCTAGAAAACTTGCTATCAAATAAAAAAAAAACGCATTTAAATCGTTCCTAATGTTTGAGTAATCTGAAAATAATACGACACGTCAAACTGCAAATTCTAGAAAAGCATTCACGTTTTCCATATTTTTCTTTCGAACATTTTTAATTGCCGTCTAGATAAAGGCACGGACTTTTATATGCATTAAAAGTTAATTTAGAAACACTTAGGGCCGGTTGCACCAAACTGTCCGTGAACGTAAGCGTAATCGTAAATAAATCTTGTATGAAAAGTTTGACAGTTTTCTATGGGATGACAGGTCCGTCGCCATATTTAACGTTGATGAGTCTGTTAATTGTGCGTGGTGCAATGCAACCCACCCTTAGTATTTTCACCATAACCACCGAAGAGAATGAAGCATTTGCATTTTGGGACTAAGGCCTCTTTAGCACTACGGTGCCACAGATACACAAATATGTCATCATATTTCATACTATTTTGTCTCCCATTGACCTGATAAATCTATGATTATATGTTAAAGCCATTTATGTATCTAATATTGTCTTTTGACTGTGACATATAGAGTTTTTATACCTGTTTAATATTAAAATTGTACTCGCATTTATCTCTGATGTTCTGACAGTTAAATTTACATTTAATATTTAAAAAAAAATTAGGTTATATTCTAAAATACCTTGAAAATTCGTAATTTTTGTTATAAGTATTTTAATTTGCGTATCGTATCAACGCATACCTTTGCTATTTCTTTACAGATGTCTGTAAATTGTCCGAACTTGCAGTTTCAGAACAAATTATCTAATATAAGTTATCAGTATTGTCTGTCGGTCAGTACATTCCAGTGCTTTCTTAAATCGGTTGTATAGCCATTAGGTTTAACGCAACTTAGCTTATTTGTTAAGCGTTGATTCCGAGCGGTGCAATAATATGTGTACATTATGAGAACTGTTTTTTTAAGAACAAAAATAGACTAATTTTCTAATTTCTGTGCAATTAAAGTCATGTCGATAGAAACAAAAGACAAACAAATGTTGGCATAAGAAGCATACAAACAGCAACACACTTAACTGACCACCTATATACCTTATGTCGTTGCAATAGGGATTACATATGGTCAGTTAACAGTGTGGGCGTCGTACAGTCGACATCAAAGATATGTGAACACTTTTCCACCTTAATCCTTTGTAGTAAGTCCAAAAGTGTAAAGACATCTTTGACGTCAACTGTACAAATGTAATATCGAACAAATGATGCAAGTAGAATATCTTGTCTATGGTCATACCACGCTAACTGCAGACTATTGGCTTGCTACCATGAAAGTAATATGTTTTATTAGACAAATAACGTTTTAAAGTCATCGAAAATACGCATTAAAATTCCGGTTATATCATTCACAAAACCTATGGTTTCTATCACAAGTGACTAGTATTTAATATTCACAGCATTCACGCTTATTAGATAATCTTGCTTACGCTGGTCTGTTTTTAACGAAGCGCTATCCTTTGTGAATACCTACTTCCCGGTGTTCCCGAGGGCGATCGGCTGCCTACGGCCACAGTCGGCCTTAGCGACGCCTTTTGATGTGACAAGTTTCGTGTGCTTATTATGATTCCCGATATCATGTGTAAAGACTATTCCACACTTTGGCAGTTAGCGTGGTAAACCTAATGACAACCCAATTTGATAATTCCGATCAAAAAAGCATCAAATTTGTAGCAAAAATGTGTATATATTAATGCATCGCCGCGGACTGAAAACTACCGTTTTGGTTGAAATATTTTTATGGCTGTTGATAATTTGTTGACATTATTTTGGAGACACAGTGTCAGTTGAGAAAGTTAAAGTTTTACTACAAAAATTTCATTCGTCAACTTTTAATACTATAACTTTGATTGTTTTTACAAAAATAGATTAACTGTAAAAAATGTTATTGACACTTTGTCTCTTTCCTTCGCGTCAGCTTACGACGACGGTCTCATTCTATTTTAGAAGAGATTATTCTTAGTAACAACTTGGACCTTATGCCAATGGCATAGAGTTGAGTTTACTTGCGCCTGAATCGCGTACGATCGACGTCAAAAATATGTATCCAGTTTGAGACCTTACTCCGTTGTCTTAAGGAGGACATAACAACTCCAAATTTGTAAAGCCATTACGTGCAAAAAAATATCAGGCGCGAATTTCGACACCAATAGTTGATCTATGTATAAGAGAAAAACCCATACCGGGATTACCGGGATTAACTATCTGATAATTATCGCGATAACTATCAATGATCATAATTATCTTGATATTTTCGAACCCTGCAATATATACATATTTTTGATATCGAAAGGATAACCCGTTAAGAATTAGAAGTCGTATTCTCACGCATTCGCCATTATTTCTCAGTATTCTGTGTTGCCACGCTTTTAATTAACATGTGGACGGATTTTATTAAGTTATGCGCGTATTTAGGCGTATTTTCCACACTTTTAGGAATTGGCGGTGCTATAATGTTTGTCCAGAAAGAGAAGTGTCGTGGTTTATATGGGAACTCATACATAATACGACACTTTTCTTTCCAGATAGGCTAACGGCCAACTTGTCAAGAAAACCTTTGTTTTGAATCTGACATTTATTAACAGATACACATCTCTTTTGCTCGCCTGCATATTTATATCTTCGTCGCATATCGCATCTTTATAGGCCGAGTGGAACAGCAATAATGCCAATACACGCGAGTGACAGAGATGTCTAGTGAAAGACCAGCGTCATACTAAAGACAAAAATTTGTCAAGTATCACGTTGACAAGGACTTTGCTTTTATGGTGGTCCCAAACTAATGTTATATAATATTATAAAACATAGTGTAACAAATATGTCATGACGTACTAGCGGCATCTTTGTTACACTGTTTTATAACATATAACATTGTATAACATCAACACTGCCATCATATTGTACGTAAACTTTATGCCTATATATTTCATTATTAATATTTCCATATATGACCAAATATATTTCTGCATGCCTTGTTTGAAAATTGGAAACTTATTCTCGAGCAAATATGGTCAAGTAGCAATTTTCCGGCCAACTCTCCAATATTAGGCTTAAATAAAATCATTATGAGCCCAGCCAAGATTCTCGACCGGCAATAATTAGGCCTAGGCCGTCTTTCAGCCAGTTTCTGGCTAGTTTAGCCGCCGATTCCTAAAGGTGCGTCCACACTAACGGCACCCAGCAGCCGAGACTGTGTATATAGTTATTGTATCAGATATGTACCTACAGAGTAATAAAGTGATGTATTTTTGTTCTGGCCCGCAGCGTTGGGCTGTAGCATATTATTGCATTTTATATTAATAAAGTTTTCTTATATGTGGATACTTGTTGTTTCATTATAATACACCTATTTCGAATATGCTACCTGCGATATAGTTGAATCCGGGATTGGTCCAATCTCACCAATTTGGAACCTAATTTTAATTGAAAAGTGTGTTTAATAGTACATTACGCACCTAGGGCGGTAAAATAAAGAATGGCTCAGATCGCGGGTATTTGTGGCCCGAACCGTAGGTAAGGGCCATAAACAAGCGACCTGAGGCCTTCTTTATTACCGCCCGTGGTGCGTACACAATTTTACGTCTTCTCCTGGGTGGGAAGTGAGATTTGCCGCGGCGCCCGTGGGCGGCAAATCTCACTTAACACCCAGAGTGACGTAAAATAATTTACAGATTATATAGCCCATCCATATGGGTTCAAAAAGTGTCACAGTCAGAAAAACTAATTGACAAAGAATGGACAAACACTTCTTAAAAGAATGTTACTGCAAATAATGTAGTCAACAGCAAAAGTAGCTTAGCGGGTAGGGTGATCAAAATGACCTGCACACGCTCTTATTCTCTTAAAAATAAAGTCGTGTCCAGCTCATTTTGAACGCCCGTTCAATGTTAATCTTTATCTGCGAAGCTCATGGTGAGGTACCGTGAACGATCGCAGTGCACAATGTGATAACCTGATAACTGATAAAAAAAACCGGCCAAGTGCGAGTCGGACTCGCGCACCGAGGGTTCCGTAAAAACCTAAAACAATTGCTATTTCTTATGATTGCGTGGACATGAAAGTTTCGTTTTGCTACAGCAGAAAGATATTATAGAGCTGAGTATATGATATGAATATCAATTTAATACCTCTACGCGTTTACGAGGAAACAGGTAGTAAGTTTTAAATTAAAAAAATATTTTAAGTACTATTTTACTACAAATGTCTACTTTTCGTAATTTTTCCTTTGTCTTTGCTATATGAAGTTTCTTCGTGCCAAGTTTCAAGTTTCTGAGTTTACGGGAAGTACCCTTTAGGTTTTGAGTTTCTTGCGAGTACTCATCTCCAAAATATGCAACTTAAATTGCTATTTCTTTTGATTGCGTTGACATGAAAGTTTGTTTTTGCCACAGCTGAAAGATATAATAGACCTGAGTATACGATATGAATTTCAATTTAATACCTCTACGCGTTTACGAGGAAACAGGTAGTAAGTTTTAAATTAAAAACAATATTTTTTGTATGATTGTACTAAAAATGTCTACTTTTTATAATTTTTCCTTTGTCTGTGCTATATGACGTTGCTTCGTGCCAAGTTTAAGGCCGTTCCTCGATTCGGACAAGCCACGCCCATCCGTTAGAGACACGTTTATGGCTCCCGTGCACGAAAGAAAGAGATGCAGCGCTCTTAAGGATCAGACTTTTTGACCAAACTACGATAAATAAGCGAATCTATAAAGTTTTGTCTAATTTTGCTTCTGTGACTTTTTAGATAAACCAGAATACCATATTTTTTACTAAGTTATATTGCTTAATCTTTTATAGTTTGCGTATGCTAAGGAAAATAAGGGGAAAAAGGACCCAGCTTCGGATTTTTTTTCTATCGAGGCAACTTTCAGCAATCGTGTTTCGGATTGTGCCAAAAACAAGAGTATAAAAGATAAGATAAAAGATAAAAGATATTTATTCTTCAATTTAGGCACATTACAATGCACTTATGAACGTCAGAGAGAAAAGAAACTACCACCGGTTCTAACCCTACACCTCTGACCCGAGAAGTATTACTTATTACCGGCAAGAAACTCGGCGGGACTTATTTTTTCAAAACAGTACTACAAATACATTAAAGATACTATATACAATAATGCGTAGTTCTTCAAGAAGGCATATCAAAACAGCTTGAGAGACAGACATGTACCTGCCTATTGTGTAATTAAAATGAAAAAAAAAAATAAAATCCAAATCTGACTGCTTCGCAATACGTTTGATATTCTTTCTTACTTGAACTGTGTCCTCTAAATGTTAGATGATTTTATAGATTCTGGTTTGGGCCATGCATATATGTCTGTCATATAGTCCTCGACCCTGTAATAACCCTTTGACATTAAAGTTTTTTTCAAGTATTTCTTAAGAGCGGGAAATGATAGATTCAAAACATCGACGGGTAACTTGTTATAAATATGAATACCCTGGCCAAAAAATGACTTATATGCTTTGCGGACACGACATCGTCTGGTAGCAAGCTTATTTTTATTTCTAGTGTTATAGCTGTGGATGTCAGAATTCTTCTTGAATGTGTGTATATTCTTTACAACAAAAATAATATTATCATAGATATATTGGGACGCAAGAGTTAAAATATTAATTTTTTTAAATAATTCTCTAATTGATGTACCTGCCTTTAAGTTATACATAAAGCGAATGGCTCTTTTCTGTAAAACAAAAATAGTCTGTATGTCAGCTGCTTTGCCCCAAACCAGAATTCCATATGACATTACACTATGAAAATAACTATAATAAACTAAGCGAGCTGTCTCAATATTAGTCAGTTGTCTAATTTTTCTAACGGCATGAGCGGCTGAACTTAGTCTAAGAGCGAGTTTTTTTATATGAGGACTCCATTGTAAATTTTTGTCCAACGTTGAACCAAGGAACACAGTTTTATCTACTATATCTAAACATTCACCATTTATAACTATATTAGTGTCCATTGGTGCCACGTTTGGCAAAACAAATCGAATACATTTAGTTTTCTTAGCATTAAGTAACAGATTGTTAGTAGTAAACCAGTTTAGTACGCCAGCTAGTGTATTGTTAATTACAGATAAATCATTGGATTGCCGTTCAACTTTGAAAATTAAAGATGTATCATCGGCAAACAAAATCATACCACAAAGGTTTTGTACTACACAAGGTAAATCATTTATATAAACCAAAAACAGGAATGGGCCCAGAATGGAACCCTGTGGCACTCCTAATTTTACTAAAGTCCCTTTAGACTGGGTTTTATTTACAACAACTGTTTGTGTTCTATTGCTAAGGTAAGAAGACATGAGACTCAGGGCATTTTCTGAAAGACCATAGTGTTCTAATTTAAGAATGAGCTAGTCTAGTATCTATATAGTCTAGTAATATATATTTGAAAAGAAATTCAGTCCCTTTTCCCGTTTAGTCACTAGAGCGTTTGAAAAAACCTATAATTTTTCAAAGTAGCCCCTTAGCTTGCGGGAAGTACCATTTAGGTTTTGAGTTTCTCGCGAGTACTCAGTTTCAAAATATGCAACTTAAATTGCTATTCCTTTTGATTGCGTTGACTTAAAGATTTGCTTTTGCTACATCTGAAAGGTACTATAGCCCTGAGTATTTGACATGAATTTCAACTTAATAACTTCACGCGTTTACGAGGAAAAAGGTAGTACGTTTAAAATTTTAAATATATATTTTTGTATGATTTTACTAAAAATGTCTACTTTTTATAATTTTTCCTTTGTCTATGCTATATGACGTTGCTTCGTTCCAAATTTCAAGTTTCTGAGTTCACAGGAAGTACCCCGTAGGTTTTGCGAGTGCCGGAAACTCTAAAATTTGCAGCATAAACGACTGTATCTTTTGATTGCGTTGGCTTTTAAGTTTGATTTTTTCACAGCTTCAAGGGACAATAGACCTAAGTATTTGGTATAAAGTTCAGCTTGATACCTCCACGCGTTCCTGAGAAAAATGGTCTTGACAGACAGACAGACAGACAGACAGACAGACAGACAGACAGACAGACAGACAGACGGACAACAAAGTGATCCTATAAGGGTTCCGTTTTTTTTCCTTTTGAGGTACGGAACCCTAAAAATGAAACTGCAAAGGACGTCACCTCAGCACGATCAACTGTCAAAATAGTGAATCTGCCATAGACATTTCATTTAAGCAAGGAGTACATGCCATTTATACAGTGTGTTTCTGTAATAGGAGCAATAAATTAAAACGTAGTTTCTACTCCTCAAACCAGGAAACGTTTGTTCAGCGACTTTTAAATATAACGTATGGTTTGATTTTTAGGACACTTTAAAGTTTTTTCGAACACGCAATGTATTCCGAAATTGACTATGTCTGTAGGGTGACAAGCAATGTCAATTAGACGGATTTTAATGTTCATTGAAAATACTATTTAGTTTGTATGAAAAAGAGACAATCTACAAAATACATATTTTTTTAAGTTGTTGAACAAAAGTTTTGTAGTTTGAGGAGTAGAATCTATGTTTTAATGTATTGCTCCTATTACAGAAACATACTGTATAAGCAAGGAGTACATGCCATTTATAGACAATAGAGTGAGCCTAGCCCATAAGATGGCGCCACAATCATGCACACAGCGAATAACTGTGTCAAAAACTTACAACCGTAGTTAAAAGTCTGTAGACATTAGTTCCAACATTTGAAACCGATTATTATCATTTTTATTATTTGTAATTTTCACTTTGTTTATCTCATAAGAGCCATCTAGTATAACTTCACAACTCTAAAATTATGTTCTTGACCGCCCAGGACCAATGAACTAGTAAGAGAAGAGCGCTCTTTGAAGTACGTTATAAGTTCAACAAACAAAATACAGATGGCGCTGTATGACTAGTTGTCACTTTAACCAGAGACTATTGAGATATAGACGACCACAGCCTAAGAACTTTTTGAAGCTCAAGTCAATTGCGCCATCTATGTCAAAGCCACCTAATGATACAGAAAATGTAAGAGGAAATGTCACCTGCATTGCTACTCCACCTAGTAGCAAATAGCGTACTAGTAGTACATTAGTAGCTACTAGGTGGAGTAGCAGTGCAGGTGACATTTTCTCAAACATTTTTGGTATTTTTAGGCGCCGTTCGGACAGAGGTCGCAATTGACTTGAGCTTCAAAAAGTTCTTAGGCTGTGGCCGTCTATATCTCTATAGTCTCTGCTTTAAAGCAAGTACCGGGTAAAATGAGGATATTCGTGTAGGTTTGGCATTTAAATTCATTTCACATATCCTCCAGTTTAGTTCAATTGAATAAATTTAGAAGAATGTTAGGAAAAAGGAATTCAATGGGTGGAACTTGAAAAGAATAATAAATAAGGTGCGTTGGGGTAAGATTGAAAGGGTTTTCGACTAGATAAGTAGTGTTTTCATTAAAGCTTCATTGTAAAAACGACATAAGGACCAGGTACATGAAACTATGTTTTAGTAAAGAGAACTTATGTGACATTTTCAAGCAAAAGGTAGACAATTGCCCCTGTTGCTACCCATGTATCTGAACCTGGAAGATACTGAAAATTTGAGCGAGATGACATTCGCTGAGCTATGCCCTATCACGCTATCACACCGCGAGATGGCATTTGCAGTGCCCGTGCCCATTGCCAATAGGGAATATTACGCAAAACTCTGCGTAGGGGGCGGCACTAGCACAACCGGAAGGCCTACCGCGAAACACGAAAATAAAAGTTTCGTTACCTAGTTCTCTGTCACTTCTACATATTAGAGCGATAGAGAGGCAGAAGTCGAAATTTCGATTCGTTCGTTTCACGATAGGCCCTCTGAAAACAAACCGCCTTGGTGCACAAATGACATATTTATTCGTTATAAATCATCTATGAAAACTTGTGAAAAACTGTTTAAGGCCTAGTATGTATTAAGAACTTTATGGTTTATCGATGTGCTAGTGCTGCACTCTAGTGGCAGAACATTGCAGTAATATCCCCTATTACATGTCTAGTCTACCCGGAAAAATAAGTGTAGTAGAATGTATGAGTTTCAATAAAGCAATAAGTTTTAAGTTTCAATAAGTTTTCAGTCTAAGAATATTATTGAAATTTCATGCCTAGATAAAACTGGTACTTTCACAACATGACAATTTCGAAAATCTTTGACGTGACATTAGGGCACCACAATGATAGCTCCACCCTTTTTGATACCACACTTTTGGTTCTGGTTCTGAGCGGTGATTACGATTAAGGTTCCACTACGACACTTTTCGCTCACAAACTCTAAATTAGGTTTCATTCAATAGATGGCGCTGCGCGGCTTTCGAAGTCTACCTAAACATCTCAGTCAATAAACGGCAGATTTGCATATGCCCGAGTATCTTGAATATTTCCATAACAGTGGACGGGATTTCGAGATCTCCAGCCTATATAGCATAATAAGCTCACAATTGAACTCAGTTCAGTACCCCTAGTATAATCGTTTCACTAACTTAACGTAACGTTTGCGTTTGCGTTAGATACAGATAACCTCAACCACTAGATAGATCATAAGTACAACTCGGGGTCACCACACATAGGTGCCCCCGTACTAATTTTGTATGAGGGCGCGACCGCTTATTTTAGTTGAGTTAAAGTTTTTGAACATAACTCATGTCATGTGAGTTAAAAATATCCACAAAAATCTAGTTACAGGGGTGAACCTGGATTGTTATACTACAAATTGGTGTAGAATGCTATTGAGATGTGCTGTTCGTATCGTAGAAATTTACGAATAAATTGCGCTTATGTGTGGTGACCTCGTGCTCCCTGTACAAGCTTAATGATGAGGTGTCTGTGTAGTCTGTGGAGTTAGGTCTTAATTTGTATGGGATTTTTAACACAGCACACCGAGCGGAACAAATACAAGTACAAATACAAGTAATTTATTTAGAAAATTATAGTACAGTGGTTGCTCTACCGAAACCGAACGTATCGAAGCTAAATCACCGGGTATCTATAGAAGTATCTCTACGTACAGTCGCCATTGGATATATCGGAGCGGCCAAGGTGGTCACGAAACTCACGAATACCAAACAACGCCTCTATTGTCCAAGCGATAAGGTGCGTGTTCAGATATTTTTGTGTACCTTGACCAGGGCTCGTAACCGGTTAAAGCAAAAATCCCGGTTTTCACTTAATAGTATAGGTTTTTTCGATTAAATATGAAACAGTAACGAAAGAACGAAAAAACGGTTTTTACTATGGAGCAAATTCCGGTTTCTGAGCCCTGGCCGTGACCTGCACTCCGATATATTTGATGGCGACTGTACTATTCTGTCGGTTAAGACATTCTGTGGCTTAACCGACAGAAATATCTATACAGCCGGCCTGATAAGGTCATTGTACTGTACGTGAGGCGCATACAGGATGCTTCCAGCGCGGGCTAGGTAAATTGGTTATGAGGGTAGCTAGCAATCTCTGCCCTGAATGAAAATATTTCAAAGAACTGGACTGACACTGCTGTTCTTATGCGGTTCGGTCGCAGCACCATTGTGCAGCAACGGTACTTGACTGAAAAGCTCTTAATTATGTCACAATTGCATAAAAGACTATTTTTTAATACAGTTGCTCAAAAAAGTGCTTTTCTTTTTTTTCTAGCGTGCGGAAAGTTTGATATCGCGCACTAGTGCTTTTTACTTTTCCAGCCAATCACAGCTAATGACTGTGACAGACAGCCAATCACAGCACCGCACCGCACCGCGCGGAGCGTTCGGATACATGTACTAAAGTAACCTCAAAGTGAATAATTGACAATTTTATAATTTTTTCGCAACTGTATTAAAAAACGTCTCGGTGCTCGTGAAGTAATGACATACTAATATCGAAAGCGAGGCCGCCGTCTTCGGCACTAATATCGAAATGTACTATTGTCACAACAAATTGCGTCTGAGTCCCTACACTGTTCCTTCCCCTCACAAGTGATATTTCGTCGTCTTTCTTGGCCCATTACTGCAGGGTCCCAGCGGAGGACACTCGCACAATAAATTGTGTCCAGAGCTGGGTTTTGTCGAACGAGTGAATTTTTCGGTGTCTCTCGAGGGGCGAGGTGGATGTTACACCGTTCTGCCAAGATACACTACAAAACTTGCTAGCCTAACTAATATGGTCGGGTTTGTATCGCTTGTCACCATAGCTGTCACGTTTTAACATGTATGTACGTGCGAAAGTGACGCATGACGCGATAGGCGATAAAATAACAACCATGGATGGACTTCTGAACCCTATAATCGTTTCACTAACGTAACGATTGCTTTTGCGTTAGGATTTAATTTGTATGGGATTTTAAACACAGCACACCGAGCGGAACGTATCGAAACTACATCACCGAGTAGAGATACTTCTATAGATTCGTTTGTGGTGCGCGTGCCGCGGCCGCTGCAGGAAACCATCACGAGTGCAGACTTTTGGCCGAAGGGTGTCGTGTTTCGGCGGTTCCGGGGCACTCTGCCGAATCCTACACCAGATCAGACGACGCAACGGAGCCGCGCAGTTACGTCACCTAAATCCAAATAGTTTTAAGATTTTTGTAATTTTCATTGTTTGTAGTTCTAGTGCCTTGGTTTTACTGTAATGCTGTGTAACTTATTTGAATAATAAATAAATAAATAAATAAATAAATAGATACCCGGTGATTTCGTTTCCATACGTTCCGCTTGGTGTGCTGTGTTAAAAATCCCATACAAATTAAGACCTAACGCAAACGCAATCGTTACGTTACGATAGTGAAACGATTATACTAGGAGTACTAGATGATAGTATCTTATCAAATCGCGTTCTTTCCATATATCCAGGCCATACTTGTGTATTCGGGTGTATTTCAGTATATGGATGCTGAGGTAAATCAATCCAATCCAAAGCGCCAAGCGGACACCTTGAAAAACATAACTTCCTTCGGCATTAAATCCAGATCTAAGTAGACTTAAATTTTATGTAGCCTCCTAGAAACCAGTACGGTGTACCGTGATTCCTGATTCCGTGAGTAGCAACCCGCTTTAGGGTTCCGTTGGGACCGAACCTTGGGAACGAGAAGTTATGACTGGACCGATCCTTCTGTTGGTAGCTAAACTGTTTAAGTGGGACAAAGGCGGCTGCGATAATACTGCCATTTGTCCTGTTTTCACAGGGATTACTTGAGAGCTTTCACAACTACACGGAAAAAAAAGCTTATTAGCGGGATATTCTCAATCTAAGACATTATTATATTATGTTGAAAATATTTCCTAGTGACAAGCATTTATTTCCTTTAATGAAAATAAATTAAAGATTTAAATATAACGAAGCGAATATATTCTTACAGATTTTCTAGTTTTCTTTTACCCAAGATAATACTTGTTTGATTAAAGTACGATCTCTCTTATTTACTCAATATACTCTTGAAACACTACATTTTTGTATTTCTATTTTAAGAAAACGTGGTTTTATTAAGCGAAGTATCATATTTTTGTTAAAGGAAATAAATACTTGTCACGAGGAAATATTTTCAAGAAAATAATAATGTCTTGGGATGAGAATATCCCGGAAGGTTTTTTTCCGTGTAAGATTGTTTTTAGTTAGCGTCCACTCAGGCCTTACACTTAGATCTAATTCGCTAGTGATGTTAAAAATCACTGAATTACGGGAACGCAATTTTGTATGGACATTTATTGAAAACAGAAACTCTAGTCATTATTCAACCACCAATCAGCGTCCAGGCCCTGACGTCATTCCAATCACTTGCCCAACATGCGTCGGGCATGTTGAATAAACCAGTTTACGTGGGGTTTGAGCTCATCATAGTTTCTATGGCGCTCAGTATACTGGTCGCTATTCACTTAATGAGGATGCATTGGCTCATTAGCTCCAGTTACGTTTGTGCGTCCATTATTTGAAGGTACCTTGTAATTAATAGTCATTTGGGTTGTATTTTCTTTGAAGTGAATACGCTGTGCTAGGTTTTTGTTCTAAAAATATGTAATTAAGGTCACTTAGGCTAAAGGAAAAATAGTTTAAAGGAAATTCTATACACGTGTTCCGCTTACAAGGGTGCTTCACTTATTCCACCTGACCTTAATCTATATCAAATAGATAATAATAAAATATGAAACTAAAAAAAAAAAGATATATCTTATTTCCCGCGTCCAGCCAAGTGTGACACGTGGCTAGCCATGGGCAGTGGAAAGTCGGAAAATTATATCTCCCCTTCAACGGTGACCTCGAGATCTCTCTGAATCTCGACTTGTAAAAAGTAGATGCGGTATGTTATAATCTAGCAACCCGCCCCGGCTTCGCACGGGTGCAATGACTGCAATGCTGATACTAAATACACTTCGTAAATAAGCCTTTCTCGTAAAAAGTAAAAGATAAAAAATGGTTATGAGATAGACACATACTATCGCGGACTTTTTTGTAGACCTTTTTAAGGTGTACAATACTGTAGTAGGTACAATTTTTATCTATCTCGCAGGTTTCAGCCAGCGTTTGCAATGTAAGCGCAAAAAAATGTGTTTATTTATGACATCACTAGAAAACTTGAAAATTATCAGTGTTTCTCTACTATATTATGCATATATTATACATATAAACCTTCCTCTTGAATCACTCTATCTATTAAAAAACCGCATCAAAATCCGTTGCGTAGTTAAAAGACCTAAGTATACATAGGGACGGACAGACAGCAGGAAGCGTTTGTTTTATTTATACTACTATGTAGTGATGGGGGAATCAAATAATAATGGCGAATGGATGTAATGAATCATAATGTTGTATAGTAAGATTTTTTTAAGATCTCCGAATTGTAGATTGCATATTTGTTGTGTGTTGGAGTTAGAGTTGTTTGAGATGGATTGGATTGTGTTTTTAATGTGGACCTGGTGAAATACCTTATCCGTTACATATCGACTCGTACATCCGAGCTGTATTGATCACAGACATCTGTCGGCTTTAATGAGTTAGAAACGTCTGCCGCAGAACCACGCACGTGATATAACTACCCATAAGTTTTGAAAGAAAATAATCGAAATAAGATTTCATTACTATTGTGTGCAGTCAGCAGCAGAAGTAGCTTAATTGGTGAGGTGAGAACTTCACGCGCTTTTATTCTCTTAACGATAAAGTTGTATCCGGATATTATCCGGATAATTCCATCCAGATAAGTCGCAATATCCGGATTGCAAGCCCTATGTACATTAGGTAGGTGAAATAAGAAGTACACTCAGTTGAAGCAACACTCAACTATACTTTGCCTATAGCAATTTTGCAGTACCTACAATATTTCTTAATTGGTAGTTTTTATACAAAAGTCTTGGTGGTTTTTTGTTTCCTTAATTGGTCTCATGATCTGATTTAAGGGGGGACCAATATCATAGATCATCACTTTGAGCAGTACGCAAGTATATGGAAATTGGTGACGGGTACAGTCGCCGTCAAATATATCGGAGCGGCCAAAGTGGTCAAAAACATCTGAACAACGCCTCAGGCGAACGTCAATGATAAAGTGCGTGCTCAGATATTTTTGAGTGCCCTGGCCGCTCAGATATATTTGATGGCGACTGCACATCGTTATAGACGTGAAGTCTGTTTAGATATAGTCAACGTGTATACAATGCCCCTGCGCATTTAAACACAACAATGCTTTTAGGGCGCTTCTGCAGCGCATCGGCCATGTTCGCCGAGACGCCATATAGTAGGTTCAAACCCGAGTCTTGGAACGTTCTTAATTAGACCATGATACAAGAGGTCAAGGTATTGTAAATTTTTGACAGCTCACGTGACACTCACTGACGTCATCAGAGAACATTTGAGATCTGCTTTGTTCCCCGATGACGTCAGTGAGTGTCAGGGGCGTCGCAAGCTGACAAAAAACAATACCTTGTCTTGTTGTATCATGAATTCATGAATTAGACTAGGTACAAAACCGTGTGGAGATCATTTTGAACATCTCGCTCACTCAGCTAATTCCACAAAAGACTACAACTTTGTGTGTCTAATTTACATATTGGCGGGATAATAATATCTCATTGTCTTAAAAAGCCAAATTTAATCCGAAAACTTTCCGCCCGGATACGGGTTGAAATATAGGCTTTATATTTAGGCATTGTATATTCATGAACCCCAAACTCTGAGTATAAATCTGGGAGAAAGTAATTGTTAAGAACCATAATACCACAGACCACTATAATAGACCGGGCATGTAAAGAATCGAGACTCCGCACACACGAAAAAAAAGTATCTTCATCGAAGACAAATACTCTTCGTCAATAGTATTTTGTGCAACAGTTACATAATGAGGGTTCTTAAGATTCGAGGGTCGAAGTTACAAAATGAGGCGAAGCCGAATTTTGTAAAAACAGACCCGAGAATTTTAAGAACCCTTATTATGTACCGTTGCACACAATAGTTTTTATACGAGTGCTTAAGCAAGCCGGTAAGAATTGAGTTCGACGAAAGCACAACCTACTGCTTCTATGTAATCTCGTAACGTTCGATCTCCCGGTGGATTGTGCCGGCGGCGACACGCAATGCGGGGCCCGACAACAGTTTCACAATATTGTATGGAAATCCTTTCTGTGATTGTTATGGATGCTACAATATGCGACCATAGAAGCTCTATCAAAAAGTATGCGCTAGTAGTTCCGCCACCACAATCTCAATTCGAGTATTACAGTCGCCGAGTATAAAAAACAATATTGTTTTGTATATAACGAAAACAATTTGCCTACAAAGTGGTCTTTGTTCAAGTAAAAATATAAAAAATTAGTCCAAAAAAAATACTTATGTTTAAACAATAATATTTTCGCATTGGAATTCTTGGCGGAAGATATCCTTTTTTTTCGTGCACGGGTACTCAAATGTTAACAATGTGTACGAATCAATATACACACTATTAGAGGGAGAGCTGACCACGTCAGGTATTTATGACACAATAATGAGAGCAACGAAACCGCTCTAGTTAGTTTGCTATACTATGCTTATTTCTAGATCCGGGCATCATGGTAGCTGTTAATTGGAGGTCGAATACTTAATGCAAGCGACTTCAAGAATAGGAATCCTTGAGTTCTGGGTTTGATGTCGTATTATGACAATTGATATAAACAATGAGTTTACAATGCATGAGCTCGGAAAGTGCTCTTTTAAAGGTTAATGTCGTGTATAGAAAGCGATTCTTTGCCGCACAGGTGCGGCAAAGGATTTGCATAGTACTTTTCTGCACAACCGGTCGGGCGACGCCCGCCCGCCACGCGTCGCGGTGTACTTCTGTGCGAGTCTGCACAGTCATGCTAGTTATATACTACACTAAATTCAATTATTATTATTTATTTCCTCGCATGATGCATTGTAAAATGTTGTATGCTACATTTGTATAAAACAAGTAAATTCCGACTCGTGTCGGTGTTAAAACACTCCCTTCGGTCGTGTTTTAAATCACACCGCCACTCGTTCGGAAATTACTTGTTTTCTACACTTGTAGCATAAATAACTATTTTATCATTGCTAAATGTTTCCGTTGGGGGAATGTGGTCGAAATGAATTATACACGGTGCCCGTGAGCATTGCGTGAGCAGTTTTACCAAAAAAAAAAATTTTGCCTTACTTTTGATAAATAATTAATTCGCACAGCAAAAATGTAAATATCGTTAGACACATTATTAAACTGTGTGGTAAAGTGAATCATCGATATGTGTTGTAAACACATACACGGGCACCGTGTATACAAGGTGTAACGAAAATGCTGGTGATGCTTTTAAGGGCATTGACATCGTATTCTTATTATGAGAAACTAAGAAAAAAAATTTTCGCGCAAAAAAATGGTTTTGTAAGGAAGGTTGTCCGGCTGGGATCACCTGTCCCATACAAAAAAAAATTCTCGTCGAAAATTTTTTTCTTTCAATTTTTTTTTGTAGTAATACGATACCAATACGTCTAGCATGACTTACGTTGCGGCGCGACTCCCCATACTTCAGGCGCGACTCGAAGTATGGAGTCGCGCGCGACAACGCATGTCATGCTAAGGCCACAATTATGCTTTTAAACGGATCAGCAGTATTTTTGCAATGTACATCCTGTGCGGTGTCTGTTATCAGACAGTCTGTGCGTAAAACGGAACCCCGTGTAAGATATGACGGCGTTCCTAATATTATTTGAGTTCGTAACTTCTTTACTTACCAGACTTGCCTTATTAAATTACAGGTTTTTGAAGTTTACTTATTAAAACGCTGTTCGGGAGTTTTAGACTCTACGTTGTTTTTGAAAGCCCCCTTAACACTTTCGGTACCGCAGTTCGCTATGCGCTACGCTCGGAGCCGATTCTAGCGTTTCCCCGCTTTGTAGCGGAAAGTGCCTACGAACAGAGAGCCCGCCTAGCGGGTTCCTGGTCGTGAAAGTGTTAAGCTTATATGAAACGTTAATATCTTAAATCTATGAACATATATAGTACAGTCGCCATCAAATACATCGGAGCGGCCACGGTACTCAAAAATATCTGAACAAGCGACTTACCGCCCTGACAATGAAGGCGTTGTTTAGATATTTGTGACCACCTTGGCCGCTCCGATATATATGATGGCGACTGTACCTATCTCAGTTCAGGTTATAAATTATAAATGTTATAATAAACATTGTAATAAGTTTAAGCTTTGTACTTTTAATATGTATACATAATTCAGTGACTTAATTGTAACGCCATAGGTAGGTACAGTCGCCATCAGATATATCGGAGCGGCCAAGCTGGTCACAAATATCTGAACAACGCCTCTATTGTCAAGGCGATAAAGTGCATGTTCAGATATTTTTGAGTACCCTGGCCGCTCCGATATATTTGATGGCGACTGTACGATAAAAGGAGCCATTACTATGACATTATGGCGGCATCCTTGATATACTTAATGTGTTATAAAACTTTTTATTACACACTTATTTGGCTTAATCCCGTATTTATGTGCTGGCAGTGGAAAAAAACTGCCAAACAAAAGTTCAACTTTAAGAAATTTGACCGCCTTATGGAAATATATAAGTAACCGTTCTTGGAAACTAAAATACTTTTACATATACCAAGGCAATATCAGTGCGTCTTGCTCATACACATGCTAGTGTGTGGCCTGTAACTAGGGTTGCCACCTTTTTTTGAGAGAAATATAGTATTTTCCAAACCTACATCAAAAAAATATAGCACACCTTGTTGTTACCTCATGAAACGTTCCAAAAATATAGTATTTTCGTCTTTTTGCATATTTTCAACAGTACACCAAGCCAAAATAGTCCCAGAAATCGACGTCAAGCCGTGAATGGAAGTTAAGAGACCAGGGCGTGAATATTCTAGTAAATTTTTAAAGTGACCGTAATTTTTGAAGAACATGTGACAGATTTTTTTTTGTATTTTTCTGATAACTGTTATAACTTGGTCTATCATCCATTCACGGCTTGACGTCGATTTCTGGGACACCCTGTATAGTACGATAGGTACTATATATTATAGTACGGGTGGCAACCCTACCTGTAACACGAGCAAAACAATAAACGTATATTCTACTCCTCAAACTAAACAACGTTTGTTCAGCAACTATAAAAAAACATACGGATTGATTTTAGTACATTTTAAAGTTTACCTGAACACGCAATGTATTGCGAAATTGATTATGTCTGTAGGGTGTGAAGACTGACAAGCAATGTAAATTAGACGGATTTTAAAGTTGTTGAATAATATATTGTATATGGAGTACAATTTACGTTTTATTTTTTTGCTCGTTTTACAGGCCACACCCTGTAAATGTAGAGTTTGTCCGGAAAAAAAAGTGTGGTGATTCATATGAGCACTCATTTATTTTCTACGTCATTCCTTTTTAACCGACTTCAAAAAAGGAGGAGGTTCTCAATTCGACTGTTTTTTTTTGTATGTATGTTACTCGATATCTTCGTGAATCGTGAACCGATTTTCAATTTTTTTTTAATCGAACGTGTATAACCCCTAGATGGTCCCATTGTCACCAACTCGGGGTCTGATGATGGGATCCTGGAGAAATCGAGGGAACTCTTCAACTACTATCACACCTATTGTGATTTCACTATTTTTTAGAGGAACTCGACCACTTCCTTATGGAATAGCGGATTCTAAGTGAAGTCGGTTCTTTTTTGTTTAAAATTATTCCGAATAGACTCTCCTTTCTTATGGAAGTAATTTGCGAAAAACCATAGTTTAAACAAATTACCTTAGATTACCTAGTTTCATCAAAAACCGGCTTAGTTAAACCCACCGTTTATTCCGTTACGAGTTCCCTAGTTCAGTGGCGGAGTAAAGGAGTCTATTTTTAGAATGATCTCGACTCGAATAGGCGCAATCTGGCCTGTGATTGGATGCCCTGGATACTAGTGTTGGGATCATGAAGTTTTCGCCGATTTTTTAAATTGTTCTCAGTTGTATTTTGTGTAATTAACTTGGGTTTATTTTAACTAACTTAAGCAGTACCTACTTATTTAAAAATAGTAGAATAACTTATTAATAGAAGCGCAATACGGAAACAATTAATTAACTGTCAAAAAAATTTTTTAGTATACAATTTTATTGCCGCCTACCACAAGTGTACCAAATGTTAACTCAATCAGACATCGAAAAGTGGTTGAAATGTAGCTTACAAGATTTGAAGCGCAAATATACGGGCTCAAATTATACAAGTGGCTCAACTCTACGGCATCGCGCGTTCTCGTTTCATTAGGACAATGCCTACCGCCAGATATCAGTTGAAGTGTTTAGCGACGCGACGCTTTCGTCGAGTTTCCAAGGGACATGAGCGACTTTCACTCAGGCCACTCCCATACGTTTTCATTTGTTTGCTATAGACGCCTCACCGATCGCACTGACGATTGCCGCTCCAGCAGCCACTCAGTTTGCCCCTTTTATACCTGTTCATAGAGTACCGAACTCTTTAGTGCGTTAGCCGCTCTTATAGAGACGCCCTCGTGTATGGTTTGTTTGGGAATCAACCATGTCAGTATATTTGACAACTAATTGTCTTAACTGTCAGATATCTGTGCTGATAGCGTTGGGGTACAGATCGATACTTTCTTTGTACTGCATTTTCAAATATGTAATTCTTAATATTATTCTAGTTAGTTATTTTTGCTATAATGCTCGTATATGTTACCATTCCATATTTTCTTTAATTATTGCACCTATTTATGACACAAAATGGTGTTTCGAATCCATTTTATGATATTGTTGACTTCACAAATCTCAAACTGACACTGGCGCTAACGGGGCGCAAAGCGCAATCGGCCATTACAAGCATCTTAGGTCCAACGCCGTATCTTAGCGTAGCAGCGCTCGCGCATACGCATTACTTGATCTGTGTACCTGTTTCGCGAAAACGCTCCGACCGACGTCGGTTGAAATTTGACGCTATCGGCGGCGACCGCTTCAAACAAACGTTGAGCTAATAGCTAGGAATGTACGCACAGATCTGCCCGGCGGATATGCCCGGCAGACAGATCCGTCAATGTATGGCGTGAATTGGAAACGGATTTGTCTGCGGACGGTTATCTGCCGTTTCGCCGAAAATTGTATTGTCGAATTTCACTTTCCAAACAACTTTTCGTCCAACTTCACGTTTATGAAATCGCGCGGCTAATTGGAGCGTTTTTTCATGTAAACGAGGCTTAAAACGCTCAGGAAGATTTTTTTGTGAAACAGGCATTACGGAAACAGGCTCAACTCTAGCGTCAGATTGGCCACCTAAAACCGGTCGGGCCGATACGGCTCCAGTGACCGGACACCTATTGTACTGAAGGCTAGACACACGCTGGCGGGTTGCCAGGTCTAATCTTTCCACATCTTTTACAATATAAAAATTAAAACAAGTATCTGCAAAAAACACCACATTCATGCGGAAAGACTCAATTTATCTGATATTAAGTGTGTGGAAAGTTGCACTTTATCCTCTGATACATATTTTGACTTCTTTTTCCTGATTCATAGATTTATTGGTATTAATCATACACTGTCAACAATAGGTAGGTTCTTAATTAACAATTAAGATTTTAATAAATTAACAACGAGTTGGTGTAAATATTAAATTAACAATTGAAAGATTGAATGCGTTAGCTTGTTGGCTATACATACGTGCGATGATTTTGAATGATAAATATTGAATACAACTAATTCTGATTACATTTGATTTATTTTATTGGTGTAAAATAAAACATTTTGTTCAACCTCTCGTGCCTTGAGGATCTCGCATATTCAATATTCTATTCATATCAAAATTTAAAAACCAAATGGGTCTTTAAAACATCATAACGACATCGTAGTAGTGTAAGTTATTTATGTTGTACATATTTAAAAAAAAATCCTAGCTTAAGCTTATATTATTTTGGAAATAAAAATAACCTTTAAATTACTAAAACTATTTTTTAAACAAGTCTTAAGACAGACTAAACCCCAGATCCCAGTATAAAATTTACGCTGACGTATCTGTCTTAAGAATTGTAAAACCAATAGTTTTTTTTTTAATTAAAAATAATGGTAATCAACTATTATACAATTTAAGGCGGTTATAAGACTGCTGCGGTTTCCGCATGCGGCGACGGTGTGCGAGCGAGATAACTCCCTGCATGAAAAGCAGTAAAAACTGTACACTCTTACTTCATTTACAACTAAATCATGCTCAGATCATATTGAACATCTAGTCCCCACAGAAATTAGAATTTTTGTTATTTCCTACAATTTTCCAATGTAAAAGATGTATAATTAAACACAAACCTATAACAAATCAACATCTTTATCTTCGTAATGTTAACTTCGAATTATCAAATTTCACGCTTATTGTTTCAGTGAAATCAATTTGGATATCTTTGGTATGAGTAAATGAGATTAATAGATTGTTGGAAATTGCTGCCTAGTGAGACAGGCAGACATGAATTTACTGATAGGGATATATGTAAGTGGCTTAAAGAAAATTTTGAGCTTTTAATGTGATCAGTGCCTTACAAAAACTATTTAAAACGGGATATTTACCATGTGAGTTTTTTGTTATGAGCTTCCGATATTTCGGCACAGTTGCATGCGCCATTATCACGGAGTAACTGAAGTTGCTGCGAGTGTCAGTTGTGGTCTACCCACACACCATAGCGATCTACCCTCTTTCGAGTTCGCTTTTTTCGTCCGTTGTCACTGCTACTACTACTCGTACCGTCCGCATTCTCACTTGGAACTCGATCACGGTTACGACACACTACACTTACGGTATCAACTCGCGCGGTTTCTACCGAAATAGACTGTTTTGGTTTTGAGAACTAGGAAATAACGTTTTAAATAGTTTTTGTAATCTTAATGACCATGTTTATGACCAGCTTAAAGTGATCAGTGCCTTGTACTTCATTTAAGTAATTATTTGCTTGTCTACATAAATTATAGGCACTTACTTCCGTTGCGCTTCAACACCCGTTGTCTAGGCCTCCTCCACAATTTTTCTCTAGTTGTCTCGTTCGCGAGTTTCTTCCAGTTAGTACACTTCCCCATCTTCCTGAGATCTTCTTCCACACAAACCATCCAACGCTTCCTAGGCCTGCCTTTTGGTCATAGATAAATTATATCGGTATACTTAGGGACAATCTTACACAAATCAACCTAGTCCCACAGTAAGCTCAATAAGGCCTTGTGTTGTGGGTACTAGGCGACGATATATATAATAGATAGATATAGATAAATACTTAAATACATAGAACACATCCATAACTCAGGAACAAATATCTGTGATAAACACACAAATAAATGCCCTGACCAGGATTCGAACCCGGGACCTCCTGCTTCATAGGCAGGGTCACTACCAACTAGGGAAGGAGGCCGTCACAATGGTAGGTAAATACTCACTAATTTATTCATAAATATTCTTCAACATTGTGTGATTTAGAAGCAATCTCTAATTAAATTCTTCGCAGTAGGATCTGTTATGTTGGTTATTTAATTTCTTAACTAATATTTATTCTAAATATTAGTTAAGAAATTTATAAAGAGATTTGGACAGGCATCATATGAAATTCCAGGTAATATTAATTTTAAACAAGGAATCAACTTCGGGTTATATTACCTTTGAGGAAGAATCTCAAAAGCTGAAGCTCACTTTACCAGAAGAACTTCCAATTACCTTTGAGAAAGAATCTCAAAAGCTGAAGCTCACTTTACCAGAAGAACTTCCAGGTGAGCCAATGGATCTTAAAAATGGACTCTTAAAAGAGACAATCTTAGATCTTCTAAGACGAAAGCTAGGTTTTCCTGTTCAGAACTATAGTTCACAGGAAACGGACTTGGGAAAACAGAATTTTTACAAACAGAATGAAGACGACCAGATTGAAATTATTTTACCCGTGGCAAATTTGAACCTAACAGAGTTTGGTCACTTAAGCTACAATAAAGAAACTGAATCTGATTTTGACGAAGACCAAGTAGCTCAGGCTAAAGCTATCCCAAATATTTTACGATATGAAGATATGAAATCAGACAGAGAGAACGGACAACTCGATGGGATAGTAAAGACCTGCTTAAACGGGGAAGGTAAAATAATTTGTAATGTTTAAAATAAGAGTTTTCAAAAAATAATGTTCGTCTATAATTAAATGACGTAATAAGGATAGCGCAATAACTTATGTTACAAAAAAAATCTTCAATCCTTTAGTCATATGTCTGACCACATATTGGTTCAACGGCAATCTATGGACGCAGTTTACGACGAAACGAATTCGCAGTTTCACTTGTGGTCTAAGAGCTGGCCACGTCAGATATGACACAATAATGAGATGAGAGTAATGTAACCAGTCCAGGTAGATTGCATAACTATCCTTACTGCTAGATCCGGACATTTGACAGCTTTTAATGGGTGGAGATCAGAGTGACAGATCAACAAAGTTATTAGGTGGAAAAAAGTAATACCGAAATAGGTAAAAACTGCTGAAGTTGTGTCATTAATAGAGAACAATACTTATATTTTAACATGAAAAAAAACATTGTATTATTGCGGAAACAAACAGTAGGCGAGTAACCAAAAATTACATTATATATCATTTAGCACTACTTCCCACAACCGAAACTTTTCGATATTATATAATATAATTAATTACATAATTTTTCATAATATTGAATCAAACGCAGAACTCTAGGATTTGTTTTCTTCAAGTTATTTGCATTCTTTGACCTCTACCTTTTTACAGCTGCCACATGTCCGGATCTAGAAATAAGCATAGTATAGCAAACTTGACTAGAGGGGTTTCGTTGCTGTCATTATTGTATCATATCTGACGTGGCCAGCTCTCCATCTATTGCTCCCCCTAACGCATAGTTACGTGCCTTATATTGGCCAACGTTAACTGTTTTTTTTTCTTGGTTACCAGCAACCAAACTTCATTCATCAGTAACTTAAGAATTGGGACTGCAAAACTAAGGCTTATTACATACCAATTTGTTTTGTTAAGTACGTAAACTTCGAGTTATAATCAAATAAACTTTGTTAACTCCTTACCGAATTTTGGTTATTGATGAAGTAGCAGTGTTGGCTCAATGTGTAGATCATGAAGAACATAATAATATACTCGTAAATAAGAAAACTATCTGTATGTGAATTAGGCGTGCAGCCAACTATATATGTATAGTACAAGATAATCAAACCTGAATCTATTAATGATTTTGATCAACTTTTACTATGGCTAAACTTCGTAAAATTACAAAAAAAAACCTTCTCATAAATTTTCGTCTACCTTTGCTTGGACCTTTTCTATGGAACAGCAATTTTTTTTTAAATTTTTTACAACGTTGCTCTCATAGTAAAGGTTGATCAACATCATTAATAGATTCAGGTTTGATTATCTTGTATTACGATTTAGAAGTCACCTTGTATTAAAGGTAATTCGATAGGTATATAAATAATAGAGCGTTTTCACACTGTCCGATCCGATATCGGATGGCTCAAGGCTATGGCATTAGCCCGCCGATTTTGCATTGGTGCTTTCTTTTGAGCAATGGACATTTGGTATTTGAAGAAAAAAAGGAATTCACATATTTTAAATTTATCTTCTTCGCGGTTCTATCCGACATCCGATATCGGATCGGATAGTGTGACAGCGCACTCATTTTCACTTCTGCAGCTCGAACATGGGTTATTTTATTTCCATAAAGCAGTGAGCAAAATGTATATTTTGCCGCGAGCGTGAGACAAAATGACCATGAAGTGAAGTCACATTACAATGTCAATTGCGAGTTCAGGACCTAATATAAATTCGAAATACTCGGAGTCTATCCTCGTTACCTTATTACACCTTTAGTAAATTGAGACAGATATAAAAAAATCACGTCATTTATTCGTCAGTATATTGAACTTTCGATAGCAGACCCCTAATACAGAGTAGACATGTAACGAATGTCGGTTTTGGAACATTCGCGAATGCGCGAATGCTAATGCGAATGCGAATATTTGGGTTTTCATACATTTCGTAATTTCACCACATTTTGCTTGTATTGCGGTAACATTTTATTGACGCAGTTCATAACCGGGCGGCCGCCATTTTAGGCGATTATCACACTGGCGACGGATCCGCATGCGGCACCGGTGCGCGAGCGAGACAGCGCTATATACATGCAGAGCGCTATCTATCTATTGCAGGGTTTCAAATGTAAGCCAACCGATATAGCGGTAGATAGTGAGATACTTTCTTCCATTTTCGGCACAAATAAGGTGCTAAAATATTCGCATTCAATTGTGCGAATGCGAATGCGAATGCGACTATCTAAAAACATGCAAATACTCGCGAATGCGAATGCGAATGCGAATATTCGTTACATGTCTAATACAGAGTCAGTAAGAAACGTCCCAAAATACGTACGAGTGTAAATTCGTAAATATAATTTGTTTTTTAGTTTATAACGCGAGACCAAACATACATTTATAATAATTTAACTACTTACTTCATTTCAAAATAAAACATACCATCAAACGTGACAACTTTACCGACTGTCGTAACAATTATTCAATTTGACCTGACCGCAGACCGCAAAATGCATCCAGTGTGGCAAATCCCTTATATTATCACTCTGCAAAGGTAAATATTCGTATGTACCATCGGGTTCAAAAATGCATGGACAATTTATGAATGAATTCATTGATAAATTGGCCATGCAATTATGAACCCGATGGTACACGAGAACAACGTTATTTACATCTCGTGATTTTAATTGAGTCACTCTCAACGCTCAAGATTCTAAATTAATTAGAATCTTTCACTTTCTTAGGACTCCAAATTAGTACTCGAAGTAAATAGATACGAACTTATTTCGCTTGTTATACAAATAACAAATTATTATTTCAGAAAAATGTAAAGAAGGCACATACCGATATACTGATGAATGCAACTTGTGCGCGTGCATTGCAAGTGAGTGGAAGTGCACCAATGTTAAATGTACTAAAAACCTTTGGATAAAAGATGCACATACCAATTACAAAATGCTATCGAGGGGTTCGAAAACAACGTATGAGGAGATACGTGGTGAGTTAATCGTTTCTATAGGTATCATCATCTCAGCCATAAGACGTCTACTGCTGAACACAGGCCTCCCCTTTGAAGGGGGGGGGGGGGGGGTTGCCATACGCGCCACGCTTGGCAGGCGGGTTGGCGCGCTCAGTTTTTTTTGTTTATTGCTGTTTAGCCTTACGGAAGATGCTGCTGCCCATCTCCCGATATATTCCCTTAGCAGACTTCTACTGCAACCACGGGACGATATGGTGGGGGACAATTCTAAGGCCGGGCACTCCACGGCGACTATCCTATAGGTATATTCCGACCAAAAAGTGTAGAAATTAAAAAGTGGCAACATCGCGGAGTATATTTTGGGTAAGCTTACAAATATCGATGTAGCACCGAAATAATACAAGCTAAGCTTATGTTATGTCGATACAATATTTACATGTTATAATTACCTACGCAAAATAAATAAATTCAAACGCTGAGTTGTCCCTGTCAGGTGACAACCGCCAAACATGGCGCACAAAATTGATGTCTATTACAAACGTTGTAGCCTCTCCAACTGCCTCTGTTTGTAATTAGTACAGTAATTTTATTATCACTTGTATGGGAAAAATGTCAAATTTGGAAGTAATTCATAATAGCAGAAGTATTTAGTTGTATGGCTTAAAAGTCATGTTAATCATTGTGTAGACAGAAAATCCTACAAAAAATTGACATTGAAAAAATTCTCATTTATGAAATTTCTAAAAAATCGCCTAAACAAATATATCAATATTTTATTATTTACTAGCTGTACCCGCGCGGCTTCGCCCGCGTGCATTGCAGTAGGCTTTGTCACTTTTCGTTACACTCATCCCTCAACAGTCCACTGCTAAACGCTTTCTACATATCAAATTTCATAAAGTCAGTTATAACTTCGACATCCCAAAAGATCGACCGAAAGCGTCTGCGGCAGAGAACCATGTGAGCGTGAAGATCTGAAGAGCTAAAAGCAGAGCTCTCTCTGTAGAGTCGAACGTTCGAAGCATCTCAGTAGAAAATGCAGCAGGAGGTCAGAGATCGAACACAAATAAATGACTAAGTCTTAAAAGTAAACCGGAGGGCGGAAAGACCAATGTAAGGAGATATCGAACACAACTTGATGTTAAAGTGTACGCGAAATGGCCCCCGAGCCGCCTTTCACATAGTTAATTCTATCAAAACTGTTATTGCTTCCGTCTTAAATATGCAACTTAATCATTTTTGGTATTAATAGTGGTCAACTCTATCTACATCTTAAATATTCAACCTTACCATTTTTTGGTAAAAATAGAAATGGTACGGTGTGTTTATCTTTATGCGTAGGCTCCACCCCCCGAGCCGCCTTTTACCGCCTGCCACGTGCAAATCTCTGTCAAACTCTTGCTCCCATCTTGAACTTTCAACCTTACCATAGCAATTTTTGGTATCATAAGCAATAGAACGGGGTTTTTTTATGCGTGGAGCTCCGCCCCCTGAGCCTCCCTTTCTCTGGCACCCGTCACAACTCTTTTTCTTGGTAAACTTTATCAAAACTCTTTTTCTCCCATCTCAAATGTTCGACGTAACAATTTTTGGTATAATAAGCAGTAGTACGGTGTGTTATTTCTTTATGCGGGGGGCTCCGCCCCCCGAGCCCCCTTTTCTTACCACCCACCACGTGGTTACCTCTATCAAAACTCTTCTTCTCCCATCTTAAATGTTAAACGTAACTATTTTTAATATAATTATCTATAGTATGGTGTGTTTTTTTCTTTTTGCGGAGGGCTCCGCCTCCCGAGCCCCCCTTTCTTTTACAGCCCATCGCGCGGTAAACTCTATCAAAACTTTTCTTCTCCCATCTCAAATGTTCAACGTAACTATTTTTGGTATAATTATCTATAGTATGGTGTATTTTTTTCTTTTTGCGGGGGGCTCCGTCCCCCGAGCCCCCCTCTTTTTACAACCCATCGCGCGGTAAACTCTATCAAAATTCTTTTTCTCCTATCTCAAATGTTCGACGTAACAATTTTTGGTATAATAAACAGTACTACGGTGTGTATTTTCTTTATGCGGCACCCCTTTCTTCCCGCCCATCACGTGGTTACGTCTATCAAAACTCTTCTTCTCCCATCTTAAATGTTCAACGTAACTATTTTTGTTATAATTATCTATAGTATGGTGTATTTTTTCTTTTTGCGCCCCCCTCTTTTTACAACCTATGGCGCGGTAAACTCTATAAAAATTCTTTTTCTCCTACCTCAAATGTTCGACGTAACAATTTTTGGTATAATAAGCAGTACTACGGTGTGTCTTTCTTAATGCGGGGGGCTCCGCCCCCCGAGCCCCCCTTTTTTCTCCGCCCATCATGTGGTTGACTCTATCAAAACTCTTCTTCTCCCATCTTAAATGTTCAATGTAACTATTTTTGGTATAATTATCTATAGTGTTGGGTTTTTTTCTTTTTGCGGGGGGCTCCGCCCCCCAAGCCCCCCTTTTTTTTACAGCCCATCGCGCGGTAAACTCTATCAAAATTCTTTTTCTCCTATCTCAAATGTTCGACGTAACAATTTTTGGTATAATAAACAGTACTACGGTGTGTTTTTTCTTAATGCGGGGGGCTCCGCCCCCCGACCCCCCCCCCCCCTTTCTTCCCGCCCATCACGTGGTTACGTCTATCAAAACTCTTCTTCTCCCATCTTAAATGTTCAACGTAACTATTTTTGATATAATTATCTATAGTATGGTGTTTTTTTGTTTTTGCGGGGGGCTCCGCCCCCCGAGCCCCCCTTCTTTTACGGCCCATCGCGCGGTAAACTCTATCAATTTTTTTTTCTCTTATCTCAAATGTTCGGCGTAGCAATTTTTGGTATAAAAAGCAGTACTAACAAACAGTACTACGGTGTGTTTTTTCTTAATGCGGGGGGCTCCGCCCCCCGAGCCCCCCCTTTCTTCCCGCCCATCACGTGGTTACGTCTATCAAAACTCTTCTTCTCCCATCTTAAATGTTCAACGTAACTATTTTTGATATAATTATCTATAGTATGGTGTTTTTTTGATTTTGCGGGGGGCTCCGCCCCCCGAGCCCCCCTTCTTTTACGGCCCATCGCGCGGTAAACTCTATCAATTTTTTTTTCTCTTATCTCAAATGTTCAACGTAACTATTTTTGGTATAATTATCTATAGTATGGTGTATTATTTCTTTTTGCGGGGGGCTCCGCCCTCCGAGCCCCCCTCTTTTTTCGACCTATGGCGCGGTAAACTCTATCAAAATTCTTTTTCTCCTATCTCAAATGTTCGACGTAACAATTTTTGGTATAATAAGCAGTACTACGGTGTATTTTTCTTAATGCGGGGGGCTCCGCCCCCCGAGCCCCCCTTTTTTCCCCGCCCATCATGTGGTTGACTCTATCAAAACTCTTATTCTCCCATCTTAAATGTTTAACGTAACTATTTTTGGTATAATTATCTATAGTTTCGTGTATTTTTTTCTTTTTGCGGGGGGCTCCGCCCCCCGAACCCCCCTCTTTTTACAACCTATGGCGCGGTAAACTCTATCAAAATTCTTTTTCTCCTATCTCAAATGTTCGACGTAACAATTTTTGGTATAATAAGCAGTACTACGGTGTGTTTTTCTTAATGCGGGGGGCTCCGCCCCCCGAGCCCCCCTTTTTTCTCCGCCCATCACGTGGTTGACTCTATCAAAACTCTTCTTCTCCCATCTTAAATGTTCAACGTAACTATTTTTGGTATAATTATCTATAGTGTTGGGTTTTTTCTTTTTGCGGGGGGCTCCGCCCCCCAAGCCCCCCTTTTTTTTACAGCCCACCGCGCAGTAAACTCTATAAAAATTCTTTTTCTCCTATCTCAAATGTTCGACCTAACAATTTTTGGTATAATAAGCAGTAACGGTGTGTTTTGTAGTGGTAGGTGATCGAGTAATTTTCCGATGAAAAGGAAACATATACAAATTCGTATCCGCAGCAGTCAGTCGTCTTTTAAAGAGGTAAAGGCATAGGTTCCCATTATACTCATAACTCATAGCATAGATAGTACCTACCTACTATAGCCATCTAGGGATATCTCTGCGAACTCGTGTTGCATTTAGTTTGCACCTAAACTACATATGTAGTGGTCAGATTTTGCGTAAAGAGGACTCGGTAGTAACAAAGTTCTGCGAGAGATAGCGTTACCTAATCGTATAGCCAAAGACATATCTAGATACCCGTTTTGATGGTACGTATTTTTTACTTTTCCACTATATTTAACCAGTATATTATTATTTAACACATTTATTTATTTATACGAATGAATATGAACTAACCGAAAGTAGTTAAACAAATATCAATTTGCTGCTTGAGCTTAACACTCATATTCATTTCACATACAAAGTTTAAACCCCCCTTAAACCCCCTTAAATCCAAAAAGTTCGTATTTTTTATAGCCTATGTCCTGACCAGAGGTCTGTAGAACCTGCTAGTGAAGTTTTTATCGAAATCGGTTCAGGCGTTTTGACGCCAACTCTCCCCATCCAAACAGACAAACAGACAAACAGACAAACAGACAAAAATTCTAAAAATCGTCGAAACGTGTTCTGTTATCGATTCTAAGGCCTACTAACTTATTTTTTTACTAATATCTCCAATGTACAGATTTTCGACCCTCTTCAGCTTTATTATATGTATAGACTAGCTGTACCCGCGCGGCTTCGCCCGCGTGCATTGCAGTAGGCTTTGTCACTTTTCGTTACACTCATCCCTCAACAGTCCACTGCTAAACGCTTTCTACATATCAAATTTCATAAAGTCAGTTATAACTTCGACATCCCAAAAGATCGACCGAAAGCGTCTGCGGCAGAGAACCATGTGAGCGTGAAGATCTGAAGAGCTAAAAGCAGAGCTCTCTCTGTAGAGTCGAACGTTCGAAGCATCTCAGTAGAAAATGCAGCAGGAGGTCAGAGATCGAACACAAATAAATGACTAAGTCTTAAAAGTAAACCGGAGGGCGGAAAGACCAATGTAAGGAGATATCGAACACAACTTGATGTTAAAGTGTACGCGAAATGGCCCCCGAGCCGCCTTTCACATAGTTAATTCTATCAAAACTGTTATTGCTTCCGTCTTAAATATGCAACTTAATCATTTTTGGTATTAATAGTGGTCAACTCTATCTACATCTTAAATATTCAACCTTACCATTTTTTGGTAAAAATAGAAATGGTACGGTGTGTTTATCTTTATGCGTAGGCTCCACCCCCCGAGCCGCCTTTTACCGCCTGCCACGTGCAAATCTCTGTCAAACTCTTGCTCCCATCTTGAACTTTCAACCTTACCATAGCAATTTTTGGTATCATAAGCAATAGAACGGGGTTTTTTTATGCGTGGAGCTCCGCCCCCTGAGCCTCCCTTTCTCTGGCACCCGTCACAACTCTTTTTCTTGGTAAACTTTATCAAAACTCTTTTTCTCCCATCTCAAATGTTCGACGTAACAATTTTTGGTATAATAAGCAGTAGTACGGTGTGTTATTTCTTTATGCGGGGGGCTCCGCCCCCCGAGCCCCCTTTTCTTACCACCCACCACGTGGTTACCTCTATCAAAACTCTTCTTCTCCCATCTTAAATGTTAAACGTAACTATTTTTAATATAATTATCTATAGTATGGTGTGTTTTTTTCTTTTTGCGGAGGGCTCCGCCTCCCGAGCCCCCCTTTCTTTTACAGCCCATCGCGCGGTAAACTCTATCAAAACTTTTCTTCTCCCATCTCAAATGTTCAACGTAACTATTTTTGGTATAATTATCTATAGTATGGTGTATTTTTTTCTTTTTGCGGGGGGCTCCGTCCCCCGAGCCCCCCTCTTTTTACAACCCATCGCGCGGTAAACTCTATCAAAATTCTTTTTCTCCTATCTCAAATGTTCGACGTAACAATTTTTGGTATAATAAACAGTACTACGGTGTGTATTTTCTTTATGCGGCACCCCTTTCTTCCCGCCCATCACGTGGTTACGTCTATCAAAACTCTTCTTCTCCCATCTTAAATGTTCAACGTAACTATTTTTGTTATAATTATCTATAGTATGGTGTATTTTTTCTTTTTGCGCCCCCCTCTTTTTACAACCTATGGCGCGGTAAACTCTATAAAAATTCTTTTTCTCCTACCTCAAATGTTCGACGTAACAATTTTTGGTATAATAAGCAGTACTACGGTGTGTCTTTCTTAATGCGGGGGGCTCCGCCCCCCGAGCCCCCCCTTTTTTCTCCGCCCATCATGTGGTTGACTCTATCAAAACTCTTCTTCTCCCATCTTAAATGTTCAATGTAACTATTTTTGGTATAATTATCTATAGTGTTGGGTTTTTTTCTTTTTGCGGGGGGCTCCGCCCCCCAAGCCCCCCTTTTTTTTACAGCCCATCGCGCGGTAAACTCTATCAAAATTCTTTTTCTCCTATCTCAAATGTTCGACGTAACAATTTTTGGTATAATAAACAGTACTACGGTGTGTTTTTTCTTAATGCGGGGGGCTCCGCCCCCCGACCCCCCCCCCCCTTTCTTCCCGCCCATCACGTGGTTACGTCTATCAAAACTCTTCATCTCCCATCTTAAATGTTCAACGTAACTATTTTTGATATAATTATCTATAGTATGGTGTTTTTTTGTTTTTGCGGGGGGCTCCGCCCCCCGAGCCCCCCTTCTTTTACGGCCCATCGCGCGGTAAACTCTATCAATTTTTTTTTCTCTTATCTCAAATGTTCGGCGTAGCAATTTTTGGTATAAAAAGCAGTACTAACAAACAGTACTACGGTGTGTTTTTTCTTAATGCGGGGGGCTCCGCCCCCCGAGCCCCCCCTTTCTTCCCGCCCATCACGTGGTTACGTCTATCAAAACTCTTCTTCTCCCATCTTAAATGTTCAACGTAACTATTTTTGATATAATTATCTATAGTATGGTGTTTTTTTGATTTTGCGGGGGGCTCCGCCCCCCGAGCCCCCCTTCTTTTACGGCCCATCGCGCGGTAAACTCTATCAATTTTTTTTTCTCTTATCTCAAATGTTCAACGTAACTATTTTTGGTATAATTATCTATAGTATGGTGTATTATTTCTTTTTGCGGGGGGCTCCGCCCTCCGAGCCCCCCTCTTTTTTCGACCTATGGCGCGGTAAACTCTATCAAAATTCTTTTTCTCCTATCTCAAATGTTCGACGTAACAATTTTTGGTATAATAAGCAGTACTACGGTGTATTTTTCTTAATGCGGGGGGCTCCGCCCCCCGAGCCCCCCTTTTTTTCCCCGCCCATCATGTGGTTGACTCTATCAAAACTCTTATTCTCCCATCTTAAATGTTTAACGTAACTATTTTTGGTATAATTATCTATAGTTTCGTGTATTTTTTTCTTTTTGCGGGGGGCTCCGCCCCCCGAACCCCCCTCTTTTTACAACCTATGGCGCGGTAAACTCTATCAAAATTCTTTTTCTCCTATCTCAAATGTTCGACGTAACAATTTTTGGTATAATAAGCAGTACTACGGTGTGTTTTTCTTAATGCGGGGGGCTCCGCCCCCCGAGCCCCCCTTTTTTCTCCGCCCATCACGTGGTTGACTCTATCAAAACTCTTCTTCTCCCATCTTAAATGTTCAACGTAACTATTTTTGGTATAATTATCTATAGTGTTGGGTTTTTTCTTTTTGCGGGGGGCTCCGCCCCCCAAGCCCCCCTTTTTTTTACAGCCCACCGCGCAGTAAACTCTATAAAAATTCTTTTTCTCCTATCTCAAATGTTCGACCTAACAATTTTTGGTATAATAAGCAGTAGTACGGTGTGTTTTGTAGTGGTAGGTGATCGAGTAATTTTCCGATGAAAAGGAAACATATACAAATTCGTATCCGCAGCAGTCAGTCGTCTTTTAAAGAGGTAAAGGCATAGGTTCCCATTATACTCATAACTCATAGCATAGATAGTACCTACCTACTATAGCCATCTAGGGATATCTCTGCGAACTCGTGTTGCATTTAGTTTGCACCTAAACTACATATGTAGTGGTCAGATTTTGCGTAAAGAGGACTCGGTAGTAACAAAGTTCTGCGAGAGATAGCGTTACCTAATCGTATAGCCAAAGACATATCTAGATACCCGTTTTGATGGTACGTATTTTTTACTTTTCCACTATATTTAACCAGTATATTATTATTTAACACATTTATTTATTTATACGAATGAATATGAACTAACCGAAAGTAGTTAAACAAATATCAATTTGCTGCTTGAGCTTAACACTCATATTCATTTCACATACAAAGTTTAAACCCCCCTTAAACCCCCTTAAATCCAAAAAGTTCGTATTTTTTATAGCCTATGTCCTGACCAGAGGTCTGTAGAACCTGCTAGTGAAGTTTTTATCGAAATCGGTTCAGGCGTTTTGACGCCAACTCTCCCCATCCAAACAGACAAACAGACAAACAGACAAACAGACAAAAATTCTAAAAATCGTCGAAACGTGTTCTGTTATCGATTCTAAGACCTACTAACTTATTTTTTTACTAATATCTCCAATGTACAGATTTTCGACCCTCTTCAGCTTTATTATATGTATAGATAGATAGATTATGGTTCTTTAAGACACGTTATTTATGGATGACGGAAAATCAAACAAAAAAAAGAAACCCTTAATATATGTAGCATTTTTCGTTCAGTTATCTTAGAATGACATTTTAAAACTATATAAACAAAAAATCGCTGTTATAAATTAATGTTTAAAAAAAAGGGGATATCTTTACTGGAGTAAATGTTTTGACTATTCATATTCAGTAAAACAATCAGAGTTTAAGTAATTAGGGTTGCTTTGACCCCCCGACATTGGCAGGGACTTCGCCGTAGACGGGGTGCGTACGTGTCAGGGTAGCAACACTCCCACCAATTGGGCACTTTCTCTCTTGAACGAGGCTGAAGATGAATTTGGTTCTTATATGTACTGTTATTCTATGTGAAGTTTAATAATACGATATTTAATCTTAAAACGAACAAAAATCTAACACAGGAGAACAGTAAATGGTCCAACTGTCATTTTTAGTACGGGCGGGAACCATTAGATCTGCTACGTTACGTGATACAAAGATAAGCCTTATCATTTCATCTTTATATCCAATGCCATGCATTTTAAACCAGAATAGGTACTTTTTTGTGCTTTCGGCCAATTAATTTTTTTCATCATTCATTCACCTCAGCAGTTCGAACAAGCCTACTTTCCTCACTCCCTACTTTCCTCACTCCAGGGAGTGAAATTTTGTTTCTAGAAGCTTTTCGTCATAATGATGATGCCTTTCATTCAGGAATGTAAATAAATGTGTTTTTTTAACTTTAATATGTTCTCACTAGGTACTGAGGTGAAAAGTTGTATGTGTCACACGAGAGGAAAGTTTTTTTACATCTTGTGTTCTTGAGTTCCCTCGCTATGCTCAAGATTCAAACTTAGAATCACTCGCTTCGCTCGTGATTCAATTATAGAATCTTTCGCTTACTCGGGACTCAAAATCAACACTCGCAAGAAAAACCAACTTTCCTCTCTTGTTGCACAAATAACTATTTAGTATTTTTTCGGAACTCAGCATCACTTTTATGAACTTGTATAATCTTTGTATCACTTTACGGTCCCCGCCCGTACTATATGACTTTTTTGGAAATTAATTCAGACTTACCATAGACAAGAACTTCATGATTTTTTAAATAGTTGTGTAGTGAAAGGAAACAGTTGCACTGCCATCTCTCTTGTTTTTTTTATTACAGAGCAAGCCACAAACTGCGTGCCAGGCGACACAATCACACTAGACGGAGACGGCCCGAAGGACTGTCCGTGTACATGTGTACTACCCAGCGTGGTGGTGTGTGACATATGCCCCGCTTTGAAGAAGGCTAATAAGCCACATAAACGTAACATTACCACTACCGAGCCACCTAAAAAAGGCTCAGAGTACTATAACTATCAATATGAGGACTGAGTAATGTGGTACTGTGAAGTTTTAAAATACTATTATACACGGTGCCCGTGAGGATTACAAGAGATTTTAGCAGTTACAAACTTTGCTGAATTTCGCCTAGTTTCAGAGTTACTGGCAATTAAACAAAAAAATATTTATTATTGTATCTCAGTGCAAACTCAGTGCGATCTCACTCTTTATATACTGTTGACAGATATCAAAATGCTGAGGAAACTTTGCGTAAACCATTTTTACGAATTGTTTTGTAAATAGTTTTACCAATCACATTTATTTTGTATGTTCAAAAGCTCAAATAGTGCAAGAAAAATAGCATATTTTGGAGGCAAAATATGTAGGTACATCAATGAATCTTTGTTTATTAACTTTCTTTTGGCACTAGAAATGAGTATTTGCCAGAGTCCTAAAAATGTAGGGATCCTACCCTCATTTTACAAAATAGGTGGCTGAAGTGTGATTTTCCATTGTGACCATACCTACCCATACTCTTTTATAGTATCAATATTTTGCGAGTTATTAGGTATATTCCGACCAAAAAGTGTAGAAATTAAAAAGTGGCAACATCGTAGTGTCGTCCCGTTTTCTTCGATTGATTTGAAAGGGACAACACTTCGATGTTGCCACTTTTTAATTTCTACACTTTTTGGTCGGAATATAAGGGCTTGTCAAAAATTTTTTTTACAAATATCAACACGTGGCACACCAATCGATAGGTGTTAAAAATAATTCACTTTTTGATTATGTAAACATTTTCAGAAATAATCGCTTCGAAAGTCTAAAAAATGATGCCCTTCCTCTCTAACTATGGAACCATAAGTAAAAAATCAAGATGATGCACCTTTACACATGCTTTCTACGAAAATCGATGTGAATAATATCGATACAGCCATTTTTAAATTTTTAAAGTTTTGAGCCATCTCCAAAAAAGCTTCTAGCATACGAACTTTTGGTATTAGTTCGTTCTTATTCCATCGAAGGTACGGAGTTCTCTATTATGCGTGGTATGCACTAGGCTGGTTGTTAAATTTTCCCCTACCATACTTCCCGATGGCCGATGGGGTCGAAAAGTGCTCGAGTGGAGACCACGGACTAGCAAGCGCAGCGTAGGACGTCCACTCACAAGATGGACAGTCGACCTTATAAAGGTCGCCGGAAGACGCTGGATGCAAGTCGCTTCCGACCGATACTTATGAAGGTCTAAAAGGGAGGCCTATGTTCAGCAGTGGACGTCTTATGGCTAAGATGATGATGATACTTCCCGATGGGGATAGGACCCCTAAGTTTGATAGGATTCGGCAGATCCTCATTCCTAAGATAAAGCACGAAGCAACGTCATATAACATAGACAAAGGAAAAATTATAAAAAGTAGACATTTTTAGTAAAATCATACAAATATATTTATTTAAAATTTTTTAACTTACTACCTTTTTCCGCGTAAACGCGTGAAGTTATTAAGTTGAAATTCATGTCAAATACTCAGGGCTATAGGACTTTTCAGATGTAGCAAAACCAAACTTTTATGTCAACACAATCAAAAGAAATAGCAATTTAAGTTGCATATTTTGAAACTGAGTACTCGCGAGAAACTCAAAACCTAAATAAAGGGTACTTCCCGTAAACTCAGAAACTTGAAACTTGGCACGAAGAAACTTCATGTAGCACAGACAAAGGAAAAATTACGAAAAGTAGATTTTTTTTGTAAAATCATACAAAAAAAAATATTTTAAATTTTAAACTTACTACCATTTTCCTCGTAAACGTGTGAAGTTAATAAATTGAAATTCATGTCAAATACTCAGGGCTATAATACCTTTTAGATGTAGCAAAACCAAATCTTTATGTCAACGCAATCAAAAGGAATAGCAATTTAAGTTGCATATTTTGAAACTGAGTACTCGCGAGAAACTCAAAACCTAAAGGGTACTTCCCGCAAGCTCAGAATCTTTAAACTTGGCACGAAGCAACGTCCTATAGCACGAACAAAGGAAAAGTTATAAAAAGTAGACATTTTTAGTACAATCATACAAAAAATATTTTTTTTAAATTTAAACTTACTACCTTCTTCCTCGTAAACGCGTAAAGGTATTAAATTGAAATTCATATCAAATATTCAGGTATATTATACCTTTCAGCTGTGGCAAAAACAAACTTTCATGTCAACGCAAACAAAAGAAATAGCAATTTAAGTTGCATATTTTGGAGATGAGTACTCGCAAGGAACTCAAAACCTAAAGGGTACTTCCCGTAAACTCAGAAACTTGAAACTTGGCACGAAGAAACTTCATATAGCAAAGACAAAGGAAAAATTACGAAAAGTAGACATTTTTAGTAAAATAGTACTCAAAATATTTTTTTAAATTTTAAACTTACTACGTGTTTCCTCGTAAACGCGTAGAGGTATTAAATTGAAATTCATATCATATACTCAGCTCTATAATATCTTTCTGCTGTAGCAGAAACTTTTATGTCCACGCAATCATAAGAAATAGCAATTGTTTTAGATTTTTACGGAACCCTCGGTGCGCGAGTCCGACTCGCACTTGGCCGGTTTTATTTTGAATTAGTGTGACCCGTCTTATTTTCCTTTCCTTGTGTAAGCGTGTGTGATCGCGCCGTCTTTATGCCGTGTCGTCAAAATGGTTGCAACGGAAGACCAGCGCTGGCCTTGCCAGCATTAACGCTGAGTTGCAACCATTTCGTGACAAAGTGTGTGTATTTTTCTGTTTGTTTCCTTTGTATATGTTTGTTGTGAATGTTTCTTTCTTTCTTTCTTTCTAAATCAGGCCTTAAGCAAAGTTTCAATGATATTTTGCCGCCAAAATTGTAAAAGAAGTCTTACTTTACCTGTTTCAAAACTAGTTGTGTTTTGTAGTATTCCGTGTCCGCTCTGTGGTTCCCTTAACCTACTTGCCTTACACTAGGCAAAGTAGGTTAAGGGACTGCTTCATGTTAGTACTACTTCTGGTTTTAATAAAATTTTCACCTCCCTAGCTCGGAAAGGCCTTTTTTATTCTTTAAAAACAGATAGCAAAATTGCATTTTGTTCACAAGAGTGCAAAGAATATTAGGAATAGGTATGAACGTGTTAGTAGTTACTTTTTAGGGTTCCGTACCTCAAAAGGAAAAAAAACGGAACCCTTATAGGATCACTTTGTTGTCAGTCTGTCTGTCTGTCTGTCTGTCTGTCTGTCTATCTGTCTGTCAAGACCATTTTTCTCAGAAACGCGTGGAGGTATCAAGCTGAAATCTATATCAAATACTCAGGTTTCTTGGCCCTTGAAGCTGTGAAAAAATCAAACTTAAAAGCCAACGCAATCAAAAGATACAGTCGTTTATGCTGCAAATTTTAGAGTTTTCGGTACTCGCAAAACTTACGGGGTACTTCCCGTGAACTCAGAAACTTGAAATTTGGCACGTAGCAACGTCATATAGCATAGACAAAGGAAAAATTATAAAATGTAGAAATTTTTAGTAAAATCATACAAAAATATATATATTTATAATTTTAAACTTACTACCTTTTTCCTCGTAAACGCGTGAAGTTATTAAGTTGAAATTCATGTCAAATACTCAAGGCTATAGGACCTTTCAGATGTAGCAAAACCAAACTTTTATGCCAACGCAATCAAAAGAAATAGCAATTTAAGTTGCATATTTTGAAACTGAGTACTCGCGAGAAACTCAAAACCTAAAGGGTACTTCCCGTAAACTCAGAAACTTGAAACTTTGCACAAAGAAACTTTATATAGCACAGATAAAGGAAAAATTCCGAAAAGTAGACATTTTTAGTAAAATCACACAAAAAAATATATTTTAAATTCTAAACTTACTACCATTTTCCTCGTAAACGCGTGAAGTTATTAAATTGAAATTCATGTCAAATACTCAAAGCTATAGTACCTTTCAGCTGTAGCAAAACCAAACTTTTAAACCAACGCAATCAAAAGAAATAGCAATTTAAGTTGCATATTTTGGAGCTGAGTACTCGCAAGTAACTCAAAACCTAAAGGGTACTTCCCGTAAACTCAGAAACTTGAAACTTGTCACGAAGGAACTCCATATAGCACAGACAAAGGAAAAATTACGAAAAGTAGACATTTTTAGTAAAATCGTACATAAAATATTTTTTTTAATTTTAAACTTACTACCTGTTTCCTCGTAAACGCGTAGAGGTATTAAATTAAATTGGAATTCACATATACTCAGCTTTATAATATATTTCTGCTGTAGCAAAACGAAACATTCATGTCCACGCAATCATAAGAAATAGCAATTGTTATAGGTTTTTACGGAACCCTCGGTGCGCGAGTCCGACTCGCACTTGGCCGGTTTTTTTTTAAACATAATAACATGTTAAGGCCACTCCAGACAGGATAATTTTCGCATTGTAAATGTTTTTTTTCAGTTGATTTTCTTATATCTATGTAGTATTTTCCTCGCTTTAATGAAGTGAAAAGATTTGTGTTACTCACGGTTGCCAAGTTATTTTTACGTCTCGTGTGTTGCAACACTCACTTCACTCAGGATTCTTTTGAACTACTCTCTTCGCTCAGGACTCTATTTTCGAACCACTTACTTCGCTCGTGGTTCAACCATAGAATCCATTCTCTAGCTCGTGTTTCAATTCCACACTCGCGGTTAAAATACAACTTTGCTCCCTTGTATAACAAATAACTATGATTCGGTAACTTTTAAAATATATATCGGAGTTTGTATGTTCTCGAATTCTCCGTTACTGCTTGTTATGGTCTAAGAGCTGGCCACGTCAGATGTGACACAATAATGAGAGGTTTGTAATCAGTCCAGTTAGATTGCATAACCATCCTTATTGCTAGATCCGGGCATCTGGCAGCTTTTAATGGGTGGAGATCAGAGTGACAGACAAACAAAGTTTTTAAATTGAAAAAAAGTAATACCGAAATAAGTAAAAACTGCTGAAGTTGTGTCATTTATAGAGAACAGGGCCTATATTTTAACATTAGAACAAAAAACATTGTGTATTATTGCGCAAACAAAAACAGTAGGCGAGTAACCAAAAATTACATTATACATCATTTGGCACTACTTCCCCTAAACGAAACTTTTGGATATTATATAATCTAATTAATTATATAATTTTTCATAATATTAGATCAAAACCAGAACTCTTTTCTTTCTTCAAGAATTTATTTTCTTCAAGTTATTTGCTTTCTTTGACCTCCACCACTTTACAGCTGCCAGATGTCCGGATCTAGAAATAAGCATAGTATAGCAAACTAACTAGAGGGGTTTCGTTGCTCTCATTATTGTGTCATATCTGACGTGGCCAGCTTTCCGTCTATTATAGTTGAATTATCGAGAGCGTGGAATTGCATATGTAGTGGTTGTACCGTGTTGTGCCTCTTTGTGTGCGGATTCAAATATAGAATGCCTGTACACAAACAATACTACTACATATGCAATTCCACGCTCTCGATAATTCATCTATAGCATTGTGTTTATGTTTCAGTAGTTCAACTATTTTGTTATTAGTTACATGTGACTTCCTAATAGTGGGGTGGCCAAGTTGAAGCGGAGAATTCTTCGTAGGACTGAAAAGGTTTATACCAACAAGTGGTATCGTTGGAATCAGCATAAGCTACTGATTATTAAACTATCTCTTGTCACTTCATAAAGTGGTGGAATGAGTTTTTATGACGTCACAAAGATGGCGCGCGACTTAGGGTTAGATTTTGTCGATTATTTCAAAAACTATTCAGTCAATTTAAGCAAACAATGTGCCAAATGATTGATATTTTCATGCTTAATAAAATATGTAAATCTACCTTCAACCAAAAAGTTAAATGAAAGCCATTTTTATTTTTATTTAAATTTCTAACACGCATTCACTTACATTATTAATTATGTTAAACTTTATTGCACAATAATAAAAAAATAAGTCCAAAAGGCGGACTTAATGCTTGAAGGCATTATGTTCCAGTCAACCATAGGGCAAAACAGAAATTTGCTATGGTGTGTGCAGTGAGATAAAAGGATTGTGTAATTATTAGTCTCCTATTTAAGTCCTAATTTCTAACTCTACACATTGTAAAGAAATATTTGTAGCTAATATATATGTATATGTAGTATATGTGTATATGTAATAATCTTCACCTTTATTTAGCCTTATCATTATACATTTTATCATTAAGTAGTGTATTTTACAGTCTGTTTTTAACATACTGTTTACGCTTTTGGGGCAGCTCTTGTAAAACAGTTATCATCGAGGCCGAAAGAGCACAGCGTGCTGTCCTTAAAACAATGTTAAAGAAACTCTTCCGGTATTCCACACTTGTACTATATAAAAAGTCCGAAGTGTTGACGGTTCGTCAATTTACCTACTCAAAATTGTTGTTGATAAGCACAAGCAAATACTTGAAACGAAGAGTGTATCGAACACAGGTTCCGTCCGTGAATACTGCCCTTGCAAAACAATTTGAACCGTATATATCTAGTTTTGTTTATAATTCCGTGACTAGACACTTAGACATTAACAGCTTAACCTATGAATATACTGAAGATATTATCCAAATCAGAAAAAGTTAGACCTTCGTGATAGTCAAAATAAGCTTAGAGTTAATTTGATGCACTTTTACTTAAGTATAGTTAGAATAAATTAGCTTAAGTAATATGTATATTATTTATTATAAAAATATAGACATCTAATATTGAAACGGCCACAATGAACTGTTGTTAGTAAACTCCAGTGGGGATTGAGTTCAAAGGACACCGGCTTGGTTTTCTTCAGATATCGATACTTTTTGCGGTCTAAGAACAGTATTGCCAGTCTTGTGTTTTTTTCACATGTAATGTTTTTAATGGGATATCATTCCTTTTTGTAAGTAGGGCTCCCTATTCTCCTTCCACGTTCTTGCCGTGCACATTCCCATACCTATTCTCACCCATGAACCCGTAGGTACGCATGCCCAGATCCGTATGTATTAATGGGCATCTAAAACTGCCTTTATTTTACTATCAACTACTATGGTCAAAAAAGATCAAAATGTTATCAACTGAAAATGTAACTTTGCAGTTCTTTATATGGGATTGCATGGTACTTGTAAGGTTTGTAAAACCAGGCAACCCGGCTGACATTGCAGTATGTTAAGATTTTCAGAGGCTTTATAGCTCTAATACTAGATGTGTTCAAAATTTGGAGCTTGTGGATTAGCTAGAGTTAGAATTCGTATGTATGTCATATAATAGTCAGTCAGTAATAAAACTAAGGAACTTTGACTTGCAATCATTCTTAATTTATAAGTTAAAATTAAATGATTTTGAGAATAAATGTCTTCCTTGTGTTATGACTTCTTTTTCACTGAAAATTCAGACTTCTAGCTACCACCAAACACCAGAATACCAGAATTAGAGGGCCGTCGAAAATAGCTTGAATGGCTACGGGAAAAGTATAGTACGGCCGTGAGAGAGACTGCCCCAACAGCGTAAACAGTATGTTAAAAACACACTGTAAAATACACTACTTAATGATAAAATGTATAATGATAAGGCTAAATAAAGGTAAAGATTATTACATATATACTACATATACATATATTATATATTAGCTACAAATATTACAATATTAAAATATTACAATGTGTAGAGTTAGAAATTAGGATTTAAATATGAGACTAATAATTTCACAATCCTTTTATCTCACTGCACACACCATAGCAAATTTCTGTTTTGCCCTATGGTTGACTGGAAGGCATTCTGCCTAAAGCATTAAGTGCGCCTTTTGGACTTATTTTTTTATTATTGTGCAATAAAGTTTAACCTAATTAATAATGTAAATTAATGCGTGTTAGAAATGTAAATAAAAATAAATTTGGCTTTTATTTAACTTTTTGCTTGAAGGTAGATTTACATATTTTATTAAGCATGAAAATATCAATCATAAGACACCTTGTTTGCATATATCGACTAAATAGTTTTTGAAATAATCGACAAAATCTAACCCTAAGTCGTGCGCCATCTTTGTGACGTCATAAAAACTCATTCCACCACTTTATGAAGTGACAAGAGATATTTTCATAATCAGTAGCTCATGCGGATTCCAACGATACCACTTGTTGGTATAAACCTTTTGGGTCCTACGAACATCGAAAATAAGATAGCTTCTACGAATTGGCCTTTCCTCTATAATACAATCAGGGGGGTTTCACTGTGTCTCTCTCCATTGTACCTGTTTTTTAAATTGCGCGCCCCGTGCCCGAGGCTTAATGAGGGCAGGGTTGGCACATCGCTTATTATCTTATGGGTGCGTTCGAGAATAATAGATTATAGTAGTAGTTTTGTACTAAAATAATAATTAGATTGGGCAAATAAGGTAATAAATCTGATATTTATCTAGTTTTGTATTAAATTTACTGATTGATTAGGTAGATTGAGGCAGATTGACTAGACACTTTTTATTTGTAGATACCACGTGCACGATATGAAGCACGTTGACAACCTTATTTTATTTTTGCACAGATAACATTTTCATCTCTGTAGCTAAATGTCAAATTCAGGACGGAGAACCTTCTGTACTTGTTCATTATTCTGTGATATGGCTTTCTGTGTACATTCGCCATCAAATATATCGGAGCGGCCAGGGTACTCAAAATGATCTGAACACGCATTTTATCGCCTGGACAATAGAGGTTGTTCAGATATTAGTGACCACCTTGGCCGCTCCTAATAATATATCTGATGGCGACTGTACAATTCAACGTCCTACTGTGGCTACTGTATGATAAAAACTGGTTCTTTTTTAATTAACTTCTTCTTCTTCCTCGCGTTATCCCGGCATTCTGCCGCGGCTCATGGGAGCCTGGGGTCCGCTTGACAACTAATCCCATGATTTGACGTAGGCACTAGTTTTACGAAAGCGACTGCCATCTGACCTTTCAACCCAGAGGGTAAACTAGGCCTTATTGGGATTAGTCCGGTTTCCTCACGATGTTTTCCTTCACCGGTTCTTTTTTAATTAACATTAATAAATAAATAAAGAGTACACGGAAAGAACATGTCTATAGTCATTTAAGAAAAAAAAATGGGACAAGTGGCCCCCTCCATACAAAACCAATATATTTTTCGTACAAATAATATTTTTCTTGGTTTTTCATAATTACAATACGATACCAATTATTCAGTGGGCGCATACACGCTGAAGAAGAAGAAGACCAATTATGACCTTAAAAGGATCACCCCATTTATGTTACACCTTGTATATATGATCAAACATTTTAAATAGTAATATAACACATCTACGTACACGGAAAAAAAGCTTCCGGGATATTCTCAATCTAAGACATTATTATATTATGTTGAAAATATTTCCTAGTGACAAGCATTTATTTCCTTTAACGAAAATAAATTAAAGTTTTAAATATAACGAAGCGAGTATATTCTTACAGATTTTCTAGTTTTCTTTTACCTAAGATAATACTTGTTTGATTAAAGTACAATCTCTCTTATTTACTCAATATACTCTTGAAACAATACATTTTTGTATTTCTATTTTAGGAAAACGTGGTTTTATTAAACGAAGAATCATATTTTTGGTAAAGGAAATAAATACTTGTCACGAGGAAATATTTTCAAGAAAATAATAATGTCTTGGATTGAGAATATCTCGGAAGATTTTTTTTCGTGTAGATAATACAGATACCTAGTATGTAACTGTAACCTAGTAACCTAAATATAGGTAATGCGATAAATGTGGCGTTTTCAAGTAAAAGGTTGTTAATAGAGTTTATTTCTAAATGATTTTTTATGGCAGTAAGGCTTTATTGGTGACTGAAAATGATGTACCTTTTACTCGAAAACGGCACAATTACTTACGTGCGTTTTTGTCCGATTCTCTTTTTTGTTTGAGTTTTTAATAAACTTCATATAATTTATTTCGTGCCTTGTTATTTGTTAATAAAGTAAACTGTGTAGATTTTATTGACTTTGGTTTACTTATACAACTACATTGCCTAGGCCTCGCAAATCATGACATGAATTACAAAATTTACTTATATACAGGGTAAAAATAAGATTGTGTCTTGGTCCAAGAATTCGACCCATATTGGGATCAAAATTTGAGAACGCCACATTGTTAAAGCCATAAGGTAATCTAATGGGTGTTAATATTCTCCGTGTAGGTATAAATAGAAACGATCAATTTGATCCCTACATGGAAAAAAAAGCTTCCGGGATATTCTCAATCTAAGACATTATTATATTACGTTGAAAATATTTCCTCGTGACAAGCATTTATTTCCTTTAACGAAAATAAATTAAAGTTTTAAATATAACGAAGCGAATATATACTTACAGATTTTCTAGTTTTATTTTACCTATGATAATACTTGTTTGATTAAAGTACAATCTCTCTTATTTACTCAATATGCTCTTGAAACAATACATTTTTGTATTTCTATTTTAAGAAAACGTGGTTTTATTAAGCGAAGAATCATATTTTTGGTAAAGGAAATAAATACTTGTCACGAGGAAATATTTTCAAGAAAATAATCATGTCTTGGATTGAGAATATCCCGGAAGCTTTTTTTTCGTGTAGGCCACTTCCACCAGAGGACCTTGTAAATCGCAGTTACTAGTATACCCTAGCTAATATTACAAAGTTCCACGAGTATGAGGCCTGGGAATCAAATGGTAACAAAGTTACGTACTATCTAAAAAATAAAGCTAAAACTAAACTTAACAAATAAAAACTAAATATACTAACAACTAATTTATATTAATGGTAACTGTACGAACATGACCTGGATGAGACTGTACAGTCACCGGCAATAGTATCTTCCTACATGAAGGCCGCAAAAATATGTGACACGCTCTTATTTTTAGGGCCATAAGAGCGTCAGCGTGGTTACAAATATTTGAGCGTTTCTGTTGTCAAGGCGATAAAGTCCATGTCCAGATATTTTTGAGTACCCTTGCCACTCTGATATATTTGATGGCGACTGTACAAGCCTGACTAATACAACTTTCACGTAAAGCGACTTCTTTTTTTCTGCATGTCGTAAACAACGAAAACGGACTGTCATCATTTACCGCCAAAAACTAGACGCTACGAACCCCTCCAAAAACAAGCGTGAATATATGAATATATACATAATTTTTATTCAGATTTACGTGACCCAATCTCTACGGGGTCAAAGGGCCTATTTTTAATCCATCCTGCAATCCCCTGGATCATCCATCACACTAATTTGTAGCTCGTGTCCGGGCTCTGTTTACCCCTGATGGGGGGAGAGGGGAGGGTAAGTAAAGCTGTAAGTATATCTTACAATGATAATAGGTTATATCAACCAACTAACAAGCTCTATAAAATCGCGTTCATTCTGTAAGACTGTACCGTTATCGGTATCACAGTTCTATCAGAGACGAATAGAGATATAGACGACCACAGCCTAAGAACTTTTTGAAGCTCAAGTCAATAGGCTAGATGAATGTTTTTCATGCATGGTATCAATCGATTCGTTTTGTTATGAGGATCAAATGTGTATATGGGGCCTTTTGGCTTAAATCAACATGAAAGACAGGGAAAAGACTTAAAGGCTGAGATTTGCATTTGTTTCTCAAAACGCTCCTAACAAAATGATATAAAGCCTTGACGTCACAGCTTCATATTTGCCCTGTTTAAAGTATGGAAAACTTATGAAATTGCTATTTTTACAGTGAAATGTTGCGTTTATGTATATGGTTGCCATACAATTTATTTCACAATAAAATGTTAGAAATCGAATGGTATCAATGGTTTTTTTAAATTTCGTACTTTCAAAAATCGAAAAAATTTGAAACTTTGAAGCCCGATCTTTGAACCATTTCAATAGATTTTTTTAATGTTTACTTTATTTGGATATTTAGATCATTTTGCATCCTATCAACTAAATTTCATTGCATAATTCAACATGTGTCATCACCCCTATTGCGCCCTCTGTCTGAAAGCCGCCTAAAGATACCGAAATTGTAAAAGGAAATGTCACCTGCACTGCCACTCTACCTAGTAGCTACTAGTGTACTACTAGTACGCTATTTGTTACTAGGTGGAGTTAATACAAAAAATATTAAGATTAACAAAACTCAATACCCCACTTTTTCTGAAATTTCCTATTTACTTACTTACATTAAGAAAATAGCAAGTTAAATAAGAGGTTGTAGAAGCGAAAATGACAAGTCCATTATCGCCCCATGAAAAATTTACCCGTGATCGTGATTCTCTTTTGATATTTGTACAAGGTCTATAAAATTAATTAGAAAAGTTCGGTTCAAATATTAAAGGCTCCGACGGTCCCAGAAGTGGATTTAATGGAATAATTGTCTTTTATCTTTTACCATTATATTTTCTTTTTTAAAAGGTCGCGGATAGATAATACGATTGTGTATACATTATGTTGTAAATTCGTCGGGTTTAACACGTATATTAGATGTAGAAATAGCTGTTAGATTATTTTACGTCACTCTGGGCGCTAAGTGAGATTTACCACCCTAGGGCGCAGCGGCAAATCTCAATTCACACCCCGGAGAAGACGTAAAATTACGAGTATGTACGCACCACGGGCGGTAATAAAGAAGGCCTCATATCGCTTGTTTATGGCCCTTTCCTTCGGTTCGGCCACCAAATGCCAGCGCTCTAAGCCATTCTTTATATTACCGCCCTAAGCTTTGTTTTGAAAGTCGAACTTTCAAAACAAAGCTTGGTTTTGCGAGTCACGTTCGAGCCCATGCACGAAAAGATCAAGCAAGTACCTTAGTGCCTGCTGAATGATTTGTCCAGGTGTCGCCGTCGACGGATACGTCTGGAAGGACATCATCATTACCGCCCTAGGTACGTAATGTACTATTTCTCAAACATGCGCGGAAATGTTGTCGTTACGTTCGTGGAAATAGACTCGAAAGTATCACGTTTCGGGCGCCGTAGTGACACTTGCTATGAAAAGGATTTTCATACTACTTTGCAGGCCTAGGGCGCTCGACCGCGCAAGCGGGCCGGGCGCGGCCGGTCACTGTCGGGCGGGCGCCGGCCGCGACACGGTCCCCGCATTATACCGAGAGATACGGAGTGCGATAGAGTTTTAGGCTTTAAGTATTAGGTTTTAGGTCTTATTTTCACGCATTATTTTGAGAAAAGCACTATACATGCCTCGTCGTGAAAACGGATTCCCGGCCTCGTATCCCTATCCGTATATACCTACTTGGCCGGAAATCCCTGTTTTCCCAGCCTCTGCTGTAATGTACTATTATCGCTCTTTGAATTAAATTTTATTGAAATCAGCTTAGCAAAGCTTCACATAAGCTTGATTGCTAATATTGCTAAGCTGATATTATGTAAGGATGCTTTCGCGTGGTAATGATGCTAGTCCAGGCTGCACGGTATAGTACAGGAGCCGGCACGTAAACAAGACGAGCTTGTTTGTCCCGCAATAATTACGTCTTAACGATGCCTTTGCCAGCGACGTTAACAAACGACGGTTCCGTAGCTTACCTCTCCTCTCCACGATTGCAAAAAGGTCTTAATCACTATTCAGCTTACATTAACTTGCAACCTTCTTGAACCATTGACAGGTAACGATTTAAATACCTCCAGTATTATAAAGACATATCTTGTTCAGATTTAGCTTTAAGATACGACTGTTTGTACGCTCGGTTTTCTTGACAAAATATCGAAGTTAGTAATATAAGGGTGCGTGCTAGGACGCATTTTAGTCAGAGAGGGCCTAGTGGAATGAAAACAGATTGGAACGGATGTTTATAAGGGATGTACCTAATCGTTTTTAGCGGGAAATATGAATATACTTTATACAGGGTGTCCCAAGTAACATTTTAGGCTAAAAAGATGCTTAAATTCGCTAGTAAACAGCTTAGAGCTTAAAAACTGATGAATAACGGAGTAGAAAATGTGTTAAAGCTGAACTAGCGCAGAAAAGGTTTCTCTTATACAGTGAGGCTGATTTACCGCTGTATAATGTCGAAAGTATTACTTTTGGCTTTATATTAACATAAAAAAACACCATTATACAGAATTAAGTGCTAAAAAAAGCGAACTGCATTTTTTGAAACCTAAAGCTTTGTAACGGCGGAATAAGAGTATACAATGATGTTATTGTCTGAATAATGATGTAAACCTACTCGGTTATAATGCCATTACATGAAGCTGTATAATACCTGAATAATGGTTCTATAGAAAGCCTTTATAAAGCTGTAACCTTTACAAGAGTTTTATGTAATGTTATAAGCTGTTTAAAAGCGTATTCATACTATTTTATAAAGCCGAAAATTAAATACTATTACACAGCAGCTATTGAACTCGAGGCTGGTAAACACACTCAATTTTTTCCATAGTTCAGCATATAGCTTCAAAATCGAGTACTTGAAGAGCTAATGCTGTTTAAATTACGAACGCCATTAATACCATAACCTACAATCTTTAAAAATCCTAAAATGGGTTTGTTATTATGTTTCCCAATTATAACACTTAAGTAGTTACTAATTCCATGTAGTAAAATAACTTTATTGTTAAATAGAGAAGCATAAGTAACACAAAAGGGTCAATCTAAAAAAAAAGATTCGATCCACTAAATAACAATATACAATCATTATTGAATTATCTATATAATTTCGAGGGCGCGTGAGTTTTTTGTTTACAATTAGTATATACATTCACATAAAACTAACAGCCGCAAGCAGAATAGGTACGGAATATCGATTACTACCGCACTTGGTTTAGTTTCCTTTTGTACACTTAATGGATGCGTATATTTTACAAGATGTCTTCGAATTATGACGTTCCAAAGTAGAATAAACACAACTCGGGTAAAAAAATCTCAGACTTTTGTCAGTTTACTGCTGTGTATATAGGCATAAAAAGTGTAGCCGAGGAGTATTAGCTGTATAATGGAATTTATTTATGCTGTAAATCAGCCATCGCTCAGTAATAATACAGCTGTTAACCAGCTAGATCTACACTTAAAGCTGTAAAATTCGTCGTTAAACAGCTATATTAACACTTAGAGCTGTATAATTTGGGGCCCTTTTTGAGGATATAACGGTCTCCAAGCCCGTCAATACAGCCTTTATACAGCAGAAAAATTGGCGGATACAGCTATTACACAGCTCAAAATGTTACTTGGGTGTTGCCTGTAATACGAGGAAAAAATTAAAACGTAGATTCTACTCCTCAAACTAAACAACGTTTGTTCAGCGACTTAAAAAAACGTACGGTGTGATTTTTAGTACATTTTAAAGTTTACCTGAACACGCAATGTATTGCGAAATGGATTATGTCTGTAGGGTGACAAGACTGACTAGCAATGTCAATTGGACGGATTTTAACGTACATTGAAATTAATATTTAGTTTGTATGAAAAAGAGATAAAGTTAAGACTACATATTTTAAAGTTGTTGAACAATAGTTTTATTGTTTAAGGAATACAATCTACGTTTTATTCTTGGCTCTTTTTACAGGCCACACCCTGTATGTAACCTATTTGTAACCTATATATATATAACCTGTATGTAACCTATATATATATATATATATATTTTTTTTTTTTTTTTTAATACTAATTCAAAAGCGCTGGTGGCCTGGCAGTAGAACTTTAGTCTTTCAATCCGCAGGTCTCGCCGGGTTCAAACCCCGGCTCGTACCACTGAGTTTTCCGGAACTTATGAACGAAATATCATAATGTAACATAGAAGCCTGTAATATTGGGCCGGCGATTATCGAGAACTTTTCTTTTGAAAATACCTATCCGATGTCACCCACCCAAAAGGAAAAACAACATCCCCATTCTGTCGGCGGGATTAGAGCCGCGGACAGACAGATGGACAGGGCAAAACTAAAAGAGTGGGGTAGGACCACAGAACCCTAAAATACGCACATATTTACCAAACATAAAGCTTGTAAAAAATGCCCCAAATGTAACATCTAACAAGCATCTAAATAATTTCTTCCTCTGATGTGTCGAAATGTTTCTTTGTACTTTTTTCCTGCTGCAGAATAAAGGCTGGTATATTCCCATTGCGTTTGACGCAGGCGAGTTTAGGTTGCAGTCAAACCATTTCATGTTGAGCTCAATAATAATTAATAATGTTCTAAACCATGGGCCATATCATAACTATATAATTTTAAACAGAGAAAAAACATTCACGTTGCCTCTACTTTTGCAAAAGAAAATGTCCGAGTTACTGTAAAAAATACTGAAACCCTGTAGGTATGAATATGATATTTGAAGGGTCCCCTTGATTTCTTCAGGATCCCATCATCAGATCCTGACCTGATGACAATCGGACCAACTGTTAAGTATAGCCCTTTCAATAGTACATTACACAACTAGGGTAGTAAAACAAAGAAAGGCCGAGATCGCAGAAGCTTGCGGCCCGAGCTGCAAACGAGGGGCGTAAATATGCGATCGAGGGCTTTCTTTATTACCTCCCGTGTTGTGTACATCATTTTATGTCTACACCTGACCAGAAAGCATCTTTCAAAAAGCCACTTTATGCCCAGGTGTGGCATAAAGAATTTTTCAAACCGGTCCAGAAGGTCCTTCGAATAATCGTGAAAAAGACTTGAAGTGATTTTCACTAGGTTTTTTTTATATACAACGACGGTGGCAAACAAGCATACGGCCCACCTGATGGTAAGCAGCCACCGTAGCCTATGGACGCCTGCAACTCCAGAGGTGTCACATACGCGTTGCCGACCGTTCAAAAACAGGAGGATTCACTGTGTTGACGGCTAAAGGAACAAGAGAGGTCCCTCGTCGTCAACACACTGGGTCCTCTTTGAGCTCTTTGGCAACCTTACTCACCAGCAGGAACACAACACTATGAGTAGGGTCTAGTAGGTACAACTTCAATTTTCACTAGGTACAACATTTGGGCCAAAAAAATCTTAGGGATGTCTTCTCCTGTTACTCAATGGAGGTATTTCGTTGAGCTTGGCAAGCGACTGGAATAAATTGAGGTTAAAATGAGGGTAGGACGAGAATTTGCATGAGGACATTTATTCTGTGTGAAACACTTCCAGTGTTGTTGTAAATGGTTTTTAGGGTTTGAGGACCTAAACGAGAATTTGTTAAATAAGTTACACAGATTTAGGTCCTAATTTGTCGCTCCGTTTTTGTTGACCCAGACGCAAAAAGGGGTGTTATATACGTTTGGCCGATATGTGTGTCTATGTATGTATAATGGAACAGATTTTTTGAAGTGAAAACTTCTTTAGCCGCGTTGGCCAATTTTTGGCAGGGGAAAATCGTATGGGTTTGCGTCTGACATTCTGACGTCATCGTCACGAAAACGATTGAGAAACATGTAAAATGAAAGTGTAAATGAAAAATAAAGTAAAGTGAGGTGTAGATGAAGTGAAAAAGTGGAAAGCGAAGAAGTGAAAAGAGAAAAAGTGAAATGCGAAAAAGTGAAAAGTGAAAAATAAAAAGTGAAAAAGTAAAAAAGAGAAAAGTGAAAAAGTGTAAATGCTATGGCAATCCCTATAACTGCCAATTATTATTTTTATTAGGTTTACTAGTCAGTGATCTTAGACAAGTTTATTTCGAGCACCTGGCCCGCTTAGCTACTTCAGCTGACTGTACACGGGTAGATGATACGTGTAATGCCGGATTACGGGATTAGTATACGGCAAGGGATTATACAACTTAAGGGATAGGAGAAGGTGCCGTATTCTAGTTTTAAAATGTATAAACAATAACATTAACATCACAATCTCTCTTAAACAAAACCAATATTGAAGTCGTATTGTAGTTGCATAGCAGTCATTTTCAAGCAAATTCCGTCATTTTTGATTCAGACGTGTAGGCGTTAGCTGTATTGTGTTGTTATTGCATTGGATATGCATTGAAGTTGGATCGTGCACAGAAAAAAAAGATATCTTAATCCAAGATATTCATTCTTGTATATAAGGAAAATCGATAATTTCTAGAACCAAGTATGATTTTGTTGAATCAAGTATGATTTTGTTGATCAAGTATGATTTTGTTGATCCAAGATAGAACTTACTTGGTTCAAGATACTTTTTTACTTGATTTAAGAAATTATCGATTTTCCTTATATACAAGAATGAATATCTTGGATTAAGATATCCTTTTATCTGTGTGTCTGTGTGTGTTTTAAAGTTAGAATACGGCCCAAGGACACGGACACATGGATAAATAGACCACGCAAACACACCGGCTACGCTACATGTCAACATTGGCGCATGCGTGTGTATGATAGATACGAGTATCAACGAAGAGATAAAATGTATGAATGTTGTATGTATTTTACAAGTATATTGTGCTATTATTTTCGTAAAGGTACCATTTGGCGGTCAGCGTTTAAGCTTTAATTTGCTCAAATACATTAATTATACCTTGTGCAACCTAAGAAGCGGTTTTTGACAAAAAAAGCGCTGGTAGCCTTGCGGTGAGTCGTCCGACTTTCAATCCGGAGGTCTCGGGTTCAAAGCCCAGCTCGTACCACTGAGTTTTCCGGAACTGATGTACGGAATATCATTTGATATTTACCAGTCGTTTTTCGGTGAAGGAAAACATCGTAAGGAAACCGGACCTAATCTAATCCCAAAAAGGTCTAGTTTCCCCTCTGGGTTGGAAGGTCAGATGGCAGTCGCTTTAGTAAAAAATAGAGTCTACGCCAATTCATGGGATTAGGTTGTCAAGCGGACCCCAAGCTGGGATAAACGCTAGGAGGAAGATTATTGTGCTATTATTTTCGTAAGGGTACCATTTAGCGGTCAGTGTTTACGCTTTAATTTGCTCAAATACATTAATTATACCTTTTATTTTTTCTTCTTCTTATGGACTTTAGGCGGTATTGCCTGTAGCCAATGTCAAGTATAAAAAGGCGGGAAATAAGAGCTTGTAAGATTCAATCTTTAGGTACAATGCATGGTACAATGTCTTCAATCGATAAGTATTATGTTTAATCAAATAAGTTTTAGGCAACGTTGTTCGGTAGAAGTGGCATAAGCCTTGTTAGTTGCTATTTGTAGAGTGATAGCTCCCTACAAAAGGCTCGAGGAGGCTACAGGTTATTCTGAACCAATCAATGGTTACACGCCTTTTAAGACTAATTCTTCATTTTCCGCACACTTGTTCGTTAGATCACCGCACAATAAGCTATCTATATTACACACTGAACCACGAAAATGAACAAAAGACAAATAATTAATCCCAACGAGTTGCGACCATGATGAGCTCAACCCATAGACTCCTAATTATACCTTGTGCAACCTAAGAAGCGGTTTTTGACACCTGTCACATCAGTACATTTTATAACCTAAAATCGGATAGTACATCGTATAGTCGCCATCAATATCGAAGCGGCCAGGGTACTCAAAAATATCTGAACATGCACTTTATCGCCTTGACAATAGAGGCGTTCTACAGATATTTGTGACCACCTTGGCCTTTCCGATATATCTAATGGCGATTGTACATGGCGCCAAATAGTATCTTTACCTACCATAAGTAGCTATTAGTAGGTATCCAAACCCAGTTATTCTAAAAACATCTGTTTCTTGGAGAAAGCTTTAATTATGTACGTTGGCGTGAAAAAAAGGTACCTAAAAGCTGCAAAATGCTTAAATGCAGGTAATCTTATTCGACGGCGTCACTTCGAAAGGACGACCTTTAAAGAAAAAAACAGCGTTGAAACTTCAGACTATCGTCATATTAAAAGCCCGTAGGCTAGACTTTAAGACCAGTACGGTTACCATGAGTTTGACATTGTCATTTTTCTTTAATGAGTAACGAATTTCTATCTGTGCATCTCGTTTACACTAATATGTTACAAGCAAGATGCACAGATAGAACACTCGATACTCGTTCTCGAAAACGTCAATGTCATAACTCATGGTAAGCGTACTGCCAAAACATGCAACAATGAACTAAAAATACTATCGTGCTACTGTTCTTAGAGAGGTAATAATTTTAAACAAAAAAGAACCCACTTCACTTAGGATCCGCTATTCCAAGAGGAAGTGGCCGAGTTGCTGTAAAAAATAGTGAAATCGCTATGGGTGCTGTGCCTATAATAATTGAAGAGTTCCCTCGATTTTTTCAGGATCCCATCATAAAATAAAAAAAAAAAAAATCGGTTCACGATTCACGGAGATATCGAGTAACATACACACAAAAGAATAATAATGATGATAAAAAAAATTCAGTCGAATTGAGAACCTCCTCCTTTTTTGAAGTCGGTTAAAAAAACAACCTGAACGACTTATAGAGTTTGTCCGAAAAGAAAAGTGTCGTGGTTTATATGGGAGCTCATACGTTCTACGACACTATTCTTTCCGGACAGAGTCTATAAATAGTCAGTTGATATATCAGTATTAGGTACCTACATGTATCACGTTACAAACACAAAAATTTTTTTGGCTTAAAGTACATTCGAATTGACAAACATCGATTTGAACTGTTATCAAGTTAATATTTGTCGGCGAGTTAAGTGCAAGGGACCATTTTGTCGATTTATACAAGCACACTTCATTCTTATGGTCTCTTTTGACGTTTCCCGTGGACTGGCACATGCGTTATTTATTTACATTATGAGCCTATTGTGTCCCACTGCTGCACAGAAAAAAAAGATATCTTAATCCAAGATATTCATTCTTGTATATAAGGAAAATCGATAATTTCTTGAACCAAGTATGATTTTGTTGAACCAAGTATGATTTTGTTGATCCAAGATAGAACTTACTTGGTTCAAGATATTTTTTACTTGATTTAAGAAATTATCGATTTTCCTTATATACGAGAATGAATATCTTGGATTAAGATATCCTTTTATCTGTGTGGGCAAAGACCTCCCCTCTTTTCTTCCAGTTGTTGCGGAGTAGCGCTACCTCTGGCCAGTCTCGCAGGGGTCCAAGTTATCCCGCCATCGCCGTCGCGGTCTGCCGGATCCTCGGTTAGACTCGTGAGGTCCACTCAGTGGTTATCTTAGGCGATTATCACACTGACGACGGATCCGCATGAGGCGCCGGTGCGCGAGAGAGATAGCGCTCTGCATGTGTATAGCGCTGTCTCGCTCGCACACCGGGGCCGCATGCGGATCCGCACCAGTGTGATAACCGCCTTAGCCCACAAGTCGTTTGGCATGCGGCAGACGTGACCAGCCCAGTCCCACTTCAACTTACCCGAAATAAAATAGAAAATTGTATGCCGAAAAACCCATACGTACAGTCGCCATCAGATCGGAGCGGCCAAGGTGGTCACAAATATCTGAACAACGCCTCTATTTGCAAGGCGATCAGTGCTTGTTCAGATATTTTTGAGTACTCGGGCCGCTCAGATATATTTGATGGCGACTGTACATAAACGTCGTAAAAGCCATTTAGAATTTTATTGTAGTTACAGTTCTGCATTCAATCAAAAACTTTACTCCCGCACTATCTGCAATCGCACACACGACTAACGTGCGACTTTTCAGTCGTGCAAACTGTAGTTTCAAAACTTGGTATTGTTGAAACAAATCGAGCCCAGATAAAAGCACCCAGTTCACGAAGACCCCTCGATCCAGAATCATCGCTCTTATGTCTGAGGGTTTAAGGGGACGGTAGGGGGTGGTTGGGGTCAAGGTGGGTTGGTGGTGAGCGCGTGAAGGTTGAGCAAGTTGTGAATCAATCAACAGAGAGAAGAGACGGAGTACTGTGGTATTGCGCTTGCGTAGCAGTAGGGATGGGCCGTGTCGATGGAAATTTGAAGGTCATTTATGGAAACGTGGGAGGTTGAGGAAATTAAAAAAAACTTTATTCTTTAAAGTAAGATATCTTCAACTTCATATCCTACTAACCGCTTCAGACAGAGATTAAAAGAAATTAATATAATTGACAGGTAGGTATAACAGCACAGTAGCTAAGTAGCTAGCTAGTACTTGTGTTGGAAGTATACGTAGACAGTAAAATAGGTACGGCTGAATAAGCATTTATTAACCAGTTTAATTAACTTAATGAAATCACTTATTTTTTTACCGGCTATTTCAATAAAACTACTTTTTACTGTAGCACATTTTCAACAGTGAACGTTACTGGACAAACTATCGATTTATCACAAGAGTTAGCTCAGAAAAGCTATGAATAATAAAGCAAAAATGTAGCATTACTACCTGGTACCAAGTCTATATTGGCGATATTTATTAAATCACCAAAAATCGATGACGATAGCTTAACACCCCTTCAAATATAATTTTAACCTGCATACATACAGGAAAACGCCAATAATGTAGCACATAAAAAACCCGCATAGCTAACCTTGCAATTGAAACTATTATTAAGAAGCCTGATTTTTTTCGAATTACAACACCAAATAAATAAATAAATAAATAAAATAAATATAATGGGACAATCTTACACAAATCAACCCAGTCCCATAGTAAGCTCAATAAGGCTTGTGTCATGGCTACTAGGCGACGATACATATAATAGATAGATATAGATAAATACTTAAATACAAATCATCGATAAAGCGTATTATCGCCTCACTTAGGCACAACACTAGTCGCTCGAGTCCCGCCGAAACTCGCCACTTAGGTACTAGTCAGTTTACCCGCGACATCCGAGCACGCTCCAATGCCGCCCGCCGCTACTCGAGGTACGTCAAACTTGTATTTAAAAAAATACACAAAAATATTTTTTGCCAAAAAAATTTTTACACATATTTTTTGTTTTGTGTTTTATTGTGATGGATAGCGAAATAATACGGTTGTTATTGTGATGGTTTTCCGGCGTGTAATGTTTTGAAGCGAGCTTGCCTCCGTTTCTTGGGCGATTTGTAAATAGAGAATCTTAGACGTATTTTTGGGTTTTTTTATGCTTTCGGTGGATTCTAGCCATTTGGGATGAGATAAATATGGCTTTCAAAATAAGTTACGTGGTATTTTCCTTGGAGTTTCGATATTTTTTTTACTTTAGAATGTGTAGGTATACCTACTTACCCGTTTCAACACCCGGTTTATTACGGATAAATAATCGTACTCATTTTGTTAATTAAATTACAACATGTAAATGAATTGTATAATTAACTACTGACGTTGAAAATAATTTAAATATCAAAACTCAAAAGTGAATTTAAGCATGTTCGATACAAAACCACGAACCAATTATCGTGATTATTTACGTTATAGAGTGCGTGTCAAATCCTGAACGGCGATAACAATAAACGAAGTGAGCTGACGCCATTAGATGTAGCATCGGGCTTATTTGCATACACTATTTATCATTGGATTCATTCATTAATTGGGTATGCAATTTTGAGTATATTTTTAATTACCACTTGTGTACAATCGCCATCAGGTATATCTGAGTGGCCAAGGTGTTCACAAATATCTGAACAACGCCTCTATTCTTAAGGCGATAAAGTGCATTCAGATAAGTTTGAGTACCTTGGCCGCTTTGATATATTTGATAGCGACTGCAGAAACCCTCTTAGTTGATCTGGAAAATATCACTTTATAGCAGTAAGCTACTATAAGGCAGCTGTCACACCGATTAGCGACAAACGAGTTGAGATAAGCGAGTTTTTATGCAAGAAAATGTTTATACTCGGAAAAGTTAAGCTGGTGGAGTGAAAAATGCTTCTTTTTACAAGATTAATAGAAAAAAACCGGGCGCGTTGCATTTTTCAATAAATGTACTAGAATACAATTTTGATAAATCAAATCAAATTAAAATGACTGACAATATCAACAAATTAATCATCAAAGAAATCTTAGACTCTCGCATACATACAAAGTTTGCACTTGATAGGACGCGGTTCAAAGGTTAGTGACGCGATTACGGATTGTAATCGGTTACTTTTAGTATGGAACAAATTTGAATTTTAAGCGGAACCGAGTTTTTATTTAAAAAATAACCGAGTTTCTATACTTGGAAGCGATATATGGCATATCGATACCTACACGATTTTGTACAGGTGTAATAAAAATAGTGGTATCGTATTCATTATGAAAAACTAAGAAACGTTCTTGATTATTTTAATCAAGCACTCATTTGAATACAAATAATTGTCCTAGTAAATATAACCCTTACCTGATTCCCTTATTTATTTTTAAATGGTATAGTTTTAGATACATAGGTACGTTAGCCAAGTTGACTTCTTTAATTTTAGCAACGAACTTTGCAGGCTCCATGCGAAGCGAGTTACTCGGTTGTAAATAGCAAAAACTTTTATTGACTGAGGAGCCGAGCGTAGCGAGGCGACGGACGTCACCGTTTTCACTGGTACAGTCGCCATCAGATATATCGGAGCGGCCAAGGTAGTCACAAATATCTGAACAATGCCTCTATTGTCAAAACGATTAAGTGCATGTTCAGATATTTTTGAGTACCCTGGCCACTCCGATATATTTGATGGCGACTGTACGACGATTTGGCAGATTGATGTGTGTGGTGTGTATTGGTTGGTTGGTCAGTGTAGAGGTCGCATTTTTCATCCGAATTCGATGAAACTTGGCATGTACGTTCCTTGATTTATTTGCCAAATATTGTCGAGCCATTTTTTTGATTGGGGGGAAAATGAGGGAAAAAGGGGGAAGTTTGCTGTCGCGTTATTTATGGACGCATTTCAATCATTTTCGAGTAAAAGGTCAAGCCCACATATCCTTAGAGGTTGTTGTAAAAAAAGTTTCGAGGGAGGGGTAAAGGGGGGGGGGGGGGGTGCTCTGAAGTCTACGGTTCACAGAGCTACTAGTTTGTAGCTGTTTCATTAATTCAAGATTGGGCTACTTAATTATGTGCTTTGGCACACATAATTCGTTTACAAAATTAGCACAAACAATCGTATACTGCTGTTATTAACCTCTCAATACTTACTAATTTAATCAACGACTTTCCTCAAACATCATGATTAAACAAGTTAAAAGGTATTCCCCGGTTTATGAAATTTTAATTATTTAGGTCAAAGCGTGTGGCGGATATCATCTTTGATTGTTAAGTGACGAAGCCAGGGGTTGACCCCTTTTTTTTGTGTATACACCTGATTATAAAGCTGTAGTTAAAATAATTATGTGTGTATTAAAATATGGAGTTAACTTGGTTTAGTAATAAAGGAAAAATTTAAACATCCACTACCTTGGGCGGACTCGAACTCACGACTCCGACTTTCATCATCCTCCTAACATTTGTCCAGGTTTTATGGTTACGTTTCAATTGTGCCTGGGGTCCACTCGGTAACTAGTGGATTATCATACTAGTGCTTAGAACGTATGAAGCTCTGCTATCAGACCGTCCAATCCGATAAAATTAGATCGATCGTATTGGATTAGGCATGTTGTTGATGTTTTCGTACAGTTCGTGAGCTTTATGAAGAACCTTCGGGAATCGGCGATGACACGAAGGTTATGCTTTTTCATGTGTCACTGTTGATTGATACCCGACGTCTCTTTCTAAAACCCGAAGGTGCTTCTGAGAGCTCATGGACTGTAAAACCTCGTAAAATTACTTTTATAAAATTCCATGTCTAAGGGGGCCCACCCGTCGTCCGACGCACTGATGGTGGGTGGGGCCCCTTAAGGCGGCCTTCACACTGCTGCGGTTTCCTCATGCGGCGCCGGTACGCGAGCGAGATAGCGCTGTCACGCTTGCACACCGTCGCCGCATGAAATTGCGGTGCCATTGTGATAACGCTTAAGAAGTATCACTTGGAAACCTGCTTTAAAAAGCGCTATGGTGTCAGAAAAGTACACTCAGCTTACTCATAACACCCCACTTGCGTTTAGGATAAAAAATGCCTTAAACTGGTATTTATGACGACATGACCTGACATGACCTGACATTCCTAGGTTTGGCAGCAGTCTGCGGCGGCGTGCCAAAACGTCCATCCGCAGATTTACTGTTTTGTAGCAACTCAGCGGATCTCACGTTGCCAAATAACGTATTATTTAGTCTTTTATTGTATCGTAGGGATCATTTAAAATATGAGTTTTATCTTAAGACTGATAATAAAATAGATTATAAACATTAGCCGCCCAGAGGCCAGTAAAAAGGAAACCCACTACATTTACTACTACTACTACTAAAATACGTTTTAGAAATAGTTGCCATTTTTATGCGGGGTGAGCAGTGTAGATTAGGCGCGTAATTGTCCTAACTTTGAAATATTGATTTGTTATGGATTCCGGTTTTTTTTTGTGAATATTATTTAGTTTTGTCATGAGATCTAATATAGTTGTTATTCTAATATTTGTCATTCAAACGTTTGACGAACGATATTGACATAATACAATCTGATTTCGACATTTATTTAGAATTATCTTGATAAACATTAATATTTAAATTTAAAGAAATGTTTAAGACGTGTTACAACTTACCCCGGTATAGGGGCTTTTTGTAACAGCCATGGAGTATATAATAACCAATGGTCGGCGGGGGTGAGCTGTTTTCATAGTAATTTGACGTATGTCGTGTCAAATTAATATGAAAACAGCTCACCCCCGCCGACCATTGATAATAACATACAATAGTTTCTTAATTTGTTAAGGTTTTTTTCCTCTAAATATCTGCATCCACGTCCGCGGATGTCAAAAAATCAGCATCCGTAACATCCCTGATCTTGACTTATAGGCATAACTTCATGAAGCATTCAAAAAAGTGAAAAAATCTGCTAACTAATGATCATATCAGCTGCATGAAGTGTTAACGTGAGTTTTATTGGCCAACCCTTTCCACGCCAACGACCGTTACACGTGACAATTTTTAAATTCACGGTCTTAATACGAACCCTTATACTTTAACATATGGTTTATTATTAAAGTGAAACTTTTATTCCACTGCCTCAAATTTTAAAGCCTGTCTTCTACATGTCGCGTTACACGCTGTAACGTAGATTCTCGTTTATAGTAAAGTGAGGCTTATTTTATAAGCAATAAGGTTAATGTCATGTTGGCATGACTGGTAGTCAACCGAGGTATATAAATCTATATTTCGCATCTTAGCATAACAGCAGCGGTGGCAACTGGCACTGTGCTATGGCATGAGACTTACGATCGAATGGGCGCGGGTTCAAACCCCGCGGGATGAATTATTTTCTTCTAAATTTTAGAAATAATTTTTGATTATATTTAATGAATTACGTTTGGCAAGTCATTCCAGGTCTGTACGTTTAGCATGACAAACCAATTGGGCACCAATTTCTAAGCGCCATGCTAACATAGTAAAGTTCATAAAACATTCATGTCATGTTTGCAGTCAACCGCGGTAACATACTCGTACAAATCTATATTTCGCGTCTTAGCGTAACTGCAGCGCTGGCACTGTGCTATGGTATTAGACTTACGATCGAATGGGCGCGGGTTCAAACCTCGCGGGATGAATTATTTTCTTCTAAATTTTAGAAATAATTTTTGATTATATTTAATGAATTACATTTGGCAAGTCATTCCATGACATGCCAAACCAATTGGGCACCAATTTCTAAGCGCCATGCTAACATAGTAAAGTTTCACTTGCATCGTGGTTTCATAAAACGACACAATGTTTTTTTATTATTACAAGTTACAGGTAATATACTCGTATAGGTAGGTAAACTTGTGGTTAAATGGTTATTCCGTTTTTCAAGCACGTCCGTGAAGTTTTTTTAGCAAAACCTTTCTTGATCGTTAATTTTCGACCGTGTGCGAAAAATAGCAATTTCATGGGTAATTAGGAGGTGGCGCAGAAAAATGGCCGACAGGTGTTGCTAGCTTTGCACCCTGTACATAACTAGTGTTATACGTTATACAGGGTGTTTTTTCAATAACTAGCCATATTGTGCGAGGTGATTTGGTAGGCCATACTAAACAACGTTTACTGTGGGGTCAATTCCGAAATCTCACACAGACAGACTCTATCTTAATTATTTTTGGGACAAATTTAATCTACATTCAAACAACTATGTTTCTAAAATAACTTCAACCTGCGATTTCGTTAGCTTAGCAGCCATTAAAATCTTTCAACCCCTAAGGGGTTGAATTTCCAAGTATCCTTTTAAGTGGAGGTAAAGTAATTTGAATGTCTGCCTTCAACTGTTTAAAAACGGTATGGGTTTTCTGTCAGTGAAACTGTTTCATAGAGTTATATACAGGATGTAACAAAAAGACTGGTGATACGTTTAAGGGCATAATTGGTAGGTATCGTATTGCGAGTTAGAAAAAGTAGAAGAAAAAATTTTTGGACGCGAAATTATTTTTTTTTGTATGAGGCACGTTGTCCCGGCCGGTCAACCATCCATACCATTTTTTTCGCGCAGAATTTTTTTTTCTTACTTTTTCATAATAAGAACACGATACCAAAAATGCCCTTAAAAGGATTACCAGTATTTTTGTTACACCTTGTATAGTACATTAGGTACTAAGAATTGCTGGGACGTTCTTCTTTTTCAGTAACAATTTGAAGTTTTTCAACCATCACTAAAATTATGATGGGAATGAATTTAAATAAAACCGTTTTGTAAAAGGACTAACAACTGTTTCTTATCACGTCGGTAACGAGTTTTTTAGTGCACTAGTTCTGGAGAAAATATTGTAACAGAGTGGTCCTTTTTAGCGGGGACAGAGTTGAGTTTTAACAGCCTGTCACGATGTTAAGTAAATAAATGTTTAGTTTAAATACATATGTGCTGAAAAAGAAATTGACAGATAATTTTATATCAACTAGGGAAAATAGATTTTAGATACTTTTTTCGTATAAAAAGCAATTTTTATTTCCAATCCGACCTGGTTGACTTTTTTTCATCCTGATAATTATCGGGATGAAGGGAAAAGTAATCAAAATAGAGAATAACCTTGGCTGTATACTTTGGGTACTAGTCAATACTAGAAGTGACTAATAAGACATGTCCAAACCTGAACGTATAGTAGTCAAATCGTAATTGAAACACTTATGAAGCATAGCTCCTCTTCGCATTCAAAATCCGGTCCTAAATAAACCTCGGAGCAAAAGGTTTTCGAGGGTTGTCCCACGAAAAGGACTAAAACAACCTCGTAAGGCCCAATGTAGGGCGAAAACATGTATAAACCTATATGGATTTTATATACTTAAGAATAGTAAATATCACTGAAAAAAATGTGTGCCAATCAAGTGGATTTTTAGCTTGTTTGGAAATTTCTTGATGGAATTGATCACAACATAAATAAACTTATGACTTTACAAATTATTGCAGCCATAGAGTTAAAGTGATTGAACACGTGAACAGCTTTAGTAGTTGACCGTAATGATATCGCATCGTAAAGGCAAACAAGTAAAAAAAATGTCTAATTTTACCAAAGCAGACATTTGTTTCAATCACTCATTGTTAGTTACTTCAAAAAAGTTGATTCAGACTTGATTATAAATGTGTGCGTGCCTATCGCAAGCGAATAATATATGTTAGATATGATCAACTTTAGACTGGATAGCCACATACAAGTATTTTTTGTTAACTTTGATAATGTTGCAGTAATCAAATTAAAATGGTTGCTGATATCATTGTACTTGATATGCTTAGGTGGAAACAAGTTACATTATAATTGTTAACAAAATCTTGTTTGCTCCAATCACAATTTTTTTTTCAGTGAAGCCCTCTAGTGCCTGAGGCCGGGTAAAACAAGCCGCCCGGCGCCTTCAACTCCAAGATCATAATACTGGAAAGCTTATCAAACAACTCAAATTAAAAATATTGATTTAAATAATTATTTGCTTTGGTCCTCACTTGTATAGTCATGGACCCGGATTGTTGAGCCAGTTGCAATTGTTTGACGACGTAACTGACAGTTGACAGCTTGTCCGTAACATCGATCATTCATAAAAGATAAAAAAAAGATAAAACACATTAATTCTTCAATTTAGGCACATTACAATTCACTTATGAACGTCAGAGAGAAAAAAGAAACTACCACCGGTTCTAACCCTACACCTCTGACCCGAGAAGTATTACTTATTACCGGCAAGAAACTTGGCGGGACTTATTTTTCAAAACAGTAATAGATTGTATAACAAAGGATTGTTATGAAACAGATTCCTGTCATTAGTTACAAGCTTATATTGTATTTACTCGTAGTTGTACCTTTCCCATCGTCTGTATTAAAATCTTGCAAATTAAATTTGACCCATTTCCTGGTTTCCAATGGGTAAGGCAACTGTTAACAGTTAGCAGCACGTCACTAGTATTTTTCTATGGGATTTGGCTTAAAAGACCAGCATCCAGATAAAAAAAAAACTAAAAAAAAAACAAGACAACACTGTTTATATAAATTTTTGGCAAAAACTTATTTTTAATTTACGTATATTTACTTTACTTTACTCTACGTCCGACACTCACAAGATATTTATAGTTAAAATTGAGTAAATAAACAGAACTCACTGAGCCTAAAAATAAATTGAGCGAAGTAAACTACTTCGCACTAAATACCCGGAACCAATAATGGCTTCGCATGTGACTGCGCACCCCACTTTGACATGTGGAGTGTGAAACAGGCTTTGTTTTCATTAGTAAAAAAAATTGCGTATATTGAAATGTTTAAGTATAATATACGTAGATAACTGGAACTGGAAAAGTGGCAATAAGCTTTAATTGATTTAACTGACATGTTTAAAATATTTATAGATCTTAATGTTTCAAGTTAAGTATCAATCAATCAATTTTTAAAATAAATGGCATTCTGTTCACAATATTGGGACAATTTTGCCAATGTCAAAGTAGAGACGACAAGTGTACGGTTAATTAGTTAAAATTTCGCTCCAAGAGCTGGAAGTTGTACGGTGAGGTTAGGCTTTTTATAAGGAGATAGCTACTCCCTACAAAAAGCACGTGGACTAACGGATATCTAACTCAAACAGGGGTTACACTTGTTTTGAGATTAATTCTTCATTAGTTGCACACTAGTTCGTTAAATCACTGCAGAATAAGCTATATATTACACACTGAATCACGACAATGAACAAAAAATAAGAAGTTAATCACAAAACCAAACCACCTTGCTCGACAAGATGGCCGCAAGTCCAAGTTAAGTAATATGAGTGGGTTTATAAGTGACTATAAAAAAAAAAACAAATTTTAACTCTGATACATGTCGACAGAGTTGAAAATTATAAAGGCCATATAGGGTCTAACAAAAATACTGGTGATTCGTTTAAAGGACTTAATTGGTATCGTATTGCGTTGCGAGTAAGAAAAGTTTTTTGGTACCGAAAAAATTTTTTTGGGACACCTGGCAGTTGGCCAACCTTCCAAACAAAACCATTTTTTTTATTTCTATACTTTTCATGATTAGAATAATATAATATTATACCAATGATGCCCTTAAAAGGATCACCAGTATTTTTGTTACACCTTCGTATGCGGTAAAGGGTTAATTAACATTTAGTTTATGCTTTTTTTAAAGGTACGAGCTGCGGTCGGCCTAGTAAGGAACCCTATGGTATTATTGATATTCTTACAAAGTATCTACCCCAAGGGTTCCATACTTCATTTTACTACGCTCATCTTATAAAACCTAGTTGTTTCCCCGAAAAATCTTTTACAAGTCTCCGCCGATAAACACTGCCACTTTAAATATGTTTCGGAACGTTCTCGAAGGCTCGTAAAAATACATCGGCAAAGTTTTATAGGGCCGGATAAGATAACAAATACTGTGATTCTGTTATTTTATAGGGAGGGTAGGAAAACTAATAACACTTGCTTTGTACTGCGTCGAATCCATGAATGAAGCTTCTTTATGGTGACACATAAAAAAGATATTTCAAATATATATATTCCACGTCCACTCGGAAAGGAGTATTTCTTGGAAGCAGTGGGTAAAAAGGAATTTTGATCCATTCATGTGGAAAGTTATTTGATGCAAATTTGATTTATTTCTTCACGTTATCGTAGGACGGACTATAGAGTGAGGAGTTTGAATGGAACATTTAATTGAAGGCACTTGACATAGTATTTGAAAATACTGTAATTACTGTACTAAATATACTTTACAGCTAAATTTGTTTACCTCTCGAGCCTTGAAACCTTTTCAACGCTCAAGTTTACATTTTAAATTACATTTGGATTCATTTCCTTGCTTGGTTCATTTCATTTCATTTCATAACAATTGTCTGTTTACAAAATGCCGGTCTCAAAATAGAGATTTATTTCACAAACTAAAACTCCCAGTCTAATTGACGCTTATAAAACGGTATGGTACGAATATATAAGTACCTAGATATGTAGGTAGGTACCAAAGTTTTAGCACAATAGCTAGGGATACACGCACAGATGTGTCCGCCGGATTTGCCCGACGGATATGCCCGGCGGACAGATCCGTCTGTGTATGGCGCGAATTGGACACGGATGTGTCCGCCAGACGTCTGTTCGCTGTCTGTCCGTTGTCCAATTCGCGCCATACACGGGTGGGTGTGTCCGCCGGGCATATCCGTCGGACAAATCCGGCGGACACATCTGTGCGTGTATCCCAGCTAATGTTTTCCTCGCCGAAATACCGGATTAACATTGTATACAAGAAAATAAGCAAAAAGGGTCACTTTTACCCCTACAGTCATAAATCGTCTATGACCTTGTTTTTGCCGTTTTATTACTTTATTATATTTGTCATCTACAATGTAGGGGGCAAGCCGAGTGGCTGCTGTTTGTCGAAAATAAGGCTTGTTTTACTAGTTGTTAAGAGACAGTGCCGCGTTTTTTGATACTAATATCGATCTATAAGTAGCGAAAGGGTTGATTTGACCGAGGTTCTCAGTTTGACCCATATGTATGTTTGTCCGTGATTATCTCGCATTTAGCTGGACAGATTTTGATGCGGTTTTCAGAAAAGTATTTGATACATTCTGGAGAAGGTTTTAGTATAGGTACCTGAGGCTTTAGTACGCCTGTAAAGGCGCGCTAAAGAAATAAGCATATGAAGGTACATACTCTCGTAAATCATAATATTCAGCAGCAGCAGCCGGGTAAAAGTTGATTCACCCATACGAATATATGTCGGCGGTAATTACCTGATACTGCTGATATATGTACCGCCATACGTTTAAAAACCATACAATGGATCGAGTCAAATGTTCTGATAACAAATATCGAATGACACGTTGGCTCTTACTTGTTTGAAAATAGAATCAAATTTCCAATAACACTGTTCATTTGCATCAATCTGTTTCATAACAATCCTTTGTTATACAATGTATTCTGTGGGTAATGGAAATTATCAATACAGGAAGAAAAATTCAGAGCTCAAATTTCTAACACGTTTATCTAGAGAAACAGTCGTATTTATTTACAGTGACAACTTAAACTTTTTAAATAGGGTACTCTCCAGTATAGGAAGCTTAATTGTTTTGTTGCGTTCATAAAATCAAAATTACAACGACTAAACTATATTACGACCAAAAAGTGTAGAAATTAAAAAGTGGCAACATCGTAGTGTCGTCCCGTTTTGTTAGATTGATTTGAAAGGGACGACACACATGTTGCCATTTTATAATTTCTATACTTTTTGGTCGGAATATACACGGGAAAATCCAGGTGTAACATGTGTTTGCTTTATAAATGAGATGTATTCATCTTATAGTATTGTGACGTCACAATATTAGTCTCCCGTATAAACTTCATAAAAACAAATCGTTTTGACGTTTCCTAAAGGCTGATTTGACTTCATAGGATGGATTAAGAAGGGGAGCATCACTTTACGTGTACGGGAGGTATCCTAATAAAAATATTTTACCAGTTTTTATTCGACCACATTGTCGGCGTGATTAATGCACGTACTCATACCAAATTTTAGCTTTCTAGTACTAGGTCACTGACAGCGGACAGAAGGACGGACATGGCGGAACTATAAGGATTCCCAGTTGACTACGGAACCCTAAAAACGGGGTTAGAAAGAACAAGAGAAGCTTGCTTTAATTAAATCTGGCGGAGGATTGGGACATAAATTTATGGGACCGTTGTCCCGAAAAATATACGGGAGATTCGCCTTGGCTTAGATTTTTGTATGGATAATTGGTACGGTAATAAATAATCACCCTGTTTACTTACAGTAAATAATAAAGTCTCGTATTATTTTAACGGCTAGTCGGTAGTGACCACGCCTATGAAGCAGGAGGTCCCGGGTTCCAATGCTGGTCAGGACATTTATTTGTGTGTTTATCACGGATATTTGTTCCTGAGTTATGGATGTTTTCTATGTATTTAAGTATTTATCTATATCTATCTATTATATGTATCGTCACCTAGTACCCACAATATAAGCCTTATTGAGCTTACTGTGGGACTGACTGGGTTGATTTGTGTAAGATTGTCCCAAAATATTTATTTATTCAACTTAAAATTACCACTAAACTTAATTTAAAAATCGTTTACAACGCACCACAAACTATACTAAAAAAAACACAACTTAAAAAGTTAACCAAAAAAACAGAAAAAAAGAAGGTTAGATTAAAAAGTATAATTTTTTAGCACAGACCATTCTGAATCCATTCCATTTATTTATTTAATGTTTATTGTAATACAAGTGTGCAGCAAAATGTAGGCATTTTCCTACAAAAGCCGTATATGTAGTTTGATTGTGTCAGGTATTGCGACCACACAATTAAGCTTATCTGCGGCCAGGTAAATCCGATAGCAGTGACCATTTCGGCGTTTCTCCCGGCAATCCGATTGTCCCGAACACAGTGGACCGGACACGTTACCACAATTTAATCCGTCTCAGAATTCTCAGATGAGGCGTATAGGTATACTGCACCTTGTGCAATCTAAGCGGTTTTTGACACCTGCCATCTCAGTACGTTTTATAACCTAAAATCGATTTTAGGTTATAAAACGTACTGAGATGACAGGTGTCAGAAACCGCTTCTTAGATTGCACAAGGTATAGCTATACATGTATAGTGGCGCCACCACAGGCAAAGAAAATTCCGTCTAAAAACTCTTTGTGAGCAATGTCATCGTCATCACGCACTACCTATACAGGGAGTAACAAAAATACTGGTGATCCGTTTAAGGGCATATTTGGTATTATATTGCCAGTAAGAAAAAGTAGAAGAAAAACTTACGGGACGCGAAAAAAAATCATTTTGTATGGGACACGTTGTCCTAGCCGGCCATACAACACAAACAATTTTTTTCGTGAGAATTTTTTGTTACTTTTTCATAATTAGAATACGATACCAATTATGCCTTTCAAAGTATCACCAGTATTTTCGTTACACCTTAATTCTATGCAGCTTTTGTTCCGGCTTTAGCTCAATTTGAGCCTGAGGTTCGATCGGTAACCTAATCCTATAAACAAAAATTGGCTCAAAACCTCATCCGGATCTACGACGCCACAGACAGACAGGCGTCAATATAATGCTGTGTTTTTACGCTGACGTTTAAAAATGGCTTCTATTTTCGCAAATAACTTCTAAAAGAAGCTCTGCCTTTTGCTCACTGCATTTTGCCATGGCCATTTTCCACGCTCGTGAATTTATTTTTAGGGTTCTTTTCTTGGGTAGAACAAAGTTCGCAGCTAGATAACAATAGAAAGTCTTCAATAAAAATATTGCGTAAATGCTCTTAGTTTTTTTAACACAGAATTAATAAGTGCAAATCATGAAAAAGTAAACCATTTTATAGTAGAAGCAGCTTTATACGGTTAAGTTTAATACGATTTCTTGCATAATGCGCTGTTTTATATCAGTCCCTGCAACTTTTCGTTAAAATATTTACGCATAATATGCTTTCCCGCTTAAGGCTGATTCCACCAGAGATGAGCGAGGATGTCTTGCGAGTAATGTGTTTTTGAAAACCAATAGAACACTTCATTTGTTTATCCTCGCACAACGCAGCTCTAGGATTGGTTCTTAACAAACACATCCTACACAACGCATCCTCGCTCATCTCTGGTGGAAACGCAGCCTAATACTATACATGACGGGCCATCATAAGGACGCAGCTATGCGTTAGAGGGAGCTAACGATGTTGAGATCTCGTTCCGTCATACAGCTGCGTCCCTATGATGGCCCATCATGTAGAGCAGCCCTAATAAGACCCGTTTTCGGCTGGGTCCCCTTAAAATCGCCTTAAGCGAGTTTTACTGTAACATTTGGTCCTCTATCTAATTTAAATCACATCCAAACTATCTATTGTACACTATACATACAGGGTGTCCCAGAAATCGACGTCAAGCCGTGAATGGATGATAGACCAAGTTATAACAGTTATCAGAAAAATACTAAAAAAAATCTATCACATGTTCTTCAAAAATTATGGTCACTTTAAAAATTTACTAGAAGTTAAGAGACCACAGGGCGTGAATATTCTAGTAAATTTTTAAAGAGACCATAACACCCTGTATACCGTTAGCCGTTACCTTTAGATTATTATTAGCAATCGTTCAACAACAACAGACTAAAGGATGATTCACGGTGTCATGTTCCAGGACCGATTTTTAAGTCATAGCTTTTTCCTTCTTTTGGTCTCAGCAATGCTTGGTTAATATCTGTCTGGTTTTAACGGCCCACGGTGTATGACATCCAAAACGCTCGACGCTCCTTACAAAACTCAACTTTGCTACTTTACCAGTGTAAACTTATTCCTCTGTACTGGTATAGACAGCAGCAAAGCCAACAAGGTTGTGCAAAATGAGCAAAACACTACTTTTACTAACCGAACAAAAACGTGTTGAGATAAATTTGAGCACCGCAGACGCTTAGCTACGTCTGCTACTGCGTACCCAAATATTAATTATCGCAATATACAAGAAGCGCAAGCGAAACCACAAGAAAATGATATTTATCAACTAAAGAATAACGTTCTATTTTGTTTGGCTCGATAAACAGGGATGCCAAAAAATCGATTGGTCGACGGGCAAGGAGCCAGGGTTCGGAGTAATTAGTGCAGACCCTGAACAAGAGGATGGTTGTACAGTCAGCAACGAAAGTTGCCGAGCGGACAAGTGTTAGCGGGGCTGTTCAGTAATATGTTATACGAGTATTCATGTGTATTCTTATTTCGTTCGGTAACTTTCGTAGTATGGTTTTTTCTCAGTACTGGGTAATTTGCAGAAAAAATGTACCTTTACTTTTTTTAAATTTCATATATATTTTGAGTCTATGGCATGCAGAATCATGAGCTCTATCGAGTCTGATTGAATAAAAAAAATGACCAACTGTCCCAAAATTTACATACAAAAAATTCGTTACGTTCATAAAAAAAATGTAACGAAAAATTTAATTTCTCAGTTTCGTTACACTTTTTTTATGAACGTAACGAATTTTTTGTATGTAAATTTTGGGACAGTTGGGACTAAGTAAAGGTACATTTTTTCTGCAAATTACCCTACTACTCGTAAAGTGAAGAAAATTGTGCGCGTCAAGCAAAAGTTGTGAAGTTTTGTTTTCACCATGGATAGAGTGCCCCACGATGATTTTTTTTTAGTATTGGACGTTCGTAAAATTTTTGGACCTTCACGTCAAAATCAGGGGTACCGTGCAATATGTTATTACGCTGTGGTTAAGGCTGCTAGGGGTTGTGTGGGATCATTTCCATATAAAACAGATATGCAGAATCATTCTTATTTTTGATTTTAATGAAGTAAAAATCCATATTAAAAAAAGTTCTGCAGAGAGGAAAAACTATTCAAAAAAAATTTTAGATCATTATACAGGGTGTCCCAGAAATCGACGTCAAGCCGTGAATGGATGATAGACCAAGTTATAACAGTTATCAGAAAAATACATAAAAATAGAATATTCACGCCCTGGTCTCTTAACTTCTAGTAAATTTTTAAAGTGACCATAATTTTTGAAGAACATGTGATAGATTTTTTTTGTATTTTTCTGATAACTGTTATAACTTGGTCTATCATCCATTCACGGCTTGACGTCGATTTCTGGGACACCCTGTATAACTATTAATAAATAGCAGTTATTTTAAAAAGAAAGCATATTTATTGCATTTTTTAAATATATACAATTTTAAAGCTTTTAACTATACGCGTGTGTGCAAAATTAACTGTATAACTACCGGCAGTTTTACCTGGTACGGCACGCGCGTATATAGGATGCTTTATATCTTTATTTATTTGGCGTCTAAAGCCTAGATAATATATAGAGTTAATAATTCATTAACAATAATTACCGCTCTGAACCTTTTTTTTAACCGACTTCAAAAAAGGAGGAGGCTCTGAATTCGACTGAATTTTTTTTTATCAATTTTTTTTTGTATGTAAGTTACTCGATATCTCCGTGAATCGTGAACCGATTTTCATTTTTTTTAAATCGAACAGGTATAATCCCTAGATGGTCCCATTGTCGGGGTCTGATGATGGAATCCTGGAGAAATCGAGGGAACTCTTCAACTATTATAGGCACACCTATAGTGATTTCACTATTTTTTACAGCAACTCGGCCACTTCCTCTTGGAATAGCGGATCCTAAGTGAATTCGGTTCTTTTTTGTTTAAAATTATTGGCGCCACCAGTATGGAGTTTGCCAACTGCGATAAGACGTTAATCCCTAAAAGATCACGAGAAAACGTAAATACTTTAATCAAGTGATAAAGCAAATAACTTCGGAAAAATCCATTAAGTTTAGGCAGGCATTCTTCAGGTGTATCCTAAATCGGTCCCATATGTCTTTTTCAGACCTGCTGACACAATATCAACACCCAAAACTGTCTCCCAAGCGTCACCTCGGAACGACCCTTTCATATCACCCGACATATATTTATTGTATAACACAATCGCTCGCCATTTTCCAGTGCCTTTTATTCTGGGAACCTTTTCAGAAGACGTATGTTGCCGCAGGCTACCGCCATTTTAAAAATGTCATTTCCTCCCTAGCTGTCTCTCTAAATTTAATTCTTACGGTCGCTGCTTACGGCTTGGTTTTGTAAGAGAGAATTAAGAGACAAGAGAATTTTTAGGAATTTTAGTTACGGTTTGGAGTTTCAGCGTTAAGTGTCTGCAGAGTAGACGATATTTATTTTAGGACAAATTATAAATTATGATACAAGAAGATTCTTAATTGCAGACTGGGCACTCTTTATTTTCCTAGTTAGGTAAACAATCAATTAAAAAAAATACAGGATATAACTAAAATACTGGCGATCCGTTTAAGGGCATAATTAGTAGCATATTACGAGTAAGAAAAAATAGGAGAAAAATTTTTGGAACAAAAAAAAAGCTGATCAACCCTCCATTCAAAGCCAAAATTTTTTTTTGTTAGTTTTTCATAATTAGAACGCGATACCAATTATGCCCTTAATAATATCACCAGTTTTCGTTACACCTTCTATTAAAAAAATTGTAATATAGGTGTTGTTTCCTTTAAACTATAGTTAAATTTTCTTGCGTTTCAGGGTTAACTAAGGTTTTTGGTTTATAAAATGAACTGCATGTCTAAAAACCACGAAAAACTTTGAATGTCCACGAATTTTACAATTGGTGCCATGACCAGGATCATCAAAGCGATTAAACTTAAGTAACCGAATCCTACGAATCTGCGGAGTGCAGGCGATTATAAGATATAACGTTATAGAAATAAGCACTATAACGACGTGTATAATCCATACTTACTCTTTTGATTACTCACAAATTCACTCTATACGTTGTAGACACTTTTTCGATAAACTACGATCCAGACTGGTAGTACTGCCTCGTCCCTTTCGTTTTAGACACGTTAGAGAAGGACGGGCGTGGAAATACGACTAATAATGTAGGAGCCTACTCGCAACACGTGTCTTCGATTTACTGGGGATCGTAAAATTGATGGCGTTGCCTCGATTGTCTGTTGGGTTTTGTTCAGCGGGTTTTGGACAAATTGCTTAGAATTAGGGTTAGTGCGTAAACAAAGGTGTAATTTGATGGTTTTTATCTTACTTAGCTTTTGCCCGCAACTTCGTCTGCGTAGAATTAGTACCCTATACAAACTTCCACCCCCGTTTTCACCCCCTTAATCATAACTTCTTAAATTAAAACTATAAAGTATGTCCTTTTCCGAGAATCAAACTGTCTCCATACCAAACTTCATCTAAATCGGCATCATTGAGTGCATAAAGTATATGGCTGTGTCTCACTCGCATATTATTTTCTGGCGACCTCATTACTTTCTTAATCAAAACCAGACGCAGTATTTTATTTACTTTATTTTCAGCCTCACTGTGAAGGTGAAGCTAAAACCTTATTAGGGTACCATACCCAAAGGGCAAAAACGGGACCCTATTTCTAAGACTTCGCTGTCCGTCCGTCCGTCTCTCTGTCTGTCTATCCATCTGTCACCAGGCTGTATCTCATGAACAGTTTAAATTTACGCAGCTGATGTATTTCTGTTGCCGCTATAGCAACAAACACTAAAAACCAGAATAAAATCAATATTTAAGGTGGCTCCCATACAACATACATACTTTTTGTCCTTTTTATAGATAATGGTACGGAACCCTTCATGCGCGGGTCTCGCACCAACTCGCACTTGGCCGGTTTTTTAACCTTAAGAGCAATGCTCAATAGATGCGTGTATGACGTGTATGTCGGTATATTTAGTACTAGTAGGTATAGGGCAGATGCCCCGGTTTTGGCCACTTTAAGGAGAGTTTGACTGTTTAGACGTCCGTCATTTTGTGTCAATAAGGAATTATGACACTCTTTTTGTACTAAGTCAGTGAAAATATATTACTATATTTATATGAATCTCCACTGTTAAGATTCTGACATTAGATCTATTTTTTTTTCTTTAATGAAATGTGCGAAAGGGGTCTAGGAGCCAGTTTTGGCCACTTTATTCCATGGTCCCTTACAGCTGAATGACAAATTTATACATGACTGAATATGACAGTGGCATCTGTACTGCCATATTTTACTCTTATATTAACCATAAACCATAGACTCGTAAATTTGTCTATACCTTATTGGAATTAAAAATGGCCAAAACTGGCACAGTGGCCACAACCGGGGCATCTGCCCTATCTTGAAACAGCTCAGTAGGTAATTAATTAATTGCGTCACTTTTAACAGATTATCTTTCCTTTTTTTCAGGTAAGTGTCTTCACTAGTGTGTGTAATTTCCAAAATGTGAGGTGGAATTTCCTAGGAGACCCGTGTGACTGTAAGGCAGCTCAAAGACTTTACCGATACAGAAAATTGGTAGATTTTAGTAGTAAAACTACCCACTAACACATATTAGTGGTCATCCGGAAATCATACGACTATTGAAATATAAAGGATGTGTAAAATTAAGATTTTCGTACTCAGCACGACTCTAAAATTACCTATGCTGATATAATATGTATGTAGCCGAAATACTGTAATGTAAATAAGAGATGTACCTTATCTAATTCCAAAAAACAAAGTTCATTATATCGATCGCTGTGTGTGAAGTGCATGGTGGGGGTAACGAGAACGATCGCAGTGCACAATGTGACAAGAAATTAAACTGCAAAAGCCCCTATACGGATGGTAGAAAGTAAGGATGACAATCTCTATGTTTTGCGATAGCGCCATATGAGATTGTCATCCTTCGCTGCCATCTATTCGCTGTGTATGATTGTGGCGCCATCTCTTGGGAAGGTGGTCAATCTCTTTTTTCCTTTTTTTATAAATAGGTTGTAATCCTTGCTTATATGAAATGTAAATGTATCTGGATGGTTCACTATTTTGACAGCAGACAGGGGATTTGCAGTTTCATTTCTTGTCACATTGAGCACTGCGATCGTTCTCGTTACCCCTACCATGCACTTCGCACATAGCGAATAGGCTCCTTATGTCACCTCAACTGGGTCAGCTGTCAAAATAGTGTATCAGCCAGTTACATTTCATATAATCAAGGAGTACAGTCAGCGCCAAATATATTGTAACAGCTAGAGTAGCCAAATAGTTCGTCACACCATACAAAATATATGGTGTGACGAATTATTTGATCACTTTGGCTGTTACAATATATTAGACGCTGACTGTACAAGCCATTTAAAAAAAAGAGTAAAAGACATTGAACACCTGCCCAAGAGATGGCGCCACAATCATGCACACAGCGAATAGCCAATGAACAGTTACCACAGAGTTATTTCGTCACCCTTGTGGCACGTGGCAGCTTAACACCTCGGGTATTACTTTCGGTCTCAAATGTTGACGATTCTGTCTTTCATAGGAGGGAGAAAGGGAGGCAAAATCACCAAGTATATTGTATGTATGTATATGTATCCCTTTATTGCACATAAACAAGTTTAACACAAGTTTATACAGAAGACTGAGGAGTATAACCTGCCCCTCTGTTTAGCGTTTGTGGACTACGAGAAAGCCTTCGATTCGATCGAGACTTGGGCTGTACTACAGGCTCTCCAGAGGTGCCAAGTGGACTACCGTTATATCGAGGTAATGAAGTGTTTGTACGAGAACGCCTCTATGTCAGTCCGACTCCAGGACCAGAACTCGAGATCCATACCGCTGCAGCGGGGAGTCAGGCAAGGAGATGTAATTTCTCCAAAACTGTTCACCGCTGCCCTGGAGGACATTTTCAAGGGTTTGGACTGGGGAAGGCTTGGCATCAACATCAACGGCGAGTACATCACTCATCTTCGATTTGCCGACGATATCGTAGTCCTGGCTGAGACCATGGAGGACTTAAGTACGATGCTCGACGACCTCAGTAAAGGCTCTGAGAGGGTTGGTCTAAGGATGAACATGGATAAGACGAAAGTCATGTCTAACGCCCATGTAGTACCAACCCCTATTACAGTCGGAGACTTTACGCTCGAAGTTGTAGACGATTATGTATACCTCGGACAGACAGTCCAGCTAGGTAGGTCCAACTTCGAGAAAGAGGTCAATCGTCGAATCCGTCTCGGTTGGGCAGCGTTTGGGAAGCTGAAACATATCTTTTCGTCCAATATTCCGCAGTGTCTCAAGACGAAAGTCTTTGACCAGTGTGTGTTGCCAGTGATGACCTATGGCTCTGAAACGTGGTCGCTCACAATGGGCCTCATTAAAAAGCTTAAAGTCACCCAAAGAGCAATGGAGAGGGCTATGTTAGGAGTTTCTTTGCGTGACCGTATCAGAAACGATACTATCCGTAGCAGAACCAAAGTAACCGACATAGCCCGTCGGATCGCTAAACTTAAGTGGCAATGGGCAGGGCACATTGCACGGAGAACCGATGGCCGTTGGGGCACTAAGGTTCTCGAATGGCGACCATACACCGGAAGGCGAAGAGCTGGTAGGCCCCCTACAAGGTGGACTGATGACCTGGTGAAGGTCGCTGGAGTCCGCTGGATGCGGGTGGCACAGGACCGGTCATTGTGGCGTTCAGTGGGGGAGGCCTATGTCCAGCAGTGGACGTCTTTCGGCTGAAATGATGAAACAAGTTTAACATCAAAACAAGAGTAAAATGGATGCGCAAAGGGGAGATTATCCCTAAAAGATCTCGCACATAAACTTTTAACACGCTTCTTTTTTGCGAATTTATTTAATTATTATCTGTTAAGAAACTTAAGCTAATAATTTTCATAATACTCGACACCAATGAATAATACAAAGAGCCCCTTGTTCGGGAATCCGTAAAAGGTTGAATTGAGTGAACTTCATAACTGTTGCCGAACATTTGTTACTGGTCCGGGGAGTTCGGGGGACGGGGTTGGAACAAAGAACTTTTACGAAAATCTATTCCGATTGATGAAAAACGGATACTTTGATAGATTTTAAGTAACCATTTAAATTGGATAATTCATTATTTTCTTGATCTGGTTGGGTTATCAGATAATCCTACAATTATTATAAATTTAAAATTGACGCGTTTTCCGGATATTTGCTACTTACTTACCTAAACTGCTCCGATATATCTGATAGCGATTATACCAGTGTTACCGATATCATCCAAATACATTCAGACGTTTTTATGTGAGTACCAAACTTCGAAATTCTTATATATATTTACAAGCTTTTGCATTTTATAATATCGTTACTACTTTAGAAAAACTTGTATCTTGTTCTGTCACTCTGTCAGTGTCTTGTATCTTGTTCTGTTCGAAAAGAAAAATGTGGTAACTATGTCTGCGATGCATAATAGAGTTACTGCGTTTCAACTTAGAGAAGTGTCAGATACTAGTTTTTTTTTCAAAGTAATGACGATATTATTAAATTAGAAGGACCACAATAATAACTGTTCTTTTTTGTAGCCGCCATCTTTAAATAGTTGAACAAAACATAATAACCGAGTTTGCCACATTAGTGTCGCGATTATAGGAATGCAACGTTGTATATACCAGTCCTGGTTTTTATGGTCCATGGCAGGTATAATTTACATTAAATACACCTCTGTGTTTCATGTTCCTGCGCGGTTTCTCTAGAAGCCACAAAAGTTGATATTACAGTTAATTTAACCCTTTCAACGTGTAATTGGAGCTCCAGGGCTTGTCAAGGACTTTTGAAGGGAGGTTGCGGCCAAATTTATCATACCGGTATCGGTATCATACCGGTATCGGTATCATACCGGTATCGGTATCATACCGTATCGGTAATGTTGAAAGCATTTATTTTAAATCCTTTAAAAGGGGTTACTTTTATTTTACAGCCATATTTTCACAATATATATTGTTTATGAATTTGTTTTATTTAGATAATTAAGTAGGTATATACCTACGCACATTGTAGGTGTATATTATTAGCTACGTCCAAATTTTGGGCAAATAAATCAAATGGAGAGTAGACCAGGGGGGTGATTTTTGAGATTCGAGTACTCGAAAGTGACATTTACAACTAATAAAACGATCAAATTATGTTTTAAAAATAACAGCGATAGGAATTTGAAATCATGGGTATTTAAACTATTAATTTCATGCGAAAAAATTGGCGGTAAGATTTTGCTTGCGATTATTTTCGAGCTTTTTCAATTCGGGCGCTCGAAATTCAAAAATTGGCCCCCTGGTACGTTACGATATATCGGAGCGGCCGAGGTGGTTACAAATATCCGAACAACGTCTCTATTGTCAAGGCGATAAAGTTCATGTTCAGATATTTTTGAGTATCTTGGCCGCTCCGAGATATTTGATGGCGATTGTACAGTTGTACACACGTATTTGCAGACGCAATATGCATGTGGCACATACGCTTCTGTAACCGCTTTTCATTGGGCAGGCCGACTGTTTGTTTTTCTCTTAGCATAAGTTAAGTTTGTTAATTTGACCCCAATGTAATTAAATCCTAAATATTTAAAACCATGTCGTGCTTCGCAGATTTTTTAGTCTTTACAAAATTATCGTGAATTCAGTAATAAAGTCATATCTCTTAGAAACGTGTCAAATAGAGTCCGGTAAGTGGGATACGGAAAGATCGCTCCGTCACGTTTGGTATATTGAGTCCATTGGCTTTCAGTACGCACTGGGTTTTAAGTCGAGCGTTTTCAACTGACTTCACAATTTCGAAGGTTCTCAATTCGTCGGGGTCTTTGTTTTTTTTGCATTTTTTTAAATATATATTCTCCGAGCACCGAGCATTCGAAGACGGCTGGACCGATTTGGAAAATTCTTTTTTTGTTTAAAGGAGTATACTTCACAGTTGGTCCCATTGTCACCAGGTCCGGATCCGATGATGGGGTCCAGGAGAAATCAAGGAAAGTCTTCAACCATTATAGGCACACCTATTTATTATATACAGGTATCGTCAATACATATGTATTTAGTATCCACAACATAAGCCTTATTGAGCTTACTGTGGGACCTGAAGACCATCAATGGTTGTCATTTTATCGCCTATCACGTCATGCGTCACTTTCGCACTTACATACTTGTTAGAACGTGACAACTATGGTGACAGGCGATAAGAACCCGACCATATCAGGCTAGCAGGTCGATTTGTGTAATTTTCAAGATTTGATCCAATAATTTTAACGTACAAAAAAAGAACCGACTTCACTTAGGATCCGCTATTCCAAGAGGAAGTGGCCGAGTTGCTGTAAAAAATAGTGAAATCACTATATTAGGTGTGCCTATAATAGTTGAAGAGTTCCCTCGATTTCTCCAGGATCCCGTTATCAGACCCCGACTTGGTGACAATGGGACCATCTAGGGGTTATTTATTTATACCTGTTCGATTAAAAAAAAAATTGAAATTCGGTTCAATTCTGTCCTCCTTTTTTGAAGTCGGTTAAAAACAGCAAATATATAAAAGCTTGTAAAAACTCGGCGTTTTCAAATAATTGTCATAAACTGAACCACACACTAATAAATTATAAACTCCGAGACCATAATAACTTCGGTCCTCGAAATGAAGACGAAAACTTCAAGTTACCTCTTCCAGAAGGATGTAAAAGGGGATAAAATGGATCTGGAGAATGGTTAAGTACGTCCATGGACCAATAAAACTAGGTCTGACAATCATTGTTCTTTTTGCTGTAGACGGAGAGCTGGCCACGTCAGATATGGCACAATAATGAGAGCAACGAAACCCGAGTTTGTTTGCTATATTACGCTTATTTCTAGATCTGGAGATCTGGCAGCTGTAAAGTGGTGGAGGTAAAATAATGCAAATAACTTGAAGGAAATATATCGTAGAGTTCTGGGGTTGATGCAATATTATGGAATATAATGTAATTAAATAGATTATATCATAGCCAGAAGTTTTTGTTGGGCGAAAGTAGTGCCAAATGATGTATAGTATAATGCAATTGTAGTTAGTCGCTTACTGTATTTGTTTCCGCAATAATACAAAACGTTATTACCTATTTTTGTATTTTTGGAGATCAGGGTGACAGACAAAGTTTTTCAGTTGGAAGAAAAGCCAACTGAAAAACTTTGTCTGTCACCCTGATCTGCATCCATTTAAAGCTGCCAGATGTCCGGTTCTAGCAATAAGGATGGTAAAACAATCTAACTAGGCTAGATGAATTTTTTTCATGCGTGGTATCATTCGATTCGTTTTGTTGTTAGGATCAAATGTCTATATGGGGCCAATTGCCTTAAATCAACATAAAAGGCAGAAAAGAGACTTAAAGTCTGTGATTTGTTTTTGTTTCTCAAAACGCTCCTAACAAAATGATATAAAGCCGTGACGTCATGGCTTCATAGTTACCCTGTTTAAAGTATGGAAAAATTATGAAATTGCTATTTTTACAGTGAAATATTGCGTTTACTCGTATGTATATGGTTGCCATACAATTTATTTCACAGTAAAATGTTAGAAATCGAATGGTATCATGGGTTTTTTTTTTAATTTTGTACTTTCAAAATTGAAATTTTGAAGCCTGATATCTTTGCACCATTTCAATAGATTTTTTTAATGTTTACTTTATTTGTATATTTTGATCATTTTGCATCCTATCAACTAAATTTCATTGCCTAATTCAACATGTGTCATCATCCCTTTATTGTGTCATATCTGACGTGGCTAGCTTTAGTCCACTCTGGCTTTTAGCTATGACTCATTTGAACCTGAGATCCGCTGGGACAGCTTAGTTTTTTTTATACAACGACGGTGGCAAACAAGCATACGGCCCACCTGATGGTAAGCAGCTACCGTAGCCTATGGACGCCTGCAACTCCTTAGTCCTATGAATTGGCGTAGGCGCTACTTTTTATGAAAGCGACTGACATGTAAATGTGATCTTCCGACTCAGGGAAATTAGGTCTTATTGGATACGAATTAAGAAAACGGTAAAGCATCGCCATATTAGAAAAAACTACGATATAATATACTCCAGATATTACTAATTTGGAATATGGCTATTACATACAAATGCCTCTTTAGTACCCCCTGATAGCATCTAACGCGTAACATTGGGGTTAGGTAACAGGACTCAGGACTAGTTAGAAGTGTAATTGGTTTTACAGCTGTACTCCATAACCTGATGGTTTACTGGTGTGCTCGTTATTTATAGCCTTAAGGGGGGGGGGGGGTCATAAAACCGACTTAAGAGCTCTCTCGCCGGGGTTACCACTCAAGCAAGGACCATGGTATAACTGGACACTGGACTGACAATTTCGCGTTCCTCCAAAATGTAGGCTGTACTTTTGTTTTTGGTGACGCCATCGATTAAATGGAACTTAAGTTATTTTGACGGCGTCAATTTGCCGAACAAACTTCTCGTTGGAGTACTGTCAACGCTAAAATGAAGTTTACAATTTTGACCTTATTACAATGGAATAAGGTGCAAATGTATACAGAAATAATTATTACTTGTCTTATCATGTAAACGAGCGTTTGTCAATCTAGATATCGGAATCTCATTTACTTTTGAGGTTATGGGTTCGTTACTTCGATTATTGAAGACAATTCTATAAGAAATTATATTTTTAAGAAGTTTAAGAAGTTTCTATGGTTTCTAAGAAAAGTGTGATTTTGCTTTTATATGAAGGGTTGGCCGGCTGGTACATGTCCCATATAAGAAAAAACTTAAGTTTTCGCGTCAAAGACTTTTTCTTCTACTTTTTCTTACTCGAAATACGATACCAATGCCCTTAAACGGATCACCAGTATTTTTGTTACACTGTATTTTCGTAAACTATATAGGTAGGTAGGTATCGTATAGGTAGGTAACAAATATTTTCGGTGACATTATGTTTGTGTTTGTTTTTCTGTAATTGTTATGTCTATGATTTTTTTTTACATGCAAAGTGTATTACGTGAATAACTATGTTACGTGATACTTATTAGTGTATTACGTGGTACTTATTGTATTACGTGAATAAGACTTGAAATGTTACTGTCTATAGTTAAAATATCAATATTTCCTACTTGTTTTCTATTAATTTTCAAACAATTTGTTATAACAATATTATACATATAAACCTTCCTCTTGAATCACTCTATCTACTAAAAGAAACCGCATCAAAATCCGTTCCGTAGTTTTAAAGATGTAAGCATACATACAGACAGACAGGAAGCGACTTTGTTTTATAATATGTAGTGATGCTACCATTCCCCAAGCCGACGGGTCATCGTGGGGAATTAGACCACCACCCTCCAACAAATGACAAAACAGCAGCATCAATAATATATATAATAAGACATAAGATAAAACAAAAAAAACATGTCATACTCAAGCTTCTAAACCTACATACCCGCACATACAATGTAAGAATACTCTTGAGATGAAAGGATGGTTGAATTGAGGCTCTTTACAAACAAAACCAACGTCTGAATCAGGAATACCCTCGGTATAGTGACTATGTTGAATTAACTCAACTGGACATAATAGTCCAACTGGTATAAAAATAAGTCCAAGTCCAATAGTAATAAATCAGATAACTGGTTCACAAGACCCAGAACGGTGGAAGGTTGGAGGAGGCCTATACCCACAAGGGGTCCTTGAACACTATAGTTTTAAGATATAATATTTAATAGTTTGTAATAGTTTTTTTCTAGTAGTTGTTGGAATAAAAAGGCTTTTTTTTTAATGTAGTGATGATTAACATCCCTATAAGAACGGGTAACTTTATACCAGAAATCAAGTTTCAAAATTAATCAAACATTCGAATTGAAAATACAATATAACATTACCCTCCCTTGCTCGACTCGTCTACAAATTAATTGGCAGCTGTATAACCTAAAAGTCATCTCGCCTTTTGAAGTAAATATTCAATTGTATTATTCTGCCAAAGGCGACTGCGAAAACCAATTTCCTTTATCGAAATTAATAAGGGGGAGAAATCATACCCCCTACATAATCAGCCATTCTTAGAATGCCTCTAAACTTCGATTTACAATAAACGTAGCCCAGTCAACGAGGTGCGTGCTTTAGATAATAACATTAATAACAAAATTCTTTATTTCGAAGCACTAACTCCATAGTTGTCAGTAAAATACCAATAAAAACAAATAACTAAATGATTTCTACTCTATGTTAGTGTATTTATACTAATAGCGGCAATGACTTGCTGGCCCTTTATTTACCCTCTTCAATATTGGAGTATTGGGATATCATATCTGTCAGAAATCACATTCAGAATACTATTGGGACTATTTCGCGGCTAACTCGCCTGAGAAGGGATGCGATTTTCTTTCGCATGATTGCCGGGAAACCGGCCGTCCTAGTTTTGCAAAACATGGCAGATGCACCGCTCCTATTAGTTAACCCTTTGACCGCCAAAGCCGTCATATCACGCGCACGGAAACTCGTGCCGTCAGCGCCAGGACGTGATATCACGTCCAAAATATAACCGGTCTGCCTTGCGCGCTCGCGCGCGCTGGCGCTAAGGACACGATTTTTCCGTCCGATGCTTGGCGTTCAAAAGGTTAAAAAGCCAGCCGGGACATAGCACGAAGCAGAGCCATGACTACAACCAAAAATATTGTATCCTATGGGAAAGCATTTATTTACTTGATTGAAGAGAGTGAGAAGAGTTTATCACCCGTTCTTCAACCTAAGTAAAGTCCCTTTCAGCAAATGATTCTAATGAAAATAATAAATAGGGCAGTGGACTTACTAGTAAAATCATAAACTTTTTATGAAATTATTTGAATAACTTCACGATAGGACGACGGATAATCGTTTGAGCTCAAGATGGCGACGACGTATTTAGAGTAGTTCTTTGTTTTTTGTGCATTTATGTACGTAGTTCAGTGTGTAATATTGATAGCTTATTGTGCAGTGATCTAACGAACAAGTGGCACCTAATGAAGAATTAGTCTCAAGACGCGCGTAAACACGCTTCAGTCGAACGAACGGTTATCCGGGGTCTCGGCCGCCCACGTGTTTGTAGGGAGGCTATCACCTTACAATCAGCAAGGCCTTTACCGAACAACGTTGCCTATATTTTATTGTACTTAATAAAAAAGTGTGAACCGTCGTCATTGGCAGAATTCCCATTGCATTGACAAAGGGAGAAAGCCATTAAATATAAAAAAAAATTGGACGACGGCATTTGAAGAGATTTTATGGATTTAAAAATAAAGATAGCGCAAATGACATGTCTCATCTTGTTTTTCCGGTGTATTTCTGTAAATTTGTTTTAATTCCCGCTGTCAAGTAATTGAATTAATCTCTAGGAAACAGCACTGTGGACAGATGACCTTATAAAGGTCGCCGGAAGACGCTGGATGCTAGTCGCTTCCGACCGATTCTCATGGAGGTCCAAAGGGGAGGCCTATGTTCAGCAGTGGACGTCTTATGGCTGAGATGATGATGATGATGATGAAACAGCACTGTTATCTAAATCTGAAAACTAATTAAATTTTTTAAAATTAAATTTATCGAGTTGTCGTATAAAATATAAATTGATGGTACTTCATTCGCAAAAGAAATATATTTTTATACGCCACAAAATAGATGTTTACCACCTCGTTAAAAAATCCGCATGATTAATATTTTTTATGTATTGTAGATGTTTAATTTAAGTATATATATTTTGATTTCTGACTGTTATAGGGGCTTATAGGTAACAAATTAATGTAGGTACGAACTTTGGGTACGAATAACTATCATAGTTGGTATGGTAGCCATATGAAGAGCAAATATCGTCAGGTGATAAGCAAAACTCAGTAACTAACCACAAGTTCATAGCCATAATGAACCATACTGGCAACATGACAAGGTTGATTTTCATCTAATTAGTAAGTTCTGCTTGTCGTCTGACGATTTACTGTATTTGCAGCATGCTCCATTGATTGGGGTACAAGTAATTTATTATTTAGCTCCTGAAAGTTGAACTTATTATCCAAAATGGCGTAGTCATTGGCATCAATCAGTTAATCAAAAGTGTCAAAAACTGTGAAAAGGAGGCATTAGTCTTTTTGGGGCTACCCAACACAAACAAAACACAACTAACAACAACTAACATGCTAATGTTCAATTGAAATTCGTTATCGAACGAGCGGAATGTATGCGAAGCGAGTTCTTACAAACAACTTCAGACCCAACTGTCACCTGGCTACTGGGACGTCTCGGCATTTGAATGGCTTTTTGAATATCTTTAGCAACGATTTACTGATATTTATGAAATTTGTTGTGGTTGTAGCAGAAATACATAAAATTTGAGAGGTTTATGAGCAGGTTCGATCAAAGGGTCATTGAGCTAGCAGCGCGAAAAAAACATCATATAGGTCTTTTTATATTGGTCATCTGGTTTGCAAGGAATTCTCAGTTCGAGGCGGACTACTAGATGGTACCAAAATATTGTATTGTCATCCAAGTTACGCCGGTGTGCTTTTCAGCTCAATCGAACGTCAGGAACTGGTTCAAGTCTGGCTCGCAAGATTCTACAATACATAGATAACTAACAAACACTGTGAGTTAAACAAGTAACTCTCAAATTTATTTTTGCTCTAGGCAGACTAGCACATGTGCTACCACCAAAGCAACTCCGCTCAACCTATTACTCCTTATTCCACTCCATTATGTGCTATGGCCTGGAACTGTGGGGAACGGCAGCAGAATGGAGTCGCGTCTTTATACTCCAAAAACGAGCGATAAGAATATTATCAATGGTTCCACCATTAACACCTGCACAACAACTCTTCAAGGATCGTAACATTCTCACACTACCATCACAATACATCTTCACCATAGCGAAACACGTATACATATATAAACACACATTCACCACGAGCAAAATCACTCGCACTCGTCTCGGGAGCAAAGAGCGCCTGCTCTCTCCAGGGCACCGACTGGCTAAGACCTCCAAAATTTTGCAAATAGTAGGCCCTAAGGTGTACAACAAACTACCTACAGAGATCACCAAGATCGAATGTACCAACACTTTCACGAATAAATTAAAAAAATGGCTAGTTTACCACGCCTTCTACAATCTAGATGAATTCTATAACCTTAACACAAAGGAAGTAATCTGACGGTTCATACCTACGAATACAATAATTATATTACTGACATTATTATGATAATATATGGATTAATAGTTACAAAGCCCTAAAAATGTAATTAATATTATGATTATGATTACGAATAAAATTGTTACATAACATAAAAATAATTCAATGTAATGCATGTTTACATACTTTAATAATATGCTATGTACCTTAATTCATGACATGTAATATTTAACAATATTATGAATAAATGAGTATGAGTATGAGTATGAGTATTTTTGTGCAGAGTTTTATTGCTGACTGTACATCGTAGCATTGTCATCTAAACAACAGAAGTGTACTAAATTTCAGCTCAATCGGACACCGAGAAGTGGTTGAAATTTAACTTACAAGAATTGATGCGTATAAATAAAAAAAACATTGTGTGGTTTTATGAAACCACGAGGCAAGTGAAACTTTACTATGTTAGCATGGCGCTTAGAAATTGGTGCCCAATTGGTTTGTCATGCTAGACGTACAGAGCTGGAATGACTTGCCAAATGTAATTAATTAAATATGTATAATCGAAATATGTTTCTGAAATTTAGAAAAAAATAATTCTTCCCACGGGGTTTGAACCCTCGCCCATTCGTTCGTAAGTCTCATGCCATACCACAGTGCCACCGCTGCAGTTACGCTAAATTTGTATACCGGGGTTGACTGCCAACATGACATGAACCTTATTGCTTATGAAATAAGCCTCACCTTTCACCTTACTATAAACGAGAATCAGCGTTACATATGTAACGCATGTCGCGCCAGAAGAGAGACTTTAAAATTCGAGGCGATGGAATAAAAGTTTCACTTTAATAAACAAATATACGGGATCAAGCTAAATAAAACTGTGTAATAAAATAAAATAACACTTTTAAAGATAAATAAAACCTTGTTATCTCAACATTTAAGGAATAATTCCTCAAGGTATTCTTGTTGCATCACAAAGCTGGATAATCGATAAGTGGACGAAATCTCTCTACCAAGCAAGAGGTTTGGTAATGTCGCGACGTGTTCATAGGCGAAGGCGCGGCCCAAAGCAGTAAGAAACTTTACGTTACTCCGGGTCGTAAGTGATATTTACCGCTTCCCACCCAGAAGACGTAAAATTGGTACGCGCAGCCCGCAGATCGCTTATTGCTCTCACTTTCAGTTCAAGCCACAAATGCCCGTCATCTCGGCCGTTCTTTATTTTACCGCCCTAGGTGCGTAATGTATTATAATGTAGTGCTAGGTGTATGTACAGTCGCATACATATTCATGAGAAGTTTATCTCAGGCTCTCGGGGCAGGATTGTAACTAGGTACGGTCGAGTAACGTAATAAAACCACACACACAGTGTAGATAATGTCAGCACACTATAAACCGAACTGACGACGGTGGCAATCAAGCATACCGCCCGCCTGATAGTTACCAGTAGGGATGTAACAGATGTGCTTTTGTTGGAACCGGCAACGGAATCAGATGTTTTCAATTTGGGTGCGTCCCATAAGATATAACTACAAAATATATAATTTCATATTAATAACGTTCACAAGATATAATGACCGTTTGCTATAACAACAAAATCAATATTTTTATTAGGAATAACGGTCAATTAATATAATACTCATTTTGTTTAATAACGGGTAAGTAATAAAAGATATAAGAACTTATTGTATAATATTCATATTTTATACGCTCATATTGTATAAGCTTGTTTTGTATACCGTTCAAAGTCTATAATGAACGTTTGATATAACATCAAAATATCTAATTTTGTTAAGTATAACGTTGGTTAAGTATAATATCGTTGTATATAACGGTCATAATGTATAACGTTCATAATACCTTAGATTTATTCAATACATCTAACACCAAAATACATAATGCTCGTATAGAATAACGGGTTGTCTAAATCGCAGCTCGTGTACATTTCAACTCGCCTACTGGTCTACACGATTTTTTAAGTAGCAGCTCGTCTAATTAGCTATTCTAAAATTCTCAAAATGTTGAATCCCCAACTTAACTAGACGGAGCCCCGCTACGCGGGGCTCCTATTTCCGGGCGGTTTGCCCTTGGGGCATCTGAAGCTACCTAACGAACCTAACCTACCTATTGATTTAGTTTGATATCCGTGAAAACATTACACTTTGGGGAAACAGGTTGGAATGGAGTTATAACCTATTTAGTATATCATACGCTATTATATTTTATAATTATTATATTAAAAGATAGTATATATTATGATCGATATACGTTATGTAAGTTATATTAACTAAATTTAGAGTATTTGAGTGTTATATGATAAGTTATTATACAAAATGAGTATTATATTAATTGACCGTTATTCCTAATAAAAATATTGATTTGGTTGTTATAACAAACGTTCATTATATCTTGTGAACGTTATTAATATGAAATTATATATTTTGTAGTTATATCTTATGGGACGCACCCATCTTTAAAATATAATAGCGTATGATATACTAAATAGGTTATAACTCCATTCCAATCTTTTTCCCCAAAGTGTAATGTTTTCACGGATATCAAACTAAATCAATAGGTAGGTTGGGTTTGTTAGGTAGCTTCAGATGCCCGAAGGGCAAACCGCCCGGAAATAGGAGCCCCGCGAAGCGGGGCTCCGTCTAGTTAAGTTGAGGATTCAACATTTTGAGAATTTTAGAATAGCTAATTAGACGAGCTGCTACTTAAAAAATCGTGTAGACCAGTTGCTTTTAGGCGAGTTGATATGTACACGAGCTGCGATTTAGACAACCCGTTATTCTATACGAGTATTATGTATTTTGGTGTTAGATGTATTGAATATTATACATTATAAATCTAAGGTATTATGAACGTTATACATTATGACCGTTATATACAACGATATTATACTTAAACAACGTTATACTTAACAAAATTAGATATTTTGATGTTATATCAAACGTTCATTATAGACTTTGAACGGTATACAAAACAAGCTTATACAAAATGAGCGTATAGAATATGAATATTATACAAAGTTGTTATATCTTTTATTACTTACCCATTTAGTTAGTATGAAAAATAAGATTTCTTTTTTAAAGTTGTTAAATAAAAGTGTTGTTGTTTGAGGAGTGGAATCTACGTTGTAATCTATTGCTCTCATTATAGGAAACACCCTGTATAATAAGTTTATGGTGAAAACCCTGCTCCGCCTAACTATACTGTGTGGCTATACATATATATTAACTTAGTTTTCCCTAAAGGGTAGCCCGGGGTCGGTGCTCGTCGAGCTAACTATTGTTCCTCTAATATTAATATTACTATTTTATTTTTCTCTTTGCTATACCTTCTGTGTATTCTAGTAGTACTAGTTTCACGTTTCACCAGTGACTCATCCTTGTAGCCTGGGGTCCGTTCGGCAATCTAATCCTACGAATCGGAGTAGGCACTAGTTTTAACGATAGCGACTGCCCGACTTTCCAACCCAGAAGGGAAACGGCCGTGTTGGGATTAGGTCCGGTTACCTCACGATGTTTTTCCTCACCGAAAAACGAATGGACATAATTTTCGATAAACTCAGTGGTACAGTCAGCCAGCAAAAGTAGCTAAGCGGATAGGGTGTTCAAAATTAGCTGGACACGACTTTTTTGTTAAGAGAATAAGAGCGTGTGTAGGTCATTTTGAACACCCTACCCGCTTAGCTACTTCTGCTGCTAACTGCTAAAAAAATGCAGATGTGGTTGAGGTATACATATTTAGTGCGTGTTATAGTTTACCTAATTATTTATATAGTTATTTTTATCGAACGAGCGGAGCGTAAGCGAAGATCGTTCTTACAAACAACAACTGTCACCTGGCTCCTGGGACGTCTCGGCATTTGGATGGCTTTTTGATTTAGATAGTTTGTCCGACGATAACTTTAGTAACGATTTTCCGATCTTTATGAAATTTGTTAGGGTTGTAGCAGAGACCAACAAAATTTGCGAGTTCGTATATGAGCTGGATTGAGACGGGGGTTCTGAAATTAGAAGGCCTAAAAAGGTTTTGTGAAGGGGTCCTGTTACATTGGTCATCTTATTTTCTACTTTTACGAGCAAGTATGGTTGAGTTTGGTATCAAACGAAAGGTATTGATTAACACTCTCGTCAAATCCTTATTAACTGCTTACTGTTTCATAACAATTAACAACATAAAGTTGATTTCAAAAATATTTTCAATTATATTTTGATTTTGGTGTAAGTATTTTGACAACTGACTTTTTTTTAAATTTATTAGAGCTTTGGCTGCTAGGGCCATCAGCATACTGACATTAACACATTAGTTAGAGAGAGTTACCATAGACGCATAATGATGGTGACCGAAACCTATATAGGTGGTCAACAGATGAGAACGACATGTCAAAGCAACAGAGTGAGAGGCATGTGAGAGGTGGGGGCGAAACACAAGATTCGCGAGTTCACAGTTCGGGGCGAACTACAAGTTCAATTAAATTTTCCAAAAGTTAAAGTTTAAGAATAAGTTTAAGTATGCATTTAAGAATAAATTTTGTTGTGCGAATGGTACCTACTTCTGAATCCAATTTTTATTTCAGTCGAGGATTCGAGTCGAGTTTAGTCTCATATAAAAGTTTTGAAATCTCATTCGTTCGAGACAGATTTTAACTTTACCAAGATTCTGTTAAAAGTCGACTGAAGAAATAAGTACATTAGTATAGATAGTTTCACGAGAGTTGAGGTGAATGATTACACACACAGCTACATGAAGTACTGATTGCAAAAAAAGTGAATGAATGAATTTAAATGAGTGAGTGAATGAAAGTAAATGTAAATAAAAAATATTTTAATAGGTATAGGTATAATCAACAGTAAAAAAATACTTTTATAAACCATCGCCACTTAGCATTATTCGTTATCTCCTTAGTTATTCTAATAAGAATCTGTAGGTTTTCTTATCTCTTAGAATGCAGTTGGCAATAGGTATGACAACCATGTAACGAGTGCCAGTTACTTCAGTCATCTTTAAAGAGGATTGATAATGAAATAATAAAGTAATGAAAATATAAGTAAAGACAATTTTAACAGCTACATAAATAAAAACAACGCGATATATGTATTACTTATTTATTATCTTTGATTTCTACGCTTAATTTTTTATTCATATGCCTACGCATATCTGACCTATAAATTGATCAAAATATGGCATTTTTTTGAGGTCGATGAATTGTTCTATAGTCTGGCAAACCAAAAGCGCAGTAACAGTCAGAGTAACATGCTATACCCATCCCTTTTTTAGTAGTGTGAGTACTAGCATTAGAAAAAGACAGTATGATTCTCCCTGTCTATGCTTGAAGTGGAACAAACTCTGGCCAAACTATATATAATACTTAACAAAATAGGTTAAAGAAACTTTTTGGTCTATCTTGCAATTCTCTGTTGAACTTGCTAACGGTACAATAAAAGAACAGTAATTTCAAAATCTCGCTGTCATTACATGACAATGTTGTTGTGTGCGTGACTTCAACTCTCGTGAAAATATCTATAACCTTCATTAATATCTACCCATTTCTCATTTTATATTGACAGAGACTATAGAGATATAGACGGCCACAGCCTAAGAACTTTTTGAAGCTCATGTCGATTGCGCCATCTATGTCAAAGCCCCCTAAAGATACCGAATATGTAAGAGAAATGTCACCTGCACTGCTACTCCACCTAGTAGCTACTAGTGTACTACTAGTACGCTATTTGTTACTAGGTGGAGCAGCAGTGCAGGTGACATTTCCTTTTACAATTTCGGTATCTTTAGGCGGCTTTCGGACAGAGGGCGCAATAGGGGATATTACTGCAATATTCTGCCACCAGAGTGCAGCATTAGCACACCGGTAAACCATAGAGTTCTTCATACATACTAGGCCTTAAACAGTTTTTTAGAAGTTTTCATAGATAATTTATAACGAATAAATATGTTATTCGTGCACCAAGGCGGTTTGTTAACAGAGGGCCTATCGTGAAACGACAGAATCGAAATTTTGACTTCTGTCTCTCTATCACTCTTATAAGTAGTAGTGACAGAGAACCAGGTAACGAAAATTTTATTTTCGAGTTTCGCGGTAGGCCCTCTGGTTGTGCTAGTGCCGCCCCCTACGCAGAGTTTTGCGTAATATTCCCTATTGATTTGAGCTTCAAAAAGTTCTTAGGCTGTGGCCGTCTATATCTCTATAGTCTCTGGTATTAAATTACAACTGACAATAACCGTTGAAACGGGTCTATTGAATCTTACATCTTTCATAGTAAAAAAAAAATCAAACCTAATATCTAACGCTTAAGGTTTAAATCTAAGTAACAAACAAAGTAAAAGATTTTACTTCAAGTTCATGATAATAATATTTGAATTTTATATCTTATTATTAAGGGAAGAGGTTGAAAATCGCGTGGACGAGAGAGCAAAGGAGGTTATTTTAAAACTCTTTGTATTCAGTATTCGTACGACCGACTCCATATAAAAGACAGATGGCATCGACTGTTGTGAATTTTATTTGTATTTTAGTAAATAAAGCGGCTTTTCAACGCCTGAAAGGGTAGATAAAAGAAGTTTGCGAAGACTAATGCCTTATAAACGGAAATTAAAAATATATTTTACGTCACTCTGGGCGCTAAGTGAGATTTACCGCCCTAGGGCGCAGCGGAAAATCTCACTTCACACCCAGGAGGAGACGTAAAATTATGTATGCACCACGGGCGGTAATAAGGAATACCTCAGATCGCTTGTTTACAAATGCCAGCGATCTGAGTTTTTACCGCCCTAGGTACGTAATGTACTATTTTATACTAGTCGACTGTAATACCTACTTGAATTGAGATTGTGTAGACGGAACTCCTAGCGCATACTTTTCGATAGAGCTTTTATGGTCGCATATTGTAGCATCGCCAGCGATGGTAGAAAGGATTTTTAACCGACTTCAAAAAAGGAGGAGGTTCTCAATTCGACAGAATTTTTTTTTTTTTTTTTTTTTTTTATCATAATTTTTTTTTTTTTTTTTTGTATGTATGTTACTCCATATCTCCGTGAATCGTGAACCGATTTTCAAAATTTTTTTTTGAATCGAACAGGTATAACCCCTAGATGGTCCCATTGTCACCAAGTCGGGGTCTGATGATGGGATCCTGGAGAAATCGAGGGAACTCTTCAACTATTATAGGCACACCTATAGTGATTTCACTATTTTTTACAGCAACTCGGCCACTTCCTCTTGGAATAGCGGATCCTAAGTGAAGTCGGTTCTTTTTTTGTTTAAAATTATCATACAATATTGTAGCATTGTTGCCGTAGCCCGCCCTGCGCCGCCGCGGTCGCTAGGGGGGACCGGCACAATCCGCCGGGAGATTGAAGTTACTTAATTGTATAAAGCAGCACTGGCAGCAGGTCTTTCTTCGAACTCAATTCTTATCGGCTTGCCTATATTGAGCACTGGCACGGACGTCGGACGGGTCGGTTGGGTGTGTCCGCCCGGCATATCCGCCGGACAAATCCGGCGAGCGAATCTGTGCGTTCCCTAATAAAGCTAATGTCATAAAAATGCACGATATGTGCATAATTTCATTTAAAAGCTATTTTATACAAACGCCGTCTGAGCTACTTAGAGGCACTTTTGCGCAATTTATTTTTTTAATAAATATACAGCTTACCTACGAGCTACGAAGACTTAATATAAAAGTGCATCAAAGTGGGAAAAGCGGATTATTATTTACTTGATTGAAAAACTGTTTTTTATTTAAGCGTATTTTATGTAAGTCTATTTGAGTTTCTGCTGGAAAAAGGAGGTCCCGGTAGATTTCCAACCCAGGAAAAATTAATATATTAATTTTAATAAACAGCTGATGAAGGTAAATTAATAATGTATTTAAAACTGCTTATGTTATGATATTGTAAAAAAAAGCATACGCCAATTCTTCGTATAAGTTTAAATAAAGGTTTGAGCCACGCCACGGCAGAAATCCGGGATACACATTATATTATTGACTTTTAAATATTGTTCAATTGCATTTATTTTATTTTATTTATAAGCACGTGAATTTGTATTGTAAATTTTTTTTATATGACGATCTTATAGTGAAAGCGTTTTGTTTTATCTGGTGTAAAATACTATGTCTTTTTCTTTAAGAAGTAATAAATCTATCTATCTATCTATTTTATGATTCAATGTTCAGGTCTCTTTACTCGACGAGCTTCTCCAGTCCACTGCGGACTCTCAGCCTATAATATACTTATCTTCGATAAGTCAGACTGCCAATTAAAACTTCTACCGCTTTTATATGAGTCAATATGACAAATGAAACTATAATGGTCTGTCTACGCCCTAAGAACTCATAAAAAAGTTTACACGACCAACTTCCACCGTCGATCGCCCTCGGCCTATGTTTGCATATACTTGTTTACGATCGGTCTCAGAATTCCAATTTAAACTTCTGCTTCCAAAGGATCGTGGCGATTCTGTTTATTTTGCCACGTAATTACTAGGGTAAAATCAAAGGTCCGGTTTTCGTGGCAGGTCGCCGGATGCGGTTACCGAATCAGGTTGTCTGAAGGCGCATGACTAAATACCAGAGCACGGCACACCTTAGACCATTTAACCAACCGGAGCGGCCATTAAGAGGCGTGCCCCTCTGCCGAAAAAATATGACCAGTGGCCATACTTATTGTATGGACTGATAATAACTGACGTGGTTACTTTGACGTTACGCATACATTTGACGTTCCCCTCCCCCACAAAAATCGGCAGACTTTTTTTGTATAGAAAATGACAGAAACGGCCGGTCCGGTTGGTCAAATAGTCTAAACTGCACACACACGGTTCTATGCATACGGCTACTAAATCGAACGTCAGGTCACGTCAACCGAGCGTGTGCTGTGTCATCCGGTCCGGAAACCGAATCAGTCGGACGGGCTACCGGACGTATGCTTGGAGCCTTATATGAATGTACTGTTTTAATCGTAAATCGTTAATCTTTTTAGATGTTATTATTTATTAACTATAGTTATAATTAATCTAATAGGAAATATGGGAATTGGGTATAATCATTATTAATATGCACAATTAATGCGTTCGTTCGCTAAGTGGTAGGCCGATTTACAAGTTCCTCATAGAATTATTTGAAAATAATTCATTTAAAAAAGGTTTAATGGATATTATAAACCCATTTACCCCTTACGTACTGTTTTTAAACACTCTATGGACAACAGACAAACAGACTCGCATTTAAACTAAGTGGCCTGCTAAGATTTGCTAACAAACATTCGAACGTTTAAAATCTGATCATGACTAGATATTACTTTCATTTACGATCGGCATATGCAAATGAAGGGAACGTTGTAAGGGTGTTTATACACAGAATCAACATTTCAAGTTTCTTTTTTTTAAAGATTTCTTTTTAATTTCAAAACGCAGAGTTCGGTATACCTTACAACGTTAGTTACCTAACATCTGAAAATATCTAGAAGTCCGCCTCGCCTCAAACTGAGATCTCGCCATTTACTTGTAAACAAGCTGACCAATATAACAAGACCTATATGATTATTTTGTCCCGCCTTCTAGCTCCATAACCCCTTGATCGATCTTGCTCATATACGAACTCTCAAATTATATGTATCTCTACTACAACCTCAACAAATTTCATAAAGATCATGAAAACGCTACTCAAATTATCGTCGAACAAACTCTTAAAGTCAAAAAGCCATCGAAATGCCGAGACGTCCCAGTAGCTAGGAGTAGTTTGTAAGAACTCGCTTCGCTTACATTTCGCTAGTTCGATAAATTCATTTATTTCAGCAATCAGCATATCAAGATCCGGTTTCAAAAGTCGTGTCGCGAGCAGGCATGCAAATAGTTCATGATTAATTGGTTAGTTGTTATTTGGTGTAGGGTAAATATCCAGTAACTGGCCACCGTTCAGTAACTGGCCACTCATACTAAACATGAACTCTATTTACCTACAGACAGAATTTATTTTAGTATAATTTGGCCTGTTGTTGAAAGGTGACAAGTAATTAAAACCTTATACTAAAATGAATTATGTTTATAGGTGCACAGAGTTCATAATTAGTACGGTGGCCAGTTACTGAACGGTGGCCAGTTACTAGCGGGTTACCCTACTTCTTTCAATTCGTACTTTGGTTGAGCGGTTTTTATAGGTACCGAGCTAGGTTGATATTTTATCATTGGCATTGCTAAAGGCTCTCCAAATCAGGGACTGGAAAACCCTTTCATTTGATTAATCTTTTCAATAGGGTAGCCCAATGATAGGGTTACCTTATCGATAGGGTAACCCTATCATTGGGTTACCCTATCGTTACGCTAACCGTTTTAATACGGTTAACTATATTCAATGTGGTTTCCCTATCGAAACGTCTTAACGATAGAGTTTACAATGGCTTGATCGCAATTTAAAAACACTTGATAGGGTAACCTCATTGGGGTTTTTCGATTCGGTAAGCGCTTACCTTTGTGTAAGTCAATGGATGTGCTTACCGAGTTGATAGGGTTTGTAAAAAGAACCGTATCAAATACCCTATCTAATACCCCTTCATTGGTAACCGTTTCCGGTCCTTGATCCAAATATCAAATTAAGATCCCGTTTTTAAATTTGAATCTGATTGGGCAACCCCCATGTAAATAAGGGTCGTAATGAAGCGTACCTGCTGCATAATGAGAGCTCATTAGATACCATTGGGAGTTCTTTCTCTCTGCGCCATTTGCAGCGCTAAACGAGATTCTGAATGGTAATATTTCGTCAACGTTTTTCGAAATAACCACTTACTGTTTGTACCAGGTGTAACAAAAATACTGGTGATCCTTTTAAGGGCATAATTGGTAGTTATCGTACTCTATTTATAAAAGTTTTTTTTTGTGATTTTTTTTTGCTTTTGTACAGAGTGTAGAACGGCTGGGACGAAAAGTCCCATAAAAAATTTTTTTTCGCGTCCAAAAATGTTTTCCCCTAATTTTTCTCACTTTTAATACCATGCCAACTAAACGGATCACCAGTATTTTTGTTGCACCCTGTTTACTGACAATCTTCTTTTATTTTCTACACATATTAAACCCGTAGAGAGAATTTTAAATCCATTTGTTCGAGAACTATGCAAAAACGACTGTATTTATGAAATTTTATACAGTACATGTAAGCAGTTTATACTGCAGAGCAACATTTAGGGTGGGTTGCACCACGCACAATTAGCAGACTCATCAACGTTAAATATGGCGACGGAGCTGTCATCCCATAGAAAACTGACAAACTTTTTATACAAGATTTTTTTACGCTTAAGTTTACGTTCACAGACAGTTTGGTGCAACTGGCCCTTAGACTTAGAGTAGGTTTTCCACCAAAACGGACGCAGGCGAAGCCGCGAGAACAGCTAGGCGACGGGATATGCAAACATGTAAAATTGAGGTGTTTTTGTGCAAATTTTGTGATATCAATCGAGGTGTTTGTGTATCCCGTCACCTTAAATAAATAACTAAATACAAAAAGATGGTACATAAATAAATAGTGATAGCTATTAGCTGTGTTTGTATTCATAGGAAATACGTTCAGAATTATAAAAATTTAACATATCCAAAACCAACATGTTTTTCTTACATTCATAGCATTGATTTACGAATTTATCCTCATTAAAAGCGAGAACAATGGCGAATGACAGACTACATAACCTAACTAATAGTCTGACATACCGAAAACGCAATGCTAGTCAGATGCACAATGATAATTGCAAGCGTTTGCTGTGCGCGGGAATTCAGAGCTAACCGCTGCTCTGCACTCCAAGTCATAAGAAACTGACATTTCTGAAACAATAGTGTTCAGGAAAAAGTGTACCATAAAAATACATAAATAAATAGTGATAACTATATCTGGCTAATGGCCAACACGTTAAGAGATGTAAAAATTAAACATATCCGAAACCAACATGTTTTTTTTTATATCCATAGCGCCATCTACATATTGATTTACGAATTTAATCCTCATTAAAAGCATGAGCAATGGCGAATGACATACTACATAACCCACGGAGTATTAATTCGTGACATAACCCGTGACATAACCTAATAATAGCCTGACATACCGAAACGCAATGCTAGTCAGATGCACAATGATAGGTAATTGCAAGCGTTTGCTGTGCGCGGGAATTCACAGCTAACTGCTGCTCTGCACTCCAAGTCATAAAAAACGGACATTTCTGAAACAGAAAATAGTGTACCATAATAGTACATTTCGATATTAGTGCGGAAATAGGCGAGTGGCAAGACTCGGGACGAGTGAAGAAAGACATTTACGCACGAGTATCGAACGACGTTTTTTAATACAGTTGCGAAAAAATTATAAAATTGTCAATTATTCACTTTGAGGTTACTTTAGTACATGTATCCGAACGCTCCGGCCTCCGCGCGGTGCGGTGCGGCGCTGTGATTGGCTGTCTGTCACTGTCATTAGCTGTGATTGGCTGGAAAAGTAAAAAGCACTAGTGCGCGATATCAAACTTTCATCTTTTATCAAACCACTACAAGAAAAGCACTTTTTTGAGCAACTGTATTAAAAAAACACTTTCGTACAAAAATAAAGTAACACTTTTGATATCAATTAAAAAACCTTATTTAATCAAGTGGTTTTATTCCAAGTGGCAATTGTTTATAAAAGGAACTCGCTTGTTTTTTGCGTAATTTGTGAATTTTAATTCTTAATTACCACCTAGAGCGCATTTTTAGAAAAATATCTACAGGTAAATCTACAGAAAATACATTAAAACTACGTCGACCGACCAGAGGTGCCCTCATTGGGCGAAATGTATTTCCGAATGAACGTACTTACCAATTTCTGTATTAAGTCCTACTATTTCTGCAACTTAGCGGCGTGCGTGCGAGTAATGTGAACGTAGAACTGCGCTGCGCGAGGATAAATGAGAATCACTTCATTATTGGTTTTAAAAAACACATTCCTCGCTCAGCTCTGATGCCGCAGCCTAATATTTGTTGTAAATCGCTTCAGCTGCTGTATTACGGCTGCGGCAACATCAGCCTACAATGAAGCAGTGTCGGTAAACGCGATACGGATGTTAGTCGTAGATGAGTACTCGAAACACCCGGCGTGGGTAGTACTACACACACACACACACACATATTCACTCACCCTTACACACCTTACTCTTTATATAGGGCGTAATAAAAATACTGGTGATCCATTTAAGGGCATAATTTGTAACGTATTACGAGCACGAAAAAGTAGGAGAACGTGCACGTCTGCCCACACGCAGACAGTGTGGCTCGGAATTGAGTGCTTACTTCTTAACTTAAGGCTTCGTTTCCACCAGAGATGAGCGGGGATGCGTTGTGAGTAATGTGAACCAATCGTTTGTTTAATCGTAGAGCGTTGTGCGAAAATATTCCTCACAACACATCCTTGCTCAGCTCTGATGCCGCAGCCTAATATTTGTTGTAAATCGCTTCAGCTGCTGTATTACGGCTGCGGCAACATCAGCCTACAATAAAGCAGTGTCGGTAAACGCGATACGGATGTTAGTCGTAGATGAGTACTCGAAACACCCGGCGTGGGTAGTGCTACACACACACACACACACACACATATTCACTCACCCTTACACACCTTAGGTACTCGTTACATAGGGCGTAACAAAGATACTAGTGGTCCATCTGTACTGAAACTGTAGCTTCACTTGCATACACGGAAAAAAAAACTTAGTTGTTGTAACTAAAATTTAGTTACGGTACCTAAATTCCTTCCAAACTATAGGGACAACGAAGTTTTTAGCTACTGTAGCAAAGTGTTTTTTGCTACCAAAACGTAGCTGTGATAGCAAATATTTTTAACATAAATCACAAAATTTTGTTCATACTGCTAAAGAAATTTGCTATATTTGGTAATTAATTACTAGCGTTAGCAAATTCTTTTAGCTAAATATCGTTAGCAAGGGTAGCTAACTGGTTTTAGTTGCTATAGAAAAGGCTTTGATATAGTTGCTAAGAAATTGTTTGCACCAGCAAAGGAAATTCCAGCAAAGCGAGTTTAACTACCACAGCTAAATCATTTTTTTCCGTGTAGGTAACGTTGACGTTGTCTATACACAACGTCGACGTCGTCGTTGCTTGATCACTGAGTCAACGCTAGTTCTAGCTTAGTAATTAATCGTGTTACTGCTAGGACGCTTAACGCAGACCATAAACTATTTACACAGACACCGCATCTTATCTAGCACGAGAGGTGATTTTTTTGAAGTGAAAACTTCTTTAGCCGCTTTGGGCATTTTTTGGTAGAGGGAAATCTTATGAGTTCGCGTCACCGACACCGTCACACGAAAACAAAAACGCATCACAAGATTTTCCTTGGGTTGAAAGGCTTGTTCGATTTTGAAACTTATAACCGTTCAAATAAAGTTTAATTTTGGAAGTTATATTTTTCTCTTATGCTTTTAATATATTAATCAAAGAAAACCACTATTGTAAATTGACTGTAGGTACACATTAAGTCCTATATAAACCTTAGGTCAGTCTGAGGTCTAAAAACTGTTAAAGGTAGGTCTACCAAATAATTATGCCGTAATCTCCAGGGTCTTTTTAGTGGACTATTTGGTTCTCAGTTTCTAGTTTTTTTGGCCACTTGAGATCGTATCAGATTAATGTATTAGTGAAATCTTGCAAGCCGTGAAAATATACCTCAACCGCTTTCAGATTTGCTAACTTTCATCTGGTGCTTTTGTTGAGCGGTCATTTTTAATACATGTAGTTGTACGATCACGACCTTGAAATTCTGAACCAGTTAGAGTTATTTTAGATTGGAAATTTCATACAGTACCTAATAAAGTACAGCCATCGGCAATAGTATCTTCCTACACGAAGTCTGCAAGAATATGTGACACGCTCTTATGGCTCTACAGATAAGAGCGTATCACATATTTTTAGAGCCTTCGTGTAGAAAAATACTATTGCCGATGACTGTACGATACACACTAAACAAAATGAAATAGCTTGAACAGTTAAAGGTCGTGACTGTACAATTTTTTTTGTAAAATGCCACTATTCTAGCAGAACAGCTAAGTATTCTTTACAACATTATATATAATCAAAAAGTATGGGAGAGCTTGTGTGGTGATAGCGAGTTATCGCATATCGTCAGGTGACAAGCAACATTCACTAGTAAAAAAAAACAAAACAAAAAAAAACAACCTTGTTATGTTGCCAGTATGGTTCATTAGGTCTATGAACTTGTGGTAGTACTCAGTGAGTTTCGCTTGTCACCTGACGAGATATGCTTCATCTATTAGTGAGGTGATCTGTGAGAGCTTCAACGCAGTGATTTAGATAGATCCAATCTGCCTAGTATTCAGTGTTGCTTGAATATTGCTTTAGTTAGAGTATACAGGGTGTTTCCTGTAATAAGAGCAATAAATTAAAACATAGATTTTACTCCTTAACTAATGAACCTTTGAACAACAACTTAAAACAGACAGACGGACAACAAAGTGATCCTATAAGGGTTCCGTTTTTTCCTTTCGAGGTACGGGACCCTAAAAAGTAGATTAAATATCTCTTTTTCATACAAACCAAATAATAGTATTTTCAATGTAAGTTAACATTCGTCTAATTGACATTGCTTGTCAGTTTTGTCATCCTAAAGACATAATCAATTTCGGAATACATTGCGTATTCGAATAAACTTTGAAATGTCCTAAAAATCAAACCATAAGTTATTTTAAAAAGTTGCTGAACAAACGTTGTCTGGTTGGAGGAGTAGAATGTTTTAATTTATTGCTCCTTTTTCCTCATTACGCACCTAGGGCGGTAAAATTAAGAACGGCCCAGATCGCGGGTATTTGTGGCCCGAACCGAAGGTAAGGGCCATAAACAAGCGATCTGAGGCCTTCTTTATTACCTCCTGTAGTGCGTACACAATTTTACGTCTTCTACTGCGTGTGAAGTGAGATTTGCCGCTACGCCCGGGCGGCAAATCTCACTTACCGTCCAGAGTGACGTAAAATATAATAGCAGGCTAACACCTAGTTGAGTTGAGTGTGTTTCATTCAATACCTTTAAATGACACTTGACACCATTGTATCCCTTTTAATCATTAACAAACATTTTTTGATATCCTGGTTCTGTACGGGACCGGCCATGTCATTTTCTATACAAAAAAAGTCTGCCGATTTTTCCGGGGGAGGGGAACGTCAAATGTATGCGAAACGTCAAAATAGACACGTCAAATAAACGTCATTCCATACAATGAGTATGACCACTGGTAATACATTTTCGGCAGAGGGGAACGCCTGTCAATGGCCACTCCGGTTGGTTTAAAGCTCTAAGCACAAATCTGTAAAAGGCTTCAGTTGGTGTCTCCTCTGTCACGGCAAATCGCATCGTCAGTGTACCGCTTAAGGCCGTTCCTCGATTCGGACAAGCCACGCCCATCCGTTAGAGACACGTTTATGGCTCCCGTGCACGGAAGAAAGAGATGCAGTGCTCTTAAGGATCAGAGTTTTTGACTAAACTACGATAAATAAGCGAATCTATAAAGTTTTGTCTAATTTTGTTTCTGTGACTTTTTAGATAAACCAGAATACCATACTTTTTACTTAGTAATATTGCTTAATCTCTTATAGTTTACGTAAGCTAAGAAAACTAAGGAGAAAAAGGACCCAACTTCGGATTTTTTTTCTATCGAGGCAACTTTCAGCAATCGTGTTTCGGCTTGTGCCATAAACAAGAGTATATAGTCTAACCCGCTTATTCATAAACGTATTGCAAACCTCATTTAACTAAATCATCTTTTGTCCTTATCTGTCACATTGACAGTCGTGTTTGTTAGAAACAGACAAAATAGATTTTAACTAAATGAGGTTTGAAACACGTTTATGAATAAGCGGGTAATAATATATATTCGAAAATAAATTCAGTCCCTTTTCTTAGAGTGGTTAAAATGCTTTATTCATATTACACGTAACAAAAATTAAATTAAAATAACTAAACTAAATTAATATTAAAATAAACTAAATTAAAACTAAATATAAATATATAAAACTACCTAAAAGCTTACCTAAAATCCCAGCTACAGTTGTCCCTTTTCTTGTTTAGTCAATAGAGCGTTTGAAAAAACCTATAATTTTTCAAAGTAGCCCCTTAAAGCTCATGTCACTTTGGATATAATGAGTAATTATTTGACAAATTAGTGGATAAAGAATGACACGTTACAACGATCGCTCACCGAGCACATTACGAGCTGTACAGTCAGCAGCAAAAGTAGCTAAGCGGTGTTCAATATAAGCGGTGTTCAGCGGGGGAAAGGGGGGAAAAGGGGGGGAATGCTCCGAAGTCTACGGTTCACAGAACCACTAGTAATATGTGTATTAATCAATTGTCAACCCGTAATTACAAACACTGAGTAGGTATTGAATTATCTAGCAGATTATTGTACTGAATAATTTAGATAAATAAACATACGTAATTAAAACCACGCCACATTAACCGAAATATAATCATTCAGTCTCATTAATAATTGTTAATTAGTGTAAATGACCAACCACTAGGTAAGGCACAGTCGCCATCAAATAAATGTATCCGAGCGGCCAAGGTACTCAAAAATATCTGAACACGCATTTTGTCGACTTGACAGTAAGACGTTGTTTAGATATTTGTGGCCACCTTAGCTGCTCAGATGTATATGATGGTGACTGTACATGAACGCACATATGTAGGCAATTCGCACGTATTTTATATTATTATAAATTATTTTATTATACTTGGAAATCCAACAGCTGTGACATTAAACATTATACATTGTAGTAAATACAGGAAGCCAATTATAGGAACTCACAGGAAGTAACGAGATAGTTAATTAATAGGTGGGTACGAATCACATATGCTGTGTATTATGTTGTACAACTACCCTTATGTGTTAAGGTTAAACTTAATCAAATTAATATTTTCACTCAAAAGTTACTCCTGGTATGTATGGAAATAGCAATATGAAGTGACCCGTTTTCATTATATCTAGTGTATTTTTTATCATCCTTGAGTATACCAGTACATATGTTCCAGTGTAGCGTCGAAACTACTAACTTGATTTTGATAAAGAGGATTTTTTAAATTAGTTTTTATACAGTAGCACTGGTAATAAGGGTTAAACTTTTATGCTATGCTATCTACTTCCACAAGAAAGGAAGATATATATATATATATATATATATATATATATATATATATATATATAAGTATCCAAAAATAAAGAATTCCAGTTAACGTTTACTGAAAGTTGTAAGTACATTAGTTACCTATTAGTATTTATTGCATGGAGTACAAAATCTACCCCCCATTTACCCCCTTTCCCCTTACTATTAAAACCGACCTCACAACCCTTGTTATATTTTGAAGACCTGCGGAACCCATGAGTACCCTAAAACCACCGTAAGACAAGACCCCAAGATGTTCACAAACTTCATAACATGCATGCAATGATATACAACCCCATACTTCTGTTTCAAAGACGACTTTACTACAAACTTATACCTAAAACACAAAGGTTACATAATGTATGAAATTCCACGAGACTTAGCACCTTTTTACTAAAAACAGTGTAAGTAGAACTTCCAAAGAGCAATATATCGTCCAACTACGTGCAACTCATCAACCTAGTTCAAAAGATATCAAGTAAGATTAAGACAACGATGGAATAGGAACTCTATTACCAAAGCAATAAATATTAAAGTAACACTTGCTGACGCTGTATTTAAGCTCGTTTAGAAATGCGTTGAAACAAAAGGAGGTATAACCATGGTCGCTTAAGCTGTTACGGACTTTATTAATATAGATATAGGGTGGTTTTGGATGTAAGCGCCGCAGATTGTTTGGATGGTCTTATGTTTTCGTAATAAACGAGTAGGAACGTGCAAGGACCGAGAATAGGCCGATAACTAAGTTATATTACGGTAATATAGGGTCAGTTTAGGGTTTTATACTAAAAGAGTGCCAACAGGTTCCATAAATAAGATGTATACTTGAAGTGATTTTGCCGAATGGCCGGGCCGAGAAACTTCTCTGCTCGAGGACTTGCTGCCAATTATATACCTACTGAGATGTTTTACAGGACGCTGAACCTATAACCAGCAATATTTATTTAAAATCTTGGCATTGCCTTTTTTCAACCTACTTCAGGATTTCGAAGGAAGTTCTCAATTCGTCAGGATATTTGTTGTTGATTGTTTTTTTTATGTATGTTCACCGATTAATTATTTAAGACGGCTGGACCGTTTGGTAAATTATTTTTTTGATTGAAAGAGTACACTTCACGGGTGATGGGATCCTGGAGAAATCGAGGAAATTCTTCATAAAGGGCACCTATAGTGGTTTCCGTATTTATTAATTTATTTATTTAAAGGTGGAGGCTAAGTGAAGTCAGTTCTTTTTTGTTTAAAATTATTTACAGTTCAGAGACGATTAATTGAGAACACAAGAAAAACCGACTTAATACTCGTACAGTTAGCATCATATATATCGCATTGGCTAGAGTACAGAGTACAAAGTACGTGGTGTGACGAACTATTTGATCACTTTGGCTGTTCCAATATATTTGACGCTAACTGTATAGATGAATTATCGAGAGCGTGGAATTGCATATGTAGTAGTATTGTTTGTGTACAGGCATTCTATATTTGAATCCGCACACAAAGAGGCACAACACGGTGTACCGGTTGTAACCACTACATATGCAATTCCACGCTCTCGATAATTCAACTATACCGTTTTAGCAAGAAAAAATATATTGACAATTGAAGTCAATCAAAAATTAAGATACTTTTGGTGTGCACGTAGAACTAATAGTAAAGGTACAAGTTTAGTATACCTACGATTTTAGGTAGCTATAACCAAAAATAAATAAAACTACTACTTACCAGGCATAGTTGAGCATCGTAATCGTTGTAGCAATTGAAAGTACCTAACTACCTACTTGAAATTATAACGATTTATAAAAATGCCCAGTTGCAGTTGCAGTGTATGTTTACTCGTAAATCTACGAAATTCGAAAACGAAATTCTAAAACGCAAGGGAAACTTCGTAATGTACATATTTCCGTACCTTTTAAACACTGATGCAAGTTCATAAAATACCTGGCTAATTCCGGACGAACAACTTTGTCTAACTACTCAAACAAAACGGAAAATTAATTTTTAGTTTTGCTTTGAAAGGCTACTGAAGGAACTGTGCTGGCAGATTTTAATCTTTATTACGTTAATGGAAGGTTAAGTATCGTATAGACCATGGTTAGAATAAAAACCGATAGATGAGAATGAGTATGGTAAGAAATTACCGGCAAAATTAGAAGAAAGATGAGAAATTACTAGTAAGTGACATGCATAGTTCGGCTTTTACAAAGGCCTCCATTTCAGCTTGGGATCAAATTTTTATCGTAAGTCGCGTCAAACGATTTCTGAGAAATTTTGTTGGCAAGTTCTACAGTTACAAGACTTATAGGTATGTACTGCTATATTGGTGTTATAAAATGTTATACATATAACACAGTGTAACAAGGATGCCGTCATAATAACGGCATCCTTGTTATGGAAGCTCATAATGTATTCTACGGCACTTCTCTTTTCGAACTCACCTTATCTGCTAATGCTGAGTTCGTTAAGTTCGTTTTACAACTCTTTAGCGCCACATTCATGCTTACCTCTGCCCTCCATTCTTATAAGTAGATATTATTAATATTTAATTCTTATAACCACATTCGATCTTCATCGTTACGTTACGATGTTATAATGAAAATTTAAGAGGTCTGAACGTTAAAGCTCTTCTGTCATCAAAAGTTATGAAGTAATACTACATTTCAGCTCAATCGGGTTTCGGGAAGTAGGTCAAATTAAACTTGCAAGGTCTGATTACGAACAATCAGCCACCCGGGAGCGGTGGAAGTAAATAAATTGCTTGTATATCTCATTTCAGTTGGGAAGGTTTATTTAGTTAATCGTATGGCTAAATACATTATTCGTAAGGTCAACTCGCCGAAGACCGTCAGTCGGAGAAGCAATTACAGCAAATTCTGAGTACCTTTTTTTACGAAATGTTAAAACTGTTATAGAACTGTTCTAGATGCTGCACTGATAATTGTATTTTCAGAGCGACTCTAAATGTATATATATTATAGTTGGAAAGGTGACAGGATCTGAACGACGTAAATACAGGTTTCGTCATCCAGACGTAAAATGAACATATGTATGGTGTCCCAGAAATCGACGTCAAGCCGTGAATGGATGATAGAACAAGTTATAACAGTTCGCCTTTGTACCTATATCTCTTAAAATTGTTTTGTATTTTTCTTTGTGTCCAATAAAGTGCTACAACTACTACTACTACATAACAGTTATCAGAAAATTATGATCACTTTAAAAAATTACTAGAAGTTAAGAGACCAGGGCGTGAATATTCTAGTAAATTTTTAAAGTGACCATAATTTTTGAAGAACATGTGATAGATTTTTTTTGTATTTTTCTGATAACTGTTATAACCTGGTCTATCATCCGATTTCTGCGACACCCTGTAGGTAATTCATGTAAAGCTTAGTTAGTTTCGCATAATTTTAAAGTTTTATGCTTCCGTTATTTAATTGTTTTCTGTATCGTTAGAAGCACTACCTACAATCTTTCTACTTGGCCCTATAGTTGACTGGTAGAGAATGCCTTATGGCATTAAGTCCGCCTTTTGTACGATAAGTTTTCGTTTGGTACAATAAAAACTAAATAAATAAATACATGGTAGTCGAACGACAAAAAAATCATAGGTAAAAGTGATAAAAATTTTGCTTTCCTTTTAGTATTGCAAAAACACTGCAGCCCTCATAATTTTTTATTTCCTCTGTTCCGTAAAAGCCAATATTTATTCAAATTGTTTAATGTATCGAGAAAAGTTAGAAACAGGTCTTGGCAATGTTTTTTACGTGAAACTTTAAGGGTTCCCGATATTGAATTTCATATTAATCTAAAAAGTTTAGTTCGCAGGTTGGAATATGGTAATCGTATTACAGTTCTAAGTTGGAAGTTTTCATAGACGAAGTTATTATCAAGATATCTCGAGAGATACGTTGAGCTATTCATACAGAAAGAGAACTTGTACAATAAAGCCATAAGAACAAACGTTTGTATGGAAATAGCCCATTCTTGGCATTTTTTATGTATAAAATTAAGCAAGATTACCTAGCAGTGGCGCGTCCATAGAATACGATTCCCGTCGGCTTGCCTAATTTTCAGGCATTTGAGCAGGTTTCCTAGAGCTGAATGAAGAAATTTGAACCCAAATAAAGCTCCGGCTTGTCTAAGAATTTTTTTTATCTACCGCCACGTTTACCTAGTCTGATTTATTTACATTTTCTAGCATCTTCACTTATACTTTGGGAGATAAAAGAAAACTAAATAACTGACCTGTCATGTGTACAGTTAGCAGCCGAAATAGCTTATTGGGTGCACTGTTCACACGCTCTTATTCTTTTAACAACATAGTTCCGTAAAATCTTTTTGTTCATCTAACCGTAACTAACGCTGCTGACTGTACCTAAGTAAATAACATCACTAACTACATTGATAGAAGCGCTTTTGAAACAAAAGACAAAAGCTACAATTCCATAGTTTGCATTGCAAAAGGACTAACAGAGTCGACGCTCTCGATGAAACGTAACGACATAAACAAAACTATTCCGAATGAACATTGTTAGCATTTCAATAAAGGACTGCCAAAATGGCAGCCATACGTAACATATTTAGCGTTATTGGATTTGGGGAACTATTTCGAGAACGGTATTCGGCGCTCTTTTTTGATATAAAGCAAATAGTTACTTTGTAGTGATATGATAAAACTGTCATATTGCCACTTCGATTTCAATGGTTGAGCGAAATCAATCTGAAACTTTCGTGATACATATTTTTGTTAAACAAAAAAAGTATCGTCAGTTTGTTACTAGTACTCGAACCGAATTTGCTTTCAATATTAAAAAACAAAAATTATCAACACTGAGAAATCTTACATTAATGTATTACATTATTCGTTATTATAAAAAAAATCTTTAAAAATAAGTTTAATTACCCATAAAACTCAGTACAAAATAAAGCAAATTACATTGAAAAGGCAAAACAGCTCCATCACAACCTCAACAGGTCAATTAGAATTCGCGCGCATGGCGTTCGGTCTACGCACCGCCCCGTGTTGTCGAGCCTAGCGGGCCTGCATATAGTATCGATTAGCCCTGCGAGTGTGCACGCTAGCCCGGTCGCACCTCTATGCGAAACAATTACGTTGGCAACACTCACCCACACCGTTTAGGATTGATTGATTTTAGCAGGGGTTTGGCAATATCAAGCAAATTATCTACATTAATTGTTTTAATCGCGTCAATTACTTTTTTATGTCGAGTGGCTTTGTTTGGAACTGTGAAGAACCACGGGATTGGAATCTGCATTTTCTGGATTTCCGGTCCAACGTGCTCTCAATTACAGCAAGTCATCCACCAATTTAGGCATCACTAGCCCGACCCGATTTTCTGAAGGTCAATCTTGAGCCACCTCCAAAGGCACGCACACGCCCACTCGTTTCAGCTTTCGGACCCTACTACTTTTCGTTGTCTTAACTAAAGTCTTAAATCGTGTGGTCATAATTAATTACTGTACGTACATACGAGGATATTTTATTTATTTATTTTAACAGCAATTATTTAATTTCAATCCCTGGAACTCATAACTTATGCAAACCTATTAGAAAATCTGAAAGGTCAAAAAGAAATGCACGTTTTTGATTGTCTTTTAATCGTCCTATCCAGGCGCTTCAAGGAGCATTTAACCCCCCAGCTGCTACCGCGCACAGAAGCGGAAAGAAAGGCAGCTGCAAGGTTAAATCGTATTTTAGCTCCAGAACGCTCAGAATTGAAGTATTAACTTGGAAATCTTGCGAGTCTCTGCGTTCAAAACTGTTAAGGCTATTGTATGTGAGCTCAACCTGTAAGCCTTCTTTGTATGGCTTGCTAAGCTATTAAACTAGGTAAGATTGAGTCCTAAAGTAAAATTTCTTTAGGTATAAGTTTATTTTAGTCATAAATAGATTTATTCGTCAGGTTCACAGGAGTTTTAAATTCAAAAGTCCATTGTTTATTTAAACTACTAAGTTATGAAACGAAACGGTGTGAGAAGTTCACACAACAAAAGACGGCGGACGATTATGTTTTTATACATTAATCACGCCTGTCTTGTTAAAGGGAAATTACCGAACACAATACACCTGATACTCGTACAGTCGCCATCAGATATATCGGAGCGGCGAAGGTGGTCACAAATATCTGAACAACGCCTCTATTATCAAGGCGATAAAGTGCATGTTCAGATATTTTTGAGGACCTTGGCCGCTCCGATATATTTGATGACGACTGTACATGCAGGCTATGTTAAATGTTTACAGGCGATTATCCCGGAAATATGAAATACATTAAAAACTTTTATTTCATGTCGAAACGACGTAACGTAATAGGTAAAATCCCATGGATAACTTCTAAAAATAAAACGTTACTTTTTAATTTGTATACACTCTCATACATTTCGCACGATGTTCGGTTTTACTTTGTGTAAGTACTGTAAGATAAATACATATAAAAAAACCGGCTAAATGCGAGACGGACTCGCGCACGAATGTTCCGTACAATTATCTAAAACAACGGCCAAAAAATCATGTCTGTTTTATGGGAGCCCTCTTAAAAAAAAATTCTGTTTTTTAGTATTTGTCGTTATAGCGGCAACAGAAATTTCAACTGTCTAACTATAACGGTCCATGAGATATAGCCTGGTGACAGATGGACAGACAGACGGACAGACAGACAGACAGACGGACAGGCAGACAGACGGACGGACAGAGGAGTCATAGTAATGGGGTCCCGTTTTTACCCTTTGGGAACAGAGCCCTTAAAAATGGTGATTTCGTGATGATGTGATGTGCTTTTGTTAAATAAATAGTTTTGATTTTGATTTTTTTTTTGGGTTGATTGGGATGGTTTTATACTGGAAGACCCTACTCATCATAGTGTTATATTCAAGGCGAGGGCTTGCCAGAAAGCGGCAATGTTGACGACCGGGAACCCCTCTTGACCCTTTAGTCGTCCTATTACAGCTGGTAAAGCGCATGTGACACCTCTGGAGTTGCAGGCGTGAGTACAAAATTTGTTCACTGGTTAGTACATATATTACTTGGCAGAGTTTTAACGTTGATACACCCTGTATATAGCACGATAATATCACCCTGTTATCAAATTACCTGGTGCTCATCAACACGCGGCCGTTCGGCGGAAAATAACGCAATATAACTATTGTGATGCGATAAACCATAGATTAATATGTTGTAGCAGATATAGCACAATAAATAAATATAATGGGCAATCTTACACACAGCAAGCTAGTCCCACAGTAAGATCAGTAAGGCTTGTATTGTGGGTACTATGCGACGATATAATATATATGTATGATAGAGATATAGATAATACTTAAATACATAGATTACATCCATAACTCAGGAACAAATTTGTACTTAGTGGGAAGACGTTGACAAGTCCGGGCGAAAAATGTAGTAAAATGTAATAAAATGGCAGTAAATTTTGTGCAAATAATAGGTCAATTTGAATTCAAATTTTTCTTAAAATTATGTCCTGATTGAACACCGGCGCAAAACGCAGTTTAAATCCAAGTGACATTCATACATATAATAAAATTCAATGTAAGCTATTAATTGCTTCTCTGTCGCTGATGGCCATGGCTATTGTAAGTTATTGGTATGATTTCATTTCATTTTCTTCATTATATTTTTGTTCCTAAGGTCAACTCGTGAAATTCCCCCTTTTTCCACTTATTTGGCACCTTTACTCCATCGAATACTTTTGCTACGTAAAGTGGTATGTCTTCCAACACATTTAGCACTCTGTGATACACTGTCGGGCATTTTACCTCGTTGATTTTATTAACTAAAATGAGAATAATGACGTTATTGGTTTTGGCCGCGCCGGAAACATTTTAAATGACATCGTCATCGGCGTATTGTTATCATAACACCCGGATAATGTTTCATTTGGTTTCAATGTGTGTTTCAGCTCAATGCCGTTGTTGACAACGTGTTGAGTTTTATAACATAACATAACATACATTATTAAGTACCCTACGGTATCACTCCCCAAATTTATTTAAGTACAGAGTTCGAATTTAGTAAGTTCGGCCAAAAACGGACTCTGGGTAAAATCGGGTGATTCAAATTTACGCACACGACTTGTCAGGCGGTCTGAAGAGAGGTGCGATAAAAAATGACGCATCGTTTCATTTTGTCAGAACTAAATAAAATCCCCGCAGAGTCATCCGATTTTACCCAGTGTCCGATTTTGGCTGAACACACCCTTAGTATCAAATATTTGCAATACCTACATAAAAGAATGATGATAAAAACCTACAAATTGAGGTTTAGAGGCATTTTACCATACTTATGAGTTTGCTATTCACGTGTTTCCTTGAACAAATCTTTGCTTATAAGCAAGGAACATTAAACTGTCCCATATGGACCTCGCAGCTCTTACTGGACTTCCTTCACCATATACTTTCCCACTACTATTACCACATGAGAGAAGAAATGCCTATCTGTATCCGTGACATGTAGCTACGATAAATAATATTTAATTAACAAAGAAACACGCAATAAAATCAAATAGATTAAGTTTGTAAATAAACTGCAATGCTAGAACCAATTAAAGTTGAAAGCAAAGTAATTAAAACTACGCTTACCGGGAAAAACTAGTGTTTCGCCTCGAAGACTTAACTCCCGATAGCGGAACTTAGTTATTATCAAGATAATATTACTAATATTACTTATACATGGTGAAATTTTAGTGGTTGTTTTCCCGTTTCCAGGGAGATTTTGGGAGTATACTAAGCAACTTTTACTATGGGACCAACCCCGAAATCGCGAAAAAAAATTGGTTGTTTCATACATTTGGGCTGGTGCCGCTGGTCCATTTTGTATGGGAGGGTAAATTTTTTTTTCGTGATTTCGTGGTTGGTCCCATTATAAAAGTTGCTTAGTATACTCCCAAAATCTCCCTGGCAATGGGAAAACAACCACTAAAATTTCACCATGTATTTAATATGGAAAGGTTGTACAAAACATGTTGAGTTTTATAAGCTATTATTTAGTTTCCCGCCCCGTTATCTGTTATCAAATCATGCAAGTATTTGACCTGCTTCCTGATTTCTGATCGAGATGAAATTTTCCACGCATGTATATCGCGTGACAATACAATATTATGATGACATGGAGCTGATTTTGGAGCTCAAAAATGGCTGTAAAGGAACTATTTACTCAACATTATCCCGTCGTGTTTGGGCTCGTTGCATTTGTCTTGGTGAGCAGTTTAGGATAGTACGAAGATTACATTTAACAATAAAAGCTTGTCAGAAAAAGAAACTTATTTACGTGAAAAGTTTGTAGAAATATGTTTAATTTTACAACAAAGTACAATTATGTACGGCTACCATGAGTTTGACATTGACATTTTTCGTTAACGAGTAACGAATTTTCTATCTGTGTATCTCGTTGACACAAATATCTTACAAGCAAGATGCATAGATACGAGTAGAACACTCGATACTCGTTCTCGAAAACGTCAATGTCTTAACTCATGGTAAGCGTAAAGGAGAGCGCAAACTGACGTGTAGATAACATCGCAATAGTTTAAAAACATCTTTTTAGGTATATCAACTCTATACACCATAAATAATAGAACATGCCGGCTCAGGAACCTACGTAGTGTAAAAACTATTAAACATATGTCTGATATGTCTGTATTTTCCCGAGGTATCACATACGATACACGGAGCGACACCATCTTACTCCGAAGAGCACTTATCCCGATTTCCCCCGGGCTTATCGGTACACGGTGTGCGTCATTCGACAGATTGCGAGCTATGATGCGATGCGAGGTAGAAATGATTGCACAAAAACCCCTCAAGTACTGTAACAAATATTTGTAAAAGGTTTCTATTTAAGTATAGTAATTCTTTGCAAATTGATTAGTAGGTAACTAGGTCATAGATAACGAGTGTCAATGCGATGTGGAAATAACGTACAAAAACCTCCTAAATATACTAAAGATCATTAAAAACAGTACCATTATTTAAATTATTATATTTTTAATTATCCTGGTTTACAATAATCCATGAAAAGCAATTACTATTTACAAAGTTTGTAATATTATATAATATTAATTGGCTATTTGATTTAAAACAATATCACTGGCTCGGATTATGCTCCCAGAAAAGCAATTATTTAAGATATACCCAATTGATATTATTAAAGATAAAAATTAATTATTTATTCCGTATGTGGGCCATAATGACACTTCGAAAAACTTCGACCTGGGAAGAACTATGTAAGAGACGGAACAGAAGTACCTATATTTATCAAAACAATTAATACTTATTATCAAATGGTTTGACCAGAAAACCATATCAAAACAGTTTAAGAGAAATACCATGTCAAAAAAATGTGACGTGCCCTTACGTAATTGTATCACTTATGATACATGTAGCGACACCATCTTACGCTAAAGAGCACTTACCCCGATTTCCCCCTGGGGTTAACGGGACATGGCGTGAGAGATACTTAAGAGCGATTCAAAACAAAATTTAACCAGTGAACGACAGCATGCAGCATTAAATTCTAGCAGTAAGGATAGTACAGTCGACCAAAAATGTGGTCTACCACCCTACGGTTGAGGTTCGTTTGAACATGATGAGACAATAAGGTCGTGCATGTTTTAAATTCCGTTAGAAATGTCAACCTTAGCGATTTTTAGATCTCGCAGAAACTTTTGTCAAAACTGGTAGACCAATTTTTTGGTCGACTGTACAGCAATCTAACCAAATGGGTTTTGTTCCTCTCATTATTGTGTCATATCTGATGTGGCCAGCTCTTAGTCCACTATGAAACGTTAATTTAGTCTGCACGGAGATTTTTTTTTACTAGAAACAAGTAAAAAATAGCAATTCCCCTGACAAGTAAACGTTTACTAAAAACAAGTAAACCGTTTCCTTGTTTTTAGTAAAGTTTACTTGGATTTTGTAAAATTTTACATGTTTTTAGTAAACGTTTACTTGATTTTAGTAAAGTTTACTTGTTTTAAGTAAACGTTTACTTGTTTTTAGTAAAGTTTACTTGTTTTTAGTAAACGTTTACTTGTTTTTAGTAAACGTTTACTTATCCTGGGAATTACTATTCTTTACTTGTTTCTAGTAAGAAATTTTCTCCGTGTGTAAACACTCCGATTAGGTCATATTCAAAGCCCTACTAGGTGAGGGAAAAGAGATAACTGTCAGTAGTATGTCAGGACCGTTTTGGGAGCCACGTATGTACCTACTGAGGACTTCATCATGTATTTGCATTCTACCTGATACATATACAAAACGAAATTAAAACTAAGTTTAAACTAGGGAACCCATTCCGAGCCGTTCCCGCCGCAAAGGTGCCCATCACGCTTGCTGCGTTGCCGCGTTCGATCGCGATGGACAACCTCTGCAGCAGGAACGACCCGGAGCGGGGGATTCTACCCGGAAAGAAAAGTATCGTAGAATGTACTGAGCTTTCCCATAATGTATAAACCACGGCTCTTTCCAGGAAAACTCTATTTCATCGTACAATTTAACTTATTTTTAGTAACTTTTATTAAGAGCTGGTAGAGACAGGCAATCGCCCGTAGCTTGGCAGAATGTTTTCAAAACATAACGGTACCACTTCACATGCTCACCTACCGCTAAACTGAGTGTTAATAAGCTATGAATAAGGTTGATTTTCGGAAGTCACTCGAGTGGCTGTTGAGACGTTTAATTTGAGAACACCTGTTGCACTTGTTGGAATAACGCATGAAGTTAATTGCGTCTGAATGTTTCATGTTATAATTTTAGACGTATTTGAATTCGCTAATGGTGGAGATACACTGATGTTATATAACGTTTATATGTTGCCAGAGACTATAGAGATATAGACGTGCACAGCCTAAGAACTTTTTGAAGCTCAAGTCAATTGCGCCCTCTGTCCGAAAGCCGCCTGACAGAGGGCGGAATTGACTTGAGCTTCAAAAAGTTCTTAGGCTATGGCCGTCTATATCTCTATAGTCTCTGATGTTGCTGATGATGATGCTGTTATAATGTTATACAGGGTGTCCTTAGCCATTGGACAAGGCCTAAACGTACATATATGTTAAGTTATTTGGAACCAGTTTATCAAATATTTTAACAATCGGTGCAGAGGTTACGAATAAATAGGCAAATTAAAATTTCTTGACTTGGAAGCCATACAGGCTTAGATATTAAAATGTCACGAAAAAAAACATCCTCACTAGTATGAAACATTCTTTATCCTATTTAATTTTTTTTTATTCATGACCCTTGAAGACAAATGTCTTATGTGACAATGTGTGTGATGGTAGGTGCTAACACCAACACACACATACATACTGCTATGCTCTGACGTGACGTGTCTCTAATATGCTATTGTCATAACACTAATACGGTATGTTTTTTTGTTGTCGTATATTGGAAATAGTTTTTGACATTTTTTTTTACCTTTTGTTCTAATTAAATAAATAGCAGTGTTAGAGTATTCCTGAGTAGTAACCCTGTATGGAATTTAAGTCTTTGCCCAATGGCTAAGGTCACCCAATATTATAATCTTATAATGCTTTATAACGATTGAGACTACTTCAGTACATGACTTAAGAATATTGTAATTATAATTGCAACTGACAGCAGCTAGATTATATTTAGACTTTAGCCATTTAGTTTGGGCATAAAAATAAGGTCTAGCTTTATATTGTGAAGCTTTATAATATTAGAGCTAGTTCATAGAAATTATTGGTAAACCCGATACCAATGCTGGGAATTTTGTAACCATTTAAATTTGTTTTTTTTCCACACTTGAAATAACAGATTTTCACGTCAACATTTTCCGCAATAGAAATTCAGCGCTCAAAAATTCTTCAAAAAGGTGTGCACACAGTTTTTTTTTAATTTAACAGTCCGATTTTACTTCGAAATTCACTGCTGTTTCTCGCTTGCAGTGATGGTGGATTTTTTTAAATGTTCTTTTTTTATGCCGAATACGAGATGGTTTTTCGGTGGAGATTGTTTTTGAAAAGCACTGAAAAGTGAGATACGGGATTTAATTGGGGCTCGGTGCACCTTTTATTTGGGTTCCGTTGTCAACCATTGTTCTATAGTATCGCCATGTCCCTCTGTCCGCGGCCTAGCCTAGCTTAGTAATAATTAGCACTAGAATGCTGTTTGATATGAGTATGTGTAAACGTCGACAAAGTGGTAAATAAAACAAATACTAACACTATTATCACTGCATGCGGCTGTACTCTTGTACCATGTTGTAGCATGGAAGCCGGTAATCAGTGGCCAGAGCTTTAGTGTGTGTTGTGAGAGTCTGGTTTGCTTATCGTCGCTAATGTCGGATAAACCATATACGCTGCCAAACGCTCTGGCAACGCCGGCGCAAGATCACCCTCACCAAGCTCTATCAGAACGCGCGCGCCGAGCGGCACGTCGCGCCAACCGGCAGCCACCGGCAGTCGATGGTGCGGTGCCGCAACGACGGGTCGTAGATCGGTTCGACTAGCACTCTTAGCGCTTGAGGATGAAGATTGGAGACCTAAGTTCTCCGAAACATGTCGTGCGTAGTAACTAAACACAAGAGAGTACAGCCGCATGCAGTGATAGTAGTGTTAATATGTCTCACGAAATTTAAATTCAATAAGACAAATAATTCTGAGGTCCCTCCCTCTAGTGTGACTTCATGTGTAATTGTGTGTGATTTTTTTAAATCCTATTATATTGCGTATAGTTATATACTTTACTTACTGCTATGGCGTAGGTATTCAGTCTAAATCATGGAAATACGCGATTTAGTACAGACATTGTCAGTCCTAGCTTCATTGGTCTACATTCTTAATATTTATATTTAATAAGAGTGTCCCACTGCTGGGCAAAGGCCTCCCTCCTTCCCTTCCACGTGTCCCGGTCTTGATCTGTCTCCCACCAGTTTCTATCGAAGGCGTCAAGTCGTTTCGCCATCGCTGTCAAGGTTTGCCGCAACCACGGGTTTGGTTTTGTGGGTCTACATTCTTAGCTTACTTATCTACAAGGTGTAACAAAAATCCTGGTGATCCTTTTAAGGGCATAAATTGGTATCGTATTCTTATTGTGAAAAACTAAGAAAAAAAAATTTTCTCGCGAAAAAAATTTTTGGTTTTGTATGGAGGGTTGGCCAGCTGGGACGACTCGCCCGATACAAAAAATTATTTTTTTCGCGTCCAAAAATTTTTTCTCCTACTTTTTCCTACTCGCAATACGATACCAATTATGCCCTTAAACGGATCACCAGTATTTTTGTTACACCCTGTGTGTTGTAGCCATAAGTAAGATCTATGAAGATCTCGTGGATCTCTCCACCTAATTGCGAGTACATACTAGTATAATAAAATAAACAAATTACTTTACTTTGATCACAGAAAAATGTTGGAAAATATATTACCGTCTTTGAGAGCAGAGTAATGAATTGAACGGTATTTGTCAAACACATACGTGCCGTGTGTCGTGCTAATAAATTAAATTGTAGGGAAACTTTTTCCTTTGGAACGTGCAGGATAAATTTACACATTTTTTTTTAGTTGCTACATCATTAATTAATGAGAGGTAAGACAACCAATCAATCAATCATTCTTTCAATCTGAAGGTCTCGGGTTCAAACCCCTATCATTTGTTATTTTTACCAGTCGCTTTTGGCGAAGAAACTGGAGCTAGTCCCAATAGGGCCAACTTTCCAAAACTATTGCCAAAGCTTATTTATGGGGTTAGGTTGCTACGGTGACCATGATTTCCCTAGTTTAAGATTAATTTTATTTAAAATATAAACATAATTAAATTCCTTCTGTATTGATCAAACACTACCTGGTATTGATCAGTTACAGCGTCAGAAAAAATTATCACGGAGCCGATTTTATCCTGCCTGTATACTTGTATAGGTACCTAAAAATTTACATTCTGAATTATTATCTGTACAGTCAGCAGCAGAAGTAGCTAAGCGGGTGAGGTGTTCAAAATGAGCAACACGACTTTATTGTTAAGAGAATAAGAGCGCGTGGTTATTTTGAACAACCTAACTGCTTAGCAACTTTTGTTGCTGACCGTACAAATAAGTCCAAGCTATCGCGTTCGCGATCATGATTCTGCAAAATAGGCCGGCATAAAGCGATCGTGACTTCTCTCGGATCGGGCGGATTCCTGCCAGTCGTTGGCAGGCACGAAGTAAATACCGCGTTATGTAGCGTTTTCGAAGATTGCGAAGTCACTACGTCTGTAGTGTTACAACTTGTATGAAAAATATTTTTTCCACTCCTACATTCTACTGCATTCGACTGCATTCGACTGAAAAGTATATTCAAAATGTCTTAACAAACGTTCTCATAGGTTGATTGCTAAAGGATGTTTTTTAGGGATTTTCATACAATATAATAACACTGTTGCCCGAGCCCGCCCTGAGCGGCCGGCACAATCCGCCGGGAGATTGAACTTACTAAATTGTATAGAGGTAGCAGGTCATTCGTTGAACTCAATTTTTACCAGCTTGCCCATTTTAAGCATTCGTAGAAAAATGATTGTTTACAATAGTGGGTCAGTAGCACGGGGTCTAATTAGCAACTCGTCTATGGGGCAACTCGTCTAAGACGCAGGTTGTCTAAATTGCAGCTCGTCTACATATTATCAACTCGCCTAAAAGCAACTGGTCTACACGATTTTTTAAGTAGCAACTCGTCTAATTAGCCATTCTAAAATTCTCAAAATGTTGAATCCTCAACTTAACTAGACAGAGCCCCGCGAACGCGGGGCTCTTATTTCTGGGCGGTTTGTCCTTCGGGCATCTGTAGCTACCTAACGAACCTAACCTTAGGTAGCTTCAGATGCCCGAAGGGCAAACCGCCCAGAAATAGGAGCCCCGCGAAGCGTGGCTTCGTCTATTTAAGTTGAGGATTCAACATTTTGAGAATTTTCTGGTTAAGGGATTTAGTGAGAAAAGTATTATTCAGTTATATAGACCAATAGCTAATTAGACGAGCTGCTACTTAAAAAATCGTGTAGACCAGTTGCTTTTAGGCAAGTTGATATGTAGACGAGCTGCGATTTAGACAACCTGCGTCTTGGACGAGCTGCCCCCATAGACGAGTTGCTAATTAGACCCCCGTCGCAAAGCGGGTTGGTGATTTTACACATAACTTAGAATTTCTTCACGAATTATGCAGGTTTCCTAAACATTTTCTTAACGTAGTTTTTGTTTTATTTTTTGCAGGTAAGTCCCATGCAGATTGCAGCTGGCGGTAACTATAAAAATGCTTTTGCGAATTTTCAATGGTTTTTGTGCAAATAATACCTGCGTTTATAAATTCAGGTGTTCATAAATTAACGTTAACATTTCTATACGATTACAGAGTTGACTAAAAAAACTTAACTATCCACTATTTGTAAAGCTTAAATTTTGGAGGAACGTGAATTTATATAGACAGTTTGTATTGTAGACAAAATGCACCATTTAAATTAAATCCATGACGGAAAAGTCCAATAATATTTGGCTCCATGTTTCATTGTAACGTGTGTCATAATGAATCCACTTCGTATAAAGATAAGCTACCTTTCCTATAAATCAAGTCTCCACATGATTTACACCCGCAGGGCTTTATTCTGTGAATTGACAGGAAATATTACAGCGAATGTACAGTCAGTACTAACTTTCACATTGAAAGCACCAAAAAGTAACACGGTGAAGCAAAATACTTCGGTAATCGGTAACATACACGGAAAAAAGCTTTCGGGATATTCTCAATCCAAGACATTATATTATTTATCTTGAAAATTCCTCGTGACAAGTATTTATTTCCTTTACCAAAGATATGATTCTTCGCTTAATAAAACCACGTTATCTTAAAATAGAAATACAAAAATGTATTGTTTCAAGAGTATATTGAGTAAATAAGAGTAGATTGTACTTTAATCAAACAAGTATTATCTTAGGTAAAAGAAAACTAGAAAATCTGTAAGAATATTATTAGGTTCGTTATATTTAGAACTATAGTTTATTTTTGGTAAAGGAAATAAATACTTGTCACAAGGAAATATTTTCAACATAATATAATAGTGTCTTAGATTGAGAATATTCTGGAAGCTTTTTTCCGTGTAGGTAATGAAAATCTAGTCCTTGTCACAGAGCACTACAATCCAGTAGCCCATGGCGGTGCAAATGCAATGGCGCTCATTCTAATTCCCGAACACGTCATTAAGGATTTATAATATATGTGTAGGTAAATTAGTGTACAGTCCGTGAGCTTTAAGAAGAACCTTCGGGAATCGGCGATGACACATGAAGGTAATATTGCTGTTCTGCTTTTTCATGTGGCACTGTTGATTGATACCCGACGTTTCTTTCTAAAACCCGAAGGTTCTTTTTAGAGCTCACGGACTGTATGTAACTGTGTTATGAATGTCCAATGTTACCGACTAGCTGTCAACTGTCTTTTACATCGTTTATTTGTTACATGGCTGAATTACAAACAATGGCGGCTCAACAATCCGGGCTCATCAGTGTACATAATTAGGTATTAAAACACTCGTGTGATATTATTATTAAACTCACTTCGACCGTTTCATAAAACCACACTCGTATTTTAATGAACTTGATTATGTAGCAGGCTCATAAACTACTATTAGACCCACCAATATCTTTGAATTTATTAAATACCTACATTTTCAAATAATTTCCAAGGTACTTAATCCTCGACTAATTGGGAGTTTCAGGGCTTAAGTACAGAGAAATAATGAAATATTTTAACATCGTAACCGTCCACGGCAGAATAAACACAGCTAGTAAATAAAATACGCCGGAGATTCGACGAAGGATCGGGTTTTATAATTAAAATAATTTTACATTTTAAATGCAATGTTTTAGGGTTCCGTACCCAAAGGGTAATACTTTAAACCAAAAAAAAACCGACTTCACATAGGATCTGCTATTCCAAGAGGAAGTGGCCGAGTTGCTGTAAAAAATGCCTATAATAGTTGAAGAGTTCCCTCGATTTCTCCAGTATCCCAGCATCATCATACCCCGACTTGGTGACAATGGGACCATCAAGGGGTCATACCCGTTCGATTAAAAAAAAATTGAAAATCGGTTCACGATTCACGGAGATATCGAGTAACATACAAACAAACAAAAAATCAGTCGAATTGAGTACCTCCTCCTTTTTTCAAGTCGGTTAAAAACGGGACCTATAACTAAGACTCCGCTGTCCGTCCGTCTGTCACCAAGCTGTATCTCATGAACCGTGATAGTTAGACAGTTGAAATTTTCACAGCTAATGTATTTATGTTGCTGCTATAATAAAAAATAATAAAACTTTTTACAAAAAAAGATAAACCGACTTCAAAAAGGATAAAATGAATAATTATATTATTTATATGCGTTACCTACTGATATGTTTGAAGTCGGTGCCAAGCCAAATTTGGAAAAGTTAATACGAACGATGCGTTGTGCTCAGTGAATTGTTATTTATTTTTACTATATAACTACACTAAGACGGTATGAATCGCACGTAGATATACATTCGTTTCGACCATGCGTTAACTGTTAGGCAAGTAGGTACAGAAAGTATAATCATGCGTCCTATTTTTGTTTGTTAACACATTGTTGGGACTATCCGTATGTCGAACGAAGCCCGTGGTTCGGTTTGAATTATTTATCCTTCTTCATCTACGGTTGAATCCGAATTATAAAGGAATTCAATTGCTAAATAATTTTTTCTATACTCACATATACCCAGTACACACAACGTATCAGTAAAAAGGCACGATATTCAAATTTTCTATGGAAGGGCAATCTTACGCGTCTACATTTTTTTTCTATTTGCCGCCTTTTTATGATTATTGACAAAGCAGACGTGTATCAGAATATATATATCGTTGTCGCATTTCATCAAAATAGGATTAGTACTTTAGACATGAAAATGTAACACATGAAATCGCATTCCTTTGCATTATTAATACCGATGTTTTGTGATGTTCACACTTGCAGCTGATTTGACCAGTTTTGTAATTTGTGGCTTGGCACCGACTTCAAACATATCAGTAGGTAACGCATATAAATAATATAATTATTCATTTTATCCTTTTTGAAGTCGGTTTATCTTTTTTTGTAAAAAGTTTTTATTTTTCCATTTTTAGTGGTTATATATATTTATCAAAATCGGACAAAAAGTCTCGAAATAATCGGTAGGTAAAGATATATAAAAAAGTTCATTATACACCTATTTTATCTAACGAAAGGTCCACGTATCATATGTGGACTTCATCATTAGGTCCTCTATATCAAATTGGTGGTCAAGCAAGAGGGAATGCTCGAGTTGCTTAAGAAAACACTTAAATCAAATTTAAAAATTGAGGAGTTCTCTCAATTCCTCACGGATCCCATCATCAGAACAGCACCAGATTAATGTGGGACCATTTTCGAGGTAGTTCCTATCAAACAAAAAAAGGAATTGTCCAAATCGGACCACGGGTCTCGGAGTAATCGCTGAACATCCTGCATAAAAAAATCTTCATCATTATCATCAAAACAATCATCATCATCAGGTCCACTGCATCGAAATGGTGGTTTTCGTGAGAAAATCCTTGAGTTGCTTAAGAAAACACCCAAATCACCATACATGGGCCTTTAAAAATTGAGGAGTTCCCTCAATTCCTCATGGATCCCATCATCAGAACAGCACCATATTAATATGGGACCACTTTGGATGTAGATCCTTTCAAACGAAAAAAGAATTACTCAAATCGGACCACGGGTCTCGGAGTAATCGGTGAACATACATAAAAAAAAATTTGGTTTTGTATGGAGGGTTGGAGGGTCGAGACGACCGACGTGTCCCACACAAAAAGAAATTTTTCGCGTCCAAAAAATTTTTGTTGTAGGTACTTTTTCTTACACGCAATACGATACCAATTACGCCCTTAAACGGATCACCAGTATATTTTTCTTTACATCAGGTATACCTATATATATCATTCTCAAGAGTCTAAATGTTTGATGCTACCTCGCTTTCCTGTCGAAGACGTTGCTACACTCGCTCTGAAGCTAATCTCATTTATTGTAAGTGATTGGAGTGCGCCCTGCGGATAGGTGGCATTGCATGCTCGGCGGATTGACTCGAGCGTTCACGAGAAACAGATAAGGTACATAGGGGCAATCTCGACTACGGGAAACTTCGTCTCGATCAAAAATCGAAATGTTTTACATTGTAGCATTGATTAGAATAACGATAATGACACTGATAAAATGAAGCAGCTAGAAATAAATAAGTTTTTGCCATTTACAACCAAGTGACTCGCTTTGCATGGAGCCTGCAAAGTTCGTTGCTAAAATCAAAGAAGTCAAAATGTATATAAAACTATATACTATTGAATTTCTTAAAAATAAATAAGGGAATCAGGTAACGTTTATATTTACTAGGACACCTTATTTAGATTCAAATTAGTGCTTGGTTAAAATAACCAAGAACGTTTAGCAATAATTGCTTGTTTATCATTAACAAATCTTTGTCTTTTGTTTTAAATAAGTCTCTGTTATATGCAACTAAAAATATTTTAACCGAGCCGAATTGGTACTTTGCTAAAGCTCATTATTTTCCATAGAAAAACGCTTTTCCACTATCCGGGTATAAATTGCACTATATTTAATGATTTAATGTTTCAATTCAGTTGAAATATACCCGCAGTCGCGATTGCCTCGTACCTTATGCGACTTACTAGTAATCTTAGTCATATTCAAATAAGGCTATATTACTATTTTATCAATCAATCAATCAATCAATCAATCATTTTATTTCGTCATCATAGGGTTAATACATTTAGTACAGGTGGCAGGTTATTTACAAAGTACCAACTATGATGTACCTTTCGGCATACGACAAATAAGTACTTACTTACTAATATTACATTATAGTTAACTAGTACAATTATTAGGTTATATATATATATACACATGCAACACAACAGCACAGAAAAAATACAGAACAGAAATGAATATTATGTCAATGTCAATTAAAACTTGCATTACTATTTAATTATAACATAACAATAAATAAATCATTCACAAATAGATATTTTCAATGACATGTCAGATACAGATTTACATACAAAACTTATTTTTGCTATATTTTCTTTGTATTAAAATTTTTAGCAACGAAAATGAATTACCGACATAGATCCAGTACTGCTAGAATGCCCATGCCAAATTTCGTGATTCTAAAGCATGTCGTTTTAAAATGAGAGCTGAACTACGTTTGTATGGGGACGCGAGTTCACGCGAGCGTCCTGGCGACTCTGGAGTTGTGTTGTAGCTCGGTCGTGTCTAAACGTGTTTTAAAGTTAGAATACGGCCCCAGGGCATCACAAACGTCTTGTATAGGGCCAATTAGTACTGTAATTATCAGATGATGTAATTATCTGTGATTTTCACGAACCAAATTAGTACATTTTCCATCTGGATGCATACCAATTAGTCGTTGATTTAATAGTACTTGATTGGATTATAAAGCAATGTTCAGTTTAAATCATTAATTGAGTAAATTAAACAGTTTATTGGTTGAAAATCTCTTGATATGGCGCAATTAAAAGCTTTTCAACCGACTTCAAGATTTCGAAGAAGGAGGTTCTCAATTCGTCGGGATCTTAGTTTTTTTTGGAAATATTATGTTCACTGATTATTCGAAGATTTCTGGACCGATTTGGAAAAATCTTTTTTTGTTTGAAAGAGTATACTTCACAGTTGGGCTTGTCATCATAACATGTAGTATGGTCTAATTAAAAAAAAGTATGGAAGTAAGTCGTGTAGTCGTGGTTCTTTTTGGATTCGTTAGAGGGCGCAACTAGATTGTTTCCCCCGAGTTGCACCGTTTCTGTTATATACGGAAGACTGTTAAATTTTAGGTGTAAACTATGAAGTGCTGTAATTTTGGAGTAAGTTAAAAGCTATTGGGTTCAAGCTTAGTAGTGTATAGAGAACAGCTTGGTGCATAGTGTATATTAATTAAAAAGATGTGCGATGTATGACACCCTTTAATAAAAAATTTTTTCAATTGCGGCTCGAGGATAAGTCAGTCGGTTGGTGCGACTTCAAGTTAAGCTTTTTAAAGCATTATAAACATTCAGTTAAATTTGCACGCCTGGGCAAATTATGGAACATGTATTTTTGATTATTTTGTTATTTTAAATTGGAAAGGGAAATTAAGAGACACGTGAAAATTTTAAGAACAGTACTTATCTAAAGACACTACATTTGCACTAAATAAAAAATAGGATTTTTTTACCGGAAGTTTGTCAAAAAGTAAATATAATTTATTGCAACGAACTGCAAGCAACGGTGGGTGGTAGCACGCGGCGCGGGGCGCGCGGGGCGGGGAGATAGCGCAGCGCGCAGCAATTGTTTTACTCCCGCCGTACGTTGAGACCGTTCGTTCGACACTTTTAACGGGCAACCAGCATAGATCTCATATAAGTTAGAGATACCCAATCAGCACGCCAAATGTGGCACAGTAAAACGAGCCGAAGAGAGCCGAGCAAAGCCCGATCGTTCCGGGGACGCTATTCACACAGGACTAACAAACGTTTCGTTAAAATATTAACAGTGTAAGTGAGACTAGGGCACAATTGGCGTTAGGAAGTAAAAGTTTCATAAATATAAACCGAACTGACAGCATTGAGGCATAAGCCTAGTGGAGTAATTGTTGTTTTATTTAATTACGAAAGTCAGAAAATAATTAATACTTACTAAAAAATATACACAAATTACTAAAAAATATGGTAATAAAATTAAAGAGAAAGATAACTGTATTCTTCGTTTCAAAACCAAATTTACATAACCCCTCCAAGGGTCCACCACTTTCTTATTCATGATAATTTTATTATTAGATTTTAGCTAGTACGGCTCGTATGCTTCTGCCGGACAAAAAGCTGGCAACCCATCTGCACAATCCCTCAAGCAGTCCGTAAGCTGGGAACTTCGACAGAAGACCCTGATGCCAGACCCGATCTAAAGCCTTAGCTATATCAAGGCTGACTGGGTAATTTGCAGAAAAAATGTACCTTTACTTAGTCCCAACTGTCCCAAAATTTACATACAAAATAATTCGTTATGTTCATAAAAAAAGTGTAACGAAACTGACAAATTATCAGTTTCGTTACATTTTTTATGAACGCAACGAATTTTTTGGATGTTAATTTTGGGACAGTTGGGCCATTTTTTTTATTCTACCAGACTCGATAGAGCTCATGATTCTGCATGCGACAGACTCAAAATATATATGAAATAAAATAAAAAAGTAAAGGTACATTTTTTCTGCAAATTACCCGACTGCCAATGCCTCAATGGGTAGTCACCACTCGTACTCGCGGCTAGGGGGCTTAACCAGCTTTGTATGAAAATGAAAACTTTTATGTTTAACGTGCTCTTTTTTATGCCAATCGATTTCATTCCTATCCAGTATTAATAGTTTCGTAGGGGCCAACTAGCGGTAATGTACTAAAAAGCCACAAATTGAAGATGTTTTTTTTTTCATACATTTACTATGGAGAATTTATTTTCATTTTTCTATCACGCCAATCAGCCATTACAGTAAAAGCATTCAAAATATCAAAAAATAGGGTTTCAAAGCAGTAAATTTATGTAAAATTGTTCTTCAATTTGTGGCTTAAGTAGTAAGTTGGCCCCATAGAAACTATTAATACTGAACAAGAATGGGATCGATTGGCATAAAAAAATAGCATGTGAAAAATAAAAAGTTTTCTTTTTCATGCAAAATGTATGGGGAAAGCTTTTCTCGATTTGTGACTTTTCTAGCTGGAATTTATTTTTGGTCTTATACAAGCTTTTGATCCTGGATAGGAATGGGATCAAATGGCATCAAAAAAAGAGTGTGTCAAAAATTACCTTTTTCTCGCACCCTGTATGTTTTTTCTAAAATCTGTAAACGCGAATCTTCGTCAATTTGAAATCGAGGGAAGGTCTTTAAAGACCATTTTCGCGTAGCAGCACGGGATCTGGTAGCTGCCCTCACTGACCCAAAAAGAAAATCCATCCTGTATAGTTAATAATTTCATAATATTTTTAACTACCTACCATATGAAGGCAATTTAATAAAATACACACTATAAAAATCGATTAAAACCAACTAATAAACGAAATAGATATAATTATGAAGTTATCAATATTTATTACAAAATCAATCAAAAAATTACAAATAATAAAGTAATTGATCCAAGAGCGACTCCATTGTTCTTATTTGCCATGTGATTTTGTAATGTCAGTTGAACGTAAGGTAAAATTTTATCATATCTTTCTTTTAATCTGTAATACAACCTTAACGATGTTAATTAATTCGCACTGGCCGGTCACAATGTTTTACTTTTAGGAAAATCTTGTTCGAGTCTAGGCCTCTTTAATATATTATCTCGATGTTCTCGAAAATTGCACGAATTAACGTCCTCACTAAATAAGCTCTGTAAGAATTGAGTTTTCGTTTATGAAATATTAATAAATGTATATAGACCTAAAGTACTTTTATTGCAATAACAAGACTTCAAACTATCTTACCAAATGCGATCCATGTGCATTGTCATTATTAGCAATTTTTGATTTCAAATCGTTACCGGACTCTTACCCGCTTATTCATAAACGTGTTCCAATCCTTATTTAGTTAAATTATGTTTTGTTAGTTTCTAACAAACACAAACACTGCTATAACACTATAAATAAAAACAAGCTTGCTGTCAGAAGATGTCGTATCCGCAAAGCATATAAGTCATTTTTTGGTCAGGGTATTCATATTTATAACAAGTTACCCGTCGATGTTTTGAATCTATCATTTCCCGCTCTTAAGAAATACTTCAAAAAAAAACTTTAATGTCAAAGGGTTATTATAGGGTCGAGGACTATATGACAGACATATATGCATGGCCCAAACCAGAAACTATAAAATCATCTAGCATTTAGAGGACACAGTTCAGGTAAGAAGGCATTTCAAACGTTTTGCGAAGCAGTCAGATTTGGATTTTATTTTATTTTTCATTTTAATTACACAATAGGCAGGCACATGTCTGTCTTTCAAGCTGTTTTGATATGCCTTTTTGAAGAACTACGCATTATTGTATATAGTATCTTTAATGTATTTGTATTACTGTTTTGAAAAAATAAGTCACGCCGAGTTTCTTGCCGGTAATAAGTAATACTTCTCGGGTCAGAGGTGTAGAGTTAGAACCGGTGGTAGTTTCTTTTTCTGTCTGACGTTCATAAGTGCATTGTAATGTGCCTAAATTGAAGAATAAATATCTTTTATCTTTTACTGTCAAATTGACAGATAAGGTCAAAAGATGATTTAGTTAAATGAGGTTTGAAGTAAGTTTATGAATATGTGGGTTAAGGTTTAGCGCTTAAGTTGGTTTAATAATTATTTATTTTAAAATTTAAAATTACGTCAAATTTTGCTAAATACCTATTTGAAATACTGGAGAGATATTATTGTTTTGTTTCAATTATAATTCTTATTGAGAAAAAATATAATTTTAAACAAAAAAAGAACCGACTTCACTTAGGATCCGCTATTTCAAGAGGAAGTGGCCGAGTTGCTGTAAAAATAGTGAAATCACTATAGGCGTGCCTATAATAGTTGAAGAGTTCCCTCGATTTCTCCAGGATCCCATCATAAGATCCCGACTTGGTGACAATGGGACCATCTAGGGGTTATACCCGTTCGATTAAAAAAATGATTTTGAAAATCGGTTCACGATTCACGGAGATATCGAGTAACATACATACAAAAAAATATAAAAAGAAATTCAGTCCAATTGAGAACCTCCTCCTTATTTGAAGTCGGTTAAAAATAGGTGTTGTTTTAATATTAAGATAAATTATTGTTTTTTTTTTTCATTTATATAACTTATTGATAAAAAAATAGGTGTCGTTTTAATATTTAAAGTCTCTCATAATAAAAACCTCATCAACATCAGCAGCATATATACGCCCCACTGCTAGTCAGAGGCCTTCTCTCAGAATGATAGAGCGTGCAGATTAGGACTTCACACACCTCATTGAACTGCTTCGTAAGTCTGGTGAAAAACGTTTTTACGAATTTAACAAACTTTGGGCGTACCTGTATTTAATTTGTTGAATGTCTTTCTGCATACTCAGAAACCCTACTATTTTTGCAGTACATGTCACTACTCTTGCCTCAAGAGCCGTGCTTCGTCAGTACGTCTACGCGCTTTCCTTCTCTTGCCATTAATCACGCCGTTGTCGCTTCTGTGTAATTATTGTTATTGCTCTACGTTTTTGGTACTTGATTACAGAACTGCATGTTCCGTTTAAAAATGTCAATTTTTTATTGCGTGCGAATGTAAACGAAATCAAATGAATATGATTGCGTCAAATTCCAAAAGTATTAAAATTTCCCTTTTAGTACAACGACAGTAAAAACATGAAAAACTACTTTCCGGGTGTCGCACCCTGGTGCGAATTTGATATTGGATTTAGTATTTTTTTCTAATTATTTACTCAATTTGCACCGAGTACAATACTTTCTCCAGACCCGCAATGGCCAAAATAATATTTTTTGTTATGTTGTTTTTTTTTTACCTGTTCCGTAGCTTAAATTAATATAAGTAACACGTGCAAATTTAGATATACGTGTTTTAAAACGTACGCCAAATTACGCCGAGTACACCACTTTTCTCTTCGTAGTTATAACCATTACATTGTTTTCAACCGATTTCACCCCTTTCCGGGGGGGTGAATTTAGTAGGGGTTGTATAAAGTTCGATTTTTAGCCCATACAAAACAATCCGAAGTGATTTTATTAGTCTTTAGAATTAGTTCCTGACTTTAGTGAAATTTGATCTAGTTTGACTAGACTAATGAGCGTGGATATGATATGATCGGAAGGGGCATACAGGGTGTAACAAAAATACTGGTGATCCGTTTAAGGGCATAATTGGTATCGTATTACGACTAAGAACAAGCAGCATAAAAAAAATTGTTCGCGAAAAAAAAATTTTTTTATGGGACAGGTAGTCCCAGCCGGCCGAGCCTCTCATACTAAACCAAAATATTTTTCGCGCGAAAATATTTTTTCTTACTTTTTCGTAATTAGAATACGATACCAATTATGCCCTTTAAAGGATCACCAGTATTTTTGTTACACCTTGTATAGTGAGGTTTAATTTTAGTTTAGTGGATTACTCTTGTATATCATAATTAGGTATACACAGGGTTACTCGTATAAATAAAATGAGGGGTATTTTTAACCAGTTTGTAGGGCAGCTACTAGATCTCTTCCCGCTACGCCATAATGACCTTTGCTAATTTATTTATTTATATTTTATTAATTTTTTTTTTGCCATATTTATTTTTTTTGAAATTTGTAGTTTGACGAAGAATATAACTAGGTTGTTTTAGAAATTATATTACAAAATAAACTATTTAGGATATCTATTTAAATTAAAAAGATACTATTTAACTAGGATATCGCTTTAAAAGTATAAAAACCGTATCAACATTTTGAAAGCCGAAAGCCGCACCAAAAGTTTTCCAACCTCATTAAATGTGTCAGTGTACGAACAAAGGGACCATTTTTGTCGATTCGGAGTTACTAGTACTTTCTAAAACTACGCAATATGTATCTATTAGTGAAAGAAAAAAGTATCCTTGTAAATCGAAAAAGTGGTCCCTTGCACTAAACTTGTCCACAAATGATTTAATATTAACAAACACAATTTCATGTAACCCCGAAACGTTCTACTAATGAGCTGTGACCTAACTTGACGCGGAGTAGCGAATTCACGGAACCGTAATTATACTTACTTAAATAAAAACGGACTGAAAATATGAAACTTTGTAGGGTTCCGTAGCCAAAGGGTGCAAACCGGAATTATATTCGTATTAATATGCCCCGCTGTCCGCCGGCATGTACCTAAGGTTGACTGGTAGAGAATGCCTTATGGCTGTCCGCCTTTTGTACGATAAGTTTTCTTTGTGCAATAAAGAATAAATTAATAAATATATCAAACACTGTACCTACTACATGAACTGTATCTGTTGATTTTTTACAGATACTGTAAATTTAATTTAGTCAATTTACAGTTTATTCTTTATTAAATAATATGTAAATGGGTATAAGTAAATTTTGCCGTGGGGTGCCCGGCCTTAGAATTGTCCCCCACCATATCGTCCCATGGTTGCAGTAGGAGTCTGCTAAGGGAATATACCGGGAGATGGGCAGCAGCATCTTCCGAAAGCCTAAACAACAATAAACAAAAAAAATACTGCACGCGCCAACCCGCCTGCCAAGCGTGGCGCGTATGGCAAACCCCCCCCTTAAAGGAGAGGCCTATGTTCAGCAGTGGACGTCTTATGGCTGAGATGATGACGATGATGTATAAGTAAATTAAGCAACTTAAATATAAAACAGTATGAAGTTATCTCTATGTTAAAAGAAACCTATCTAACTACCTATTTAATCAAAGTGCGTTTATAGGTTGTGTATTTTTGGGTATGGGTTGATTCGCGTTTTGATGTTTTTTTTTAATGGCAAACGGAATTAGAATAAAATATAAGGCAAAAAGCTTGACAATTAATAAAAAATCGATCTGACGTGAGCAATCTCTGCATTAAAATAAAATAGGTCTAATTTAAGTTGCTTGTAAGTATTGTCACCCGACAGATATGATCAATTTCGCAATACATTGCGTGTTCAGGTAAACTTTAAAATATCAAAATCAAATCAAATCAAATCAAAATATTCTTTATTGCACACCTCAATAAAATAGAAACACTAAACAGAATATACTAAAGATCAAACCGTAAAAAGTCGCTGATCAAACGTTGTTTAGTTTTAGGAGTAGAATCTACATTTTAATTTTTTGCTCGTGTTACAGGCCACACATAAGCAAAATAATGGCACGGAACCCTCAGTGTGCGATTCTGGTATTCACTTGGTCAGTTTTTATATAATTAGTAAGGATCATAAATTTGGAACATGATAAACGCGGTCCGGAGGCGCCGGGAATTTAATTATTATACTTGAAAAACGAGTGCTGGCCCCCGGTGCAAGTCACAAGCGGCTGCACCAGTTGCCTTGCAGTGCAATGCCAAGGTGTAAGAGGCGAGCATGGCGAGCGTTTAGCAGTGCACTAGTCGGTTACGCGACCAGGGGGGTGATTTTTGAGATTCGACCACTCGAAAGTGACATTTAAAACTCAAAATAAAACGATGAAATTATGTTTAAAAAATAACAGCGATAGAAATTTAAAATCATGATTATTTAAGCTATTAATTCCATGCGAAAAAATTAGCGACAAACTTTTGTGTGCGATTATTTTCGAGCTTGAATTTTTTGAATTCGAGCGTCCGGCTGTCAAAAATCGGCCCCCAGCTTCTACTCTACATGTATACTAGACAGGACACAAAATTTCAATATCACACTTCCGGTCGAATTTTCTTTGAAGGCAACCGGCAATTCGGATACAGCAGGGTCTAACCCAGGTAAAAAGCCCGGTTGCCCAAAAGTAATATCGTTTGCCTGTCGCACCGAGAAGGAGAGCGATTTTGAAATTTTGTGCCCTGTCTATGAGTGCCGCTTCGACTTTTCAAGGGATTGCACAAAGTGCACTTGAGCAGGCCACTCTCAGTCGTTACAGATCTTTCGAAGGCCATGCTCTAGGCTTAACGCATACACGGGCGGTCGTTAGACGTTGGTGAACGCCAAACGCAATAATTTATTTATGGCAAATAAGCGACGAGTGTGAATTTGCATAGGTACGCTTTGCGTAGAAATATAAGTTTTGTGTAAAAAAATGTTTTAATAATCGCTACCTGCTGTATTTTACGGCACAACTAAAACAAGGCAAGCAGCGGACCTAACGAGATGTTCCTGGCGAAATATTTCCAGCAAAATTACCGTTATTTACCGTTATCCCGATTTAAACTATGATATATAGTCCAACTTACCCCACAATTTTAACCCCACTGTGGCTAAAAGGGTAATAATTTTTACTATCTTCGGAAAGGAGACGGTGTATTAAAGGATGGGATTGCGAGTTTAAACCGAGTTTTTTTGCAAAAAAACTCGGTTTAACTCGACCACAAAAAATAACCGACTTGCATATCTTAATTGATGACAAAGGCAGCAGTGCGTTGTAATAATTTGTGTCAGTCCGCGGAAACAGGGACCACTTTGTCAATATGGAGTTACTAGTACTTTCTAAAACTATGCAACATGCACTATCTATTAGTGAAAAAGTGTCCTTGTAAATCGACAAAGTGGTCCCTTGCACTAAACTCGTCCACAATCGGTGTTTTTAATCTTTTGAATGCCAACAAAACTTAAAAGCGTTTAGCGTACGCTGTCAAACTTGTCAAAGTAACCTTCACACTTCCAAATAAGGTTTATATTTGCGCGCTTGCCTCAATAATCTTGGCGTGTGAGTGGCGGTTCTGTAAATGCATATGGATTAAGAGCTGGCTACGTCTGTTTAGTATGGAGGGTCGGACGGCTGGGACCTATACCATATAAAAAAAAAATTGCGTATTATTTTTTCTACTTTTTATTAGTTACAATACGATACCAACGGATCACCAGTATTGTTGTTGCATTTCTGGTCAGGCTTTACTATAAATCAGAATTAACCCGTAAAACAAAGTCCCACCGTCAATAACACCCTGTAAAATATACCTAGTGCTGAAGATATTTACAATAATGCGGAACCCGTTTGTCTAAGGTAATTCAGTAGAAACTGTCCGTCAACTTGAGCAGGGTACGGTATCATAATATTAATCATCCCGGGGCAAATGGTTAGCTTTGCTCGAAATTGAAATGGAAAATTATATGTGGCCGTTGTTCCGTGTCACTCTGTTTGAATAAGACGTGGTTGCAGGGTGGTTTAAATAAGAATTCATAGTTATTCATCACTTTTTTTTAAATCTTTGTAAATAAAAAGGTTTTATCAAGTTTGATGATGTCACCCCCATCACAAGTCGTAAGTAATCATCTTCTTTTAAAACCCACATTAACTAATCTATACAAGTCTTTAGCTATTTTTGACAATGGATCTGCTAAAATGCTATAGGTACCAATTTCAAGCATTTTTATAATACAGTGTGTTTCTGTAATAGGAGCAATAAATTAAAACATAGATTCTACTCCTCAAACTACAAAACTTTTGTTCAACAACTTTAAAAAAATATGTATTTAGTAGATTGTCTCTTTTTCATACAAACTAAATAGTATTTTCAATGAACGTTAAAATCCGTCTAATTGACATTGCTTGTCACCCTACTGACATAGACAATTTCGGAATACATTGCGTGTTCGAAAAAACTTTTAAGTGTCCTAAAAATCAAACCATACGTTATTTTTAAAAGTCGCTGAACAAACGTTTCCTGGTTTGAGGAGTAGAATCTACGTTTTAATTTATTGCTCCTGTTACAGAAACACACTGTATAGTTAGTTACAAAATTCATAGTTATTCATCACATCATTTTAAAAATTTAGTTACGTTAAAATTATAATACAATAAAATGTACAATTAAAATTATAACTAAAATAAATAAACAAAATCCAATACAATTAAATAATATTGAATAAAATAAAATATATGATAATTATATTAAATATATTATATTGACGCTTTTGAACATTAAATTTGTAAGTGTGGAGTGCTGAACTTAGTATAGATTGACTTGAATTACAAAATTATCCTTGATCGTATAATTATTTTTCTTTATATTTAAGTAATTTGAAAAGGTTGCCGTGGTTTTGGTATATAAATTGTTTATAATTTTTTAACTCATCCTAAAAATTTTTTTTACAATAAAAACCAAATATATTTTTCAGATCCATCCATTTCTGGTTACAAATATAAAATTAAGTTTCGCATAGCTCAGTCGATTATATTATATTATTTAAAAACACAGATCAATGCATATCCATATAAGTTTCTATAAATTTGTAATCAACGGATATTGTTATCGGCCTGATAATAGCTACGGATACAAGCACAGATCTGCCCGGCGGATTTGTCTGGCGGATATGCCCGGCGCACAGATCCGTCCATGTATGGCGCGAATCGGACACGGATTTGTCTGCGGACACATCTGAATAGCGCCATACATGCACGGATCTGCCCGGATATCCGCCGGTCAAATCCGGCGGGCAGGGTGCGTGTATCCCTAGCTAATATGTAATTGATGCTTGTAAAATGTCTATTAACGGCTGTTGTCGTACTAAATACCAATAAAAAGAATGCCTGAACTTTTTAATACCTATTGTTTTACAAAGTATCATACTTCGAATCCTTTGAAACAGAAATAAGGCAGCAATATATCTTTCTTGAGTCTTTCAAGCGCATTGCACTGCCGCAGCGTATTGCAGACTAGCCACTGATGACAATAAACGCTTACTTCAATCTTTCTCTTTCACTCTCGAATGAGTAAGACAACAAAGTGTCTTACCTCTAAAATCTAGAGCAGCCCAACTTGAGAAGTATCTCACTCACTTTCCGTTTCATTACAGCTGTATTTCATCATCATCATAATTTTAAGAGCCTTGCTCTTGTCGGTGGAGTAATCGCTATTCTGTCCTGTTCTCCGCTAATGTTTTTATCTCTTGATACGTCATAATGTTGGCTTTTTCTTTGGCTTGGTCTAGAAATGCACGTCTTGGTCTTACTCGGCCTATTCGTTTTGCTATTTTCCCTTTTATAATCGTTTTTATGTAATGTTTTTATGTAGCTGTATTTATATATGGTTAATTTTCCAAATAGGTCAATGAGGGCAGCTACTGGATTCCATGTTGCTAAGCAAAAAAGGTCGTGGAAATATGACCCTAACTATTAATTAACGACGAAAATATTTACCTATACATTTTGTGAAACCTGTACATCTTTTTCCGAATGTTGTTTTATACCTTGTGCAATCTAAGAAGCAATTTTTGACACCTGTCATCTCAGTACATTTTATAACCTAAATCTCGACATTGTTCTTACAAACTAACCCAGGTTTTTTTTTTAAATGGCATCGCGCTCCTGGCGCATTCAGCCAAACGAGTAAATGTTAATGATAGGTTAAGTAAGTTAACTCTGATAGTATGTAAACACATTAAGGTTTAACAACTCTCCGGAAACGAACAAGAATTCGAATGTAAAACTATTATTTAACTAGCTTTTACCCGCGACTTCGTCTGCGTGGAATTAGTAATCCCCCGTTAAGGAATGAATTCTGGATATCAACTATTCTATATCCTTCCCCAAGTCATCTCCAGCGTTCAACGGTTATTGATTCGCCATACAAACTTTCAACCCCTTTTTCGCCCCTTCTAGGGTTGATTTACGGGATGAAAACTATCCTATGTCGTTTCCCGGGACTTAAATTATCTCCAGACTAATTTCATCTAAATCGGTTCAGCGGTCGAAAATTCTCCATACGAACTTTCAATCCCCTTTTCACCTCCTCCAGGGTTGATTTTTGGGATGAAAACTATCCTATGTCCTTTCCCGGGACTCAAACTATTTTTCGAAATTACGATATTTCATCATAATCCCTTCAGCCGTTATCACGTGATGCGCGGTCAAATAAACAGACAAACAGACAAAAATTCTAAAAACTGTTGGAACGTGTTCTGTTATCGATTCTAAGTGTCCCCAGCCAATTTTTTGTCGAATATCTTCCATGTACAGACTTTCGACCCTCTTCAGCTTTATTATATGTATAGATAACATAAAAACCCGCAATTCAAAATATTTAAATTCACCACTGGAACAATCTACCAATATCAATGAGGGTTGCCGGAATTCCAGTGCGGTACTATGGCTAGCGGTCTTTTTGACATCAGCTGTCAAAATCCACCAATAAAAAATGATCAATCATAATTGATGGATTATGACAGCTAAGAACTCATGCCACGGTGCTGCCACCTGGTGGAAAAATCGATTCAGGAAACCCTCATTGACTTAATAGGGAATATTACGCAAAACTCTGCGTAGGGGGCGGCACTAGCACATCCAGAGGGCCTACCACGAAAGACGAATATAAGAATTTCGTTACCTGGTTCTCTGTCACTCTTTCATATTCGAGCGATAGAGAGGCACATGTCAAAATTTCGATTCTCTCGTTTCACGATAGGCCTTTTGTAAACAAACCGCCTTGGTGCGCAAATGACATATTTATTCGTTATAAATTATCTGTGAAAACTTGTAAAAAAACTGTTTAAGGCCTAGTATGTATTAAAAACTCTATGGTTTACCGGTGTGCTAGTGCTGCACTCTGGTGGCAGAATATTGCAGTAATATCCCCTATTGACGGAGTGTCGTAACTTGTGAGTATTAAGATTGGTTTGACCCTGCACAGTTTAGTTTCTTAAGGCTTCCACCGACTATCAGACCGCCTGCAGTCCGCCTGACGATATTGGCCTGTCAGTTGCTCGGAGCCCGCAAATATTTGTTCTGACAGGCCGAGATCGTCAGGCGGACTGCAGGCGGAATTGATAGTCGGTGGCCGTTTAGTGGCATTACTGTGATACTCTGCGCCTATCTCAAACGCATGTCTAAATTGCATCTTGCACTTGCTTTGAAGCCCCGATCCGGCTCGATCCGATATACTCGTTACCCTGTCTGCCTCGCGTATGAGCCGTTTGAAGTTCATTCAACTGTGTACCTTATTCTCGAGGGATACATTCCGAATTGAAATGGTTTTTAAGTGGTTGTTCCAACGTTTTTGCGTGGTGGGTCTGAGTACAAATCGGATGCGAGAACTTGCGGAATGAGTTTGAAAAATTGTTACGGACATTTTACTTTGATAGGAACTTTCATTTTGATCTTTAAAATTGATATTATTTGCAATGCATATGAGATTTGGGAACTTATCCGTCTGTCTCCAGGCTTTATCTCATGAACCGTGAATGATGATAGTTAGACAGTTGAAATTTTCATAGATGATGTATTTCTGTTGCCGATATAACAATAAATAATAAAAAAAACACAATAAGATAAATATTTAACGGGGCTCCCATACAACAGACATGATTTTTTTGGCGCTTTTATAGATCACGCAGAGTGTAACAAAAATACAGGTGATCCGTTTAAGGGCATAATTGGTATCGTATTGCGAGTAGGAAAAAGTAGGAGAAAAAAATTTTTGGATGCGAAAAAAAATTTATTTTTGTATGGGGCGAGTCGACCTAGCTGGCCAACCCTCCATACAAAACCAAAAATTTTTTTCGCGAGAATTTTTTTTTCTCAGTTTTTACAACAAGAATACGATACCAATTATGCCCTTAAAAGGATCACCAGATATTTTTGTTACACCTTGTACAAACAAGAGAATGACCAATATTTTTACAAAAACATCCACTAAGATTCTTTAAAAACATCCACCAAGATTCTTTAAAAAACACCCGGGGCCTTTCATTATCGGTTATATGGTTATCCTAAAGAGGGTTGCTAATGGCCATTGGCGATGCAGACAGCGATGTTCCGACTCGGCTCCGAATCGGAAAACCGATTATTCTTTTGTTTCTCCCGTGTCCGAGCCAGGAGCGATTAATGTATTGTGCTCCTTTTATAGGGATGGGGGGATATCGATTGAAGTCGTAAAACTTTAACGGTTATCGGTAAAATTTTTCATCTTCATTTTTAAGAACCGCATTGATACGAAATAAATTAGATTTTTTAAAACGAGTTTTTTAATCGTAATTCCAATGTTTTGTAGAGATTTATCTAGACTTCTAAACTAGATATATGGACAGTAAAAACTCGTTACGTTGCATGGAATTTTCTATACAAAGTGACCTTTTTCATTCTCTATTGCATATTTATCCGTAACAGGAACGATTTAATGTATTGCATTCCCTTTTATGGGGATGTATAAATAGAGATGTTTGAAGTCGTAAAAATGTTACGATGTTAGGTTCAGTATTTCATCCTACTCGTAATTCTCACCAAATGCATTGAAACAAAACTGAATAATCATAACAACAGTTTTTGATTTTTAACCTAATCGCACAAGTTATGTCGGAATAGGCTACTTTCCTATGAAGTCAAATCAGCTACTCTTTAGGTAATGTTAAAACGATTTGTTATATGAAGTTTATACGGGAGACTAATATTGTGACGTCACAATACTATATGACGAATACATGTCCTTTTTAAATTTTTAACCATTATAAAATCATTTAAAGCGCAAACACATGTTACACCTGGATTTTACCGTGTATTTTTGAAATTTTGATTTTATGAATGCAGCGAAACAAGTTTATCTACTGGAAAGTACCCTATTGTGTGCTTAGTATTAGCAGTAAGAGCACCGAGTCTTGGATATTACATTTAATTATAAGTTTAATACACGACAACGCTCAGACCAACGCTAAAGATGGCGCGGGAATCTCTCTTGACAGTTCGGTCCGATGACAGGTGAGCTTTCATCTGGGCGATGTTCCAAAACCTGGTTAACATTAGCGTGGTTGTATTATTTGAGTATAGCGAGAAAGGTGCTCGATGTACTCAAATAATACAACCACGCTTCTGCTGCAGGGGTACGATTTAAATAAATAGGTACACAATCATAGAATCACTTATCCTAATCATACAATTCACATGACATCTCGAATTTTCACTTGACACTCTCGTCTACTGTTTTGCCATAGAGCAACAAACAATCAACTACAAGCTACGGTCGTAGACTGGTAGATGAAATGCTTAGAGCTTTAAACCAAGCGGAGTCGCCATAGATAGGCGTTCCCTCTGCCGAATGAGTATGACCAGTGGTCATACTCATTGTATGGACTGACGTTTATTTGACGTGGCTATTTTGACGTTTCGCATACATTTGACGTTCCCCTCCCCCGCAAAAAACGGCAGACTTTTTCCGATAGAAATGAGAGCGCGTCTCGCATCCGGTTGATTTAATAATCAAAGATGAAATGCGTTACGATTCGCCACAGATTTATCGATATCGTGTTGTGTCCCCTCACTACCGGTAATGAAGAGAAAGGAATTAAGGTAAGTTCGTTTGTACTATTGAGGCCCATTCCACGAAATTCGTGACTGTAATTTAAAATGTTTTAAAGCTCATGTTTGTGCTCTCATTTACTCACGCGCTCGGCCGTGTATGTGAAAGAGACGTGTATATGTTGCAGTGTTTTTCTGTTGTTGCATTTAATATGGGGATTGTAAGGGGATAGGCTGAGAGCTCAACAAGCTTTCAGGGAATTTGTGACTCTAAAGGGTTGGAATATGTTTCTGAGAGAAAATACGATTGTGATGAAACTTCACACTCTCCGCAGAAGAAACCGGGCGGCTCTTTGTGTGTAGTGGATTTCCGCTACAAAGTGGGAAAACACTGGAATCGACTATGAGATTAGCGCGTAGCGAACTGCGGTATGTAAAATTTTAATCATCCATTTGTAAAATTTTCCTTAAACTTCAAAATATTTAAAAAGAACTGACGCTCAAGTGCTACTTAAAAAACTGCAAACCAAAAAATATATACCAAAATAATTTTATCTGCTTTAAGTTTCTTCAAACATTTGTCAAAGAGACTAGACATGTTTTTGCAGCATACTTTTTACACTTATACTTTTCTAATAAAATAAGACAAATATTATAAACACACATTACATATATTTAATTGACTATTGACCGTTGGCATCGTTTCGTTCAATAAAATATTTCACCCGGCTGGTTATAAGAATAACCATCCGGTTATTATTACAACCGGACCGTACTCAACCGTCAACCGGATAATATTTACAGTACAAACGTAGCGAAAAACAAAGCTGTAACGTTCGGTTTATGAATTTCGTCTGGCGCCGGCGAAACTATCAAATACAGAGTGGTTTTGGATTACCTACCCGGAATGGATAAAATTATTATTGAGCAAAGTTTAATGAATATCCATTTGTTTTAAACCTGCATGTGTATATTGTGTATCGTACACCGAAATAGGTGTATTTTCAAAGTGATAGATTTTTACCGCTAGTAAGTTTAAATAAAATAATATCTAAATTAAAAGTAGCCCTTTTTTTATGAAATTACTTGCGACCAAGGCCGTTACTTATGCAGATTAGTTTTGCACTGTCACATGCAGTTCGTTTCTATATATTCATCATCATCATCTCAGCCATAAGACGTCCACTGCTGAACATAGGCCTCCCCTTTGGACCTCTATAAATATCACACAGGCCACATTGCACGCAGAGCAAATTTCCGATGGGGTCGAAAAGTGCTCGAGTGGAGACCACGGACTAGCAAGCGCAGCGTAGGACGTCCACTCACAAGATGGACAGACGACCTTATAAAGGTCGCCGGAAGACGCTGGATGCAAGTCGCTTCCGACCGATACTTATGGAGGTCTATACAGCCTTGGCCAGAAGTGTTGAGCATAGGTGTTTTTTGTTTACAATTTTGATGTTAAGCATTATTTCCCTATCCTAACAATGTACGGTAACGGTAAATGTTATATTTTATTTATAACTAGTAGTTCGCCCCGAACTGTGAACTCGCGAATCTTGTGTTTCGCCATAAATGTGCAATACTTAATAGAATTACTATACAAATACCAAAAATAGGTATCGGGTATTTTTTTTCTCAACTAACCATCAAGGTGAAACTAAACGTCCATATTAAATTGTGCGGTTGATGCGCAAAATTTTACCGCGACGAAATCGCTTCAGATTTGACAGTTTTTGTCTCATCTAAATTTAAATCCACCTCTCACATGCCTCTCACTCTGTTGCTTTGACATGTCGTTCTCACCTGTGGACCATCTATATAGGTTTCGGTCACCATCATTATGCGTCTATGGTAACTCTATCTAACTGCTCTAACATGGCTCTAACTAATGTGTTAATGTCAGTATGCTGATGGCCCTAGCAGCCAAAGCTCTAATAAATTAAAAAAAAAGTCAGTTGTCAAAATATTTACACCAAAATCAAAATATATTAAAAATATTTTTGAAATCAATTTTATGCTGCTAATTGTTATGAAACAGTAAGCAGTTAATCAGGATTTGACGAGAGTGTTAATCAATACCTTTCGTTTGATACCAAACTCAACCATACTTGCTCGTAAAAGTAGCAAATAAGATGACCAATGTAACAGGACCCCTTTACAAAACCTTTTTAGGCCTTCTAATTTCAGAACCCCCGTCTCAATCCAGCTCATATACGAACTCGCAAATTTTGTTGGTCTCTGCTACAACCCCAACAAATTTCATAAAGATCGGAAAATCGTTACTAAAGTTATCGTCGGACAAACTATCTAAATCAAAAAGCCATCCAAATGCCGAGACGTCCCAGTAGCCAGGTGACAGTTGTTGTTTGTAAGAACGATCTTCGCTTACGCTCCGCTCGTTCGAATATAGAAAACTTCACTTAATAACAATTTCAAGGTACTTAAAAAATATGAAAACAGAAGGTACCAAATATGTAAATTTAAGTCGGTGCGACATATTGCAAATATTCTATGCAGTTACTACTAACTTCAACAAAACATGCCTATTAGTTTAAATTAATTGACAAAATAACTTAAACAAAGATGGAAACGATGGACTAAACTTTCCAGTTTTGTATGAAAATCGCATTGGTGCTCAACACTTCTGGCCAAGGCTGTATATTCATTAGTTCATTACATACAAATAGAAAAACTCACACCAGGAACACAACTGATTATTATAGATCGTATCTACTAGCAATAGGGCTCAAAGTTGGTCAACGAACTGTAACCAGTACAATAGGGTTCAAAATGGCGTTACATTTGCGATACAGCGGCGAAATGTCTCTAACGCGGACGCGAAAAACTCAAATGTAATTTGAAAGAATAATTTATTTCATCCAGAGCTCAGAGGTGGGTTCGAAGCATAAGAAAAACGCGGGAAAATATTATAAACAGTTTTTTCACTGATATTTTATTAGACTTTAAGTACCTTACAGTTTAAATCCTGGAGAGACCTTAGATACTATTTCTACTCTGTAAAACGAGTGGCATAAAATCATATTGTTTTGAAAATTCGATTATTCATATATTTAATTGTCCTAGATAAAACATGAACCAGCGGACCTAACTAAATATAAATAATACCTCATACTTTTCGCTCATTATATGAAAGTGTACCTACAGGTAATAATACGAATACAAATAGTGTTGAATTTAATTATAGATATGTACTATGTGGAAAAACTTACAAATTATAATGTAAAGATACATAATATTTACTTACAACTGTATGACTTATACAGAAATGAAAATGAAAAATTATCAATAAATTTTTCATTTTCATTTCTTTGGCCATTTATGTTTGTACAAACGTTGACCAAATTTTAATAAAATATAAAATTCCATTTCACTATAAACCTATTATACAATTATTACTGTTTGTCTATACAAAATTACAACGATTTGAATTTTAGCTGACATAAATGATATTTATATCACATAAATGACAAGAAAGTACTAATTTGTTACTTCAAGTTTTCTAAATTCTACGAGTATGTGTAACATCTAATATCTAAAACATATCAAGTGGAAATAATTACATACATACATACATACAATCACGCCTATATCCCAAAAGGGGCAGGCAGAGATTACGGATTTCCATTTGAGAAAAGCAGCAGAACGGCTCTCCGTGAGCCACTTTTCGCCCCCGTCAAGAACGAGACGTGATGGGTGGCCGCATCGCCGCCACACGGATGACTATTAATTAAATAAATCACCACAGCGTTCTCACGAGCAGTAGGGATCAGAGGTTTCCTTATCCCTTATCCCTTAGTCGCCTCTTACGACACCCGCGGGAAGAGACGGGGTGGCACTATTCTAAAGCCGGGGCCACGCAGCAAAATAATTAATTGTTAAACAAACTTACCTGAAGTGAAGTTTGACCGTAATTATATGAAATGTTGCATCTCAGCATTTCATGACCGTTAGAAATATATAGCCCCAAAACCTAAATTCATCCCGTTTTACTGGTATCTCGATATCGACTGGTGGACTACGCATTTAACACTGAGGCGTGAATTTGACAGCTCGATTGACCCCAATTAACTGGCTGGCGATCGGCGAAGTGTGGATGCACTGTCAGACGAGACAGCTCAACCAGATACTATATAGATATAGACCGCCACAGCCTAAGAACTTTTTGAAGCTCAAGTCAATGTGCCCTCTGTCCGAAAGCCGCCTAAAAATACCGAAAATGTAAGAGGAAATGTCACTTGCACTGCTACTCTACCTATTACTTGAGCTTCAAAAAGTTCTTAGGCTGTGGCCGTCTATATCTCTATAGTTCCTGGCTCAACATAGCTTCGAAATGATTGTGTTCATTACACATTGAACAGGATTGGACCGGTCAAGGTGGACATAAATATCTGAACAACGCATTTCTTGTCAAGGCGATAAGCTGCTTGTTCAGATGTTTTTGGGTACCGTGGCCGCTCCGATATTTGAAGACACTACGAGAATAAGGTGAGAGGTAAAGCACTCACTACGTCACAGGCACTTTGATTTGCAAAACAATTAATTAAATAAAAAGTGCTTTGGTGAAGATGATACACGGAAAAAAAAGCTTCCGGGATATTCTCAATCTAAGACATTATTATATTATGTTGAAAATATTTCCTAGTGACAAGCATTTATTTCCTATAACGAAAATAAATTAAAGTTTTAAATATAACGAAGCGAATATATTCTTACAGATTTTCTAGTTTTCTTTTACCTAAGATAATACTTGTTTGATTAAAGTACAATCTCTCTTATTTACTCAATATACTCTTGAAAGAATACATTTTCGTATTTCTATTTCAAGATAACGTGCTTTTATTAAGCGTTATAGGAAATAAATGCTTGTCACGAGGAAATATTTCCAACATAATATAATAATGTCTTAGATTGAGAATATCCCGGAAGCTTATTTTCCGTGTACAAGGTGTCAGCTATCTGGCGTTCTAAGTGTAGTTTCCACAGCATGTGTTGCGAGAAATGTGTTTTTCGAACTAATAGAATCCTCGCACAGCGCAGTTCTAGAATTGGTTCTTAACACATTCTTCGCAACGCATCCTAGGCCCTAGGTGCGTAAATGTACTATTGTATAGGGATTGATACTTTCCGTTTATTAAAGTTTTTCCTACACAGATAAAAGGATATCTTAATCCAAGATTTTCATTCTTGTATATAAGGAAAATCGATAATTTCTTAAATCAAGTAAAAAATATCTTGAACCAAGTAAGTTCTATCTAGGATCAACAAAATCATACTTGGTTCAACAAAATCATACTTGGTTCAAGAAATTATCGATTTTCCTTATATACAAGAATGAATATCTTGGACTAAGATATCTTTTTTTTCTGTGTATATTTCTAGTGAGAGTTTCTGGGGAGGAGAAATTCCGAGAACTTTTTTGAAACATTCCTCGGCATCCCTTGGACCGCACCAGAAGAGCAGGGTAGTAATAAATCTCCGCTGGAACCTCTTCGCCATTCATTTCATATTTTACAGCCCTCCTCTTGATCTGTATCGGCAGGATAATCTATTTCTTTCATCCGGATCCTTGCCGATTACATTCGTTTGGAGAAGAAATATTTGGATAATTTTGTCTTCCTAATACGGATTTCAGAGCGGATTTGCGAAATTAATTCAAAATATAAATTATACTGTGTTTCCGTTTTCTGTAGGTACGATCAAATACACAATTTTTCTACTCGGCGACTTTGATCTGTGTATTAGGATTTTATAGACCAGACTTAAACCTTACACATTTAAATGTTGGATAGTCTATCGCACTTCCGGGATCATTAAATAGATTTATAAAACAACCCGCCTCTAAACTAAAATAATTTTGAAAAGAGAATGTCATTCACATCTCGGTAAAATGTGTAGAGTTTGTCCGGAAAGAAAAGTGTCATGGTTTATATGGGAGCTCATACATTGTACGACACTTTTCTTTTCGGACAGACGCAACTTTATAATTTCCGAACGTACTTAATTTGTCAAATTTTCTTCTACTTAAACTTGCTTCTACTTGGATTATAAAAATACCAATCACAACTACACCGACATCTTGGAAGTAAGTGTAGACACAGGTTATTCTATCCATCTCTTTCTACTACGCACACACACAATCATATGTATATCTCTTTTCGGTGGTGTCTGTACCGCCGAATAGGCTTAGATACAATTACTTCCGGTTTCAAAAACAGTGTTTGACGTTTGATTGGGAAAGATTTAGAAAGAATGAAAGAAAATCAATTCTTACTTAATACAAGTAGAAAAAGTATTGTATACAATAGTGACATAATTAAGCTTTTCAATCTCGTACCTTAATTAGGCCACTCCAAGCTTCGTGGCCTAAACGCGGTACTCGACTGAAAAGCTCTTGATTATGTCACTATTGTATAAAATACTATTATTGTTTAAATGAAAATTTAACACAATAACAGCGTAGGTAATATTATTAGTATTATACATCAAGACATAGTATAAAACAAGGTCGGTTCTTGCCGTCTGTCTGTATGTATGCTTAGATGTTTAAAACTACGCAACGGATTTTGATGCGTTTTTTTTAATAGATAGAGTGATTCAAGAGGAAGGTTTGTATGTATAATTGCACCCGTGCGAAAGCCGGGGCAGTACGGGTCGCTAGTTGGTAATAAGAGGGCATAATTAAATGACAAATTGGTTGGAATTTGCAAAATCGATAAACTCAATTCTCCATTATTTTCCCCTATACTTTGAAATCGCCAAATTCTGTTTGTAACTTTAAGCGCATGACACAAGCATGCCCAATAGTTGACAATGACAAAATTTAAAAAGATGATATGTACGGGGACAGCGACCAGTTAAGTACTGGGACGTTTGCCTTATTTCATTAAAAAAATGATTATTGAATGGGGAAGGCTGGTGAAAACTTTTTGTAGAGGGCGCTGTTCCAGATTCCATACAATAAAAGAAAAGAGACACATACAGTGAGAGAAAGAGACAGAAGATAAATAATCCTTCGCTAGTACAGTCGCCATCATATATATTGGACCGGCCAAGATGGTCACAAATATGTGAACAACGCCTTCATTGTCAAAGCGATAAGGTCCTTGTTCAGACATTTTTGAGTAGGGGAGAGGGGGGCTTGTTTTAACGGGGGTAGGTATTAACAAGCCTCTATCTATAAAACTATGCACGGCAGAGTACCAATTTCAGGGTTATAACTTCGGGCGAGGGTAGGCACGAGTCCCGATCAGCCAAGTCTCCCGCCGGCCGCCGCGTTGCATAGTTATGGCACGTGCGTGTAAAAACACAGGTCAGCGGACTTTTTTACCTCCTGATTTTTTTGATTTATGCCTTTATTAATAAGTCCACTGATTACGCATTAGTGTATGTTGAACACTTATTTAATGGGCTATTACGCCTGCTAGTTGTTTTCTGAAATTTACGCATAGTTATTTTTTAATATTTTTTTATGTTTGAAAAGTATCTCTGGGGCTAGTTTTAACAAAATGAAGGGGCAAGTCTTAACCCTACTTATGCTACTCTAACAATTTGAAATGTGGTGTTGGCACCGGCTTTTACGGATACCTTGGACTGCGATGCGCACTAATCAGTCTTTACTAGATGAGCTACGCATAAAACGCCGGTTGTCGACGACGTGCCAGGACCACATACTCACTTACTTCGGACACCTTTTTCGACGCCCCTCGGATTGCTTTGAATTATAATGACGGGAAAAGTTGAAGGCACGAGACTTAGAGGGCCTCTCCCTGCAAGATGGTGTGCCCAAATTACTGCACCCATCCAATTTAAACTGCACGAAGCCATGCGCGTAGCGAGGGATAGAAGCCTCTGGAGTAACCTGGTCTTCAACAGAAGGACATGATGTCACGATCCTCAGTTGCCTCCTTCACTGAGGGAACGACTTGGGGATGATGATGCTACTCTAAATATTTTAAGGACTAATTGTGATGTTACAATAGGACACCTTGCTACCTAAGACTGATTGGTCATTGTCTGAGAGAAGATCTCTATTTTTTTACTCTATTAGATTACAACATGATGATTATAAATAAATAAAATATTACAAAAATTTAAATCGTTTTATTTTCGACAAACATAATTACCTTACACGGCTAAAGTTATGTTAATTCTTACCCCTTCATTGTTCTACCCCTTCATTGTTCAGTAGGTATTAGATACCGCAGATTTAGAGAACGAATAATGAACACCGCAATTTATATGAACAACAATGGTAGTACAAAATAATATTAAAATGATTTCGTTTAATTGCAAATCTATCAAACGATCCAGAGAGCACGTTCGGGAATTATGCAAGCATGCAGATATCCTTGCCCTGCAGGAAACGTGGCTGTTGGAATTTGACCTTGGACTCACGAACGAGATCGACGATCAGTTTGCGTCGTATTCTAAGTCAGCTGTTGACACGGGAGCCGGTGTCTTGCGAGGGCGTCCATTCGGTGGCGTATCGTTATTATGGCGAAAGTCGTTGTTCAACAGTGTTTCGATTGTAAAATGCTGCAGTAATAGATTGGCTGGTGTTCAAGTAAATTTGAGTGACCGTCAATTTTTGGTTTTTAGCGTGTATATGCCTGTTGACATCGAGGAGAACCTGCCTGAGTTTACAGACGTCCTTGCTGAGCTTAGTGCAATTATAGAAGAAAGTGACATAGCTTCCGTGTACATACTAGGCGACCTGAACGCGCATCCAGGGTCAAGGTTTGGTGTGGAGCTCCAGTCTTTTTGTGATGAGCAGTTATGGGTCTGGAGTGACTTTAGCTTGCTTGGGAATGTTCAGAATACCCATACTTTTTATAGTGAATCTCATGCGACGGAGAGATGGTTAGACCACTGTGTCACTACTACAGCTGCGCATAGTACGATCAACAACATTAGTATTATGTATGATGTCCACTGGTCTGACCATTTCCCCCTGGTGGTTGATTGTAGCTTCTCTGATAGTGTAAGGACACAGCCACTTTCTAGAACAGTGTCAACAGATCTTGCTAAAATAAAATGGGGGCGCAGAAACATGCTGCAAATTAATAATTATGGATTATTTTGTAAATCAAAACTATCCGTAATTTATGATTCTAGTCAATGTCATTGCAACGATACCTCCAAATGTGATAGTGATTTTATTTTAGAATATATTAATAGCTTTTACGATAATATTACTACTGTTCTACAAAGTGGTGCCAAAGAAAGTTCAGGTTCGGATGCTGATGCGCCAAAGAGTAAGAAGCCAATAACTGGCTGGAATTATCATGTCAGGAGTAGTCATGAAGTGGCTAAGCTTGAGTTTCAGAACTGGGTCTTAAATGGGAGACCTAATAGTGGAATGCTATTTGAAGCAATGCGCGATGCCAGAAAGCGTTTTAAAAACAAACTTAAATGGTGCCAAAATAACCAGGAAACTATTAAAATGAATATTTTAGCGATACACAATAGTAATCGTGATTTTGGTAAGTTTTGGAAGGCAACCAAAAATATGAGTCTGAGACCCAAGTTGCCAACCAGCGTGAATAACGTACATGACACCAAAAAGATTGCAGATTTATTCGCTGGCCACTTCAAGGTTACTCCTGAACAGGTTGACGATGTGTTGGATACTGGGCCCATGTCAGTGCCGCAGAACACTGACTGGACTATAACCGCTGAGGACGTCGCGCGAGTAGTTAAATCTATGAAACGTGGGAAATCTGCCGGCCATGATGGGCTAAGTATCGAACACATTGTGTATGCTAGTGAAGAAATATATAGGGTGCTCTCTATATTGTTTAATCTTTGCCTACGACACAGCTGCCTTCCCAAGGGCTTAATGAAAACTATTGTGGTTCCTATACCTAAAAATCGGACGGGTGACCTGTCAAACTTGAATAATTATAGGCCTATTTCTTTGGGTACTGTTATTAGTAAAATCTTAGAGAGACTTTTGCAACCCGAACTGATGCGGAATGTGGTAATAGATGACGCGCAGTTTGGTTTCCGCCAAAGCGTTTCAACTGACTCGGCCATACTGTGTCTAAAAAACACAGTTAACTACTATTTGCAAAGACAAACGTCCATCTATGCCTGTTTTCTAGATTTGAGCCGCGCCTTTGACCTCGTCAACTACAAAGTGCTGTGGAACAAGCTGTTGAAGGTGGGGGTGCCGCACAGTATGGTCGACTTGCTCAAGTTTTGGTACGGAAACCAAACGAACAGCGTAAGATGGGGCGACTCACAATCTAGTGAGTATAGACTAGAGTGTGGAGTCCGCCAAGGAGGGCTAACCTCACCGGACCTTTTTAATATTTATATTAACGATCTTATCGATGAACTGAGGGGGACTCGTGTCGGCTGCCATATTGATGGCGTCTGTTATAATAACTTAAGTTATGCGGATGACATGGTCCTCCTCAGTCCATCGATCAGTGCACTACGCGAGCTCCTAGCAGTTTGCCAAAATTTTGCCCTAAAAAATGGCATGAAATACAATACCGCTAAGACAGAAATGCTTATTTTTAAGTATGGTAAGGGTCCGGAGAGAGTGCCACCGGTTTTTCTAAATGGTGAATCAGTTCGGGTTGTAAAGTACTTCAAATATCTGGGACACATACTGTGTGACAACATGCAGGACGACCAAGATATGGAGCGTGAACGAAGGGCCCTGGCAATACGTAGCAATATGCTGGCGCGCAGGTTCGCTAAGTGCTCTAAGGATGTGAAGCTGGTGCTGTTTCGGGCATATTGCCAAAGTTTTTATACTTGCCAACTCTGGGCAAAGTATACACGAAAAGCTTACAACACCCTTAGAGTACAGTACAATGACGCATTGCGAATCCTCACCAAACAGCCACGGTTTTGCAGTGCGTCAGCGATGTTTGTTGAAGCCAGGGTACCTGACTTCTTTGCCATTATTAGAAACAGAATAGCGTCGTTCTGGCACAGAGTACGCATTTCTAATAATAGGCTTATTAGGACGGTCAATGAAAATGTCTACCAAAATGTATTTTTACTGCATTGGTTGTCTGCGCATCAGCAACCGAATCGTAAGTAGTAAGTTTAATTTTATTTTATTTTATATTATTTTATTTTTTAACGTATATTTTTTATTTCTTTATAATACTTTACAATATATTATGTAATGGGTTTATTGCCTGAAATAAATAATTATTCATTCATTCATTCATTCATTCATTGTTAATATTTGCCCCAAAAATGGGGTAAGTATTAACCGCTGACTTTTTGAACAAAACTGTTTCTACCTGTGAAACCAGGCAATCTGTGTGGTATTTTGCATATAGATATAAAAGATGAATAAATTTCCGACACGTAAGTAAAAGAACATTAACGTTATGTTCACAATTTTAGTAGCTATGAGCAAAAGTTTGAATTTTGTTAAAACATGCCCCCCTCTCCCCTATCCTGGCCATCGATGTCTATGTTACATCCAGGTTTCAAGTTGATATGCAAGAAACCACATAGATGGCGCTGTCAATCGGATTTACGATCTGACAACTACTGTGTATTCATTATACCCTAGTACCATTGATACACAAAAATATTTGTCACGTGACCCCAACGGAACGCTACATTTCTTCGTGCATGCCATCGGTTGTTCATCGATTTATAAGACGTTATCACGTCAAAAAATTATAATACTTAATGCTTCGCGCCATACAATATTAGCCTTTCTAAGGACCATTGTTGGAGATATGGATGTTATAAGGAGGATATGTAACCCAGCTGTAAACAGCCAAATAGTTCCAAATCTCTCCAAGTGGCGCTAGTATAGTATAGCACCTTAGCAGTTATTGACCGAGTGAAATGCGCTGCATGTGCGCTACCGACCATATATTCTATAGCTATTGTGGCGCCACCAATTCTACGCCTTTTGTCGGACACTTGGGACCATAGAGATTGTGATCCTTACCTTCTACCATCCATAGTTGGAGATGTCACTTTGACAGTTGCCTTTCCCATTGCTCCCTCCTCCTTGATTCGTCTTCCTCAGTACTGAGGGTCGTGACCTCCCTTCTGCATCACTCTCTCTCATGCGATCTTTCTCCATCTGTTCCTGTCTCTGGCGGTGTGTAGAGCGTTGTAAGTAGAGTCAAGGACGTTGCGGATCTGGTCAGACCAACGTATAGGGCTGCGTCCACGAGTTCTTTTCCCATCTACTTTGCCGGTCACGATGAGCCTCTCCAGGTTGTCACCTTTCCTAGCAACGAGACCGAAGTATTTAAGGACTGCGTAGGCACTCGGATGATAGCCGCGAGATTTTAAGTTCTCGCAATATGGAGACGTTAGTCCGAAATGCTGTCCAGGGGATCCGGAGCATCCTTCTCCAACACCACATCTTAACACTTTCACGACTTGGAACCCGCTAGGCGGGCTCTCTGTTCGTAGGCGCTTTCCGCTACAAAGCGGGAAAACGCTAGGACCGGCTACGAGCGTAGCGCGTAGCGAACTGTGGTACGGAAAGTGTTAAAGGCGTCAATGCGTTTGCGGTTTGCAGCTTTCAGTGAACCCCATTGGTAGTTCCACGTAATATCGGTAAATTACCGTAGCGGCTCGTAGCCGATTGCAGCAGCAGTGCTACGCCGTAGATTGTCAATCACATTGCAGCTCGAGCTTATGCGACTGCCATACAATGGATATACGAGAAATACTAAAACTGTGTTTCCACCAGAGATGAGCGAGGATGCGTTCCGAGAAATGTGTTTGTTAAGGACCAATCCGAAGCTGCGCTGTACGGGGATAGGTAAATGAAGTGATTCTATTGGTTCTTAAAGGCTAGCTCTACATGATGGGCCATCATAGGGACGCAGCTATACAACGGAACGAGATTGAAATATCGTTAGCTCCCTCTAACGCATAGCTGTGTCCCTATGATGGGCCATCATGTAGAGGAGCCAAAAGACACATTCCTCGCAACACATTCTCGCTCATCTCTGGTGGAAACGCAGCCTAAATGGGAAAATTACGACAGCTGCCAGATTCCGTGTTGATCGAAACTAATGTTGCAGCAAGGAGGTGAAGGAGACTTTTTCAAATAGGATAAAAATATGATTCCTACAAATTAATTTAATTTGGACTAGGGGCCGTATACTAACTTTAAAATATGTTTAGAAACGTTCAAACTTCAATACAACTCCAATGCATTAAAAACGCAATACAGCTAGCGTCTAAACTAAACGTCTGGGGCCGTATTCTAACTTTAAAACACGCACAGACACGATCCAACTTCAATGCAAATCCAATGCAATAACAACACAATACAGCTAACGCCTACACGTCTGAATCAAAAATGACGGAATTTGCTTGAAAATTACTGCGATGCAACTACAATACAACTTCAATATTGGTTGATTATTGGTTGAGTGTTGGAGTTATGTTTAAGACAGATTGTGTTGTTAATGTATTGTTTATACATTTTACAATTAGAATACGGCACCTGAATCATCGCATTTGCTCGAAAATGTCTCTAATGCAACTCTAATACAACAATATTGATTGATTATTTGTTGTGTGTCGAAGTTATGTTAGAGAAGGGTTGTGTTTTTAATGTATTATTTAAGTGTTTTAAAACTAGAATCCTGGTGTGTATATTTATATTATTTCAGTGTAGTTTACAAAGTGATAATAATTATTTACTTACTCTTATTAACCCGTTAATTCCTAACTATTACACCTAAAGGACGCATGAGGCACTACAACTGTGAAAACACTAGTCGTATCATATACGATACGTTGTTTTTACTAGATAGGAATGTCATAAAAATCTACTACTAATTAAAATCAGCGAAAGTTGCTATGCGTGCCAGATATTTAAAATGACCTTTACATACTCCCTTCATTTGAATTTTGCTTACCTACATTTTTTTATGATCACCTCGTTTTTATTGTAATTTGTAGAGCTGCCGGGTACGACGGTGAGCGCACTAACTCAATCGACTCTACCAGATATTCCCATCCAGCGTAATAGAGTTCTTGATTGAAAGACGTATTTTCTGTTTGTTTTCAAATATTCCATACAAGTTTTTTTTCTAAATAGGCAAAGTAATCATGTGGGTAGGGATACACATGGAAGTATGTTTATTAGGGTCTATACTAACTACCTTTGGCGTATGAGGTAATATCAAAAGTATTTAATTATTTAACGGTTTTTTATGAAAAACCTAATATTGTATTGAGGTTTTCACTTCATATTATAGGATTTTTCGATTAAATATGAAACGGTAACGGTAAAAAAAACGTTTTTACACAGTTTTATTTAGCTTGACCCCGTATATTTGTTTGTTTATTTGTTTATACGCATCAAATCTTGTAAGTTAAATTTCAACCACTTCCCGGTGTCTGATTGCGCTGAAATTTGGTATACTTCCGTAGTTTACATGACAATGCTACTAGGTACAGTCAGCAATAAGACAGTGTACCAAAAAAAAAATTGGGAGTTACTTATTTAATATGGAGCAAATTCCGGTTTCCGAGCCCTGCGGTGATGTACGTTAACAGATTTTTATTAGTCGAGACCTGGTGAAGGCAAATTTCCGTAAGTTGAAGCATATTTCTCAGTACAGGAAAAGTTATTGTGCCATATTTTACAGAAACTTGGTTAGTTTACTGGAAACATTTTGCAAGTTGGCGAGTGAAGTTCTCTTATTTGACTACCTACACTAAAATATCTCGGACGCTAGTTTAACTTGATATGTTAATAATATACATAGTTATAGCTAGGCAGGAGCAGAAGTAGCGCCGGAGGTAAGTATCGTCGACTGCTACAACTTTGCCTGGCTTGAAAAACATGGTTTTCTTCACCAAACAGCTAATTATGTCTTATTCCTGAGATGGAGAAAGTGGCCATATTTGAGAATGGGCAAAGCTATCGCAGTTGACGTTATCTAAAATGATACAGACACGCTCTTTTTAAAAACTTAATAAAAAATATGTATAGGTATTGTTGATTTTGTAGGAAAACCTTCCGTTTCTACAAAAAGTAACAAAAAATTACCGGTGATCCGTTTAAGAGCATAATTGGTATCGTATTATAAAAATAAAATAAAAATTTCTCGCGATAAAAATCGGTTTTGTATGGAGGGTGGGCCGGACGCGTCCCATACAATATGAAATCGCATTAAAAAAATCCTTTTTTTTCTTGCCTGCAATACGATACCAAGGCCCTTAAATGGATCACCAGTATTTTTGTTACACCCTTCATATTTCACTAGTGGTTCTGTGAACCGTAGAATTCGGAGCGTTCCCCCCCCCCCGTTTCCCCCCCCCCCTTTCTCCCTCCCTCAAAACTTTTTTTTACAACAACCTCTAAGGAAGTGTGGGCTCGACATTTTACCCGAAAATGATTGAAATCCGTCCATAAATAACGCGACAGCAAACTACCCCCTTATCCCCCAAATTTTCCCCCCAATCAAAAAAATCGGTCGACAATTTTTGCCAAATAAATCAAAGAACGTACATGCCAAGTTTCATCGAACTCGGATGAAAAATGCGACGTCTAGACCGACACTGACCAACCAACACACACACACACACACACACACACACACACACACACACACACACACACACACACACACACACACACACACACACATACACCAATCTGCCAAATCGTCGTACCAGTGAGAGACCCCAGACCCAACACGAACCCGCGCGCCCGTGCGGCCTCTCCTTGTGAGTTAAACGGAGACGTTCGTCGCCTCGCTACGCTCGGCTCCTCAGCCAGTAAGACCAGTTAAAAGTTTAAATACAAATACACAAGTAAGTATAAATGAATGCCAATCGTTTAGCAAATTATTACACAGCGGAAAAGCAGAGTAATATTATTGTCTGACGTTTATTTTCTCCCCGAGGCTTGAATTCGACATTTTTAAAAACTCTTTCATTGCAATTTTGCTTATAAAATACGAACGTCTTATCTCTTGTGAAATATAATTAACTTTGTTAATTACCTTAGATCAAAGATGAAATTTGAAGTTTCTAAATTTTACGAATTTGACAGCCAATCTTGTTGATCCGTTTCTAGGGGCGTATTCTAACTTTAAAACACGTTTAGACACGATCCGACTTCAATACAACTCCAGTGCATTAATTACGCAGTACAGTGGTGCCGTATTCTAATTTTAAAATGTAAAAACAATACATTAACAACACAATCTGTCTTAAACATAACTCCAACACTCAACCAATAATCAACCAACATTGAAGTCGTATTGTAGTTGCATCGCAGTAATTTTCAAGCAAATTCCGTCATTTTTGATTCAGAAGTGTAGGCGTTAGCTGTATTGTGTTGTTATTGCATTGGATTTGCATTGCAGTTGGATCGTGCCTGTGCGTGTTTTAAAGTTAGAATACGGCCCTGGCGCCTAAACGTCTGAATCAGATATGTCGGTATTCCCTAGAAAATTATTCCAATGCAACTCCAATGCAACTTCAATATTGGTTTAATATTTGTAGTGTGTTGGAGTTATTGTATTTTAAATGTATTGTTTACGTATTTTAAAATTAGTATTCGGCACCTAGACTATTCTTATAGGCGGAGAGCTAGCCACGTCAAATATGACACAATAAGAAGAGCAACGAAACCCCTCTTGTCAATTTGCTATACTGTGCTTATATCTCGATCTGGACATCTGGCAGCTGTAAAATGGTGGAGGTCAAAGAGTTCATACAAGTTCAAGAAAATAAATATTGTGAGAAATTTTATAAATAATCAGTTGATTACCAAGCTTTTTTCGCTCAACGGAAGCACCGCAGTCGCCCCCTTATTTCGTCATATCTAATCAATAATCATGCCTAATTCAGTCGCATTACGCGCGTCGCCAGTTATTTTTGCCCGCGGCTCACTCAGTTTTTTTTGAAGTTGGACTACTCGTTGTAAATGTGTGTACTCTGGTAACCTATATGAACTTTAGAACAACAATTTGCGTTTACACCCAAAGTTTCTTGATGCGGTGTCTACGCCAGTGGTCTGAGTAGACAGGTAACACACTCCGCAATAATTAAATACTTGTTTTGCTTGGAAACTTTTAATAACGGTTTCATTCCTCTTTTATGTTTGATTGCTTTCGTAATTACTTTTCCTCTCGTTCGGAGGATGTTTTATGAGTGTTTATTTTGTACTTTTGAATTGTGTTTTTCTTGTTTTCTGTGTTACCTACCTGTGTATAATTAAAAAAAAAATTGTTTATTATCAGACTGCATAGGTCCATATCCATAGGATGGTTAGTAGAACAAACTTACAACTAAAGTTAAACCTAAATTCTAAAACTAGGACATTAAAACTATACAATGGGTTAGTAATAAGAAAATAACAATAAAAGCTTAGACTAAAAGCCCTGCAGACCAGCTGAGCCGTGGATGAGTAGCGGTTTATTTAAACAAATAAAGAACCGACTTCACTTAGGATCCGCTATTCCAAGAGGAAGTGGCCGAGTTGCTGTAAAAAATAGTGAATTCACGATACGTGTGCCTATAATAGTTGAAGAGTTCCCTCGATTTCTCCAGGATCCCATCATCAGACCCCGACTTGGTGACAATGGGACCATCTAGGGGTTATACCAGTTCGATTAAATTTTTTTTTAAATCGGTTCACGATTCACGGAGATATCGAGTTCCAATACATTCAAAAATTATATAAAAATTATAAAAAAACAGTGGAATTGAGAACCTCCTCCTTTTTTGAAGTCGGTTCAAGAGGAAATGTTTTGTAATGACATATTTGGTTTTAATTTTAAATCTTGTGATAATAATCATTAAATACTGAGCCCAAATTATGCTGTTATTTACAAATAATTAGACATACTAAACTGGTTTTACCGAGAGAGTGACAGACAAGTCAGATTTTTTTCATGAATATAACTTACCGGGCTTACCGGAGGGGACTTATATACCGGGAGATGGGCAGCAGTATCTTCCGAAAGCCTAAACATCAATAAACAAAAAAAACTGCGCGCGCCATCCCGCCTGCCAAGCGCCAGTATGGCAAACCCCCCCCTTTATAAAAATGGGAGGCCGATGTTCAGCAGTGGACGTCTTATGGCTGAGATGATGATGATGATGATGATAACTTATACTCGTAAGTAACGAAAAACTCAGTGATACAAGCCGGAGTATGAACCAGAGACCTCCGAATTGAAAGTCGGACGACCACCAGGCCACATGCGCTCTTAAAAAGGCAGCATACACTTATGATTTTAATGAATTTCTGCATCCTGACATAATTTTCTTTGCCAAGGCACGCGTACATTTACTCAAGAATTAAATTCTTAAATAGTTTGTACCTTGTTCAACATTATTTAAGTGAGCAACTAGTAAACTTAAAATGAGTTTCCAGCTAGCCACAGACCACCTAACATAGACTCCGTAATGTGCGCCTGTAGCGTTTACGGAGAATGCGAATCAGCCACGTGACAACATAAACATAACCCCACCACAAAATAAAGAAACAAAATACTAGTTACAAACAGTAAAGTAGCGGTTTACACAACGTGACAACAACACAACAACTACAACAACAATCACTTTCATCTTAAAACATTTAATACAGCGAGAGGTCATATTTTTTCCTGGATTTTTTGTTAATATTTATAATTTACATAATCATTATCTCAAAATAAGTACTCCGCTGAAATAAAAACAGTGCTTGTGCTCCCATACTGAGCACCGGTTCGGTATGGTAAAATATTCATCAGTAGGAAGCTTTGTCAAACTTTATCGTTGTCAAACATCAGTTTTGTTAGATGGTAAAAATTATATACGTACTGCCTACCTGTTATCCAAGCTCTGCCATATTTCATCCAAAATATTAGAACCGATTTTGTGTACTGTGACAAAAATCTACTTATTAAAATTTCGAAAAAAAAAAACACTTCAACATCTGAATCTCACGGAAGTTTTGTGTTTATCAGAGATCAAATACCGGTATTAACTTCATACAAATTAACCGGTATTCAATTTCGGTATCTCGGTTGTTAAGAAATATTTTGAATATTTTCTAGATAATCTGATAATTGATTACGTTTAAATAAATTACATTTCGAAGTATCACGTAAAAATTGCGAAAATCGGGCGCTATTTTGATTTTTAGTGATACCGGTAACGATTTCTGAAAATATTCTGTGGTTTTACTGTACTTCGTCAAGTAGGTAAGTGATCTGTGTAAGAGTACCGGGAAACATATTTTCTTAATTCGTGACGCAATTTCTTAGTTGAGTTGTAAGTATATTTAATAGGGAGGTGCACGCATTCGAAAATTTTCTCTTTCCAAGATTTTATTTCACGTTCACAGTGTTTATCAGTTAATCTGTTCTAAATAATTTGTTGGTTAGCAGTTTTTGAACCAATTCCTGATATCCGGTTGAGCTGAAATTTCACATACCGTCGACTAGTACAACTTTACCTACGGTGCACAACTTTGCCTGGCTTGAAAAACATGGTTTTCTTCACCAAAGAGCTATTTATATCTTATTCTTGAGATTACCGTTGTCTGATCTCAGGAATATGATATAATTAGCTGTTTGGTGAAGAAAACCATGTTTTTCAAGTCGGGCAAAGTTGTGCATCGTAGGCAAAGCTGTAGCAGTTGACGGTACCTAAGTAACTTGGGTGACGATACAATATTTTTATCGAGTTGATGATGGAGATTAGAGGTGACCATAAAAACTCTGTTTTATGTATGTTCACCAATTATCCGAAGACGGCTGAATCGATTTGAAAAATATTTTTTGTTGGAAAGATATACTTCACTGTTGGTCCCATTGTCACCAGGTCCGGATCTGATGATGGGATCCTGGAGAAATCGAAGTAACACTTAAAATATAGGCACACATAGCGATTTGAATATTTTTTAGTGGATATTTTGCGCTTGGAAATGTGGAGAATAAGTGGAGTCGGTTCTTTTTTTTTCTTTTTTTTTAATAGTCATCTATTTTGTCCACAGGTATAACGCCCAGAAAAGTCAAGTCGCTCAACTTTGTTTCTAGAGGTAAGTCAATAATGTTGTATACTTTATTCATCCTTACTTGTTTTATCATGGAAACAAACACATCTTAAGGATATTATTACACTTTACTCTGGTATTATCAATTAAAATGTTATTATGTATAAGTACTTAAAGTAACTTACTTAGTATTTCCATCAAGTAACACCTGAAAAATAACTATTTATAACGAACTAATAAACTCATCGAACTCGCGGAGCGTAAGCGAAGTGAGTTCTTAAAAACAACTCCAGACCGAACCGAACTGTCACCTGGCTACTGGGACGTCTCGGCGTTTGGATGGCTTTTTGATTTCGATAGTTTGTCTGACGATAACTTTAGTATCGTTTTTCTGATCTTTATGAAATTTCTTGGGGCTGTAGCAGGGGTACATAAAATTTGTAAGTTCGTATATGAGCAGGATCCATCAAGTGGTTACGGAGCTAGGCGGAGAAAAAAATCCTCCTTGGGGTCTTGTTATATTGGTCAACTCGTTTGCAAGTAAATCACGAGTTCTCAGTTCGAGGCGGACTACTAGTAAAAAAATTACATTTCAGCTTCTACATTGACAAACGTTTGTTTACATGATAATGCAAGTAAGGATGGATACGGTAAAAGTAGGTATCAGTATTAACACTACCGATGATGATGGTCACTCCCTTCATGATTTCGAAGGGGGTGGGCTGTAAGTCACATATTTTAGTTTTATAGCTATTTATTACTCTTAATATTTCGGTTTATTTAACCTTTTCCACGCCAAAGACGTATATATCGGCACCACAGGTCCAACGCCAAAGACCGATATATCGGTCACCGACCACAGAGCAAAATAGACCTACATGCACACGCATAAAGTTTAACTTCATTTTTGACATTTAGATGTCGTGGCGTCCGAGTGGTAGGTTTTGCGTTTGACATGGCGTCGAAAAGGTTAATAGGTATGTAAATAGAAAAATAAATACTTGTAAATGTAAACAAACTAGGTACGCCACCTTCTTTGCTTCGCAATCACGCACTTTTATATAAAAACCATGGCATCATCGTCAATTTATGTCAATTTATGTTAAACTTAACGAGACTTTAACATATTATTTACTTTCAATTATAGTATGGATATCCATTAATTATTTATATTTCAGTGAAAACGAATTTATGTAATAATTTTGGCATTTATCAATTACTTATCAAATGTTTTTTCTGCAGTTGTCAGTCAGCCATGTTTGCTTACATTTATTTAATAACTAGCGACCCGCCCCGGCTTTGCACGGGTGCAATTATACATATAAACCTTCCTCTTGAATCACTCTATCTATTAAAAAAAACCGCATCCAAATCCGTTGCGTAGTTTTAAAGATCTAAGCATACATAGGGACAGACAGCAGAAAGCGACTTTGTTTTATACTATGTAGTGATTATTCTAATAGGTCTCCAGTTTAAACTCCTAAGTTATTACCATTGATAACAATGACATGTCAATGATGTCGGTTTTAAAATCGGAATAAGCCTCCATTATACGTACCGTTAACTGTTGCAACAGTGCCACGATGCACATTTGAGAAGTACTTAGGTGCGTAGGTAAGGTGCGCAATGAAAGCAACCGGTATGCAATCAAGCTAGTTTATTACTGAACGGTGGGGGCCGGCGCGGGCGCATACACGTACCTCAACATTGCAACGATGCACAACTTTGCCTGGGGCCGTATTCTAACTTTAAAACACGCACAGACACGATCCAACTTCAATGCAAATCCAATACAATAACAACACAATACAGCTTACGACTACACGTCTGAATCAAAAATGACGGAATTTACTTGAAATTACTGCGTTGCAACTGCAATACTACTTCAATATTGGTTGATTATTGGTTGAGTGTTGGAGTTATGTTTAAGACAGATTGTGTTGTCAATGTATTGTTTATACATTTTAAAATTAGAATATGGCACCTGGCTTGTGTTGTAATGTTTTACAACATCGTATTCTTCACCAAACCGCTATTTATGTCTTATTCCTGAGATGGCCGTACCCCATCTCAGAAATAAGATATAAAAAGCCAAATGTTAATTGTTTTGTTTTATTTAATTGTTTTACACATGGTTGTCCTGAAAACCAGCGCCATGGCAAATGTCATGGCAAATGCTGAGCGGCACCCATTTTGGTATAGTAATATTATAACATAAGTTTATTCAAAAATTGTAAATGATTTTAAATATGCCAAATAAAAATTTCTTTATCTTTATCTTTATCTACATGAATAGGTAGCGAAATTCAACGCCTGAATTATTACTAATCAAACAGTTTCAAGCGACACATATTTGTCGGGGCAAATTAGCTTCCAAATGGCATATCACTTAAATTGAGAGCGTTTCGTTGTCTGTACCGAATTATTAATGCATTCGTTAAAAGCATGGATTGTTCGTGGATATGCAAAAAGGTCATTAAGAGACGTTATCCCGCTTTTTTTCAAATTAATACATGTTGACCTTATTTATTTTATCGTATGGCTACATTTCACTGGATATAGATAGGCATTTCTTCTCTGGGGTAATAGTAGTGAGAAATCAGATGATAAAGAAAATCCAGTGAGTGCTGCGAGGTCCAGGTGGGAGAGCTCAGCTGCCGTGTTTGTTACTTCTTTAGCACCACCTAGGGATCACGTGTAGGGTTGTCGAAGGTCTTTCCTACGGACGACTCTTTCTAACCCCATGTATTAGAAAGGGACTACCGCTTGTAAATTTTCAAGATTACAAACCATCAGTGATATATTGCATGTTCAACGAGCAAGTTGGCAACTTACGCTGTTGTTACTAACTTGGCAAAGACCATAATATCTGGAAGTTCCTCAAAAATTTGGAATTAGGTATATGAGGCGAAGATTGCCACAAAGGCAAGACCGACTACACGAGCCATAACAGTTCTGTTTGTAGGTAAGTATACGAACACCACTCGTATACTATAGTTTTCACTCAGTACCTCTAAAACTTAAAAATATTCATGGTGGCACTCTATCCGTGGTCAAAAAGATTCGCATAATTTTCATTTCAAGCTCTGCTAGTAGTTACACGCTTAGGGACCGAATTCAAAACTGAATAAACTGACAGTCGCTATTTAGATCACTTTGATACATTCTAGTAAATTCGCATGGGTATCACGTGTCACTATTTGCAGGAATCCAGTAAGGTAGTGTTTTTTTCTGCTATACAAACCGTCTCAAAGTGGTATGCGTATATAAACATAAGAGTTACGGGTTATAGCCTGAGTAGTCGATCTTTCCTGTATGACGGTCTTACCCATGCATACCGACCTTCACTCTGTTTTCTATAGCATATGCAGTGCTATATACAAGGTGTAACAAAAATGCTGGTGATCCTTTTAAGGGCATAATTGGTATCGTGTTGTGACAAACTAAGAAAAAAAAAAATTCTCGCGAAAAAATTTTTTGAGTTTGTATTGAGGGTTGGCCAGCTGGGACGACTCGCCCCATACAAAAATAAAATTATTTTTCGCATCCAAAAAATTTTTCTCCTACTTTTTCCTACTCGCAATACGAGGGTGGTCCCAGAAGTGACCGACCTGACAAAGAAAACAAAAGAAAATCTAAACTTTTTTGTATTATTTTTCTACATAATCTCCTTTTAGTTCATTGCACTTATCCCAGCGATGTTCGAGAGCTTCAACACCTTGTTTGTAGTGAGATTTGTCGAGTTCTTCAAAATACCCATCAACCGCAGCCTCCACTTCATCATTGCTGGCAAATCTTTTACCACCAAGCCATTTTTTTTAAATTAGGAAACAAAAAATAATCGGAAGGGGCCAAATCAGGCGAATAGGGTGCATGAGGAAGTAATTCGAACTTTAACTCGCGGATTTTGGTCATGGCCTTGGCACGTGTGTACTGGTGCATTGTCTTGGTGAAACAAATTTTTTTTTTCGTCAGATGCGGTCGTTTTTGACAGATTTTTTCACTCAATTGATGCAAAAGGTTAGCATAATACCTACTCGCCATTGATAGTCTTTCCTTTCCGAAGATAATCTATGAAGATTATCCCACGGCAATCCCAAAAAACGGAGGCCATGACCTTTCCTGCTGATGGAACTGTTTTAGCCTTCTTTGGGGCCGGTTCTCCTCTTCGAGTCCATTGCTTCGACTGTTCTTCTCTGGTGTGAAATAATGCACCCACGTTTCATCCATAGTAATATAACGCCGCAAAAACTCCGCTTTATTGTAAAATTTTGCCAAACACTCGGTCGAACTATCTTCGCGATGTATTTTTTGATCGTCTGTGAGCAATCGCGGCACCCACCTTGCTAGGGCTTCCAAATACCGGACCTTCTGTGATGCCGGTATTAATACCGAAATTGATTTCTCCAAGACCGGGATCCCGGGATCCCGGGATTTTTCGGGAAAAAAATTGAAATGTATGAAAACATGAAAAAAATGCCTTGTATCATCAAATCCGTATTTATTGCGCAAACATATCACATGTGTAGTTTGCAACTCCACAGTAGAGAGAAAAGAGGCGATTAGACAAGTTGTATTTTTCAAAAAATCCATGTCGAGAAGCAAATCATATTACTTTTAGGTAACCAGACTATTTACCCTATTGAGAGTATTGAGACCCTGTTGTATCCGAATTGCCGGTTGCCTTCAAATAATATATGACCGAAAGTGAGATATTCATGATGGCGGGCGGCGGCAAGATAAAACGACGATTCATAAATTTATTGTGGCGAATGTCAATCCCACGCAGACGAAGTCGCAGGAAAAAGCTAACAAGTCAATATGTTTATTGTCTTGTTAGCTTTTTCTTAGCTCTATCTTATAACCCTCAATATCTCATTAAACATTGATCCCAGCAAAAAACTGTACATAACCTTTTTTATAGAGAATTTTATGTGAATTACTTAAGTAGTAGAACATTTGTTGGTAGAGGCCACTGTTTAAGGATATTTAAGAAAACCTAAAAAATGGGACGTTTTTTGGCCGCCGTCTTGAATACCTCACTTCCAGTCATATGTATTGAAGGAAACCGGCAATTCGGATACAATACAACAGGGTCTCAATAGGGTAAAAAGTTTAGTTACCTAAAAGTAATATGGATTGCTTCTCGACATGGATTTTTTGAAAAATAAGGACTGGTGTATATGGCATAACTTTAGGTAGCTCACAATTTTATGAACAAGTTGCAACCTGCACTGGTGCCGTGGCCAAGCCACTTGCTTGCTCGAATTAGCTTAACATTTTTGACAAAATATCCGGCGACAACATGTAAAAACATGTCTAAGACGTGTGTGATTTACGTAACCAACAGCCGGCGCGGTAGGTGGCGCCAGTGGCGCCAGTGCAGGGCAGAGAAAGAAATCATCAGAATAGTTAAACTAGAGAGAGAAACAGACGTAAGAACATTAGCCGGTATTGCCAGTAAGCTGCGCAGCGATGCCTAATTTAAATATTTGGATGGGTAGTTTATGTTTGTTACACATATTTTGACAGTTTAACTAGTTTATAAAAATACCGGGATCCCGGTATTGAATCAGAAAATACCGGGATTGAAAAACGTCCTTAAAAAGCCGGTATCCCGGGATCCCGGGATTGGAAGCCCTACACCTTGCGCACATCTTTTTCATATCCAAATTTTCAGTTAATATGCGATGTACAGCACTTTTTGAAATACCTGCCATGTCTGCTAGCTCGCGTACTTTCAATCGCCGGTCATCTAATACCATTTTTAACCGACTTCAAAAAAAGAGGAGGTTCTCAATTCGACTGAATTTTTTTTTTATCATTACTTATTATGTTTTTTTTTTGTATGTATGTTACTCCATATCTCCGTGAATCGTGAACCGATTTTCAAATTTTTTTTTTAATCGAACAGGTATAACCCCTAGATGGTCCCATTGTGACCAAGTCAGGGTCTGATGATGGGATCCTGGAGAAATCGAGGGAACTCTTCAACTATTATAGGCACACCTATAGTGATTTCACTATTTTTTACAGCAACTCGGCCACTTCCTCTTGGAATAGCGGATCCTAAGTGAAGCCGGTTCTTTTTTTTTGTTTTAAATGATTGAAGCTCATGTCGATTGCGCCATCTATGTCAAAGCCCCCTAAAGATACCGAATATGTAAGAGAAATGTCACCTGCACAGCTACTCCACCGATATTCGGTATCTTTAGGGGGCTTTGACATAGATGGCACAATCGACATGAGCTTCAAAAAGTTCTTAGGCTGTGGTCGTCTATTAGCCAACTTATAATATATTAAATAATAATATTGTTCGACACCATGGTCGCGTTTTATAAAGTTACAATTTACAATTTCGCTGTTTGCCTCTCTTTCTAGCACACATATTGGATAGAAAGAGAGGCAAAAAGCGAAATTGTAAATTGTAACTTTATAAAACGCGACCCATGTCGTGTTTTACAAACTATTTACTAGCTTGTATACAATTATATTTGGAAATATTAATCGTCACGTCGCTATTGACCCTGTACTTCGAATACTTACATCAGTTTCTGGTTCGTAATATGTAATAGTAGTTTATGTAACTGTTACGTAATAGGGGTCCATAAAACACGAGTGTTTTAAGGCCTAATTACGTACTGTTGCATGCACTGCTTTATCTACACACATATTATAAACCCGAAATGATGATTGAATGACTGCCATTGCTCGGATTGCACGCTATCGCCATGGCCAACTCGATTGTGCCGGCGGTCGGGAGGCGCGTGCCGGCGGGCGGGGCCCACCCGGATTTTCATAATGATATCGAATTTTTGCTTATTATTTGATAATAATAACATCGTTACAGATAAGACATTTGTTCTAACTACTAACGAAACAATCTATTTTTATGGTGGTTATATTATAACGTGCGGTTTTTGAACGCATCATGGAGGGTTTATGATATGGGTGTAGATAAATGTATTAATAATGTCTTAAAGACATATACATACACTATTAATACACATATAACACACTTACAGACATATAAAGACTTATAGACATATAAAGTTGTAGTCGTTTATAAAAGGCGTTAAGATTGCGGTAAACTTTTTTTCGATTTCGGTCAACTTTTTGATACTTGCAGTGACTAACAGAACTTCCATTACAGTGTAGTCCGATTAGTACGACTTCGCATACAACAACCAACCGTTTTTAGCGACGAAAGTATAGTCATATGTTTGGTTTTGATATGAGCCACTATGAAAGTACATCCGTTTATTGCGACTCCGCCTAAAACGACCGACCGCTTTCAACGACGGGATTCGCACTAAATTATCCGGTTACAACGACGACGAGCGTTGATGTGTTTACAAATAAATTGTAGTTAGGTAGCTATCTCTGCCCTACTTTACCTGCGCGTCACTGATTTGAATGCGACGTTTTGTTTTACGGCAGTCAATTGTGGGTAATGAGCGAGTACGCGTATAAAACTGGCTTCTTTTTAACCGACTTCAAAAAAGGAGGAGGTTCTCAATTCGACTGAATTTTTTTTTTTTTATCATATTTTTTTTTTTTTTGTATGTATGTTACTCCATATCTCCGTGAATCGTGAACCGATTTTCAAATTTTTTTTTGAATAGAACAGGTATAACCCCTAGATGGTCCCATTGTCACCAAGTCGGGATCTGATGATGGGATCCTGGAGAAATCGAGGGAACTCTTCAACTATTATAGGCACACCTATAGTGATTTCACTATTTTTTACAGCAACTCGGCCACTTCCTCTCGGAATAGCGGATCCTAAGTGAAGTCGGTTCTTTTTTTGTTTAAAATTATAATGAAAAAGTTTCCCATTGAAGAAATATGTTATATTATAAATGTTATAATTCAACGTTTAGAAGCTGGCGAGTCGAATGCAATGAAAGGAATTCGGTGTAAATCATTCGAAAATACATATTTATATTTTAAGAAAAATAAACACAAGCTCAATGTATTTTTTGTCCAATGCGAATGCTTTAAAACCTACACGCGTGAGGGTGTCCCAACTGTCCCATCGAGGGTGAATTGACTCGGCACTTTTTAATATGTGTATGGACGCTCGCCCACCCCGCTGCACGCCCCGCTGCACGCCCCGCCACGAGCGTCCACTCAGGCCTTACACTTAATGGCACCGCTCTGAAGGTAGTACAAGATTTTAACTACCTACTTGGGGCACTGCACTGGGTTAACGCAACGCTCAATGACGATATCGACTTGGAGACGGAGCGTAGGGCGCTGGGCGCTAACTAGGTACAGATTACAGATATACAGCCTTGGCCAGAAGTGTTGAGCACCAATGCGATTTTCATACAAAACTGGAAAGTTTAGTCCATCGTTTCCATCTCTGTTTAAGTTATTTTGTCAATTAATTTAAACTAATAGGCATGTTTTGTTGAAGTTAGTAGTAACTGCATAGAATATTTGTAATACGTCGCACCGACTTAAATTTACATTTTTGGTACCTTCTGTTTTCATATTTTTTAAGTACCTTGAAAGTGTTATTAAGTGACGTTTTCTATATTTATAAATAAAATATAACATTTACCGTTACCGTACATTGTTAGGATAGGGAAATAATGCTTAACATCAAAATTGTAAACAAAAAACACCTATGCTCAACACTTCTGGCCAAGGCTGTAGGTACCCAAAGAGCGCATCGTTAACATGTGGGTTAACACACTTTGCTTATCAGCAACCGTTTGAGAATTTATAATGCAAATATAAGTAGGTATAGGAGATATAACTTAAGGGGTAAAAATCTATGTACCTACTGGCAAGTGCTGCAACATTGCATGCAAAGTTGCATGTTAATACGCAACTTTTCCTGGTTTGCAAGCCAAGCAAGGTTGACGATGGTCGACAATGTTGCAGCAGATGGCGGTACGAGTTCAGGGCGAGTTAATAGTTAAAATAAAACAATTTAATATGCTGATACATCAGGTGACGCTCGGTGTACTCAACTCAATAATCGTACAAGATTTTTTTGAGTTAGAAGAAGCTTCACTTGCGTCGCCAGTCGTAGTACATTTATTTATCATTTATTGTAAGCCAACTTCCTAACTTGGTTTTATGCCCAGAGAGAACACGGAGGTTGGGTCTGAAAAAATATTTTTTTTGTTGTAAAATGATGATTATTTTAACTATACTTTATTGAATATTACAACCATTTACATAAAATAAAAACTAATATTAAACCTAAAAATAAATTACAACTAACAAATCTTAAAAATAAACTAATACTAAACTAAACTAAAACCTACAAAATAAAAGTTACAAATAAAAAATGGGCTCCAAATCAGTGCCAAACGGAAGGGTGCCCAGAAGGCTAGCGGCATTGCCGCGCTGGACAGCAATGCCGATGCGTTGGACAAAGTATGCCCCAGCCTTCTGGTCACCCGTTGCGTCCGTTTTTGTTGTTAAATAGGAATGGAAATAAAATAACTGATATTCATAAACAATCAATTTAGTTTACTTATAGTTAGGCCAATAATGATTGTTACTTTAATGGAACTTAGAGTTCTCTCTATCATGCCAATTTTGATGGTTTTCATAAATCGCTTTGATTAATTATCCAAAAAAAAATTGTGATTATTTTTACTGAGAATCGTATGCAGAATTGTAGCATTTTTGATATGGAGTAAAAGCGGTAGGACGCCCGACTTTCAATCCTCGGGTTCAAACCTCGGCTCGTACCAACAAGTTTCTCGGTACTTAAGTACGAAATATCATTCGATATTTAGATATTTACCAATTGAAGGTCACATATTCGGTCGGGTCGAAGAAAAACATCGTAAAGAAACCTGCATACATCCGCGTATAAATGCCTCTCGCGCATGAGAGGAGGCTTGTGCCTACTTTGTCAATAATCAGAGAAAGGTGGCAAATAGAAAAAAAAACATTGTGTGGTTTTATGAAACCACGATGCAAGTGAAACTTTACTATGTTAGCATGGCGCTTAGAAATTGGTGCCCAATTGGTACAGTGCTGGAATGACTTGCCAAATGTAATTCATTAATCATTAAACATAATCGAAATATGTTTCTAAACTTTAGAAAAAAATAATTCATCCCACGGGGTTTGAACCCTCGCCCATTCGATCGTAAGTCTCATGCCATACCACAGTGCCACCGCTGCAGTTACGCTAAGACGCGAAATATAGATTTGTATACCGCGGTTATCAGCGTTACAGCTTGTAACGCATGTCGCGCGGAAGACAGGCCTAAATTTTTGAGGCGATGGAATAAAAGTTTCACTTTAAAAAATGTAGACGCGTTAGATTGGCCTTCCATAGAAAATTTTAATATTGTGCCTTTTTTACTGACACGGTGGGTGTACTGGGTGTATCTGAGTATTGAAAATTTATCTAGTCATTGAATTCCTTTATACTTACAATTTAACCTTATATGAAGAAGGATCAATAATTCAAACCGAATCACGGGCTTCGTTCGAGATACGAATAGTCCGAATAGTGTGTTAACAAACATAAGACGCATGATTATACTTTCTGTACCTACTTGCCTAACAGTTAATGCATAGTCGAAACGAATATATACATACATGCAATCCATACCGTATTAGATTAGTTATATAGTAACAGTTCACTGAACACATCGCCTCGTTCATATTAACTCTTCCAAATTTGGCTTGGCACCGACTTCAAACATATCATGGTTACGCATATAAATAATATAATGATTAGTTTTATCCTTTTTGAAGTCGTTTTATCTTTTTTTTGTATATGTAATTTTGTATAAGTAAAAAAGGAAGCTGCAGAAACTCACTCAATGTCAGTCAATTCCTCCCTTGATAATAAGTCGGCAAGTTGTTGATTACTATAAAATAAGCAAAACATATTATTTGACTTAAAAATCAGTTCCAGTTAATCATTGAAGAATATAATTAAAATCACATAATTTTCAATCATTATTTTGACAATAACTGGACGAAAAGGAATTATTATTCAATTCGAATTACCTAAATACTCTTTATGATGCGAAGATTACATCATCGTCGGATATATTAGTACATTACGCACCTAGGGCGGTAAAATAAAGAACGTCTCAGATCGCGGATATTTGTGGCCCGAACCGAAGGTAAGGGCCATAGACGAGCGATCTGAGGCCTTCTTTATTACCGCCCGTGGTGCGTACACAATTTTACGTCTTCTCCTGGGTGTGAAGTGAGTTTTGCCGCTACGCCCGTGGGCGTAATATCTCACTTACCACCCAGAGTGACGTAAAAATACTTACCCGCTTATTCATAAACGTATTTCAAACCTCATTTAGTTATATTATGTTTTGTCTGTTTGTAAAAAACATAACTGTCAAAGTGACAGATAAGGACAAACGATGTTTTAGTTAAACGAGGTTTGAAACACGTTTATGAATAAGCGGGTTAATGAATTTTGATAAAATCCATTGACAGCCAAGCGACTTCATAGCTTCAGATTATAAGAATTGTATTTAGTATAAGTGTTAGTGTAAGGCCTGAGTGGACGCTCGTGACGGGGCGTGCAGCGGGGCGTGCAGCGTGGCGGGCGAGCGTCCATACACTTTGTGCAGCGTCGACTCAGGACACCAGTACGAGTGTCCTTTGTTTGACATGCACGCCGCCCGCCCCGCCCCGCTACACGCCCCGCCACGAGCGTCCACTCAGGCCTTACACTAAGGTTGATGTCATAAGGTGGCCATTTTTGTCTTTCAATAAAGCTTGTGTTCTAAAACATACAGCCTTGGCCAGAAGTATTGAGCATAGGTGTTTTTTGTTTACAATTTTGATGTTAAGCATTATTTCCCTATCCTAACAATGTACGGTAACGGTAAATGTTATACTTTATTTATAAATATAGAAAACTTCACTTAATAACACTTTCAAGGTACTTAAAAAATATGAAAACAGAAGGTACCAAAAATGAAAATTTTTGTCGGTGCGACATATTGCAAATATTCTATGCAGTTACTACTAACTTCAACAAAACATGCCTATTAGTTTATATTAATTGACAAAATAACTTAAACAAAGATGGAAACGATTGACTAAACTTTCCAGTTTTGTATGAAAATCGCATTGGTGCTCAACACTTCTGGCCAAGGCTGTAGATCTTATTATGATTTATAACTTACATGCGATCCGCACGGGAGCTGATGGCGTTGTTTAAACCCCTAGTAGAATTACATAATATCTATTTAAATGCAAAATAAATAAAAGGAAACTGATCTATAATAACAAACACTAAAATGGTGAACAGATGCACTCAAATAAAAGAAATAAGTTTCCGAAATCCGGAAAAATAATAACAGCTAGGGATACACGCACAGATCTGCCCGCCGGATTTGTCCGGTGGAGATGCAAGGCGAACAGATCCGTCCATGTACCTATTGTATGGCTAGCGCCATTCAGATGTGTCCGCAGACAAATCCGTGTCCAATTCGCGCCATGCATGGACGGATCTGTCCGCCGGGCATATCCGCCACACATATCTGTGGGTATATGTACACATATGTGTATAGCGCTGTCACGCTTGCACACCGTCGTCGCGTGCGGTTGCAGCGCCCCAGTGTGATAGTCGCCTTATGATAGTTTTTCATACAAGGCATATAACTAGCACAATAATATTTGTGTCATCTTATAATTTTGTAAAAATAAACTACTAACACTTAACTTGCAACTGGATCGTCATCAATTTCAGTTGACAATCGATAAAATAAGACAAAAAATATCATCTGATCACCACTATCGACATCAATTTATAACATAAATAGTTCAAATAATACACAAATCAACCTAGTTCCACAGTTAACACTATAAGGCTTGCGTTGTGGTTACTATGCGACGACGACTATATAATACTTAGATAGATATAGATAAATACTTAAATACATAGAAAACATCCATGACTCAGGCACAAATATCTGTGATAAACACACAAATAAGTAAATGCTCTGACCAGGATTCGAACCCTCCCGGGTTCCCCTTCCTACTTTATAGGCAGGGTCACTACGAACTATACTATCGTACTGTGTCACGCAGGCAGTCTCCGTTGGTTCGTGCTTTACAAAGCTTGAATGCACTTCTAACATCAGCCCCTGAATGCGACGTGTTTGCGAGTAGATGGATGGTGGTGCGTGACGAATGTCTGAGGTTCAGCGAGATGATGGATGTTCGGCCCTCCACTGTAACTGTTTGACATATTGTGTCATGTGTATTATGTGTTATTTTTGTTGTAAATTTATTTCGTTATTTAGTCTTAAATTGTAATTTCACAGTGATTTAGTGTAATAACTGTCATGCTGTTTAATTAATTGTATCAATAAAATAAAAATAAAAAAAATAAATTAAATAATACCTTGTGCAACCTAAGAAGCGGTTTTTGACACCTGTCATCTCAGTAAATTGTATAACCTAAAATCGATTTCGACAGGTGTCATAAACCGCTTCTTAGATTGCACACGGTATATAGGCTACGAGGCCGTTATAGTAGAACGAGTAGGTATTAAGAATTTCGCCAGATTCATATAAAACACTGTTATAAGTACTCACAGTCTATATGAGAAACCCTGCAGATAAGAATAATTATAATTTAGAAAAATATTTTCATTTAGGTTACTCCACCTTTCAAGGGCAAATGGCAAAGCTACTATAAAAATGCTTAAGAGTCGGCAGGACGCTCGGCGTTCCCATACAAACGTAGTTTAGCTCTCATTTTAAAACGACATGCTTTAGAACCACGAAATTTGGCATGGACATTCTAGTAGTACAAATCTATGTCGGTAATTCATTTTCGTTGCAAAAAATTGTAATACAAAGTAAGTACAGCCAGATACAGATTTACATACAAAACTTATTTTTGCTATATTTTCTTGGTATTACAATTTTTAGCAACGAAAACGAATTACCGACATAGATCTGTACTGCTAGAATGCCCATGCCAAATTTCGTGGTTCTAAGGCATGTCGTTTTAAAATGAGAGCTAAACTACGTTTGTATGGGGACGCGAGTTCACGCGAGCGTTCTGGCGACTCTTAAACCACTATAAGGCGGCTTTCACATTGCTGCGGTTTCCGCATGCGGCGCCGGTGCGCGAGTGAGATAGTGCTCTGCGTGAGTATAGCGCTGTCACCGCATGCGGTTGCGCCAGTGTGATAGTCGCCTAATATATGGGTATAATCATAGACTTAAATATATAGTAGACGGCCGTAGCCTAAGAACGACTAGTGTACTACTAGTACGTTATTCGTTACTAGGTGGCGCTGATTTTATCTCGTACATATTGGCTCTGTTTAGGTGGCTCTGAACTAGATGGCGCTAAATACTCGGAGCCTCAAAAAGTTCTTAAGCTATGGCAGTCTACTACATATTTAAGTCTATGGTATACTACAGGCTAAAATCGGGGTCGTGTAGCAAGCGATCAAGGCTACAGAATCGAAAGATGAACCTAATTAGGTATGTTAATCATATTTATTTGTGACCAAAAAATTGATTGAATTGAATTATCTTTCAGATGATAAGTGGAAAAAATATTTTGGTTGCTCTAACCAATGTGACGTCTGTCGTTTTCTATACAGTGTATTCGCTATGTGCGAAGTGCATGGTGAGGGTGACGTGAACGATCGCAGCGCACAATGTATGGATGGTAGAAGGTAAGGATGACAATCTCTCTGTTACAAAAGTGTCCACCAAAAGGCGTGGAATTGGTGGCGCCACTTTAGCTTTAGCTAGTCCGGGTTCATACACGAAAGCAATACTAGCGCTACGATGGCGCTACGTGGAGAGATTTAGAACTTTTAGTTGCTGTTTCCCGCCGCTGGACACTTTTTAGACGGTTCTCATATAAGAGATTGTCATCCTTACATTCTACTATCCAAGCACAATGTAACAAGAAATTGGGCTCTTGTCAATATCACATTTCAAAATATATGACATCACCTATAGGATCAACTGTCAGAATAGTGAATCAGCCAGTGACATTTTATATAAGCAAGGAGTATATGCCATTAATAAAAAAGAAAAAACCCTTTGACCCCCTGCTCAAGAGATGGCGCCACCATGCACACAGCGAATATGTCGAAACTAAGTATAAGGGTGATCATGATTTACTTCGTTTAAGAATAATTTATTAGAAAAAAAAACATTAATTTTGATCAAATAATACCATAATAATATGATAATTTGTTAATTGTGATCAGTTACAAAGTCAGAAAAAGTAGTTAAGGATCATGGATCCTGACCTGATGACTATAGAACCAATTGTCACTTCAACCTTTATAAAAATCCATAGCGATTTAGTCAACTGCAAAAATCGGTTAATATACCTAAAACGGCTAAAATAATAGTAAAAAAAAAACAAATAATCGGACAAATTGGGAATTCATCCTCCTGAAGTTGGTTGAAAAAAAAATAGCCACACTTATTAAAAAATGTTTGTATGTAAGTAACTCAATCGTCAAGAAACGTACCTGTACATTTGCGATGGCGACCATCACCGTCACCACCAACATAATCAGTGTTGCGCGAACCATTATGACCTGGTCAGGAAAAACACGTGGAATAGTTCAGTTTTACTAGAGGTATGTAAACCCTGGCCAGGAACAGGAATATATGCGGTACCTATTGATTCTTCGAAATATTATTCGCCGATTATCGATTCGCAGACAATCACTCGCAGATGGGTTCTTTGGTAGAAACACGATTGGCAGAATTTCATTACGCAGAGTAATCTTTTCGAGGACCAGTTAGTGCGCAGATTATTGATTCGCAGATTTTCTTTGCGTAGAATGATCGTTTTGTAAGTGACAAGATAAGCCGACCAACCATAAGTCGAAAAACGGTTCGAAGAATCATAATTTGGTATCAATAAGTATTGTTTCCTAGGCATATCATAAAATACCGCCATTTTATGATATGAAATGCCTACTAGCTATCATCCGTTATATCGTTGAAAGCTCATCCCTTAACGGCATTAGCCATATAGTAAGTAGGGTATTTATACATATAGAGTGAACCATTGTCTGGGCCGTTACCAGTATTTTTAATTTATTTAGGAGTAATTTAGTAATTTATTTAATTTACAGTTATTTATTAAACTTGAAATCACGATATAAAATATAGTTTTAGGGATCTGATTTTAGTGCAGACTTCGCTTGCACGTATGTGTCGCACCATATTCGAACCGTGAACGTGTTTGGCCTTTTACAGTTGGTTCCTAAAAAACGAATTGTGTAAAATTCTAAACATTACTCTACTAAAAGTTACGGAATCGAAATGATTACTCTGACAAACGATTTGTTACCAATAATAGTTCTGCGAATTGAAACAGATGCGAACTGAATCGGTTGCGAACCTTAGAGCTGCCAAACGTTAGTCGACCAAAAGGTACATCTACGAATAAACCATTCTGCGAATCGTTGTTCGGCGAGTCGTTGTCTGCGAATCGAAAATCTGCGAGTAATATTTCGGAGATTCATTAGGTAGCCGACTATGCGCCATGATGCGGTATTTCATGGGAACTAATTTCTTACACTGGCAATAATTTAAATGATAGGTGTCATTGTGGCGGTTTCCTTATATAATAGTAAAGTGCTAAATATTAAATAATAAATCACAAGAAATGCCCAAAACGATTTGTAGTGCAAAACATTGTGTATAATGTACTAATGTTAAACTGCTTGAAATAGAACGCTCGGGAAATGATACTATTTCGCAATGAAACAATTACAAATTAATATTAGAGACAGAATTAACGAAGATGACATTATACCATAGAGATGAATATGTTTTTTGACTATACTGAACTAGATACATACATACATACATACATACATACATACAATCACGCCTATATCCCAAAAGGGGTAGGCAGAGATCACGAATTTCCATTTGCTACGATCAATGCAGCAAAACGGCTCTCCGAGAGCCACTTCTCGCCCCCGTGAAGAACGAGACGTGATCGGTGGCGAACCGCATCGCCGCCATGCGTTCTCACGAGCAGTAGGGATCAGAGGTTCCCTTATCCCTTATCCCTTAGTTGCCTCTTACGACACCCGCGGGAAGAGACGAGGTGGCACTATTCTAAAGCCGGGGCCACGCAGCAAACGCTATACTGAACTGTTGCCATGTAAATGGTCATATATTCCTGGTCAGGCTTGACTATATTTATATTATTTGTCCATAATGTCGGTATAGGCAAGAGTGGAATGATGATGGCAGGATCTGTAGATAGATAGATATACTCTTTATTTGCTTGCTACAATATACACACAATTAGGTAGGCTACATAATTTACATCCTTAGAAGATACAAGCTAGGAAAATAGTTTATCATATGCAACAAAAAAGAACGATTTCTGTGTGCGTTGCAGCAATACAAAAGGGTAGCTTGAAGTGTTTCCTGCAATTGGAAGTTTAAGTTGGAGTTTGTATACAGATTTTTATCAGGTCTGCAGAAAGTCCAACGTCTTGGTCAATGTACTTGACCTTTGTTGACATGTTTCGGGTAAGGAGATATTTGTACCAGTGTACGGAGAAAGGGACCTCTTTGTCGATATGGAGTTAGTACTAGTATTTTCGAAAATTTACACTATCTATTGGTGAAAGAAAAAAGTGCCCTTGTAAATCGACAAAGTGGTCCCTTGCACTAAACTCGCCCACATTTATTGATCTTATACCCGTGTAACTCAATACTAGTTTTTTTTTTCTAAAGGGCTCTAGAGGTAAAAAATATGAAATATAAATAATAATTATGATCACCGGAACGTACTATACTACTAAGAAACAAACTTTCCGAAATGAATAACTTAAATTATAAAATAAAAATATTTTTTTAAATCATGACTAAAGTTGGCAAACTGTTTAAAAATACAGTGAAAAAATATATTTGTACCTTTACTGTACCTGTAAGTCAAAGAACTCGTAATGAAATGGTCTCGATATTCTCGTTTTTATACATAAAACGATAAGACAATTACATGCTTAGTTAAGTGCAGGTTATGTCAAACAAATCTTGAGATATTGTTCAAACAAGCGTAGTTAATTATACAGGATGTTTTTCAATAAATATCCATATGTGTCACTATACGGACAAAGGGACCACTTTGTCGATTTGAAGTTACTAGTACCATCTAAAATTAAGCAATATGAATACCTATATATATCGGTGAAAGAAAAAATGGTCCTTGTAAATCGAGAAAGTGGTCCCTTGCACTAAACTCGTCCACATATTGTGAGAGGTGTTTAGGTAAAGTCATACAACAACTTTTTCTATAAGCGGTCCAGACACTGTCAGTAATAATGTCATTATTTCTGTACCCATCCTTCTCTTCTTCATATAATATAAAAGGATGGGTACAGAAATAATGACATTATTACTGACAGTGTCTGGACCGCTATAGGACCAACTCCGAAATCGCAAAGAAGATATTGGCCTCCCGATAGAAAACGTCGACGTCTGATCGGCCGAAACGTATGAAACAGCCATATTTTTTTTTGAGATTTCGGAGTTGGTCCCATCCCATAGTAAAGTCGTTTAGTTTTGCCTACAAAATCACTTCACACAATATGGCTAGTTATTGAAAAAACACCCTGTATGAGATTGAATATTGATGATAACAGGATGGCTTGTAGGTACTTGTAATTAATAAATGTCACTTTGTAACCAAACAACTAAGTGCAAATTGAAATTGTTTACTGAGATTAAACACAGAATTCACATTATAAATGATTAAATAGGTACATGTTATCATGTTCTAAAAAAATCAGCCATAAGTATGAAATAACAATAGCCTATAGTTATAATATGGTTTTCAAGGATGTTTTCTTATCAAAATTTAATCGTAGGTACATAAATTGAAAGTTGTCTATTATGTTTAGTTATGAGTACACGTACCTAATAACCATTCGCACTTTTACGGGTACACGTGTCCAAGTGTCAGAAAAGCTAGGAGTCGTAATGTCTCATCATCATCATTAACTTAAGAGGGATTCTCTTGTCGGTGGAGTATATTCCATCTACTTCTATCCTGCGCCAGTTCCTTGACCTTTTGATACGAGGCGGCTCCTACTTTTTCCTTCACTTGGCCCATGTAACTGCGTCTGGGTTTGCCTCGACCTCTCTTGCGATCTATTCTTCCTTCCAAAATAATTTTGAAGAATTCGAAGGTCGTGTCGTATCAAATGGCCAATCATTTTTCATTTTTTTTTAATGTCTATTAGTCAATAAACCTGAATGTTATAATACCCCGATGTCGGAATGTACAGATGTAAAAACATCTATTTATCGTTAGATCAAACTGTCATTATGGACTATTGCCAAAATGGCCAGGTGTCACAATGTCAATTGTCAAATAGTTCGAATGATATAATTCCCTACTGGCAGAATCCCCATGTGTCAAAATGGCTAGGCGTCACATTGTCTAGGAGTCAAAATGTCTACTTTTCAATTATATACAGCCTTGGCCAGAAGTGTTGAGCACCAATGCGATTTTCATACAAAACTGGATAGTTTAGTCCATCGTTTCCATCTTTGTTTAAGTTATTTTGTCAATTAATTTAAACTAATAGGCATGTTTTGTTGAAGTTAGTAGTAACTGCATAGAATATTTGCAATATGTCGCACCGACTTAAATTTACATTTTTGGTACCTTCTGTTTTCATATTTTTTAAGTACCTTGAAAGTGTTATTAAGTGAAGTTTTCTATATTTATAAATAAAATATAACATTTACCGTTACCGTACATTGTTAGGATAGGGAAATAATGCTTATTCCATATTTTGGACCATATCTTATTTTGGAGTGATGGTTAGTACTTGAATAGTTAAACTTCGTATGAGTATGTGTTTTGAACACGCAGACAAAGTTTTAAAACAAAATCTGAAAAATATTATTTTTTGGGGTACCTCCCGAACACATGAAGTGGGAGGTAAATTCTTTTTTTTACTCCACCCCTAGTGTTTGGGGTGTCGTTGGATAGGTCTTTTAATATAAATATGGGTTTTTTAAAACAACTTTTAGACAAAACTAATAGTTTCGTAAAGAATAGCTCCGAAAGTTTCAAAAAGTGATTATCGTATTTCCTCGAAATCTCATTATACATTGATCCCAGCAAAAAAGTGTGAAGAACCTTTTTTGTAGAAAATTATTTGTGGATTAATTAAGTAGAAGAACATTTTTTCGTATGAGCCACCGCTACTGAGTTATTTACGAAAAGCCAAAAAAGGGGACCTTTACACCCCCCTCTCCCCGTTAGCGGCACCCCTATCCATGGGTACTTTTGGTATGTTGTGTAAGACACCTTTGTCTACAACTATACCAAAATTCAGCTATACACGAATTATTTCCCCTAAGTTTTCCTTCGTTTGGAGGGCTAACAAGCGGGTAACTATTATAACTTGTACTTTGAAAACTCATCTTATGTTACATTGTTGTTTTGAATTGAATATAGACGCTTTGATTATTAAACCAACCGGATGCGAGACGCGCTCTCATTTCTATCGGAAAAAGTCTGCCATTTTTTGCGGGGGAGGGGAACGTCAAATGTATGCGAAACGTCAAAATAGCCACGTCAAATAAACGTCAGTCCATACAGTGAGTATGACCACTGGTCATACTCTTTCGGCAGAGGGGGACGCCTGTCAATGGCTACTCCCCTTGGTTTAAAGCTCTAAGTATAGACGGGTTATGCAAGTATATATAATCGGCTTTGTCTCCGTCTATCAGTGGTGGCGGGTTCATAGAACAGAATTCCCGTCGGCTTTCCTAATTTTCAGGCATCTGAGTAGTTTTTATAAGGCTCATGAAGAAATTTTAAGCAAAATTAAGCTCCGGTTTGCCTATGAAATTTTTTTACCGGCGCCACTGCTGTCTATGGATACTAAACTCATCATAACGTTTTGAAAATTTGATTTATTGAATCACCAATTTGACATAATACAAAAATAGTATAATTATTATAAAACAAAACTATTTAGCAGTTGATTTATTTTTATCAATTACTTAAATCTATTATTTATTTATTTCTTATAAATTATGTATTTCTTTGAATTTTAATAATCTTCTTCCTCCTAGCGTTTATCCCGGCTTGGGGTCCGCTTAACAACCTAATCCCATGAATTGGCGTACACTAGTTTTTAAGAAAGCGACTGCCAACTGACCTTCCAACCCAGAGGGGAAACTAGGCCTTTTTAGGGTTCCGAACCTCAAAAGGAAAAAAAACGGAACCCTTATAGGATCACTTTGTTGTCCGTCTGTCTGTCTGTCTGTCTGTCTGTCTGTCTGTCTGTCTGTCAAGACCATTTTTCTCAGGAACGCGTGGAGGTATCAAGCTGAAATTTATAACAAATACTCAGGTCTATTGTCCCTTGAAGCTGTGAAAAAATCAAACTTAAAAGCCAACGCAATCAAAAGATACAGTCGTTTATGCTGCAAATTTTAGAGATTTCGGCACTCGCAAAACCTACGGGGTACTTCCCATAAACTCAGAAATTTGAAATTTGGCACAAAGCAACGTCATATAGCATAGACAAAGGAAAAATTATAAAAAGTAGACATTTTTAGTAAAATCATACAAAAATATATATTTAAAATTTTAAACTTACTACCTTTTTCCTCGTAAACGCGTAAAGTTATTAAGTTGAAATTTATGTCAAATACTCAGGGCTATAGTACCTTTCAGATGTAGCAAAACCAAATCTTTATGTCAACGCAATCAAAAGGAATAGCAATTTAAGTTGCATATTTTGAAACTGAGTACTCGCGAGATACTCAAAACCTAAAGGGTACTTCCCGCAAGCTCAGAATCTTTAAACTTGGCACAAAGCAACGTCATATAGCACAGACAAAGGAAAAATTATAAAAAGTAGACATTTTTAGTAGAATCATACAAAAAATATTTTTTTAAATTTTAAACTTACTACCTTCTTCTTCGTAAACGCGTAAAGGTATTAAATTGAAATTCATATCAAATACTCAGGTCTGTAATACCTTTCAGCTGTGGCAAAAACAAACTTTCATGTCAACGCAATCAAAAGAAATAGCAATTTAAGTTGCATATTTTGGAGATGAGTACTCGCAAGAAACTCAAAACCTAAAGGGTACTTCCCGTAAACTCAGAAACTTGAAACTTGGCACGAAGAAACTTTATATAGCAAAGACAAAGGAAAAATTACGAAAAGTAGAAATTTTTAGTAAAATAGTACTTAAAATATTTTATTTAAATTTTAAACTTACTACCTGTTTCCTCGTAAACGCGTAGAGGTATTAAATTGAAATTCATATCATATATATTATATACTCAGCTCTATAATATCTTTCTGCTGTAGCAAAACGAAACTTTCATGTCCACGCAATCATAAGAAATAGCAATTGTTTTAGATTGTTACGGAACCCTCGGTGCGCGAGTCCGACTCGCACTTGGCCGGTTTTTTTTTGGGATTAGATACGGTTTCCTTACGATGTTTTCCTTCACCGAAAAGCGCCTGGTAAATATCAAATGATATTCCGAACATAAGTTCCGAAAAACTCAGTGGTACGAGCCAGGGTTTGAACCCGAGACCTCCGGATTGAAAGTCGGACGTCTTACCGCAAGGCTACCAACGCTCCTTTGAATTTTAATAATAAAAATAAAAATAAATTTAAATAAAGATGCTTCATAGTAGAATATGCAAAGGAAAGACGAGAACATAAGTAAAAGAAAGTTAATAGCAAAATTCGCTACAAATGTCATCAAAAATAATATCATCCGAACATTTCCAGATGCAGGAATTATTTCATTGCGCCCACAAACAGTAATTACGTACTCGTGCTTTACGGAAAATCCGGATAAAAGTACGGTTGGAATCCGGTTAAGACCCGGTTGAAGTTTGGATAAAGCGGTTGTGGTTGCGGTCTTTTGTATACTCGTGTCGTCAGATTTAACTCGGCTATAAGAAAAGCTGGGTTATAATGTTAGCAGTCAATATATGTTTATAGTAAGTATTCTCTCATAGTGCTTAAAGTGGATTATCATTTAATTTTATCAATAATGAGTCAACCGAAGTTAAGATAAATTGCACGGAAAATAATTTTAAACAAAAAAAGAACCGACTTCACTTAGGATCCGCTATTCCAAGAGGAAGCGGCCGAGTTGCTGTAAAAAATAGTGAACACACTATAGGTGTGCCTATAATAGTTGAAGAGTTCCCAACTTGGTGACAATAGGACCATCTAGGGGTTATACCCGTACGATTTTTTTTTTAATCGGTTCACGATTCACGGAGATAACGAGTAACATACATACAAAAAATAAAAATGATAAAAAAAATCTGTTGAATTGAGAACTCCTCCGTTTTTTAAGTCAGTTAAAAAAACGCAGCTCAATCTCCCCTAACTTAACCCACACCTTACCCGGTACCCGGATAACCGGGACTCATTCGCCCGGGCCACGCTCCCGGGCCGGTCGTGTCTTCACGGCGGGTACTAAAATACGCAATAACATCTACGTTTACTAATTTCCGGAACTTTTTCCCGGTGTATTACCAGTTTTGATGCTGAATATGTTTGTCATTTAAGAAATGATTTGAACTAATTAGAGTAGGACAACTATTTTTTGGCCAAATATGCCGGGTGTTACGCCGCAGTCTAGTCTATTTAAAAAAAAAAACAAAAATGAACCGACTTCACTTAAGATCCGGTATTCCAAGAGAAAGTGGCCGATCAGCTGTAAAAAATAGTGAAATCACTATAGATGTGCCTACAATAGTTGAAGAGTTCCCTCGATTTCTCCATGATCCCATCAGATCTGGACCTGGTGAAAATGGGACCAACCGCGAAGCATACTCTTTCAAACAAAAAAATAATTTTTCAAATGGACAGCCGTCTTCGAATAATTGGTGAACATACATAAATAAAAAAAAAGAAACAAAGAACCGGACGAATTGATAATCTCCTTCTTCGAAATCTTGAAGTCGGTTGAAAAGGCATCTGGGGGGTGATTTTTGAGATTCGAGCACTCGAAAGTGACATTTAAAACTCTGAATAAAACGATGAAATTATGTTTAAAAAATAAAGCGATAAAAATTTAAAATAATGATTATTTAAACTGTTAATTCCATGCGAAAAAATTGGCTAAAAACTTTTGTGTGCGATTATTTTCGAGCTTGAAGTTTTTAAATTCGATCGTCCGGCTGTCAAAAATCGGTCCCCTGTACGCTTACCATGAATTGAGTTATGACATTGATGTTTTCGATAGCGAGTATCGAGTGTTCTATCTATGCATCTTTCTTGTAACATATTAGTGTAAACGAGATGCCCAGATAGAAAATTCGTTACTCGAATCGTTAACGAAAAACGACATGTCAAACTCATGGTAGCCGTGCTGTCAATTGGGAAAATGTTGCCAGTGTCAAGGTAGCGTGACAACTGACAAGTGTACGGTTAATTAAAAGTTTGCTCCTAGAGCTCGGTGTTGTACGGTAAGGTCTGCCTTTTTATAAGGAGATAGCCAGGGACTGATTTCGTTACGGTATAAGCGTTACGGTACTGGTATAGAATTACGATACCGCAATGTTTTAAAGGTAGAGCTATAGCGGTTGAAATATTGCGGTACGGTACCGAAATAAAATTACGATATCGCAATTTTTTCGTTACGCTACTTATACCTTAATATAGCGATACTTATACCGTTATGATTTCGGTATCGTTATTTTCATCGCAGAATTTACGAGGTAGGTACTTGTTTGCGGCGGTAAAGCAACTGACCAAGGGTGCGGGATGCGGGGCGCGGGGCAGGTAGCCGGCAAGTATCTACTTGCTCAAGGTCACGGAGGCGCGCTCGGCGATAATTGTAGTGAATTCATTTGAGTCTTCCTCAGTTGAAATTTCGTGAAAGAGTTTATAGTGTAGGTACATTGAATCGATTATTGATATTAACTCGATGCGGATATGGAACTGATTTTTTTTATGTATACAGTAATTTGGTATAGTATACTTTGGTATTTTTTGACGCGAATTATTTTTTAAATAACACTAAAATAAAAATAGAATAAAAATAAAATAAAAGTAAAAAAATAAAATAAAAATAGAATAAAAATAAAATAAAAATAAAATAAAAATAAAATAAAAAAAAAATAAAAATAAAATAAAAATAAAATAAAAATAAAATAAAAATAAAATAAAAATAAAATAAAAATAAAATAAAAATAAAATAAAAATAAAATAAAAATAAAATAAAAAAAAAATAAAAATAAAATAAAAAAAAAATAAAAAAATAAAAATAAAAAAAAATAAAAATAAAAAAAAAATAAAAATAAAAAAAAAAAAAAAGTAAAAAAATAAAATAAAAATAGAATAAAAATAAAATAAAAATAAAATAAAAATAAAATAAAAATAAAATAAAAATAAAATAAAAATAAAATAAAAATAAAATAAAAATAAAATAAAAATAAAATAAAAATAAAATAAAAATAAAATAAAAATAAAATAAAAATAAAATAAAAATAAAATAAAAATAAAATAAAAATAAAATAAAAATAAAATAAAAATAAAATAAAAATAAAATAAAAATAAAATAAAAATAAAATAAAAATAAAATAAAAATAAAATAAAAATAAAATAAAAATAAAAAAAAATAAAATAAAAATAAAATAAAAATAAAATAAAAATAAAATAAAAATGAAATAAAAATGAAATAAAAATGATATAAAAATAAAATAAGAATAAAATAAAAATAAAAATAAAATAAATATTAAATAAAAATTAAATAAAAATAAAATAAAAATAAAATAAAAATTAAATAAAAATAAAATAAAAATTAAATAAAAATAAAATAAAAATAAACAAAATAAAAACAAAATAAAAATAAACAAAAAGAAAAATTAAATCAATTGGTAAATAATGACATGAATTGATGAATAATAAATAATATTGATATAAATATCAATTGATATTCCGTAAGTTCCGAAAAACTCCGTAGGGGGTTTGAACTAGGGCTTGTGATATACGTGTTACACGCGGAACCGTAGCTATCTTGATATAGTGTTCCCGCGAATCTCGACTTCGGCTCCGCTCCGCTCGGTTGTTGAAAGAGAAGTGTCGAACGGACCCTTCGCATTATGTGTTATACTCGTGGTCTTTGCATTGATTTGATTCCAGATGTTTTTTAAGTAATATCATATTGGTATTATTCTGTTCTCTGATAACCAGCCATTATGAGTTTGTACAAAAAAACCAGAGGTGGGATTGGTGTGATTTTTGAATTTCACCGGTGCCTTTTTTTGTATGCAGCCGATAACTACTTAGTACGAAATAAGCCACCCGATGAGAATCAAAAATCGCACCTCAGGTAGGTACACTAGGTACTAGGTACCTACTTGTCGATGTCGGTGAATACGAAAGTTACAATGGAGTAAGGTGCAAAAGTATACACTTATTTATGGCGTTGACAAGCAACTTCTCGTCCGCTAAGACAGGACAATATTGATCTTTCGAACTCGCGGAGTGTATGCGAAGTGAGTTCTTACAAACAACTCCAGACCGAACCGAACTGTCACCGAGCTACTGGGACGTCTCGGCATTTGGATGGCTTTTTGATTTCGATAGTTTGTCTGACGATAACTTTAGTTACGTTTTTCTGATCTTTATGACATTTCTTGGAGCTGTAGCAGAGATACATAAAATTTGTAAGTTCGTATATGAGCGGGATTGATCAAGTCGCTATGGAGCTAGAAGGAGAAAAAAAATCCTCTTTGGGGTCATGTTATATTGGTCAACTCGTTTGCAAGTAAATTGCGAGTTCGCAGTTCGAGGCGGACTACTAGTATTTTTTTAAGTTCGTTGTGGTAAAAAATGAAGAACTTCACGTACTAATTTTGCTACAGTAAGGTGAACATTTCCGAGCACATTGGAGAAGATTGTTTTTGTACTCTGAGACAATTGAACACTAACAGTTCAATGCACATTGATTTCAATTAGAATTGAAATCAATTGACTCATCAATCTGTTACAAATAACTAATAATTGGAAATAATTAATGTTTAGTCTTTTTCAACATTGAAAATTGGTGAAAAGTTTTTAGTGTAGATTCATTAAATAGATAATTGATATTAATAATTATATCAGTGCAGATATGAAGTTGAATGTTAGGTTAATATATTTTTATTATAAATGACTTTATTATTTTATTTGTTTTCTTTAATTTTTTTAGATTTGTTTTAGATTTGTTTTTGATTTCAGTGTTTTATTTTTGTTTTTTTTTTTTAATTTTTTTTTTTTCTTTTATTTTTCTTTTATTTTAATTTTTTTTTTTACTTTATTTTCATTAATTTTTTATAAAAATTTTATTTAATTTTTATTTAATTTTTATTTAATTTTTATTTAATTTTATTTAATTTTTATTAAATTTTTATTAAATTTTTATTAAATTTTTATTAAATTTTTATTAAATTTTTATTAAATTTTTATTAAATTTTTATATAATTTTTATTGAATTTTTATTTAATTTTTATATAATTTTTATTTAATTTTTATAACTGAAAATGTTTTGGTAAAGGTGTCTTGTTAGTACTTATGAAATCATAAAATCAACAAAACATATGCGAATAAAGCGCAACTAACGACAAGAAGCTAACAGCGAATAACTCAAAAATGTGCCGCACTGAACGAAATCAAACAAAATAGGTGCTTAGGGCAAGCACTCAATAACTAACGCTGATTGGTTGTCGCCGGTCAGTCGGCGGGGCATCCTCACCCTCATATACCTCAATCCATACCTTTATGATAACGGTTGAAGTATCGAAAAAAATAGCGGTACCGTTATATTTCTGTACAGAAATATATCGGTTGCGCTATCGAAATCATACCGAAACATGCGGTATGACGTCATACCGTTTTATAAAGGTACCTTTATATTCCGGTTATGCAGTCCCTGGAGATAGCTACTCCCATCTAGTTGAGAGCGACCTAAAGATAGCCAAAATGTAAGAGGAAATAGGCTCCATCTAGTAACGACTAGTGTACTACTACTACGTTACTAGATGGAGGTGACATTTCCTCTTACATTTTGGGTATCTTTAAATGGCTCTCAACTAGATGGCGTGATAGACTTAAGCTTCAAAAAGTTCTTAGGCTGTGCTGCTCTATTATATTTATATAAGTTACTCTATGTCTGTATCATCTTGTTCTCTTGCAACATCCTGTATAACTGCACAATGCACAGGGCGCATCTGTTGGCCGGCGCGGTTAGTTTGCCTCAAGTGTGGAAGGAGATTGAAACAGGCAATTGTTTCGTAAAACAGGGTTGTGGAGCTAAAAGCTAAGAGTAGAAGGTACAGAAGGTTCACTTACATAAGCAGCGAACGGGTTGTTCCTAATTTTTAAGAAAAAAAAACACCTTCAATGAGGGAGGCCGGTGAAAGATTATTCATGGCGCAGTCTTAGATTCCATATAGCCTGGTAAATGAATGCTCAAAAACGGGTCTAGCTGGAAAAGTGGAAAGCAGAATTTTTGACTTTGGAACTTTACTAGTTAGGATACTAACATACTAAAAGTCCCCAGCTCCCGGAGGTGAGCCCGAGGAGGGGGGAGGCAAAGAAGGTCCCGTTTTTTGGTTATTTGCTTACATCTTTAAAACCTTGCATTTTATTTAGACAATTTTGTTGTAGTACATTATTAAAGTTGATAAAATTCTCTACAACTCTCATTCATGAACTCACTTTTTACCTAACACTAATGGTTGTCCAGATATGAGCTCCGAAAAACGGACGATTTTGCAAAGTGGGGGGTATTCTCCACAATTCTTGTCATACTAACTGGCAAAAGTTAATCTGGATAAAAAGCCACCCTATAAATCTTATAAAGAAATAAATTATCTTTTCGTGCCAAATTGCCAAATGTGAACTATGTGCCGTTGAAGATTTCCGTTTTAATCATCATTTTAAGACGTTATCCACTCGTCAATCAATGGAATTGAAGTCGGTTAAAAATGGGCTTGAATAATAATTTAGCGATAGAGAAAGCGATTTCATTATGACATTGTCAATTCAGTATGGTTTTAGTTGAATGTAGGTACACTCGCCATCAGATATATCTGGGCGGCAAAGTGTTCACAAATACCTGAACAACGCCTCTACTGTCAAGTCGATGATATTTAGTGCATGTTTAAATTTGCCGCTCCGGTATATTTGATGGCGACTGTACAAATACTCTACGAACTTTTAAGGCGATCCGCACATTCAGCGGAAATCAGCCCAGATCTTAGCGGAATTCAATTCAGCCGCCATAAACGAAATTCAGCTGGAAGGCAGAATTTCGACTATGGTCGTCTGATTTCCGCTGCGAATTAGGCTGGATTCCGCTAAGTATGTGTTTCAGCTAAATGTCTTGCGGAATTCTAAGGTCGACACGTCAATGTTGTCCCACCACGTATAAAAGTTGTAACAGACAATTACAAATTTACAACCGTTAGAATTTGGAACTTATAGTCCAAGTAATACGGTAAACAGTTGAATGAGTTTCCAATGGTTGTTACGGCTCTTATACCCAGTGAGTCTATAAGCAGCGTTCGGAAATAATGTTAGTTTTCTTAGTTCCTAGTTACTCTGATCAGCGATATCCTCACTATTGGTTCGAGTAAAGAAACGGAACCGAGTAACATACGATTTTTCACATCGTCTGGTCTCAAGTCTTCCTGTGTACGAGCTCGGATTTGAACCTGCGTCTTCAGCTTTCGCGGCTGATGCCGATGACCTTTAGACCACCCGTTATCTAAAACCTCCAATTACATGTCATGCGGTATTACATCCCCATCTCTCATAGACATAAATAGGCAGAGGTAAATCAAACAGTTATACGGTATCCTGATATTATTTACCTTTCCCGGGTATAACAAACTGTTCGTCTTACCCCATCTTACCTTCATCATCATCATCAATTATTTAAGAGCTGGGCTCTTGTCGGTGGAGCATTTTCCATGTACAAATTTGTCCTTTGCCTTCTCCTTGATGGCCTGATACGACACGACGTTTATTTTTTCCTTGACTTGATCCATGTATGCATCCTTGGTTTCTGCTTCAACTTTACCTTCTATGATGTTCTTAATAAATTCGTCATGTCGTAGCAGATGTCCAAGCATCCTTCCTCTCCTATTTTCTATGGTTCTCAACAAATTTCTCTTTTCTTTTATTCTGCATAAAACTTCTTCATTGGTTTTCTCATATACTTTGTTATTAAATCAAATACAAACTTTGAAAACATTGAAAAAATAATCAACCCAGTGGGACTCGAACCCTACATCGATACGCCTTGCCGGGGCTCGATCGCTTTACCAATTAAGCTATGGGTTCAGATACTAAGTTGACGAAATTTTCAATGCCTTCAAACATCTTTTTGTATTTATTTACTTTCGGCTTTACAGCAGCTTTTCTTGGTTTTCTTCTCCTGCCAACTGATCATCTCCATAAGACCATCTCCATCTCTATCTTACCTTACTTTATTTAAAAGTTTAACCACCATATTCATAAACGTCTGACAAGCCCCATTTATTTAGTTGATTTATGTTTTGTCTGTTTTTAACACACAAATGTCAAAGTGACAGATTGGGACAAAACAATGGGGTTGGCAACTGTCAAAGTGACATCTTCAATATTGGTCCCTAGAAAAGCTAAATTTGTATGGCGCGAACTAGTTTTTATTTATTTTCGAGAAAATGACTCAATGTTTTGTCTCGAATTGCTCCGAAATTGAAATCCATCCGTTTTTGGAATACACTAAAATTAAAATGATGTAGATTAACGCCATAGGGAAGGTTTTTGCCTAAGAAAAGCTTTATGCCTGCATACAAATTAGGGACCATTCATCGTTTGTTTCTTTCTATCATTGTTTGTATCTCTTTCTCTTATTGAATGGAATCTGGAACAGCGCCCTCTGCAAAAGTTTTCACCGGCCAACCCCATTATTCGTTAAACGAGTCTAATGCGTAGGACTTCTGACTTGAGACACAAACATGGCGGTTGTGTCTTAATAATAATGTGAATAGTTTTGTGTTAATTTTCGTTGTTGAATGTGTAATATTGATAGCACAATAGTGCGGCGATCTAATGAACAAGTATGCAGCTAATGAAGAATTAGTCTCAAAACGCGTGTGTCCACTGTTTGGGTTAGACAAATGGTTGTGTTGGCCACGGCTGCTACGTGTTCTTTGTAGGGAGCCGCTATGTCCCTAAAAAAGCAAGGCCTCTACCGTACAACGACAAGCTGTAAGAGCAAATTTGCAACTTATAGTACTTTGACACTGATAAAATTGTCCAACGGACAGATGCCATTTCAATGGACTCTATTGCCTAGGTAATAAGCGTGGCAACTGGTAGCTAGAGCTACTCTTAAAACAACTAAGTGTGGACGTTTATGAAAATTATGAATGAATAAATCTTTTGAGAATTGATGTACATGAATCAGGTACGTACTCTGTTCATTTATTTACTCTTTCACCATTTTACACCTCTCTAAAACTTATCCTGTGGGAAAACTTTCACCATTTCTTAGACGCTTAGAAAATAAAAGCGAGAGGGCGAATGAATCGATGAATTTTTAAAGTAATTAGAGTGAGATAAAATGTTTTGAACGTTTGGAAGATAGGGACAGAGATTTATTGACTTGAGAATGGATGAATTTTCTTTAAGATACTGATAATACAATTGTCTTTTTATGTTTTAATGGGTTTCTGTGAAGTATCTGTAATCGTTGGATCTGGGGGCCGATTTCTTACTTTCGATTGCACGATTTAAAAAAATGCCTCTAAAATAATCACACACAAAACTTAGTCGTCATTATTTTCGCATGAAATTAATAGAATAAATAATCATGATTTGAAATTCCTATTACTGTTATTTTTAAAACATCTTATCCTTGTTTTTTTTCAGATTTTAAAATGTCAGATGTGTGTGCTCAAATCTCAAAAATCGCCCCCTGTTCGAATACCAGGTGCCGCGGTGCCATTTATTAGACTAAGAGCTGACTACGTCAGATATGACACAATAAATTAGACCCACGAATCCCGTCTTGTATCTTAGCGTTGTACTGATTTAATTCTAATAACATCCTCGTTTGCTCAGTTGGATAAAGGCTGTAAGGCAATAAAACACGAATAAATCCCAGGAATCGATACCAGTATTTGCTTAGCATGGAGGATAATCGCGAAGAATTGATTGCAATAGGGCCTCGGATCGTTTTTACTTCCACACAATACTGTGATGTCCACTGATCACTTGCTTCTAGACGGAGCATTTGTGTAGATACAGTAGGGTATTATCATGGCAAACAAAAACATGTTCGTGCTTTGGTATTACTCGCATTGCTGGTATCTTGACAGTAAGATATCTGACTTTCTAGCGGTGATGGGTTTTAGGTGAGATTGTGGTCAAACGCCTGCCTATTCTGCATAAAAAAAAGGTTCATACCTCCTCTGTCTTGTGCGACCAAGGAACTAATGTAAGAAATATTATCGTTAGATATTAACCAGTTGCTTTTAGATGACGGGAAACATCGTAAAGAGAGCCTACTGTCCCCTCAAGGAATTATCGATTAGTGGCTCAATTGAGCCGTTGAAAAAAAGTCGGAACAAACGTTAGAGAATAATCACTTACAGAATATCTTACTCTTATTTATGATTTTTTTTTTTATTTTTTTTTTATTTAATATATTAGTTTAAATTTATTGACTGTACTTGACTTATTTCAGCAAGCCTAAATACGGTCGGGTTTTTTTTCGGTTTATGCTCATTGTCTCCGTCGTCTCCGTTTTCACTGGTACGACGATTTGGCAGATTGATGTGTGTGTATTGGTTGGTTGGTTGGTTGTCAGTGTCGGTCTAGAGGTCGCATTTTTCATCCGATTTCGATGAAACTTGGCATGTACGTTCCTTGATTTATTTGCCGAAAATTGTCAAGCCATTTTTTTGATTGGGGGAAAGAGGGAAAGTTTGCTGTCGCGTTATTCATGTTCTCCGAAGTCTACGGTTCACAGAACCACTAGTTCTAGTAGTTCAGTGTGTATCTGTGTAATATTGATAGCTTATTGTGTGCTGGTGATCTAATAAAAACTGTGAAGCTAATGAAGAATTAATCTTAAAACGCGTGTAAACACTCTGTAGTTAAACGGGCAGTTGCCCTGGCATAGCCACCACGAGTTATTTGTAAGGAGCAGCTATCACCCTACAAAGAGCAAGGCTGAAACCGTGAAAATGTGATTAACGTCATCAACTCGTCATTGCCAAATTTGCCATTGCTCTGTACAAAGGGAGAAAGCCACTTTATTAAAAAAGTACGTGAGTACGAAAGTGATGCATGCCATAACAGGCTATTTGCTGTGTGCGTAATTGTGGCGCCATCTCTTGGGCAGGTGCTGCATCTCTTTTTTTCTTTTTATAAATATGTTGTACTCCTTGCTTATATGAAATGTTATTGGCTGATTCACTATTTTGACAGCTGACAGGGGCTTTTGCAGTTTCATTTCTTGCCACATTGTGCACTGACCCATTGTGTCCTACACTTCGCACATAGCGAATACAATGTCAACCACGTTATGCGTCCTGAATGCGGAGTCTACAGGAGGCTAGTCTGTCACTCGCATGGCAGCCACCGTAAATCTATTTTATCGCCGACACTAAAACGGCGCCATCTTGATATTGTTGTTGGATTAATCTTACATCAACAACAATGTCTGTTGCGGAGTGGCTTTCACATTTTAGGGATCGATCGCGATTTGATATAGATTTGATATTATGATATTACGGTGCTGCGCTAGTAATTTGGCGGTAAGATGTCCAACTTGCAATCGTGCAAATGTCTAAGGTGCCAACCCCGGCTCGCACCTTTGATAATAAACCAACCGGATGCGAGACGCGCTCTCATTTCTACCGGAAAAAGTCTGCCGTTTTTTGCGGGGGAGGGGAACGTCAAATGTATGCGAAACGTCAAAATAGCCACGTCAAATAAACGTCAGTCCATACAATGAGTATGACCACTGGTCATACTCATTTGGCAGAGGGGAACGCCTGTCAATGGCTACTCCGCTTGGTTTAAAGCTCTAAGGATCGCACAGTCACCGGCAGTAATATCTTCCTACATGAAGGCCGCAAAAATATGTGACACGCTCTTATTTGTAGGGCTTGTAGATACGGCATATCATTTCTTGATATTTACCATATATCGCTCATATACATATGTAAGTATATGTTGATGCAAATTGCAAACGATATAGTACCTCCTAAGGACCAAAATAGGTAGTAGATTGTATAGGAGTAAGTATTAATTGACTGAGGAGCCAAGCGTAGCGAGGCGACGAACGTCTCCGTTTTCACTGGTACGACGATTTGGCATTTTGATGTGTGTGTATTGGTTTGTTGGTTGGTTGGTATGTTGGTTGGTCAGTGTCGGTCTAGAAGTCGCATTTTTCATCCGATTTCGATGAAACTTGGCATGTACGTTCCTTGATTTATTTGCCAAAAATTGTCGAGCCATTTTTTTGATTGGGTGGAAAATGAGGGGGAAAAGGAGGTAACTTTGCTGTCACGTTTTTTATGTTCTCCGAAGTCTACGGTTCACAGAACCACTAGTGTAGGAGTTTTCAGCGAACAAAATTGGAGTACCTAAAGATTAGTTAACAGTAGTACTATATTCTAATGCTTAAACTATATACTTAAGGAGGAAACTGAATCTGAACCAAGAAAATATACAATAAAACTCGAAGATCAGCGAAACTTTGTGGCAAGAGCCGTTCTTTTCTTAACGCCTGAAATTTTATGTCAGAGGTGAAATAAGATAAATATGATACTTAACTATGGATTATAAAATGGACCCCCCAGACATTGTGACGCATCAATTTGCCATGATTAAGGTAACCTAAATGTCCTTCGTGTTTAATTTAACAAGAGAGCTAATGGAATCTAATATTTACTAGTGGTTTTGTGAAGCGGAGAACATAAATAACGCGACAGCAAACTTCCCCCCTTATCCCCCTCATTTTCCCCCTCAATCAAAAAATGGCTCGACAATTTTTGGCAAATAAATCAAGGAACGTACAATGCCAAGTTTCATTGAAATCGGATGAAAAATGCGACCTCTGGACCGACACTGACCAACCAACCAATACACACACATCAATCTGCCAAGTCGTCGTACCAGTGAAAACGGAGACGTTCGTCGCCTCGCTACGCTCGGCTCCTCAGTCAACTAGGCTACTTATTTACTGATAACGATGGACTATAATTGGGCTTTTAATTTTTTAACTAAGCAGAACGTCTGGTAATGATACCACAATAAATAAAGGATATGGTGGATAAATTCGCAGCCATCAGGTGAGTCTCAGTAGCTCAGTTGGTCAGAGCGATGGGCATGTTTCCCAGAGTCGCGAGTTCGAGTCTCGCCTGAGGCAGTTGATTTTTCTACTTTTCCTTTATTTCTAAACATTAAAATTGGGCTATCGGATGAAAAACCGGGCGCTTTTCTAATAAAACGGTATGCAATTTTATCTCCTAAAGAATTTTATAATTATTAATTACTGGGTGATTATAAGGGTCAGCGTGTTAACTTAATGGTAATCTAATTAACTCCTGTTCCGATGAGTTGATTGGGTATTATTGATTAATCTATATTAGGAAATTAATTGAATATATGCAGCGGGTGTACGCTGACGGTATTCTATTAATACTCTTGACAATAATAGGGTTATTATCATACATCGTAAAGTGCGAGCAAAATTCATTGAAGTACTAAGGTTGTTACTGGGATTTTGCTCGCAGTTTACGATGTATGGTTATTATGAATCCATAATAGGACTAGTGGTTCTGTGAACCGTAGACTTCGGAGAACATAAATAACGCGACAGCAAACTTTCCTCCTTTTCCCCCTCATTTTCCCCCCAATCAAAAAAATGGCTCGATGATTTTTGGCAAATAAATCAAGGAACGTACATGCCAAGTTTCATCGAAATCGGATGAAAAATGCGACCTCTAGACCGACACTGACCAACCAAGCAACCAACCAACCAATACACACACATCAATCTGCCAAATCGTCGTACCAATGAAAACGGAGACGTTCGTCGCCTCGCTACGCTCGGCTCCTCAGTCAAATACTGACACATGGTAGAAACAAGCGTTTATATATTATGGGACGTGCGTGAGCTAAATATGGTAGCACAAGCCGACCCTGAGTTTCAAATTTGGAACAGCTGTCAAAACCAATATACGTATGGACTACATTTTTATATACTTACTAAATAGAACTCATTGAAAAGTTCTGTTTAGTATATAAAAATGTAGTCCATACGTAATGTCATTTCTATATATTTTTTTACAAACCGGAGGACATTTTGATCTCGGTTGATATTAGAATAAGGACTTCGTTCATTGTCTATGATAAAAAAAACTCGCGACAGAGATTTGTAGGCACGGCCGCCATTGTTCTGTTCTCGATCTAACTTATCAGTTGTTTGTTGAAACATTTCTCATTACGGAAATGTAGTTGTTTATTGTTTACTATTAAATTATCATAATTAATTAATATTTAATCGTTTCCTTATATGATCATCTTTTTTTAATTTTACACATGTGGAGATTTTCCAGCATTTGTATCTACCTACTCATGCAGGTCATTTGCCTTCGGCTTCTGAACCGTGTTTTAAGGCCCCTCATTATGTATCAGTTGCATAAACTACTATTAACACTCAGTCGTAGCCCACTTTTTAGGTTAGAAATGTACTTTAATTTATTGTATTATTTATTTAAGATCTAGTAATGAAATTATAGGTAACCTTGGAATTAACCCAGGCAAAGCAAGTTGCAGTTCGTTACGAAACTAAATTTACTGAAAGTAAATTTGACCAATCGCTCCAAAACTGCGGAACATTTCAGACGGAATATATAATTAAACGCCAGTTGGTTCTCAAAGGGTGGTTATATACATATATCGGCATCTATAGTATCTACAACACAAGCCTTATTGAGCTGTGGGACTACCAGTATATTCATTTGCATTGAGTTCGGTTTTTAGTAGAGGTTCTACAAGATTTACCGAAAATATAGCTCTTGAAAATTTGTAACCAGTGAGTCTTGTCACTAACTAAAGTCTACACTTAACGAGACTGCATGCACAAGTCGTTCTTACAGCACTATTGTAGGGCCATTTTATGGGTTAATTGTGTATCCGGTTATTTATTATATATCTGTGATATGTGTTTAAGTTAGGTATATTTAGTTACTTCTTGTTCCAGTGAGGATGGTGAACCCGTGCGAACGTCGCTCGATCGCGTGCATTCTCCTCGCTATAACGGCGGTGGTGGCAGCGGCTAGTTATGACCGCGAGCGGCTAGAGATTGCCAAACAGATACTGGAGGAGGTGCCGCTCACTGATGGGTAAGTCACTGGGAATGCTAGTTGCTTGTTAGTATGGTAGTGGCAGCGGCTAGTTATGATATGACCGCGAGCGGCTAGAGATTGCCAAGCAGATACTGGAGGAGGTGCCGCTCACTGATGGGTAAGTCACTGGGAATGCTAGTTACTCGTTAATATGGTGGTGGCAGCGGCTAGTTATGACCGCGAGCGGCTAGAGATTTCCTAGCAGATACTGGAAGAGGTGCCGCTCACTGATGGGTAAGTCACTGGGAATGCTAGTTACTCGTTAATATGGTGGTGGCAGCGGCTAGTTATGACCGCGAGCGGCTAGAGATTGCCAAGCAGATACTGGAGGAGGTGCCGCTCACTGATGGGTAAGTCACTGGGAATGCTAGTTGCTTGTTAGTATGGTAGTGGCAGCGGCTAGTTATGATATGACCGCGAGCGGCTAGAGATTGCCAAGCAGATACTGGAGGAGGTGCCGCTCACTGATGGGTAAGTCACTGGGAATGCTAGTTACTCGTTAATATGGTGGTGGCAGCGGCTAGTTATGACCGCGAGCGGCTAGAGATTTCCTAGCAGATACTGGAAGAGGTGCCGCTCACTGATGGGTAAGTCACTGGGAATGCTAGTTACTCGTTAATATGGTGGTGGCAGCGGCTAGTTATGACCGCGAGCGGCTAGAGATTTCCTAGCAGATACTGGAGGAGGTGCCGCTCACTGATGGGTAAGTCACTGGGAATGCTAGTTGCTCGTTAGTATGGTAGTGGCAGCGGCTAGTTATGATATGACCGCGAGCGGCTAGAGATTACCAAGCAGATACTGGAGGAGGTGCCGCTCACTGATAGGTAAGTCACTGGGAATGCTAGTTACTCGTTAATATGGTGGTGGCAGCGGCTAGTTATGACCGCGAGCGGCTAGAGATTTCCTAGCAGATACTGGAGGAGGTGCCGCTCACTGATGGGTAAGTCACTGGGAATGCTAGTTACTCGTTAGTATGGTAGTGGCAGCGGCTAGTTATGACCGCGATTGGCTAGAGATTGCCAAGCAGATACTGGAGGAGGTGCCGCTCACTGATGGGTAAGTCACTGGCAATGCTAGTAACTCGTTAGTATGGTGCTCGCAGCGGCAAAATATGACCGCCAGTGGCTAGAGATTGCCAAGCAGGTACTGGAGGAGGTACCGCTCACTGATGGGCGCAAATCACTGTCCTTGCGAGTATTTCGCCAACACGTATATACAGGGTGTCCCAGAAATCGTCGTCAAGCCGTGAATGGATGATAGACCAAGATCTAACAGTTATCAGAAAAATATATCACATGTTCTTCAAAAATTATGGTCACTTTAAAAATTTACTAGAAGTTAAGAGACCAGGGCGTGAATATTCTAGTAAATTTTTAAAGTGACCATAATTTTTGAAGAACATGTGATAGATTTTTTTTGTATTTTTCTGATAACTGTTATAACTTGGTCTATCATCCATTCACGGCTTGACGTAGATTTCTGGGACACCCTGTATATTAAGTGACAAACTAACCGGAACTCAATATTGAATCAGTGTTTACACTTATCTACAGCGATGTGATAGTTATTGCCTAAGTATTTGATATTATCTGCGAACTAAAACAAAAAAACAGGGAAACTATACTACAATTTTAAGCCATAATTCCTTTTTTCACGTTGAGCTGCGTAACTCTAAAAAACATTATTTTTCCAGACACAACGACCTCCCCTGGAACATCCGCAAGTTCCTACGGAACCAGATCAATGAGTTCGAGCTGGACACCGACCTGACCCGTGTGGAACCCTGGTCCAAGTCTAAGTACTCCCACACCGACTTGCCGAGACTGCGCGAGGGTATGGTCGGGGCTCAGGTAAGTTTCAGTACAGGTGTAGAGTAACTTATATACTTATACATATGTATAGTAGAGCAGCACGGCCTAAGAACTTTTTGAAGCTCAAGTCAATCGCACCATCTGCGTGAGAGCGACCTAAAGATACCCAAAATGTAAGAGGAAAGGTCACCTGCACTACAACTCCACCTAGTAGCTACTAGTGTACTACTACTATTACTACGCTATTCGTAATACGGGCTAATCTCTTAACGGTGATTAGTAAAGGACATAAGAAATGTAATTAGATAACTTTTACTTAGAATTGCAATTAAAATGTTAATCATACAAAATAATTCGGTCCGCAATCCATGGTTACAGTACATTGCTGATGATAAAATTTTCAAAAAATAATTATTGTGTCACTGTTATGTGTAACTTAAAAAAAACATGTTAATTAATGAATGAGTTCTATGTCTGGTTTAATTTATCGCCCGTATTAGATTTACACACTGTATAAGTTATTCTATGGTACAGGTGTAGAGAATAATCCGTTCCGATCGTGATAACTCGAGAGTCACGAATATTTCCGAATATCATAGGGCGAACAATCCGTCCCGATCGTGAAAACTCGTGAGTCACGAATATTTCCGAATATCGTAGGACGAATAATCCGTTCCGATCGTGAAAACTCGAGAGTCACGAATGTTTCCGAATATCATAGGGCGAATAATCCGTTCCGATCGTGAAAACTCGAGATTCACGAATATTTCCGAATATCATAGGGCGAATAATCCGTTCCGATCGTGAAAACTCGAGAGTCACGAATATTTCCGAATATCATAGGGCAACCCTATGCTATAATTGTTTGGACATTTTAAGAAACTTTCACAAGCATTGTTCGAGACGTCAGAAGTCAGTGTAATCACTTCACAAGTAAATATAATTATGGTATATTAAATCCCATTTTTAACCGACTTCAAAAAAGGAGGAGGTTCTCAATTCGACTGATTTTTTTTTATCATTATTATGTTTTTTTTGTATGTATGTTACTCCATATCTCCGTGAATCGTGAACCGATTTTCAAAATTTTTTTTTAATCGAACAGGTATAACCCCTAGATGGTCCCATTGACACCAAGTCAGGGTCTGATGATGGGATCCTGGAGAAATCGAGGGAACTCTTCAACTATTATAGGCACACCTATAGTGATTTCACTATTTTTTACAGCAACTTGGCCACTTCCTCTTGGAATAGCGGATCCTAAGTGAAGTCGGTTCTTTTTTTGTTTTAAATTATCCTACCTAAGAATAACAGTAATAATATCGGTATAATAGTCGGTAGTTACGCTTACACTGATCTACTTTGCCGAAGGTTTTTGTACAGTCGCCATCAGATATATCGGAGCAGCCAAAGTACTCAAAAATATCTGAACACACACTTTATGGCCTTGACAATAGAGGCGTTGTTCAGATATTTGTGACCACCTTGGCCGCTCCGATATATCTGATGGCGACTTTAAGAAAATAAATTTTAAAATTTATATATGTATAAAAAGAAAACTATTTATACCTATATAAACTTTTTTAGCATCACGCCTCACTCACTCGAGCCTCACGAAAGGCTGATTGATATGAATTGAAATAGTTTCACTAACGAATCAACTACAGCCGGCCGAGTTGATATTTCATCCCAAGACAATAGGTATGGGTAAAATATAGGCCCACTATCCTTATAGTATCCTCAAACCAAACGGACGACTGCGGTCATAAAACTTCTCTTTCACACTTGCACAGCCGCAGCAAAAGTGAAGGAGACAGGGCTATGACCTCAGTCGCCAGTTTGGTTTGAGGATACTATAGAGGGCGCGGACTAGTGAATCTGTAACAAATTGCCTCCGATTCGTGATTACAGCAGGCTGGCGTTTCGAAGTGCTCTATACAACCAGTGTAGGTAGAACCAACAACGATAACTACTTTTTGTAGCGACTAGTTACTACGATGCGGGTCGTAAATATTTTATTTCGTCCTAGGCCTGTAAAGTAATTTTCATCTCTTGCTCAGATGAGGCGGGCCGTAATAGTAGATTGTATTACAGTCGCCATCAGATATATCGGAGCGGCCGAGGTGGTCATAAATATCTGAACAACGCCTCTATTGTCAAGGCGATAGTCCATGTTCAGATATTTTTGAGTACCCTGGCCGCTCCGATATATTTGATGGCGACTGTACAAGGGAGCAAAATGACTTATGTCGGTCGAGGGATTCAAGTGACCCGAGATCGAAATAATTTTGCTATCGCGTAGTACACTCTACTTTTCACTCCTTCTATGAGAAAAACGAAAACAAAGGTACTAAACTAGCTATCTGCTAGAAAGAGAAGTAATATAATGTTAACTCATTTGAATCGGTTGCAAAGACAAGGAAAATAAAAAAAAAAACGCAGAGGGATCAAAAGTCACTTTTGCTCCCTGTAAATGAGCAACGAATTGCAGAGGGATCAAAAATCACGTTTGTTTCCTTTAATCGCAGAGGGATCAAAGGTCACTTTTGCTCCCTGTAAATGGGTAACAAATTACCCTTTTTCGAATAGTAGGGGTGAAAATAGATTAACCGCCCACGCTCCCCGTCCAGACTGCTGCGGGGGCCCGTCCACGATGCCGTACCTGTTGTACCTACACTGAAACTACCACTTGTTTAATCACTCAATAAAAGTACGAAATTAGGCAGTTTTGTTTCCTCACAAGTGAGAGAAAAACATAGCATAGATATATTTGATGGCGACTGTACAAGAATTATGAACGTAATGTAATGTAAATTCTTGTTTACCGCCCTTAATACACATGGTACTAATGGTACACCCTTTTATTTAGCTTTTTTTTTTCTCTTTATTTTAGCACATACAGTCATTACAAAAAATTACATATATGGCGTTACATTGGGTGTTGACAAAACAGTGCCGAAAAAGTTACAATAATTATTGTTCAAATTTTGTTGCAACGGACCTGAATTTTTAAACATTACTATGGACCGGCCAACAGGGAAGTGACATATGTGATTTAAAGCATAATATGAATGATATATTTGGATGTGGTAAATAAGTACCACCCAGTTGGTCAGTTCCATCCTATTTTAATTTAGTGTTGAAATTTAGCTTATAACTATACGGATATATTTACGCTTCAAATCTTGTAAGTTACATTTCCAGCCACTTCCCAGTGCCTGATTGAGCTGAAATTTGGTGTTCTTCCATAATCAACTCAATATGTTAGAGTATTATAAGTAATAACTATAAGGTGCAGGGAGCAATCTCTACTACAGGATAGCGGAAAAGTGCTTTTTCGCTCTATAAATGGCACTACAGTATTGTGTAAAACGTTAACTGAGATTGTCCGTCTGAACACTCTGAACCATATCGTGCCCCAGGGCCCAGGTTTTATCGTTACGATCCCATTTACAATGGTTCTCTTAAACATGGCACATTCTCGCCAAACCTCGGTAATACGTACAAGTGTGACCTCTCTAAATCGCAAAGGGGACGACAGACTGACAAAGGGCTTCTAAAGGCTGGCCGCTATACAGAGTGCTTCTTAATTCATTGCCAAATGTAAGTCGATTAAAAATGCATAGAGTGAGTATAGGTAATCTTAATTTGAGGGTTCTCTGCCTAATACTACAGAATATTTCATACTAAGCCCTCAAAATAGCATTGGGCCGGACATGTGGCGCGACTTAACGACCGCAGATGGACGAAAATCGTCACACAATGGAAAGGCCCCCCATGACAAGCGATGCAGTGAAAGACCACACTCACGTTGGGACGAGGACATTATAAAAATAGCTGGACCAAACTGGCACCAAACTGCACTGGACCGATCAAAATGGCAAACTTTGGAAGAGGCCTTCACCTGAGTGGTGTTCCTGCTACGATAGAAATTATATAATAAATATTGTAAGCAACTGACACTTCAAAAACTAGTATTAAGCAAAAAAATACTTTTCACCTCACTAGCTCGGAAAGCCCTTTTTGTTTGTTTAATATCTATTGTGAAAATCGCTTTTTATCCACATGTGGTGAAAGAGTTTTGACATAAGTGACAAGTGGCTTAAGTGACATTTGACAGCTAACAAAACTTAAAACGTTAATAGTGCAGAATTTTTAACATCGCAATTAATGAATTGCATCGAGTAAAAACACTTAATACAGTCTTACAACTTTATTTTAATTCATAAATATCAGCATTCAACATTAATCTTCATTCTTTTTGTAAAAACGGATAAATTGTTCTGACAGCCGAATAAGTCTACGTACGAACAAAACGCATCTGACATTTAATAAAACCTTTTACGTCAAAACTTTTCAATTTTATTTCAATTCATCCATCATATCAACGTTAAATATTCGCATGTTTTTCTAGATTGTTTTGTTAAAAATTAGTGATTCGAGTGATGAAGAAGTATTAAACACCTGAGGAATTACGGGAAACCGAGCAAAATGCACCCTTTTTCTTATTTTCCTCGCTGTAGTGAGGTGAAAAGTTTTGTGTTATACACGGGTGAAAGTTATTTTACGTCTCGTGTATTAAAGCACTCGCTACGCTCAGGATTCTATTTTTGAACCACTCGCTTCGCTCGTGGTCAATAATAGATTCCTTTCGCTAGCTCGTGTTTCAAATAACACTCGCACGTAAAATACAACTTTCACCCCTTGTATGACAAATAACTATTTCTAACCATTAGACGGTAAGAAATCAAGTGTAATAATTTAGCGGGAAGTAAAAGACATTTTTTTTTTAATATATAATATTTACAAAAACGAGGGTGCTTCGTTCATATCAGCATGATATTAACCATTATTATTATATCTTCTTCCTGTATTATAGCAACGATGTCCATTGGAACACATCGTTTGTCTTATCCATTGCAAGTAGATGCTGACTGGAGTGTAAGCACCACTCATTGTTTTAGTTGGGCCTGCATTTCCCTTGCACACGCCAATTATATGGCCATCGTACACAAGTGGCCCTCCGGAATCTCCGCTTCCTATCCTTTGTTTCTTATTAGAGCACTTTGTCGCAACACATATGATAAAACCGTAATTGAACAATTTATGGCAAGGTGTTACAATGCCTTCACCAACCTGTAATGGTGTGGCAGCCAATTCCTCCCGGTCTTTTTGTGAGTCAGAGTGCCCGAACCCGGCGTATTTGACAGGCAGACCAAACAACGTCTTATAATCCAGCGCTGATAATTTTGCATACTGCTTGGGTATTTTTTCCGTTAAAACTAGTGCTACATCATTCCTTATTCCGTTTGCGTATAAGTATTTTGAGACAGGGTAAACATTGTTAGTTGGAGGCGTAAACGTTTTAAGAATGTTTGCATTTAATAAGGTCTCATTCGGTCGCGCTGTGAAGTCTCCATACCTTACCATCAAGTCGTTAGGTTCGGTTAAGCAGTGGGCAGCTGTCAGCACCCAGTTTTCGCCAATAAGGCTCCCGGTACAATATCTGGCTGAATATTGAGTGACCGCCTTTCTAACAAACAAAACAATGAAAGGAAATTCTTTTTTCGAATCTGTCTTTCCTTTGTAGATTCGGAGGGCATGTGGTTCACCATTTGTCAAACAACAGGTACTTAAAACAATGCATATAATAAGTTGAAAATACATCACAATATTCTGTTAAATATTTTTGAATAAGTAGTAAGTACTTGTACTAACAAGCAGGCAGTAAAAATTCGAGTGTAGTGCTATTTTTATAGCTGTTTTATGTTATAACAAGAAAATGTTAAATTAGAAATGTTTTTTAGTATGATTGAAAACCAAAGAAACCTCAATAAAAATAAAAACAATAATAAGATTACAAATACCTATTCTATGTTATTGAACTATACGGTACCTACTCGTAGGTATTTGTAGCATAGGTAACATTTGTCATATTCATTCAATCCTAAAAGGCGTGCTGAATGCGAAATCTAACTCCTACAAAATGTAAGTTGACGTTCTGTCTCTGTGCCTCACAAAGGTTCTCGCATCCAAAATAAAAAGGTAAAAAAGTAGTTCAAAGAACAAACAACTTACGACGTTTTAGAATTGACGTAAAATAAAACGTAAGAATGGCGCCGAATTCCATTTTCTTATCAGATTTTAAGTCTAAACTCTTCTCTAATCGGATCATGGCAAAAGCAACCTTCTATTCTGATGAATAAAACCTCGAAGATGTTTTGTCTGATAGTTGGAAGCAAATCGTGGTGCCCAATTTCTGTTTACGGACGATAAAGCTACCTTATGTGGTGGCGTTAAGGTATGTGTTCGCTTGACTTATTTATGTATTTTTTGCACGAAATTTAATTCAATCTGTAAATCTTTTACCTTTGTAAATGGATTGATCCTTTTTCACGTGTCGTGGCTCGAGGGGCACACAAATAGCTTCTAGTGTACTACTAGTATGCTATTCGTTACTAGGTGGAGTAGCAGTGCAGGTGACATCCCAACTAACAATTTAGTCGTATAATCAAGTGACTATACGACTGGAAGTATTATAACAGTTGAATAACTGTCGTCATTTTGACCATACATCGTGTAATGGTGCATTATGTAACTAAGTAGTCGGTGTCACTTATTGTCATATAACAAGGTCATATAAACGTTTATTCAACTATTTTACACGACTGTCGTATAGTAGGTATTCCGACGACTTCTATAGAACTTACTTACACGACAGTTGGTCGCATAGAGGTTACGGTCGTAATAACGTCGTAGACGCGACAATATTGTCGTATGAACACCCATTATGCGACCTTTAAAGTACCAATAGTTGCTTAATTGTCGTAATAGTGACCCTTATAGAACAGGCAACCAACGGTTACTAAGGCGACCGCTATACGTATTTAAGTAGCATAATGGCTGTAGTATTAACCGCTATTCAATCAATAGTTGAATAGAAGGTGTTAAATAAACTTTTATACAACTCTTGCTGTTTTCCATTGACGCCATCTTATTTATATGTTTTTTTTTTAAATGGATCGAACTAAATGGAAAAACATTAAGAGTGGTAGCTTCCGAAGAAAAATAAATAATAAATTGCTTGCGCTTCAAATCCAAACAAATATGCATAATAATGCAGCAGAAAAAAGTCAAGCTGGAGGCAGTGATAAAAATCAGGGTTCCGTATCATTTTTAAAAAGTGTCTCTAATGAAACCAATCCTATACCCAGTGATTCCACAGTAATACAAACTGATGTCGGACATAATTGTGATTATAGTGATTATACTGATAACAGGCGTTTTATTGTTTTTCTAGTGAACCCTAAAAGTATCGTAATGGCGACCAGTTCCAATTCAACGTATAGATTATAGAACCTTAAGTTGAATAAGGGTCACATAAGGCAATTTCTTAATAATTTGTTAATCAAAATAGTTAAATACTTAAGAATTTTATAAGCGCATTAAAAATTAGTCATAAACTTAGGTATCAATTATCAGTAAATTTGACTGCGCAGTAGTTTACAGCTCAGAAATACACTCCTTCAGTTACAATAAACCACCAACTTAAAAAAAATGGCTACTACTTACCTCCTTTTATCATTTAACACAACACTAGCAGCTGTCAATATAATACTTATAACTTATTTTGTTCCTGTGACCGTGCACACGATGAATCAATTATCTATACGACTTTTAAGGGGCGATAACTCAACTTAAGGTTGTGTAAATGTCGTATTTCGGACTACTACTCTTCCTTAAGTCGAATACGCGTCATAGTAGTTACTGTTAACCGACAAGGTGTCGAATCGGCGACGCATATTCGATCACTATGCAACTAAATGGTTTTTTATACTACCATTACTCAACTCTTTTACGTCTTTAAGTTGAATAAGATTCGCCCAAATCGCGTGGTATAAACGTTTATTCAACCTTTACACGACAGCAAAATCAGGTCGTATACACCTTTATTCGACCTCAAATTGTTAGTTGGGATTTCCTCTTACATTGTCGGTATCTTTAAGGGGCTTTTACCCAGATGGCGCGATTGACTTGAGCTTCAAATAGTTCTTAGGCTGTGCTGCTCTACTATATAAGTTACTAGCATAGCAAATACGTAATATATGAGGATTTTTTTACCTGAAAACATATAAAATAGGCTTGTATTGAAATGAAAACTTCTTTAGCCGCGTTGGGCAGCTGTTAGTAGGGGAAAATCTTATGGGTCCGCTTTAGCGATGCTGACGTCATCTTCACTGTAAATATTATGATAATAAGAGCACACGAAGGTAATTTTGAACACCTTACCCGTTTAGCTACTTCTGCTGCTAACTATCCATTAGTACAGTCACCATCAGATATATCTGAGCGGCCAAGGTTCTGACAAATAGCATGTTTAAATATTTTGAGTAATTACTTTAACTACTAATTATATTTTATTGACGCAATAAAACTGGTATAACAAAAAGGAGTGTAACTAGACTTCGGCCACGCGCATGTAACACCCCTGCCATCGTTGCCATCGTCCATACCTTACGGTTGCCTCTTTATACAGTGCGCTTATTGGTAATCTGGCGTGATATAAATAAAAACCAGTAAAAGCGCGAATGCTACCTAACGCATCTATTTAAATCACATTAAATATATTAAGTATTAAAAAATAATCATAAAAACCGGGATCTAAGCGCAAACAACGTTTTCCACACATGTGCCCATCCCTTTCCCGGCAAACATACATTTACCGTCCAAAACCTGAGCGAGTCTAACCAATCGTTCCCAAATGTTGTATTATAGACGGTATACATAAGTTGGTGATTTATTATGGCCGTGGCTTGATAATGGCCCCGCTGATGTATTGACAGGGAGGAAAAAGGAATAATATATGAAAAGGTGTTGGTTGGTTGCTGACAGTCATAAGTCGTATAATATTAAACGAACAATATCCACCTATAAGGCTGCGTTTGCACCAGAGATGAGCGAGAATGTGTTGCAAAGAATGTGTTTTTGAAAACCAATAGAATCACTTCATTTGTTTATCCTCGCACAACGCAGCTCTAGGATTGGTTCTTTACAAACACATCCATCGGAACGCATCTTGGCTCATCTCTGATGGAAATGCAGTCTCATGGGTGGGCGCAGTGATACGAGCAAAAATGTGGTACTATCAAAACGATATCAAAACGATTTCAAGACGATTTTATTCCCTTTGCAATTAAGTCAAAAGATAAAAAGATATTTATTCTTCAATTTAGGCACATTACAATGCACTTATGAACGTCAGAGAGAAAAGAAACTACCACCGGTTCTAACCCTACACCTCTGACCCGAGAAGTATTACTTTTTACCGGCAAGAAACTCGGCGGGACTTATTTTTTCAAAACAGTACTACAAATACATTAAAGATACTATATACAATAATGCGTAGTTCTTCAAGAAGGCATATCAAAACAGCTTGAGAGACAGACATGTACCTGCCTATTGTGTAATTAAAATGACTATCTATTGTCTATCTCTAGTCGTGTCTATTGTCTATGTCTTTTTGAACATCTTGTCCGTTTAGCTGTTTCTGACCCAGATAAGGTTTCAACCAGAGAATGCAAATGTATAGCATTTATTTTTAGTTATGATAACTCAAATCGAGGATCCGGCAGACCCCGCCGACGGTGGCGAGACGAGCTTGATTCTTTTCTGAAAGTATGGCCAGATACTGCTCAAGATAGGGAGGAATGGAAAAAGTGGGGGGAGGCCTTTGCCCAGCAGTGGGACACTATAGGCTCACAACAATAATAATAATATAATAACCTTACCCGTAGGTCTGCCGTCTAAATGTGGCGGTAGATAAAGAAGTTGAAAGCAACTTATTTTAAGACTAGGTAAGACTTATTTAAGGATCCGCTTCCTAGTCCCCTCCGTTATGGGAGAGGGCCTAAGTGATAGTTCAGATCTGGATACGGTTACCAACTTTTAGTATGTTGTTGGGTATGACACTAGGACCCTAAAACTGCCGAGAGACGGGGACGTCGATGAATGTCTCCCGTGTAATGACGTCATCAAAATGGCTGCCGCTTTGTTGCGAAAAGTGTAAATTTCATCCAAACTGTGCATTGCACCTATACGTGTGTAGTATCAAACGAAAGAAGATTAAATGTGCTATATTGTTGTAATACATTATATACTACTGTATGTTACAGTTTGACAGCTATAAACGAAAACCCAAAATCAGGCTAAAAAATAATTCGGATATTTGCATTTTACTACAAAATTATAAGTTAAACTTTAAAGCAGTGTACTACAATAACAAAACAGTCTAGTTAAGCTATACATTCCTATAAAAATTATTAAAATCTGGTAATAATTGTGGCAGCTATGTTAAAAAACATGTCGGCACTGCCGAACTATTTCCTTAGAGTGAAAAAATAACAATTTTCACAATATACAGAATATCCGCAGAAGCTTCGAGTATATTGTTGTTCAAATAATTTGGAGCCCCTAAATGTCGGAAAAATATCTCTATAGTGACTGAGGTCCAAATAATGACGTCATGAACGTGACCGCTACCGAAATTTGTAAAACATAAATTAAAGCTATACCATGACACATACACACACGTGTGTAGCATCGATCGAAAGCTTATTGAATTTACTACAATACATACATACATTATTTGTGAAAATAATGTATAGTTTAGGAGTTGTTGACAAAATAAAATATTTTTTTAGGAAAATAAAATGTATATATTAATTCTGTGGCCAAAGAAAATACAATACACTAATGTTTTGTACAGCATTAAAAACACCAACTATTCAGCTTTAAAACACAGTTTGAATTTATAAAATTTAATAAGAACTATAAAAGTTGTGCTTACAAATCTAAAGCACACTAACTATTTTACCTACAATGCACTCATACTATGAGAAGCTTGGGCCTAATTATTGACTAGTTTTTTATAAATTTTGTAAGGATTTAGGGTTCCTTGCCATTCAAGTAAATAAAAAAATCGGCCAAGTGCGAGTTGACTCGCGCTCCGAGGGTTCCATATACATCACACCATTTTAACAATTTGTATACCCAACAACATACTAAAATAAGGTAACCGTATCCAGCTCTGAACTATATTCCCATAAGGGAGAGCACTATCCCACTTTATCGCCTTGACAATACATGCGTTGTTCAGATATTTGTGACCACCTTGGCCGCTCCGATAGTTATGATGGCGACTGTACCGCGCCAGCTTGTGGAAGCCCTAAGGCCGCTCATACATACGGTTGTATTTCTGGACACGGCACCGGTTGCGCCGCTTATAGACGGAGAGCTAGCCTCATCAGATATGACACAATAATGAGAGCAACGAAACCCCTCTAGTCAGTTTGCTATACTATGCTTGTTCATAGATCTGGACATCTGGCAGCTGTAAAGTGGTCAAATGACCAATTTAAGAAAACAGATCACAGATTTCTGGTTGTGATTCAATATTATGAGAAATAATAGAAATAACTAGATTATATAATTGCCAACATTTCTGTTGCGGGAAAGTAGTGCCAAACGACGTATAATGCCATTCTTAGTTTGTCGCATACTGTTCGTGTTTCCACAACTCAACTCAACTCTAGGATTTGTATACTTAAAGTGGTTTGCATTCTTTGATTTCCACCACTTTACAGCTGCCAGATGCCCGGAACTAGAAATAAGCAAAGTTAGTATAGTAAAGGAGTGGCGTTTTGTCGCTCTCATTATTGTGTCATATCTGACGGAGCTAGCTCTCCGTCTAAAATTTTAGATTTAGATATACTTATACTATATTGAAAGCAAGCAATAAAAGTTGCGCCATTTCTCGAGTCGATAACGCATCGCAGCAGGATTCAGATCCATACGTTGTGTATGGCGATTTGACACTTTCAAAGTAACCTCTGGAGTTGCAGACGCCCATAGGCTACGGTAGCTGCTTATCATCAGTGGGCCGTATGCTTGGTAGTGTTAGTGTAGTCTATTAGGAAAAAATTACATGTTTAACCTTTTCGACGCCATGTCAAACGCAAAACCTACTACTCAGACGCCACGACATCTAAATGTCAAAAATGAAGTTAAACTTTATGCGTGTGCATGTAGGTCTATTTTGCTCTGTGGTCGGTGACCGATATATCGGTCTTTGGCGTTGGACCTGTGGTGCCGATATATACGTCTTTGACGTGGAAAAGGTTAAATTTCCGCCTTTTTTATTTTTTTAACTTGACATTTGAAAAAGCTATTCGAGGAAAATGTTTAGCCGTTTTTATAAATATAGTACCATAGATTTTGTTTTTTCTTTTTTAATTTTAATGTCGCAAGTGTGCTTACAGAGAGAGTTGATGGTTGGCTGGATGTAATATTTCCTTTGTTTGTCTAATCTTTGTTTGTCAAATTTAAAAAGTTAGAGCAGCGGACAATAATGTACGTCTCATACTAACTCCCTATACTTCTTGGCCTAGGTCAAATGCAAGGAGCCATAAATGAGCAACTTCAGGTCTTCATTTCGTAACATTAACGTATACATTTCGGAGTATGTGAGCATTCAGGTCGGTGAATAAAATAAATATTCCTTGGTACCCAATAAACAGCGTTTAAAAACTAAATGAAATCAAACAAATTCTACCATAGTTCCATTTAATAATAACTAGACAGAAGAGACATATTAACACCATTTTCACTGCATGCGGCTGCACTCACTTGTGTTTAGTCATGACGCGCGACATGTTTCGTAGAGCTTAGGTCTCCATCCTCAAGCACTAAGAGTCGCGCTGGCAGCACCGGCGCAAGATCACCCTCAACAAGCTCTACCAATCAGAACGCGTGCGCCGAGCGGCAGCCACCGGCAGTCGATGGTTCGCCTAGCACTCTTAGAGACCTAAGCTCTCCGAAACATGTCGCGCTTAGTGACTAAACACAAGTGAGTACAGCCACATGCACTGACAATAGAACTAGACAGATCTAACTATGTAAACTTGTTCTTTACAATTTTTTCTCCAAAGTCTTCGTACTGTCTCTTCGTTACCCATATTTTTGAGTCGGACACGCCTGAGAATTACAGATGGTTATGTTATATTGGTTAAGAGGTATATAGTTAAATAATAGAGCGACACAGTCTAAGAAGTTACTGTAACTTAGTCTGAAGCGCCGTCTGAACGAGAGAAACCCAAAGTTGTCGGAGTAATACCATAATAATAGTAACGGAATCAATTAATAGATGGCGCTGTACTCTCTGCTCTACATTTACAGTAGCATTAGATTGCTCTCGTCCAGATGGTGCTTCTGATTTGGAGCTTTACTTACACTGCGTCGCTCTATTAAATTTTTACGTCTTAAAATCTACGATCACCAACAGAAGTAGCTAAGATATAGTATTCAAAGTGATGTTAGCAGGGCCTTATTAGTCTCAAGCCTTCTATGAAATATGTTCATATCATAGGAGCCTAGACTATATATTACGCTGGCATCATATTAAGGGGTGTTGTTTCACTGGCACTCATTATAAAATTGTCACGCGTGCATATCTATTTTATGATGATGACGTCATTACTCATTACCATACCCCGTTATATAAATTATATACGTGTAACATTTTATTACTGATCACCACATAAACTTTTTCTACTCTATTCTATATTATGTGAAGTGCCAACCCTAGCGTTTTCAATGAATTCGCAACACTGATAACGGGCTATGCTCATTAGTCTCATTACATTACATTACTCCCGTATTCCAAACAAGATGCACTCCCTTATCTACTTTGACTTCTTTTTTTTTGTGTGGAGACGGGACTTAGAGAGGGCCTCTGGGGAAGTTGTTCGAGCGCATCATCCTCACGAGACTTCAGGAGATCTTGAGGACGAACAATCACATTATTAACGAACAGTTTGGCTTCAGGGCGGGCCATTCGTGTGTTCATCAAGTACACCGAATCACGGAGCACATCCACATCCTCCATCATATGACGGGACGAAAGAGACCGATTCCTACGGGAGTCATATTCCTGGACGTGGCCAAAGCGTTCGATAAGGTTTGGCACAACGGATTGCCTTTCAAGCTCTCCAGAGCCAACGTGCCAAACCGTCTCCTGGACTTTGACTTCTTTTTCAGCCTCACCTAATTAAGCTGCATTTCCACTAGCGATGAGGATGAGTTAGGATGTATTGCAAGAGACATGTTTGTTAAAAACCAATCAAGGCTGCGCTGTATGAGGATAGGTAAATGAAGTGATTCTATTGGTTCCTCGCAACGTTCCACAACGCATCCTCGCTCATGTGTAGTATGATCCAGTCTTACAAAGGAGCAAGGTACGGATGTGACCTTAATCGCTCGCTAGTGAGCTATATATATATTTTTTTATTAATATTGTGGGACAATCTTACACAAAAAACAAACAAATCATTACCTCCATACACGGAGCCACCTAGCCATGGGAGGGTGTAGCTCTCGTCCGTTGAATAGACGTTCACCGCTTCAATGGTTCTTTCTTCCAAATCTTGTTTCAACCTGCAATCATGATAGTAATATTATTTTGGCATATGACATATATTACGACCACCCCCATGGAGTGGTCGATAGTACCTCTCATGGCAGAGCATTTGCTAATGAATAAATTCAAGCGCCTGTCGTTCGCCATGAAGTTACTACTGCAATTCTTATTTGATATGGTCAGGTTTGTTATGGAATCATAATGATGTACCCAAGAAAATTCTGCTTCCATGACATCGTTTAACCAAAACTTTACTAGAAGAATCTTTCCTAACCTAGGACAGAGTCCTGATATCAAAGACATGCCTCCACACGGCACTACGTCCTCATACAGTTCCGCCCTAAGATCAGGGTCGCATATCTCCCCTGCCTTGAGCACGGCGTTGGATACGGACAGCACGTCCCATTCTGGAACTGCCAGATCCGGCTGGAACAGGACTTCCCCTGAAATGGAACATTCATCATTAGGTGCATGCATTAAACTTATTGATATGGGGAATAATTCTGTAGTTATTACCGAGTCTCTTTGGAAAAATGACCCTTTTTCTGTGCCACTTTTGCTGTGTGTAATACTCTGTAATAGGTATAACAGGTTCAATGCTATCGTGTTCAAAGTAAGAGTTACTAATCTCTAAATTTTCTATTGATTTGACATATCTAAAGAGATTAATTATTATCATCATCTGCACTTTTCTTACCAATAAACCACACAGCGTTTGTCTTTTCAATTCATTCTGAATAAATAAGAAGTCGCTTCAATGTTTTTATTCTCATCCGTAAACTCAAACACACGGAACAGAAATTAAAACGAAAACGCTGCAGTTGAAATGTCATCAAATATTTTGCGCTCTTTTGAACTATGAAAATACTAACCAATTTAGTCTAGCCTAAGAACTTTTTCGGCATCTTTTGGTGGCTTTGACATAGATGGCGCAATCGACTTGAGCTTCAAAAAGTTCTTAGGCTGTGGTCGTCTATATCTCTATAGTCTCTGTATATATCCCTTCTTTGACAATCAAAGCCTTCTAAGAGTTGGCGGAAGGATAAAAAACGCAAATGGGTCATTCACACAAAGGCATCCAATAATCCATCCAAAAGAAACTCGCATCACAGAGTATATTGAATAGTGACTCGCATAACAAATCTCATTGTGAATCATATCATGAGCATCTTAGGCTGCTACATGCTCCGCCAAAATTGTCGAACGAGCGGAGCGAGTTCTCACAAAGACCTTCTGGGTAACTTCGATGTTTTTGAGATTGAGAGTTTGTTCGACAATAACTTGAGTAACGTTTTCTTGATCTTTATGAAATTTGTTGGAGTTATAGCAGATATACATATAATTGGAGAGTTCGGGTTATGGAGCTAGAAGGCGTGAAAATCATCACATGGGTCTTGTTATATTGATCAGCTTCTTTGCAAGTAAATCGCGAGTTCTCAGTTTGAGGCGGACTACTTGTTATTGTCAAGATTAAATGAATAGGATTGGTACTACCACAAGACTTTGTGATACCGATATTTTTTGTATGGGCCATGTCGGAATCTGCTTATTTATTTATTTATTTAATATGTTGTTTAAGCCTTACCTGCCATGAATGCTTCATTGCTGATGTCTATAACTTCGCCGTCGGGTAGAGTAATATTTCTTGTTCCAGTTTTTCTATTATAAGCGACGTTCTTCGTAACGTAAGCTTCCTTCTTTATATCGTCTATCACGTCTTGAGAGGTTATGTTGATATTTCTCTCTGCAAACATCCTTATGTCCAGTTAATATGTAAAACTAGCATCGTCTCTTATCAGAGAAGAAACTCGCTTAATAGGTACAGTCAACAGCAGAAGTAGCTAAGCGGGTAGGGCGTTCAAAATGACCTACACACGCTCTTATTGTCTTAACAATAAAGTCGTGTTCAGCTCACTTTGAATACCCTACCCGCTCAGCTACTTTTGCTGCTGACTGAATAACCGCACATCCGTAATTTAACCCGATGTTAACCCAAATATATTCTTTCTAGTTTTTTCTACAAAAATCATCAAAATTCATTCAACCATTTTTGAGTTAAGAAGAAACTATAATTCGAAAATTCTAACTTTTTAATCACTGCCAATTTGTTAACCTCTACTTTTCTATGTATGTGTAAAGTTGGTGTTTAACTTTTTAACCGACTTCAAAAAAGGAGGAGGTTCTCAATTCGACCGATTTCTTTTTTATAATTTTTTTGTATGTATGTTAGTCGATATCTCCGTGAATCGTGAACCGATTTTCAATTTTTTTTTAATCGAACGGGTATAACCCCTAGATGGTCCCCTTGTCACCAAGTCGGGGTCTGATGATGGGATCCTGGAGAAATCAAGGGAACTCTTCAACTATTATAGCCACACCTATAGCGATTTCACTATTTTTTAAAGCCGTGGCCGGTCCGGTTGGTTGAATAGTCAAAGTGTGCAATGGTTAGCCATTGTCTTACTGAACAACGTTTATAAAATGTATCTTTTTTAATATAGGTACCTGTCAGCCGAATAATTGTGTTGAATAGAAATAGCATATTTATGTTATGTTATGTTACCCAGACATACCTTCAAGCAACTTCCGGATATATGCATCCAAGGTCAGGCTTGGCAAATTGGTGGTAGTCTGAGCATAAGCAATAAGACCACCTTCGTAAACTGGGGATATGCATACCTTATCGTATCTGTTGGTCAAATACAAATCATTATGACATGACTTAGCTTCCGTGAAATTGAACTCCCCTCTAATGGCTCTACGCATAGAAACACTGTAGGTTTTATGTTTAGAATAGTTTATTATGATATACAGATAAATAGATCATTAAATTCTTCTTAGAAAACGTAGCTACAATCAATGCTTCTTCTATCGTACGCCAAAAGTGACATTGACATCTCAAGCGATGGTCAACCCAACTGTCACCTGTCAAAGTTTAAAGACGTTTAATGAACGTTCGTAAATCCTTAGTCATCATCATCGTCCAGGATATCTAACACCTCTGACTTAATACTTCCGTGGGTTGTTTGGTGGGTTGTCCTCAGCCGTAGGGCTGCCATCTCTAAATTCGCCGAACCCGGACAATAATTTAAAAAACCCGGACATATGGCGTAAATCGCATTTTTTCCCCGGACGTGTCCAAATCAATAATGGCACTAAATAATTTGTTGGTCAGATAAAAAGCATCCGGGTTTTCCCCGGACACTTATTAAAAACCCCCCCGGACGCACCCCGGACGGCCTCCAAACTAGGACAAATCCGGGGAAACCCGGACGGGGACAGGGAATACATTCTGACATAAAAGTATCGTATGTCACTTTTCAGGTAATAATAAACGTGAATGCAACATTTCATCAAAACCCATTCAGCCGTCCTTGTTTGAAGAGACTAACATTAAAATGCCATACGTTTATTTTGCTATTTGTTAGATATTATCTTTTAAAAAAAGTTAGCTTGTTAAAAAAATCTGTGAATGCAGATATGTGAGATATGTTTTATTTTTAAAATAAAATAATAACGAATTTGACTCCAAATTTACGTCACTTTTGAACCAGTCTGCCGGGCACTTCCGGCCGTGCAGAAACTGGTAGACTAGGTTTTTCTGTACCTAAATACAAATTACTATTTGTTGCCACAAATATTATCTTAGTATCAAATGCCGTAGCATATAGTAACTTATAGCAGCACAACCTATGAACTTTTTGAAGCTTAAGTCAATTGCGCGCCCTGTGTAAGAAACCCCTAAAGATACCCAAAACGTAAGAGGAAATGTCACCTGCACTGCTACTCCACCTAGTAGCTACTAGTGTACTACTAGTACGCTATTTGTTACTAGGTGGACTAGCAGTGCAGGTCACATTTCCTCTTACATTTTGGGTAAATACCATCCATATTTTAAAAGTGGTACATTTTTGTGCTTTCGGCCAATTATTTTTTTTTGACTATTCTTCGGAACTCAGCATCACTTTTATGAACATGTGCCATAGGGCTTATCTTTGTATCATGACGTCGTAGCAAATCCTATACCCCCCCCCCCCCTCCCCGTACTATTTGGGCATCGTCCAGCAACGCGAGGAGCAGCGGCAGCATCAGCAGAAGTATCGTGTTTACATACTGCTCCTGCCCACTTCGCTCCCCACTTCGCTCCCCACTTCGCTCCTCACTTCGCTCCCCACTTCGCTCCCCACTTCGCTCCCTACTTCGCTCCCCACTTCGCTCCCTACTTCGCTCCCCACTTCGCTCCCCACTCTCCCCACTGCGGTGGAAGTGGCCTGCATGTAAACGGGTTATTACATACATACCCCATGTCCACGCAGATGCCGGATGTATTACCGCTGCCGTAAATGGCTAAAATACTCGGCGACTGAATGCATAGCCCGATGCTGTTCAGCGTTTCGAAGATTATTTCGCAGCATCGATATCTGGAAATAATATCTACAGTTTTTATTTTCAAGAATAAAGAACCGATCTCACTTTGCAGAGAGTAATATTGCCATTTATTTGTCAGTAGATTTATTCATCTCAACGGCTTCCTATCTAAGTTGGTAGTGACGACCCTGCCTATGAAGCAGGAGGTCCCGGGTAAGAATCCTGGTCAGGGCATTTATTTGTGTGTTTATCATCGATATTTGTTCCTGAGTTATGGATGTTAATGATATTTATCTATATCTATCTATATTATATATATCGTCGCCTAGTACCCACAATACAAGCTTTATTGAGCTTACTGTGGGACTAGGTTGATTTGTGTAAAATTTTCCTAATATTTATTTATTTGTAGTTTGGCCGTTGGTAGCCGGACGGTAATTAAAAGATTGCAGGTTCAAACCGCCTCCAAGGTTTTCATAGTCTGCCCTGATGCTGGAACAAGGTGCTTGTTTTAGCACACAAGTCTTCCCACATACACGGCAGACCTTCCCACACCTGTCGCATTCTGGGTTGCCTGTAGTTTGAGGTACAGTGGGCCAAGAAAGTGGTCTACCAGTTTTGACAAAAGTTTCTGCGAGATCTAACGATCACTAAGGTTGACTTTTCTAATGGAGTTTAAAACATGCACGACCTTGTTACTCTCATGCGGTTCAAACGAACCTCAACCGTAGGTTGATAGACCACATTTTTGAAATTTTGGCCGACTGTACAGTACAGCTAGTTTAGGATTGAATTTCTTATGAACTCAGTTGATTTCACAGCCGAAATATTAGGTTATGCGAGATGTAAAAAAAATACCAACCCTCCTATCCACAGGCGGTATTTAATGAAAAGTAAATGTCCCGTCATCACAAAATGCAATCTTCCAAATTGACGGCCATTTTCGTCCCATTGCGTTTTTAAATCATCCCTAACGAGGGAATTATTTAAATATTTTTGCGGAATATTTTATTTGCTAGTTATGCTGTTTTGCCTCGGAGTATTCTGTTTATTTTTCATTTGCGTATCAACAAAAGAATTGGAACCGTAGGCACTAGAACTAAATCAGATATGCATGTTACAAAACTCATAACGTTTTTTAATAATTTAATTTCCTATTCTCGATTGATCTACCAACATGGCGGCTTGTTTTGGAAATAGTCTCTTTATTTTTTGTTCATTTATGTGGTTCAGTGTGTAATACATAGCTTATTGTGCAATGATCCAACAAAAAAGGGTGCAGCTAATGAAGAATTAATCTCAAAACCCGTGTAACCATTGTTTGGGTTGGATATTCGGTAATCCAGACCAAGACCGGCCACGTGTTGTTTGTAAAGAGCAGCTATCTCTTTACAAAAAGCAAGGTCTCACTGTACAAAGTCAAGCTCTGAGAGCTATAATAACTTTTTTCTACTCGCCGACGATAATGCTTGAATTGAGACTTTGTACAGAGAACTACTAGCGCATACATTTCGATGGTCGCATATTTGCCGCGTGGCCGGGAGGCGCTCGACACCTATTTTATTTTTTTTATTTCGACAAAACTAAAATGGATTTTCATATAGTACGTTTTATTTAAGGTGTCGAAATTGTAGGTAGAAATCCCTAGTAATATTCCGACACATTAAATAATTACTACTTTACAATATTATAGTTCTCTCAGGTGTCGAGCGCCGCCCGACCGCGACAGCGTGGCCGGGCGGCGCACGACACAATATAGAGGCAGCAGATTGTTACGCATTTATTGAACTCTATTCTAACCGACTTGCCTAATTTGAGTGCTCGTAGAAAAAGTATTGTATACAATAGTGACATAATTGAGCTTTTCAATCTCGTACCTTACTTAGGCCACTCAGCAAGCTTCGTGGCCTAAACACGGTACTCGATTGTAAAGCTCTTTATTATGTCACGATTGTATAAAATACTACTAATCGACCGTACACTTGTCGCCACTACTTCGATACCGGCAAAATTGCCCCAATATAATGGACAGATAACATTTATTTTCATAAAAGAACTATTACAAGCAACGCGCAACCTAATCCAAATCAATAAAGATCGTATACACAATATTGAATCCGGGTTGAATGCTCTAAGATATTCACGAACGCGGATTGTTGAGCCACATGCCATTGTTCGTAATTTAGACATGTAATAAAAATAAATGACAGATGTAACTGACAGTTGACAGCTAGGTGATATCGGTCCTTCATACAGAGTGTTTCCTGTAACACGAGCAATAAATTAAAAGGTAGATTCTACTCCTCAAACAACAACACTTTTGTTCGACAACTTTTAAAAAAGGTGCATTTTGTAGATTGCCTCTTTTTCATACAAACTAAATAGTACTTTAATTGTACGCTAAAATCCGTCTATTTGACATTGCTTGTCACCCTACAAACATAATCAATGTCGGAATACATTGCGTGTTCGGAAAAACTTTAAAGTGTCCTAAAAATCAAACCATAAGTTATTTTTAAAAGTCGCTGAACAAACGTTGTCTGGTTTGAGGAGTAGAATCTACGTTTTAATTTATTGCTCCTATTACAGGAAACACCCGGTATTCATAGTAGTCCTTAAGCCCGGGTCCAGATTACCTACGTAACATGACATCACTTTAAAATGCATGGCAACAAAATGGAAAGGTTGTGCTGAGTCAGGATCAGTAGATAATTGCATACAAAAGTGGCCGGAACTCCAAAAAACCTCACCTCGGGTTTCAAAATGTATGGAGGAAAACTATCGTTATATGTTATAGCTACAATCCATAAATAGCATTATGTAGGCCAAAAACATTGCGTGTTCAGGTAAACTTTAAAATGTACTAAATTTTTTTTTTAAGTTTTTTTAGTCGCTGAACAAACGTTGTTTAGTTTGAGTAGAATCGACATTTTAATTTTTTGCTCGTATCACGGGTCCCACACTGTATAAGGTTGGATTTATCATTATCATATATATATTTGCTTCAAATGTTAACCCTTAAGGGAGTGTAAACTTTTCAACGCCATGTCAAACGCAAAAGCTACCACTCAGACGCCACGCCATCTAAATGTCAAAACTGAAGTTAAACTTTATGCGTGTGCATGTAGGTATATTTTGCTCAGTGGTCGGTGACCGATATATCGGTCTTTGGCATTGAACCTGCGGTGCCGATATATACGCCTTTGGCGTGGAAAAGGTTAAGTATATCACATCTTTAAGGGTAAAAGCAAACGTACGGTGGACGGCACGGCTGCTTGGTTCGGTAACCCGACCGAATCACACACGCACACGTTCGGTTTGACGTGACATTAGGTTTTTGCGCCGTACAGTGGCGAACCGTACGTGTGCGGGGAACTGGAATTTAGTAGGAGAAATGCGCCTTCAGGCAACCGTATACGGCGACCTGATATGCAAACCGAACGTTTGCTTGGGCCCTAAAAGGCATTATCTGCTCCATGCGCGTAGAAAATCGGTGGGTACCTCACAAAACGCATTACCCTAAAGACCACCATGTCACCAAATGCCATTAAAACCCGCCGAACAAGCCCTGGGCCTAATCTGGTTTAACAATGTCACCGACCGTTCATGAGCCTCAGACCACTCACTTAATTACCTCCCCCTTTTACCCTCAACCCACCCCCTTATTATTACCTACTCCCCCTTTTAAAACTTTCAATTCTAGTTAAAAATATACTTTAATTTTCAACTGTAATTGACTGTGTTTAAAGTCTAAATTTGAATGAATACAAATTATGACTTGCGTTCATTCGTTTGTGGGTGATAAATGTTTATTTACTGCTCAAGTTCGTTTGTAATTTCATTCATTTCGGGGTTTCAATTCGATAATCACGCAAGCCTGAACTCAAACACTACAGCAGTAAAGCCCAATTTAAGTTACACCTTCGAGAGAGTTATAAACTCGTAGACGTTATCATCGTTATTTTTCCGAACTCAACAGGAACTATTAAAAGGTCTGAACTCGCAGTCCTTGTAAAAGTGACTTTACCTTATAAACCATTAAGCTTACATTTCAAAAGCAACGAATAAGATACTCACTTCTCGCTCATGGGAGTAGTGGAAGTAAGAGCCAGCATAATGGCTCTATCCTCTGGAGCTACCTTCAGTTCCCTATACAGTATATGGTGAAGAATTCTCTCATAGTTGTCCCAATGGACAATTCGCCCTTTCACAACTGGGTAGCTGATCTCCAAGTCATCCTGTTCTAAAGCCTCGTCGCCTGTAGATCAAGAAAAAGAAATATTTAAATTTACATTATACAAAGAACACAACATATATACATATAGTAGGTAAAAAACCTAAGTAAGTCACCTGTTGTATGTATTTGTGGCGTGTTCGAATAGACAATACATGTTTAACCTTTTGACCGCCGTCGTCTGATATATTAGACCAAGTGACAACGTGAATGACACCTCCATACATTATGATTAGGTATGTCAGAGTTTAAAATAAAAACTTAATTTTTTGACGTATGGCGGTCAAAAGGTTTAAAGACACACACAAACAAAACAAATGTCTAACACGTCACAACTACATACAACAAGTGACTTACTTAAGGACTTGCGGCCATCTTGTCGAGCAAGGTGCTTTGGTTTCGGGAAAAACTTCTTATTTTATGTTCATTTTCGTGATTCAATGTGTAATATATAGCTTATTCTGCAGTGATTTAACGAACTAGTGAGCAACTAATGAAGAATTAGTCTCGAAACATGTGTAACCCCTGTTTGAGTTAGATATCCGTTAGTCCACGTGCTGTTTGTAGGGAGTAGCTATCTCCTTATAAAAAGCCTAACCTCACCGTACAACGTCCAGCTCTTGGAGCGAAATTTTAATTAATGAACCGTACACTTGTCGTATCTACTTCGACATTGGAAAAATTGTTCAATATTGTGGACAGAATGCCATATTTAAAAAATTGAATTGAATTGACTTACTTAAGTTTTTTTACCTAAATATACTTATTTAGTACGACTGGGGAAGCATTTATCATATAAAAGACCACAGCCAAATAGTACTAGACCCTAATCGTACAATTTTGTTAACCTAAGAACCTATTTTCGACACCTGTCAACTCAGTACAAAAATCCGATTTTAGGTTATAAAATGTACTGAGATGAGATTATAGATTCCCGTCCGAGACGCAGGGTAGCGCGGACGTTTTGGGAATTGTATTTTGCTCATTTTAGTAGTTCAGTGTGAAATTTTGATTGCTTATTGTGCGGTGATCTATAAACAAGTGTGCAGCTTATGAAGAATTAGTCTCATAACGCGTGTAGCCACTCTTTAGTTAGACGGACGGTTATCCTGGCTGGCCGCCACGTGTTTGTAAAGAATAGCTATCACTTTCCAAATAACAATGCTTCTTCCGAACAACGTTGCCAAAATTTTATTAAAAGTAATAAAGTGTGATTAACGTCTATACTCGACATTGGCGAAATTAATTAGACAAAGAGAGAAAGCCATGATATATATATTAAAAAAAACATTATAGATAGTGTTGTGTTCCTTCCTGCCAGTGAGTAAGGTGACCAGCACGCTGTAAAAGGATACAGTCTGTCGACGGGTGACCCTCTGGTCTCTTTAGCCACCAACACAGTGGACCCTCTTTTCTAAAGGGTCTTCAACACGCATGTGACACATCTGCGTCCTCAGGTTCCGGTAACTCACCAATGAACACGTCATAAGGCTCCTTCCCATAAGTCCCGTTCAGGTAGCTCGGTCGGCCGACAGCCGTTCTGAAGATAGACACTGGATGGTTGTCGCACGTGAAACCCGTCTTGATGGCGTAGCTACCGGTGTCGATCACCACCTGGTTATAATATTAATGCGTAGCCAACGTGCCAATGATTAACACCCGCTCCGTGACGAACGAAAGGTAGTTACAATTACCTTTCGTTTCGTTCGTCACGGAGCGGGCGTTATCACTGTCGCAGTAATATCATAGACTTAAAGATATATTTATTTATTTATTTAAACTTTAATGCACAAAATACAAAAAAAAATATGTACAAATGGCGGACTTAATGCCAAATGGCATTCTCTACCAGTCAACCATTGGGCCAAACAGAGACATGTACAAAAGGTGCAATGAGAAAAATTGAGTTGAAAATTATAAAAAGAAGACTTATGCCTACTTACTATAAACTACATATAGTTCTACATACATAAATACATAAATAATGTATAAAATAAATAAAAATATAATAATATAATATAAAGATATAATATCTGACGGCCATAGTCGTAGAAACTCCATCTAGTACGCTAATCGTTACTAGATGGAGTAGCACAGAAGGTGACATTTCCTCTTACATTTTGGGCATCATTAGGTCGCTCTGGACTAGATGGCGCTAAAAACATGGAGCCTCAAAAAGTTCTACGACTATGGCAGTCTATTATATCTTTAAGTCTATGGTAATATGGAAGAGTGATAGAGAGAAGTGACTATGATACGCTACGGAGCGTTAACGATTGGCACGTTGGCTACCCTGGACTGCAATAATAAACCGTGGGCTGTTAAAACCCGACAGATCAGTTGCACAGAGCTGAGCAGGCGCACGCGCGGGTACAGTCAGCAGGAAAAGTAGCTAAGCGGGTAGGGTGTTCAAAATGAGCTGGAAACGACTTTATTGTTAAGAGAATAAGAGCGTAGGGCAGAAGCCCCGGTTTTGGCCACTTTAAGGAGAGTTTGTCTGTTCAGACGTCTGTCATTTTGTGTCAAGAAGGAATTATGACACTCTTTTTGCACCAAGTCAGTGAAAAAATATTACCATATTTATATGAAACTGCGCTGTTAAGATTCTGGCATAAGATCTTATTTTTTTCTTTAATAAAATGTCAGAAAGGGGTCGTGGAGCCAGTTTTGGCCACTTTTTTCCATGGCCCCTAATAGCTAAATGACAACTTATACGTAACAGATGACAGTGCCATCTGTACGGCCATATTTTAGTCTTATATTAACCATAAACCATAGATTCGTAAATTTGTCTATACCTTAATAAAGTTGAAAATGGCCACAACCGGGGCATCTGCCCTATGTAGGTCATTTGGAACACCCTACCTGCTTAGCTACTTCTGCTGTTGACTGTAAAAATCAAGAAAAAATCCGTCGCACGCGCCCGCGGCAGTTAGCACCAATCATACTATTTTAGAATATTGAAACTGGCCTTTGCCAAGTTGTAATCCACCTATCTGTTAATATTAATTATATTAAAGTCCATTAGAAGGAAAAAAATAATTATTTATAATACGACTTACCGGAGGTTTTTCAAATGCCATATTTGCCGTGTTTCTGGTTGAATTCAAGGTCTGAAATCATACAGGTACCTACATTACAATATAGGCAGCCATATTTATGATGACGAAAGGTACCATTAACCCGTAAATGGTACCTTAAAATGTAGTGATCAATTGATCATATTCCAGACAATAAATGAAAGATTGGTGGGGTTTTTTTTATCTTCTGAGGGAGATGCTTCTGTGAAGGGCTATAATCATGTTATACAGTTTAAAAAAAACCTACTTTATATTGTAAGTTAGGCTCTTAAAAATCGTAAATAAATATTGATCAAAGTATCCTCTGTAATAGTATCTTAATAAATTACAAACTGAATGTATACTTACACTATTTTCTGTTTGATGCAAACAATCTCTTAACGAATTGTTGAAAACAATTTGACAATATTGACAGTTTTTGTGTATTTTAATGTTGACATGTTTGTGAAAAAAAAGTGCTCGTAGTTGATGTTTGTACGAAGTGAAAAGAGTATCGTTCGACAACGAAACAGTATTTTTTTTACCATTGACATCAGATAAAAGATTATTCATCACACCTGCTCGTAAATGGTGTTATTTCCTACCTGTATACAGAAGGACAATTGCCTAAATTGTTCCCGCGGGAGTATTGTTGAATTTTTTCCCCACGGGAGTAACGACTCTCGTTTTTTTTTAAATTTGCAACTATAGTTTGGCCAGAGTTTGTTCCACTTCAAGCATAGACAGGGAGAATCATACTGTCTTTTTCTAATGCTAAGTACTCTCACTACTAAAAAAGGGATGGGTATAGCATGTTACTCTGACTGTTACTGCGCTTTTGGTTTGCCAGACTATATGTCGTGCATCATTTCTAACTAAGGAGGTTTCATGTTCAGCCAAATATTCAAACAGTTTTTAATTTCATCTTAAATTAGGTTTATTTTGTAAATATTGACATTAATAATTTAATATTCTTGTTTATGTTTACAAATATTTGATTTAGTTAGTTCAATAGCCGTTAAAAACATTTTAAACACAATTTTCAATCGTGGCTGAATGTCGGATGGGTCTATGCCTTCAATTCCTAGCCTGACAAAGATATATAAAATGGCGGACGAATGTTTCAAACGTCACTGTATTTAAGAATTATTTCGCTTAAATTTTAGTTTTTTCCTAGCAAGTGTGATGAAAACCATCGTGTGTAGCTCGGGGCGTAAGAATATTGCAAACTCGAGTCTTTAAATCGCTCCGGCAAGCCGTCGCGATTTAACTATACTCTCGTTTGCAATATTCATCTTACGCCTCATGTTGCACAATGTACATTACTATTATTTCAATTCTGTTGGTAATTTGCAATTGAACCACCATTTATATGCATGGCCCAAACCAGAATCTATAAAATCATCTAACATTTAGAGGACACAGTTCAAGTAAGAAAGAATATCAAACGTAATAGCGAAGCAGTCAGATTTGGATTTTATTTTTATTTTTCATTTTAATTACACAATAGGCAGCTACATGTCTGTCTCTCAAGCTGTTTTGATATGCCTTCTAGAAGAACTACGCATTATTGTATATAGTATCTTAATGTATTAGTATTACTGTTTTGTAAAAATAAGTCCCGCCGAGTTTCTTGCCGGTAATAAGTAATACTTCTCGGGTCAGAGGTGTAGGGTTAGAACCGGTGGTAGTTTCTTTTTCTCTCTGACGTTCGTAAGTGCATTGTAATGTGCCTAAAATGAAGAATAAATATCTTTTGTCTTTAACTTTTCTTATCTTTAATAATATCTTTTTTATCTTTTATTTACCATAATCAATTTTACTGAGAGTATGTACATTATGTACAAGCGTCCTATGTCGTAAGGATGTTAAGCACATAGATGATAATTTGATAAATTACCATTATATAATTTGAACCGAATATAAAATAAGATCTATAAGATAAAAATTATGCATAAAAAAAACGAATTTTATGTCTCATACGTCACCTTACTAGGTGGCAGCAGCGGAGCGTCCATAGATCTCGCTTCCCACCGGCTTCCCTTATTTTTAGCCGGTTTAGTAGGTAGGTACCTACTTTTACAAAGGCTTATAGAAAAAACGAATACCAAAATAACCCTGGCTTCCCTTAGAATTATTTAAAACGGCGCCATTGGTAGGTACTAAAGTATATAAGTAGGTACTTTTAACGAATATTATTTTGAGCCTACTATTAACCCTACTATTTCTGAGTAATCGCCAAAAGACTCTGCATTTGCCTTTTTCCTGTTACTCTTTTCTTATAACATAACATTTAAGGTACGGGATCCTCCATTACGCATGGTTCGACACGATCTTGGCCGGTATTTAATTAGTAAAGGCAAGCATTGGTTTTTCCTTCAGCCTTAAGGCAGCTGTCTCAACAATTTACATGCAAAGTAAGTCCAACTCTTCAGACGGAGAAAGTCTCTGCGGTAGTGACATTTACATTTCTTTGTGGACCCTACTTAATTAAAAGATACAAAAGAAAAGCTTAAAAAAACACTTTACGCGCGTTGCATCACGATGACGAGTTAAATTCAGGGTCAATAGTAAAGTAAAATAATTTAAACAATAGTACATTACACAACTAGGGTGGTAAAACAAAGGGTGGTATTACCTCCCGTGTTGTGTACATCATTTTATGTCTACACTTGGCCAGAAAGCGTCTTTTTCCGTAGGCGCAGCGTGCGGAAAAAGCCACTTTATGGCCAGGTGTGGCATAAATACATTTATCTTTGCTTAGCAATCACGCACCATAAAAGAACCATTTACTTAAAATGAACATAATTAACATGTGGATAGCTTATATGTATTAAAACTATCCGTTATTAACTTAGGTATGTTTTAGATAAAAAATGGTGCGTGGAGTCCTTCCGCGCAGAAGTAGTGAAACAAGAATATAAAATCTAAATTATAAAAACAGAAAATTCATGGAAATAGATAGTGTACGCTGGGATTCGAACCTCCAACCTTCGGCTCCGCAGTCAAAGCAACGCCCGCTGAGCTACAGGAGCAATTAACTAATTGAACCAAATAGTCGACTACATTCGAGATTATCTATCGGCAGCGTTAAGGCCTGGTTACACCTAACGAGTACAGTGGCGAGACAGCAAAATTCCACTCGGCCGAGAGAATAAAATGGCCCGGCCCAGTACTCGGCGATGTGTTTACACCTTGAGAGTACTCGGTCGAGAGTACTGATTCGCCACTGTACTTGGTAGGTGTAACCAGGGCATTAAACTGACGTCAGCGTTTAACGCATTCTTGTTGGAAGTCGCATAAGAAGTTTCACTTCAATTCAAAAACATATTTGTTACACCTTTTAACCATCTTACGTCAAAATGTTAACTTTCAACGTGCGCAGATAGCCTTGCGGTAAGACGTCCGACTCTCAATCCGGAGGTCTCGGGTTCAAACCCCGGCTCATACCAATGAGTTAATCGAAGCTTATGTACGAAATACCTAAATATCATATGATATTTACCAGTCGCTTTTCGGTAAACGAAACCGGACCTAATCCCATAAGGCCTAGTTTCTCTGGCTTGGAAGGTCAGATGGCAGTCGCTTTCGTAAAAACTAGTGTCTACGCCAATTCATGGGTTAAGGTTGTCAAGCGGACCCCAAGTCAGGATAAACGCTAGGAGGTGCACTTAATGCATTTCCACGCAGAATCACCATTGACAGCTTAACACCAACTCGAAGCGGATAAAATAAAACTACGTAATAACGTAATGTAATAACATTAACAGTTTATTCAGTAAAACTTCTGCCTAACCCTGCCGGCGCCCGCGTCATCATACTCCTCTTTGGTCAGATAGCAACCCTTCACTGCGTCCATGCCCGCCAACATAGAGCCGCCCCGCCACGTGGCGTGCTGCCGAGATTCCATGGCGTCTACTGTCACCCTGGTCATCACAAATTTTAAATTATTTCCTATCTTATTACTATAGTAGTAATCCTAATAGCCTCGAACTTGAGAACTCGCGATTAACTTCCAAACGGGTTGACCAATGTAACAAGACCCATGTGAAGATTTTTTCGCTTTCTAAGTCCACTACCCCTTGGTCGATCCAGCACGAACTCTCAAATTGTATGTATCTCTGCTATAACCCCAACAAACTTCATAAACATTATAAAAACGTTACTAAAGTTATCGTCGAAGATACTCTCAAAATCAAAAAGTCATCGAAATGCCGAGACGTCCCAGTAGCCAGAACTTGTTTGTAAGAACTCGCTTCGCTTGCGCTCCCGCTAGTTCGTATGGGTAGTTAGAATAGGCAAAGTAGCTGGGAGTACCCAGCAATAAGAGTCAAAGATTATGAATGAAATGTGATGAAAAAAAAGTGAATTAGGTACATGTTTGTGCAGACTTTTGTCGCCGACTATACTCTATTCACTTTGCATTTGAAGAATTAACTTATATCTACAATTATTAAAGCCCACCTATTTATGAATAAATTAACGAAAAAAAGTTACAAGTTAAACGGTTTTATTTCGATCAGATGTTGTACCAAAAACTAGAAAATGAAAATTTATTCGAATTCTCTTATCCAGTCAACATCAAATATATTGTAACAGCTAGAGTAACCAAATAGTTCGTCACACCATACAAAATATATGGTGTGAAGAACTATTTGATCACTTTGGCTGTTACAATATATTTGATGCTGACTGTCTCACATACACATACACATACTGTAGAGTAATCATGTAAGACGGATAACAATGAAGGCTTCTCCAATCGGATGCTACAGGCCCTATTTTTCTCTATGTCAGTGGATTAACTCATAATCGGAAGCTTTTAACAGACTAAAATAAAAACGTGGGGCGTCTAATATAAGCTTAGAGCTTTAAACCAAGGGAGTACACATTGACAGGTGTTCCCCTCTGCCGAATGAGTATGACCAGTGGTCATACTCATTGTATGGACTGACGTTTATTTGACGTGGCTATTTTGACGTTTCGCATACATTTGACGTTCCCCTCCCCCGCAAAAAACGGCAGACTTTTTCCGATAGAAATGAGAGCGCGTGTCGTATCCGGTTGGTTTAATAATCAAAGATTTTATCTCAACTACAAGAAACCCGTTTAAAAAAAAGTTAAGTAGGTAGTAATTGTACTACCTATAGGTAGGATGTTCCAAGACTCTTAGGATCAGCTCCTGGTGTAAACGTTTGTCTAAGCCGGAGAATTGGCTACCACCACCTGAAGAAAGAAAAAAATATAAATTGATTCATACTGGCAACATTGTCTAAATTGTCTGTGAATACGAGTATTTTTGCGAGCATAGTTAGATTTAAAATATAGAGCTATGCATTTGATAATGGAGACGCCTAAAATTTTATAAATAGTTTCAATAATAAAACAGTGAGAAAAAAGATAAAGTGGAAGGAAAAACATGGTGTCAGATGTAGGATATAGGAACCAATTAAATGTTTGTATCTTTTTCAAGAAAAAATCATTGCCAATATTTTCTGTTGAAAGAGAAGTATTGCCAAAATGTAATATTTTTCATTCGACAGAATGAAAGATTTAAAGATTTTTTTATGTAAGATATTTTTAAGATTGGAAGAATTGTACGAAGCAATCTCTAGTAAGATTCGGACATTAAAAAAAAATACTACCAATAAACTTCGAGATTTCCTCACCCTCACTTTGCGTGCCATTTTAAAGGTTAGCTGTTAAGTCCATTAAGCCAAATGCCATTCCATTACTTAAACGGTAAATGCATACTCATATTCATTCCCATTTGGTTGCACATTTGTAATTACAAAACCTCAAACGGTTAATGCAAAGCGCAGTTTCTATTCGTCAAGTGCACAGTCATAGCGTTCAAAGCGAAGTGCACTCAGATACGGTACAGCGAAGCGAGCGTAAGCGGGTAACGTATTCTAATTTTAAAATACGTTTAAGACTTCTTCTACATGATGGGCCATCATGGGGACGCAGCTATGCGTTAGAGAGAGCTAATAATATTGCGATCTCGTTCCATCGTATAGCTGCATCCCTATCCCATCATGTAGAGCAGCCATTAGGATATGAGCCTGGTGGAGAAAAAAAATCTTGCAGTCTTTTCTTTGTCTAGCAAACAAATACATGTATTATATCTAGCGCAATGCCAACAACATTTTTGTTAGACAATATTTTTTTTATTTATTAATACCTAACGTATTAGGTCACGAAATAAAATCGGACCAAACTTAGGATATTTACCTGAAAGCACGACATTATTATAGAAGATGGGCTGATAGTCTATATCACATTGACTGATGCTTCTACAAATATCGTCCACAATACTGGGGCTTTCCAGTTCCTGAAGAGAAGGTCGGAAGAGAAGCTCGGGGGCTATGAATCTTTCTTCATCCAGAATGATGTGCTGGCCGTCTGGGAGTTGGTAGTGAACTTTGGTGTCCCCGTCGGCCATTCTAGAGGCGTGGATAGAGTCCAGGTCTGTGGCTACGTAGCAGGTGCTTGCCTTAAGGAAGATATAAATTTAGTATTCTGTCCTGTGTAAAAAACTGATGTGAAATGAATGGATTTATAAAAACAATCAGGAACACAACCTGAGAGAGAACTTACTTCCAACTGGGCATCAAACCACATTCTGTTGTCTGGCTATGATTTTGTAAAAATGGCTCCCGGAACCATTATTCAGAACTTAAGCCTTGGAGGTGCACAGCGTTGCTTAAAGTAAATCGATTGGAAGCAGTCCGAAGTAGAAATAGATTTAGCGAGTAAAGTGTTTAAAATAATCGTCATCCGCTCAGTATTCTCTCAATAATAAAGTCATGCAAACATATTTTTTAATACTCTTCACCCGTTTACTTCCGTTGGCGATAGCACGAACGAAGTTTGCAGAAAATAAAGTTTTACCTTAATCTTCTCTGCCTGTTCGATCTCAATGGGTGTTGTGAAAGAATACCCAATTTTCTTCATCAAATGAAGTAGAAATTCGGTTATTGCATGGCCGGTTAGTTGAGAAGTCACTATTGAATGCTTTAGAGGAAACCTGAAAGAACGATTCAAATCTTATCATTCAAAGCTAGTGACCACACTAGAGCAGGCGCGGATACGGGGGGGGGGGGGGGGGCAACAGGGGCAATCCCCCCCTCCACACCCGACACGCAAGTTCTGTATACTACGGGGGCCATAAGTGCGGACTGCAAGATCTTTTGGGTAAGAAAGCGCCCCTCCCTGAACGAAATCCTGGATGCGCGCCTGCACTAGAGATCATCCTAAGAATCTGAAGCCCCAACTTATAAATGAGACTAAGTATAAATAAGACTATAAGTAATCCAACTTCTTAGTCGTTGTTCATGTAGGTATCTTGATGAGACTTTTGCTAAAGAACGTACTATTCTTCTATTAGCATCGAAGAAGACATGGTTTTGAGAAAACGTAAAACTTAAATTTCCAAACCCTTCAAAAACAGGAGCGGCATAACAACACGAATATCCATTCTCCCAAACTAGGCCGGTGGTCCTTCCACTGGCAAGGGTGACGAGGGCTGGGCTCTGAGCCAGGTATATACCGTCCACTATAAACGTCTCAAACAGGAGTTCTGCCATTTGCTCCCTGAAATAGAAAAGACACCAAGTTTATTTTGATAATATCCTTTTGAACGCTTTCTCTCTCGCATCAAAATATGGCATACACGCCAACATCTCAACTAGTGAGAAACTAATTTAAACCTTATCTGTCAACAGTAAAATTGCTTTGACAGCGTCTGCCATAGCCACTTTAGTGGTCGTTGACAGTAATCGACCACTTTAACGGCTCTTGGCGTTCAATGGGTTAATATAAAAACGGCCCAACTGTGCAAAGCTAAATACAATAAGTAATAGGAAGCGGCTTTTTATAGGTAATCAGTGTACCCTGGTGTTAAAAGTAATGATATACAATTTAGCTCAAGGCGGCTGGTAAAGTTACATGGAGATTATTTTATAACATAGCTTCGGTTTGGTATAAAGTAGTTTACATTATTATAAACATTTCAAGATTTCAACTATAATATAATCCGCAGTTGATCATGGTAATTACCATATTTTGATGAATGAGGTCTACCACCCTAAGGTTGAGGTTTGTTTGAACGTCATGAGACAACAAGGTCATACATGTTTTAAACTCCGTAAGAAAAGTTAACCTTAGCCATCGTTAGATCTCGCAGAAACTTTTGTCAAAACTGGTAGACCGCTTTCTTGGCCCATTGTACTTACCGATACATTTTTGTAGCCCGGGCTTGCAAGTTGCAATAGGTACCGGTATTTTTTATAAGAGTATAATACCGTCAACTGCTACATCTTTGCATGGCTTGAAAAGCATGGTTTTCTTCACCAAACAGCTATTTATATCATCCTGAAATGGCCTTTCTCCCATCAAAGTTATGCATCGTAAGCAAAGTTGTAACTGTGGGCGGTACCCATAAAATATCGGTAGGTATAGTCTCGCTGACCAAAAAGTGCAGTAACAGTGGAAATAGTAGGCTATACTTATCCCTTTTTCATTAGCCAGGGTACTAGCGTAAAAAAGAGACAGTATGATTCTCTCTGTCTATGCTTGAAGTAAAACAAACTCTGGTCAAACTATATACTGCATTGCTGGTAACATAGACTTGAGAAGCTCACTTGTGCTGGCCCGGTGCGAGTGGGTGCAGAGCATACATGACCGTAGACTCCTCAGGAGCCACCAGAAGCTCCTTGTAGAACGTGTGGTGTAACAGCTTCTCAAGGTCATCCCAGTCCTGCACATGGATATCCTTGTGTTTATAAACATGTGGGAATATTGATGGGGGAATGCAGAAAAAAAAATTAACATTTATGAAACAAAAAGCGCTAAGTTTCCATACAAAAATGAATTGTCTGTTTTGTGACACTTCATGTAAGGGAAAATGCGACACAAAATTGACAAAAAAATTTTGGCCGGAACTCCAAAAAACCTCAATTCCGGTTTGAAAATGTATGGGGAAAAATTAAGTCATACGTCACAGCCAAAATCCATAAATGACATTATGTAGGCCTTCAATAATAGAACTAGAAATCATAAGTATGCCAGTACCGATATGGCCGGAAGTACCTGACAGACGTCTGTCAGGCACTCCCGCCAAATCACTGGCAGACTTATGTTGGTTGACGGTGTGCAAGCTCGGCAGCGCTATACACATGCAGAGCTAGTGATGTGCCTAAGGAAACTTTCCAAAATTACGAAATGTTTCGGAAATTTACCGTAGGAAAAATTCGGAAAATTTCTTACATTTTTGTATGAGAATTGAAACTTTATAATTTTAAATTTAAATTTCCCATATTTCCTACTGAAAGTTTCATGAAATTTCCGGGAATTTATAGAATTTTATGGAAACTTTCCGCAACTTGCACATCTGTATGCAGAGCGCTATCTCGCTCGCCCGCCGACACCGCACGCGGAAACCGCAGCAGTGTGAAACAACCCACCTTACCCTGTCGCTTGATTTTTTCAGTGGACTCTATTGGTTAGGTAATAAGGGCTCCGACATGTTATATCTCTATCGGACGATATTGGATGTCGGAAGGCCCCAAGTAGAAAGGTAGCTGTTAGAGAGTACCTTGTGGCACAAAGTCCGCCTTTTTTGCGTGAACGCATTATTTTAGTAATAGAGATTAGTTAAATGAATGAAAAAATACAAAAGTACGCATATTTACTTCAGTATAGACCCTTCCGACATCCGATATCGTGTAGGATAATGTGAAAACGCTCTCAGGGTGACGGCTGGTAAGTAACCAAAATCGAAGGAGTTGTTACCTGAATGAAGCCATCTTGAATTGGCCGAGACAGATGAGATATCCCTCGTTTGAGCACGGCCTCGCGACCGCAGTACACATCCGGAAAACCATCTAAAAGTTCGCTTCGTCGGAAGCTAAACAACAAAAGTAATTATAAACTGCATCCTTAGTTGCTCAGAGTCATATTACAGTTGGAAATAAATAATAACTGGTAGTTAATATGGCTTTCACCTCCCTAGCTCGGAAATGCCTTTTTTTATTGTTTAACAGATAGCAAAACTGAATTTTAGTGTACACATGTACTTTTGACATAATTGTAGTATTTTCCTCGCTTTAGAGAGGAAAATACTAATAAAATTCGGTGAGTTCGACTCCGAATCACAAGCTCTTTCAATCCTAGTATGACATAAAACATGGGGCTCAGTTTTTAACTTAAAAAAAATAAAAATGAAAAATAAGCTGAGTTTTTAGATGAACGCGATTTTGATTATACATTGTCCAGTCCACATATTATATGGTCCTTGATCTTCTTCTTCTTCCTAGCGTTTATCCCGGCTTGGGGTCCGCTTGACAACCTAATCCCATGAATTGGCATAGACACTAGTTTTTACGAAAGCGACTGCCATCAGACCTTCCAACCCAGAGGGGAAACTAGGCCGTTTTGGGATTAGGTCCGGTTTCCTTACGATGTTTTTCCTTCACCGAAAAGCGACGTAAATATCAAATGATATTCCGTACATAAGTTCCGAAAAACTCAGTGGTACGAGCCGGGGTTTGAACCCGAGACCTCCGGATTGAAAGTCGGACGTCTTACCGCAAGGCTACCAGCACTTCAATATTATATGGTCCTTGATTGATTGCAAGAAGCGGAAAGCTTCGAGAAATACAATTCTCAATCGAGACGGAACTGAACCGGGTACAACTACCGGACAATGGTATCCAATCTGTCCGCCCGCTTAAGGGTATTCTTATACCGGGACCCATTCTATTTTTTATCCGCTTGATTTTCTACTGTGGTTGGCGCTGAAAATGAACTATACAGAGTGTAACAAAAATACTGGTGATCCGTGCAAGGGCATAGTTGGTATCGTATTGCAAGTAATAAAAATTAGGAGAAACATTTTTTTAGCGCGAAAAACTTTTGTATGGGAGATGGGACACGTTGTCCCAGCCAGCCAATCCTCTAGATACAAAACCAGCGATTTTTTTGCGAAAGAGTTTTTTTTTACATTTTCTAAATTAGAATACGATACCAATTATGTCCTTAAAAGGACCACCAGTATTTTTGTTACACCTTGTATATGAACAGCGTGCCTCTGACCACGGGGCTTTTAAGGGGCTACTTTGAAAAATTATAGGTATTTTCAAACGCTGTATTGACTAAACGGGAAAAGGGACTGAATTTATTTTCGAATATATATTATTAGACTATATACTCTTGTTTATAGCACAAGCCGAAACACGATTGCTGAAAGTTGCCTCGATAGAAAAAAAATCCGAAGTTGGGTCCTTTTTCCCCTTATTTTTCTTAGCTTACGTAAACTATAAGAGATTAAGCAATATAACTAAGTAAGAAATATGGTATTCTGGTTTATCTAAAAAGTCACAGAAACAAAATTAGACAAAACTTTATAGATTCGCTTATTTATCGTAGTTTAGTCAAAAAGTCTGATCCTTAAGAGCGTCTGCATCTCTTTCTCTCATGCACGGGAGCCATAAACGTGTCTCTAACGGATGGGCGTGGCTTGTACGAATCGAGGAACGGCCTTAATAGCTAGGGATACACGCACAGATGTGTGTGAAGCTAAGAGAATGAGGGAGGAGCGGGCAGGGGGTAATCGCGCCGAAGTTTTACAACGGGCGCTCTCTGTCTGCGAATAACCAGGTGTAGTCAGCACTCTATTCTTATTTCTCTATGCCCTTACCGTCCGACCACTGAAGGGTACTCCGCCCTCGGAAACGACTCTCCAGCGAAACCAGCGCGCGTCCATTGCCCTCCAGCATCCAGAACCACTCGTATACCCGACATAGCGTGGCCCACTAGTCTACTAGCCAGGCATGGCCTAGGGGATACGACAAGTTTCCTAATTTGGCGTATGTGTCGCCACTATTACCTTTTTTTTTTTTTTTTTTTTTTTGTCGAGGGGAAAATCCTTTATGGATACTTCCGCGCCACGGGGCAGCGCGAAAGTTATGTCGGAGTCGCACCGACTAAAAACCCCCCGAGGGTCCTCCTCAACGCCATTTGGACGGCTCCGGGATCTCTACTGAACGCGCCGGTGCCGCCCTGATGTTATGCCCTTACGGTTTTCAGCCTGTTTGAAGATCACAGCCCCGTACTGTGACCCTTGACTACCCCAAGGTTCCCTTTTAGTCGCCTCGTACGACAGGCAGGGAATACCGTAGCCATATTCTGATGCCCGGGCTACAGGGCTCCGCCACTATTACATAGTTTTAAGTTAGGTTAAGTAGGTCCCCACTGAAAACCAGCGCCACGGCTTGCCGCGGCATTAACGCTAACAATAAGTAGGGATCCTGTTTTAACGTCTCTCTATTAATGTTTAATTTTGTGCCGTTAAAATAAAATTATTTTCTTTCTTTCTTAATTTAAGTACTTAATTCAGGACCTTGTTTTTTTTTAAATTAGCTCCCGCCCGTTACACCGTCCGCTTACTTATTGCCAAACCCCTCCTCCCCTCCCCCAAAGGTTATATTTTTATAAGCAAATGCCCCTTAACTTTCTAATCCAGAGAAATTGAAATAATTTATTTTAAATCACATGTTTTCTATCTCCGGAAAGTGACTATATTTAAGTTCCATAATATTTTCCCAAAATAATCGAATATATATTTATATTAAAAAACCAATTTATTATTCAACATGAATACGTGATGGGTCTTTTCTATATCAAATTAGCTCCGATTAGTTAATAATATGCGGTCAATAAATATTAGGCAGGATTTACACTTGTAAGTTTTACTTACGTAAGTAGGGACGAAGCTATTGGCGAGAATGAGATGGAGATATTCGTATCTCATTCTAACCCATAGCTGCGTCCCTACTTACGTAAGCAAAACTTACAAGTGTAAATCAGGCCTTACAGCGAAAACTTCCACTACTCTTTCCTTAAGTGATTTTACAGAAATTTATTAGTTTAATAGGGCATACAATCCCCCAATCCCCTGGACGATCGACACAGTTTTAACTACTGTATTTATTATCTCTCCCAATAAGTAAAAAACCGACAAGAGCAGACATCCTCTTAATGACTTAAAAACATCGTTAACTTTTCCATTGCTGCTACAAATTAAATAAAAACACAGTCTACGAAATTCCCTTTGTGTACCATAACACCATTGTGCTCAGTTCTTTGAGATTTAAAAAAATAATTACACCCCGACAAAAACCGGCGCAGACTTAAAAATTTACATTTTAGAATGACCGAGGTTTTGTTGAAGTTTTAATGCAGTTTTGTTGAAGTCTACCGGGTTAGGGAGAAAGGATTTTTAGTTTTGTTACACTGTTGAAAGAATAAATGGAAGTTTTAATAGAATAGTTATTGCAGGATGTTTGATCGGTTAAGTAGTTCGACGATGTTTTCAACCGACTTTAAGATTTCGATGGAGGAGGTTATCAATTCGTCGGGATCTTTGTTTTTTTCTTGCTATTTTTTTTCTGTTTTTATGTATGTTCATCGATTAGTCGAAGACGGCTGGACCGAATTAAAAAAAATACTGAAAAAATCCATGAGATACATCTGGGCACATTCTATCTACGGTTTCGAGGAGCTTTTCGGTGAAGGAAAACATCGTAAGGAAACCGGATCTAATCCGAAAAAGGTCTAGTTTCCCCTTTGGGTTGGAAGGTCAGATGGCAGTCGCTTTCGTAAAAACTAGTGTCTACGCCAATTCATGGGATTAGGTTGTCAAGCGGACCCCAAACCGGGATAAACGTTAGAATGATGATGATGATGATAGTAGGTACGGAACTTGGGCGGTGTTTTCTCTCTAGTCTCCCATGAACAATTGTGTTTCTCTATAGGAAATAAGGTTATACTTCATATGTACCTATAGGTCAGTGATAAGGATTTCTCTGGGGCTAATCCTGCTCACGTGTCCTGAATTGTCCTGCAGGTATATTGAGTAAGTCATAAAAAGAATTTACTAAACCACGTCTTTTGTCAACAGTTCTGGTCAGCCTTCGTGCCCTGCGCCACTCAGAACCGCGACGCCGTCCAGCTGACCCTGGAACAGATTGACGTGATCCGCCGCCTCGTGGACAAGTACCCTCAGCACTTCCAGCTGGCCACCTCAGTCACCGGTAAGTTACCAGCAGCTTGTATTTATCAATACTTCCGACCGTGAACAGAAATCTTCTGAACCCCGTGGGACGAATTATTTTTTTTGTATATTTTAGAAACATTTTTCGCAAGTCATTCCAGCTCTGTACCAATTGGGCACCAATTTCTAAGCGCCATAATGGTCTAAGAGCTGGCCACGTCAGATGTGACACAATAATGAGAGTTTTGTAACCAGTCCAGTTAGATTGCATAACCATCCCTATTACTAGATCCGGGCATCTGGCAGCTTTTAATGGGTGGAGATCAGAGTGAATAACCAACAAAGATTTTAAGTTGGAATAAAGTAATACCGAAATAGGTAAAAACTGCTGAAGTTGTGTCATTTATAGAGAACAGGGCCTATATTTTAACAATAGAACAAAAAACATTGTGTATTATTGCGGGAACAAAAACAGTAGGCGAGTAACCAAAAATTACTTTATAGATCATTTGGCATTGGCACTACTTCCCCCAACCGAAATATTTGGATATTATATCATCTAATTAATGACATCATTTTTCTTAATATTGGATCAAATTCAAAACTCTAGAATTTGTTTTCTTCATGTTATTGGCATCTTTGACCTCCACCACTTTACAACTGCCAGATGTCCGGATCTGGAAATGAGCATAATATAGCAAACTAACTAGTGGGGTTTCGTTGCTCTCATTATTGTGTCATATCTGACGTGGCCAGCTATCCATCTATAACATATCTAGTAAAGTTTCATTTGCATCGTGGTTTCATAAAACCACACAATGTCTTTTTGCAGTTTTTCAAATACTTTTACTAGTCCTATAGGCCTGTAGGAGGAGAGCTTGGAGTAATCATCTTTATTTGGTTTGGGGATAATTTTGGCGGTGGTGGATTTCTAGTTATCACTCCGTTTTCACTGGTACGACGATTTGACAGATTGATGTGTGTGTATTGGTTGGTTGGTTGGTCAGTGTCGGTCTAGAGGTCGCATTTTTCATCCGATTTCGATGAAATTTAGCATGTACGTTCCTTGATTTATTTTCCGAACATTGTCGAGCCCTTTTTTTGTTTGGGGGGAAAATTAGGGGGAAAAGGGGGGAACTTTGCTCTCGCGTTATTTATGTTCTCCGAAGTCTACGGTTCACAGTACCACTAGTAATATATATCGTCGTCTAGTACCTATAACACAAGCCTTATTGAGCTTACTGTGGGACTAGATTGATTTGTGTTAGATTGTCCTATATTATTTATTTAATATTTAATATTTATTTAATTAGTAATCTGGAAAGTAGCCAATTTGCAGGCAGCGGTTCATTATTGCAGCTATTGTTTGGTACTAAGTAGTAATTCTCATCGATTTGAATCAGGCGGTATGTACAGTCAGCTACAGAGAAAAGGACCCCCCCCCCCCCCCTGATTACAAAATTTTTATGGCAGCGGTGGCCTTTGTCGTTGCAGCTGACCGTACGATAGCATTTTAGCACGACCACCCAATAAAGCCGGCAGGACCAAAATAACCGCCGTCCATTGGTTTAGAATTTACCGCCAGTCGGAAAGGTCACAAAGTTGTACGATAGATTTAAGATTGAACAAAGGTTAAAATAACTGAATCCTGATGCGTACTCAACAGCACAAGTATCTAACTAAGCTAGATCGTCTAAGTGATCTGAATGCGCTCGTATACTCTTAAATAAAGCTGAGCAATTTACTGGCGGCATCCTAGGCTAGGCTTTTGTATTTAGTGTTTTCATTAATTTTATTTTGTAATATAATAATATTTTAAATGCTAGAAATGGTGTAAAAACGATGTGTTGAAGCGGGGTGTACCTCGGAATTCCTAATAACGTTTGTCCTAAAATCACTTGCCCTAACCGTTTTGTCCTAATTGTCATTTGCCCTAATGATCAAATACCCTAACAGTCACTTGTCATAATGTAATGAATGTCCTAATGCTCATTTGTCCTAAAATTGTTTACCATAATGTTCAAAAATCCTAATTTTATTTGCCATAACATTTGAAACCCCTAATGACATTTGTCCTAAAATTACTTACCCTAACCGTTTTGTCCTAATTGTCATTTGCCCTAATGATCAATTATCCTAACAATTACTTGTCATAATGTAATGTTTGCCCTAAAGCTCATTTGCCCTAAAAATTCTTACCATAATGTTCGAATATCCTAATTTTATTTGCCATAACGGCGTAGGTTAGGGTTATTTTTTATGACCCTAAAAACGAAACTGCTCCCAGAGATAGGTAGGTTAGGGTTATTTTTTTATGACCCTAAAAACGAAACTGCTCCCAGAGATAGGTAGGTTAGGGTTATTTTTTTTTGATGACCCTAAAAACGAAACTGCTCCCAGAGATAGGTAGGTTAGGGTTTTTTTTTTTTTGATGACCCTAAAAACGAAACTGCTCCCAGAGATAGGTAGGTTAGGGTTTTTTTTTTGATGACCCTAAAAACGAAACTGCTCCCAGGGATAGGTAGGTTAGGGTTATTTTTTTTTGATGACCCTAAAAACGAAACTGCTCCCAGAGATAGGTAGGTTAGGGTTATTTTTTTTTGATGACCCTAAAAACGAAACTACTCTCAGAGATAGGTAGGTTAGGGTTATTTTTTTATGACCCTAAAAACGAAACTGCTCCCAGAGATAGGTAGGTTAGGGTTATTTTTTTGATGACCCTAAAAACGAAACTGCTCCCAGAGATAGGTAGGTTATGGTTTCTTTTTGATGACCCTAAAAACAAAACTGCTCCCAGAGATAGGTTGGTTAGGGTTATTTTTATGACCCTAAAAACATATGAGCATTAGGGCAAGTGACAATTATTAAAAATTACCAGTAGGACATTTAATATTAGGGTATGAAATAATAGGAAAAACAATATTAGTTCATTTGAAATTAGGTGTTTTGATCATTAGGACAAATAACTTTTAGGTCAAATAATAATTATGACAAATTAATATTATGGAAAAAAAAGTTAGGGCAACTGATGAATAGGTCAAATGATATTAGGTAATAACATATTAGGGAAAATAAAATTCATCGATACGATGATAGGGCAACAACAATTAGGACAAATGAGCATTAGGGCAAATGATCATTAGGACAAATAGCATTAGGGAATACAAAAATAGGACAAAAAAACTTTAGGGATTCAGATATAGATCCGTTGAAGCGGCGTTTCATCGAATATCGAAAAAAGGTATTCATATATCCAAAAATAAATAAGATCAAGCAGTAATATTACTAAAGTAACGTTTCTAAATATAACTATACCATTTTCAAGTAAAAGGTTTACTAAGGCATTACTGCCATAATCATTCATTTAGACATAAACCCTATTAACAACCGAACACGATGTACCTTTTCTTGAAAACGTCACAATTTATCTGAACACATCCTGTCGTTGCTTTAACCGTTATCGTAATTCATAACGTAAATAATATTAAAACGGAATATCGGGAAAGACATTCGAGTTCAGCAAATATTGGATTTCATTCGTACATGATTGATCGAAATGTAATCGGTTCGGGAGACCTATATATAAATACTAGCAGTTGCCCGCGGCTTCGCCCGCGTACATTATGATTAATGCAGATTTCTACTCTTGAATAAAAGTTTTTCCCCGCGACTTCCTTTGCGTAAAATTAGTAATTGACCCCCCTTTTTACCCTCTTAGGGAATGACTTCTGGGATAACTACTATGTATCCATCCCCAGAACTCAAACTATCTCTATACAAAGTTTCATCTAAATCGTTCACGTTTAAAAATTCCCCATGCAATCTTGCAACCCCCGTTTCACACTTAACCTTTAGGGCTGATTTTCGAGATAAAAACTATTTTATGTTCCTTCTTGGGACTCGAACTATCTGTATGCTAATAAGCATTAAGTTTCATCTAAATCGGTCCAGATGTTAAAAATTTCCTAATCAAAATTCCAACCCCTTTTTCACTCCTTCAAGGGATGATTTTCGGAATGAAAATAACCCTTAGTCATTTGCAGGGATTCACACTTACTATATCCCAATTTTCGTCTAAATCGGTTCGACGGTTTAAAATTCCCTATACAAACCTGCAACCCCCGTTTCACCCTTAACTTTTTTACCTTTAAGGGTAGTTTTCGCGAAAAAAACTATTTTTTGTTCCTCCCCGGGCCTCAAACTATCTGTATACCAAGTTTCATCTAAATCGGTTCAGCTGTGATAAAATCCTATACAAACTACCAACCCTCCTTTCACCCCTTTACAGGTTAATTTTTTCAATGAAAATAACCCTTAGTCGTTTCCCGGGGTTAAAACTATCTATTATATCATGTTTCATTTAAATCGGTTCAACGGTTAAAAATTCTCTATACAACCTCCCAATCCCCTTTTCACCCCCTTAAGGGCTGATTTTCGGTATAGAAACTACCCTATCTCCTTTCCCGGAATTAAAATTATTTCTTTACCAAAATTTCGAAATTGATGCCATTTTCGTACTTAATTAACGTCCCAAAATACCATAAATCGACTCCCATATTGATATTTAGTCATTTCAACCCTATCGCACCCGAACAGGGGGATGATCTTTCACACCCGCCACGTTGTATCAAAAAATCATTGGTGTTTTCGTAATCAGCGACCCGATAAACCATAGAAACGATACCCATGTTGATTTTCAGACTTTGTCACCCCCGTTTCCCTCATTATGGGGTTGAATTTTCAAAAAACCTGAAACACGTGTTTACTCATTTATTATTAGGAATACTCCTGTGAAGTTTCAAATAAAACAGTCTAACTAATCTTGTTTCCCTATACAAACTTTGGACCCCCATTTCACCCCCTGGGGGATGATATTTTACACCTGCCACGTTGTATAATAAAATGGTTGTTGTTTTCGTAATCAGCGACCCGATAAACCATAGAAACGATACCCATATTGATTTTCAGACTTTTTCACCCCCATTTCCCCCTTTAAGGAGTTGAATTTTCAAAAAAGCTGAAACACGTGTTTACTCATTTATTGTTAGAAATACTCCGGTGAAGTTTCAAATAAAATAGTCTAACTAATCTTGTTTCCCCATACAAACTTTGGACCTGCATTTCACCCCCTTACGGGGTGAATTTTGAAAAATCCTTTCTTAGTGCACCCCTAGACCTTATAAGGAACCTACGTGCCAAATTTGGAAACTCTAGACCCAGCGGTTTAGGCTGTGCGTTGATATGTCAGTCAGTCAGTCAGTCAGTCAGTCAGTCAGTTTCTTTTTTTATATATTTAGATATATAGGTACAATCACAATTACAATAGGGATCTTGCCAAAACGATATTTACCGAGAGCTAGCCACGTCAGATATGACACAATAATGAGAGCAACGAAGCCCGACTAGCTAGTTTGCTCTACTATGCTTATTTCTAGGTCCGGACATCCGGCAGCTGTAAAGTGGTGGATATCAAATAATTCAACAACTTGAGGAAAACAAATCTTAGAGTTCTGCGGTTGATGCAATATTATGAGAAATAATGTTATTAATTAGAGTACCTATATCATAAGCAGAAGTTCCTGTTGGGGGCAAGTAGTGCCAAATGATATGTAATGCAACTTATGGTTAGTCGCCTAGTGTTTTGCTTTCCGCCATAATACACAGTGTTTTTAAAATACAGGCCCATCATTTATAGAGATATAAATGACACAAATTCCGCAGTTTTAGCTATTTTGGTATTACTTTTTTCCAACTGAAAAACTTTGTTAGTCTGTCACTCTGATCTCCACCCATTAAAAGCTGCCCAGATTCCCGGATCTAGCAATGAGGATAGTAAATTAATCTAACTAGACAGGTTTAATTGTTTTGTCATATCTGACGTGGCTAGCTCTTAGTCCAATATCACGATATTAATGAAAATATATATTTTTACAAACTTTTATTCCACTCGCACTCAGCTAGTTTGTTGCTTAGCTCATAGCTGCGTATCTTGGATGAAATATTTTGGCACCATTGAGCTGATCTGATGATGACGACGTGAAAACGGATTTGCGTTATAATTTTCTACTAATATATTTTTAATGAAGAAATATATTTTTATAACATATGTATTTTAGTGTCCCCTTAATCAAAATGAATTATACTCAGCATGGCTGGAATGTAACTTTTTCACTCTAATTATTAGTGCACTCACTTTTTTGAAGCGTCATAATATCTCATCAAAAATGGTGGCCTTTCATCCATTGGTTCCGTACCCAAAGGGTAAATACGTAAATACGGTACCCTGTTACTATAGTTTGGCCAGAGTTTGTTCCACTTCAAGCATAGACAGGGAGAATCATACTGTCTTTTTCTAATGCTAGTACTCTCACTACTAAAAAAGGGATGGATATAGCATGTTACTCTGACTGTTACTGCGCTTTTGGTTTGCCAGACTATATAACTTCGCTATCCGTCTACAACATACAGCCTTGGCCAGAAGTGTTGAGCACCAATGTGATTTTCATACAAAACTGGAAAGTTTAGTCCATCGTTTCCATCTTTGTTTAAGTTATTTTGTCAATTAATTTAAACTAATAGGCATGTTTTGTTGAAGTTAGTAGTAACTGCATAGAATATTTGCAATATGTCGCACCGACTTAAATTTTCATTTTTGGTACCTTCTGTTTTCATATTTTTTAAGTACCTTGAAAGTGTTATTAAGTGAAGTTTTCTATATTTATAAATAAAATATAACATTTACCGTTACCGTACATTGTTAGGATAGGGAAATAATGCTTAACATCAAAATTGTAAACAAAAAACACCTATGCTCAACACTTCTGGCCAAGGCTGTATATTAAAAACTAAAATAAAATAAATATTTAAGGGGGCTCCTAAACAACAGACATGATTTTTTTGCCGTTTTTGTATATCACCGGGCTGTATCTCATGAACCGTGATAGTTAGACAGTTGAAATTTTCACAGATGATGTATTTCTGTTGCCGCTATAACAACAAATGATAAAAATTAGAATACAATAAATATTTAAAGGGGCTCCCATACAACAGATATGATTTTTTTGCCGTTTTTATAGATAATGGTACGGAACCCTTAGTGCGCGAGTCCGACTCGGTTTTTTATTGCATAGAGTAGTAAGTAGCTGTTTGTAAAGTATGCACTTTAAACTCAATTAAATACTAGGCTTGTGAAATAAAAAAAGCTTAAAATAAACTAACTTAATTATGATGTGTAAAATTTTCCACAAGATTAGAAATTTTCGATATTACTAAATGATTGAAAACATTACTTTAACTTTGTTTCTGTCTTTCAAATAGAAACAAATACAAATAGGTACAGTGGGCTAAGAAAGTGGTCTACCAGTTTTGACAAAAGTTTCTGCGAGATCTAACGATCGCTAACGTTGACTTTTCTAACGGAGTTTAAAACATGCAAGACCAAGGTCTTACATGCTGTCTCATGACCATACCCCGGGGTTTTCGGTGCGGGAATGTTATACACTAGCCAAATAACAGGTAAAAACTGTGAAAAACGATACTATTTTAACATTCTAAGCACATTTGGACCTTACTACCTACTTTTAATTCATAGTTTGGTAATTACTTTACAATGAACAAAGTTATAAATACACGAAATCATTCCCGCACCGAAAACCCCGGGGTATGCTCATGACGTTCAAACGAACCTCAATCGTAGGGTTATAGACCACATTTTTGGCCGATTGTACCTGTGTAGGTACCACATGATATCTTTTAAACAAAGCCCTAACTAATCTAATGCAAGGATAGGATAGGTAGATAAAACTAGCTACCTCTCCGGCCCTGTATTTCCAATAGTGATACCCCATTAGTTAGATTGGTCACGTTTGAAACACTCGCCGGCCGGACCCGTTAGTTTTTACACGCCTATGCCCCCCCCCCCTCCCCCCCTAAAACCATCCAAAGATCCCCTCCCGCCCGCGGCCGCTTCGAATGCAGGTGACATTAGGTGGCTTTGACATAGATGGCGCAATCGATGTGAGCTTCAAAAAGTTCTTAGGCTGTGGTCGTCTATATCTCTATAGTCTCTGGTACAAGTAAGGCCCAACAGACATTTTTAGAGCACGAAAAAACTAATAATTGTATCGCGTCCACAGACATCCTGCAAGCGCACAGCGCTAGACCACGCAAGATCGCCTCGCTGATCGGCATCGAGGGCGGCCACTCCATCGGCAACTCCCTCGGGGTCCTCCGAAGCTACTACCAGCTCGGCGTGCGCTACATGACCCTCACGCACACTTGCAACACGCCCTGGTAAGTTACAAGTCCGGCTGAGTTAGATTTAAGTTCGGGTTACTTTGACCCAACAGAGGGTAACATTGGCACATATAAAATACACACAGAAGGGTCTATAAAACGTTTTGGCTAGCTAATGACAACCACTTGACATGTGCCTTCGTATAATTGAAATAATAAAACCTGTACCCCAAATTAATCTAGCTTTATGGAATAGCAAAACAAACTAGGTGAGGTGTTCAAAATGGTCTATTTTATGCGTTATTTTGAACACGTCACACGCTGTGCTAGGGATGAAAATCGGCAGTTAAAATGCATAATATTCGTTGAAGTTCATAATGAAACCTAACGTAGCCGGACTTTAGCCTTGCGATATACCACAAACGTGTATCATCATCATCTTTGAAAAAACAGTACATCATTTTGTCGTTATGTACCATCGAATTGCAATTATGAACCCGATAGTACCTATACCGTGTGTGGGTCACAACGGCTATAACCATAGGCCGTGGTCTCCTATTTTATGCTATACGCGACGTCTGACGTCAAAGACGCCAACGTCGACGTCTGAAACAGACCACAAGAGAACATCTCTATAGTAAGCATCGTGACGCAGACGCTGTAAGCGGCCGATGGCGTTTATAGGAGACCACGGCCATAATCATTTATTCAACGACTATCATTTCACAGAACGGTTTAAAAGTGAATTCATTTTTCCGACGTTACAATCTCCCTAGTTATTCTAGCAGCATTGAAGTTTTATTCCATTGAAAATATGAACGACATTTTCTACAGTGTTCTTTATTTCATAAAAGTCTCTTGTTCTCTGCATTCGTAATAGCAGTTTATACAAGTTTAAATTCCAGATAGACTTGCCGTAGACGGAACATTTTAAGATAATTTGCTGCATTTCAATTTTTTTTTCTCTAACATGCGCGGAAATGTTGTCGTTACGTTCGTGAAAATAGACTCGGAAGTATATAAACACTTAGTTACTGTAGTGGCCCTTGATATGAAAAGGATTTTCATACTACTTTGTAGCCGGCGCCCCCCACGCGCTATTCCCCTGCCGGACTTTACTAGGTTTTAGGTCTTATTTACACGCATTTTTCTGAGAAAAGCACTATACATGCCTCGGCGTGAAAACGGACTCCTGGCCTCGTATGCCTATCCGGCCTCGCTACGCTCTCTGCCATATATACCTACTTGGCCGGAAATGCCTATTTTCCCGGCCTCTACTAAAATGTAGATAGATAGATAGATAAATAATTTATTTGAATACTGCAATAACACACAATATCAAAAACAACAAAGTATAACAATAACACAGAATAAGTAAATAAATCATGCCTGTTGTATAAGAGCCCCCTTAAATATTTATTTTATTGTGTTTTTTAGTATTTGCAATAGAAGTACATCATCCGTGAAAATATCAACCGTATAACTATCACGGTTCATGACATACAGCCTGGTGACAGACGGACAGACAGACAGGTAGACGGACAGCGAAGTCTTAGTAATAGGGTCCCGTTTTTATCCTTTAGGTAGGGAACCCTAAAAAGAGCCTAATTATATGTGTTCTAGCGACGACTCTCGTATTGCGAAGTCTGTGGGAGCGAATCTATGAATTGATCGAAACATGTCGAGCAAAAATCGAAAAAAAATACGTGAGTAACCCGTTATAAATATTTTCAACACGTTAGGAATTCATTTATTAACCGTGTATGGTAATGGGAGTTATTCAATTTCGGTATCGTTTCATATTGATTAACTTGCATCCGCTCGCTTATTTGTCTGTGTAGAGGCTGTTAAAGTTTTAACCCCAATTTCACCCTTTTAGGGGTGAATATTCGTATGTTTTAAACTTTAAGCGAGATCTTTAATGGTTGAGGCTATGCATTGTCTGTCAGTTATTACAAATCTCGTAACTGTCAAAATTATGCACAATTGCACACATGAACCACTTGTTGTTGTTATTGTTCTTGTGTGGTGGTCGTTTGCGCACTTTTTTCTGCTCTAATATTTAGTTTATTAAAATTATACCGAAAGTCAATAGAAATGGCAAATGATGTAAACAAATATGGCAAACTGACAACTGTATTTCTTGGCAAAATCAGCAATCGTCACATAATTATATACCTAACAATATATTTGGGGATAAGTATAACAGGGCTTTCTGGATAAGGACAAGAAGTAACAAAATGCTGGTGATCCTTTTAAGGGCATAATTGGTATCGTATTCTAATTATGAAAACTAAGAAAACAGTTCATTCTCGCGAAAAAAATCGTTTTATATGGAGGGTTGGCGGCCGGCTGGGACGACATGTCCCATACAAAAAGAAACCAATTACGCCCTTAAACGGAACACCAGTATTTTTGCTACATCAAATCAAATCAAATCAAAATATTCTTTATTGCACACCTCAATAAAATAGAACAGTACAGTACACAGATAAAAAGTAGAGGCAGTCTACATCCTGTATAGATCCGTCGTCACTTTTTCCAATCCAATCCTTTTGAATATCAAATTAAAATGAAACTAATGACCGATGTAATTCTCCGAATAAGCGTCTAACTCGACATTGTTGCAATCCTATATGTTCGCTAACTACGTTAATTACTTGTAGTATCGAAACTCTGCCTTTCCGCAGAACTTAAAGTCCGCAGCAGAAGTTGCTGAGTGGGTGAGGTATTAAAATATGTTTTTCGTCACTCTGGACGCTAAGTGAGATTTACCGCCCTAGGGCGCAGCGGCAAATCTGACTTCACACCCAGGAGAAGACGTAAAATTATATACGCACCACGGGCGGTAATAAAGAAGGCCTGAGATCGCTTGTCTATGGCCCTTACCTTCGGTTCGGGCCACAAATGCCAGCGATCTGAGCCCTTCTTTATTTTACCGCCCTAGGTACGTAATGTACTATTTTGTCACTCCGGGCGTAAAGTGACATTTACCGCCCGCTCGCATATTAGACCACTGGGGATATTTAATATAATCGTCGCTGTAGAATAGTTTTTATTAGTATTAAAATAATATTAAAAGTTTAGTTAATGTCCTCCTTGCAAAGCTTTTGAGTTTAAATTCTGGTAAAGGCATTTAACTAATTATGTGATAGTATCACTAGCTTATGTTGTCTGATATATTCTAACAAACACAAGTGGCACAGTGACAGAGAAGGACACACGATGATTAGCTATAGGAGACTCGAAGACGTATTTAAATAAGTGGGCTAGTTTTTTAGCTAGATATATTTAGTCAGTAGATCGTGAAGGGTAGTTTTTTTGTGCATAAAAACAAATACTTTATTCCCATTTATCTCCAAAATGGCTTGACTGATTTACGATAAATAATGTTGAGATTCTAACTTTATAGATGGCGCTTTTAAAATTTAGCCTTTTTAAATTTTATTTATCTTAGCATTTACAAAGATTGCATATACACGGGAAAATTCGACCGGTGCTTTCGTGGCCAGGTGGCGAAGTTAGTTAACGCGTCTGCCGCGAATGCAGAAGACGCTGGTTCGTATCCAGCCTTGGGCACCGGAGGCGTTGGTCACTTTTTCCTTTGTATATGACATCTATACAAGTTTATAATTAATTTATCTTGTTAACTGATGACCTAAAACGGCTTGAATTCCCAGTGTCGCTATTATGCCTAAGTTGTGACGTTGTGAACTGTCTCTAATGAAGTTTAGAGAAAGCCAAGCTGTACATGTTGCACAGTGCATTGTGTTGTTACTGCAACTTGGTACAATGTAATTAGTGGGGTGGCCAAGTTGAAAGGGAGAATTCTTCGTAGGACTGAAAAGGTTTATACCAACAAGTGGTATCGTTGGAATCAGCATAAGCTACTGATTATTAAACTATCTCTTGTCACTTCATAAAGTGGTGGAATGAGTTTTTATGACGTCACAAAGATGGCGCGCGACCTAGGGTTAGATTTTGTCGATTATTTAAAAAACTATTTAGTCAATTTAAGCAAACAAGGTGTCATACGATTGATATTTTCATGCTTAATAAAATATGTAAGTCTACTTTCAACCAAAAAGTTAAATAAAAGCCAAATTTATTTTTATTTAAATTTCTAACACGCATTAGTTTACATTATTAATCATGTTAAACTTTATTGCACAATAATAAAAAAATAAGTCCAAAAGGCGCACTTAATGCTTTAAGGCATTCTGTTCCAGTCAACCATAGGGCAAAACAGAAATTTGCTATGGTGTGTGCAGCGAGATAAAAGGATTGTGTAATTATTAGTCTCATATTTAAGTCCTAATTTCTAACTCTACACATTGTAAAGAAATATTTGTAGCTAATATATGTTATATATGTAGTATATGTGTACCTATATTTAATAATCTTTACCTTTATTTAGGTTTATTATTATACCTTTTATCATTAAGTAGTGTATTTTACAGTGTGTTTTTAATATACTGTTTACGCTGTTGGGGCAGGTCTTGTAAAACAGTTATTATCGAGGCCGACAGAACACAGCATGCTGTCCTTAAAACAATGTTAAAGAAACCCTTCCGGTATTCCACACTTTTACTATATAAAAAGTCCGAAGTGTTGACGGTTCGTCAATTTACCTACTCAAAATTGTTGTTGATAAGCACAAGCAAATACTTGAAACGAAGAGTGTATCGAACACAGGTTCCGTCCGTGAATACTGCCCTTGCAAAACGATTGGAACCGTATATGTCTGGTTTTGTTTATAATTCCGTGACTAAACACTTAAACATTAAAGATAAACCCGTTTTTAAAGCCAAATAAGTCACTACAAAAGCAAAAGCAATGGCTAGCCAGCTTAACCTATGAATATACTGAAGATATTATCCAAATCAGAAAAAAATTGTCCTTCGTGATAGTCAAAATAAGCTTAGAGTTAATTTGATGCACTTTTACTTAAGTATAGTTATAATAAATTAGCTTAAGTAATATGTATACTTATGTATTGTGTTGGTTGTAGACAACATCATACTTTAATCATCATTATCATCAAAACAATCATCATCATCAGGTCCACTGCATCAAAATGGTGGTTTTCGTGAGAAAATGCTTGAGTTGCTTAAGAAGACACCCAAAGCACCATACATGTGCCTTTAAAAAATGAGGAGTTCCCTCAATTCCTCATGGATCCAATCATCAGAACAGCACCATATTAATATGGGACCACTTTGGATGAAGATCCTTTGAAACAAAAAAAGAATTACTCAAATCGGACCACGGCTCTCGGAGTAATCGGTGAACATACATAAAAAAAAACACCAAACCGAATGCAGAACCTCCTTCCTCAATGGAATTGAAGTCGGTTAAAAAATAAATCTTTAATTTGTCAACCGGTTATAGCATATATTGTCATAACATGTGATATTGGTCTCCGCGATATAGGCATGCCTAGTGCGAGTATCAAGGTTAACTTATTTAAGGAGTTCCAACAACTAACATACAAACAGAGAAGTTCGGAGTGAACGAATTATTCTTTTGCATTATGTCGAGCACCCAAAGGTTGTATGGAATATAATGATCTGGCGTTCGCACGGCTAAAAATATGTATATCTTCGGGTAAATTAGGTACATAATCCGATATCGTTAGATAGACTTTATTGCGTTTCTATTTAATTGTCCTGTGCAACTGCGAAATCATTTTATTTATTATAAAAATATAGACATCTAATATTGAAACGGCCACAACGAACTGTTGTTAGTAAACTCCAGTGGGGATTGAGTTCTAAGGACACCTGCTTGGTTTTCTTTAGATATCGATACTTTTTGCGGTCTAAGAACAGTATTGCCAGTCTTGTGTTTTTTTCACATGTAATGTTTTTAATGGGATCTCATTCCTTTTTGTAAGTAGGGCTCCTTTTTCTCCTCCCACGATCTTGCCATGCACATTCCCATACCTATTCTCACCCATGAACCCGTACGCATGCCCACATCCAAAGGTATTAATGGGCACCTAAAATTGCCTTTATTTTACTATCAACTACTATGGTCAAAAAAAGATCAAAATGTTATCAACTGAAAATGTAACTTTGCAGTTCTTTATATGGGATTGCAATGTACTTGTAAGGTTTGTAAAACTAGGCAACCCGGCTGACATTGCAGTATGTTAAAATTTTCAGAAGCTTTATAGCTCTTATACTAGATGTATTCAAAATTTGGAGCTTGTGGATTAGCTAGAGTTAGAATTCGTATGATCTGTCATATAATAGTCAGTCAGTAACAAAATTAAGGAACTTTGACTTGCAATCATTCTTAAATTATAAGTTAAATGATTTTGAGAGTATGTCTTCCTTGTGTTATGACTTCTTTTTCACTGAAAATTTAGACTTCTAGCTACCACCAAACACCAGAATACCAGAATTAGAGGGCGTCGAAAATAGCTTGAACGGCTACGGGAAAAGGATAGTACGGCCGTGAGAGAGACTACTAATTTCACAATCCTTTTATCTCACTGCACACATCATAGCAAAATTTTGTTTTGCCCTATGGTTGACTGGAACAGAATGCCTCAAAGCATTAAGTGCGCCTTTTGGACTTATTTTTTATTATTGTGCAATAAAGTTTAACATAATTAATTATGTAAATTAATGCGTGTTAGAAATGTAAATAAAAATAAATTTGGCTTTTATTTAACTTGTTGGTTGAAGGTAGATTTACATATTTTATTAAGCATGAAAATATTAATCATATGACACCTTGTTTGCTTAAATCGACTAAATAGTTTTTGAAATAATCGACAAAATCTAACCCTAGGTCGCGCGCCATTTTTGTGACGTCATAAAAACTCATTCCACCACTTTATGAAGTGACAAGAGATATTTTCATAATCAGTAGCTCATGCTGATTCCAACGATACTACTTGTTGGTATAAACCTTTTGGGTCCTACGAACATTGAAAATAAGATAGCTCCTACGAATTGGCCTTTCCTCTAAATTGGGTTACGTAGGGTCCTCGCTTCTACTAGAATACATTTAGAAACAGCGTGGGCATAGAGAAATCAGTGAGCTTAGAGTGCTGATTCCATACAGCCCGACAACTTATTTTTTTGTTACCGGCAACCAAACTTCGTCTACTACATAGTAGGTAACTTAAGTTTCGGGACTTCAGAACTAAATATAATGCTTATTACTTAGGTACCAATTTTTTTTGTTATTTATACGTAAACTGTAAGTTATAAGTAATCAAATAAACTTTATTAAGTCCTAATCAAATTTTGGTTAATGATGAAATAGCCAAAGTAGTTGCTTGTCCTTTTTTTTTCAATTAAGTTTTATAAGTGGTGCCTATTGAAGCCTCCCGCGCGCTCCTACCTCAGCCCCCTTACTCGTCTATCCTTCATAATTAATGTCAATATTTTGGGCTAATAACCAGTTTTGTATGGCATGGGCCTGTAACTCGAGCAATAATAAAATCTTGAAGGTAACAAACGGGTCTAACGCGAAATAAATTTATTTTACCTTGATTTCCGACGTTTAGGTACACAGCACGCCTAGCGCTGACGCGTCACTCATGTGCCGCGACAGTATCTCGCGCGCGAGATAGACTACCCGTCTCTTTTTAATTGACACAGTCAGAAAAGGACGGATAGACTATCTCGCGCGCGAGATACTGTCGCGTCACTCATGTGCTATGGGGTCAGGTCACACTGGTCATGGTGGCAGAAAATTGAAGTCTCAGCAAATGACAAAAGAGACTATTTGCTATGTATGGGAGTTATATACGGCACTAGATCAAAATCCCAAAAAAAATCGGCAATAGGATGTAACGCTTTCTGTGACACATTTCGCTACGCGCTACGCTCGAAGCCTATTCCAGCGTTTTCCCGCTTTGTAGCGGAAATCCGCTACACAAAAAGAGTTCGCCTAGAGTTCCTAATGCGGAGAGTGTTAAGAAAGGTTTATTCTAGCTTGTAGCGGTCTAGTGTTAATAAGCTCCTCTGAGTTAAGCCACAAACGTACACAACATGTTAAGAAAAAACTTTAAATATTCTTCATTCTAACTATGGATCCATCCGGGAAAAAAGTTAAAGGCAGTATCAAGTTTTATACTCGATCAAACCCCATTTAAGTTAACAGTAATATAAAACTAGAACGTAAAAGCGCTACCAATGAATCTCCGATTTCCCGCTATTTTATTTAAAGCCAGTTAAAAAGTCGAGGTACTGAAATGTTTCCTGCATTTCTCCGATCGTCACCTAATACGATTACTGCTAGAAATGCGAGAATTAGCTACGCGAGTGGAAAGTAGGAGTTTTATGTAGGTTAATCAGCTCTTTGTGCGTCTGAAGCTGCGTTTCCACCAGAGATGACCGAGGATGCGTTGCGAAGGATGTGTTTGTTAAGAACCAACCCAATACCTCGTTTTTTTGTAGATTAGAAAAAAGTTGAAAGGCGCATGTACAGGGTTCTTTATCAGACGGCATGATACATGTCACAAGTATCAAAGTGCCAATACGGCCAATAAAAAATATTTAAATATAATAAAGCCATGCGTAGGTATTTGTAAATGTTAAATTGAATAATATTAATTATTTTACAGTATTGTAATAGTAGTCATTATTACGAAATAATTTATTCTTATCATTGTTAATGTTTTAGTGAATGTTGCACAATAAAAAACCTGGAGAAAGGAGGTTCGAAACATATGGTTTTCGATTTATAACGTATGCGTGTGTCACTGTCAGTTTTTCAATTGTCATGTGTCTCTAACGTGATAATCAAAACGAAATTGTGTTTTTATTGCTGTTTTGGATTATAATCTGCAAATTGTCATGATTTATTTACAAATGTGAACTCTTCATCATGTTAACTAATCGTTGGTTGGTGTGCTTGCAGTGTGTTTAAATTGAACATTCAAACAGAACAGGTTAGAACAGGTTGGCAACTTCTGTTTCTATGTTTACTGAATTTCTAATCTCAAAAAAAACGAAATACCGTAAAGTCGGGTTACATGAGCCATTTTTTTTGTAATTTTTTAAATATTTTTAGATTATTACATTCCTGTGCTTGATCTGAATAATTACATACATTTAGGTGCATCATAGGAATATGTCGGATAGTTAAAAGTGAAAATAATAATAAAAAGTACCTTCTATGTATTTTTTATTTTTTATTTTTTTTTGGGCCAAAGTTGATCTTAGAAGCGGGCTATTTTGAACTTCCAACTAATTTTTGAATAAAAAGGCCCATTATTATGCTAAATGACAAAGTAACCTCTTTGGGGTGGTAGCCAATGAAACGAGACAACCATTTACAAAATATTTGACATTTATTTCAGTCAAAATCAAACAAAAAAAAAAGACTTTTCAGGTATGAGAAAAAAAAAGTTATTAAAATTTTAACAATATCTTAATTAATTAACAATCTGACAATCATCATTGGACTTAGTCAACATATAATAATCATCTTTATTAATAGGTAACACGAACATGGTAGGTAACATTTTACCTATAAACAAAAAAAAAATACCTACTTAAAACGTAAAAACGTACAAATGACTTCTCTTCATCTTCCGTGAACACGGTGGGTCGACCAGGTTTATTGGAGTACTTATTCTTCAATTTATTTTTAATGGTACTGCGAGGAATTTTGAATTTTTCAGCAGCATCGCGTTGAGTTAGAACTTTTAATTTGACTGCGGCTAAGCAACGTTCTAACTCCTCTGGTGTATAGTCAATGTACCGACGACTGCCGGGTTTTCTCTTATAAGTTGTTGGCATTCTATCCGGGATGTAATCTTCTTGTAATATCCTGAAATTTAATAACACATAGTAAGTTTTATTAAAAATAGGTACACTTTATGTCAACTTTTCCCGCGGGCCAAAATTCCCCGAAATGGGGTACAAAGTTTACTATGATTACACTAACGAATTTTATGATTCTAAGAAAAGGCTAAATAAGTTATTTATGTAATTGCGGTGTTCCCAAAGACATGTTTTGTAACTAGAAATAGGTATCAGTAGGCTAACTTACCTCATTTTGCTGTTTTAAACAGAAGTTTGCAGACACCATTTATGCACGTATATCTCACCTCACGATCGATTGATACTGACAAGTCAAAACCTGCGCATGCAACTTGGGTACGGTACCGCTTTGCGAATAGGTAGTGCCATCTATGATTTTAGAGCATAACTACTACGTTCAGACGTCTACTGGCCTTGTGGTGGGAAGTTAAATCTTTTTATTATTTTGGGGCAATGTTTACCCTTAGGGCTTAAGAAACCCGGCTTTACGGTATAGAGCTGCGTTGTGCGAGGATAAACAAATGAAGATTCTATTAATAGTAGATTGTGTAACAAGGGAGCAAAATGAAATATTTACGGCGAGGGCGCACATTGAATCCCAAACGAAGCGATGGAGTCTATAATAGAATCCCGAGCGCAGCGAGGGATTCTAAAATAGACTCCTGAGCGTAGTGAGGGATTCAAGTGTTAACGCCCAAGGTGAAAATAATTTTGCTCCTATGTGACACATACTGCTTTTCACACCCCCTTAGACGAAAATAAAAGACGTTATTGTTGAATCATATTTACTTTCACTTTATACATTTGTGCTTAGTATGCTTCCTGATATAGGAGGAGCCATTATTGGTATTGTATCAGTAGGATAATGTCGGCATGGGTTGAGGCAGTCTTAGTTCTATATTTAAAAAATATCATAGCAAAACTGAAGTTAGTCTTAATTTTTCATCAGTAGAATATCCTGGTAAAGGTGAAGGTGATGTTTGGCATTATCGGAAGAAGGTAGTAAGTCCATACTCCATTTACTCGACTCGCTCATGAGATAAGAACAACCTAAAACAAAACAAAAAATATGTTAATTGATTGCACTGTTGGGACTGATCACAATGTTAATAACTAATAACTATAACTACCTAGTTATAGTTATTAGTTATAATAACCTTATTAGTGTTCCGAAAGTGAACCATTTAAAATGTGCAAGTTGCTTAAGCCGAGTGTTGTGGACACACTGGCGAGTCCCCAAGACTATTGCAAACATAGATAAACATAACAAAATCATTGCTAGGTTATGAAATTAGAATTAGTTTTTGATGTCATTGTGTTAGACTCTAACAGTTAGAGGTATCTGTTAAAAAATCAAGAACTGTTTAAAGGCATTGTAAGCATAAAATGAGTCAATTTACTTACAATTCATAGGCAGAGAAACTGAAATCAAGTGCTGCGTTTGAATGTTTTGATATTATTTGCAATCAAAACTTGAGACTTCTTTGTTTGGTGGCCTTCAGAAATTCATTTCAGAAATGTTGTTAGTTTTGTTTAATTATCATTATTTTTGACATGGAGTACCTAAGTACATGCTTCAGGGTAGAACTTGGAAGGTAGCAAATCCTTGCAATTAAACCACAAATATCGATTCCGAGAACAATTTTTATGTCTCTAGCTAACCTCAAATATAACGACTTTTCGTATTCCTTTTGTGCGCTTTTAGATCCTTCTGTCTAGATTTGATGGCAACAAATTGGCCATATTACGCACCAATGTTGCGTTTATTTTCATTCTATAAATTCCGGCGTCATGTTTTCATGTCTTATCGCTCGAATACATTTTATTTTTTCACCTGAATCCGTACAGGGAATATACTTGAATCACTTGCAAACACAGGATGCAGGAACACGGGATTTGTTTTTTCCAATTTAATTACTTTTAATGTGCAGTTTCTTTATCTTTAATAAGATTCATCATTTTATGCATAAAACTATCGTAATAACTAATAATAAAACAGAGAATAAATATCAGACCACACCACAGACAACGTATACTTAGATCGAATCGATTGCTACGTCTATTCGTTATTAATAAATAAATCGATTTGGAAAAATAATATAATGATGCTAACTATTTTTAATCATTCATAATAGTAACGCACCTACTGAATTGAAGTATATTTATGATAAATATGAGTAAAACAGAATTTTATAACGTTTAAAAATAGTAATAAATATAAAAAAATGTATACACATAATCGATTATAATGAAAGTGTAATCGATTAATATAATAAGATATTTTGTTGCCATGGCGGACTGGCTGGAAAAAAAAAGTAATGTCCTAGAACAGAAAAGTGCCACTTTGTTCCCTCCTAGGAGGGAAGAAAAGGCCCGTATACGAATGGGTGGTGTGAAAAAAACATTTATTTACATAACTAAATATACAGAGGTACTACAGTACAAATACTAAACTAAATTAATAACTAGCTCAAATCTAAACTAGGCCCTTGCGGCATTGTACCAAGATTCTATTGGTTCTTAAAAACACATTCCTCGCGACACATCCTCGCACAGCTCTGGTGGAATCGCAGCCTGATTGCCTTGGTTACGTATCCTGGGTCACACATCACACTAACACTTTAACACATTCCGTACCATACCTTGGTTACGTATCCTGGGTCACACATCACACTAACACTTTAACACATTCCGTACCATACCTTGGTTACGTATCCTGGGTCACACATCACACTAACACTTTAACACATTCCGTACCATACCTTGGTTACGTATCCTGGGTCACACATCACACTAACACTTTAACACATTCCGTACCATACCTTGGTTACGTATCCTGGGTCACACATCACACTAACACTTTAACACATTCCGTACCATACCTTGGTTACGTATCCTGGGTCACACATCACACTAACACTTTAACACATTCCGTACCATACCTTGGTTACGTATCCTGGGTCACACATCAGCATCACACTAACACTTTAACACATTCCGTACCATACCTTGGTTACGTATCCTGGGTCACACATCACACTAACACTTTAACACATTCCGTACCACAGTTCGCTACGCGCTACGCTCGTAGCCGGTCCTAGTGTTTTCCCGCTTTGTAGCGGAAAGCGCCTACGAACAGAGAGCCCGCCTAGCGGGTTCCTAGTCGTGAAAGTGTTAAAATTATAAGCACCAGAGACTATAGAGATATAGACGACCACAGCCTAAGAACTTTTTGAAGCTCATGTCAATTGCGCCACCTATGTCAAACTACTGCTGCTATAGTGTACTACTAGTACGCTATTTGTTACTAGGTGGAGTAGCAGTGCAGGTGACATTTCTCTTATATTTTCGGTATCATTAGGTGGCTTTGACATAGATGGCGCAATTGACATGAGCTTCAAAAAGTTCTTAGGCTGTGGTCGTCTATATGTCTATAGTCTCTGTAAGCACTAAAGGAACATTCCTTTATAGGTTATTTACCAAGAAATACGTACCTATTACATAAGTATTTTTCTAAAAAAAGTAAAGTACCTACTTATATTCTTCGCGATATTTTATTTCAAGCCGGACAAATCCGGCGGGCAGATCTGGGCGTGTATCCCTAGCTAATCTACACAGTCATACCATACTGGGTCTGCACCGACCCTTCAAGTGACATGTATGTGTGGAAAGCCAGGATATATGTTAGCATTTTAGTGAAATAAATAACGATTATGGTGGAAATTCCACATTATGTCGAAACGTAACTACCCAAAAATGTTTTTTTCTGTGACAATAGTCTGACGACAATGACACGCGTGTTCTCTCTGACTTCGGCTTTTGTTTCTGCAAGAAACGTGAAGCCACTTGTCTAGCATACCAACATATCTCTGCTAGGTACTTGAACCTCGACAGTTTGCAATAAGGCTCACTCTCGTTCGGCAGCACGTAGAGATAAGTTGGTACTTTGCACGGCCAGTGTCCATACAGCGAACAATAGCGAATTGCTTGTCATTTATATGTTTGTTTTTCCTAGGGCCGACTCCTCCAACGAAGCCCCGGCTGTGAACGGGCTCACCGAATTCGGAGAGGTAAGAATATACCTAATTTTCATAAAGCTAAGCGTGATTTTACTTTGGCAAAGCGAGCGTGCCGGAGCGAATTATACTCGTATTTCTTGAGCGGCAAAGTTGGGTTTCGGATTCCTGTAATCTGTCTTTGCAAGTCGTTAAGCGGAGGATGTGAGGGCGGGTTTCGTGTGAGGTGGACGGCAAATCTTTGTTTTTCTTACCGATAATGTGTGGACAACACGCTACGGAGATGGAGTAATTAAGACGGTTTTCTTTGCGTATACTTGAGGATATTACAGATACTTACGTAGTTTTTCCTTTTTATGTGGCTGTTGAGATATTAAGAAACTATATGATGTTCTGACTTGGAACGCATGTAGAACTGGCTATGCAGTTAAGGTCACTTCACTTTCTGTATTAATAATACCAACGTAAGGCCGGAACAGGTATTAGTTTAAGAGAGTTGAATTTAAAAGTTGCTGAACAAACGTTGTCTAGTTTGAGGAGTAGAATCAACTTTTTAATTTATTGCTCCTATTACTGGAAACACCCGGTATAAAGGTGACTGACTCCTTTTGTGATGCAATATATGACACTGGCTTGGTACAATCAATTGTATGAAAGTATGAATCGTAACTGAGCTATTTAGTATGCTAGGGTGTAAACCTGAGTGGATGCTTGACCGCGTCCACTCAATTTATGTAGGTATTAGTAGTTTATGTGTGCTACGTAATGAAGGGCATTTAAACACGAGTGTGGGTAAATGAAACGTGTGCGTAGGAGAGTTGCATTATAATATCACACGAGTGTACAGTTATATACGGTTACATGCACTGCTGATCTACACACATATTATAAACCCTTAATGACGTGTTCGGGAACCATTGCACCGCCATGGATAGTGCCGTGGTCCGAGGAGGAAGACAACCGCGGTCCCTGACCGCCGGACTGGAGGGTTAGTTTTTATAACGATACCGATACACAGATAAAATCCAACAGGATATCTTAATCCAACATATTCATTCTTGTATATAAGGAAAATCGATAATTTCTTAAATCAAGTAAAAAATATCTTGAACCAAGTAAGTTCTATCTTGGATCAACAAAATCATACTTGGTTCAACAAAATCATACTTGGTTCAAGAAATTATTGATTTTCCTTATATACAAGAATGAATATCTTGGATTAAGATATCTTTTTTTTTCTGTGTAGGGTGTGCTTTTCTAACCATACAAATCTAGTACCAGAACCGGGATTCCCGGTTCTCGCCATACAAAATCAGAACTGGGAGCATTCCCTATCCCTAAAGATGTACTTACCGATATCGATGAAGTTGTATTATGAATTTTCATAGGTACAGTCACGAACCCGAATTGTTGAGCACTTGCCATTGTTCGTAATTTTGCCGCGTAATAAATGGCCGATGTAACTGACAGTTGACAGCTAGTCCGTAACATCAGCATACCTGGGATAACTCGGGGCAAGTTCTAGAGATTTGATATCGATTAAAAAGAATGTCGATATAATTAAATTAATACATGAGCTCATTGAACATTCTCGATTACCTACGTACTATAAAGAGGTTCGATGTCATATCTGATATCGAGCCTCTTAAGATAATAAAAGTATGCGGATGTCATTACAATCAAAATGACAATTTACTGTCAGTACCATTCATGTCCTAGAGTAAGAATACGGTTTTTACGAAGTCCAATTTAATCATGCCGCCCAAGAAACATCCACACGCATGTTTTAATTTTTTTATTTAAAAATGACGAGTAAATAATATGTAATATTTATATATGTACAATAAAATGTAGATGTTGTCATTAGCATCGATATATTTTTTGACGATAAAATATTTTGCTACATCACTTTCGTATAGATGCCCCGAGTTATCCCAGGTATGAACATCAGTCATTCATAACATAGCTTAAATTACGAACAATGGCAAATGACTCAACAATCCGGGTTCGTGACTGTACATTATTGTTTTATTAAAACACTGGCACCGATAATACACTGAAGTTATATTGATACGGTCTCCGAATAATAGGATTTATGATATGGGTGTAGATAAACAATTACTTATAATGTGAGTGGTTTCAGATCACGCTGCTTATATTCTTGAAAGCTCAACGCAAAACATGGGTGGTTTCTTGTTTGTGAATGTTGTGATCCAGAACCTTTTTTTCTGATTCTGTAACTCATCACCACTATCATTAATTTATTTCTCGCCGACCCCAAAATTATTATGAGTCGTTCATTCAAATATTTTATTGTAGAAAGTTTATTGTGATATGTAAGATCGCCAAGGATAATTCTCTTTAGACAGGGATCGTTGCGAATATATCATAACAAGTCTAATAATAATTTTAAACAAAAAAAGAACCGACTTCATTTAGGATCCGCTATTCCAAGAGGAAGTGGCCGAGTTGCTGTAAAAAATAGTGAAATCACTATAGGTGTGCCTATAATAGTTGAAGAGTTCCCTCGATTTCTCCAGGATCCCATCATCAGATCCCGACTTGGTGACAATGGGACCATCTAGGGGTTATACCTGTTCGATTAAAAAAAAATTGAAAATCGGTTCACGATTCACGGAGATATGGAGTAACATACATACAAAAAAAATAATGATAAAAAAAATCTGTCGAATTGAGAACCTCCTCCTTTTTTGAAGTCGGTTGAAAAATATCACGCAACAACAATAAATGCAAAAAAGGCACAGTAAAGTTTAAATTAAGTTTAGACACAAAGCCAAGTCAACCCCAGAGAAGACTAAAAACTTTTTACCTGATTAAACCCATACCCTGGGGACATCGGTATTTTTTAACTAACTTCCAAGATTTGGTTATTTATTTTTCAGCTTGGTCAAACTTCATCTTGATGTAGATTAAATAATAGTTAGTTGAAACTTTCAATGAGATCGTAAGATATTACATTTTTGGCACCATTTAGTTAGATTTTTTTCACTATGTGTTATTTTCACGCGCCTCGTAATGCGTCAAGCAATGTATAAATACTACACATACATATATGTAAAATACACACACTCGAAAAACATATAACCCTCCTTCGTTGGAGTATTCAACAACTCCGAACTTAATGTCGCTAACGTATAAAAAAGAGTATTTTTGTAAGTTGACAAGGACGCATCTATAAAATCCGGGCTCACCACAAGCACCCTCCCCCCCTCTGTGACCCCTCCCCGTCGCACGAGGGCACTAATTTTAATTGAAACTCGTAAAGAAACTCATCACCATATTAAGGGAGGCGTGAAACTGTATGAATTGCTTTGTGGTCCAAGTCACGAGACTTGTTATTATTTTGCAGTTTGCTTATCGAATGATTGATTTTGCTGCTGCTGTCAAAAAGTCCTCTCGCCACGGTACTGCCACCTGGTGAAAGAATTTAAAGAAACCCTCTTCGATCTGCTGGTCTGCTTAATACAGATCACGCTAAGAAAAACGTCCCTATAGTTCTATTCGCTATGGGCGAAGTGCGTGGTGGGGGTACGTGAACGATCACGGTGCACAATGTAACAAGAATATTATATCAATATCACATTTTAAAATATATTACATCACCTATAGGGTCAACTGTCATAATAGTGAATCAATCCATACACTAGAGAGCAAAAGTTTCGGGTCACTAGCATTTTCTTGGATATCTCAAAAGATATTAATTTTAAAGATATTCATTTAAAAGATATTATAGTTTATGTTACTGGCCCGAAATTTTTGCTCTCGAGTGTATAAGCAAGGAGTATCTGCCATTAATAAAATAGAAATAAACCTCTTTACCCCCTGCTCAAGAGATGGCGCCACACTCATGCACACAGCGAATAGTTCTCTGGAACACAGCTCTGGTGGAAACACTCACACATTTCCACATCCTCGCTGCTGACCCCCTCAAAGAATTTCTGTATTATTAGCCTCCCCCCTCCCCCAAAAATTACAGGCTGCGACAGCGCCTGCACGGTCTCTTTCCGGGCAAACTCTATGTAGTCTACTAGTAAATGTGATAATATTGCGTAGCTTGGACCACACACCGAACATAAACCTGAAATTTTGCCCATCGTTCAAAAGAGATGAGAGTCGCGACTCGCGACGGCGGGATTCTTTAACTGTGCTGAGTGATTTACGACGGGGAGGCGACTAACGCAATCGCAATGCGATTGGTTAGTCTGAAAACCGCGCATTGGGAAGGTACGACTGTAGGCAGCTAAAAACCCTATCAATTTCTCATATCATTCAAGTAACCGAAGTTTTCGTTGATGACGAAAAATGTAAAAAAAATTGGGCAAGTGCGAGTGCGTCACGCGCAGTACGCGCACCGAGGGTTCCGTACGAAAATTTTTTTATTACTTGAAAAAGACGCTTTTAGCATGATTTCATAGGAATTTAATAGGTGGTGAGTGTGAGTCGGACTCGCGCCCTCATATCAAATTTTTTTTTCTTAAGTCTGACTCACGCTTGACTGCACTCTTATTATTTTTCATGTAATCTATATGTAAAGAATTATTATCTGTATATTTTCAAAGTTTTCGGTCGAACAGTTTCCGAGACACAAAATTTCTGCTCAATCGGTCCGGTAGTTTCAAATAAAATTCGCTTTGTGACACACAGAGTTGCATCTTAAGGGAAGGGTTCCGTTTTTGCCTGTTTGGTCCGTACCAAAAACCCAAAAAAAAACTTTTATTATCAAAAATGTTACAAAAAGGTGTTGAAGTTCCTAACTTCTGTGCTATTTAGGTCGGAAAAAACCGTCATATTCTTACAACACGTCATTAGTGAAAATTATTAAAAATTAAAAATACGAAACCCAGCTCAGCCACATGCCAAAAATCTTTATGCAATCTGTCTCCCATTCTTCAATTTCCACCTCCATTGCCAACAGAAAGTGGTGAAGGAGATGAACCGCCTGGGCATGCTGGTGGACCTGTCCCACGTGGGCGAGAACACCACCAGGGCTGCCATCAAGCTGTCCAAGGCTCCAGTCATCTTCAGCCACTCCTCGGTCTACAGCCTCTGCGCGCATAAGAGGAACGTGCCGACTGACATCATCCACTCCCTGGTGAGATCCTTCCACAATTTGTATGAACACTTGTACCTGGCCCACGTGGGAGAGAACACCACCAGGGCTGCCATCAAGCTGTCCAAGGCTCCCGTCATCTTCAGCCACTCCTCGGTCTACAGCCTCTGCGCGCATAAGAGGAACGTGCCGACTGACATCATCCACTCCCTGGTGAGATCCTTCCACAATTTGTATGAACACTTGTACCTGGCCCACGTGGGAGAGAACACCACCAGGGCTGCCATCAAGCTGTCCAAGGCTCCCGTCATCTTCAGCCACTCCTCGGTCTACAGTCTCTGAGCGCATAAGAGGAACGTGCCGACTGACATCATCCACTACCTGGTAAGATCCTTCTACTATTTGTGTCGTAGAACTCATGAGCTTCATTAAAAAAAACAATACAGGCCACCTCTATAAAATTAATATTGATATTGTTCAACGAGTGTGAGTGAAGTGTTATAACTTCAGTTTAGTCAAAAATGTTGACATTTTGTGAGTTTCTCAAAAGCTTGTAACTTGTAATACAAGTGGAAGTCCCTTTCAAAAGGTGTGGAAAAGTGACATCATGGGTCATGGGCATAATTATACATTTTTTTTTTTTAGGATTCTTTTTCTCAATTGTGAATTCACGCACAAAGGATCTAAGCGTCATTGGAGTCTTAATGATGCTTAGGGCTATTGTGAGTTCACTGAGATAGGTAATGTAATGAAAAAGAAAATGAAATATTTTACATATTTTTTACTACGCGAGTAGGTTATATGCTTATATGTAAGTATAAAATTATAGTATTGGAGCTCCGGGGGTCCAAAAATAAAAGTCTTAAAGATCAAACTGTAACAATTTATACAGGCTTATTTCTCTGTATACAGATTTACATAAATCTTCTTATTTTTAAAGGATCCTTAACCATGACAGATACATAAACAATACAGCCCAAAGAGAAAAAGAGCTACTAAGTTAGTTACTTAATATTTATAATTGATTGCAGAAAGAAAATGGCGGCATCATAATGGTGAACTTCTTTCCGGACTTCGTGAAGTGCGCGCCGAACGCTACGCTCTCCGATGTCGCTGGTAAGTGTTCCGAGTACATCGAGCCATATACAGGGTGACTCCTGTCTCCTGATCCTGGACATTTTTATCCACAGAGCTAAAATGGCACTGGTTTCATCTGAGTCTGTAACTGTGCAACATTATCATGTGGTAGTATTTGCGACAACGGAATTATTAAATTTAAACTTTTGTGAGACATATTAACATTATAAAATAACACGGTTATACTCACGGCACTTTAAATAAACTTTGTCAGAGCGCGCGAAACGCGCCGCGATCCGCGCCGAACGCACGTCGGCAGTCGGCAACGCGACGTACAGCAATGCGCGACGGGCCGGTTCAAGTAGTACTCCTAATGCTTGAAGATGGAGACCTAGGCTCTCCGAAACATGTCTTGCGACATCACTAAAGTGCCGTGAATGTAACCGTGTTATTTTACAACGGAATTGATCCAATTTACTATATTTTTTAAATAAAATTAATCTTACACTAAGAAAATCATAGTCAGCCTCTGACTCATGACGTACTTATGTATGTTGTATAGAAAGTGATAAGTCATATTATTATTTAAAAACATACTCCGATTTTTCATAAACTGTAGTACATGTACAGTCAGCATAATATCTTCCTACACCAAGGCCGCAAAAATATGTGACACGCTCCTATGGCTCTACAAAAGAGCGTGTCACATATTTTTGCGGCTTTCGTGTAGGAAGATACTATTGGTACCTACAGCACCTTACACTTGAGAATAAAGAAAATGTGTCACGTTTTATAAACGACTCATATAAAGCAACTCTGTTTCTTTCATCTTCAGTACAGCATTTAACGTCTTGTCAGAGACTATAGAGATATAGACGACCACAGCCTAAGAACTTTTTGAAGCTTATGTAAATTGCGCCATCTATGTCAAAGCCCTAATGATACCGAATATGTACTCACTCACAGCTACTCCACCTAGTAACAAATAGCGTACTAGTAGTATAGTCTAGGAAATATGAATTGAACATTTACTTTTTCCACTAAAATCTTTTTGTAAATATCAAACAAAAGCTAGTTGTAAAAGTGCCACCGTTCTGCAAACAACACAATCAGTATTTTTTCAATCCATGAGTAGTAGCCATTTCTGCTCCCGAGTGTCGGAGCGACTCATAATTAAGCGTTTGTTTTCACTATTCAAGGCTATACGACCTTGGAAATAAGTAGCATAATCGCGTGTAAAAATAATGCACTTTAGTCACTCCGGCTCCCAAGTAAGGATTAGTGCTGTTATGAACAATAGATACGGGTGCTCGACTTCTCATTGTCCGGTAAGTGTTTACGCCGAACAAAAGATCGCAAAGTAGATAAGAAGTTACCAAATTATATTTCTCGAACTATACACTAGTAGCTACTAGGTGGAGTAGCAGTGCAGGTGACATTTCTCTTACATATTCGGTATCATTAGGTGGCTTTGACATAGATGGCGCAATTTACATAAGCTTCAAAAAGTTCTTAGGCTGTGGTCGTCTATATATAGTCTCTGGTCTTGTCTTCGCCAGTATGTTTACGAGAAACGAGAATAGACAAAAGCCGGAAGTAGGACTCGTAGCAAACGTTCCATTTCCGTTCGGAAATGGTTACTGTCAATGTCATATGTTATATATCAAAGAAACATCTGGCAAAAAATCTTGTCTATGTCTATGGGTGCCTTGTTATATCGGCAACAAAAATACATTGTCTGCGAAAATTTCTTTATTATAATATTCTAGAGAAATTCAAAGGTGTATGTGAAGTTCCCAACCCGCTTTGGGCCAGCGTGGGGACTAAAGCCTGATCCCTCTCGTGCATGAGAGGAGGCCTGTGCCCAGCAGTGGGACGTATAGAGGCTAACATATATATAATATTCTAAGTTTTTAATCCATAGGTATATAATAATTTTAAACAAAAAAGAACCGACTTCACTTAGGATCCGCTATTCCAAGAGGAAGTGGCCGAGTTGCTGTAAAAAATAGTGAAATCACTATAGGTGTGCCTATAATAGTTGAAGAGCTCCCTCGATTTCTCCAGGATCCCATCATCAGACCCCGACTTGGTGACAATGGGACCATCTAGGGGTTATACCCGTTCGATTAAAAAAAAATTGAAAATCGATTCACGATTCACGGAGATATCGAGTAACATATTGAGAACCTCCTCCTTTTTTGAAGTCGGTTAAAAACACAATCCATTTCAAACATAGCAACACACAACCAAATACTAATTATCTGCAAATTCTGATTTATCGGATTGCATTGGAGTTGTATTGAGGTGGATAGTGACTAAACGTGTTTTAAAGACGGCCCGAGATATAAATATAACAGGTATAAGTACATAACATAAGCACATCCATGCAATCTAAATACCCTTCTTTATCACTGCATAACGAGTAAGATAGCGTTCTGCGTGTGTAAAGCGCTATCACGCTTGCACACCGTCGCCGCATGCGGTTGCGGCGACGGTGTGATAATCGCCTAACCGCCCGCTCCAACCATTCGGAACAAACTCGTACCTCCAATACTCTTAACTGAGACGTTATGATAGTAACTTTGCTCACGACTTTGTCAAGACTTCACCGTCTACCGTAGCTTAAAACAAAATAGCCACTTTAAGAAAAAACGCTTTTTTTCTTACCACAGAGTATGGAGCATTATTTGCGAAATGCTGAGAGTAAAGGCCTCTACAAACGTAAGCAACTAGTCACTTGCGATTTTTGATCCATCGATTAATTTCGTTGCACCTACCTAGACGGCAATGTCTCGAAATCGGGCGCGAGTTTTATGTTTAAATTGGGGTGATTGTAGAGGCCATTACTGCCTTTAGCATAGTAATGCGTAACGTGGCGTTACGGTAATAACTGTAACATTCAATGAAATGAGCTTTCGTATCTAGAATTACATAGTAATAAGGAGCTACTTCCGATAGTAATATAATCGTTAACTATTTTCTAGGGCATATCACTAACGTATCTTAACTAAATCGTTGACTAGAAATAAATAATAAGTCGTTACGTATATAACGTAAGATAAATGTATTCGTACCGAGTTGTAAGACATTTTCATTGCAAAAGAAAAACCTGAAAAAAGTTGCACCGATAAGAAAAACCTTTTAAATTTAGATAGAATAAACACCATAAACTAGCAAATTATTTTACTAAAATCTATAGATATAACTAACCTTTCTTTACCGCCGCAGATCCAAACAATCGGTATATTCCAAGATCTTACCTGCAATACTCTAAACTGCGACGTTATAATGGTAACTTTCCTTACGACTTTATCAAGACTTCACAGTCAGCCACAGCTTAAAATGTAACAGCTCTACTTAAAGAAAAAAGCTTTAGCAATAATATCACGCATTGGAATGTGTGGAAGAAAATACTTCCCCTCGTGATAGTCAGGATTATATGGAAGTTTTATACAGATCGGACCACCGAGAAGAATATAATTCTAGATTTGTTGGAAATTTTGTTAGTGCCTAATACCGGAAAGTTATTAAGAAAAATAATCACGCAGTATTTTTAAGAGGTAGCAATTTAAACATACATAAAATAGAGTATTTCAAATGAATTCAAAGCTATTTCTACTTTTATTTTTATTTTTTACGCACGACTTTAAGAAATTTAAAAGCAAGCTCAAGCTTACTACTCAAGTAGTGAAAAATATCTTACTAAAAATAGCAAATAACGCGATGGAGTAAATAAATGGATTACCCTCCCGACTTACTCACTTTTATTTTTCCTTTTACCAACATGATAATTTATTATGTTATGGGCTATGGCGTTCGTTATCAAAGTGAGTGCGCTGATCTACTCTGCGTGCCAACTTTACGGCACGTTTGGCATCCCGGGGGCAAATAACCTCACGCAGTAAGTGGATTGCCCTCCCGTCCCGACTTACCCACTTTTATACCTTTTAACCCCTTATGATTATATGGGAACGCATATGCTAGGACAATGACATGGAGATTTTGAGATTCGAGTACTCGAAAGTGACATTTTAAACTCTGAATAAAACGATGAAATTATGTTTTAAAAATAACAGTGATGGGAATTTAAAATTATGATTATTAAAACTATTAATTTTCATGTGTAAAGTTTTACGACAAACTTTTATGTGCGATTTTTTTTTATTTGAGCGCTTGAAATTCAAATATCGGCCCCATGTTCTTTATACAGGCTGTTTGGTTGACAGATTGAAATTGGCGCTAATGCTAAATTGTTGGAATTTTGTTAGTATCTAGGCGAGAGTAAAAAGAGCAAAAAATATCGGTCTACATCATGTCTTCATGTATCTCTTTTTTTAATTTCAGTATGATTGTTAAGCGTTCAAAGGTTTCAATTGATGTTTTTACCTAAAAATAATGGATTTTGAAATACTTTTTAAATTAAAGTTACATCTTATTTACGGAAAATTATCAGAACAGAACTAAAAGATCAAACAGTAAATGATTTCCATTTTGCCATCGGTTATTGTTAATGATTTTGCATATAAGTGATTTAGTGTCGTTACTGTAAACTTACGTGTTATTTGAATAAATGATTATGATTATGATTATGGTTAACAATTAGCCCTTAGTTATAATTGCCCTTATCAATTAGCCCTTATTAGTTATATGTACAAAATTTTCTTCACACGATTTTTTCTTATCAATAAAGTCGTGTCTAGATTATTTTGAATACCTTGCCCGCTCTGCTACTTCTACAGCTGACTGTGACAATAGAGGCGTTGTTCAGATTTGAGTACCCTGGCCGCTCCGATATATCTGATGGCGACTGTACTGGCTGCACTCCGCTGATTGTATAAGTTTATAACTTATAAGGCATATACGTAATACCGTACAAATATACGAAACCGAGCAAAAATGATAATTGTCTTACATAAAAGCCTACTAGGGATGGGCAAAGTTATTACGACGAATGAGGAACGTGCGTTCGCGTGTAGGGAAAAAAAAAGTAACTCCCAAAAATTTTTTGGTACACAGTTTTATTGCTGACTGTACCTAGTAACATTGTCATGTAAACTACGGAAGTATACCAAATTTCAGCTCAATCAGACACCGGGAAGTGGTTGAAATTTAACTTACAAGATTTGATGCGTATAAACAAATAAACAAAGAAATATACGAGGTCAAGCTGAATAAAACTGTGTAAAGAGGAAAAATACTTGCATACAGTACTTCGAAGTTCACGATAAACCATTCGGCCAATAAAAGTGTGTAAAAGTGTGCCTCGCACATCGTCGTCCGCCATCTCGACGTAGTTTTTTTTCAGGCACCGCGATTTTTTTTTTTTTTTGTATTGGAGACGTCGTTTCCGCCGGCCAATCCTCCATACAAGACCAATTTTTTTCGCAAGGAAATATTTTTTACTTTTTCATACTTAGTCGATATCAATTATGCCCTTAAAAGGATCAACAGCATTTTTGTTACACCTTATTAAAAGTCGTCCTTGTACTTTTGTATAGATGAATTATCGAGAGCGTGGAATTGCATATGTAGTAGTATTGTTTGTGTACAGGCATTCTATATTTGAATCCGCACACAAAGAGGCACAACACGGTACAACCACTACATATGCAATTCCACGCTCTCGATAATTCAACTATAGCCGAAAACAGTCCCGATCGTCCCATCACTAGTTATTACTGATCCCACCGGCGTAATCTACCGTTTTATTACTTTCTTACATCTCTATTACATACCTACATATAACACACACGTACCTACTTACGGATGCCTAGCCGTGTGCATGATTGTGGCGCCATCTTGGGCAGGTTTTTTTTTATGAATGGCATGGACTCCTTGCTTATATCAGACACTATAGAGATATAGACGACCACAGCCTAAGAACTTTTTGAAGCTCATGTCGATTGCGCCATCTATGTCAAAGCCCCCTAAAGATACCGAATATGTAAGAGAAATGTCACCTGCACTGCTACTCCACCTAGTAACACAACTAGCGCAATCGTCATGAGCTTCAAAGGTGGAGTAGCAGTGCAGCTGACATTTCTCTTACATATTCGGTATCTTTAGGGGGCTTTGACATAGGTGGCGCAATCGTCATGAGCTTAAAAAAATTCTTAGGCTGTGGTCGTCTATATCTCTATAGTCTCTGTTTATATGAAAAGTATATTCACTATTTTGACAGATGACCGAGATAAGGTAGGTGATGTCAAATATTATACCAAGGTATATTATGCCATGGTATCTACCGGATTCTGCACCAACGAATGGAACAGTACCGAGACAGTATGTTGTGACAGGCAAGACTGTATGTTGTTTCAGCCCTCTAATATAAACACCACTCGCACCCTCACCAGGAGTTTGCTATATGTTTGGATAGCTACAGTGGAGTAGCTATAGCCAGAAGGCCATCCATGGTTGCCATTTTATCACTTATCGCAGTTATCGCGCTATGCGTCACTTTCACACTTACATACTTGTTAGAGCGTGACAGCTATGGTGACAGGACTGACAGGCGATAAAAACCCGACCATAGTAGGCTAGCAGGATACATTTAATCGACAATCACCCCCGTAGATACCTAATACCTTAACATATCTTTTAAAAACCGGCCAATGGCGAGTCGGACTTGCGCACGAAGGGTTCCGTACCATTATGTATAAAACAGCAAAAAATCATGTCTGTTGTATGGGAGCTCCCTTAAAATATTTATTTTAATCTGTTTTTTTTTTAATTTTTTGTTATAGTGGCAACAGAAATACATCTTCTGTGAAAATTTCAACTGTCGAACTATTCATGAGATACAGCCTGGTTACAGACAGACAGATAGACGGACGGACAGCGAAGTCTTAGTAATAGGACTACTTACTATGAATAAGTAAATATTTGCAAGTAAGTTTACTACCTTATGGGTCATTCTACGGCAAGAATAATGCGAGTTACGATTTTTTGTATTATGACTCGCTTTGCTTCGCTTTTAAAGTTAACAAAAGTGTGTCCAGATCATTTTTGAACAGCGCCCTTGATTAGCTAATTTATACATACATCCCAGAAGACTACAGTATGAGGTTCTTCAAAAAAGTAGTGTATAGGTTCTTAAAGGGTAGCCAACGCGCATGTGAATGGTCTGGAGTTGCAGGCGTCCATAGGCTACGGCAACTGCTTACCATCAGACGGGCCGTATACCTGTTTGCTGGCGTCGTGGTATAAAAAAAACATACATACTTACCTGCTCCCTTATTCATAAACGTCTTACAAACGTCATATAGTTAAATTATGTTGTGTGTTTCTAACAAACACAACTATCAAAGTGACAGATAAGGACCAACGATACTCGTAATTAGCTAAATGAGGCTTGTAAGACGTTTATGAATAAGGAAAGGCACCTCAATCTATTGTTAACCAGTTATAATAATAAAGGCGTGCACACGCCATTATGGCCGACAAAGTCCTAGGGCTTCGATATGACGGACAATATAAGCCCTTGTCCCACATTTCGGGGCCCGGATTTCCATTTGCCTCCACCTGACATTTAAGGACCTTAAGGGTCATTCCTATCGCTCTCCGAAGACGGGCGATGTTAGATATTATCCGTTTTCACTGGTACGACGATTTGGCAGATTGATGTGTGTGTATTGGTTGGTTGGTTGGTCAGTGTCGGTCTAAAGGTCGCATTTTTCATCCGATTTCGATGAAACTTGGCATGTACGTTCCTTGATTTATTTGCCAAAAATTGTCGAGCCATTTTTTTGATTGGGGAGAAAATGAGGGGGAAAAGGGGGGGGGGAGTTTGCTGTCGCGTTATTTATGGACGGATTTCAATAATTTTCGGGTAAAAGGTGAAGCCCACACTTCCTTAGAGGTTGTTGTGAAAAAAAGTTTCGAGGGAGGGGTAAAGGGGGGAAATGCTCCGAAGTCTACGGTTCACAGAACTACTAGTTTTATGATTGGTCGAGAGTTTACTAAAGTGGGTTTGGATTTGACGTCTATCTCTTTCTCACTAATGATGTTTATATAAGGTTTCTCATTTGCGCATGTCGGGTTCTTTGAGCGTTGCCGCTCTGTTACCTTTTTAAGCCTGATTTTGGGTTTTCAGTTAATAGCTGTTAAACTGTAATATACAGTAGTATATAATGTATTACAACTATATAGCACATTTAATATTCTTTAGTGTGATACCACACACGTGTAGGCGCAGTGCACAGTTTAGATGAAATTTGCACTTTTCGCAATGAAGCGGCAGCCATTTTGATGACGTCATTACTCGGGAGACATTCACCTGCGTCCCCGTCTCTCGGCAGTTTTGGGGTCGTGCCCAACAACATACTAAAAGTTGGTGACGGTATCCAGCTCTGAACTATATTCACATAAGGGAGAGCACTGTAGATCTGTGGTCTTTTTCAACCGACTTCAAGATTTCAAAGAAGGAGGTTATCAATAAAATTCGTCGGGATATTTGTTTTTTTTTTTGCTATTTTTTTATGTATGTTCACCGATTAATCTAAGACGGCTGGACCGCTTTGGAAAATTATTTTTTGGTTTGAAAGAGTATACTTCACAGTTGGTCCCATTGTCACCAGGTCTAGATCCTGGAGATGATGATGTGATCCTGGAGAAATCGAGGGAACTCTTCAACTATTATAGGCACACCTATAGTAATTTCACTATTTTTTACAGCATCACGGCCACTTCGGAATCGGAATAGCGGATCCGAAGTGAAGTCGGTTCTTTTTTTTAAATTTTAATCTTAAAATTTATACACTTAATAAGTAGCAATCGAGTCTACTCGCCATTAGCATCGGGAATACACGGTCGCTGTTAGGATCCTGATAACGTAAGCGATACTCTGATATAAAACCATCTAAGAAGAGGATTTCTAACTTAAGTGTTGAATTCTTTTTAAAATATGCGATTCCAGTTTAAAACGAGTAGTTCTGTGAACCGTAGACTTCTGAGCATTTCTCCCCTTTTTCCCCCCTTTCACCCTCCCTCGAAACTTTTTTTTACAACAACCTCTGAGGAAGTGTGGTATGACCTTTTACCCGAAAATGATTGAAATCCGTCCATAAATAACGCGACAGCAAACTTCCCCCCTTTTCCCCCTCATTTTCCCCCGAATCGAAAAAATGGCTCGACAATTTTTGGCAAATAAATCAAGGAACGTACACGCCAAGTTTCATCGAACTCGGATGAAAAACGCGACCTCTAGACCGACACTGACCAACCAACCAACCAACCAACCAATACACACACATTAATCAGCCAAATCGTCGTACAGTCACGCTCCGTGATTGTTGAGCCATTTAGGGTTCTAGCTAAATTGGACCTCCAATTTAGCTAGAACCCTAAATGGCTCAACAATCACGGAGCGTGACTGTACCAGTGAAAACGGAGACGTTCGTCGCCTCGCTACGCTCGGCTCCTCAGTCAATTATTTATACTTTATACCTCTAGTGAGAACAATGGTTTTTCATCACGCTTGCATAGCAGAAACAAAGTTTTGAACTAAATTCATGTTAAATACGGTAAAACTGCAATTATACTTACACAATATTTTGTTGAGCGGATGTTTACACTGTGGATTGTTTATTTCGTATTAAGTTTATCTTTGTTTTTATTAATCTTTAAGTGTTATTCGTTTTTTGTTAAATCTTTAAAATGTTACATAATAATTAATAATTAAGTAGTAAGTTCCTTTTTGTTATCTTTCTCTAATTTAAAAGCATGTACTTACTTTGAAACACAATCTTGTATTGTTTATGTTATGAATTAATACGAGTACTATGACTATGTCTATGACTAATAATTTTTTATAGTAAATGTCAAGTACCGTAAGTCCCGGTAGGCTATAACTACCGCTACTCATCTTTATGACAAAGTTTGATGAAAATTGGTTTATAACCTATTGCCTTCCTAAGGCTAGGTTCACACGGCGTTAATTTTTCCCGTATCGTATAACGCATACGGGATTTTATCGAATACCGTAGTGACAGCAATGGCAACTTTCAAAAGCGTTCACGGCGTGTATGCAGAAAAACCGACTACGTATTCGCTTTATGCGAAGTGCATTGATGGGTGTAACGGGAACGATTGCAGTGCATAATGATAATGTGACAAGAAATGCAACTGCAAAACCCCCATATGGATGGTAGAAGGTAAGGATGACAATCTCTATCTTTTGCGATTGTTCCGCCTTATGAGATTGTCATCCTTTACGCTACAATCAGTACCATCCATAGGCTCCACCCTTAGACTAAATAGACCGCGCGTCACTTGTCTTCCTTGACGTCGTAAGTCACAACTCTCACTTCTTGCTGCTCACTCTTAAGGCAACTTATATTTTGCCAATTCGAATTCGAATTGTCAGCTGACTTTGCTCTGCCTATAATGTCTATGAGGTCATCTCAACTCGGTCAGCTGTCAAAATAGTGAATCAGCCAGTGACATTTCATATAATCAAGACTTACAAGAGTTACAAGTCATTTATAAAAAAAGAAAGAAAAATTGAACATCTGCCCAAGAGATGGCGCCACAATCATGCACATATCCAATACGGGAATAATTAACGCCGTGTGAACCTAGGCTAACTCTATTACACGATACCGCGCCAGCTTAGCCAGCTATAGGTCTAATAGTTATTAGATAGACACTAGCAATATCCGAAGCAATATTGATTCAGGCTTAAATGGCGGGTAATCAAGAGCTCGGTGGGGCAGGCAAATGGATGTTGCTGTGACGTCATCAATAAGCTTCATTAGGTACTAATGGCCGTCGATTACCTTATTAATTACACAACAGTGTGTTTGTGTAATACACTTATCTGTGGCGCAAGTTCACGTACTTTTGTTTGTGTGAGTGAGAAGACTACAGAACATAAGATATACAATTCTAGGCAACAAGACGCTTCGAGCGTTTTACGCCTCCTTCCGTGGTAAAAAGCGTTTGAATTACCGCTAGGTTTCGAAAACATCGATAAAATCCATGCAAATTGTATCGATAACTAGCGGTGCCAATCATAATGCTAGTGGACACGAACCATGCGCCAACTACGTAATTTTAAACAAATAACTTTACAAAAAAAAGAACCGACTTCACTTAGGATCCGCTTTTCCAAGAGGAAATGCTCGAGTTGCTGTAAAAAATACTGAAATCTCTATAGGTGTGCCTATAATAGTTGAAGAGTTCCCTCGATTTCTCCAGGATTCCATCATCAGATCCAGACCTGGTGACAATGGGACCAATTGTGAAGTATACTCTTTCAAAGAAAAGAAGAATTTTCCAAATCCAGCCGTCTTAGAATAATCGGTGAACATACATTAAACAAAAAATCCCGACGAATTGTGAGTTTACTCCTTCGAAATCTTGAAGTCGGTTGAAAACACTCCGAGTGGTATCGCTAGGATTTTGACTCTGTCGGCGGCGAGCGTGTGGAACAAACGTATGAACTCCCTTGTGACGTTCACGAAACCGAGCGGTAAATTGGAGCGTTTTTTCCTGAACGCGGCGTTTTCAACCGACTTCAAGGTTTCGAAGGAGGAGGTTATCAATTCGTCGGAATCTTTGTTTTTTTTAATGAATGAATACAACTTCATGTTTTGATTTATGGTCGTGTACAGATATTTTTGAACGTCCGTATGTACAGATATTAAAGAACTCCACTGTAGAACTGAAAGAACAAATCAAATTATTTAAATAAAATAATGTTGTACCTTAGATGATTGGCCAAATGCGCCTTAGCATTTACAAAGATTGCATAATATACACGGGAAAATTCGACCGGTGCTTCCGTGGCCAGGTGGCGAAGTGGTTAACGCGTCTGCCGCGAATGCAGAAGACGCTGGTTCAATCCCAGCCTTGGGCACCGGAGGCTTTGGTCACTTTTTCCTTGGTATATGACATCTATATACATTTATAACTCCCACTGTACGAGCGGGAATGCATTAACACAGTTTAATTTTTAAATCTCGTTCGCTTGAAGCCGTTTCTCGCGCTAATATGAGGTACGTGCTTTATTTAAGGTAAGGACACGTCTTACAGTCAGCGACGCGTTTTGTCTTTATTGGAATTTACAGGGAAATGGTACAGCGTTTTGGTTTTTAAGCTTGCCTGCATCAAGATTGTACACGGTTATGAAGCCATTTTATTTGTAGTATTCGTTATTTATTTCATTTGTTGTTGTACTGTATCCGATTTAATTTTAGCCTGAATTGGGTCAGACAAAAGTAGGTAAGATTTGTCTTTTTTGGTCAAACTCGGTTATCAAGTTCATGAACAACAAATACTAGTATCAACAAGAGACGCTTTACGTTAATTGGACACGTCTAGTAACATTGATTGTCAAAATCAAGAAGTCTAAATGTCATTTTGATGCCAGATAAGACCTTTTTGGCAACAAATCATGATTCTAATGTTATGGTACCATTCCCTCTGGCTAGAGAATGCTCTCGATTATGATGCTGTATAGTGTGAACCGGGGATTCCCGATTCCAGGACCAGGTTTCTCGGGTACCGAGAGTACACCCTAATCCGCGCGTCCGCTCCGCTTATAAACGAGCACCGCCTACGCGTGTAAAGCGGCACTTCGTTAAAACTTCAGTATTAACAGAATTAAGGAGACGAGACGCGCCGTGATTTCGGCCTCGACCGAGTTACTGGCATGCCAGCTACTGGCGCCAGCTACTTGCTCTTTGTGGTGAATGCATTTAGCCGTGTCGTTTTAGACTTTAGTTAATTTATAATGGATTTCTATGCGAATGTATTTTCACACGCTTTTAAACTCATTGTTTGTCAGTTGGTTATTTTGCAAGGCAGATTTGAAGCAGTTCCTGATGTCTGATTGAGCTGAGCATAAAGGATGGTTCACCGGTGTAGCGGACCGTCTCCGATACGACGCTTCCGTCACTTCATTTTGTATATGTCGGCGGCCGATCGTAAAGTCAGGCATATCGTGAAACGTGAATATCTTTGACTCGTTTCTGGGCAGTTTGCCTCTCGGGCATCTGAAGCAGCCTAACGAACCTATTAACCTACCTATACATTGGTTTAATGTGACGGTCGTTAAAACATTACACAGGAACATTACGATTTACGATCTGCCTGATTTTATGATACGTCATATCATACGTCACGTGACGATCGGATTTCACGTGATATTCTGTATACAAAAGGAAGTGTCGGAAGTATCATGTCGGACCCGGATCGCTACACCGTGGCGTGGACCATCCTGAATGGCGTAACTTTTATGAAAATACATCATTTGTGGTCATAAAAACGTTATTTATATTATAAAACAAGTGTATTCTCATTATTTTGGTAAGGGTACCTAAAATCAGGCGGACCCTTTTATTGTTGGAATTGCGCTGTACAACCTTCAAATAGTACGTTTTCCAAAATAATGACACGATTTACGTTATTCTACCAAGTCTAAACGATTCTTGCGCCGAGTGTACGTCAACGTCAATGCAAAAAATATGCATACATTTTTGAACCTTATTACAAAGGAGTAAGGTGCAAAAGTGTACACGTACTTATAGCGTTGACTGTACACGTGTTACGTATGCAAATACAGGGTTGTTGGACTAGTGCAAACAACGTGCGCTGATGAGTGATGATATATGGTGCAGGCACGACATTTGTACATCCCTAACTCAGGGCTGACTCACGGGCAAAATCTGATTTATAGAATTTTTTATACCATAACGGTGGCGTACAATTATACGGCCCGCCTGATAAGCGGCTACCGTAGCCTATGGAGCAATTCCAGAGTGGTTGCCTGCGCGTTGCCGACCTTTTACAAAATGGAGGATTCACCGTGGCGGCTAAAGAAACAAGAGGGTCCCTCGTCAACACACGGGGTCCTCTTTGAGCGCTTTGGCAACCTTAATTGATATTTTTTATCATAAAATGTAATAGTATTTTGTGCAACAGTTACATAATAAGGGTTCTTAAGATTCGAGGGTCGAAGTTACAAAATGAGGCGAAGCCGAATTTTGTAAAAACAGACCCGATAATTTTAAGACCTAATTATGTACCGTTGCACACAATAGTTTTTCTACGAGTGCTAGGCAAGCCAGCTGCTGCCTCTATACAATTGTCTTCAATCTCCCGGCGGATTGCATCGGCGCCCGCCTCGTCTACAGCGGCGGGCGGCGCCGGTGCGGGGCCCGCCTCGGTAACAGACCCATTATATCCCTAAGAATCGACTTTTGAGTCATCTTATGACAACGTTCATAAAGTATATGCTTTGAATTTACATGTCAGTCATTTTATTGGCAAATTAGAATGCAGGAGTAGAAAAAGTAATATATAAGATTGTTTGACGTGTGCAACCAACAACTTATTATATGCTGAGTGATAATATATGGTGCAAGAACAACAGTTATACCACTTGTGCGTCCTTACATGAATAGGGCTGTCACTCACATGTATTTCGGGTTAAATAAATTTGTTTCCTCATAAGAAATTTATGATGAGGTACTTGTGATAAAATCGAATCAAAATGCATAATATTTAAGGTTTTTTTTTAATTATATTTTAATAAACAGTTCTTATATCCGGTGTCATAATAAAGTCGTAGTAATCCGGATTTTTCCTCTAAACTATTTAAAAACTAAGGTGCAGATTTTTTCGATTTGTAGAAACAGCTAATGTATGCTGGATTAATTCAGGATTATACATAGTGTAGATGTGGAGGCAAACGTGCATGACATGAATTTTGGCAGTAATTACCTTAGGGCTACCACTCGCAGGTCACAGGGCACATAAAATAAATATAAATAGGAGCATTTCCGGTCAATTTTGTACAAAAATGTTTGCATAAGGTTGTTAGCTTCGAACTGTTATGGTGGTTCATATGATAAGAGACTCATTATTCTCATTAATAATGATTATTATATTTGTCGTCATTGAAAAGCTACCAAACTGTATAGGAGGAGGACCTGGGTTTGAATCCTGGTAAAGGCATTTATTTGTGAGCTTATCACGAATATTTGTTTGGTGTTTTCTATGTACCTAAATATATTTATCTGTATAACTAGATATATCGTCGCCTAGTACACGCAGTACAAGCTTTGCTTAGTTTGGGACTAGGTTGATTTGTGTAAGATTGTCCCCAAATATTTATAACTTAATATTATTATTTGCAATATCCTTCCTACTCATCTCCTTCTACAGAAAAATCTGAGTCGTTAACATAAGCTAGTTAGAAAGAATTACCATTAGTGGCAACCCTAGCACATGTTCAATGTGAGGCTAACATTTGACTTCCAGATGCCTTCGATCTTAGTGTAGGCCTGAGTGGACGCTTGGAGCGGAGCGTGCAGCGGGGCGTGCAGCGGGGCGGGCGAGCGTGCATACACTTTGTGCAGCGTCGACTCAGGCCACCAGTATGAGTTTCATTTCTTTAACATGCACGCCGCACGCCCCGCCCTGCTGAACGCCCAACTCGAGCGTCCACGAGGTCCTTCCACTTAGTCTAAACAAATGAAACTCATACTGGTATCCTGAGTCGACGCTGCACAAAGTGTATGGACGCTCGGCCGCTACGCTGCTTGCCCCGCCGAACGCTCCGCTCCAAGCGTCCACTCAGGCCTTACACTTAGTCTAAACAAATGAAACTCATACTGGTATCCTGAGTCGACGCTGCACAAAGTATATGGACGTTCGGCCGCTCCGCTGCTCGCCCCGCCGAACGCTCCGCTCCAAGCGTCCACTCAGGGCTTGCACTTAGACCACTTTTGATATAGATCCATAGTTGACACAATTAGGCTACCTTTTTTCAACCGTAATGCAACGTAATACGGTCTAATATGTGTTACTGTTTACGAGACCGCAAAGCCGCTCCCAGTGTTTACCGATTTTGAAAATAGAGGTTACTGATCCTCGTTACTGCCTCTTTTCAACAGTATGGTAAAACGAGGAAGCAACCATGTGGACATTTTTAATTGAAAGGAAAGTCGTGTAGATTTAGTTGAAAAGGATAAAGAAAACACGACGTTACAAGGAAACATAAAAAATTGTGTCACTTTTTCGGCAAAGGTACCATCTGGCACAAGGAGCTTACGTTGTACAGATTTAATACTATATTTGATCAACAAAAGCGTAAGCCCCGACTGTCACGTGGTACCTTTTCCGAAAAAGTGTCACAATATTTTTTTAAACCTTACTTTTTTTAAAACACGACGTGTCCTTGAAGCGGCGTAAATTAAAATCAGACGTGAGACAAACCTGAAAAAAACAGCACCAGTTTTATATGTTAGAAATATAGCAATAGCACAATTAAATAGTACTTCGGTACCTTAAGTATATTAATAAAACAGGGGCTCCTATTATAGTATCCGCAGAATTAAGTGGCGACTGAGAACATAAAACTTCTCTTTCACACTTGCACCGCCACGGCAAGAGAGAAGGAGACAGCGTTATGAACTCAGTCGCCACTTAATTCTGCGGATACATTAGTGAACTCTAAGCACGGAACCAGACACCGTCACGCGATCCCTAATATTTATCAAACAAGGATCTACCACGTCCACACGATATGCACCTCTAAAACCCTCATTATAAAGCTTATTTTTTATTACATCATATTCCCTTGCCATTGGAAACTGTACAGTCACCGGCAATAGTATCTTCCTACACGAAGGCCGCAAAAATAATATGTGACATGCTCTTATTTGTAGGGCCATAAGAGCGTGTCACATATTTTTGCGGCCTTCGTGTAGGAAATAGTTATTTGTGCAACAAGAGAGGAAAGTTGTTTTTTCTTGCGAGTGTTGATTTTGAGTCCTAAGTAAGCGAAAGATTCTAAGTTAGAATCTTGAGCGTAGCGAGGGATCTCAAGAACACGAGATGTAAAAAAACTTGTCTCTCGTGTGACATATACAACTTTTCACCTCAGTAGTGAGAACATATTAAAGTTAAAAAAAAACACATTTATTTACATTCCTGAATGAAAGGCATCATCATTATGACTAGGGAATGCAAACCGGTTATTTTTTGTATGAAAATAACCGGTTATTAACCGAAAAACCGGTTGTTTTCATACAAAAAATAACCGGTTTGCATTCCCTAATTATGACGAAAGCTTCTAGAAACAGAATTTCTCTCCCTGGAGTGACGAAAGTCGCATCTTTCGTCACTCCAGGGAATCCAGGGAGTCAGGAAAGTAGGCTTGTTCGAACTGCTGAGGTGAAAATACTATTGCCGGTGACTGTACTCTGGGGCTTCAACATAAGGTTAATTACCAGCTTAATAATATATTACTTTCACAGGAAATAGAACTCTATGTTTTACGGCTTAAGATCAAAGGGGATGGTTTAAAGTTGTCTCGTTCATTTTACGAGGGTTTCTTTGTAGATAAAGGCCCTTTGTTAGAGGATATTTTAAGCTGTCTTGATATTAAAGATGGTATGTGAGTGCTTAAGCCATAAAATTTTGTTTTATTAGGTACCGTCAGAGACTATAGAGATATAGACAACCACAGCCTAAGAACTTTTTGAAGCTCATGTCGATTACGCCATCTATGTCAAAGATGGCGCAATTGACATGAGCTTCAAAAAGTTCTTAGGCTGTGGTCGTCTATATCTCTATAGTCTCTGGTACCGTGATACGGGATGACTTTAAAATACAGGGGCGACTTTGACGAAAACGATTTAATCGTCTAAATCGTAATACAAGATAATCAAACCTGAATCTATTAATGATTTTGATCAACTTTCACTATGGGCTCAACTTTGTAAATTTACAAAAAGAATAAACCTTCTCATACATTTTCATCTACCTATCCTTGACCTTTTCTATGGAACAGCTATTTTTTTTTACAAAGTTGCTCCCATAGTAAAATTTGATCAAAATCATTAATAGATTCAGGTTTGATTATCTTGTATTACGATTAAGAAGTCACCTTGTAGATTAAGAAAATTGAAAATAACGCCGCTTTTATGACCGTTTGAAATCCATCAAAGTAGCCCCAAAATTTTGTAAAGTCACCCCATTTCACGGTAATGTCTTAAGACACGTCAGCATCAGCAGCAATAACTGAGTGGACGAGGTTTTCAAAATGATCTCTACACGATCTTGTCGTAGGTTTTTGGAGATCCCTAAAATATATATTTTTAGTCCTGCTTTCTTATTTGCCTATAAGATATATTTTGACAAGTATATTCAAAACGTATACTTTATATACGTTGTCTTAGGGATTTTCATACCATACAAGGTGTAACAAAAATACTGGTGATCCTTTAAAGGGCATAATTGGTATCGTATTCTAATTACGAAAAAGTAAGAAAATAATTTTTTCGCGCGAAAAAAAATTTTGGTTTAGTATGGAGGGTCGGCCAGCTGGGACCACCTGTACCATAGAAAAAAAAAATTTTTTCGCGTCCAGAAATTTTTTCTTCTACTTTTTCTTAGTTATAATACGATACCAATTATGCCCTTAAACGGATCACCAGTATTTTTGTTACACCCTGTATAATAACAATATTGCCGGAGCCTGCCTTGCGCCGCCGCCGCAGAGAGGAACCGGTACAATCGGCCGGGCGATAAGTTACTAAATTATATAGAGGCAGCAGATCATTCGTTGAACTCAATCCTTACCGGCTTGCATATTTTAAGCACTCGTAGAAAAACTATTGTATACAGTGACATAATTATTAAGCTTTTCAATCTCATACGTTACTTAGGCCACTCAACAAGCTAAGTGGCCTAAACATGGTACTCGACGGAAAAGCTTTTCATTATGTCACTATTGTATAAAATACTATAACGATGACGTGTATTTTAACGGTTTTTAAAAGGAGGTTCTCAATTCTGTTGCAAGAATATGTTTTTTAATTCGAAATATTTTTTTAATTATTTTACTTCGGTTCCAACCAACTCGTTGCGTTTGGTCATAGCTATCTTGTCACTTTCAAGCATATTCAAATAAGCCTCTCTCACTCTTCTGTTCGAAGCAAAGTACGTGACAGATATGTTATCCTAAGCCGGTATGCTCAGAAGCATTTGAATAAAATTGTGATATTATTCTAGTACAAGTACCATTCGGCGAACACTTAGGCCTGGTTCCCACTTGTTGGACGTAGGATCCGGATTTTAATCCGTTCCAGAGGCAGAACATTTTATATCAAGCTATTCACACTTGTCCGACACGATTTTGTATGAGGCGCCGACACACCCGATTGAAAATCGGACCCGACGGCTGGGAAAGTGGGAACGGGGTCTTACGCTTTTAATTACTCGAAAACAATATTGAATCGGTACAACGTACGACATAAGCGCCCGCAAAATGGTACCTTTAACAAAATAATGCCACAATTGTAGATTCCTTATCGCATTTGCAAAGCCATGAGCGCTCAAGGAATTTGTAAACATGATACAGCATTTTAAATCTTACTCATAAGGTTTTAAAGTATAAAATCGCATTTATATTTAATAGAAATGTTTAATATAAACGTTTAAATCTGCTTAATATGTTGCAAGCGGAACGTTTCACAACATTCCAAGGAATGTACCCATTTCATGCCAGTATGCCATTTCCTTTACATATGTGGGAGAGTTTATTGCAAGGGACCGCTTTATCGATTTACAAGGACACTTTTTCCCTGGACTGGCACAAATTGCTGTGCTAAAAAATATCGATTATTTGCGAAGCGGCTTTGATAAATTAGACATACTGATATTAAGGGGTCGGCCACGCGCATGTGACACCTTTGAAGTTGCAAGCATCAATAGTCCTGGTATAAAAAAAGATTTCAGCTCAAAAACATTTATTTTGTTGTGTGTGTTGATCCAGAGCCCTGTTAACCCCAGTCTACTCTATTTAATTAACAATAACAACGATAACTGCTGACTGTTATTGTACAGTTAACGCCTAAAATATGTGTACTCTTTTGAACCTTATTTCACTGGAGTAAGTTGTACTAAGTTGTTGTAAAATTGTACACATATTTATGGCGTTGACTGTACTAAGCAATTTTACTAGGGATGGGAAAAACAATTGTTTACATAATAGAAGGTCGTGGATAAAGCAACGGCTTATTTCGTTTTATTTTTAGTAAATGGAGATCTATTAGATATTTCGAGTACTTATTTGACTGAGGAGCCGAGCGTAGCGAGGCGACGAACGTCTCCGTTTTCACTGGTACGACGATTTGGCAGATTTATGTGTGTGTATTGGTTGGTTGGTTGGTTGGTTGGTTTGTTGGTTGGTCAGTGTCGGTCTAGAGGTCGCATTTTTCATCCGATTTCGATGAAACTTGGCATGTACGTTCCTTGATTTATTTGCCAAAAATTGTCGAGCCATTTTTTTGATTGGAGGGAAAATGAGGGGGAAAAGGGGGGAAGTTTGCTGTCGCGTTATTTATGTTCTCCGAAGTCTACGGTTCACAGAACCACTAGTGAATAAATCGTTGGTTTTACTGCCTACTTGAATGTTCGAAAAATCGATATGGTATAAAACTGATTATTAAACAAAATAAATTAATTATAATGACAGAGATTAGGTACTCCTATTCATTAATTTCTAATCCAAAAATCTAGATTTCCAGTCTACAGTCGATAAAAAATCGATTTTTATTTAAGAACTCCCATATTTTCCGATCGTTTCCAGTTCAAAAGATATTTGTACAAACGAACTTCTTGAACGCGCGAACTTATTCAATTGAACGTTCAGCCCGGTTGAAATTTATATTGCGGGCGTGTCCGCTTCTTTACCGGCAGTTTGTTTGCTTGGTAAAATTGAATATCATCGGGTAATGTTCAGTTTGTAAAGTATTCTACGGTTGCGACTTCGTCCTCGGTCGTTATGGACATAATTGGAACAACGAAACCCGTCTAGTAAGATTGCAGTACTATCCTTATTGCTAGATCTGGGCATCTGACAGCTTTTAATGGGTGGAGGTCAGAGTTACAGACTAGCAAAATCTTTGAGTTGGATAATAGTAGCACCAAAATAGGTAAAAACTGCCGAAGTTGTCTCAGTTACAGAGAACTGGGGCTATATTTTCACATTAGAACAAAAAACATTGCATTTTATTGCGGAAACCAAAACAGTAGGCAATAAACCATGAATTATATTGATTTAAAACCAGTACTCTTGGATTTGTTTTCTTGAAGTGGTTTGCATTCTTTGACCTCCACCACTTTACAGCTGCCAGATGTCTAGAGTCATAAATAAGCATAGTAAAGCAAACTAACGAATGGGGTTTCACCGCTCTCATTATCGTGTCATATCTGACGTGGCTAGCTCTCCGTCTATTACTTTCAACTACGTTTTCAACACGGGTTGAATTTAGGCGACAAATGCACGGAAAAAAATCTTCAACGAAGACAAATCCATTTGGTCAAGACAATATTGTTTCGTATATATGTGGCCTAGAAAGTGGTCTTCAGTGTAAATATATCTTGGGCTAAAGATATATCATTAGTCCAAGACAATATTATTTTTATACGATAATATTCTTGCATTACTATTCTTGGCTGAAAATATCTATGTCCGTGCTATCTAATAAAAAGTTATATTTCTTTATTGGGTAAAAATTTCGTAAAACTGAATACAGTATTTTGTCCGACTTGCCCTTACATATATGTTTACTTAAATATGCAAATAGTTTGAGCGGTCTAAGATTCCCTTGGCTTTTAGATAATTCTGTATAAGTCCACAACGTACTACAGAAATTATAATTATTATACCAAACTATTTTGGAAATTGCCATTTGCGGGCCAACTTGGTCCCACGATTAACTAGGGTACTTAATCCAACTAAATATTATGCCTTATCAGGGAACGGTACTCTAGGTTACTCAGACCAGCATTATTTTTACTCTTTTTTGTACCATAACTAATTACTAGGGTAAAATGTACAATAGTACATTACGCACCTAGGGCGGTAAAATAAAGAACGGCTGAGATTGCGGGTATTAGCGATTTGAGGCCTTCTTTATTACCGCCCGTGGTTCGTACACAATTTTACGTCTCTCTGGGCGGTAAGTGAGATTTGCCGCCCACGGGCGCTGCGGAATATCTCACTTCACACCCAGGAGAAGACGTAAAATTGTGTACGCACCACGGGCGGTAATAAAGAAGGCCTCAGATCGCTTGTTTATGACCCTTACCTTCGGTTCGGGCCACAAATACCCGCGATCTGAGCCGTTCTTTACATTACCGCCCTAGGTGCGTAATGTACTATTACGTCTTCTCCTGGGTGTGAAGTGAGATTTGCAGCAACGCCCGTGGGCGGCAAATGCCACTTATCGCCCAGAGTGACGTAAAAGATTTTTTGTACAACGTGTCTTTTTCGAGTATTACGTGTCAAAATACTAAATTTATTACAGAGTTTCCTTCGAGACCACTTTATTAAAATATTAAAAGAATACGCGTTTAATATTAAAACAAGCACTAAACAAGAAGTACCCTTAAAAACGTCAAGTCACTAGTTACGAGAATCCAACCGAAATTCTCAACCAGATGCCTCGCTATTTGCCTGAATTCCTCATTTCTAAGCGACTACGAACCCTAACACTGATTACATAGAGTCTGGTTCAGCGTTAGAGGGAAATTGGAGCAATCCAAATCTTTAGATGCATGGAATAGTTGGGGATTTAGGTGACCATGGAGTTAAATATTAGTTCTGATTTGTGGCAAACCGGAGACGAAGTTAGTCTTGAATTCTGAGGTCTGGTCGTACCACCAGAATTATGTGTCTATTAAGACGTATTTAATAGTATTTTAGGTTATTCAGACCAGCACTATTTTTACTTGTGTTGTGTTTATTGTGCTGCACGGAGAGAAAAATTTTACTACAAATAAGTAAAAAATAGTAATTCCTAGGACAAGTAAACGTTTACTAAAAACAAGGAAACTTTTACCAAAAACAAGTAAACGTTTACTAAAAACAAGTAAACTTTACTAAAAACAAGGAGACGCGTACATGTTTTTAGTAAACGTTTACTTGTTTTAAGTAAATTGTTTACTTGTCCTTGGAATTACTATTTTTTACTTGTTTCTAGTCAAAATTTCTCTCCGTGTGCGTGGCCCCGGCTTTAGAATAGTGCCACCCCGTCTCTTCTCGCGGATGTCGTAAGAGGCGACTAAGGGATAAGGGATAAGGGAACCTCTGATCCCTACTGCTCGTGAGAACGCTGTGGTGATTTATTTACTTAATTAATAGTCATCCGCATGGCGGCGATGCGGTTCGCCACCCATCACCTCTCGTTCTTCACGGGGGCGAGAAGTGGCTCACGGAGAGCCGTTTTGCTGCATTGATCGTAGCAAATAGAAATCCGTGATCTCTGCCTACTCCTTTTGGGATATAGGCGTGATTGTATGTATGTAATAGTATTTTATATTATACAATCGTGACATAATGAAGAATGAAGCTTTTCAGTCGAGTACCATGTTTAGGCCACGAAGCTTGCTAAGTGGCCTAAGTAGGGTATGAGATTGAAAAGCTTAATTCGTTTTTTTATTTATTTAAATTTTATTTCACAAAACAAAAGAAAATCTACAAATGGAGAAGTTAATGCCATATGGCATTTTCTACCAGTCAACCTATCACTATAATTGCAATAGTTGTAGTAGTTGTAATTATGTCACTATTGTATACAATACAATACATTTTCACCTCACTAGCTCGGAAAGCCCTTTTTGTTTGTTTAATATCTATTGTGAAAATCGCTTTTTATCCACATGTGGTGAAAGAGTTTTGACATAAGTGACAAGTGGCTTAAGTGACATTTGACAGCTAACAAAACGTAAAACGTTAAAAGTGCAGAATTTTTAACATCGCAATTAATGAATTGCATCGAGTAAAAACACTTAATACAGTCTGACAACTTTATTTTAATTCATAAATATCAGCATTCAACATTCTCTTTGTAAAAACGGATAAATTGTTCTGACAGCCGAATAAGTCTACGTACGAACAAAACGCATCTGACATTTACTAAAATCTTTTACGTCAAAACTTTTCATTTCAATTCATTCATCATATCAACGTTAAATATTCGCATGTTTTTCTAGATTGTTTTGTTAAAAATTAGTGATTCGAGTGATGAAGAAGTATTAAACACCTGAGGAATTACGGGAAACCGAGCAAAATGCACCCTTTTTCTTATTTTCCTCGCTGTAGTGAGGTGAAAAGTTTTGTGTTATACACGGGTGAAAGTTATTTTACGTCTCGTGTATTAAAGCACTCGCTACGCTCAGGATTCTATTTTTGAACCACTCGCTTCGCTCGTGGTCAATAATAGAATCCTTTCGCTAGCTCGTGTTTCAAATAACACTCGCACGTAAAATACAACTTTCACCACTTGTATAACAAATAACTATTCTACAAGAGCTCAATGTAGGCAAGCCGGTAAGAATTAAGTTCGATGAATGCCTAACAACCTGATCCCTCTATACAATTTAGTAACTTTAATCTCCCGGTGGACTGTGGCAACCTCCTTCCCGACAATAATATTAATAGTCAAATTCTTTTTTTTTCTACAAATTAAAAGTAGCTAATCGCTTTGCTTGTTTTGTGGGGGTGTATACATATTATGGAGGTACAGTCAACGCCAAAAATATGTATACACCTTTGAACCTTGTTACAATATAGTAAGGTGCAAAAGTGTATACATAGTTTTGGAGTTGAGTGTATTTGAAGTTCAACTTCCCGGGCTTCACTGCAGCAGAAAACAAGCATATGCATGAAAGTCTGAAAACTTTAATGCAATGAAATGGGATGCATCTAGTTTGAAATATTTTCAGGAATAGTTTACGACTGCGCAATATTTACTAAGTATAATTAATTGCTGAAGTTTGTTTCAGAAAATAACATTTTAACTGGAGTAAAATATAAATAGCTGCCGGATGCTCGGATGTAATAAAAACTCAAAGCAAGCATTAACTAGAGCCCGCACACGTGTACCCCCGTATGGGATAGATATATAGATGCCCATAATCACTTCTACAGCATAAAACAGAACAATTTACCAATCTTTTCCTTAGCCGACACAACTTTCTAGGAAAACTAACAGCTTTTCTCGTAGCAATCACAGAAATTCTTGAAGAAATCGCGCATTATATCTGTTTGTTACCCTCCACTGCTAGAAGTAACGCGTGGAGGGTAATAGAAACTATGACAAGGACCAACGATAATAGCACCTCTCTGCCGTATCTATTGAAAGTGTAATAAGACCATCCCGTTCTATCTTGGTATTATTAGTTCCGTGTCAGATCTATGGGTGGTATATCTATGAATAAAAAGGATAGTTTAGCAAACTAAGTACAGGGGTTTTGTTGCTTATTATGCGTCATATTTACCGTGGCAAGCTCTTAGTCTATATTAACCGGCAAAATAATGGTCGCTCATGGATAGCTCTGCTGAGCTAATAACGTTATATTTTGGTTAAAGCAATGGCGCGTAGTTACGGTGTCCAAAAGGTAACCGGGTGGAAGTGTTATGGAGTTTTGTTTTCACCCGTCGCCCCCTCATTTTTTCCGACTTCCATCTCTAACGGATTGATAACCTACCGGTGGGTGAATATCAATTTGCATGCTTGTTCTTCATCACATACTGCATATGAACATGTCATTCGTTGTGGTTTGAAACAATTGATGACTGGCATTTTTGGTGCCTTCGTATTCCGATTAGGGAATACAGCCCGGGTTTTTTTAGTATGATGAAACCCGGGTTTCCGCGTAATACCCGGGTTTTTTCGTATTAAAAAAACCCGGGTTGCATTCCCTAATTCCGATTGAGATCTGAACTCTTGGTGTAATCGTTTCACTAACGTAACGTAACGATTGCGTTTGCGTTAGGTCATAATTCGTATGGGATTTTTTAACACAGCACACCGAGCGGAACGTATCTAAAACTACATAATCGAGTAGAGGTACTTCTATAGATACTAGGTGGTCTAGTTTTCGATACGTTTCGTAACGTTAAAGCAAACGCAATCGTTACGTTACGGAAACGATTTCCTTAAGGGTTCTGAGTATTCTCGATGGAAATACATTATGCTTTAATCCGTAGGGAGCTTAAATACCGCGAGCCATCCGGTTGCTTCATGGACACTCTGTAACTACGCATTGCTCTAAATATTATACGTCATAGATTAGTAACAAATCGCTGTATTGTTCACAGAGCACTTCCACTACATCAAGCGCGTAATCGGGGCGGACTACGTAGGCATTGGTGGAGATTTCGACGGAGTCAATAGGTAAGGAAATATTATCATATTAAATTACATAATTATATGATAGAACAAACAAAGAGATGGGGCGGATTGTATTTCCTAATTAACGATTACATTTCTGTAGAATCTGCAAGATTTGATGCATTTCATTTTTCGTTAGCCTATTTAAGTATTTAGTGTCCCACTGCTAGGCAAAGGCAGGCATCTTTTTCCCCATTCGACCCTGTTTGTTGACATTTTCGACCACTTTTTACAGTACGCGTCCAAGTCATCCCGCATTCTCTTTTTTGGTTTGCCTCTGCCCCGGTAGCCGTCCAGTGGGAGCCACTTTGTAGCTAGTTTGGCCCATCTTTCCGCATCATTAAAGCATATACTTAAATACACAAAAAATATATACGGGGTCAAGCTAAATAAAACCGTTTACAAGTAGAGAGAGAAATATGAAGTTTCTAGTTTAATGTATTTTCTTTACCCGGCCCCTACGGTACCGGTGCTACGTCAAAACAAAATGGCGGCCATCCGTCATTTAAGGGCCCAGTTCACGTCGGTTTCCATTCATTTAACATCGCATCGATCAACTTAGCGGTATTGGCCGATGTCAGATTTGTGAATAGATATGAAATTAAAATGAGTAACAAAAATAAGAGAAGTGAATAACGAGGACTATTTTTATTACTTAATTATCTAGTTTTGCACGATTTTCATGTTCAGTGGTGACGGCTATACATAAATAATAAATTTGGTAAAATCTTACTACAATATTTCCTACTAAACTCAACAACAAAAGCTTTAAAAAGAATGAATATTATTAATATTTGCGTCCAAATCTTCAAATACTTATTTTTAACGTCGCCATCCCGTATACGAGTATCCTTGTTTACTACACAAGTGTTTTAAAACGAGCCGATTTCTTTAAAAACCTGCGATATCTCCTTTGAGCGGCACTTCATTACTCTCTAAAACGTTTCGCGCTCGGCGCGGGCCTTTGATTGACGTCGATCCAATCAGGGCACGTCACGTGCGGCCTGCACTAGATCACCGCACACTAGATGCAGTGGGTATACCGTAGACCTATACCTACGTATACGTATACCGCATACGTTCCATTTACAGTACGCAAAAATATGGAAATTAGATCTAAATCAACGGTATAGAATCTGCTAAAAACTACAAATTGACCTGTAATACCTCCAGGAGCTCGTCGAAATAGAAACCACGATTGCATTCGGTAAACCCTGTTCATTATTGTCAAGTCTTGAAAATAGTTAATGGATTGTTCCACTTCACCTAAAACCCGTTGCATGGTATTTACAATTTTAAACGTTATCTAGGATGTTAGAACATAATATATACACAGGCAAACAAATCGAGCTGCCCGCATCCTCTTCAGGGTCTTGTTATGTTTATATAGTTATGTGTTAGTACCTACAACTCATAAGTCTGCAGTAACTGAAGTTAGCTAAACTTCATGTACGTAAGTTGTTTTGTGAGTAAACTTACTGATAAGCCTACAGAGATGTGAACTCGCGGACTCCGAACAAAAGGGCTAGCAATTAAAAGCACTATAATAAAACTACTAAACTAAACTAGCCGTGGGGTCCCCGGCCTTAGAATTGTCCCCCACCATATCGTCCCGTGGTTGCAGTAGGAGTCTGCTAAGGGAACATACCGGGAGATGGGCAGCAGCATCTTCCGAAAGCCTAAACAACAATAAACAAAAAACCTGCGCGCGCCAACCCGCCTGCCAAGCGTGGCGCGTATGGCAACCCCCCCTTCCCCGCCCCCCCACCTTAAAGGGGAGGCCTACGTTCAGCAGTGGACGTCTTATGGCTGAGATGATGATGATGAAAACAAATCTATTATAACGACTTTCACAGCAAATACAAAAACAAATTCAAACGCTTTGGTGTGCATTCACATTTTTTGTCCAATCAATCAATCATGTAAACATAGGTAATTGGGTAACAGTGGTGGTATAATAATAGTTTATGTAACTGTTACGTAATAGGGGTCCTAAAAACACGAGTGTGGTTTTATGAAACGAACGAAGTGAGTTTCATAATAAGATCACACGAGTGTTTTAAGGCCTAATTACGTACAGTTGCATACACTGCTTTATCTACATACATATTATAAACCCTAAATGACGCGTTCTAAAACTGTTGAAATGGCTGCCATTTCACAGATTGCATCGCCATGGCCAACTCGATTGTGTCGGCGGGGCGCGTGCCGGCGGTCGGAGGATCGCGCGGCGCGGCTGCCGGATTTTAATAATGATATCGAATTTTTGCTTATTATTTGATAATAATAACATCGTTACAGATAAGACATTTGTTCTAACTTCCAACAAAACAGTCTCTTTTTATGGTGGTCATAACGTGCGGTTTTTGAACGCATCATGGAGGGTTTATGATATGGGTGTAGATAAAGTATATAGGAACACTATGTTTCGCCGATTGGCATACAAATTCAAATTTGGCTGTGCAAGTAAGTATTGTTTGCCAATATTCTATTACGCTTCTAGGTCTACCAAACGATCTAACATTAACAATGCGATGTCTTGTGGGCCGTAATCTATGGCGTCGAATCTTTGAGAGTCTGTCTCTCGGGAACTGTAAGAGATACTTAAGCACAAAATAGAATATAGTACAGCAGCAGAAGTAGCTAAGGCGCCGTTCATTTATTACGTAAGACGATTTAGGGGGGGTTGTCATGTCTTACTTCTTACGATAGGAGGATTATCATCCTCATTTTTTCTGAAGGAAGAGGGTCTAAAAGTGGCAAAAATTGTCTAACTTAATAAATGAATGACGCTTAATGGGGTGAAGTGCTCAAAATTGTCTTGCACGATTCTATAAGTGAAAATGTGATGTAATGATTGTTTATAAAAAATAAAATCGGTTTTTTATATTGTATAACCAAACGTACTTGTACCGTTTCATTGATTGGTCGATATTAAAACGTTCACTTTTTAATTTAAAAAAAAGACCTTTTTATGTTTTAGCAGCCTAGGTGCATTACACTAACTTTAACAGCTGTTCCGTTTTCCATTAAGATATAATAGATTTAATATCTGAGAAAAAGTAATCTTAGAAACGTTGCCTGAATACATTTTAGTGATTTTTGGAATTTTTGTCTGTCTGTCTGTGAGTTTGTTCGCGATTGACGCAAAAACTACTGAACAGAATTTCATGAAATTTTGTATTTTAAGAGTTTATACCCCAGGGTAACATATAGGGTAGTTTTTATCCCGTTTTCCATTAAAAGGTACCTCTTTCTCGGTTGTCAATAATTTGTAAATGCTAATCTATTGAGAAAAAAAAAATGATATAATAAAAAAAGCCTTTATTGATTTAAAAACCTAACAGTCATATTCAACAAGTAGGTACCTAATTAATATTATCAACGTAGCTCGGACAATTCATCGCAAAAATTAATTTTGTATGGAACAAGATGCACTCATTTAACACTTTTTGGGTTGTGGTTATGAAAGTAATATAGAAATATACTATTAAAATACTGTACATAATACAAATTTAATATATCTTGTTTTATTTCGGTGTTATATTCATTGTGCGACGTTTTGCGATGAATTGTCCGAGCTATGTATTAACGAATTATCCGGTACTTTTTAATTAAAAACGCTACCATTTTCAAAGTCAAATAATCTATACATATAATAAAGGTGAAGAGGGTAAAAAATCTGTACATTGGAGATATTAGTAAAAAAATGAGTTAGTAGCTCTTAGAATCGATAACAGAACACGTTTCGACGATTTTTAGAATTTTTGTCTGTTTGTCTGTTTGTCTGTTTGGATGGGGAGAGTTGGCGTCAAAACGCCTGAACCGATTTCGATAAAAACTTCACTAGCAGGTTCAACAGACCTCTGGTCAGGACATAGGCTATAAAAAATACGAACATTTTGGATTTAAGGGGGTTTAAGGGGGGTTTAAACTTTGTATGGGAAATGAATATGAGTGTTAAGCTCAAGCAGCAAATTGATATTTGTTTAACTACTTTCGGTTAGTTTATATTCATTCATATATAAATAAATAAATGGGTTAAATAATAATATACTGGTTAAATATAGTGGAAAAGTAAAAAATACGTACCATCAAAAGGGGTATCTAGATATGTCTTTGGCTATACGATTAGGTAACGCTATCTCTCACAGGACTTTGTCACTAACCGAGTCCTCCCTACGCAAAATCTGACCACTACATATGTAGTTTAGGTGCATACTAAATGCAACACGAGTTCGCAGAGATTTCCCTAGATGGCTATAGTAGGTAGGTACTATCTATGCTACCTCTTTCTTCCTTCTTTTTGCTGAGGCCTAGCGCGCTAGCACGCGGTTTCTTAGCAACGCCTATCTCATCAACAGAGCTGTTGAAAACACTGATGATATTGCACGAAATGGCGAGTAAGTATAATACCAAATTGTATTCTCTACCAGTCGTCAACCATAGGGCCAATATAAGCCTATGCAAGGGGAAAAAATAAATTAGAATTACAAAATTCAACAAACTGTTAAGTTGAATGTTAAAGACGGAAGAAAAATCAGTTTTGATAGAATTTACGTAATAGATGGTTAAAGGGGACTCGCATAAAGAAAAACACACTACTATTGCTCTTGTTACCAAAAATGTTTGAATGTTCAAGATGGGAGAATTTTCCACGAGGTGGTTGATAAAAGGGGGAGGGGGTCGGTGAGCACCCCGCGAAAAAGGAAAAAAAAACACACCGGACTATTGCTAATTGTACCAAAAATTGTTAGGTTAAACATTCAAGATGGGAGAAAAAGAGTTTTGACAGGGTGTGTCACGTGCCGGGGCGCAAACAAAGGGGGGCTCGGGGGGCGGAGCCCCCCGCATAAAAAAACACACCGTACTATTGCTAATTATATCAAGAATTGTTAGGTTAAACATTAAAAATGGGAGAAAAAGAGTTTTGATAGGGTTTAGAACGTGACAGGCGGCAAAGAAAGGTGGGCTCGGGGGGCGGAGCCCCCCGCATAAAGAAAAAATGCCCGTACTATTGCTAAGTACAGCAAGAATTGTTAGGTTAAACATTCAAGATGGGAGAAAAAAAGTTTTGACAGGGTATATCACGTGCCGGGCCGCAGAGAAAGGGGGGCTCGGGGGGCGGAGCCCCCCGCATAAATAAAACACACCGTACTATTGCTAATTATACCAAGAATTGTTAGGTAAAACATTCAAGAGGGGAGAAAAAGAGTTTTGACAGGGTATATCACGTGCCGGGCCGCAAACAAAGGGGGGCTCGGGGGGCGAAGCCCCCCGCATAAAGAAAGAATACTCCGTACTATTGCTAAGTATAGCAAGAATTGTTCGGTTAAACATTCAAGATGGGAGAAAAAAGTTTTGATAGGGTTTAGCACGTGACGGGCGGCAAATAAAGGGGGGCTCGGGGGGCGGAGCCCCCCGCATATAGAAAAAATTCATTGTACTATTGCTAAGTATACCAAGAACTGTTAGGTTAAACAATCAAGATGGGAGAAAAAGAGCTTTGACAGGGTATATCACGTGCCGGGCCGCAAACAAAGGGGGGCTCGAGGGGCGGAGCCCCCTGCATAAAAAAACACACCGTACTATTGCTAATTATACCAAGAATTGTTAGGTTAAACATAAAAAATGGGAGAAAAAGAGTTTTGATAGGGTTTAGCACGTGACAGGCGGCAAAGAAAGGGTGGCTCGGGGGGCGGAGCCCCCCGCATAAAGAAAAAATACTCCGTACTATTGCTAAGTATACCAAAAATTGTTAGGTTAAACATTCAAGATGGGAGAAAAAGAGTTTTGACAGGGTATATCACGTGCCGGGCCGCAAACAAAGGGGGGCTCGGAGGGCGGAGCCCCCCGCATAAAAAAACACACCGTACTATTGCTAATTATACCAAGAATTGTTAGGTTAAACATTAAAAATGGGAGAAAAAGAGTTTTGATAGGGTTTAGCATGTGACAGGCGGCAAAGAAAGGGGGGCTCGGGGGGCGGAGCCCCCCGCATAAAGAAAAAATTCACTGTACTATTGCTAAGTATACCAAGAACTGTTAGGTTAAACAATCAAGATGGGAGAAAAAGAGTTTTGACAGGGTATTTCACGTGCCGGGCCGCAAACAAAGGGGGGCTCGGGGGGCGGAGCCCCCCGCATAAAAAAAACACACCGTACTATTGCTAATTATACCAAGGATTGTTAGGTTAAACTTTCAAGATGGGAGAAAAAGAGTTTTGATAGGGCTTACCATGGAATAGGCGGTAAACAAGGGGGGCTCGGGGGGCGGAGCCCCCCGCATAAAGACAAAATCCACCGCACTTTTGCTAAGTATAGCAAGAATTATTAGGTTAAACATTCAAGATGGAAGAAAAAGGATTTTGACAGGGTGTATCACGTGACGGGCATCATTTAGGGGGGGGCTCGGGGGGCGGAGCCCCCCGCATAAAAAAACACCGCAGTATTGCTAATGATACCAAAAATTGTTAGGTTAATCATTTAAGATGGGAGAAAAAGAGTTTTGATAGGGCTTACCACGGAATAGGCGGTAAACAAGAGGGGCTCGGGGGGCGGAGCCCCCCGCATAAAGAAAAAATCCACTGTACTATTGCTAAGTATAGCAAGAATTGTTAGGTTAAACATTCAAGATGGGAGAAAAAGAGTTTTGATAGGGTTTAGCACGTGACGGGCGGCAAAGAAAGGGGGCTCGGGGGGCGGCGCCCCCTGCACAAAGAAAAAATCCACCGTACTATTGCTAAGTATACCAAGAACTGTTAGGTTAAACATTGAAGATGGGAGAAAAAGACTTTTTAGCTCGCCAGATCGTCCCACTCACATGCTTATCTTGACCATGGCTGACACAGTCCAATCTTAGACGCTTTCCGTCGATCTTTTGGGATGTCGAAGTTATATGGAAGAAGTCGGTTTTAGCTAAACTGCTAAACTGACTTTATAAAATTTTACAAGTAGAAAGCGTTCAGCAATGGACTGTTGAGGATAACGAATAGTAACAGAATAAACTGCAACACACGCGAGCGAAGCCGCGCGGGTACAGCTAGTACTTAATAACGCTACCGGAATGCTCAACTTTCGGCGAGCAGCGAGCTGTAAACATGTTTTGCAAATATAGTCGTTAGTTAATACGAAAATGAACTTTTCCGGAGCGTACGCAGATTAACAAGTACGAAAAAGCTTTTAGGATTTCCCGGTTTTGTTTAAGTTTTTTTAGGTTTCGGGGGATGTGGGTGTGGATTGGAGTTTTCCAAGTATATGGTGTAAGCTTCACTGGTTTTCGAGGGTCTATCGGACCTACTCGTATAGTCAGGGATGACAAAAAATCATCTATCGATTTTTTAGGGTTCCGTAGCCAAAACCCTTATAGTTTCGCCATGTCCATCCGTCCGTCCGCGGGCTAGCTCAGTGACCGGAAGAACTAGAAAGCTGAAATTTGGTTTGAATATGTGCATTAACCAAGCCGACAAAACGGTAGAATAAAAACGCGAAAAATATATTTTGTTAGGGTACCTCCCGTACACGTGAAGTGGGGGGCGAATTTTTTTTTCGTTTCAACCAAGTTGTGTGGGGTATTGTTGGATAGGTCTTTTAAAAATAATTAGGGTCTTCTAAAACAGTTTTTGGAGAAAACTAATACTCTCGGAAATAATAGCTCCGAAAGTTTAAAACAGGGCGTCGTCGTCGTCGTCGTCGTCCCCCATCTAACTTTTGAATCGTGGGTCCTAAAATTTTGAAAAAATTCATGAAACTGAGGCCTAATGAGTACCTTTAATGAAAACTATATTGAAATAAATCGGCTGAGCCGTTTTTGAGTTATCATTCAAAAACCCATAGTGAAAGGACGTAAGTAAAAATGACGTAAGCGCCGCCAAATTTCCCGTAAGAAACGACCTTTTGAATTAATGGTCTCAGTTTACGGAACCCTACACTGAGCATGGCCCGACATGCTCTTGGCCGGTTTTTATTTGCAACGACGGTTGCAAACAAGAGCTAAAGGAACAAGAGAGGTCAACAGTTCAACACACACAGGGGAGAGTCGTCAACACACTGGGTCCTCTTTGAGCTCTTTGGCAATCTTACTCACCAGCAGGAACACAACACTATGAGTAGGGTCTACTGCTATTTGGCTGTGGTTTTCAAGGAAGGTGAACATTTTTAATGTTCTATGGCTGAGCAGGGTTTTTTTCTTAATCTTGTGTTGAGGGGCCACTTGGCAAAAAATCTGTTTTAGCAGGGACCACTAACTGTTTGAAACCAAACACTTATGATGAATATCGTCAACTAAAGCTGGTACCGAAACAAATTTCAAAAAAGTGCTCAACTTATGCAGTAAATAAATAAAATAATTAAAAATTAAAAAACACGACTGCGTCTGTTTTAAATGATCTGAAAAGTTAAAAATAAGTTCTAAACATGATTGAGAATGTCTTTGAAACCTTATGGTTGAGACTGAGCCTTCCTACACCCTGATGTATTCTGGATCTTTTAAAATAAGTACATATTTTGCTTCGATTGCAGTCGGGGGACCTTTTTATGGGTAGGTATTGTGTTATACAGTTTAAAAGGTCCCCCGACTGCAATCGAAGCAAAATATGTACTTATTTTAAAAGATCCAGAATACATCAGGGTGTAGGAAGGCTCAGTCTCAACCATAAGGTTTCAAAGACATTCTCAATCATGTTTAGAACTTATTTTTAACTTTTCAGATCATTTAAAACAGACGCAGTCGTGTTTTTTAATTTTTAATTATTTTATTTATTTAAATCCTTTTAGTGACATAGAATAATTAAACGAACTTTGGATTAAGTAGTAGTCGAAAGCATAAAGACGATTTTTTTTTAACACTTTTTCACGTAAAAAGCGCTGGTAGTCTCGTATTCAACCCTCGGCTTGTACCACTGAGTTTTTTAAACTTATCTACGAAACATCATTTGATATTTACCAGTCGCTTTTCTGTGAAGGAAAATATCGTGAGAAAACCGAACCTAATCCCAAGAAGGCCCAGTTTTTCCCTCTGTGTTGAAAGAAAAGATGGCAGTCGCTGTCGTAAAAAACTAGTGCATACCCCATTGCATACCATTCATGGGATTCGGTTGCCAAGCCATGATAAACGCTAGGAGGATGATGACTTTTTTTATCATGTAAATAGATAGGTATTTACTTGTTTTTTAGGATCCAAGAGGCTAATTGCATGACCTTATACGTGACTTAGCGCGACATGAGTTGGCAGATCTATGGCAATAAACTTCTTGGTACCAAGATCGAAACCAATTTTGTTTAGTGTAGTTTATTTTAGCGTGTGGTCTGTGTCTTCAATATTGATAACAGAGGACACACCAGGCTACTTAACCTCTCACCTCATAAAACCATACTACGCCCCCAATTTTCTTCCCAGAAGCACCATGGCTACGCTACAGTATTGTTGAATGTAGGTAATTTTATCATCAAACTCCACAAGAACTAGCTTCTTTGGCTCAAAACGGTTTGGCTCAAAACGGCGTAGTGCAGCACTTTTTTTACGGTACTGGATGTTGTAAAGAAATATTTCAATAGCGCGAAGTAGAACATTTCATTACATTCAGTCAGAGCAATGACGCGTAGTTGCATTGCAGTGTCCGCGAGGCAACCGGATGGCTCGCGGTATTAAAGGTCATAGCTCGTTAGAGCGCCTCGGCAGCCGACCCACATCGCCTCGTTGCTCAGCGTCCACTCGTTGTCGAGTTGATGTAGTGCGTGCATGGCCATACAAATTCATATAAAGATTAACTAACCGCTCGAGGTGAGGCGGTGAGGGTCGGGTGCCGAGGCGCTCTAATGAGCTGTGACCTTTAAGCTCCCTACTTGCTGAAATGACCCACGTTGGACTTTGTCTTTCATCCTCCTCCCCTCAATTTCCAGTACTTTATATGATCCAGAACGAGCATGCATATGGCCATGTGAACCAGCAGGTCGGTAATCGTTTCATCAGCGTTAGAAAAATGAGAGGGGGGGGGGGGGGATGAAAAACTAAGTACAACGTGGGTCAATTTGGATTCCAAAGGTTGGTTACACAACACGTAGGGAGCTTACATAACGCGAGCCATCCGGTTGCCTCTCGGACACTAAGTATAACTACGCGCCATTGCTTTAACTATAATTATTCCTCCGTAGTCTCTAATACTTATTACAATTAAACATGTAAGTTTTATATATCTTTCGATTTAAATTCCACGCCCTTCCTTTGATTTTTGATTTCATTTCTAAAATGTTCGTATTAACGAAAGAAAACTTTCATATATGTATTATATACATTTCATGTAATCAGCGTGAAAAGCTCTTCATTTTGATACCCCACTCGATAGGTTTGTAAGATTTTTTTTTCTTAGGTTTGCGCAATCTGGAATATTTTGTCCGCCATATTGTTTTTACCGTGACGTCACATAGCCTATGTTACTCGGGAAAACGTAACGATTCTAATGATACCCTATACATCTAAATCGGTTCAGCCGTTCAGTTGTTCTAGTGGAACAAAGAATTTTATTTTACCCACATACATACATGAACGCTGAAAACAATACACTCTTTTTTTTGGGCAGTCGTGTAAAAAAAGAAACGATCTGTCAAAATATGTATAAATGCTAATGGAATTATTGTTAGTTACTGCATAATAGTCTCGAAAAGTTGAACGAAATCGAAAAAAACCTTACCGGGCTCTTAATTATTAGTTAAGCTACAAATTTAAAGTGAAGTTCGTGATGCATAGGTACCTATTAATTATATCGTCGCACTTACTTTGTGACATGAAAACTACATTTTTTATACTTCACAGCATCATAATGAACCCGAAACTAAAACATCTAAAGCTGTTTCCAATAACTTTGGCTTAAAGCAGAAAATCCAAGCTTAATCCAAGCAAAAAAATTAAAAAGTTTACAATGAATGCACCCAACATTCTAAATATAAATCTGCCTCCGAAACTACTGACACCTATCGGAGTCTAGCTCAACGTAGAACAACTCGAATGGGCATCTGAGCGGATTTCTGTTTTGAATTACTCAGTGAGGATCAATAAAGCACTTTTTTACTGCAAAGGGATCACAATGGCGTCGGATTAGATCCATTATAGTTTTTTTGGGGTTACTAGGTTTGTTTTAATATAAAGCCAGATATATATTTGTTTATTCAATTTTCCCCATTTTCATGCACCACGTTCATAGATCAAATGTTGAGTGTAATAATCATAGAGTAACTTATATAGTAGAGCAGCACAGCCTAAGAATGTTTTGAAGCTCAAGTCAATCGCGCCATCTGTCCGAAAGTCCCCTAAAGATAATAGCGTACTAGTAGTACACTAGTAGCTAGTGGAGTAGCAGTGCAGGTGACATTTCCTCTTACATTTTGGATATCTTTATGGGACTTTCGGACAGATGGCGCTATTGACTTGAGCTTCAAAAAGTTCTTAGGCTGTGTTGCTCTACTATATAAGTTACTCTATGGTAATAATGGTAAAAAGTCTATACTTAAACAATTTAGGGGGCCAACAAATAAAGTAAGTTAACATCATTTACTTATCTGTTTTTATACTAAATAAAACCTTATTTCCCAGGGTGCCTCGCGGCCTTGAAGATGTGTCCAAGTACCCGGAGCTGTTTGCTGAACTCCTGCGCAGCGGCCAGTGGAGCGTCCAGGAGCTGAAGAATCTGGCCGGGCTCAACATGCTGAGGGTCATGCGCCAGGTTGAAAAGGTCAGTTCTTTGCCCAGCTTGAGGCCTACAGTGTCCAACTACCCAGAAATATTTGCTGAACTCCTGCGCAGCGGTTAGTGGAGCATCCAGATCTGAATTTGGCCGGGCTCAAGATGCTGAGTCATGTGTGAGGTTGAGAAGTATTTTTAGCAGCAAACAAATCATGAGCAGAATGACGAAGTCATGCGCTCTTACTCTACTGTAATGACCATTACCAATGAAAAGTCATGTGAACATATCCATCCATTCTTTACTTTCCGTTTAAGGCCATTCTTCGATTCGGACAAGCCACGCCCATCCGTTAGAGACACGTTTATGGCTCCCGTGCATGAAAGAAAAAGATGCAGTACTCTTAAGGATCAGACTTTTTGGACAAACTACTATAAATAAGCGAATCTAGAGAGTTTTGTCTAATTTTGCTTCTGTGACTTTTTAGATACACCAGAATACCATATTTTTTACTTAGTTATATTGCTCTTATAGTTTATGTAACTTGACTTTGCATCGGAGGCGATTTTGATATTAACACTGTTTTATCATCAGGTCCGTGACGAGATGCGTACAAACGGTGTGGAGCCCGAGGAGCACCCGGACTCACCCAACGACAACGGCAACTGCACCAGCAACGCCTTCTACACGGAGTACGTGTAGGCCTCTCGGCCTCTAGGCCTCCATCTGACAAAAATAGCTCTAGAAAGATTCTATTTGTCTAAAAACACCATAGCAGGGTTTATAATTTTTTACACTTAATAAGTTTAGGCCTCTAGGCCTCCATTCACACAGAAAACAATAGATAATGATAGCGGTCTCGATAGAGCTTACAATCTGTTATTTTATACTTAAGGCCTCTAGGCCTCCACAACAACAATAGCTCCAGAAAAATATGACGTCTAGATACACCGTTCAAGTTGGATTGTATATGCGCCTTTAGCCATCCGCCAATGTAGATCAAAAATGACAAGTAAATAGAACAATCAGTTTGATACGCCGTTCCTTTCAATTGTATGAGCCATCCATACAGCCGACAGAAACAGCATCTAAGGACACCGTATACGAATAGGCCCCTAGTCTATCACTTGCACCGTTGCTCTAGTAATCAGCTGTCTCCCTCATCACCTAGGCAATACAGTCCAGTGAAAAATAAAAATATAAATAAAAAACAATCGAGTATAGGTAGCTAGCTAATCATTGATTATAACTTAGACGATTATCTCACTGGCGCACAACCTCATGAGGTGATGGTGTGCAAGCATGAGTGCTATACACATGCAGAGCGCTGTCTTGCTCGCAGCAGCAGTGTGAAACGCCGCCTTATGGCTCCTGTACAGTTAGAGGGAGCTAGCGATATTGCGATCTCCTTCCGTCGTATAGCTGCGTCCCTATGATGGCCCATCATGTAGAGCCAGCCTTAAAGAAGCGTACCAATGGTATCATGTTTAAACAAATGTCTGTTTAAATTGGACTCGATTCCCATTCACTAATTAATTGTGATGGTGATGTATTAATATTATTACTGAAATTAAATACTGAATAACTCAGAATATCAATTCGCAACATTTAAAATTCAGAATTTCAATCGGATATTCAAATGGCCTCGATTTTCCAATATCAGACTTTAATACCCTTGTTTGACTTTATGTGAACATTATTGCGTTATTTAATTTACTTTCCCAGTCATTTACATTTCATTTCATTTTGGCTTTTCATACTTTATTAATATCAGTTTTAATAACTTTTAACGAATGTCGTTTTCAAGAAAAGGTACTTTGTCAATCGATCAATTTATAGTCATCACAGTTCCAGTTTTACTTCAAGAACTTTAAGAAAGAAAATAAAACACCGCACTTTAAGCACAGACTTAATGCGCCCTTGAGGAGTTCTATTGTGGTTATTGTATGATTTCTATCTCACGAAATTGCTAATTCCCATTGAATCGACTAAATGAATGAATGAATGAAAAATGTTTATTTTCAGGCGACTAGGGACCCATAGATAAATACCTTACAGACTAGCATACATATTATGTTATGAACTAAAACTATTATTTTGGTGACACGGCGGTAATCTGTTGTGCCACCTGCTCCGGTGTAATATTTGAAAGTGTCCGAAACACTACACCCTTCGGCCAGAAGCAGAAATGAGAGTATCGCTGGAAAACTTGACTCTTTAAATTCACAAAGGGCTCGGAATACTATGTAAATAGACCCTGTAGATAGCAATTAGGGTTGCCACCTCTTTTGAGAGAAATACCTATAATACATGGCATTATCTATGAAAAGGGACCTTATCGTCGATGGCGCTTACAACGCGCGGCGTGGTAATCGTATTGCGTTGTCGTTAACAATGGTGTAAGCGCGTTCGACAATAAGGTCCCTTTTCATAGATAATGTCACATATTATTAAACGCAAAGCTAAATAAAATGTAGTACACCTTGTTTACAACTCATGAGATGAGACTTTTCATAAATATGCTACTTTTGCTTTACATTTTTGTCATGGTACATCTAGACAAAGCCTAGAACAAACAACAACAGAAACTGTACAGTCGACGTCGAAGGTATCTTTACATTTTTGCACCTTATTAAAATGGAGTAAGGTGAGAAAGTGTAAACATATCTTTGACGTCGGCTGTACATAGTACACCTAATAAGGTCCACCGTTGAGCATTGGGCAGTTAACAATGTGGTCGATGGTACCATTTTTATATGTACAGTCACAACCACAGCCCTAATGGTAATAGCTATCCTCGCAGAATTGATTGCTCTGTTAATTAACAATTAAGCGGTTAGCGGAGTGTTTACCGACAATTAGCTGGTCATAATTAGCCTTTATGTCCTTCAAATAAGGCTTATATAGTCAGTCAACAGTATGACCGATGGTAAATGAGTGAATCTTTTGGAATTTCGGGCTATTGACGATCAAACGACTAATTAGCTGAAATAACTGACCAATATTAGCTATGTTTCAGTATACACACAGCCTATATAGGTACCCATAGCCAAATCAGTCATGTGTAAGTTGCAGAAAGTATCAAAACAGTTGAAAACTTTCACGAGAATGGAAGAAACGGAAATTTTCAAATCCTCAAAAATCTAAATTATGAGAAATTTTTACGAAGTTTTCCTATGCGAAAAATTCCGTACTTATGGAGTCAATAGCTATGTGCAAAGGCGGAAAAGCTATCGCTATCACACTTGACTTGGACAGTGAAGTTTTAATGACTTTTTAATTTTACTTGACATCCCAAATCCCAACTTTGTAAACTACATGCCGTCGGCGGGCGGCGTTGTCGTGTTAATCCAATCAGCTCGGTGTAACTAGACTTAGCTTTGTTGTTGTATAAACGGGCTTATTTTATAGCATGCTTTAACGCACGCTGATTTTATATAATCCCTTTTATTCGTGAGACCGTCAAAGAAACAAGTTTTTTTTCTTTACAATGAACGGAGCTAGCATATTCAATATATAACCATAACCATTAGATGTAATCACTGTAATCAGTGTTGTAGATGCATGATAGATGTCCTCTTCCGTGCACAATATTTCGACAAGACAGTCTTTTGACAAAAGTGACAACTGTAAGTATTGTCAGGGCCCTAAATAATAAACATTACAATCCACAATTACAAATAACAAATACATTTCAAAAATCGGTTTATTAAAAATTACAATCTACCCACCAATATGTCATTGTTACACTTGACAGATTTGTTTAATTGTAACTACAGTTGGACATAACGCGTTGTAATTGTTATATGTAATTGTATATTGGCTCATTTTCTATAGAAATTCATGACAATTTTTGAATTGTAGTTGACAATGACAATTTTGTAGCCATCAGGATTTTATTAAACAAAATTCACCAGCTACATTGACACGAGTTCACCTGTCACCCTGTGACAAATCAGTAAAGTTTATTGAACGCAATATGAGCACAATTGGACAAATTTGTCGTTTTTTGACATATTTGTCGGGTTGTAATGTTTATTAAATACGGTCCCTGTTGTCATGACAATTTTTCACTTATCACTCAACTAATCACTTATCCTTGTTACCTTTCACAGTTCAATGTCACTTTTGTTAAAAGGCCAAGGACGTATAGAGTCGAGCTTTAAAACGAGAAGAACTAAGTTATAATATTAAATAATAAAACTTAGAGCATAACGGAAACTTAATAGACAAACTATCACATACAGCGAAACTTAAAGTCTACTTATTAGATAACTAAGACATCATTTTATTTGAGTTTATACTTTCTTCAAAATGACAGTCCAAAATGTAAAATGTATAAGTTTTTTTTTTCTAACGTGATATCGCTGCCTCGTTATCTATACGTCCGAGTCTTTCACGGCCCCTCGTGTCTACATATCACCAAATATATATGTAATGTTACTTATAATATCTCTGTGCTCAGTCTTTTTTGTTGAACAAAATTTAGGTCTTCCATTTTCATAGTGGAAAGAACCTGTGGTAGATAGTTTAAAATAAATGTAATGGCAACTGGCAACCTTGATAATCATGATAATGAAGTTAATACAGTATGTTCCAGAATTATCTTGTGATAAACACAATTTGATGATATATAATTGGTCGTCTCCTCAACATTTCATCAACTCATTATGCGTACATTTATTTGTACGTATTGCGTAAGTATGGTAAGTCGTCTTTTGTTCCAATTGCCAAAGTTGCCAACGTAGACAAAGTTGTCAGAGTTGCCAGTGCCAAATTAAATGAAATAAATAAAACTTCGGGTTAATCAAAGTTTCATTTAGATAAAGATTATGGGTAAGAAACGAATGGTTTGATATAAGGGTAGGTAGCAAATAAAATTTTAACGATATTTAAAAATGAAGTTAAAGTAGCTACTCACCCGAATGAGAGAGCGAACGTTAGAGGAAGATAGATAGTATTGACAACCGGATACCTTTTAAGGCCATTCCTCGATTCGGACAAGCCACGCCCATCCGTTAGAGACACGTTTATGGCTCCCGTGCACGAAAGAAAGAGATGCAGCGCTCTTAAGGATCAGACTTTTTGACCAAACTACGATAAATAAGCGATTCTATTAAGTTTTGTCTAATTTTGCTCTGTGACTTTTTAGATAAACCAGAATACCAAATTTTTACTTAGTTATATTGCTTAATCTCTTATAGTTTACGTAAGCCAAGAAAAATAAGGAGAAAAAGGACCCAACTTCGGATTTTTTTTCTATCGAGGCAACTTTCAGCCATCGTACGTAGTCTAATAGTACATATCCGAAAATAAATTCAGTCCCTTTTCCCGTTTAGTCACTAGAGGGTTTGAAAAAACCAATAATTTTTCAACATAGCCCCTTAACATCAAATTGACAAGAATTTGATAACTTAAAAAAGGCAAACACGATCGATTTAAATAATTTCTAATTTCTTCCTCTAACGTCGCATCTTTGAGGGTTTTGGGAAGCTGGATATAAAGTAAGGAGGAACTTAAATGCTTATGATTTTTCATAATTTTAGACGTAGCCCTCAACATTGATGACTCTTCGCTACATATAATATATAGTTATTCAGTAGTGTTATAATGGTGTGTGTTATATTGTGTCTCCTTTTGTAAATCAATCCATCAATTAATAAATATCTTCTTCATCTTAAATTTATTGGTTTTCACATTTTAGTTATCGTATCCAAAAAAAAACGTTACTGCATATTCTCAAAAGCGGTAAAAAAATCAAAAAGGAATTAAGTGTTCAGTTAATATTCTGAAGGGAAATTAATAACTCAAAATGGTATTATTTATTAAAGTGGCTAGTACTATTCTTTACCTATACGTACAATACATATTCATGTAAGCTGCACGGTTAGCACAGTGTCACAGTATGTCATGGGCGAGATAGACATCTGTCACTTTCTCATGAATAGAAAGTGACATGTGACATGTTACATGTCTATCTCGCCCGCGAGATACTGTCGGTGTCGCTAGCTATAAGTGCTGACGCGAGATTTGTTTCGAACTGTCAACATTTTCATAGACATTCAGCGCCAGCCTTCGTGAATCCTGTGCACACTCTCCAGTTGCGTTAAAGTTATATTTACAGTCCGTGACTAAAAAGAACCTTCGGGTTTTAGAAAGAGACGTCGGGTATCAATCGACAGTGACACATGAAAAAGCAGAACAGCAATATTACCTTCGTGTGTCATCGCCGATTCCCGATGATTCTTCTTAAAGCTCACGGACTGTACCAGAAATCAATCATAACTTTATTTAATAATAAGATTTCGGACACGCCAACCTGACGATGAGGACCGAACTTCTCTTTCACACTCGCACGAACGCAGAAAGAGTAAAAGAGATATGTCCCCGATCGTCAGATTGGTAGACTACTAATATAACATTTGCACTTTGTAGCGGCACTTTGTCACTTCCGAAGTCGATGCGGAGTGAGCGCGGTCTGACTATAAGCAATTTCGACATAATTTATTTTACAGAAACTATACTTTTGATTGCTTACATTACTATTATATTTATTAACATTTGTTTTATACGTCACTCTAGGATTAGGACTTTAAATATGTAACTGTGAAACTATGTCCTCATTTTAGTGTTTATATATTTTGTAACAAAATAATTTTCATAGTTTTAATCTATATCTCGTACTCGTGTTGAAGTGTGCCAAAGTTTATAAAAATATCGGCTGTTATTTAATTATTTGGATAATTTCGGAGTCGTATACCTAGTCGTATATCTATTGCTAGCAATAGAACAATGCGAGATAGAATTTGGAAAAAACGTCCAAATTTTTTTTGAGATGATAAGTAGTAAAATATTTTTTATGCATACAATTTGGTCGCTCTACTCAATGTGCCGATGTCACTTCCCATAAAGTAAACAAATGTCTACTACATACATATTGTTGATCACTTCGATCAGTTACAAAGTCAGAAAAAGTGTGTCTGGATAACGACCCAGGAATCACTCTGTATTATTGCATTAGTGCAGAAGTGAAATTCGTGTAAAAAGGGGTGACTTTAAGAATAATGGGGCTACTAGGTTCAGATTGTCATGGATGGAGCTAGTCTAATCCATCCACTTATCCACATGTAATACTTAATATTGAAACAATTTATGAAATGTCATGAAAACATTTCAATTACCTCTTTTTGGTGACAGAAAAAAATGCACCAAACGGCTATCGCGTCATGTATCACTTTCGCCCTTACATACTCATTAGAACATGACAGCTATGGTGACAAGCGATAAAAACACGACCATATTAGGCTGGCTGCTAAATAATTTGTGATTGCAATATATGTATTTAACTCTAATAGTGGCGTTTGAAGTACATAAAGTTTTACCATGAAATAATAAATAATCATTACCGATTATTAATAAACTTGTTCTCATAATATTTACTGAAATGTGGTTTAAATCAAGATAAATTTGCCATTCTGCATAAGCTATTGCCAATATTAACATAAATAAATGATTGTCTGTGTTATCGCTAGCATTTCCATTGTTTTAGTTCCAAATTAGTTGTAGGCTGTAGTACTTTAAGTACTTGAATGCCACTATTACCAAATACAACCTAAATCTTTGAAATCTATTGAATAAAAAACTAAATTGTAAAACTTACCTAAATGACGAAGTTATGTGAAAAATCGAAAAACTTCAGATTGTAACAATACTGGGAAATGAAATTTTCCACTTACTAAAAATATATTTTAATAAAACTGTGTATGCCGAAAGGTATTTTTTTTTCGAAACAAATATAAAAGAAGTCCACATTTTTTCTCACAAATTTTGTCTTGACGACAATAACCAACCACGTGTACGAGAGCCACTCGAAATTGAGCTGTGAAACTTATAATATATTAATGAGAATAAATATATTATTATATAATATACTGTGGAAAAACTATTTCTTAGAAATTATGACTGAACAATTTTTGAAACTTTATCATGTAGCGTTACTAAGTGTTTGTTTATTTAATATTTTTGACACAAACGCATTGTAAAACGAGTATCTGTCCTGTTTCCCAAGCACAAAATCATGTAAGAAATAAACAGTAGAAGGTAAGATGTCGTTTTATTTTTTATTGTATACTTAATAACCTTTAAGATAATATTGTGTATTTATCTTTGAATGACTGCTACCATTAACTGTATCTTTTTACCCTAATTTATAACACGTAATTTAAAATGTATTCAATGCAAACCGGGTTTCTTTAATATGAAATACTAAAAAAACTGGCTTACATTCCCTAATATAATGCTTAAGCAAGCCGTCAAAAACTTTGCTGATTAATGTCGCCCCATTCGAAGTAACCCCATTATGGGGCGAAATTGTCATATAAAATTTAAAAGAATCTTCTTTACATTTATACTTTACGGCTACCATGAGTTTGACATTAACATTTTTTGTTAACGAGTAACGAACTTTCCATCTGTGCATCTCGTTTACACTAATATGTTACAAGCAAGATGCACAGATAGAACACTCGATACTCGTTCTCGAAAACGTCAATGTCATAACTCATGGTAAGCGTTCTTTTCTATATATTAATTTTCTTACTGTAAGATATACGTGTACACATGCGTTTGTGTGTCCGCCCGGCCCACAGGTTTCCACTCGCACATACATTATTCTGTACTTACTTTTCGCCGTGGCCCGGGCGGACGTTTGACATTTTATACTGTAACAATGTTTTAATAAACACTTTCCTGTATATTTAACACATTATTGCAGTTTTATTTTAACACCTAATCGGCTTAAGAGGATGCCAACAGCTTAATTTCATCCCTATCTTTTTCAGCGCGAGTGAAAGAGAAACACTGCGTTACGATTAGTATGGGAGCTCAATGCAAATTTTGCAAAACGATACATTAAAAAAAAATTACGCATTAATTGAGAAAAATAAAACTATGAAGCTTTTAGTATTAGTCTGGTATTAGTGTGGTGAAAATTTGTCCTTTAGTATATGCAAATGTTTAAAGCTAATTTTAAGATGTAAATTTGCAATTATTTTCTATCGGGCCGATGTCGTCCAATCGTGTATCGGAATTAACAAAGCTCTTCAAAATATAATGAATTATTAACATATTTATTTTTTACTTTCATAAAACAAGTAGTTATACCTATATGACTGTTATGTAAAGTCAATTTATACTTTAAAACCGAAAACTTTACTAACAAATATGCCTTTTTAGTATAGATGAATTATCGAGAGCGTGGAATTGCATATGTAGTAGTATTGTTTGTGTACAGGCATTCTATATTTGAATCCGCACACAAAGAGGCCCAACACGGTACAACCACTACATATGCAATTCCACGCTCTCGATAATTCAACTATACCTACAGTCAGTATCAAAGTAGCTAAGCGGGTAGGGTGTTCAAAATGACCTGGACACGGCTTTTATTGTTAAGAGAATAAGAGCGTGTACGTGTAGGTAATTTTGAACACCCTGCCCGCTTAGCTACTTCTGCTGGTACATAATGTCTCCCAATAGGTTGAGGAGGTTGAGCTAAAACATAACCTCGATAACGTAGCCAATACAAAACCCATTAAACTAAACTTTAAGACAATTTCCAGAGGAAATTGAAAAACTTGGCCTAATATCACTCCCTATAACCTCTCGAACCCTACAGTGTTACTCTAAAAGCAACCTTGTATCTTAAGTGTTAAGGTTCATTTCAGAATTCCAAGTAAAGCGAGTAAGGAGGTTTTTTAAGTGAGTAGAGAATATGCCAAGTCAGTAAGCCTATCACTTGATTGACACGTCAGTATCTCGCGCGCGAGATAGTCTATCCGTCCTTTTCTGACTGTGTCAATTAAAAAGAGACGGGTAGTCTATCTCGCGCGCGAGATACTGTCGCATCAGTCATGTGCTAGGCGTGCAGGTTTCGTCACATCATAGAATAACTTATATAGTAGAGCAGCACAACCTAAGAACTTTTTGAAGCACAAGTCAATTGCGCCATCTGCGTAAAAGTCCCCTAAAGATACCCAAAATGTAAGAGGAAATGTCACCTGCACTGCTACTCCACCTAGAAGGTACCAGTGTACTGCTAGTACGCTATTCGTTACTAGGTGGAGTAGCCGTGCAGGTGACATTTCCTCTTACATTTTAGGCATCTTGTGTAAAATATACATCGTGTAATCCGTTGTAGCTAGATTGTCCGTTTGGAATGTTTGGATAACGTGCACGGGCCTGGTAGAGTATTCGCTATGTGCGAAGTGCATGGTGGGGGTAACGAGAACGATCGCAGTGCACAATGTGACAAGAAATTAAACTGAAAAAGCCCCTGTCAGCTCTCAAAATAGTAAATCAGCCAGTGGCATTTCATATCAGCGCCACCTAGTAACGAATAACGTTCTAGTAGTACACTAGTCATTACTAGGTGGCGCTGATTTTATCTCATACATATTGGCTCTGTTTAGGTGGCTCTGAACTAGATGGCGCTAAATGCTCAGAGCCTCAAAAAGTTCTTAGGCTATGGCCGTCTACTATATATTTAAGTCTATGATATAAGCAAGGAATATAACCTATTCATAAAAATTAAAAAAAAAATAGTTTGAACACATGCCCAAGAGATGGCGCAACAATCATGCACACAGCGACAAGGTGCGTGAAATATACATCGTGTTACAGGATTGAGCCATGATTGTTTAGTGTACGGGCCCGATTGCCGGGCAGTTCTCGTTAATTGTATTTGCAACCCGACGGCTAAGTAATCAGCTAGCGACGTTGACGAATCGGGGCTGCCACAGACGCCATTTTCAAACAGTACGGCTACCATGAGTTTGACATTGTCATTTTTCGTTAACGAGTAACGAATTTTCTATCTGATAGTTAATACTTAGGTACTTCGTATTTTAAGGCAGTCACTGCAGTTCACGGCAACATGATACAGAACTCCGCCGCACCGCCATATTGGTTTAAAGCGACTGCCGAAGGAGCAGCGCCGGCCCGAGCCCTCGATCAGGGTAGAGCGAAATCGGGTTTTGGCGCCCTTCGTTGAAGCTTTTTAACCAAAGCGTTAGAGAAATAGGGTAAAGTCATAAATGAACTTTTAAGCTATTACCCCCACTTTAATATTTTTTTATGTATGTTATAATTATAAGTAATATAACCAATTTTAAACAAGTTTTTAATATGATTTGGCATATAATCTAGTTTAGAATAAGCTATTCCAAACCCTCTTAAATTAGAACTGTACAGTATTCTTATAAGAATGTTTGTGCCAAAAAATAGGCCAATTCACCCAGAAGATGAACAAAGTGCCCTGATTATGAACGGTTTGATTCAAAAGATGAACCAGTATAAAAGCAAAATCAAGTACCCAAATACGAATGATTTGACGCACAAGCAAAATTAGGAAATCGGGTTAATTTAGCTTTGTGCAATAATTGAAGTAAATAAAGGTATTTCAACTGTTTCAATTTAATATGGTTTCAACTTTTTCGAATTTAATAAACACTGAATTTAGTTAGATTAAGCTTTCAGCACGATATTCATGATTTTAAGTTAAAAAATAACATGCAAAATTCATGTTTTGGAATGCAGCCTAAAAGATGAACTAGTAAATTCTCGTTGCTGTTAGGTGAACAGTCCAGTTTCCATATTAAAGTAAACCCCGTGATAATATCACAGTGGTATAATAAAGTTTTTTTCATCTTTTAGTCATAAAATCAAGGAACAAAACGGGGCCAAGTGCGAGTCGGACTCGCGCATGAAGGGTTCCGTACCATTATTTATGAAAACCAGCCGTAGCTACTATGATATTATCGAATAAATTATTATCGCAAGGTCGTATCCGCCTAAGTACGTAGTTTTTGGAGATAACTCAAAAACGCCTAAACCGATAATATTTAAAATAATTTTCGTTGATAGAATTTTTAAGGATCTTCTTGATTTTTTTCATAATTTTTGGACTTACCTACGGTTCACAAGTTACAGGGGGGACACAATTTTTTAGACTTTCGGAGCGATTATTTCTGAAATTATACATTTCATCAAAAAATGCTGAAAGAAACCTCAATGTCATTTTTAAAGACCTATCCATTGATGTGCATCATGTTGATATTTGGTAAAAAACACTTTTTTGACAATTACTTGCATGTATGGAGTGCCCCCCCTAAAATATTTTTTCATAAAATTCACTACATAACTAAGTAGCGGCACACACAATACACTTTATGAAAAAGTTTAATAATGATACGTCGTATAGTTTCCAAGTAAAATGGCTGTGACATACGGACGGACGGACAGACAGACATGACGAATCTATAAGGGTTCCGTTTTTTGCCATTTAGCTACGGAATCCTAAAAAGCAATTTAAGACATAAATGGTGTATCTTTTTATGAGAATTTATAAAAGTATTTGAAAATACTAACCCAGGCCAAAAAGTTGAACGCCACTCATCTATTGCAAAAATCACACAATATTGGAACCATGACTTGAACAATAAATATTTCATAAAATAAGTTAAAATATGCTATTTAAAATCAAGTATGTTTCAATTTTATAAATTTATACTCAGTTATATCGATTTTGAACCACAATTCTTAATAAGATTTCCATTACAAAGGGCAATTTTGGCGAGAGGTATAGATTTGGCGAGCTCTCACGACCTCACACTTGGATTTATTATTTTAGAAGTACAAGAAAGTGATGCAGTTTTATGAAAAAAAAAACAATATTAAGGCCAAATGTTCATCTTCTAGGGGTCATTCATCTTTATATTTGTTTTGCCTTCTTTACGTTTTCGGCGCCTTTATCAGCCTTTATTTCCCGCCTGTCAAGATCAAAAGCAGCGATTTAAAAAATAGATAATTAATGTAACCCTAATAAACCCAATCGCTGAGAAAATTATAAGGTTTTTCGGCACCTTTATCAGGTTTTATTTCGCGCCTTTCATGATCAAGAGTAAAGATCTAAAAAAAAAAGTTAAATAATAGAATGCAATCCTGATAAACCCAATCGCTTTAAAAAATATAAAGAACGTATCTTTTTGGCGCCTTTATTCGCGCCCTTCATGATTAAAAGTAGCAAGTCACGCCTGATAAAACAAGTTGAAATAACATAAATACCAAAAAAATATATACCAAAAGGTAAAGGTACTATCCGCCGTCGCGCCACTCCACTTCAAACGTACATATTTTGCGCCTGCGCCACATTTGCTTTAAAACTTTTTTTCTCTTTGGCCATTTTGGCGCCCCCCTGCCATCCGGCGCCTAGAGCGCCCGCTCCACTCGCTCTACCCTAGGTCCGGCCCTGCGAAGGAGGGTTATATTTTTCAGGTACAGTTATGTCATGTCAATTACTTCGAAAATCTCTAATACATACATTGTTTGACGGATAACGTGAAAAGTGGCACTAGTTTGTAGGAGTGACAGTATAAATAAATAAATAAAAACACAAAAGAAATCAAAAGGCTGGAGAAGGCATAACACAGTAGAATTTTTTTATTCGACTTGTTCATAATATTTTTTGCTCTACCTTTAAATGAACAATATACATGTATAACAAAACCTATAATTATAAATTCTATTTTTTGTTAACCCCTGAAATAGCTACTTACACGGATTTTGATAAAACATATCTAAGATTATTGACCAGAAAACCTTAAAAGCTATATTTAACATAGTTCAATTGTTTTAGCGTTACTGGGCCAGAGCACAGATAGACACTAATTGCTATCAAAATAACACCCCTTTTTGCGTCTGTAATGCGGATGCGGATTTTTGAAAATGAGGCGTATAATCCGCGGTTACGGATGCGGATGCGAATATTCACAACATCCCTTGTCTGTATCTCATTCAACCGGCGTCAACCAGCCACGGCCTTACTGTCCAATTAGCGAGTACTGCGTAGCATTTCGCGATGCGATCAATCCTCTGCCAAATTCAGTCGATTTTACGCGTCGCGAACCGATCTTTTGCTCCGAATTCCAATGTTACGCCAAAATAAATACGAATCGAGGTTTCCTTCTCTTTCGAGACGACTAATAACCTGCTAACGGTTAAAGATAAATAGTCGAAATGAGTACTAGAGAGCCCATCAGGATATCATTAATCGAAGGAATCGAATGAGCTTCTGTCCGCATTTTTTCTGTGTAGTTAGCATTAGTATTCTTCATCATTGTATTTTTTAATTATTATTAAAACATCATGGCAGATATTCTTTTAGATGTATTAATTATCGCACTTCCATACTTCATTCTTCCCCCCTTTAATCCCTTTGAGAAATAATTTCCCTTATAAAAATATACACAGAGTAACTTTCGTGTTTATTATACTGGATAATTTGGGCGTCGTGGAGCAAGAGAACAACGCATGAATGATACAGAAATTACAGAACTTTAAGAAGGTGGTCATATTTTTTTAATCACCAATATTGATAATCGAACTCTCGCAGGAGCGTAAGCGAAGTGAGTTCTTACAAACAACTCCAGACCGAACTGTCACCTGGCTACTGTAACGTCTCGGCATTTGGATGGCTTTTTGATAGTTTAATATGATATAACTTTAGTAACATTTGTAAGTTCGTATATGAGCAGGATCGATCAAGTGATTATGGAGCTAAAAGGAGAAAAAAAATCCTCCTTAGGGTCTTGTTATATTGTTCAACTCGTTTGCAAGTAAATCGCGAGTTCTCAGTTCGAGGCGGACTACTAGTAATATAAATATAATATTAATATATGATTCAAATCTGATGATATATTTGCTAGCATTACAGACCACACCTTGATACTCGTAATCACTCGCGGCATTTATGGCGTCACCTGTTCCCTGTCAAATTTGTAGAGTTTGGTGACTGATTGACAGCTCGAGTGACGTAAATGACACGACCCGAGAACTAAACGGTCTTTTACCGCTATGGTTGAGACTTGCGGCCATCTTGGCGAGCACGGTGGTTTTGTTTCGGGAACAACTTTTTATTTCTTGTACATTTTCGGGATTCAGTGTGTAATATATATCTTTTTTATTTTTTTTTATTGTGCAGGGATTTAACGAACCAGGGTGCAACTAATGAAGAATTAGTCTCAAAACATGTGTAACCCCTGTTTGAGTTGGATATCCGTTAGTCCACGTGCTGTTTGTAGGGAGTAGCTATCTCCTTATAAAAAGCCAATCCTCACCGTACAATGTCGAGCTCTAGGAGCATACTTCGATAAACCGTACACTTTTCGCCATCGCCTTGACATTGGCTAAATTGTCCCAATATATGAACAGAGCCATTTATTTTCACAAAATCGGGTAATTCCGATAATGCCTAAATATAGGTTTAATATGTCTACGGTAACGCGTGAATCAAACTTAAGAAAAATAAAATTGTGTGTAGTACGGAAACCTTGACACGCGAATCTGACTCGCACGTGTACGGTTTTCTTTTTCATTTTTTACCCGAATATACTTACTTACTTTATTTCTTTTCCCGGCCATCAAACCGAAAAGATAGCTCTAATTGCACCGTATTTTTTCCGTTGATTTACTATTAAGGAAACGTATTGGCAGAATTAGTCGAACTCGCGGAGCGTAAGCGAAGTGAGTTCTTACAAACAACTCCAGACCGAACTGTCACCCGGCTACTGGGACGTCTCGGCATTTGGATGGCTTTTTGATTTGATAGTTTGTCCGACGATAACTTTAGTAACATTTTTCTGATCTTTATGAAATTTCTTGGGCTGTAGCAGAGATACATAAAATTTGTAAGTTCGTAAAATATGAGCCGGAGTGGTATGGAGCTAAAAAGAGAAAAAAAATCCTCCTTAGGGTCTTGTTATATTGGTCAACTCGTTTGCAAGTAAATCGCGAGTTCTCAGTTCGAGGCCGAATACTAGTTATTATAAATTCGGTTTTTTTCTTTTTTTTTCTACAATAATCATTAATTATTAATAAATACTTATAAGAGAAATATATAAATTAACTTTAGATTAGCTCCAGAGCTCATTGGGAAACTGGTGTCTTATAAATATACTTAATTTTAACTCAGGAATATAAACCCTACCCTTGAAATTAAACGGAATAAAAAAACACAGTGTATATATTAGTAACACGGTATTTTTTTTTAATTCTCGCTTAAGACCATCCGGCAGACCGTATGATTTTTGGCTATTTTATGTATACTATTTTTTTAATCGGGAGTATTTCATACACATTATTCAGGCCCTTGTAGAGTCTGACCACTTAAACACTGCCCGAACTATTCAAAAACAAAATGTGGAACGTATCCCTCATAAACATATTTTCTTTAAAAAAATATAAGCAATATGTTTACGCCGGGGATCGAATACCGGTATTATTTTCATATAAATTAACCGTTATTCAATTTCGGTATCTCGGTTGTTAATGTAAATTTTTGGATAATAGTAATAGTTTTATTACGTTTACCTAAATTACATTTCATAATATGATGTAAACATTGCATTTTAATTTTTAGTAATATGTACCGGTAACGTTTCCTGGTTACGATGGCCTTTTCATACAATGTAAAGCAAAGTCGTAACATAAATTAACGTATATAAGATTGAGCCTAAGGGAAATTCTCATTCTTATGTAAATATCCTTCAGGAATAAGAAACCATAATATATAATCAGAACTATGTCTCCATAACGACCTTAATGTCATCGCTAATTTAATTGCTCTTTGCGTGCTTTTCTTTTATCTATGGCCTTGTACGAAACACTCAATCTTGAGACGTATCTCAACTGCGTAAGGCTCATATTTTGTTAGGTATCTTCTATGTTAGGAGGTAGCACGAATATCTTCTTACAATAATTGGCGAGAGGCCAAAAAGGCATACAAACAGATTTATAGGAGAGCAAATACGACGGGTGTAGGGCACGAGCGGGGAGCGGGCAAGTATACGGTAACGTTTAGGGAGCCCACCGACTATCAGTCCATCTGACGACATCGGCCTGTAAGTTAGAACAAAAATTTTACAGCTCCGAACAACTGACAGGCCAATATCGTCAGGCCGGCTGATAGGGGGTGGGCCCCATTAGAAATAAGGAATAGGGTGACCCCCAAAAACATTGTTGGTACAGTCGCCATCAAATATATCGGAGCGGCCAAGGTACTCAAAAATATCTGAACATGCACTGTATCGCCTTGACAATACAGGCGTTGTTCAGATATTTGTGACCACCATGGCCGCTCCGATATATATGCGTAGCTAGTAGACTGCATTGTTATGTAAATAACGGAAGTGTGCCTTTACAGCTCAATCAGACAACGGGAAGAGACTTTTAATTTACAAGATAAATTAAGCTCGTAAATACGCGGGTTCAACCTTTTTTTTTTTAAATGTGTATTGAAATATAATCCCTCTGGGTCCCATTCGCAGACAGGATGGAACCTGGAGGCACCGTAAGAACTAGGAAATCGAAAATCTGGTGTCTGAGTCGAGCATCATATTTCATTCATATTGGAAACAAAAGCCGCTAGACTGCGATGGCGCGGACACGTAGTTCGTATGGGTGAAGATCGTGCTGTCTGGGGAGCATACTCTGGCCAGCCGACTTGTCGAACACCATCTGGGCGTCCTAGGTACCGCTGGAGAGGCGAGGTTCTGATGGACCTCACTGAGCTGGGCGCCATTGATTGATTAGCAATCTTTGGTGTCGGAGGAGGTGGATCTCCACTTTGGGACGCTGTGCCACTGCGGTAAATATGTGAGTAAAGAAAAATAAATGGCGAATATATCGGATAATTTTAATACAGTTCGGGACTCAGATGGCTGGTTAAGAAGTACAAGAATCTTACGACAACTGTCTCTAGGCATTCTCCTATGAAGGATATAGTGGAAAAGCAACCAAGCATGCCGAGGGAATATTACGCAAAACTCTGCGTAGGGGGCGGCACTAGCACAACCTGAGGGCCTACCGCGAAACACGAAAACAAAAGTTTCGTTACAAGGTTCTCTGTCACTCTTACATATTAGAGCGACAGAGAGGCAGAAGTCAAAATTACGATTCTTTCGTTTCACGATAGGCCCTCTGTAAACAAACCGCCTTGGTGCACAAATGACATATTTATTCGTTATAAATTATCTATGAAAACTTGTAAAAAAACTGTTTAAGGCCTAGTATCATAGAAATCTGAATTATAAAGAGAAGTGGTTTGACAGCTGCAAGCTTGTCTCTGAATCTTGATCGAGGCGATCAAGAAACGTTATCATATATTGTCAGTTGCATGACAACCAATATGGTATAAATAGCAAAATAAAATGCCGATTTGTGCCATAATTACGTGTAAAAATAAAATAATTAAAAATTAAAAAACACGACTGCGTCTGTTTTAAATGATCTGAAAAGTTAAAAATAAGTTCTAAACATGATTGAGAATGTCTTTGAAACCTTATGGTTGAGACTGAGCCTTCCTACACCCTGATGTATTCTGGATCTTTTAAAATAAGTACATATTTTGCTTCGATTGCAGTCGGGGGACCTTTTAAACTGTATAACACAATACCTACCCATAAAAAGGTCCCCCGACTGCAATCGAAGCAAAATATGTACTTATTTTAAAAGATCCAGAATACATCAGGGTGTAGGAAGGCTCAGTCTCAACCATAAGGTTTCAAAGACATTCTCAATCATGTTTAGAACTTATTTTTAACTTTTCAGATCATTTAAAACAGACGCAGTCGTGTTTTTTAATTTTTAATTATTTTATTTATTTAAATCCTTTTAGTGACATAGAATAATTAAACGAACTTTGGATTAAGTAGTAGTCGAAAGCATAAAGACGATTTTTTTTAACACTTTTTCACGTAAAAAGCGCTGGTAGTCTCGTATTCAACCCTCGGCTTGTACCACTGAGTTTTTTAAACTTATCTACGAAACATCATTTGATATTTACCAGTCGCTTTTCTGTGAAGGAAAATATCGTGAGAAAACCGAACCTAATCCCAAGAAGGCCCAGTTTTTCCCTCTGTGTTGAAAGAAAAGATGGCAGTCGCTGTCGTAAAAAACTAGTGCATACCCCATTGCATACCATTCATGGGATTCGGTTGCCAAGCCATGATAAACGCTAGGAGGATGATGACTTTTTTTATCATGTAAATAGATAGGTATTTACTTGTTTTTTAGGATCCAAGAGGCTAATTGCATGACCTTATACGTGACTTAGCGCGACATGAGTTGGCAGATCTATGGCAATAAACTTCTTGGTGCCAAGATCGAAACTAATTTTGTTTAGTGTAGTTTATTTTAGCGTGTGGTCTGTGTCTTCAATATTGATAACAGAGGACACACCAGGCTACTTAACCTCTCACCTCATAAAACCATACTACGCCCCCAATTTTCTTCCCAGAAGCACCATGGCTACGCTACAGTATTGTTGAATGTAGGTAATTTTATCATCAAACTCCACAAGAACTAGCTTCTTTGGCTCAAAACGGTTTGGCTCAAAACGGCGTAGTGCAGCACTTTTTTTACGGTACTGGATGTTGTAAAGAAATATTTCAATAGCGCGAAGTAGAACATTTCATTACATTCAGTCAGAGCAATGACGCGTAGTTGCATTGCAGTGTCCGCGAGGTAACCGGATGGCTCGCGGTATTAAAGGTCATAGCTCGTTAGAGCGCCTCGGCAGCCGACCCACATCGCCTCGTTGCTCAGCGTCCACTCGTTGTCGAGTTGATGTAGTGCGTGCATGGCCATACAAATTCATATAAAGATTAACTAACCGCTCGAGGTGAGGCGGTGAGGGTCGGGTGCCGAGGCGCTCTAATGAGCTGTGACCTTTAAGCTCCCTACTTGCTGAAATGACTCACGTTGGACTTTGTCTTTCGTCCTCCTCCCCTCAATTTCCAGTACTTTATATGATCCAGAACGAGCATGCATATGGCCATGTGAACCAGCAGGTCGGTAATCGTTTCATCAGCGTTAGAAAAATGAGAGGGGGGGATGAAAAACTAAGTACAACGTGGGTCAATTTGGGTTCCAAAGGTTGGTTACACAACACGTAGGGAGCTTACATAACGCGAGCCATCCGGTTGCCTCTCGGACACTAAGTATAACTACGCGTCATTGCTTTAACTATAATTATTCCTCTGTAGTCTCTAATACTTATTACAATTAAACATGTAAGTTTTATATATCTTTCGATTTAAATTCCACGCCCTTCCTTTGACTTTTGATTTAATTTCTAAAATGTTCGTATTAACGAAAGAAAACTTTCATATATGTATTATATACATTTTTGTAATCAGCGTGAAAAGCTCTTCATTTTGATACCCCACTCGATAGGTTTGTAAGATTTTTTTTTCTTAGGTTTGCGCAATCTGGAATATTTTGTCCGCCATATTGTTTTTACCGTGACGTCACATAGCCTATGTTACTCGGGAAAACGTAACGATTCTAATGATACCCTATACATCTAAATCGGTTCAGCCGTTCAGTTGTTCTAGTGGAACAAAGAATTTTATTTTACCCACATACATACATGAACGCTGAAAACAATACACTCCTTTTTTTGGGCAGTCGTGTAAAAACCGCAGTACGACTGTGAATTTGTGAAACTGTGACGTTAGTTATCACTGGTAAGACTAATCACAATTTATTTAAATAAAGATAACAGCGAAAAATATTAAAATACGTTTTCCATTGCTTGGCATTCAAATGACATCGATTGCTTGTTTTGTGTGCATTCCCCTTTGATGTTATCGAGGCTACCACGCAATGGACAATAAACATGTGGAATATGACAGTACTCGCAAAATTGAAATAACGTGTCAAAATATTGTCAGTGATGAACGAGATAGAGCTGCGAATAAGTCGATATGTTTAATTGTAATGTATCGATATTTTGGTGTACTAAAATAAGATATATGTAATTGTGACCATTTCAAGTCAAAGGTACAATCATTGTCAGTTGTTAATAAAGTTTATTTCTAAATGAACTTTTAAGACATTAACGCCTTATTGACAACCGATAATTATGTAAGTACCTTTGACTTGAAAACGTCACAATTATGTACGAATACGTAATTGATTTTAAATCACTTCACGTGTCGTTTCCGTGACTATAGAATTTGTTGGTCACATTTTTTATGCTTTCTACCGGATGAGACCATATATTTTATCATAATCATAATCATAATATCTTTTTGATATGATAATTACTTAAATCAGTGAAGACAGTGCTAACAAGGAAAAGAGTTAGCATTATACATTCTGCAGGGGACTTCAGTTTTGAACATTTAGGTAAAAATTTAAAATATGTAGTCAAATGTACATAATGAATGAGTAAATTCACCGGGGTGTGATTTTCATTAAATATAAAATAATACTTACCTTAGATCCTACACGAAGACCGCAAATACGAGTATATGTGACACGCTCTTATTTGTAGGTCTTCGTGTAGGAAGATACTATTGGTGCTGACTGTACCTACCTACTCAATTAATTTCAAAGTAAACAAGATTTGTTTTATTGTAATTTTTTTATAACATTAGTGAAAATCGTCGTTTGACTCACTAGCGGCGTTTGACTCACTAGCGGATATGTTTTTTTTTACCATTTTCACTCGTCTTCGGTCTCTACATCTCAGGACTTGTGAAGTAAAGATAAATGTCATGCTCTATATACTTAACTTAACTACTACTACTACTACTAGAAGAGATACGTACTGTACGTATGTTTACACTTTATTTTACACAAAAGAAGTAAGAATACAAACATGATGTAGGAAAGAAACAAAGTAGGTACAAAGGCGAACTTATCGATTCTAGTTAACCTTAGTAGGAGATAGTTTCAAAGTCGAAGTAAGTCTATAAAATTTGGTATCGATAGAAAATATTTTTGCATTTCCCATCTCTATCGAATGAATGAATGGAAGAATGAAGGTTTGAATGTTTGTCAAATTTCCATTTAAAGTAAAAAGTCGTATGTGATAAAAATATCGTATGAAGATATGACTTTTTGGCTCAAGGAGGAACGAACACAAACACGGAAGCGTTCGTTGACATGGTTATTGTGTAATTATAATCCATGTATCTTGTATGTGCACCAACCACAGTATAAGACTCCACGTAGTGGACTTGATCTATGTGTGTGTAACCCTAATACATACAATATTATATATGTAGATGAAATGCACACATGTTTGACCGTGGCGACACTGGTTTCGGTACTAAATCGCGATGAGACCGTGTCTCTTTATTCCTAAGTCAGTGCCTAGTATGTATTAAGAAGTCTATGGTTTACCGATGTGCTACTGCTGCACTCTGGTGGCAGAACATTGCAGTAATATCCCCTATTACTGTGCAATTTAATATCTTAGAATATTGGACTGAGCGTATTAATATCGTTAGCAACTACAGAATTGATAATTGGGTACACTATCCACACAGACGACTTTTCTAGTTTTAGAGATATGAGAAAATCAATTAGACATCTTGCATTACAGGATTAGTACCTAACTTAAACAAAGCTTGAGCAAGTCGCTAAAAAAATTGTATGTCATTTGTACGTGATTGTCTCAAACACGTAGAGTCGACTTCAAACATATTTTTGACTCCGACTATACACAACAATTTCGACTCAATCACTTTCATAATCGTAAACGCTAGCCACTTTTATTTTGCGCCGCATATGCCTAAACCCCAAGCCCCATTACAATTCATGCGCTCGCACGCGCACAATTAACCGCGCAAGTAATGCAGCCCGCAGCACTGCACTGCCTGAATATGTACGCTAACTTATGCGGAACACTGTACCCCGCATGTTAGGAGAGTAGAGCGTTCGCACGCGCACAATAAACCGCATAAGTGATGCACCATTGCACTTCCTGAATATGCACGCTAACTTATGCGGAACACTGTACCCTGCATGTTAGGAGAGCGATTGCACGCGCACAATAAGCTGCACAAGTGATGCAGCCTAGCACCCATTGCACTTCCTGAATATTTGCGCAAACCTGTATTGAACGCTGTACTTCATCCATAGTATTCACTGCAAATTTAGCTCAGTTCGTACATATCGGAGCGCCCAAGCTACTCAAAAATATCTGATCATGCCTTGACAATAGCGGCGTTGTTCAGATATTTGTGACCATCTTGGCCGCTCCAATATATCTGATGTCAACTGTACAGTCGAGTTATCTGTACACACGGACGTTCAAAAATATAATAATGCGAACATAAACCTTATTTGTATGGGTTTAAGGTCGTGTGCACATAGGTACTAGTAGAGTCTAATTTCATTGGCCCGCACAAGTACAGTTAACCACGCAAGTAGTATAGTGGCCTCAGGTATAATGCTAATAAGACTGAGTTACTAATTTTTAAAGCGGGCACAAAAACCTACAACGTAGTACCACCGATCGAAATAGGGGGCGTGCCGTTAAAGTTAGTTACTCAGTTTAAATACCTGGGGCATTGGGTAACCGCATCGCAAAATGATGACCTGGACTTGGAGAGGGAGCGCAGGGCGCTATCAGTGAGAAGTAACATGTTGATCCGCAGGTTTGCAAAATGCACAACAAGTGTTAAGTTAACCTTGTTCAGAGCTTACTGCCAATCGTTTTACACTTGTAACCTGTGGATCAGCTACACAAAGAAAGCTTATGGCGCCCTGCGAGTCCTCTACAATAACTCATTTAGGAGGCTGATGGGGCTGCCGCGCTACTGCAGTGCGTCGGGGATGTTCGCGGAAGCACGCACGGACGACTTCCATTCAATAATGCGTAAGCGCGTTGCGTCTCTGATGCGACGGGTGCGCGGCAGCGCCAACAGTCTTCTGATCACGATCGCGGAGGCTACTGACAGCCCCATACTAGGTAACTGGGCAAAGTCACATGCTTCGTTTGTGAATTACCTAAAATGACACACATATTCAGACATGATAATGATTGATGATGATGATGATGATTGTATTAATTTTATTTTTATATTCTTATTTAATAATTAATGGCTGTTTTGTTTTTATTTTTATTTTTATTGTTCCGTAATGTAATTTATATTTATTGGATTAGTATTTTCTTTATTTGACTTTTTTCTTAGTATTTGTATTATTATGTTTGTGTCCAATTAATTTTAAATGTAATTTTTGATATGAGCGAAAGCTTGAAATAAATGATTTTTATTTTTATTTTTTATTATAGTCCACAGCACTGCACTGCTTGAATATTCATGCAACATCGTTCGCTAACGGTATCGGTAATACCGAAGCTATGCCGATAGGGCTCATATGATTAGAACCCACTTAGGGGGGGGGGGGGGCATAGATTGATTCAAGGGGGGGAGGAAAGCGCACCGAGCCGGACTACAGATTTAAACTATGAAAGGTCTGTGGTACAACATATAATTAAATATGTGAATATGTTCAAAATGAGCTGGACACGACTTCATTGTTAAAAGAATAAGAGCGTGTGAAGGCCATTTTGAACACCTCTGTACGTACATAAGTAGGTACAGTCAGCGTACTTCTGACGCTGACTGCACCTACTTATATCCACCGGAACACATGGAGTCAGAGATCTCGCAGTGAAAAGGCCATAAAAACAAGTAATTAATCAGAAAAAGGCGATAACAATTCAAAAAACATATAATACTCGTATGTATTACCACGAAACTAAATCATAAATTTTTGATAAAACCAAACTTGATAATATTCATTATGGTTCATATTTATTTCAAAATCCAAGATGGCGCTGATAATTTCTTGTCTATAAGCACGCAATGTTGCTATTTTACCCTTCGCTATAGTACGAATGACCTCACTCATATTCCGTGAATTTCAGCTGAGAATTTCACCACCTAATCCAATACTGACTAGCAGCAAGGCGAGTGTATTCAGGAATGCTTTCAGTGGGTCCAGCAGCTGACACGACGGGCTGCGCGTTGTACATGACCCTGTAGGCCAGCTCCTGCAGATCTTTCGGGTCCAGAATATCCACAGCCCGTATGTAGTCCGTTAATCGCGGTCGCTTCTTCCTGTAATAGATCTCCTTCCCCAAAGACACACTAGAGTTGAAAGCACCAGCGCGCTCTTTCAACAACTCCAACTTGGTCATCTGCTTGGCGCGCTTCACGTCGCTCTCACTCATAGCACAGCACATCGACTTTACAACATCCTGCCAATTATGCAGAAAGTCTTCCGCGTCCATCTTGCCGCAAACGAAGTAAACCCCCCAAAGACCAACGTCGCCAAAGGCTATATAGAAGGTTTTGAAGCTCTCACAGAGATATGTGTCAGTGCAACGCATAGCTAGCTCCGGCCAGGCGCCGAAAATATTGTTCGACTTAGTCCAAGAGCCGATTATGTTCTTAAGTACACGCATGGACATGTAATCTTCGCTAAGAAAGCCTGGCGCTTCCACCGCCACTGCAATATGAGCGAATTCTTTAGAATCGTCACGGTAAATGACAGAAGAGGCTGTGTACCGACTGTCGCCAAGATCTAGGTCTGCGCAGGTCTCGGGCATACAGTCAAGCATGCTACCCACGCTGGAAAGTATGCACTCGTTCTGTACGGGAGCTGAACTCGCAAAAATCAGTCTATGAGGTTGGTAAATAGAGCACATGTACGTCTGAGCCATGCAGCCGTCGAAACGCTCTATATTTGTTGACGACCCGATAACCTTCTGCCCTAAAGTCGTACCTTGAAACGCAGACTGGATCAGGTTTTCGAAAACTAAAGTTTTGTAGTTCCTGTCACCGTCTTGCATCTCTAAGCATATATTATCTTTTTCGCGCTCGATTTCGCAAGGACTCATTTCCAATTGGTTGACTATTCCGCAGAGAAGGATGACAGCATTCTGTATCCACTCATAAGTGCAAGTGACAGAGAATCTTTGGAACTCCTGCGTAGTCTGTGCGTCAAGACGTGATCCCGAGGTGTAGACGAAATCTTGGATGGTGTAATGAGACATATTGGTTGAGCCCTTGAAAGCCATGTGTTCAATGAAGTGATTTATACCATTGTAAGCGGCGTTTTCGAATCGCGATCCTGTCATTATGTACAGAGAAATACAGGCAAGTGGATTGCAAGTTTGTTCGGTGACTACTCTTACTCCATTGCCTGTGACGCCCATTACAGTTTCGGGTTCCGGGTATGGAACAACTGGCATATTTGCGAGGCATTGACCATAGCGTCTAGTCGATGTTATATGTATTTTAAAAAGATTTCTAGAAAATATCCTATTCATTGTATCTAAGATGATTTTATAATTAAGTCAGGCACTGACGGTGATGTGTCAAAGTCCAAATGATGTCAATGACATAGACGGTAAATTCTAGACAATATTGTAGGTTCTACACAAAAAAAGATTATATATGTCACCGTAAAATTGTCAAAACCGTTAGTTTATAATCTAACTAGAGACTGTGCTATTAGAGAGATAAAAACCGTAAGGTACTGCTTACAATTTAACTACCTATAGATTATAAACTATCGACGAGGAGGACGTCATATTGTCAAACGTATGGCTTCTCGCGCTAATAGGGGATATTACTGCAATGTTCTACCACCAGAGTGCAGCACTACCACATCGGTAAACCATAGAGTTCTTAATACATACTAGTCCTTAAACAGTTTTTTTACAAGTTTTCATAGATAATTTATAACGAATAAATATGTCATTTGTGCACCAAGGCGGTTTGTTTACAGAGGGCCTATCGTGAAACGAAAGAGTCGAAATTTTGACTTCTGTCTCTCTGTCGCTCTAATATGTAAGAGTGACAGAGAACCAGGTAACGAAACTTTTATTTTCGTGTTTCGCGGTAGGCCCTCTGGTTGTGCTAGTGATGCCCCCTACGCAGAGTTTTGCGTAATATTCCCTAGTGGTCGATCTTACGGTAGGTCGTTAAGTGTTTATAAACTTAAAAATCAAACACAGGTGTCAGTTAGAAACTAAAGTGCTATTTAAAAAAAAGTCGGTTCTGGCGTTGGCGGTGTTGTTTTGTCGCAGTTAACCTAACACACTCTTCCTCGCTTCGCTCGTCGTCGCACCTATCTAGACTAGACTCTAGAAACTGACCAATCAGCGTGCGAGGGGCTTTACGTTTTGACAATAATTATGACGGTTCCGAGTCGATAGTTTATAATCTAACGAAAAATAATCCGTTAAATTGTAAGCAGTACGTTACGGTTCACAAATTTTCGATAGTTTACAATCTCGCTAGTTAGATTATAAACTAACGGTATTTACAATTTTACGGTGTCATATATACCTCATAGAGAATGCATTTCTTTTACCTAATTGATGAAAAGTTCTTATCTATCTAAAATCTCCCGGAATCCAACCACGCCTTTTTACCCACCGGTCTAATTCTTCTCCCCATACATTCCATTTGCCCCTTCCTAGATAACAAGCACACGTGCCCACCTGTAGCCGCTACCCTCGATAACTGTGTACCGATAATGGATTACCCACATCAATTTGCGCTGGATTTGCCTCGACATGTCCGAAGATCATATTCTAGTTTAGAGATTCGATGTCACGAGTTCATCATTTGGATAGTTCAGCTGATCATCGGTCTACTAAACTAGTAGTCCGCTTCGAACTGAGAACTCGCGATTTACTTGCAAACTAGTTGACCAATATAACAAGACCCTAAGGAGGATTTTTTTTTCTCCTTCTAGCTCCATAACCACTTGATCGATCCTGCTCATATACGAACTTACAAATTTTATGTATCTCTGCTACAGCCCCAAGAAATTTCATAAAAATCTGAAAAACGTTACTAAAGTTATCGTCAGACAAACTATCGAAATCAAAAAGCCATCCAAATGCCGAGACGTCCCAGTAGCCAGGTGACAGTTCGGTCTGGAGTTGTTTGTAAGAACTCTCTTCGCTTACGCTCCGCGAGTTCGATACGAGTAACATGAGGAGTATAGGAGTACGAACATTTGTGACTTCTAGCTTCGACTTTCTCTTTTTATTTTTAACTTGGTGAAAGCCATTTAAATAAAATATATTTTATTTTCATTTTTACCGTGTCCCTTGAATTCCGCAACCCTTTTACCTAATAATGGACGCCACGGAGCCAAAAAGTGTACCCTTTCAGTCACCATTTGAAATTTATATTAACACCGGGAAATGGTTTGCTCACTCTTACTAAAGTAGTATTTTGAATTGAGGACCTACAGTAATCTGACAGGTTTAACCCGTTTAACTTATGGCAGGAGCTGCTCTACTTGTCACGCTTTTTTATTAGACAACTACAGTCTAGAAAGTACCTATACAGAGTGTTTCCTGTAACATGAGTGTTAGCGACGTGCTCAAAATGGTTATTTTTTGTTATTAAAACTTATTTTGTTTGTTATGTTGGTACTCCGACAATTTGTATGGTTTAGCTATAAGTTGAAATTCGAAGGTAGATATACGTGTGACGCAGCGACAAGGTTCCAACGGTCTTGTTTTTGACCACCAGTCAGTCAGCTTGTCTATCCGCGCGCGACACACGTACATACTGCTCTCACATTAAAATAACGTGGTGTCTGTATCTTTGAAAATAAATAGTTTTTCGTGTCCATTTATGCGCTCGTTTTACTGTGGAACACGTACACCATTTACAATGAGCAATAAAATAAATCGTAGATTCTACTCCTCAAACAATAAAACTTTTGTTCAACAACTTTTAAAAAATATGTATTTTTTAGATTGTCTCTTTTTCATACAAACTAAATAGTATTTTCAATGTACGTTAAAATCCGTCCAATTGACATTGCTTGTCAGCCTACAGACATAATCAATTTCGGAATACATTGCGTGTTCGAATAAACTTTAAAGAGAAATAAAAATCAAACCATAAGTTATTTTTAAAAGTTGCTGAACAAACGTTGTCTGGTTTGAGGAGTAGAATCTACGTTTTAATTTATTGCTCATATTACAGGAAACACCCGGTATACATAGAGTGGTTAGCAGGGCTCGGACATCAGAATTTGCTCCATAGTAAAAACCGTTCTTTTTCGTTCTTTCGTTACTGTTTCATATTTAATCGAAAAATCCCTAATAGTAGGTACTCAATACAAATATTTGCCGCAATACGGTTTTAGATCCTGCCCTTACTCCCCGGGCGGGGTAGGCCCCTTAAACTTTGATAGGACTCGGCAGATCCTCATTCTTAGTGCCATGATAGAGTTAAAAAATAAAGTTTCGCACGCGAAATCGTACGCGAAATTAAAAAACCATAAATTGTATAATAGCGTGTACTTACTCGTATTAAGGATTCAGATACACATTTTTTATTTAAGCACGTCTAACCTTTAGTCTGTTTCAGGATCGATGAAAGGTCAGAGGTCAGGGTCGGTACCCGGAGGACAATATCTACTGAAATTTAAATTCGGAAAACGAATCACGAAAATGGCGGTTTGTAAGACGGGATATTGTTAGTTAAGAAAAATATCAGCTAGACCGTTATAAAAAGTACGCGTTCATTAGCTTTTTTTATTTTTTATGCTACGACGGTGACAAACAAACATCCTGTCCGCCCAATTAAAAGCAGTGACGGCTACCAATAGATGCCTGCAACTCTAAAGGTGTCATGTGCGCGTTGACAACCCCTTAGGAAATGTATGAAATAAATCACCGTTAAGAGTCGCCAGGACGCTCGCGTGAATTCGCGTTCCCATACAAACGTAGTTCAGCTCTCAATTTAAATCGACAAGCTTTAGACCCATGAAATTTGACATGGGCATTCTAGTAGTACAGATCTAGGTCGGACAATCATTTTCCTTGCTAAAAATTGTAATACAAAGAAAATATAGCAAAAATACGTTTTGTATGTAAATCTGTAAGTGGCTGTATTTTCTTTGTACTACAATTTTTAGCAACTAAAACGAATGTCCGACCTAGATCTGTACTACTAGAATGCCCATGCCAAAATTTCTATGGGAACGCGAGCGTCCTGGCGACTCTTAAGAGATTCGCCCGTAATACGGGCCCCGTATTAGATTTACACACTGTATAAACCACAACACATTCTGGACAAACTCTAATAGTACGGGCGGGGACCGTAAGATCTGCTACGTTATGTGATACAAAGATTAGGCCCTTGGCCAACCCTTGGCACATGTTCATAAAAGTGATGCTTATGTTAGTTGCGAAAAAAAAAAAATATTGGCCGAAAGCACAAAAAAGTACCACTTTCGGTTTAGAAAATGGATGGTATACGGTAATACCTACGGCATTTGATATTAAGAATATTAAGATGATACTTGTAGCAACAAATAATACAATAATTTGTATTTCGGTACAGAAAAACCCAGTCTGCCATTTCCTGCACGTAATGGCCGGAAGTGTCAGGCAGACTGGTTCAAAAGTGGCGTAAATTTGGAGTTAAATTCGTTAGTGATACGGTTTTGTGCTTTTGGCCAATCCTTTTTTGTTCTATTTTTTCGGAACTCAGGCATCACTTTTATCAAAGAGCCACCTAGACAGAACCAATATGTATGAGATAAAATCAGCGCCACCTAGTAACGACTAGTGTACTACTAGTACGTTATTCGTTACTACTCGGAGCCTCAAAAAGTTCTTATGCTATGGCCGTCTACTATATATTTAAGTCTATGCCTAGGGTATCCATCTCCATGAGGTGACGGCTACAGCCTTGGAGCGTATCGGATACAAATTATCAAAATCCCCTCCCTTTATTTGCAGCATGACTATGACAAAATATTTAAATAGTAGTTTTGTTTTAAAATAAAGTTAGATTGGGCAAATAATGTAATATCTCATTTATCTAGTTTTATGTTGATATTACTGATGGATTAGCTAGATTGCTAAACTAGTCGCGTATTTGTCAACCCTGTACAGTCGAAAGCCAAAATTGTATGGAGACGTCATGTGTCACCGGTCATATCATAAGTAATTAAGGTGTCAAAGTTCAGTTAAACCACAGAGTAAATAATAGTATAATACAGAGAGACCTCTGTAATGTCACTTAACGCCCCGAATCATGTTGTCCCTTCTTAACGCATGACAAGTTCTTTTTCGCACTTATGCAAACGTATCGGATACGTCGTGTCAAACTCAAATTTTTTGACAGATTTACTTTGAGTTGTACCCCCCTGGTTAAACACTGATTTTGTAGGGGAGATAAACTTCTGTATGAAATACTATTAAGGTAGAATTCATAAATCCGCGGACTGATTTGACAGCTCTTTTCATACATTTGACAATCGCTTTGTATGCCAGGAGCTGTCAAATCAGTCCGTGGAATTGTGGATTTTACCTTAGGTATATTATTCCGTGGAGTAATCTCAGAATAACTATATCACAGAGTAAATAATAGTACTATACAAGTATACAGAGAGACCTCTGTAACGTCACGAATCATGTTGTCCCTTCTTATGCAAACGTAGGGCCCAGGCAAACGTTCGGTTTGCATGTCAGGTCGCCGTATACGGTCGCCGCGTCAGGTCGCCTGAAGGCGCATTTCTCATACTAAATGCCAGTTCCCCGCACACATACGGTTCGCCACCGTACGGCAAAAAAACCTAATGTCATGTCAAAATGTCACAACCGGACGTGTGCGTGTGTGATTCGGTCGGGTTACCGAACCAGGCAGCCGTGCCGTCCACCGTACGTTTGCTTTCACCCGTATCGGATACGTATCGGATGCGTCGTGTCGAACTCAAATTCTTTGACAGATTTACACTGAGTTGCACCCTCCTGACTATATTCTCCATAGTGTTAAATCTTTTTGCTTGTCTATGAACCTTTAACAATACCTTTCTGAAAAAACTGACATAAATCTTTATATTTGTATTTTTCATCTATAACATCAAGATGCAAAGATTATTACGGCACCATTTCATCCCCAATCTCTCTTTCACTCGACACTACATGTATCCGCGCAGCTTCATCCAATTCCTAAGGAACCAGCCCCTGCCACAATTCACACAATTAGAAAATGGCGTCAGTGTGATTTCGTTGGAGCAGCCGGGATGTAAGGCCTGTGTTGGCATCTTCGCTGATGCTGGCTCACGGTACGAGATGGAGTTTGAGAATGGCATCGCTCACATGTTTGAGCATATCGTGTTTAAAAGTACTAATGAAACTTCAAGGGCGCAGATGGCGCAGAAGATTAATGATTCAGGTTTGACAATTATGTTACCATATTATCTACTTCGCTCTAGTATCTAAAATGAGAGAGGATTTGATGGCGTCCAACCGATTTTACATACTCGTCTGCTTTCTCTTAGTTAATGCCTAGTCTTTCCGGCCGGTTTTCCTGATTTTCTCGTTTCCTTGACAACTTTGTGTTAATGCTTGTTCATGGGTAATTTATGGCCTAAACTGCCTCGAAGTAGGTACCTACCTACGAAGGTAGGTAGGTACTTACTTCGAACCTAGAAAAAATATGGTCTTATCAAAGTATCATGGCAAGACCAATAACTTCCGATAGATACCCTCATACTGGACTGGTTTATACGAAAATACACCACAACGTAACAACAAATCTTGAATGACAAAGGTCTCAAATGTCACAATCTTCTTTACATGAGAGCTGTAATGTTTTCTGCCGTATCCATACCATAATTATGTATCTTTAATTAACTAAATTAACATACGATCGGTAGGGAATCGAGTTGTTTATACCTACTAAAGAGTAGAATTATACAGGAAAGTGTAAAATTTGAAACGGACTTACGTAGACAAAGCAAACGTTATTTTTCAGCAATCAAATTCCACGCATTCACAACTCGAGAAATGGTCGGCTACTATGCTCTCTGCCTGCCCGAACAAGTAAATCAGGCCGTCGCCATCTTGTCAGAGTGCGTCGTGCAGAACGCCTTCGACAGCACCGACATCTGCACTGAGAAAAGTATCGTTTACGAAGAAATTGTCAAGCAAGACGCCAACCCCAAAACCTTAGTCTTCGACTACTTACATTCTACCGCATTCCAAGGCACTGGATTAGCTAATACTGTGTTAGGCACAACTAAAAACTTACACAAATTAGATCCGGGTTTAATAAAGCAATACTGGCAAAGAATATTGCACCCGTGCGGATTCTGTCTAAGTGCCGTAGGTTGTGTCCGTCATGAGGAAATAGTTTGTGAAGCGAGCAAGTATCTGACTTGGGACAAGCCAATGCCTTGCTCCGAGACGCTGTACAGATACACCGGGTCGGAAGTGCGATACAGAAATGACGCAATGCCAAGAGCGCACGTAGCTTATGCTTTAGAAGGCCCGTCGTTCAGTAACGTAGATATGATAATAATGGACTTGGCTACAATCTGGATCGGTGGTTGGGATAAATCGCAAATCGGAGGAGAAAATCACGGATCGTCAGTCGCGAGAAGAGCCTCACTGGGCCAATTCTGTGATGCTTACAAATCTTTCAACATAAAGTATAAAGACACTTCACTTTGGGGCGTTCAGTTTATATCTTCCTCGCTGCAGCTCGAAGACATGTTATACACTCTTCAAGATTCTATACTTAGTATGTGCACAATGAGTACCGAAGGAGAATTAGAGCGAGCAAAAGAGGAGATGAAGACCAAGTTCCTTTATGAAACGATGTCCAGTTTTGGCGCCACAAAAGATTTAGCAAAACATATGTTATACAATTGTTGTCATTGGCCTATGATATATGATAGGTTGGATTTTATAGATAAGATATCGCTGGAGGACTTCAAGAAGACGCTGTATGGATACGTGTACAATAAGTGTCCGGTCGTGTCGGCAGTGGGGCCCACTGAAGGATTACCCGAATACAACAGGATCAGGGCTGGTCAATATTGGTTGACATTATAACATTCACGGTTCTTCTTGTATCCGAATAGCATCTACTTAGATATTACATTTTTTACCAAACCATATCGAACCTTATTCTTATTACCGAGCAATACTATACACAAATTAATGTGTAACAAAAATGCTGGTGATCCTTTTAGGGGCATATTTCGTATCGTATTCTAATTATGAAAAACTAAGAAAAAGAATTTTTTGCGGCCAAACATTTTTTCTCCTACCTTTTCTTAGTCGCAATACGATAGTATTTTTGTTACACCTTGTATAGACTAGATCAATAAATTAGTCAATGTCTGAAGGATAGGCGATTATCCCACTGGCGCCGCATGCGAATCCGTCGCCAGTGTGATAATGATAATCGCCACAGCATACTAGTAAGAAACGGTATATCATACGGACGCTGAGCAGGTTGAAGAGGATTTTTTTATATGCCACGACGGTGGCAAACAAGCATACTGCCCGTCTGATGGTAAGCAGCTCCCGTAGCCTATGCATGCCTGCCTTAGAGCTTTAAATCAAGGGGAGTAGCCATTGACAGGCGTTCCCCTCTGCCGAATGAGTATGACCAGTGGTCATACTCATTGTATGGACTGACGTTTATTTGACGTGGCTATTTTGACGTTTCGCATACATTTGACGTTCCCCTCCCCTGCAAAAAACGGCAGACTTTTTCCGATAGAAATGAGAGCGCGTCTCGCATCCGGTTGGTTTAATAATCAAAGATGCCTGCAATCAACTTCCTACCCTTATTAGTGCTCTCCCTTATGGGAATATAGTTCAGAGCTGGATACGGTTACCTTCTTTTAGTATGTTGTTGGGTACGACACCAGGACCCTAAAACTGCCGAGAGACGGGGACGTCGATGAATGTCTCTCGAGTAATGACGTCATAAAAATGGCTGCCGCTTCGTTACGAAAAGTGTAAATTTCATCCAAACTGTGCATTGCACCTATACGTGTGTAATATCAAACGAAAGAAGATTAAATGTGCTATATTGTTGTAATACATTATATACTACTGTATATTACAGTTTGACAGCTATGCACGACATACTCATACGACATACTTTTCTAGTACTAACCATCACTGAGCAAAGCCGTGAACGGCCAGACGGGGACAAACGGACAGCGAAACTATATAGTCCCCTCCGTTATGGGAGAGGGCCTAAGTGATAGTTCAGATCTGGATACGGTTACCAACTTTTAGTATGTTGTTGGGCACGACACTAGGACCCCAAAACTGCCGAGAGACGGGGACGTCGATGAATGTCTCCCGTGTAATGACGTCATCAAAATGGCTACCGCTTTGTTACGAAAAGTGTAAATTTCATCCAAACTGTGCATTGCACCTATACGTATGTAGTATCAAACGAAAGAAGATTAAATGTGCTATATTGTTGTAATACATTATATACTACTGTATATTACAGTTTGACAGCTATAAACGAAAACCCAAAATCAGGCTAAAAAATAATTCGGATATTTGCATTTTACAACAAAATTATAAGTCCAACTTTAAAGCCGAGTACTACAATAACAAAACAGGCTATTTAAGCTATACATTGCTATAAAAATTATTAAAATCTGGTAATAATTGTGGCAGCTATGTTAAAATACATGCCGGCAGTGCCGAGCTATTTCCTTAGAGAGAAAAATAACAATTTTCACAATTTACAGAATATCCGCAGAAGCTTCGAGTATATTGTTGGTCAAATAATTTGGAGCCCCTAAATGTCGGCAAAATATCTCTATAGTGATTGAGGTCCAAATAACACCGTTATGAACGTGACCACTACCGAAATTTGTAAAACATAAATTAAAGCTATACCATGACACATACACACATGTGTGTAGCATCGATCGAAAGCTTATTGAATTTACTATAATACATACATACATTATTTGTGAAAATAATGTATAGTTTAGGAGTTGTTGACAAAATAAAATATTTTTGAAGTGAAAACTTCTTTAGGCGCGTTAGGCAATTTTTGGTAGGGGTAAAACTTATGAGTTCGCGTTACCGACACCGTCACGAAACAAAAACGCATCAAACATATGTGAGACTTACCAGGGGTGCATAGCCGCATTAGGCAATTTTTGGTAGGGATAAATCTTATGAGTTCGCGTTACCGACACCGTCACGAAAACAAAAACGCATCAAACATATGTGAGACTTACCAGGGGTGCATAGCCGCGTTAGGCAATTTTTTGTAGGGGCAAATCTTATGAGTTCGCGTTACCGACACCGTCACGAAAACAAAAACGCATCAAACATATGTGAGACTTACCAGGGGTGCATAGCCGCGTTAGGCAATTTTTTGTAGGGGCAAATCTTATGAGTTCGCGTTACCGACACCGTCACAGTAATTTACTACCAACGGAGGAAGATGAACTTTGACAAAAATTTATATAGAATTTGTCCGGAAATAGAAGTCTCGTGGTTTATATGGAAGGGACTCGGAAATTCACTAGCAATAGACGCAGATGAATTTTGTTGATAGATTACCAGAAACATGACATGACTGTTCATTTTATCGGGGTAAGTACAGTCGCCATCAGATATATCGTAGCGGGCGAGGTCTTCAAATACTTCTGAGCAGCCTCAAATTTCAATAAATTATTTACACTACATGAGGCCAATAACATCTGTACGTACAGTTTTTCATAAATATATGAGCAGCAATTTTTTAGTAAGTTCTGAACACACAGCGAGGAAAAGACATCTGAACGCATAAAGCTTCAAAGATATCTAAGCGACAAAAGGGGTCACAAATATCTGAACATTGAAGGAAAATATACCTTAAGTCGGTAATTTACAATTCAAAATCCCTACGTCACATTTTATATTCACAAATATTTAAATTTGGGATGACATTTTTGACACATAGTTATAGCGTTATTTTATTGTAAACTGCAATGTCATTGAATTGAACTTTAAGGTAACGGCGTAAGATACATTTTCCTTTAATGTTCAGATATTTGTGACCCCTTTTGTTGCTTAGATATCTTTGACGCTTTATGCGTTCAGATGTTTTTTCCTCGCTGTGTGTTCAGAACTTACTGAAAAATTGCTGCTCATATATTTATGAAAAACTGTACGTACAGATGTTATTGGCCTCATGTAGTGTAAATAATTTATTGAAATTTGAGGCTGGTATTTGAGGACCTCGTCCGCTACGATATATCTGATGGCGACTGTACTAGGGTGCCATGGTAGTATAAGAGGTGGGTTGGTATCCTTGGGCCCTACCGAGAAGTTCGAAAATCGACATTTCGTTATCTCCGTTTCTATCGCTCTTGCATATTCGAAAGAGAGTGACGCAAATAGACGATTCGACTGTTTGATAAGTTGATATACAAACTCTTTCTCACGTATTAAGTATATGGACATATTTCACATGATGGCGGGATTCCGAACTTTGAAATTTTAAGTCGATCTCTCACTCTTCTGTTAGAATACATACTATTTTAACAAAAGAGAAGACACCGAAGTTCGAAACTGGCCGACTGTTTCGTAATAGGCCGTTAGCACGCCGTCACCTAGAGTTTGTTCGGAAAGAGTGTTGTGGTTTATATGGGACCTCATACAGTCTACGACACTTCTCTTTCCGAACAGACTCTGCAAATTATTTTCAATCGATTACAAAAAATAAGGAGGTTTCTTTCCGGTCAATGGATACCAGAAACTTTATCGTGGTACTAGGGTACTATGAATGTGTAGGAGTTTATTACAGAATTAGATCTGAGGCCACTTTTATAAAGCTACAAGTTACAATTTACAAGCGGAAGTCTCTTTATAACACATAAGGTTGGAAAGAGAGTTCCGCTTGTAAATTGTAACTTGTAGCTTTATAAAACTGGCCTCTCGTATATTTTTTTCTCGAGTGTTTTGTTTGATTTTTCGTATAATGCCTACCAGGGGCACAGAAAAACTAGGTACCCGTCTCTTTTTAATTGACACAGACAGAAAAAGGACACATAGACTATCTCGCGCGCGAACTGACGTGTCACTCATATACTAGGGTACCATGGTAGTATGAGAGGTGGGTTTGTATTGTCCTTTTCTCAAACATGCAATGAAATATGTTCAAGTATCGAGTATCTTATTACCGAGCAAAACAGTCGTTTATAGATTACTAGGAAAAACGGTTAAGTCATACGCTACGACATTTGTCAAATCATAGAGGTCAATACATCAAACAGAATATTGTAAACAAAGGGCCGCTATAGGGAACGTGCGTAAACTGAAGAGGGCAGCACAGGAAACCCCTGTCTATAGGCGCGAAGTGCAAATGTCAAGATAAAGTTGCCAAATTAGTCTACTAGATGGCAGGACCTACAACGCACAAGGGTTTGTCTCAAATTTATGTTGGAGACAGCACTGTCTATTGGCGAGAAGTGCAAATGTCAGGCTAAAGTTGCCAAATTAGTCTACTAGATGGCAGGACCTACAACGCATAAGGGTTTGAGTGTCAAATGTTGGAGGCAGCACGGTCTATTGGCGTGGAATAGTTTCAGTTTTCGATTTAGACCACAATATGGCAGACCTTACTACGCGCACGGTCCCTATAAGATGTTATGTGCAAATAAAATAAAATAAAATTAATATCTTAAAATGGCCAATAGTTTCAGGATAAACCAACTGCAACGAAAACCTCGAAATATAAGCTCATGCCAGGCTGCTGCAAAAATTGATATCAAAACAAGTAATTTTTACAAACAGAATTTGACCACGTATGTGACGCTTACGCCACGAAGTAGGTAGTGGGGCTAAGTGTGAATTGAATCAAGGCCATGCCTGGATTACCACAAACCAATCGGGAATGACGTATAACAGACAGACAGACAGACAGAACTACTATGTTAGTATAAGATACTAACATTAAGACTTGGTAGGTAATAAAATAATTCAAAATTGATTTAATATTTATATTTTATTATCCTTTGTTTATTTATATAATTCCTAATTTATAACATTTTTATGAAAGTAAAATATAAAATTATATCTAAAGCACACGAAAACAATAAAACTATAAAATCCTAACCTAGGGTGCCGCCGGCAATGGAGCAAGGCCAAGGCTGCCGGTGGTTAGGGCCGCAGAGTGAGAAACCTTCGGACTATGGGCGCCGTGTCCAGGATTACCGCCTTCTGAATCTGACCCTTGATCCAACCACAACCCCGTAGCGAAAGTCTCTCAAGATGTTGGTCGAGACTCTTTGCTATGAGACCGTTTGCAGTAACAACTATCGGCTCAAATGATCGCCGAATCAACCTCCCCCATGGCAGTTACCTCATGAGCCAAGTCTAGGTACAGTCGCCATCAAATATATAGGAGCAGCCAGGGTACTCAAAAATATCTGAACATGCACCTTATCGCCTTGACAATACAGGCTCAAATATTTGTGACCACCTTGGCCGCTTCCATATATCTGATGGCGACTGTACAACTGTACTTCGGACACACGGGAGTCTTTTTATTTATTTTTACCGTGGTCGGACTCTTTGTCACATTGCTGCGAGTTTTGTGATTCTATTGAAAGCAAGATTTGGAGGGCCTCACTTGATGTCTGTAAACATTATGGTTAGCATTAGTATTTTTTATAAAATATTATTGCAATAAAAAGCAACTAATATCTGGATTTTCGAATATTTCTGGATAACTATATAATTGTACTGGGCTAATAAACTTTTTCAATACAATAGTTTTGAATTCTAGAAATATAGACAATAGAGCACTATTGCTCCGATATCTGAATCTGACAATTACAGTCTTCTGTAATTAAAGTACAGTATTGTATCATATTAAACTTACTTCTAGGTCATCTGGCTCAAACAAATCTGGAGACCGTCTTGCCTTCCACAGCTGTGAGAGTCGCCGAGCTTGGCTTATGCGCTCAGCGCGTTTGCCTTTGCGGGTGGCAGTACCGCACACCTCACAATAGTTAAAGCTTTCTATATAATAAGAAATTTACTATTACAATTTGACGAGACTTGATAACAATATATCGTCAGGTGACAACCAAAACTCACTAATTGCAAAAAATAAAATAAACGAAAATCAACCTTATTTTGTGACTGGTACGGTTCCTTATGGCTATTAACTTGTGGAAGTACTTAGTGAGTTTTGGTTGTCACCAGACGATATCATAATAGATTTTGCTCCCGACTTCGTCTGCGTGGGATTAATATTCGCCATTAGGAATAAGGAATTATTGAAACGCCTCAGTAAAACCCCATAGCAAATATTAATTCCATACAAATCTCCACCCTTTATTTGCCCCCTTAATGTATGATTTGTGGGATATAAGCTATCTTATGTCCTTCCTCGGGACTCAAACTATCTTCAAATCAAATTTCATCGAAATCAGTTCAGCGGTTTAAGCGTGAAGAGGTAAAAGACAGACGGATTTTTATAATATTGTATTATAGTATTATATTAGAGTATAATATGTATAGTATGGATTAATATGAATAGGGTAATTGTGCTAGTTTTCCGTCCATACTTTTTATAAAATTTATTTAGATTTAAATTCAAGGTAAGGTATTCCGAACATAAAACTTAAAAATCAAAATCTACAAAAAAAATTGTTGGATTAAAATTGAAATAATTGAAATTGAAATTAAAATGTTTTTCCCATATATTTGTAGCAATCTGGACATTAAACGGACACTGTTTCGGAAACTAGTACAATCACCCTATTGTATATTTTTATACCAGCGACTAGCGAGTCACACGCCGCACATCTTCCGACTGTAAGTCGGATATTGCCATAACGGGCTACAATTTGTTTTTTACAATGGGAACATTTTGCTGAAAATAAAAATATAGTTAATTTTCAAATATCGATCCTAAAAGAAAAATCGTTAGGACCAAACTTGTAGCGAGTCAAATTTGCTACAATTTTTGTCCTTACGGTTTTACTGTAAAATCTAAAATGGCAAAGTTATTTGAGAAAAACCGTTTTTCGAATATACGCAGGAGCCTGATTCTGTCTACTTTTTAAATTTACACGCCCAGTGACTCCCCCGAGGGACCTACGAAAAAAAAATCCAAGAACTAATTATTCACGGGTAGGGTAGGTTTTTTGGATACAATGACTGAACTAATTACCCTCCTTACGAAGCGCGCGATTTTTCATTTTGCCACATTCGTGGCAATATTTATCAGTATTCATATTTATTCAGATAATTCAATATTTTCAATATTATACTTATTCAGATAATTCAATATGAATGTGAATGAAATTAATGACAATTGGGATATTTTGACATAGCTATTTTTATTCAATCCTTTTGTTTTAAATTTTAAAATAGAGATTGAAATAAATACTATACTGAATTCATCCTTGTCTTATCATGTAAAGAAACGTGTGTTAAACTAGACATGGTAATATTGGTAATGTCTGTTATTTTTGTTGTTTAATTGTTCGTTACTTCGACTATGTATTGAAGAAAATTATATTATAAATGATACATTTTTATGTGGTTACTTGATTGAATTCAATGCGAGTTTCTTTAGGTTCAATTACAGATGTGCAAATTGCGAGTTTCCATAAAATGCTATAAGATCTCGGAAATTTCATGAAACTTTCACTAGGAAATACGTCGGTTGTAATATGAATTAACGTAACCGCCAAAGGATCCTTTGGCGGTTACGTTAATTCATATTACAACAGACGAATATGGGAAATTTAAATTTAAAATTGGAAAGTTTCAATTCTCATACAAAAATGTAAGAAATTTTCCGAATTTTTCCTATGTTAAAATTTCGAAACGTTTCGCAATTTTGGAAAGTTTCCTTCGGCACATCAGTAGGTTCAATACAACATTTTAAGTCATAATCCCAGAAGATGTGTGATAATGTCATTTAGAAGTGTTTGTTTACATGATACGACAAGAAAGTAACTATACAAGAAAGGATGAATTATAAGGTATAATTGATAATTTTTATAGAAAGTAAAAAGGTTGAATGCGCATTCGATTGATACAAAACTATTTTGACCTTAGACTATTCAACCAACCGGACCGGCCATGTCTGTCATTTTCTATACAAAAAAAGTCTGCCGATTTTTGCGGGGGAGGGGAACGTCAAATGTATGCGTAACGTCAAAATAGCTACGTCAGATAAACGTCAGTCCATACAATAAGTATGACCACTGGTCATACAAGGTGTAACAAAAATGCTGGTGATCCTTTTAAGGGCATAATTGGTATCGTATTCTAATTACGAAAAAGTAAGAAAACAATTTTTTGCGCGAAAAAAAATTTTGGTTTTGTATTTAGGGTCGGCCAGCTGGGACCACCTGTCCCATAGAAAAAAAAATATTTTTCGCGTCAAAAAATTTTTTTTCCTACTTTTTTCTCCTACTTTTTCTTAGTCGTTATACAATACCAATTATGCCCTTAAACGGATCACCAGTATTTTTGTTACACCCTGTATACTTTTGGCAGAGGGGAACGCGAACGTGGCTATTCCGGTTGGTTGAATCCTCTAAGATTTTGACAGATGGCATCTCATTCTAACTATATATAGTTCCATCTAATTCTAATCGTTTGACTCGTCGCTTATGTTCGTAGAGCGTGGTAGAGCGCAGGTAATGACGTCATCAGACAGTCAAAATCTCAACATGTGTCAATTTTGTAACGAGTGCGAGTAAGACAGCGCTTCCTATGTTATGCTCTCTATTCTGTATCGGACCATTTTTACTACTTTTTAATAGCTAGTAACCTATGAACGACTGTTTTACTCGGTAATAAGGTTCAACTGTGGTTAGGGAAATAGAGTAAAAGTACTGTCCGGTTTCTCTTCTGGTCCGTGGCGTAGAGTCTGTCCAGAAAGAGAAGTGTTGTAGAATGTATGAGCTCCCATATAAATCACGACACTTCTCTTTCCGGACAAACTTAAATTTATTCATGCATAGTTCTGCAAAGAGGGTAACCACTACGTTCTAAGAACTATTTTAATTTTATATTTATACACTGACTTTTTTTTTGAATTGACATTGACAAACAAATAACTAACGCTGCTCTGGTCAAAAAAATATTTACAAGAAGAAAATGTTTATTGTCTTCAAAGGTAAATTATTTATACTTATTATGATTTTGTCACTAATTGGGATTATTACTTGCTTTTTTATAATTACAATTGTTACATTTATTTTAGGAAAAAAGAAGAAACGCTCAATGAATTATCAATTTTATCATGCAAAAACAAACAAAAAAAAGCGATGCCCTCAGATCTAAAGAATATCGTGAGCGACAGAAAGCAAAAAGGTGTAAGTTTTTTTAAATCTCATTTTTGTGTTAAGGTTTTATCGCTGACTGTACTCTTCTTTGTAAAATCCGTAACTGCTTACCTAGACAAATGCAACGAGCTCAATCAGGAGGGGATAATGTTGAGTAGTTGAGGAGTTCCTATGACCACCTTCCAACTCCATCATCAGATCAGCTCATGTCATCAAAATATTGCATTGTCACGCGATATACATACGCGTGCAAAACTTCAGCTCAATCGAAAAGCGGGAAGCAGGTATAATTTAGCTTGCAAGATTTGATTTCACACAACGCAAGAACAATTAAATAAAAGTTTACCTTCCAGCTCCATCATTAGGCCAGCTCCATGACATCTTATTGCATTGTCACGCGATATGATTTTAAAATATGGTTATTAGTGCAAAATTATAGTTTATTAGCTTATATCATTTAGATCTTTAGTTTAAAATCATGAAAACGGCTAAGACTTTCATTTCATTAAATATTTAATTTTATTTAAAAATTAAATTTTTAGAAATCATTATTTATTAACCTTTTCGACGCCATGTCAAACGCAAAACCTACCACTCAGACGCCACGACATCTAAATGTCAAAAATGAAGTTAAACTTTATGTGTGTGCATGTAGGTCTATTTTGCTTTGTAGTCGGTGACCTATATATCGGTCTTTGGCGTTGGACCTGTGGTGCCGATATAATACGTCTAAGCGTGGAAAAGGTTAATTTAAATAGTCGAAAAAAAAGTGCTTTGCTATTTTTTGCAATATTATTATCTATTTTATATCATTCGATTTCATTATTAGAAATTAACGAAAAAATATTGTCATAGAATTAGGGTTATTTTCAATATCCGTTTTCCATATTTTTTTAGAAAAAAAAGACAAGAAGATGAAGTAGAACCGATAGGAGAGGTTTCCTCGGATAATGATGATGATCAAGGGGAAAAATCTAATGAAATTGAAAGAAAGAGAAAATTCCAAAATATAGTTAAGTGTCAGCGATATAGAGATAAGAAAAAAAGTGATATAACAATTAATTCGCAAATTTCTCAGCATCAAACAATAACAGAAGAGGAGATAATAATTGAAAGTTAAACGGTGTAGAGATAAGAAAAGAGCAACTAATTTTATTAATTTACAGACGGCTCAGCCCTCAAAAATAATTGCAAAGCATGTTCCTAAACGTCAGAATTTCCATACCTCACAAATTCCAGGCCCGTCAACAAGAAATGTTCCATATATCCCACCAATTCATACACCTAACGCTGCTGGCCCATCAATACGAAATGAATTATACATTCCAGAATCATATTCAGATTATAATGCCGACGTTCACAACGATATTATTTCAGAAGAAAATTATGTTCCACAATTAGACGAACCAATAACAGTAAACTATGCATCAAATCCTGAAAATATTCTTCCACGTGATGCTCAAAATAATATTCAAAACATGTGTTCTCAACATAACTTATGTGTACAAACATACTCTGCTTTCCAGCAAAATTCCAGTGCCCATCTAGAATTTCAAAAAGCTTTTCTTGAAAATGATTTTGGCCATGTTTGTGACATTTGCGATAGACTGTGGTTTAAAAAAGATTTGAAATTTTTTGTCAATAAAGATATGACTCCCATTATTCAATTTATAAGAACAATGGTCGAAAACGCTGATTTAGCTGAGATAAAAATTTGCTCAACTTGCTTTACAACAATTAAGAAGAATCGTGTTCCACCACTTTCGGTATATAATGGATTCAAATATTCTCCACTTCCAGAAAATCTAAGAAATTCTCCATTAGATTTGGTCACAGAAAGACTTATATCTCCAAGAATCCCATTTATGCAAATTCGAAGACTTCGTCATATTTATGGTCAATTCGGAATCTATGGGCAGGTAATAAATGTTCCAATAGAGGTTAATACAATGGTACATTCGTTACCAAGAAATATAGATGACGATCATAGCATTACAGTTCATATTAAAAGAAAGAAAATACACAAATCCAGCTACCTTTATGGTATAGTAAACAAAAGAAAAATTAAAACGTGGTTGCGATACTTGAAAGATACACCTCTTTATACTTCTTATGGAATAACGATTGATGACAGGTTCTTAAACAGCCAAGATGATGTACAAGATGAAATCATCTACGATGAAGATGGCGACAGTCACGTTTCAGAACAAATACCAATCGATGAAAGCTTAATAGCACAGCAGCAAACATTAATGTGGAACGACGAAATGTACTTAAGAATTGCTCCTGGAGAAGATAATGTTCCCATTAGTTTATTATTCGATGAACATGCAGAGGAATTATCTTTTCCGCAAATATACTTGGGTCAATTTAGAACTTTTCATGATGGCCTTACTGTCACGCCTTTTATGATGGCAACAAGTGAAATCAGACGATCTGACAGACGAGGAGTTACCCCTCAGCATTTGTTATACTTGGCCATGAAAATAATGAGAATAAGAATACGAGATTCGCTTTCTATTGCATTCAAACATGTTGGAAAAGGCACTACGATCACTAAAAAGCAAATAGAGTCAGAAGATTACATACAAGGTTGCATTGAAAGTAATTTGGCTTTTCTACGCACGATCCCCAATTCAGCATATTATTGGTCAGAAAGAAAAAAGGACCTATTTGCAATGATTAGACAATATGGTAAGCCAACAGTTTTTTTTACAATAAGTGCTAACGAAATAGGATGGCCAAAATTGCTACAATTATTACATAATTTAAAAAATGATTCACACATATCATTTGAAGATGCAGCAGCATTACATTTTATAGAAAAAAGTGCACTTATTAATGAAGACGCAGTGACTTGTGCAATCTTTTTCAATAAGTTGGTCAATGTCCTAATGAAAATACTGCAATCGAAAAGATTTAGTCCTTTCGAGAAATATAGGATTTTGTATTACTTCAAAAGAATCGAATTTCAACATCGGGGTAGTCCACATGCGCACATTTTAGCTTGGCTCGACAATGCTCCTGAAGACGCACTGGAAAAACATTACAGTAAAGCAATCGATCTTATAAATTTTCTAATATCGGTATCTGCAGTAGAGGCATCAGGTAATATCAAATTACAAACACACAAGCATACTTTTACATGTTACAAAGGTGTATCATCAAAACGAGTGCAAAAATGTAGATTTGAAGCTCCTTTTATGCCAATTAAGACAACAATGATCTTGACACCGATGAAAAACACTGAAGATGGATTTAAAGTATTCCGAGCAAAATATAATAATCTCAGAAAAAATTTGGAAAATTATGAATACGATGATTTTCAAACATTTTATGAAGATAATAATATACATTCAGATCAGGAGTATGTTGATATTATTCGTGCTGGAATCAATCGACCAAAAGTTTTTCCGAAGCGTCAACCTAATGAAAAATGGCACAATCCTTTTAATCCATTTATATTGAACATTGTTAAATCTAATACAGACTTTCAATTTATAACAGAAGAGTATTCGTGCGCGGCTTACGTTGTAGAGTACGTCAACAAAACGAATAGAGGCGTTAGCAATTTACAAAGAAAAATAATTGAAATCATGGATGAACACCCAGAATTTGATATATTTGAAATCACTAAAAACATTAGTATCAATCTTTTAAATCACACTGAGATAACGAGTCAAGAAGCTGCTTGGTATTTGTTGAGAGAGCCTATGTCAAAAAGTTCAACCATTATTGTCTATATACCAACCGTATGGCCAATCGAAAGACAAAGGATAAAAAAAACTATGAAGGAATTGAGTGAATTAGACAATGACTGCACAGATATATGGAAAGAAAATTGGTTCGACAAATATGAAAAAAGATCTGAACATTTAGAAGATATTTCTCTCGCACAATTCGTTTCTAAGTACTACAAAAATAACAAAGGAGAGTATGTTAAACGAAATGAACAGAGAGTAATACGTTATCGCAATTATGATATGGCAACTGATTTTAACGAATATAAAAGAGAAATGGTAACATTGCACATTCCATTTCGTCATGAGGAGGCAGATGTTCTTGAAAATATGAAATTCATAAGATTATACGATGAAAATGTAGATCTAATCTTACAGAAGAGAAAAGAGTTTGAATCCAACGTAGATATTGAAAGGACGTTACAAATTTGTCGAGAATTATGCCGCGAAGTTCCAGATGATAATGAAGAAATAAGAGATGTTGTTGGTAGACTTCCTGATCAAAACCCATTTCAAGAATTATACAATAACCCGAATGCAGAGATAAATGATGATTTACAACTTGCAATGTTAAATAAACTTGGAGCTATAGCTAAGAAGAAAGAAAATATAATGTCTTATGATGATTTTTATGATCTTATGCGCCGTGCCAATGAAGAACAGCGAGAAATTCTGTTCCATACAATGCACCACCTAACATCTACAGATGATTCAATGCGAGAACCACTGCTTATATATTTAACTGGACCAGCTGGAAGTGGCAAGACTTTTGTAATAAAAGGAATAATGGAAATATACAATAGATTTTCAGACACTGATGGCATTTTCAATGCCTATATAGCATGTGCATCAACTGGAAAGGCTGCTACAGCTATAGGTGGTTCAACAGTTCATAGTGCATTGAGCATATCATTGTCCAAGCTCATGCCACTTAATATTGAAAAAGCTAATCAATATAGAACTTTATTCAAATTTGTTAAAGTCCTAATTATTGATGAAGTGAGCATGGTTTCTGCTGAGTTATTAGAACAAATTAATACTCGTCTGAAACAAATAACTGGCTTGTTTACAAAAAAATTTGGAGGATTAGATGTTATACTTATCGGAGATTTGCGACAATTACCTCCTGTAAAGGCGACGCCAATCTTCAAGCAAATTAAAAAGAGAATAACAGGTGAAACACCTTGGCGAAAATTTAAAAAATTTGAATTAAAACAAGTAATGAGACAAGAGGATAGTCAGTTTGTCGAAGTTTTAACGAAGATTGGAAATGGAAATATTTTAACGGAAGAAGAAGTACAGGTAATAGAATCAAGATTTACCACAAAGGAAGAAGCTCAATCAGTATGTCCTGAAGGAATTAGACTTATATTTACAAACGCCGCGGTAAATGAGTACAACCATTCTATTTTAAACAGTGAAGTAAATAAAATAATATCTTTGGCATCTGATGTTTTCGTAGGGTGTCATAATGCTGAGCAAGAAAATTTTGTTAGACAGAAGTTGCATAAAATGAGAGCTGATGATACTAGTGGATTGCCTTACGAATTAATTTTAGTTCTCAACCGACCTTACATGATAACAAATAACATAGATGTTGCAGACGGATTATCAAATGGCACTGTTGGAAAATTGTGTTACGTAGAGAGAGATAAAAATCATGACATCATAAGAATTTGGATGAAATTTCCAAAACTATGTGGACGAAAACGAGCTACAAAATCGAGGAATCTTAGTGTCCGCCTTAATCTTGACGATAGTGCTGTGCCAATCACTCCTCAGACATCATCCATACCACTCAATAACAATAAAACTATAATAGCAAAGCGGAAACATTTTCCACTTATTTCTGCTTTGGCAATGACTATTCACAAATCACAGGGAGGTACTTATGATGCTATTGTCTATGAATATGATCGCAAACATCCTAGAGAATTAGTATACGTAGCTTTAACAAGAGTAACGAGGATTCAAGGTTTATTTTTGGTTACTCAAGAAAATATTAGCAGCAGCTGGAAATTTTGGATTGGTAGAACAGGAACACCTCTAAATGCTTCAGAAACAGATAAACATCATAAAAGATCAACAAGTCATCGAGAAGATCTAACTTTAGAATTGAAAAGGTTACAAAACAATACACTAAAAACGGTCACAAAAACTTTTCTAGAATTCGTCTCCAACCAGAAAGGATTATCGATATTTTCATTCAATTGTCAAAGTTTGCACGCGCATGCAGCTGACCTAAAAAATGATGCAATCGTAAAAAAGTCAAATATACTGCTATTGTCAGAAACTCGTATGAAAAACGAAGAACCACTTGATATTCCGAATTTCACCTTTGTTGTAAGTTATAAAAGACCCGAAGTTCCAGCAGCAGGAGTAGCTATTTATCACAATACTCAAGATACGTCACACTCCATTACTTCATATATGGACATACATACTAAATTCACTAGAAGCATTCGTGTTAATGTTTCTGATATAGGCGAAATATGCGTTGCTCGTTGCAATTTCGTGAATGGGCAATATATATTAATGGTTGCCGTTTATATTTCGCCTGGAAAATCTGTGAGATTGATACAACAATTTTTATTCGAAAATTTGATGATTTATACAAAAGAAGGTTCTGAAATACTCGAAAAAAGATTTGGCGAAAAGTATGATAATGTACCAATGATTTTAAGTGGAGACTTCAATATTAATTTTGCAGACGATAAAAATCTACCATTAATTGAATTTCTAAATGAAACACTTAATTTAAATATGTCCAATGATCGAAAACTCAGTACTACAAAATATAAAACGACGATCGATGCGATTTTTACGCGATACTTAGATAAATTTCAATCTAACATTTTCGTTTCTTACTTTAGTTACCATAAGCCTATTGTATCTTTTTTAGAACACAATATCTAATTGCAAATTTCTCAATAAATGATAATTAGTGATTATTATGGTTATTTCCTGATAAGTACCTATTTAAAAAAAACTGGCGATTTCTGGGGTCTCTGTCGATGTTGTCAAATCCCTACTTGAAATAGTAACCCCTGATTTGGCAATTGTATTTACCAAAAGTGTTGACTATGGTGAGGCCTTGTGGCCTGTGAGGCCTTGGTCACTATCGATATCGATTTATCGACAAAACCTTACACGGTAAAATCTTCTTGGAAGCACTATCAACCGCCATGTTGTGAGCTGTAGCGACACGAATTTTTCGTTGATATGCCATTTCCATATTATTCCTTTTACATTGTTACTAAACATTTTATCGCGGGACTAGGGTACCATGGTGTATGAGAGGTTGGTTGGTATTTTATTTTACTCTATTTAATTACTTTAATTAGACAAAATTGATATCGTTTATTCGGAAATAGAAGTGTCGTGGTTTATATGGGAGCTTCATACATTCTACGACCTTTTTCTTTCCGGTCAGACAACAGATGGATACCAGAAACATGACAATTTTAAATGGAAGTACTAGGGTATCATAGTACTGTGAGAGAGAGGTGGTTTAGTACAAACAGCAACAATGAATATGTGTTATGAATGTGTGCGTGTATTAATCAGAAAGTTAAAAAAGTTTGCATCGCTTTTTTATACTTGTCTACTAACAGTATTTTTGACATACGATGTTATTGTCATAAACAGTAATTAATTGCATTTTAAATAGATTGTTTCGTTATAGGAATAATAGATTACACCCGTAAAGATTTATTATTTGATCAAATATTAAGATTTGCATTAAAATTAAAATAAAATGTACCACGCCTGCTGCTTGCTAAGAAATGTCATAAAATATTGCTGAGTGGTATGAAAATAATAACATGTGTGTTTTCAACATTTCACGGAAAACTCGTGTGCATATAAAGTGGAGAGTATAGACGTGAATGCATAGATAAACAGTCCTCATGTGCACAACAGTGATATAATAATGACTTCCATGAATCTCGGCTAGTTGAATAGTGGCACTTGGAAAAGTGGGTCCTAAGTGATGTCTGGTTTAGATATCGTCAACCGTGGCAACTTTACCTTCCGTAAGTAACGTTACCGTAGTCTACTTCTCTACTTTACCGAGAAAATATGATAGAGCGAAATAGAGAATCTTTGCATTTAAAGGTAGGCTACCTTAGGTTTCTACGAGCTATTTGACTGAGGAGCCGAGCGTAGCGAGGTCTCCGTTTTAACTCACAAGGAGAAGCCGCACGGGCGCACGGGTGCGTGATGGGTCTGGGGTCTCTCAGTGGTACGACGATTTGGCAGATTGATGTGTGTGTATTGGTTGGTTGGTCAGTGTCGGTCTAGAGGTCGCATTTTTCATCCAATTTCGATGAAACTTGGCATGTACGTGCCTTGATTTATTTGGCAAAAAATTTCGAGCCATTTTTTTGATTGGGGGGAAAAGGGGGGAAGTTTGCTGTCGCGTTATTTATGGACGCATTTCAATCATTTTCGAGTAAAAGGTCAAGTCCCCATTTCCTCAGAGATTGTTGTAAAAAAAAAGTTTCAAGGGAGGGGGAAAGGGGGAAAAACCGGCCAAGTGCGAGTTGGACTCGCGCATGCAGGGTTCCGTACCATTATGTATAAAAACCAGCCGTTGCTAACTACTACCGAATAAATTATTATCGCAAGGTCGTATCTGCCCAAGTACGTAGTTTTTTGGAGATACTCAAAAACGCCTAAACCGATAAAGTTTAAAATTGATTTTATCAAATCTTCTTGATTTTTTTTATAATTTTTGGATTTACGGTTCAAAAGTTACAGGGGGGGGGGACACAATTTTTTAGACTTTCGGAGCGATTATTTCTGAAAATATCCACTTAAAAAAATGTTCAAGAAAACATCAATATTATTTTTAGAGACCTATTGATTGATGTGCATCATGTTGATATTTGGCAAAAAATTTTTTTTTTGACAATTAGTGACATGTATGGAGTGCCACCTCTAAAAAATTTTTTTTTTGTAATTTCTCTGCAAAACTAAGTAACGACACACACAATACACTTTATGTAAAATTTTGATAATGATACGTCTTATAGTTTCCGAGTAAAATGGCTGTGACATACGGACGGACAGACAGACAGACATGACGAATCTACAAGGGTTCCGATTTTTGCCATTAATTTGCCTACGGAACCCTAAAAAGGGGGGAAATCTCCGAAGTCTACGGTTCACAGAGCTACTAGTATATTTGAGTAATAAAAATCATATATCTAAACATGTATAAAATTGTTGCTCGGAGTGTCGATAGATGTGAAAACCAGATTGATGTTGATAATTTTAATTCAAATTGAAATTTGAAATTTTAATACTAAAAGTTCTAAGTTTTCACTTCTATCGGCAGTCCCTATAACTGCCAATTTTTTTTAGGAAAATAAAATGTATATGTTAATTCTGTGGCCAAAGAAAATACAATACACGAATGTTTTGTATAGCATTAAAAACACCAACTATTCAGCTTTAAAACACAGTTTGAATGTATAAAATTTGATAAGAACTATAAAAGTTGTGCTTACAACTCTAAAGCACACTAACTATTTTACCTACAATGCACTCATACTATAAGAAGCTTGGGCCTAATTATTGACTAGTTTTTTCTAAATTTTGTAAGGATTTAGGGTTCCTTGTCATTAAAGTAAATAAAAAAATCGGCCAAGTGCGAGTTGACTCGCGCTCCGAGGGTTCCATATACATCACACAATTTTAACAATTTGTATTTTTAAGACCAACTTACGCTTGACCGCAGACTTTTTAGTGTATTTTTCTTTAATGTACAGGCAAAAAGTATATTAGGTTTTTTTTCTAAAATGTAGGTTCGTCGGTTTCCGGGGGACGGAGAGCAATGGAAAATTTTCGCCTTATTTCTTAAATAACTTCAAAACTATTAAAATTTAAATTATAAAACTTATATATTTGTAGTTTTCACATCAAATCCTTTCATTTGATATATAACAAGGTATAGTTTTTAAGTAATTTAAGAAATAAGGCAAAAAAATTCCATTGCTCTCTGTCCCCCGGAAACCGACGAACCTACATTTTAGAAAAAAATACATAATATAGTTCTTTACCTGTACATTACAGAAAAAAACACTTATAAGTCTGCGGTCAAGCGTAAGTTGGTCTTAAAAATACAAATTGTTAAAATTGTGTGATGTATATGGAACCCTCGGAGCGCGAGTCAACTCGCACTTGGCCGATTTTTTTATTTACTTTAATGACAAGGAACCCTAAATCCTTACAAAATTTAGAAAAAACTAGTCAATAATTAGGCCCAAGCTTCTTATAGTATGAGTGCATTGTAGGTAAAATAGTTAGTGTGCTTTAGAGTTGTAAGCACAACTTTTATAGTTCTTATCAAATTTTATAAATTCAAACTGTGTTTTAAAGCTGAATAGTTGGTGTTTTTAATGCTATACAAAACATTAGTGTATTATATTTTATTTGGCCACAGAATTAACATATACATTTTATTTTCCTAAAAGAATATTTTATTTTGTCAACAACTCCTAAACTATACATTATTTTCACAAATAATGTATGTATGTATTGTAGTAAATTCAATAAGCTTTCGATCGATGCTACACACATGTATGTATGTGTCATGGTATAGCTTTAATTTATGTTTTACAAAGGATCATGTCGAATTTGGCCTACACTTCAACAAGCGTGCTATATATACGACAATTTATAGCAGATTTTTTGCTTAATCGTCCATATAATAAATTCCAACGGACACTTCTTAATTACTCAAAGCAAAAATAAAGAACTAAAATCGAGATATGGGTCTTTCCTCTATTTTCTATTACGAATGACACATTTTCCTTCCGGTTGTTATGTGTGCGTTTTATTTTTCCAGTATTTTAGCAATCTATTTATAACGACTACACGCAAATAATTAAAAAGTACTCAATATTCAATCCAATTAAATCATATAAAAGGAAGAGCCTTATTTTTTGTTAATAATTTACTTAATCTGGCATTGTATAGTTATTTTATCGTTTAAATGTAGTGTCAGTATTTATAGGATAATGCAGCAACCAAACGCTTTTTTTATCTTTTGCCACATGAACTGAACTGTCAATTCTTAGGTACATGTTATTGACAATGTAAATAAACGTTGTTTTGATTTTCCTTACTAAAGAATAAAGTATGTAAAAAGCAAATAATAATAATATGCTTTTAACAGAGAAAATCTATAAACCTCAAAAGTATCTTCACCTGATTATACCCAGGGTACGTCAAAAAGAAGCATAAATACGAACAGTTTCAAATAAGTTAGCGCAAAGAACGGACGGGACGTTTCATTCATGGCTGGCTCTCATGTCTAAATATCGAAATGGTAAGTGCGAGATTATTTAACTACCTACATATTTCCTGGGGCTATCATGAAAACTAAAATGATAATACATTATTTCAAAAAATATATTATATGTATGAAATTGAAAATGTATCAGTTCGTAAACAACAGTGTTGTACTAAGGTACATTTTAACTATCGATATTATATGTGTGTTCATTTCACAGAACGAGACTCACTTCACCGCAATGATGCTGCAGTTGTCTAAGAACGGATTTATTCCAGAATTGGAACAAGGAAATCACTGTGTTTCTGAAGATCTGCTGTCGTCAGTGGCAATAAACAAAAGATGTGGTTATTAAGATGTAGCTGAATAGTTGCAAAAGCAATTAAAAGTAATAAAATAATTAAATAGTATTGTTTTATTGATACCGTTTTTGACGATTCTTCAATATTATAAACACATAATACCCTTCATAACAATTATTTTATCGATATCGATAAAGTGTAGCTAACAGGTAGGTACAACGCTACATACCGCTGTCATAACATCGGTCAATCCGTGCTTTTGCAAAACCGAAATGACGTAATGTCATACAAGTTCCATATGACATACGACTTTTGAATCAAGTGAGGTCAGGTGACGACTTAACTGTTATGATGGCGATTCTAACCTCAAAATCTTAAAGAAATTCGGCTTTTGCGCTTTTCTGTGAAGTGTCCGTGGATTTCTGTTAATTGCCAGGAGTTTTATTTTATATTTGGAGCCTAACTATATACCCCTCATGTTTGTTGAATCTGGTGCCAAGCTTGTATGGAAGCGGAACATCATCCTTTCGGTAGCGGTCACGTTCATGACGTCATTATTTGGACCTCAGTCACTATAGAGATATTTTTCCGACATTTAGGGGCTCCAAATTATTTGACCAACAATATACTCGAAGCTTCTGCGGATATTCTGTAATAATTGTGAAAATTGTTATTTTTTCACTCTAAGGAAATAACTCTGCAGTGCCGACATGTTTTTTTAACATAGCTGCCACAATTATTACCAGATTTTAATAATTTTTATAGCAATGTATAGCTTAAATAGCCTGTTTTGTTATTGTAGTACTCGGCTTTAAAGTTGGACTTATAATTTTGTTGTAAAATGCAAATATCCGAATTATTTTTTAGCCTGATTTTGGGGTTTCGTTTATAGCTGTCAAACTGTAATATACAGTAGTATATAATGTATTACAACAATATAGCACATTTAATCTTCTTTCGTTTGATACTACATACGTATAGGTGCAATGCACAGTTTGGATGAAATTTACACTTTTCGTAACAAAGCGGTAGCCATTTTGATGACGTCATTACACGGGAGACATTCATCGACGTCCCCGTCTCTCGGCAGTTTTGGGGTCCTAGTGTCGTGCCCAACAACATACTAAAAGTTGGTAACCGTATCCAGATCTGAACTATCACTTAGGCCCTCTCCCATAACGGAGGGGACTATATAGTTTCGCTGTCCGTTTGTCCCCGTCTGGCCGTTCACGGCTTTGCTCAGTGATGGTTAGTACTAGAAAAGTATGTCGTATGAGTATGTCGTGCATAACCATCACTGAGCAAAGCCGTGAACGGACACACTGGGACAAACGGATTGATTTGTCGCGATTGACTTGAGTTTCAAAAAGTTCTTAGGCTGTGCTGCACTACTATATTATAAATTACTCTATGATATGTGTTTTAATCACGCCGACAAAGTTTTAAAATAAAATCTGAAAAAATATTATTTTTAGGGTACCTCCCGAACACAAAGTTGGGGGTAAATTCTTTTTTTGTTACTCCACTCCTAATGTGTGGGGTGTCGTTAGATGGGACTTTTAATAAAAATATGGGACAAAACTAATACTTTCGTAAATAGAACCGAAATTTCAATAGAGTGATTATCATATTACCTCGATTTCTCATTAAACATTGATCCCAGCAAAAGTGTAAAGATTCTTTTTTGTAGAAAATTATTTGTGGATTAATGGTAAGTACAAGAACATTATTAAATTTAAAGTTTCGTGAGACATACTGTTTTATTAACGGACTTCAAAAAAGGAGGAGGTTCTCAATTAGACTGTTTTTTTTCTTTATTTTTTTTTATCATTATTATGTTTTTTTTTGTATGTATGTTACTCCATATCTCCGTGAATCGTAAACCGATTTTCAAAATTTTTTTTTTAATCGAACAGGTATAACTCCTAGATAGTCCCATTGTCACCAAGTCAGGGTCTGATGATGGGATCCTGGAGAAATCGAGGGAACTCTTCAACTATTATAGGCACACCTATAGTGATTTCACTATTTTTTACAGCAACTCGGCCACTTCCTCTTGGAATAGCGGATCCTAAGTGAAGTCGGTTCTTTTTTTGTTTTAAATTATTTTATAATGTTGGCAGAACATTTTTTTCGTATGAGCCACCGCTACCGAGTTACTCGTGGGTTCCCCATAGTCTTAAAACCACACAGCATCCAGCTCTCTAGCAATCTCTGGTAATAGCTAGCCATACACGTACAGATCTGTGCACCGCATTTGAATGTTAGATATGTCCGAAGGACAAATCCGCCAATGTGTGGCGCGAATTGAGCGCGGATGTGTCTGCCGGAGATACGTTCCGTCCACTGTCTGTCCGTTGTTCATCCGCTGTCCACCTTGAACGAGTGAATGAGACACGTATCGGACAAATAAATCCGATGTTCGAATGCCCATGAGTGCAACAAATCTTACTCGCAGGTAGGAACACAAAAATATAGGTAGGGTTTAGAGCTATTTGGTGTTTTAGACACTGCAATTACCACTACCTATAGGAATTCAGTCCATGGACTGAATCCATGGCAGCTCCTAGATAATGAGGAAATTAAGCTAATATCAATTTGGCACGGATTCAAAATGCATAGAAATCGCTGCTGGCGCCGAACCAACTCCGATAACAGTTGTATTATCTGACATCCTTCGCACTCCAGAATAACACTTCCGCTTCGCACTGTATATTTTGTACGGTGTGACGAACTATTTGGCTACTCCGCTGACTGTACATACAGTATGTACCTCAGCGCATTCAAGCAACCGGAGCGGCCATTGATAGGGGTACCCCTCTGCCGAAGACACGACCAGGGGGTCTATTTATTGTATGGACTGATGTTTATCTCACGTGGGTATTTGTATTTTACGTACGAATACAATACATTTGACGTTCCCCTCCCCCGCAAAAAACGGCGAGAGACTAGAGACCAGAGGAATTACTATAACTATAGACAGAGACTATAGAGATATAGACTACCACAACCTAAGAACTTTTTGAAGCTCAGTCGATTGCGCCATCTATGTCAAAGCCACCTAAAGATGCCGAAAATGTAAGAGAAATGTCACCTGCACTGCAACTCCACCTAGTAACAAATAGCGTACTAGTAGTACACCGTAGCTACTAGGTGGAGTAGCAGTGCAGGTGACATTTCTCTTACATTTTCGGCATCTTTAGGTGGATTTGACATAGAGGGCGCAATTGACTTGAGCTCCAAAAAGTTTTTAGTCTGCTGTGGTCTATATCTCTATAGTCTATGCTATAGATAAACGTTTAAACCCAATCGTGACAAGTGTGCATTTTCAGTAAATAAATTAATATTTTATCTGGAATCTGGACCCAAACATTATGAGTTTTCCTTTTCTGTGGCCTACATCATGAGGTCAGCTTGCTTTTAAAATAACCGCCGCTGAAATTAAGTAGGCAGGGATACATTTCAGCTGCGAATCACCGAAGTTGGCTGAAAAACAAATGCGCCAAGTTTAGCCAAGGCTACCAACTACTATTTAAAATACATGACTTTTAATCAAGCATTGTCCTACATACGCCGACTTCGGCACTGGTCCCACCGCGAGCTAGTAAGCTACGAGCTATCGGCTATAAACACGAACAAAAGATAAGCACTCCCGTGTAAATAAAAGAGACACGGCGATATTTATAGTTACTCGCCCAGCGGTGAGCTATAAATACCGATAGCTCACAGCTTACTAGCTCGCGGTCCAGTGCCTAAGCATCGCAAGTTAAAAAACTGCCAAAATAGCACTACCCATAAACAAAGAAATCATCGCATTGCGTATTGAAATCATCCACTGTAATGCACAAAATCATAAGGAATAGATGTTTCGTTGAACCAATATTACTGGGTTCTATATGTTATATAGTAGTTTAATTTAGACTTAGTGACACTGTAACAATGTTCAAATTTAAATTCGATAAATCATAGAACCCTGTAAGGCACTGGTCCCACCGCGAGCTAGTAAGCTATGAACTATCGGCTATAAACACGAACAAAAGATAAGCACTCCCGTGTAAATAAAAGAGACACGGCGATATTTATAGCTCACCTCTGGGCGAGTAACTATAAATATCGCCGTGTCTCTTTTATTGGACCAGCGATTTGCTGCACAAATATTAGATCCTAAAATGTATTTTTCAACCTATTGACTGCCATCTCATATCTACAAAATAACACACTCGCCAACATGAGTAGTAACTCGCAAATATAATTAAAGGATACTTATAATTAGAATCAAACCACTTCTTACAAAATTATAATTTATTACGTTAAAACTAACATATAAAAATATAAAAAAATGATTGAGTATACAAGACTGAGTTCCTACTAGAAACGAGACACATATATACATAAAAGATATAAAAAATGACACTGCGTAAGTGGGATAGAGATTCATTGAGAATAATTTAACCTAAAATCGAATGGAAACTTGTAGTCAGGTTAAACATGTATTATATTTGAACGTAACTTAACCTTTTTGCACTTTCGCCTTTAATTAGTTGTAAATTTTGTCTTAAACGCGTGACCTAAACTTAAATTAATTATTGCTCTTAGATTTTGACAAAAAACGTATACGCCGTTACTATATTATTTGATTTTACAGTACGGCTGGTATTATGTATCAGCTAAAAGTATAATAAAATTTTATGATTATTGAATGTTTCGCAGATAGAATGTAATTATTTCTTTAAACAACTCAGACTTTATTTAATACTTATTTTTCCAGAAAAAATAATCTTGTCAAAATACGAATTCGTTTGAAGCTACAAAACTGAATACAAAATCTACTTAAAATGCATAAAAACACTCACTTTTATGATTATTATTGATTACAGACACTAACACGACCGTGGTTCTTAACGATATAAATAGACATTCATGGGTAAATACTAAATTGACAAATATAGTTGAGAATTTGATTTTACCGAGAACAAGCTAGATTCAGACCTTTACAAGATTTACTGATTTTGTATCACTATAGCAGACAGCTAGACAATAAATGCGACATTTCTATAACTATAAATTTCGAGTAAATCGGAAAGATATTTCTCAAAACAATATTTTTTACTTAATCTATGCTTATTGCTTATATTTGTATACCTAAACAAGATGGAAACTTGTAAAAGTGTATTCGATCTCAAGCTTGTTCTAGTTCCAATAACCGTTCAAAACGAGTATTCTTAATATTACGATATAGTTCACATTAGACAATAGTCCGTTACAGTATAACTAGTATTGGAGAGAGCATTACATGCGCTTAATGCGGCAAAAAGTTCGTATATTCAGTGCAATTTTCTTAAGTTATGTAATAATTTACCCGCTTATTCATAAACGTGTTCACTGAATAATCTTTGTCCTCATCGGTTAGCAACGGACAGGACATGAGGTTTGAAACACGTTTATGGAATAAGCGGGTTAGAGTACTTGATCGATAAAAACGAGTATATTTGATATAAACATACAGTATAGTTTGACTTTGAAAGATTGGATATGCTTGAGAAAAGGTGGTGGTTTCACTGTGACCGGAAAGGTAATGATGTTGGCCGCGTAAGATGAAGACTTCGGTTTGAACCCAGCCTCGGGCACTGGGACTTGGTCATTTTCATTGGATTTAATTAATGTTCGCCTGTTTTACTCTGGTTAAAATGTATGGTTATATCAAAAATACGCGTTAATATAATTAAAAGTTAGAGAGCAATCGTGGTAAAAAAACATGGATGTTCTTTACAAATGTGTAAACTTCGAATGAAACTTGATTGTGTTAAATTATGTCGAAAACATCAGTGCAACCTCTAGAAACAATACAATTTTTCTTTACAAATACAGTTCGTGTTACTCCACTTTAAATTATATAAGTAATTTGCACTGAAAACCAGCTTGTTTTTATTTTAAACCAACTCTCAGTGGTCCCTTATTTGTTTTAATTTACCAGATTTATAATTTAAAAAAGGAAATCTTCGTTTGTGCCATACTTTAGATCACAACCGTATTCTATTCGAAGATTTAATGCTTAACACCCTGTCAAAGTTACTATTATAATTCGTAATTTTAACCTTTCACATTTTAGCCGCCATTTTCCTTTTTAACCTTTAGGGTCCAAAGGATAACATCGCGAATAACGCGTTCTGTATACTCCTAAAATGTTCAAAACCTACTTTTTTAATCACAACATTCGAAACTGTATCACATCTTTAGTCACAATGTATACCAGCCTTTAGTTACGTTGAGATTCGATCTCTTTACTGCGCCTCAATACATGTTCAATACTGGCCAGTTACAATTTTAAATGTTCAAATTTCATTCGATAAACATACTTATATATTATATTTAAAACATATATCGTCGGTACTTTGAAAAAATCTCGTACCTCACACTTCTTTAAGTTAAAACGCAGTAACTCTATATGGATCACATACAAAGTTACCACATTTTTATTTTGAATGACAGGACAAGATACAAGTTTTATTCAAAGTAGTGACGATGTATAAGAAGACACGTCGAGATATACACTTATACGTAGTAATATAAATATATGGCGTGATTGTACGAGTTAGAGAGCCCGGTCACACGTAAGATATGCTAGACGAAACCAAAATCAAGAGTCGACAAGAATCTGAACTACACATTTTTCCGGTGTGATACAAAAATGACAAGTCAAAGCTATTATTGTTTGTGCGATTATTGCATGTACAGTCGCCATCAAATATATCGGAGCGGCCAGGGCACTCAAAATACCTGAACATGCACTTTATCGCCTTAACAATAGAGGCGTTGTTTATATATTTGTGACCACCTTGGCCGCTCCGATATATCTGATGGCGGCTCATAGTGTTATCTATTTGGTTCTGTCGGTCTTGTCCAGCATAATATGATAAAGAACAAGAAATGAGACAAGGACGCAACTACAATCTACTACTAAAATATCCTAAAATTGTCATGGAATAATTCAGATTATTTAAACTTACATTATATTTCGTACTTGAGCACATTACTTATAATATGGAATGTATAAAATACAACACGTGTATTAGACAGGAACGGCCCTGGATCCAAAATATATATATAAAAATCACTCATCAGGGCTGTCCCGTCTGTTTGGCCACAATATGAGTATTGTTTGCAATGTTTTTTAACCTGTTTGACACCATTTTATAACCATTACACTTAACTATAGACATTACGTTGTAAATAAACACCGCATTATTTTACTATACACAAATTACAATGGCCCTAGTGAAAAAGGGTACAAGTCAAAATGACCCGGCGAATAAGCACAAGTCCTATAAAATTTACAGCACTTGTGCCCTTATTCGCTGAGCCATTATGACTAGTACCCTTATTCAGTAGGGCCACAGAATGTTTCCATCAGCTGCAAAGTGTAAACTACGAAAATACACACTTTTTGACCTTTCAATTTATAATGAAACCATTAAGTCGCCAGGACGCTCGCGTTCCCATACAAACGTAGTTCAGCTCTCATTTTAAAACGACATGCTTTAGAACCATGAAATTTGGCATGGGCATTTTAGTAGTACAGATCTATGTCGGTAATTTATTTTCGTTGCTAAAAATTGTAATACAAAGAAAATACAGCCAGATACAATTTCCATACAAAACTTATTTTTGATATATTTTCTTTGTATTACAATTTTTAGCAACGAAAACTAATTACCGACATAGCTCTGTACTACTAAAATGTCCATGCCAATTTTTGTGATTCTAAAGCATGTCGTTTTAAAATGAGAGCTGAACTACGTTTGTATGGGGACGCGACTGGCGTGACTGGAAACTAATTTCTTATTAGCTGCATAGTAAAATCGATTTGACATTTCATAAAGAGTATCTGATTTGACTCGTAGTGAAATAGCCTAATGACGCTATAGTATTTCATACAATAAACTTTATGATGGCGGTATTCTCATGTATGGTGGTCAAAAGGTTAAAAAACTAGCAGCCACGTATTCTCATGATAACCGCTAAATGTACGAGCATTGGTATAAAAAAATTTGGTAAATAAACTTGTTAATAACTACACAGCTACCAAAATGGAATGTCGGTGACTACTTACTTTATCTATAAATACCTTAACTATATCAGGTTGATTATGCACGCTTAACTAATTAATAGTGAAATGAGTAGTCTTCTAAGTAGAACCATTAGAAATATTCTATTGGACTCGTAGTCGCGTTTCTACGTAGATGACTTCTATATTTTCACTATGACTAAAGCTGACTGTTGCCAACTTGACGGAAAGAATACATCCTTAAGTTTTTTTAGTGTTAGTTTCAATAACCCCTTATAAATACGGTTAGAAATACCCAAACCTTTAACTGAATACGGACGTTTTTTAACTTTATCGCTGTCCAAAATATACATAACTTAACCGAACTCTGACTAAAACTATGGTGAGATTTGTGGACTCGTAGTGTAAAACTCAAGTGCGCGTAGACCGCGCGTTATTTTCCACTTCCTACTAATATTTCTAGTGGACAATATAGTTGAGATTTGCACAACCTACGTGGTCTATTGGATGGTTCATGTGTATGTACTAAAATTACAGTTAGATCACCACATTCAACCTGCCTACCTAATTTAGCACTAAAATTGGATTATGCAGATTAAGTGGAAAATTACGCATATATATTATTTAATAGTATGACAGTTTAATTGAGTATATTAAGGTATATCTAACTGTTATTTTAGTACATGTATAAAAAACAAGATTACTTAATAATGATGCGGCTCTCATAGAGCGGATACTAGTGGTATATGCTAACTGCTACGTATGTGAACATAACTGAACACGACGATCTATACATTAACGCCTTGAGGCAAGTCTTTTTATGGTGGAGACAAGCTTACACTAAAATTATATCGATTACTTCTATGTATTAAAAACAATTCAATATAAATATGTAATCAGTTTCACGCGATACATGTTTGAGATAAATTTTGTTTATAGAAATGTAATTAATTAGTAGTGATCGGCGAAAAGGATGCCACACCGCGGGAATTCAACTAGACATAGTATTATGGATGTGCCGTTTCGCCCGCGATACCAATTAAACTGCTCGAAAATATACGTGTTTGTATTATGTTTAATACAATGAATCAGTGTCGGTTACGAATTGTAATAACTAGTAGTCCGCCCCGAACTAAGAACTCGCTCGTTGACCAGTAAAATAATGGTTTGTTATTTTAATTCTATAGATACCAAAAAAAAACAAAATAATATGCGAAATAAATAATTTCATTAAAATACTTAATTACAAATGTTTGTGAAAATTACTGTAATTTTATTTTTCTATCCCGCAAATGCCGCGGCATATCCATACTAGCATAATGATTGACGTCATTCATCCCGTGTGGAATCCTTTTCGCCGATCACTGAATTAGTGACGAGTACTTGTTGAATATATGAGTACATTATAACAGTTGAAGAAAACTGTTGACTTAGACAAGTAAGTACTTATAGTATGAGTATAATCAGAAAAATAGCACATAATGTTTATTTTTGTGGTCGTATTAATACCTAACCTTTTGACCGCCTTACGTGAAAATTTTACCTTTAAATTCACGTTGCCACTTCGTCTCATATATCAGACGACGGCGGTCAAAAGATTAAAAAAGAAACATATTCAATACATCATGCACTACAATGCCACGTCTTACATGACAAGTACATGTATATTTGAACTATAATTAATTAATTATAAATTACAATTCATATTGAATCGTTAAATAAAACACTTTAACGTAAAAGATACGGCTATTGAATAATTTGTAGGTGAATTAACGGTCAACTGCCGGCCTCTAATTTAAATATAATAATAACCAATAAGGATGTCGCATATGGCTTTGATATGTCAAATCAAACCATAGACAAAAAGTCTGTAGACTTTAGATTGATTTCAATATTTGGAAACAATAATAATCTGTGTGTTTTGAATCTCATTAATAATATTGTATAAGTATATCATTGTTAATCATTGGTAAAGAAATATTATGCCATTTGATTAGTTTTGAATAACTTCACATTATAAACAACCTACATAACATGGGTATGTATAAACAAAATGGCCGACAGTGGAGCTTTAATCGTTTATATTAAATCTCTTTGTCCATCACGAGCTCACCCGCCTAAACTAATCTACTCACGTTAGCTAACTAGACTATAGACCATACGATGGGAATCTAAGATTAAAGCTGTACTAGATTACATTTCTTAAAACTTACTTGATGTTAATACTATATATGCCAACATTGAAACCGAGAGCGAAAGAATCTCGAATAATTTCATAATTAACCCTTGCTTCTCCCCACATTGCTATATATACATACTCGGCGGCGGTAGCGCCCTCTACAGCGGTATCAATTTTTGTACTAAACCAAATGAACTCAGCAATAATTGAGGTATTGACACTTAAATTATTATTGTAAAATATATAGAAAATGTGTACATCATACTTTTTACGTATTTATAAAGTTAAAAAATCGAAAAACCTAATATAAACTTAAACACTAAGTAAAGCATATTTTTCATAAATGAATAATATACACATATCGTTATTTGTACTGTTAGGTTAAATGTGTTTTTGTTCAATATTTTCCTGGGGAAGTTTGTACATCTCAACGAATGGCAACTTTCTATTTTCTAATCTAATTTCAGCTAGCTGCCTAACGTAATAAAAAAACTTGTACTTGTATATACGTGACCCATTTCTAAAGAGAAATTTATAATTTAAATAAATGCAGCACCATACGAGTTTCTTTAATTACTTTGCACCCGAGAATCTAAAATTCAACGCTACGACAATAAATTGAGAGTATTTATATCGATGTCATTAAACCAATACTGTAGATAGTTTATTACATATGGATAAAAAAATGTAAACTCAAAATCACATGACTGTTCTTCGGTCAATCATTGAAACATTTTGTTTCTACGGAATAATGTCATCAACCGAACGACTTCAGTTCATGTCAGTTTATTGGTTACATTGTTCAGCCTTTTCGACGCCATGAAAGATGTTATGCATTCATCCATACGCCAAACCAATATGAGTTTATAATTTATTTCACGTAGCTTTGTGCGTGGGACATATGTCATTACGCAAATTTAGTGAAGGGGCTAATAAATATTGTTTTTTTTTTCTATTACCTATCGGCAAAGTGTGCAGGAAAATCATAATCGGACAAAGGTAGAGTATAGACTAAAATTGACAGTTAACGCGAGTGACGCGATCTTTTAAATTCGATTGCGCGAGTCAGAAAATAAGTCGATTGTTTCCCACGTTTTTTTTTTAGTTTACTGGTTGATGATTATTTTGGAAGTGTTTGTATGAAATGTAAAATTTTCATGTGTCCCACGCACAGTGCTATGAGAAATAAATTATAGAGTTAAACGTATGGTATCTCAAGACGGATATTTATTATCTAACCTCTATACCTGCGGTGCGAATATATGCGTCGTTGACGTCAAAAAGATTAACCCATGTAAAAGTTATACACACAATTTTAAACTTTATTTATGAAGGTCATTTAAGTTGTCAATTACTTTCATATACGATGACGATCAAAGATTAAAAACCATATGGAATAAAATATAATTATTAGCAAACATTTCCTGTAGTAGATTGTTTATGAATCAAAATGTAATCAGAAGTAGTCACGGTACCGATTCAATCAACTGCACTAATATGCTGAAACTTATAAAGCTACTAATTCGTTGTGGCTACGCGCAGGGTGTTAACTTAACAATAACTCGTTTTAGACTAGGAAGTAAAATATCAACCAGATTAGTGGACATTGAATCGCCTTAGAGAGCAGTGTTGATAATAGTTATATTGTATAAAATTAAAATTAACGATTAAAATAGACCAATCACATAGTTAATTAGTTATGATTTCATAATTGATCATATAGTCAATTTGACATCAAATTTATGTGATCTTAAAAACCAAAGAGAATTCACTAACAAAGGCACAGTTTTAGAAATACGTCCTCCTAGTTCAGAAGTATTCCGGATGGCGCTATAAGACTCATATATTATGCAATAACTTTGGTTGCCAAAAGTTCGTCAATTCAGTGCCTCCAATGTATGGCATTTAAAAAGCGCCGTCTAGTATTCGCTGTATGAATGATTGTGGCGCCATCTCTTCAGGCAGGGCTTAATCTTTTTTTACTTATTTTTAAGAATGACTTGTACTACTTTATTATATAAAAAACTGGTTGATTCGCTATTTGGACAGTTGACCGAGTTGAGGTGAGAAGGTGATAAAACTTTTAAAACCAGTTTTGTTTCGTTTAAGACATAGGTGATGTCAAATATTTCGAAATTTGATATTGACAAGAGCCCTTTGCAGTTTAATTTTATGTCACAACTTGCTCTGGGATCGTCTACGTTACCCTCACAATGCACTTCGCACATAGCAACTAGCTGTAAAACTCAGAGGATTATTTCTACGCCTCTATTAGCAGATTATCTTTGTCAAACCAATCCTTTTCAGAATTTTCTTATTTATTTAGTATTTTCGATGTATAGATAGAAACTAGGAAAGTAAAATTATTATGATAAAAATAATAAGTACTAATGAACACCCTGCGCCTTTTTCGATATATAATACGTACAGCGGAGTAATTACCATCCCGTGCTGGTCATAAACATGTACACACTGATCTTGTCATGTAGGTCATCCAATAATTACGTCAGACGTTAAATGGAGGGGGGGGGGATAGGATCAACAAAGTATGACAAATTGTGTAAAGGGGGAGTCCCAAGAAGGATAGAGCGGACGCACAGTCGGTCAAACCATTTATATAATTGACTAGCGACCCGCCCCTGCTTTCGCACGGGTGCAATCATACATATAAAACTTCCTCTTGAATCACTCTATCTATTAAAAAAAACCGCATCAAAATCCATTGCGCAGACAGACGGCAGGAAGCGACTTTGTTTTATACTATATAGTGATTTGCAAATGTTGATCTTCAAAGTAATTTCAATGATTAAAAATATAACGTTTGTTATAATTTTAAATTGACAGTCAAATTATCAAATATTTGACGTCACACCAGAGGGTAGAAGGTATACAAATGTGACCACAAAATGACAAGAAATGAGTGGTCAAAACCATGACATTGACGTGACGTAATTAGTGGGTGACCCCTATTGTAATTAAAGTACCCAAATCAGTGTCGATAAAAAAGCTGCACCGAAATGGATAAGTTTTTATGGTTTTAGCCACGATTTTGTTCACGGATGCGTCAGTCTTTGGAAGTTGAGTGGCGGTACAAACAGCAACACTCTTAACTGTACATCGGTAGACCTTATTACAAATGGCATAAGGTCCACCGATGGGCAGTTAACAGTGTGGGCGATGGTACTACAACTGTTTTTGTTCAATATAGTCTACCGGATCTCGAAACACGAACATGATTTAAATTATAATAAACTAAGATTAAACGCTACGTCATAATATAATTGATGTACTACGTTATCATTCATAAAGCTGAGTATATAATGGCTAGGGAATGTTTGTTTTCGATAAATCAGATTTTTTTGGAATGTATAAAAAAACGTATAAATAATAATTTCACCTCGTAAGAGAATAATTTGAGAATTATTGATCTTATAAATACGGAATGTGCCTTACAACGTTCACACATCAAGGATATTAAGTATCTTGTCAAATACAATTATTTAGCGGCCAAACAGTTTTCACATAGCTGCGCGTTACTAAATTATTACCAAAGACTTGTTATTTTCATGTTTTAATCCGCATGGGGCGTCGCCCCATTCGCATACAAACACTTAACCCTTGATGTGTGAACTAGTGCGATCCATCTAAAGTGTAACCCAGTGGTTCCTAACCACTTCCACGTAAATAATAATTGGGGACATCCCCAAAAGGGGGCGTCGCCCCATTGTCATTAACCCCTGATGGTGAAGACGCTGCGCACCCACCGGGACTGCTGCGTAAACACGCGGTACAGCTGGTCGGGCGTGGACAGCTCATCCCACCGGCATCATGCGGTTTCCGCGTCCGGTTCCGGTTTGGACGGCGCTTCGGCGGCCGGCATTGGCATTGGTGATTGGAACCTGGAAGGCCGGTGGTTATATATTTAATTTTTTGGTGTTTAACGCGTAGAGGTGTAAGCACGAGCAAGGATGATTAAACAACACAATTTTGAACACATCGAACAAGAAATAATACAACAGAAATGTAGTGGTCAGTGACGTCTCGCTATAACAATGCTCGTGTATAAACAATACGTCAGTAAATTAATAATGTATTATTAATTTACTGACGTATTGTTTATATTTTAGGGAACAAGCTTATTTTCATTAATAGTAATAAACAACATCGCTCAGGACGCTTGTTTTACGGCTCAAGAATTACATTCGCTTAGCATTTTTTAAAAACGCCTGCAGACATAGGCTCGCTATATCAAATCTCAAAGCTGCAACGCAAGCGGAAAATTCTTCCAGTAGTTACAGTATATTTATCAAATGCAGTAATACAAAGAGGAATAAAGATTACAAATCAAATTCGCAAGAGCCGATGGCAAATATTAGATTCTCATTGGTCAGGCCTATTCGTGTGGGGGGTGTAACAATACATGTAGAATAATACGCTTATAGGGAAATCCGTAGAGATAATTACATAATATACACCGAGTGCCTCAACGCTATGGACGCTAATTTAATAACTAGAAGGCACTGGCGTTTATAAGGCTTCATCAGGTGTAAGGTCCCCGTTAGTTATTTCATTAAATACGGCTAAGTTATGTTTCCTTGGTAGACTTGGTGGTCGTTGCTTGAGAAACCTGGCTCGCAATTCTAATCAGGAATCCTCGGAATTAAACTCCAGCTAATACCAATGAGTTTTTCGCATGTTATGTAGGAAATATCACTTGATATTTAGGATTACTCACTTTTCGGAGAAGGAAACCATCGTGAAAAAATCGGACCTATTACTAATAAGGCCAATCGAAAAAATATGAAAGTACAAGTATCACAAATTCGCTGGTAGCAAAGTAAATAAGTTTAAACCATTATCCGTATAGCACAAAAGTTCATTTCGAAATTCGCAATAAGCATAAGCGCATATTTCGTTTCTAAGCTTCAATGGTAGGTATATATTCGCTTTGAACGCCATACGTCATATAAGTAGGGAATGCAGTACCGGTACTGTTTCGTAGAACCGGGATTTTCGGTACTAGCCAATAATGGAACCGGGATTTCCCGGTAATTTCGGTACTTTCGGGAAAAATCTTCTAAAACTTCTGACGTTGATTTCGGTCGTAAAAATTTCATCGCGTAATGTTTTAAATAAACGCGGGCCGGCCAACCGGTGGCCGTGGTCACGGCGCCGGCGGTTGCCCGCCAGGCGTCAAGCCGGCCGCCAAGGCGCTGAGGGCAGCTACCAGACCCCGTGCTGCTACGCGAAAATGGCCTTAGAAGACCTTCCCTCGATTTCAAATTTATGAAGATTGGCGTTTACAGATTTTAGAAAAGACATACAGGGTGCGATAAAAAGATATTTTTTGAAAATTTATTTTATTCCTATTTGATCCCATTCCTATCCAGGATCAAAAGCTTGTATGGAACCAATAAAAATCCGGTTAGAAAAGCCACAAATCGAGGAAAGCTACCCCATACATTTGGTATGAAAAAAAACTTAAATTAAACTTACTGCTTTAAAATTCCTGTTTTTGATATTATGCTTTTACGCCTTTTACTGTAATGATGTCATACATTATTAAGGTCCTTAAACGTGTGTAGACTACGTGATAGAAAAATGTAAATTCACATTTCCTATATAGTAAATGTATGAAATTTTTATTTTTCTTTGTGGCTTTTTAGTACATTACCGTTAGTTGGCCCCTAGGAAACTATTGATAATGGATAGGAATGGAATCGATTGGCAAAAAAAACACCACGTGAAAAATAAAGGTTTTCATTTTGATACAAAATGTATCGGAAAAAATTTCCTCGATTTGTGGCTCTTCTAGCCGGAGATTTTTTTGGTCCCATACAAACTTTTGATCTTGGATAGGAATGGGATCCAATGGTTACAAAAAAGTTTGTCAAAAATTACCTTTTTCTCGCACATTGAATGTTTTTTCCAAAATCTGTTAACGCAAATCTTCATACATTGGAAATCTAGGGAAGGTCTTCTAAGGCCATTTTCGCGTAGCAGCACGGGATCTGGTAACTGGCGTAGCTGCCCTCACCGCCAGGTACGAGTAGCTCGACGCCTGGCGGGCGACCGCCGTGACCACGGTCGCCGGTTGGACGGCCCGCGTTTATTTAAAACATTACGCGATGAAATATTTGAACTCCGAAGAATAAATGAACCCAATAAAGGTAAAAAATGTTTTTCCCGAAAATCCCGAAAGTACCGGGATTTTTATTTTCCAGTCCCGGTTCTTTACACGACTCGAAATCCCGGGAATTCCCGGTACTTTCGGTTCCGGTATTTCCCGGGAGCAAACCCTACATATAAGTATAAAAACGCCAATCACACGCCAAGATCACGGACGCAAGCGAGCCAATATAAACCTTACTTGAAAGTATGAAGGTTACTTTGACAGCGTACGCCACAACACTTATAGGTCCTTTGGCGCCGTGGCTTGAAAGTATTTTATATACAGGGTGTCTCTAAAACCAACGTCAAGGCTTAAAGGGGTGATACATCATCTGATGGGCTGTCATGCAAAATTGGCCTCAATTAAAATGCCATAAGTTTCAAGTTTTTGCACTTGATGCGTATGGTGCTACGCTGGTGTTACATAACATCATAAAACACGGTGTAACAAGTATGCCGTTATTATCACATTCTGCACTGTGTTATATAACATTTTACAACATCAGTGTAGCAGTTTTAAATAAGTAACTTTGAAAATATTCAAAGTCAGCTTAATGTCCTGACTACAGTCAGCAGTTATATCGGCCCTTTAACCCTTTGACCGCCAAAGCCGTCAAATCACGTGCACAGAAAGTCCTGCCCTCAGCGCCAGGACGTGACATCACGTCCAAAATATAACCGGTTTGCCTTGCGCGCTCGCTCGCGCTGGCGCTGAGGGCTGAGGCCACGATTTTTCCGTCCGATGCTTGGCGTTAAAAAGGTTAAGTCATGAAGTTGGTTTTGGGGACATATACTTGCGTTTGAATACTGACAATAATTACTTACGCGTCAGGGTTGAACTTGTAGTCTACGGGTCCGTAAGGTCCATCAGCGCGCCAGGCCTTGTCATCGAGGTTCGGTACGCTGGAACAAGCGAGCGAAATTTGACCTTGTGTTGACATAATTATTGTATTAAATTTACGTTTTATCCTAGTAGTTTGATCGTAAAAGTGCAGCTACTTATAAGAGCGTTCAGTTTATCACACTTGCGATTACCGAGCGCGTTTTGTATGGGAGCGGACACGCCGCGAGTTCGCCGCGTACGGGTTTTGTATAGAAATCGCTTTCGAATCGCTCAAGTGTGATAAGACCCTTACTTGACGACTTGACAAGACATGCAAACAACATGCGCAACATAATTTTACAAACGCTATGGTGTGTAGAGACCAGGAGGGTGATTTTTGAGATTAAGTGAAGGAATAAAACGATGAAATTATGTTTTAAAAATAAAAGCGATAGGAATTTAAAATCATGATTATTTAAACTATTAATTTCAAGCGAAAAAATTGGCGGTAAGCTTTTGTGTGCGATTATTTTCGAGCTTAAACTTTTTGAATTCGCGCGCTCGAAAGTCAAAAATGGGTCCCCAGATGTGTTTATCTACATACTAGTTCTCAATCTGCGTTAAGTGAGAGTATTAACTTTTTCCACTAGTAACTGGTCAGATTCGTTAGTTGAGCGGTTATTAGGATTACTGGTTCTTAATTGCAGCTGGTGGGCTTTAACTGGTGTTGTTACAACTGGTGCGGTTTAACTGGTGAGGTACTCACTGGTTCTCGGGCTGTGTAACTGGAGTGTAACTGGTGTATCGCAACTCGCTGGGTCAATATTACAGGGTTTTATGCTACATTTTCAGGGTAGTTCAATTTTGACTTAGTATTCACTATGACAATGTTCAAATTTCAGTTCGATAAAAGTGTAACCCTGGAATATTGGGCTAGCGAACTGGTGCAGTGTAACTGGTGAAGTAGGCACTCCTTGGTTCTCGGGCTGTGCCAGTTAATTGTAACTGGTCTATTGTATCTGGTAGGCTGCAACTGGTGTGCAACAACTGGTGCGATGTAGCTACTCACTGGTTCCGGTGGGTGTTACTGGAGTGCTGTAACTGGTGCACCACAACTGGTGCGGTGTAACTGGTGAGCTACTCACTGGTTGTCGGGCTGCGCCAGTTGCGCGAGGTACGCGGCCTGCTTGCGGTGGTGGTACATGTGCACGCGCAGGCAGCTCGGGTTGCGCATGCGCTTGTTGCAGATCTCACACTGGAGTGTGCCCTCGCGCGTGTCGTGCTTGTCCCGGATGTGGACCTTCAGGTTGTATCGGTTCGCGAAGAACCGGTGGCATGAGGGGCACTTGACGCCGGTCGTTTTACAGTTCCAGCCTTGGGTGGGGGGGAAATAAAAAGGGGTGAAATAAAATTTAACGTAATAACGTAAAATGCACTAAGTTCGCATTGCACGTTTATGTCGCTCATTGGACTTGTATAATGCACAAAATTGCAATCAGCATTCGTATTGGGACCCCTATTTCTATGCCTGTTTCGCGTGCTGACTAAAATTTCCCAAATCACAGGAGTTTAATGATTAGGTATAGTCAACGTCAAAAATATGTATACATGTTTGCACTTTACTCCAATGTGATAAGGTTCAAAATTGTATACATATCTTAGCCGTTGATTAGGTGCTCTTATTTTTAAGGGTAGTGAAACACATGTGTTTATTAAAAAGGCAGTGCTGCTATAGTGCATTTAACCATGATTAAAATAAAGTAATGAAAAATCAAGCCAAATAGTATTAAATGATTAATAAATCAACGACATCAAAAACTAATCATCAACAAAAATAACTGGGTAGGTAATTTGAATTTTCAAATTTCAAATATCTGAAACACGCCTCTATTCTCAAGGCGATAAAGTGTGTGCTCAGATATTTTTGAGTGCCTTGGCTGCTCCGATATATTTGATGGCGACTGTACTTGTACTTGTATTTGTAAACATATCCCCAGCAATAAGTTTCACCTGTACAGCGTAGAACAGTAATCTATCGATCACATTAATTGCTATTTATAAAAAAAACTAGGGTCCAATTTCTATTTTCTATATGGAGTTTAATGTTACTCTACCGCGATCAGAATAGGACTGAGATAGTTGTCAAGCTATTAATAATACACTTGGTCGCTTTCTATCTTCGATAATCATATAAATATTTTTGAGTTAGACATTTTTTACATACAGCCTTGGCCAGAAATGTTGAGCACTAATGCGATTTTCATACAAAACTGGAAAGTTTAGTCCATCGTTTCCATCTTTGTTTAAGTTATTTTGTCAATTAATTTAAACTAATAGGCATGTTTTGTTGAAGTTAGTAGTAACTGTATAGAATATTTGCAATATGTCGCACCGACTTAAATTTACATTTTTGGTACCTTCTGTTTTCATATTTTTTAAGTACCTTGAAAGTGTTATTAAGTGAAGTTTTCTATATTTATAAATAAAATATAACATTTACCGTTACCGTACATTGTTAGGATAGGGAAATAATGCTTAACATCAAAATTGTAAACAAAAAACACCTGGTCTATGCTCAACACTTCTGGCCAAGGCTGAATCAACTGATCTACTCACCAGATTCTTTAGCAGATTCGGGCATTGCAAGCACGCTGTGATAAAGGTCGCTGTCGAAATCTATTAGGGGTTCGCTGGACACAAACAATAATAAACAAAATTAAAATAAATGCCATAAGAAGCCGATGAAGCGTGAAGTAGCAGCAAAAGTAGGGTGTTCAAAATGACCTGGACACGACTTTATTATTAAGAGAACAAGAGCGTGTGTAAGTCATTTTTAACACCCTACCTTAGCCTTTTTAACACCGGTTAGCTACTTTTGCTGCTGACTGTACGGCCGAAAACAAAAATAATGGGGAAGGCGACAGACAACGGTTTGGCCAGATGGCGCCAGCATAGGTTGCAACCATACGTCGCACCACAGCGGGCATTTTGGAGGCACGTCATTTGTTATTACTAAGTATTTAACTACTTACTACGTACTTATCCCCTTATTCATAAACGGCCACTAAAGTTAAGAGATCGCTGATAATCTTTTGTCCCTTTCCCTCATATAGGTTGGACGGAAAGGGACAAACGATTATCAGAGGCCTCTTAACTTTATTAGACGTTTATGAATAAGGGGGTTAGTATTTAAAACATACCTGTTATCATGTATCAATCTTAAATTGTCTACATGCTACGTATTTTGTAAAGATTGTATACTTTACCAAGTGACGTGCTCGCAAAATGCCCGCTAGAGTGCGACGTTAGGTTGTAACTGTCACTATTGTGCTATGCGATTTGGCTTAAAGGACTAGCATCCAGGTCAGAAAAAAAATTGGCATTTTGTAGGACTGAGAGGTTCAACCTATACTGGCGCTAGTAAATAAAATGCTTTCGTCCGGCCAATCCCATTGTGACCAGTGGCGAAAAGATGTGTTTAAAAAGGAGCAAAACATTATAAAACCTATTTACATTTGGTGCATACATAAAATATACTTAGCGAGGTAGCGTTATTTGCAGTTTGGAACGCCCTTATACATAAGGGTACACGGAAAACACATGTTGTTTCTTTGAGAATATTTTGAGTTAATATTGGAATGATACAATTAACCATATTTACGCGTATATTCGTGTTACCTGCGAAAAATGGATTTATATTCATATTTACTGCTGTAACAAAAGTTCACTGCGAGCTCTACGTATTGATAAAAATCTCATTAAATAAAAAATAAGACTTAAACATTGTTTCCATATACTCTTATATAACTCGTTTTAAGTATTTTTTTTACGTAAGACGTTGCTAACATCTAATGACCAGGACAATAATTACTATATAAACAATAGTGCAGTTCTATTTTACAAGGATATTGTGGAGAATATCTAGCAAAAACTAACACTAATTACATTGATACATCCAGCAAATTAACTTGTCTGGATACATTCCAAACCCTCCATAGCATAATGTATGTCAGGCCTCTATCAATCGGGTACTGAATAGGGTACTTTCCAGTAGATAAACTTAATTGTTTCGCTGCATTCATAAAATCAAAATTTCAAAAATACACGGGAACATCCAGGCGTAACATGTATTTGCGCTTCTATTATTTTATAATGGTTAAAACTTTCATCTCTTTATATAGTACCTATTGTGACGTCACAATATTAGTCTCCCGTATAAACTTCATATAGCAAATCGTTATGACGTTTCATAAAGAGTAGCTGATTTGACTTCATAGGAAAGTAGCCTATTCTCTCCGGTTGCAACCCAACTAGCATATGATGTCGTATAAAAGTCACCAGCACTTTTACACGACTAAATTTTGTCGTATAATGACTTTTATACGACATCATTTGCTTGTTGGGAATGTGGCCCGTTTCCATGGCGACCTCGCCCGCTCTAGTAAGTCTTACCCGTCGGACGGACACTCGTTGTTCTCAATGGCGGGCACGGGGCTCTCGATGACGGGCCGCGGTTTCTTCTTGGTGCCAGACATACTGTTCTTCGTTGGTGTGTTCTTCAGAAGCCTGCGTGCAACGTGAATGGTACATTATTGGGAAATTGGGTACAGTGACATAAATTGTGGTTTCTGTTAAACAGTGGAAAACTTGTTTGCATGAGTAGATAATATTCACTTTTGTGATTTTTTTTCTGTGAAGTTACGAATTGGTGAAAGATTAATTTAAGGCGTAATACGGAAAACTACTAGAGAACAAGAAACTGTAAATATGATTGTGTGGAATCAATCCATCGTCCATTTAAATGTATCTGAATAAAGGTAATGTAGCAAACAAAGGATCAATAAATATCTCATTTATTTACACCACAGTGGCGCCTCCCAGCGGCCTTCTCCGGGCACTCTGCTGGTGGCTCAACTAATAGTACAAGACTGCAGTAAGAGTGCGTTGAGCAAGGCACCCATTCTGGCGCTCTCACCAGCGACCTGTGGGGCATTCGACTTGGTACGGTCGAGGGAATTGATTCTTTAGCAGTTTACGGTTCACTTTACATAGGACATTTCCTAGCATAAGTATATGACAACCAAATTTCCTTGAACCGCGAAATGCTAAAGAATCAATACCGCAGTACTCACCGTTTGAGCGGGCTGCGGGCGTCGTCGCGGGGCGCGGGCGGGGCCTCGGTGGCGATGGTGTCGTCGCCGCCGGGGACCCACTCGGGGGCGTCCGCCGGCTCGGGTTTTGTGGGGCACTCTTCTACTGGTGGCGGAGACTCGGAGCGCTGACGGAGAAGAAAATAGATGGTAAATGTTTTTGAACTGAAGTTTTAGTGACTAATTACGCGTTTATGAAAAGTTAGAGCGGTGCCAAACACACAACAACAGACTTGTGACTCGTGTGTATACATGAAACTATTCGCGTCAATTTAAATTTAAAGTTATCACATCTACACTAAAAAAATGCTAGTGAGTGGCGGCTCATCATAATTCTGAAACTCTGAATCTAATTTAGCTCTCGTTTTCTTTATGAGCCGTTGGAAAAGTGCTCTCTTGTCGGTAAACTAAGCTAAGATAAGTAGGTTGGGATAGAGCTCACCACACGTACTGCTTAGTAGCATCCTACACCATTTTATACTAAAAACACCATCGACACACAAGTCCTCAAAATGTTAAAAAAAAATCACAAACGAGAGTAGATTTCTTCACGATGAACATTTTCTTTAACCTAACAAAACGGTTATAGCTAGCGTCCAGGTCGACGGAGCGAACAGCGTGACGTCCAACGTCAGCAATGTGTACTCAAGGCGTACAGTCACAAACCCGAATTGTTGACCCACTTGCCATAGTTGCCATGATGTATTCGTAATTTAGCCGTGTAATAAATAACCGATATAACTCACTTATGTAACTGACAGTTGACAGCTAGTCGGTAACATCGGCCATTCATAAGTCATAACACTCATAACATAACACGGCTAAATTACGAACAATGGCATATCAACAATCCGGGTTCACGACTGCACCGGTTTGCATTTGTTTATGTTTAACATTATGGCCAATGCGCCACTCGCTCAAACGTACACCCAGTTTGTACACTAAGGTAACCAGTGTGCACTGGACCGTGAATTTTACATCCGTCCAGTGTTCATCCAGTGTTTTCCATCCAGTGCACCCCAGTGAGCACCCGCCAGACGAGTGCCCACTCGAAACGGGAATAAATATTCGTTTGTAACTTTCAGAGTGTTTACACTCCAATGAGTCGTAACAGACAATCATTATCACTGAATTTGGTAATAGACTACGCGACGGTTGCTCCGCGCACAAATAACGTGTTGATAAATAATTATATGTGCCAGTGTACGAACAAACGGACCACTTTGTCGATATTGAGTTATTAGTACTTTCTAAAACTACGCAATTGGTGATAAAAGATAAAAGATATTTATTCTTCAATTTAGGCACATTACAATGCACTTATGAACGTCAGAGAGAAAAGAAACTACCACCGGTTCTAACCCTACACCTCTGTCCCGAGAAGTATTACTTATTACCGGCAAGAAACTCGGCGGGACTTATTTTTTCAAAACAGTACTACAAATACATTAAAGATACTATATACAATAATGCGTAGTTCTTCAAGAAGGCATATCAAAACAGCTTGAGAGACAGACATGTACCTGCCTATTGTGTAATTAAAATGAAAAATAAAAATAAAATCCAAATCTGACTGCTTCGCAATACGTTTGATATTCTTTCTTACTTGAACTGTGTCCTCTAAATGTTAGATGATTTTATAGATTCTGGTTTGGGCCATGCATATATGGCTGTCATATAGTCCTCGACCCTGTAATAACCCTTTGACATTAAAGTTTTTTTCAAGTATTTCTTAAGAGCGGGAAATGATAGATTCAAGTTAGATAGGTGAAAGAATTAAGTGTCCTTGTAAATCGACAAAGTGGTCCCTTGCACTAAACTCGTCCACATATATTTATTTATTTAATCTTTATTGTATTTTCATTTATAAATAAATATTATTAAATCAATAAATAAATATTATGGGACAATCTTACACAAATCAACCTAGTCCCACAGTAAGCTCAATAAGGCTTGTGTTGTGGGTACTACGCGACGATATATACGTATATATAATAGATAGATATAGATAAATACTTCAATACATAGAAAACATCCATAACTCAGGAATAATGCCCTGACCAGGATTCGGACCCGGGACCTCCTGCTTCATAGGCAGAGTCACTACCAACTAGGCTAGGAGGCGGTTATATAAAAGTTATATAAAAGTGTACAAAAGGTGAATTCAATACTTTAGTTAAAACCACAGGTCAAATAGAAACTAGAAAGAAATCGACACTTTCGAATTATCACATATTAATTAATTTCGAATTATCAAGATTCGACTCAGTTTCGATCCATGAATATAATATAAATTTATCTAAACTTGGCGCGATTAGACTCTTCTGTTAAAATTCGATTCCTTCCTTCGAGACACCATAGTTTGAGAAATAAATTACTGAACACGAAATCAACATAAAATCAAAATAGACAATTTGATACTCCTATTCTAAAATCCTTTTTACAAAGAAATCCTTCAAAAGCGGGCCGTGCTCACAGTTTGTAATCAACAAACTAGCGAAACGCGATAATGAACATGAGAACTATTCGTATACAATAAAAACAAAAAACTTGTAATTAAAACTTGACTGAAAATATGGACACTGCAAAAGTTACTTTATTACGCTGGTGCACAATTTAAATTAGCATAGGGCGAAGTTGCATAAAACAGGAGTCTGTACAGTCACCGGCAATAGTATCTTCCTACACGAAGGCCGCAAAAATATGTGTCACGCTTTTATGGCCCTACAAATAAGAGCGTGTCACATATTTTTGCGGCCTTCATGTAGGAAGATACTATTGGCGGTATGAACCGTATTCACATGAAAATAATGCGCACTTTGGGATTTGGTGATACCTCAAAGCAAGAATTTAACTAGAGACCGCATACGCGACCCACCCTAAAGGACAGGGTACACGCAACGCGACTGATTTTAAAACACGTTTCAAAATGGCTGATAGCATACCATAACTAGCCTACATAATTTAGTCGGTTTCATTGTTACCCTTCAAAGAGCGGTGAAGGGAAACAAACGTTTCTATTGTACTTAGGGCCTTTTGGAAGTAAGCAATAATCACAACGATAATAGCGCCTTCTCTGTCATATCTATGGAAAGAGTAATAAGACCATCCAGTTCAATCTTGGTATTATTATTTCCGTGTCAGGTCTATGGCTGGTATGTCTATGGCTGAAACGGCTGAATCGATCCAGTCAGGCTGTATGCTTAGTACTTATACAATGAAACAGGTGGCGTTAGGTGTAGTTTTGAAATACAGTCAACTGTACCACCATCTTTGTCTGACTAGAAAAACAGTGATTATCTATCCCTAAGCCAGGGAATGTGTAGCACCTGATGCCCCCCCCCCCCCCCCCCCCCCTCGCCCTCCAAAATTTCAGGCTGCGACGCGGACGTATCAAGACACTGAAGTCTGCAGAATGCCCAATGCATACCAACTGGAGAAAACAATACTTGAGTTTAACCGTTTTATTCAAATTAATGATTAATGACAAATGGTAGATTTAGAGACATCATTTAAACTCACCTTCATCGCCAAGTAATGGACTGGACACGATACCGGCGGCAGGCCCATCTTCTTTAACTTCAAACTTACTAGTTCTCAAATATATTCTGTACCCAAAGGTGGCGTGCGGTACACAAATAAAATAACGGACAAGATGTGAAAACGCAATCCCAACTTCTAAATGCAAACACATAAATGAACAAAAAACAAATTAGTATCTCCTCAGAACGAAATCTTAGTCTGAATTTTTTGTTCAAAATAAAAATGCACAATGTCTTGGCATAAAGCAAAATAGGCGCGTGATTGACATAGATTAAAAAAGAACTAAATAAAAAACAAAGAAATCTAACACCACAACAGAAAAAAAAATCGCTAATCAAAATATTGTAAACTTTACCGCCAAAAGGAAAAACGTACGCGTTATTTTCAAAGACAGGATTGTCATAAAAAAAATTAAAATTAAACGAACGAACACCACAACTGAGTTTTCAAATTTGGAAAATGGAACGGTGCACTGGCGTGCCCGTCAGTCGGGTTCCGGAAGCTGTGTGAGTACTGTGAGTGGCCGGGCCTCGCGAAGGGCCTGGGATGCATTGATTGTGAAATACTAATGCGCGCAGCGGTGGCCAGTAGGTAGCAAGTATTTTATAAATTTTAATGCTATTTTATGATATTAGTATTGAGGTAATTAGGATAACAACTCGCAGATTATGCCAATGCGGAAAGGCAACTGTCTCAACGAAGTTTTCGACAATACCTTACCATGGCGGGAAGAAGTTGACAAGTCGCGGCGAAAAGATGATGAAATTCAAACTTTTTTTTTTTTTCATTAAATTCTAATTTCTTCAATTTGGTATCTCGAGTTATCAACTTCTTCCCGCCTTGTACCGTTATGGTACTTAGGTAAGTTAAATTTGTATGGCGGGACGTAGTTTTTATTTATTTTAGAGATATTGACTCATTGTTTCGTCTCGAATTGAACCCTAAGGGAAAATCTCTAGTTTCTGAAATACTCTAAAAATAAAATGCTGTAGAATAAAGTGTCAGGGAAGCATTTTCCCTAACCAAAACCTTCTCACTGTATATAGTTTCAGTACATTGTTAAGGACCATTAATCTTTTGTCTCTTTTTGGAATCTGGAAAAGCGCCCTCTACAAAAAAAAATTCACCGGCTTTCCCCGTTGGTGTCAACCTTCCAACTGTCTTTTGTTTTGGAAGGAGAAAGAACAGAAATTTACTTTTTTTACCAGACTGCCGGATGGACGTATAAAAACGTTAATTTTATACAGGCCTGCGGAAGGGTTATCAAAGAAATTTTTGCACTATCAGAGCGTTGCTAAATTATAATGTTTTCATAATTGCCATAAATTCCTGGCCTGACTATGTTGGTGACGTCACTATCGTTTAATTTGTCAAGGGTGCTTATTTAGATGAACCTGTTAATTACCTGCTTATAGTGCTTATTCAAAGCTTTCGCAAAACGATTTCGAGTCTCTCAAGTATGTAAAACGTTGACCCTAAAATCCAGACCTGCTGTAAACCTTTTTCAACTACGCCATACAGGTGCAGTGCACCCCTGCTAACAGTAATTCATAACGCACGTCGGCGCTTCGTCTGTCAAAACCCAGTAGGTTTATTACGATCTCCGATAACATATAGTTGTTACCAGAAACGAGGCCACACTTTCTGGTTCGAGACGAATGCACATTTTGATATATAACTAAAGTGAATACAGAGTTTGGAAGTCTAAAATTGAAATTGGATACACCACCCTCCCTCCCACTCACGCCTCTCTCCCTGCGCCAAATGACGAGGGAGGCAGTCCAATATCGGTTTAATAAATACATATATACGCAAACCCCGCGCCCGAGTGGACGTCGGTTGTCATGACAACGCGTGATGAAGGTTGGAAAGGGTGAAAGATAATGGATGTTTGTTTAATGCACTAGAGCTTTTAGCAATCGTAGCTAGGGTGACTTACGTTACGAAAAGGCATAACGTCGCTATTTCGCTATTGGTATTAAGATGAGAGTTAAGTATCTACAGGGTGTTTTATTCAATATGTATCCATAATGTGCGAGGTGATTTAGTAGGCCATACTTAAGAGTCGCCAGGGCGCTCGCGTGAACTCGCGTCCCCATACAAACGTAGTTCAGCTCTCATTTTAAAACGACATACTTTAGAACCACGAAATTTGGCATGGGCATCCTAACAGTACAGATCTATGTCGGTAATTCGTTTTCGTTGCTAAAAATTGTAATACAAAGAAAATATAGCAAAAATAAATTTTGTATGTAAATCTGTATCTGGCTGTATTTTCTTTGTATTACTATTTTTAGCAACGAAAACGAATTACCGACATAGATCTGTACTACTAGAATGCCCGTGCCAAATTTCGTGGTTCTAAAGCAAGTCGTTTTAAAATGAGAGCTGAACTACGTTTGTATGGGAACGCGAGCGTCCTGGCGACTCTTAACAACTTTTACAACGGGACCAACTCGACAATCTCGAAAATTTTTTTGGCTGTTTCATACATTTCGGCCGATCAAACGTTGACGATGACGTTTTCTATAGGGAGGTCAAAAAATCCCATGGAAAAAGTTGTTCAGTATATGGCTAGTTATTGAAAAAGCACCCTGTATTTTTAAGAACTTTTTGCTAGCTCAGTATTATAATCCGGTATAAGCAGTAACTTCACGTCTCTCCCCTTGCACTGCCCTGTGGTGCATGAACCGCTGCAGTGGTGAGGATCATTTCTGTGCGTGTTCAACCCTAGCGTCCGCGTTCAAGGTCGCTGCGTAGTAATTTGCTTTAGCTACTAACTCCCGTCCTTGAGTGAGCCCCTTAACTTGCAGCAGCTCGGCCGTGTGTAAGAACCCGCTGAGTTCCTGTTGTCGCACGTACACCTCTCGCACATAAACTACAGCATCTAATAACACTCTTGGCATACCACGTGATTTCTGATAGTGTTCAACCCTAGCGCTGATCGCGGAGCGCGCGGCCACTGACCCGTGCGTTCAAGGTCGCCCTTAGTATTCTTGCGTTAAGTGTGTTAGCCACTAACCTCCCGTCCTTGAGTGAGCCCCTTAACTTGCAGCAGCTCGGCCGTGTGTAGGAACCCGCTGAGTTCCTGTTGTCGCACGTACACCTCTCGCACATAAACTACAGCATCTAATAACACTCTTGGCATACCACGTGATTTCTGATAGTGTTCAACCCTAGCGCTGATCTCGGCGCGCGCGGTCACTGACCCGTGCGTTCAAGGTCGCCCTTAATATTCTTGCGTTAAGTGTGTTAGCCACTAACCTCCCGTCCTTGAGTGAGCCCCTTAACTTGCAGCAGCTCGGCCGTACGTATAGGAACCCGCTGAGTTCCTGTTGTCGCACGTACACCTCTCGCACATAAACTACAGCATCTAATAACACTCTTGGCATACCACGTGATTTCTGATAGTGTTCAACCCTAGCGCTGATCTCGGCGCGCGCGGTCACTGACCCGTGCGTTCAAGGTCGCCCTTAATATTCTTGCGTTAAGTGTGTTAGCCACTAACCTCCCGTCCTTGAGTGAGCCCCTTAACTTGCAGCAGCTCGGCCGTACGTATAGGAACCCGCTGAGTTCCTGTTGTCGCGCGTACACCTCTCGCACATAAACTACAGCATCTAACACTCTTGGCATACCACGTCATTTCTGATAGTGTTCAACCCTAGCGCTGATCGCGGAGCGCGCGGTCACTGACCCGGGCGTTCAAGGTCGCCTTAGTATTCTTGCGTTAAGTGTGTTAGCCACTAACCTCCCGCCCTTGTGTGAGTCCCTTAACTTGCAGCAGCTCGGCCGTGTGTAGGAACCCGCTGAGTTCTTGTTGTCGCACGTGCACCTCCCCGCGGTACATGAACTGCAGGAGCTGCTTCAGCTCTTGGTGCGCCACGTCTTTGAGGATCACGATGGGGTGCTCGCAGGGGTTCATCTGGGGAGAGGGGGAATTGGTGCATCAGAGAAACGGTTGGCGGCAAACTGAACAACAATAGTAGTCCGCCTCGAACTAAGAACTCGTGGTTCTTGGGAACTAGTTGACCAGTATGACATGGAAACATAAAAAACAATTTTTGAGCCTTATGATTCCTGAACCTCCTTGTCAATCCAGCTCTATATGAGCTCTTTAATTATATTTATACAACCCTAACACATTTCATGAAGATCAGAACTACATTAATAAAGTTATCGCGGAAAAAACATTCAAAATCAAAAAACGATCGAAGTGCACGAGCTTCCTAGTAGTAGCCAGCTGGCAGTTCTGTCGTGTCCGAAGTAGTCTGTAATAACCAATGGTCGGCGGGGGTGAGCTGTTTTCATATTAATTTGACACGACATACGTCAAATTACTATGAAAACAGCTCACCCCCGCCGACCTCTGGTAATAACTTCGCTTCGCTGCGCTCGCTCGTTCGATAGTCATGTAGAGAATTCTCTCACAGCCAGCAATTTCTCGGGTCACTTCGACAAAAGGGGGCGTATTAACACCGTAGTTTCTGTGCCACTTTTGGTCGATGAATATGTATGAGTTCTATGTTATTAAAAACCAGAATAAAGTTAGATATACATATATAGATAAACACACAAATACCAGGATTTGAACCTGGGACCTTTTGCTTCGTAAGCAGGGGTCACTACTAGGCTAGGAGACCGTTAAATAAGAAAGGGTCCTCTAAGACCATTTTCGCGTAACATCATAGGATGTTGTAGCTGCCTTCACTGACCCATTTGTAAAGTCCACCCTGTAGTGTTTTAGTCGGACATCGAACTTTGTACTTAGCAGTCGGCCGCTGTGTCAGTGTTCCGGTTAAAATGTTGCATCATTAGCGGAATTAATAAGCAATTATACAATCTAATTAATAAACGGCACTCATTAAAACTTCATACCTACACAAACATTTTGTGTAAAACAATTCATTACAAAACGGTAATAAATATGAAATCGAATGCATCAAAAGAAAAACTGAAACGCGAAAGTTATTTGCAGACTCCACCATGACCAAAATAAACGTACATTAATCGCATTCTGTATCACGAATACAGAACCAGCGCTGGACCAAAAATGTGACGTCATGGAAAGGGCCACTAGGAAAACGGGGCATAGGAAAACCTGTTCCCAGATGGGAAGACGAAATAAAAAATATCGCTGGTCAAAACTGGATGCAGATTGCTCAAGACAGAGATGAGTGGAAAACTCTGGAGGAGACCTTCACCTGCAAAGACGGGGTTCTTGCTAAACATTAAAATCTATTAAAAATAATTTAGAACTAACACTACAATATTATAATTTAACTTAAGACTTATTCTAAAAACCAAAATGTTAAAAAGCAAGAAATAAAAGGCTACTTCATTTTATTTTATTTTATAATCGCATTCTATTGAATCGCGGTTTGATGCACTGAAAAAAGGACAAGCGAACTACTGCGGCTATTTCATCAATAACCAAAATTTCTCTTTAAGTAGTAACCCTTAGTTCAGACGTCCTAAAACTTAAAGTTACCAGTAGACGAAGTTTGGTAGCTGGGAACAAAAAAGTTTTTTCAGTGTGGCCCTGTAAAGTACGGTTGCGTATCTATTTGATTGGGGCGTACGGCTTCGAAACGAAACTTGAGATTTAACTATCAGCTTCTCTGTCGCTCTTGCTAAATCAACTAATAGGCCAAGATTAATACATATAGTACCTATGGCTTTCAATCAATAAAAAAGTGAAAAAAAATATTGCGCATTGAGTACAGTCATATTGTTCCACTAGATAGATATCTAGGGCCAATAGCAGATATTGCGTGTTGCTCTTCGGCTGCGAAACGTGGAGAGTGACAAAGGGGCTGACACACAAGCTACAAGTGTTTGTCAATAAGTCCCTTCGGTCGATCCTCCGCATTTTCTGGCCGAAGACTATAAGAAATGAGGACTCGTGGAGTATATGCCATCAGTCTCCGATCGCCCAGGAAGTAGCGCTGCGGAAGTGGAGATCGGACATACCCTTCGAAGAGGAGCGTCGGATAATGCCCGTATCGCTTTCGAGTGGCGGCCTCAGGACAGTAAGCGAGCCAGCGGATGCCCTGTACACACGTGGCGGAGGAGCATTGAGAGCGAGCTACGAGCCGTAGGAATAAACTGGAGAGAGGCCAAGACGGTTACTCAGGACAGAAAGGCGTGGAAGGATACAGTCGCTTGTCAATACCCGCATACGGTAAGCGACTGTATCGTAACAGTAGCGCGACCGGCGCGCTACTGCATCGAGACTGTATCGCTACAAAAAGCAGCAATGCGCGATCTCCCTTATTTGTAGGGTGGTAAGAGCGTTTTTAATGTTAAAATGTATGCTTATTTGGTATTAAGAATCAATTCCAAATTACAAGACCCTACATTTCATATTCAAACTTTTTTTTTAAATTGAAGGTATCTTTACTTTGGATAGGAAGTAAAACATTCGCATTAGCATTTTAACAATCACAATATAGATAAATAAGTATAAAGGCTTGATGACAAGCACAACTGAACTGTAAACCTTATAGTGTCCAACCCGGGAGTAGGATAATTATCAGATAATTATCAGATAATTATCAGATAATTAACGGATAATTATCCCCGGTATGGCTTTTTCTCTTATATATGGTTCATCTACTGGTGTCGAAATACGAGCCTAATATTTTTTTGTACGTTCTGGCTTTACGAATTTGGGTTATTATCAAATCGATAATTGTCAGACATAAAAATCAAGATAATTATCGCGATAATTATCGCGATAATTATCAAGATAACTATCATTGATAATTATCCTTTCGAACCCTGCTGCCGATTTTTGCAGGGGACGGGAACGTCAAATGTATGGAACCCCGTAACATACAAATAGCCACGTCAGATAAACGTCAGTCCATACAATAAACATGACCACTGGTCATTTGGTTTCGGCAGAGGGGTACACCTGTTATTGGCCGTCCGGGTTGGTTCAATTAAGCATCTAAGCTGTAAACTACCCTCATTTTATTATTAGGCGCCATTCATTTATTACGTAAAACGATTTAGGCGAGAGAGGTTGACCATTCCTTCCTTCTCAATACGAGAGAAGGGTTTTTCCTGGTTTTTCTTACGTAGGAAGGAGGAGGGGGTCAAAAAGTGGCAAAAATTCTATTAAGTAATAAATGAATAATGCCTTACAGACTTATACTGTGATTATATTGACTAACTTACAAATTCTAAATTTAACTTTGGGATACACAAAATCCTACAAAAATATTTACTATTTATAATTTTCCTGTGTGCAGAGGTAATCCATATGATTATATGAATTAAAACTATGATCAGGGAAAAAAGACCTCATGCCTGCATAAATTCATTAAAGGTTTGGCTCTACACACCAAATAGTTAAGGGCCCCCTAATAAGGAATGCCACTCTATTGACCCTGATTGATAAAACTTTTTTTAGTTTGTCTTATTTTTCTGTATATTTGACCTATATCTGCAGTAAAAATGCAATCAATGAATGAATGAATTTGGTCAAATTCTTCTATAACAACATCAATTATAATGAAATATTGGATGTAACATCCAAGAAGTAAGTCTTTGGGTAAACTTTTATATTCAAATAATATCAGTTATAACGAAATATCAGTTTAACTCCAAAATGTGGTGTTGTTATAAAAGGTTTATCCCCTTATTCATAAACGGCCACTAAAGTTAAAAGATCGCTGATAATCGTTTGTCCCTTTCCCTCATATAGGTTGGACGGAAAGGAACAAACGATTATCAGAGGCCTCTTAACTTTAGTAGATGTTTATGAATAAGGGGGTTAGTCTGTAACTTTGTTTTAGTGCTAAAAAAGCACTACCCGTACAATGGTAATTAAATTAAATGACGGTTTGTTATATCCGTTAATTGGCCATGCTCTCTAGTATCTGCAGCTCAACACCATTGCAATTACTTTACACATGGTCTCATTCTTCAACAGATAGACCACTTCTACACAATAGTGAATGTTCTACACAGGTCTCCAAATAAATTTATCATATATTTGATCCACTAACGTAGGCATTAGTTTCAAGTGACTACAAATTTACAAGAATTACTGGACATTTATAAATATAATGATGCAATAGGCTAGTTTTTGCTTTACTTTAGTTGGTTGTAACCTTTGAACTTATCAGGATTTCTAGCTAGAAATGTCTAAAATTCAATCTAGATTACCAAGATCTACATAGTGTAAACAATGTTTGTAAAACAATCATGGTTATGGCACTTGGCAATGACTTAAGCCTTGAAATAGGATGGTTCAAGTAATTTTCCTTATAACATTTTAAATTAGCAAACTCTCATATCAAAAATGACGAAATGAGACAAGAATGTATGTACCATCAGGTTTTCTGAAATAATAGAAGGCTTCTAGGATTAATTTATGAAAGTTAGGTGATAAACATAAGTTACATACAAAACACAGATAAAAGTAATCAACCAAAAAATGTTTTAATAATTCAATATTAAAAAATAGATCGCGCGCACTTATCCTACCATAAACAAACAATACTTGTTTTATTTAAACCAGATAACTTGGCTCAAGCATAACAACAATGAAAAATAGTGAGTCATAGTTCATACCTTGAATAATTCCTTGAAGTAGGGACTGCATACTGACAAGATGAGTTTGTGAGCGTGCACGTACTGGCCTCCCGCTGCCAATGTCACATCCACCAGGTCCTCTCCTTCCAGCAACGCGTGAAACGACTGGGACAAGTTAGAGTGGAAGTCGTTCCACCTCAAGGAAAACTGCTCCGGCATCGCCATCGCCTGAAACCACGGTCCCGTAAACACTGACGCCCTTATAACTGTAAATGTAATGACTCGACCGCTTTCAGGGAGCTACGCGTCCAAACAACTCACTGAAACAATTGCCCACGTAAACTGCACTGCGATATCGATCCGTGTTACCTCCACGCACCCTAAATATACATGTTTGCGAATCTATAACTAATTACAACGAAGCTAGCTAATTACGATCTTCTAGGATCTGAGTCGAATACTGTTGTCTGGCATGGCAATACACGGAAAAAAATACCAAAATGTCGCTTGCTCAGTCCGTTTGATTGTCTGACAACAGCCGGATTGGAATGCGTGCGTGTAAAAAAAAATATTACTTATTTACGAAAAATACTAAAATTCTATAAATAAATTGGATTGTTGTTTTTTCGCTAATCATATAAAATTTAAATATTATAATTATAAACGTGTCATATTTAATTTACTTTAACATTACATAAATATTTTTTATGTTATGTTGGCGTCATTGATTTTGCGCCATAATTTCGTTTATACTATACGCTTTACGTATACCGTTTGTATATTTTTGATTAATATCAACATAAATTACCCCGTTTTCCATTCTTGGCGAATCCGAACAACAACATATTTTATTTATTTATTGTTTTATTTTGCCTTGATTTTGCCAACGTGGCACAACTATTACTTTTATTTTAATCTGTGGTGCTCTTTTTGGAATAAAATTTGCCTTACCGAAAGGTTGACCAACATAGTGGTTTAATGCCACGATTTGAATTATTTTTTGCATTTGCAACATCGTTTTATACGTCATCGTGAAGTAAACCGAACCGCAACAGCAAATCAAATGTCATACGACTAGACTCGCGGAAACGTAGCTACGACCGCGAATAACGCACAAGGTTTTATGTATTATTTTATTTGTTCGTAACCGAGGTGTGGCCATGAGAGCGGCTCCTTCTATTACCCGACTTTGACCGGCGTCGTGACTATCGGTAAGCGTATGACGTAGTATCAATGAGTTAAAGCTAGTTGATAATTAGCAATCACTGCGCGATGTCGGGCCACGGGCAGGACGAGGCCGAGAGCGAGTCGAAGCTCATGAAGCGGGCGCTGAGTGCGGCCTTTTACGCGTTCGCATCCTTCATGATCACCGTAGTCAACAAAACGGTGCTAACCACGTACGCTTTCCCGTCATACCTTGTACTGGGCCTCGGACAAATGATAGCGACTCTAGTGGTGCTATGGGTCGGAAAGCGGATCCGGTTGGTGGAGTTCCCCTCGCTGGACATGGGCGTCGGTCGCCGCATCTGGCCGCTGCCGATCATCTACCTCGGCAACATGGTGACCGGTCTCGGAGGCACGAAGGAACTGAGCTTGCCGATGCTTACCGCGCTGCGTCGGTTCAGCATCCTCATGACCATGATTTTGGAAAGATTCATACTGGGTGTGAGAGCGACATGGCAAGTGCAAGGAAGCGTCATGGCCATGGTTGGAGGAGCGCTGCTGGCTGCTGCAGACGATGTGACATTTTCCTGGGAAGGCTACACACTGGTCCTCCTCAATGACGGCTTTACAGCGGCAAACGGTGTTATCAGTAAGAAGAAGCTTGACTCGAAGGAGCTTGGGAAGTACGGGCTCATGTACTATAATGCACTCTTCATGATTGTGCCCGCAGCTTACGTTGCCTGGTATGTTGGGGACATTGATGCATCTGTAGCGTACGAGCATTGGGGTGACACTCTATTCCTAATTCAGTTCCTAACGTCCTGCGTCATGGGGTTTGTACTCTCATACAGTGTCATGCTCTGTACACAATACAACAGTGCCTTAACAACAACTATTATAGGTTGCCTTAAAAACATTTTAGTGACGTACCTGGGTATGGTAATTGGTGGGGACTATGTGTTTTCGTGGCTTAACTTTGTAGGTTTAAATATAAGTATTTTGGCAAGTCTTATATACACATATGTTACGTTCAAACGTAAACCACAGGCTGTATACAGCAAGATTACTGAGGCGAACGCGAGGGTGGATACTGTATAGCAGTACCTCAAACACAGGACCCAGTGCTCTACGTTCCTAGTATAGTATTGAGTTACCAAAGATCATGGATGGATTTTGTGAAATCTCATACTTATTTAAACTGTTGATCAAGATGTGAACAATTAACTTATTTAAGTAATAATATTTTATATTTATATTTAAATGCTATATGGTATATGGCGCATACTGAAGAAAAGAGGCATACCGGAAAAGATAATAAAAATTATTCAAATTCTTTATTTGGGTTCCTCTTGCAGAGTTATGCATAAAGGGCAGCTGTCTGACCCTATACCTGTCACGGCTGGTGTGAAACAGGGTTGTTTGCTATCGCCGCTTTTGTTCCTGATAGTCCTGGACGACGTGATGCGCAGAGTGACAAGACATGAGACCAGAGGGCTGCCATGGGTAAACGGAGGAAACCTTGAAGATATTGACTTCGCCGACGATCTCTGTCTGTTTGCAACGTCACGCGAGCATCTTCAGTCCAAGACGCAGGACCTCTCTAAGTTCGCTGCAGAAGAAGGCCTGCGCATAAATTGCTCGAAGACGAAGGACATGCGCCTTAACACTTCGGACACGGCGTCGATATATGTCAACGGGGAGGCAGTCGAACAAGTCGAGCGATTCACGTACCTGGGAAGTGTGGTCGATCCGACAGGGGGTGCAGACAGCGATGTAGAGGCGCGCATCAACAAGGCACGAGCAGCGTACGCGCAATTGAAACCTGTCTGGACGTCCAGTGTGATCACGCGGCGTACAAAAATCAGAGTGTTCAACTCCAACGTCAAGTCAGTCCTACTGTACGGTTGCGAGACGTGGCTAGTAAGACAAGATATCACCAATCGGCTGCAGGTGTTTATCAACAAGTGCCTGCGGCGTATCCTGGGTATATACTGGCCGCGAACCATCTCAAACGTGAGGCTGTGGGAGATGACTGACCAGAAGCCCATAAGGCAGGAAATCCTGGAGAGGAAATGGCGATGGATCGGACACGCACTCCGTAGACCGGACAACCACTTGCCCAAGCAGAGTCTCCGCTGGCAAGCTACTGGCAGTAGAAGGTCGGGACGCCCCCTTACTACATGGAGGCGATCAGTTGAGACGGAGGCTGGCTCAATTGGTCTCGACTGGAAAGAGCTGGAAGTAGCCGCTCAAGATCGCGACAAATGGAAAACTCTTCTGCGAGCCCTATGTCCCTAATGAGGGATAACAGGAAGAAATCATCATCATCATTTAAATGCTAGTGTGTTTGGGAAAAACTCTCGTGTTTAAGGTGGAATGTTTCTTTACACTATCATTACGTAAGTCATGTCTGAAAATATGGATTCATTGAATGTGACAAAAATATGTAGCCGCAACTCTATTACCAAGGCGTAAAGTCTGTAATGTTTTTATCACATTAAATGTATCCATATTTTCAGACGTGACTGTACAATCTTAACGCATTCAAACAAAGTTATCAGTTGTATAATTTTATTTGCTTTGTTAAATATTAATTTTCTCATAAATACAATAGTTATTAGTCAGAACATTCATTTACATGATTTGACTGTATTAGTCAATGTACTATAAACTAAATAGATTATTTAAGTTTTAACATTTATTCTATAACATGTTATTTAAAAATCATGTACACAAATTGTGTAAGAAGACTTCACATGTGTTTTCCGTAGATTTGTGAGACTGTGAATTTATATACTGCAAAATAGTGGTAACTATAAATTTCAATATACAATAAATGTACAAATGAAATTAGAAGCAATGAAGTTTTGTGATGAATTGATGATCTATACCTGCCCTTTATTAGGGATTTTGGGTCTGCAGTTTTTTGCAAGATATGCAGAGAGAGGTACATAAAAACCGGCCAAAAGCATGTCGGCCATGCTCAGTGTAGGGTTCCGTAGTTGCCGGCATGTTACAATTCATTAATTCAAAAGGTCGTTTCTTACGGAAAATTAGGCGGCGCTTAGGTCATTTTAACTTACGTCCTTTCACTATGGGTTTTCGAATGATAACTCAAAAACGGCTCAACCGATTTAATTCAATATAGTTTTCATTGAAGGTACTTATTAGGCCTCACTTACATGCTTTTTTTCAAAAATTTTGGACCCACGGTTCAAAAGTTAGATGGGGGGGACGCCCTGTTTTAAACTTACGGAGCTATTATTTACGAAAATATTAGTTTTATCCAAAAACTGTTTTAAAAAACCCTAATTCTTTTTAAAAGACCTATCCAACGATATCCCACACAACTGGGTTGCAACGAAAAAAAAATCGCCCCCCACTTCACGTTTTCAAACCAAATTTTAGCTTTCTAGTGCTATTAATCACTGAGCTAGACCGCGGACGGACGGACGGACGGACATGGCGAAACTATAAGGGTTCCGTTTTTGATGATTTAACTTGTGTCTTTGTCTTGTGTGATATAATCGAGTTTTTCGACCCATAAGCCCATAAGGTAACTTGTAATATAAAGTGAACAAGCACATACAGTCACCATCAACTATATTGGAGCGGCCATGGTACTCAAAAATATCTGAACATGCAGTATATCGCCTTGGCAATAAAGTTGTTGTTCAGATATTTGTGACCACCTTGACTGCTCCGATATATCTGATGGCGCCTGTACAACCAATAAAAGGCAAAGATATGACGAATGCGAATATTATCTTTACTTTACTCGTGTTTATAGACTAAGAGCTGGCCACGTCAGATATGACACAATAATGAGAGCAACAAAACCCGTTTGGTTAGATTACTGTACTATTCTTATTGCTTAGATCCGGGAATCTGGCTACTTTTAATGGGTGTTGGTCAGAGACGTCAGAGTTATAGACTAACAAAATTTTTGAATTGGAAAATAGTAGGTACAGTCAACGCCCCACTAGGTATACACTTTTGAACCTTATTCCGCTGTAATAACGTTCAAAAGTGTATACCTAGTGAGGCGTTGTGTGTACTACCAAAATAGATAAAAACTGTCGAAGTTTTGTCAAAAAAACATTGCATATTATTGCGGAAACAGAAACAGGGGGCGACAAACTGTCAATTACATTTATAAATCGTTTGGCACGACTTCCCAAAACAGAAACTTTTGGAATTTTATAATCTAATTAATTATATAATTTCTCATAATACTGCTTCAAAACCAGAACTCCAGGATTTATTTCCATGAATGTTTTGCATTATTTTATCTCCATCACTTTACAGCTGCCAGATGTCCAGATCTATAAATAAGCATAGTATAGTAAACTGACTAGAGGGGTTTCGTCGCTCTCATTATTGTGTCATATCTGACGTGGCTGGCTCTCCCTATTATGAAAACGGCCCCAGTACAGTTTTTATACATATTATAGCACAAAAAAAAACTATAAAATTTGTACTGAAAGTGTACTGAGACATTCCACATTAATTTTTCCTTTTACGACTATATTGTATTTTTATTGCATTTCGAGATCGTGGAACATTCGGCGTTACTTAGTATTAAGTACCTATAACGAAATGCAATGTGTTACATTAAATCAATCATCTGGCAAGCGGGCACCGGTAAATTTCGGCGAATATCAGTGGCGGCAGGTCAAAACTTTTCTTAGGCTAGCCGGAGTTTAATTTGGCTTATAATTCTTCATGGGCTGTAGGAAAATTGCTCAGGTGCCTGAAAACTAGGCAAGCTAACAGGAATCGTGTCCTATGGACGCGCCGCCACTGGCGAACATACATAACATAATGTACTTAGTTATGTTACAAATAATTTGGTCTGGAAGAAAAAATACTAAGAGGATTAAACAGATAATATCGATGTTATCAAAACCGATAAAAATAAAACGTTTGTATAATTATTAATTATATAAACATGTTTCCGCGTCGATTAAACAATGAATCATCATCATGGATTAGATGTATGATGTACCGTCAACTGCTATAACTTTGCCAGCGATGCACAACTTTGCCTGGCTTGAGAAACATGGTTTCCTTCATGAAACAGCTTATTCCTATTCCTGAGATGGCCGCCTTTCTCTGATCTCAGTAATACATCGAGATTATAAGATCTATGCAGTAATAAGATATAAGTAGTTGTTTGATGAAGAAAACCGTGTTTCTCAAGCCAGGCAAAGTTATAGCAGTTGATGGTAATTGCAATTACACTTACTTACCGGAAACAATTTTATTACAAGCCGATTTTTCTTGTGTTTACTCTCAACTCAGGCTAGAAAATAACTTATTGCCATCACTATGTCACAGACAACACTTTGTTTCTCAAACTTTAATTTTAACTAAATTAGTGGATGTGGCTAAGTGAATTCAGCATATTACTTTGCAACCTGGCAATCGCCACAACTAAGTTAGTTCAAATTACCCCAAAATTACCAGTTTGGGAATCATAGTGTTCTCTATGACGTATTGATACATTATTAGAGTTCATAAATTGAAATTATTGTAAGTAGGCAATACATAACCAATTAATCATATTCTTTTAACCTACAAAAGCACAAAAGAAATGCTTGTAACTAAATTAGTTCATAAACTTATTTGAGGCTAGAAAATATTTAGCTAGTAAATATGATAAATATCAATATCACCAACATTGAAGTTACACGACGTATTTACCTGTAATAAGTAGGGTAAAACACCTAATAATTGACGTACAAAGTTACGCTGATTTGAAGGTCCCGACTTCCCGTGGTTACACATAAATCGGTCCTGCCATCAAGAAAGCAATAGTATAGATCTAGTATATCATGTAAGTTATACATAATTTAGCACCAATAATAGTGGAATAATACATAAAATAATATTCAGTGCCTAATAGATAAGACATCGCGATCATGGCTTTTCTACTAAATTACCAATGCAATGACAGTCTTTTGACTTGTACAATAGGCTAGATGAATGTTTTTCATGCATGGTATCAATCGATTCGTTTTGTTGTGAGGATCAAATGTCTTTATGGGGCCAATTGCCTTAAATCAACATAAAAGACAGGAAAAAGACTTAAAGTCTGAGATTTGCATTTGTTTCTCAAAACGCTCCTAACAAAATCATATAAAGCCTTGACGTCACGGCTTCATATTTGCCCTGTTTAAAGTATGGAAAAATTATGAAATTGCTCTATTTTTACAGTGAAATGTTGCGTTTATGTATATGGTTGCTATACAATTTATTTCACAATAAAATGTTAGAAATCGAATGGTATCATTGGTTTTTTAAATTTCGTACTTTCAAAAATCGAAAAAATTTGAAACTTTGAAGCCCGATATCTTTGAACCATTTCAATAGATTTTTTTAATGTTTACTTTATTTGGATATTTTGATCATTTTGCATCCTATCAACTAAATTTCATTGCATAATTCAACATGTGTCATCACCCCTATTAAAAATACATTTACCTCAGTTATTCTACCTTGGTAACTTTAGCGGTCATGTAAAATGCGGCTGGTTATCTCGGGGTACGATCGCCAACACTGTTAACTAACCATTTATAATCCCTATTGCAACGGCATAAGGTCTATCGATGGTCAGTTAAGTGTGTTGCTGTTTGTACACGTTCACACCGGGGAATGTAGCTAGACGTTTAATAAACATCCTATGTATACAAATAAACTTACGAATACTTTTGTCGAATAATAAATAAAAGACGCGTAAAGTGTAAGAAATTGTGCTCCAGATAAATTAACAAGATTGGCACTTAGTAGGCGCCGAGGCGCCATGTTCCTAACTACATGGACAAACGTAAAATTTGAAAAACCAGAGTTAAAATTATAATGTCTGGTGTGGAGCAGCGCGGCCAGGCCCGTTTCCCAAATGCTTGTTACTTGTAATACAAGCGGATATCACTTTTCGACATCTTTGCCAAAAAAGCGTTTCGCTTGTATTACAGGTTATAAGCTTTTGAGAAATGGGCCCCAAAACTGTGCCATCAAATCCTACTGTCAATTTAAGGCACGGTTCTTAGACTTTATACATCTTATGAAATCTATAATTCGGATAATTCCTCCGCATTGTCTAGGTACAATCGAAGTCAAAGTTATGTTATGTTTATACTTTTCCACCTTACTCCGTTGTAATAATTAATAATGTGCAAAAGTTAATCATATGTTTGACGTTGACTGTACATGCAATGTCATGAGTCCCGATTGTGGAGATTTTCTTCACAAATAATGGTGTTTGCCATGTATGAACTGAGCCCGAGGGCATAGTCAATATGTATGTGTTTTGTATGGAATAGATAGATATGACATTGAATTGCTATAGAAACTGTTATAACACACTTCAAACTATTTAACACGTGCTTGTATTTTAATCGATTTTAGCTGTCAAAGTCACATTGCAGTAGGCTAAGATTTTATATATACAGGGTGTCCCAGAAATCGACGTCAAGCCGTGAATGGATGATAGACCATGTTATAACAGTTATCAGAAAAATACAAAAAAAATCTATCACATGTTCTTCAAAAATTATGGTCACTTTAAAAATTTACTAGAATGTTCACGCCCTGGTCTCTTAACTTCTAGTAAAATTTTAAAGTGACCATCATTTTTGAAGAACATGTGATAGATTTTTTTTGTATTTTTTATGATAACTGTTATAACTTGGTCTATCATCCATTCACGGCTTGACGTCGATTTCTGGGACACCCTGTATATGTATTGGCAGGTATGGCTTAGCATTAGCACCACTGTTACAGAAATAAAAATATAATTGTGACACTTCACAACTGGTTGCTTTACCCTATGCTTGTTGTACTGTGTATTTAATGTATGTATAACCGAGATGGTTATCATTAAGAATACATATTTATACGTTGTTTATTTTTATAATGTTGCCATTTATTATTAGTACCTTTTAGATTGATATCGAAATGATTATGGCTAGTAAATTATAGCGTATTAGTGATAGATTAAATAAAAATGTGACTATTTCATTAGATAAACCTATAAAAGTAGAATTAAGAGATGTATATCCCTCTTTATCACTCTTGCATTATTCGAGCCGAGTGATAGAGACACAGCGCATGGTTCTACTGAATCGTGTAAGGCTCGCCACACATTGGTTTTGAATCCATATATTTTTATGTACAGCCGAATCAAAAATATGTTTCCACTTTTACACCTACTCCTTTGTAATGAATCATGAAAAAATAAAAGATGCTTTGGAGAGCCCTATTATTTGTTCATTTAATAAAAATGTTGTTAATTGTGAGCCTATACTGTCCCACTGCTGGGCAAAGGCCTCCCCCCACTTTTCTCACTATCCCGGTCCTTGATATTGGCATAAAATAATAACCAGACATACCTAGAACTTTTAGTAGCAGATATGAAAATGTCCTATTCCCAACGATATTAATTTATTAAACATGTTTATGACAACATATACAGGGTGTAACATAAATACTGGTGATCCTTTTAACAGCATAATTGGTATCGTGTTTTAATTATGATTAAGTAAGACAAAAAACATTTATCTCGCAAAAAAAATGGTTTTGTATGGAGGGTTGGCTTGGCCAGCTGTGACGACGTGTCCCATACAAAAAAACTTTTTTCGCGTCTAAAAAGTTTTGCTTCTACTTTTTCTTACTCTCAATACGATACCAATTAAGCTATTAAATGGATCACCAGTATTTTTTTACACCCTGTATTTATGTTTTTTTTTTTAATTTGTGGTTATAAATTCATCTCATGAGATCAGATTATGTGTGATGTAGCTTATTCACATTATCGGTACTAATATGTAGTGCTAACTACATTTGGTACCGATATTTATTTAATTATAGATATTGATTACAATCTTAGTTATATCTTAAATTATATTTTAGATTCACTACTTTATATCTAATTTAATTAATTTATTATACATACCATTTATTACCTACGATTTATTACTTAATTTTATTCATGCAAGCAAATATCAAATTAAAACTTCCATTAAGTGCACTTACTCACATGAGTATTATACGTGTCAATAACGTACCAGAGGGCCTACCGCAAAGTTCGAAAATCGACAAAACGATGGTCCCATCTCTATCGCTCTTGCATATACGAAAGAAAGTGATGGAAATATTCGATTCGATGAACGAAGTGCTTCGCGGTTATAGGCCTGGAGATGAGCGAAGATGCGTTGCGAGGAATGTGTTTGGTAAAAGCGGTATTAGACATTGCAACCGGCAGGGCCCAATCTGTCAGGTTGGAAGGTGTAATTAAAGGTAGGGCCTGTAGGGAGCTGAAGGAGGGGTAGGGAGAGGCAGGGTACACAACAGATTGGGCCCTGCAGGTTGCAATGTGGAATACCGCTTTAAGAACCAACCCTAGAGCTGCGCTGTGCGATTATAAACAAATGAAGTGATTCTATTGGTTTTCAAAAACACATCCTCGCTCATCTCTGGTGGAAACGAAGCCTAACGTTGAAATAGGCCCCAAACCCCGAAACACAGCGAGTTATGTACGATTCCTACCGAGTGGATCTGCGCGCTTTTAATGTGAAGCAATTTGAACCTTCTATACAGCAATTACGTTTCATATTCTAATGACAGCAGTAATGGTTGCGAGCATGCGCGAGCACGTCACGTGGTCCGGAGCTGTCATTGAAATATGGAACGTAACTCCGTATATGAAAGGTTTAGCTTCCTTTGTTTCTAGTAAAATGCGCGCCGACTCCATCTCGTGTGATATCTATCATAATTGTACATAATATGGTGTGTTCGGGTAATTTCAAAACCATTCAAAAATCACTCGTATTCCATTGTCCATTAACGGAATTATCTTTGGACTTTATGTCTTTGGGAAATACCCGAATACACTTACGGCATTTAGGAATCAGTGAACTTTCCTGTAATGGCGTCCAAAAACTTTACCTTACATGTCATATGTACATAGTATTACTAGTTGTATATACATAAATGTTTATGAATTCGACTATACGATATGAAAATTGTGCAGTGTAAGTCTAGACAAAAAACTAAGGAGTTTTCTCACTTGTTACCAATAGTAACCGTGAATTTCTCCCCATCTGTTACCACTGGTACTAACGTGAATACTATCATATCATCTTACATGTAGATATTTATGACCAAAATAACATTATGGTTACTACCTACTACGTTTTTCCTTAATGGTAACCATTTGTTAGTAACAAGTGGAAATAACTCAAAAATAAAATAACCAATCACTTGGCTCTTGTGTTATGTGATGATTATTAAACTTTAAGTAACTATTTGATGAAGTGATTTGATTTTTTGAATACCTACAGTAATCTGACAGCTCCCACCATACAAACTGGTTTAACTTTGTATGACAGAAACAGTCATATTACTGCACTCTATTGTGTTAACCCTAATCAAATTCGCCCTTATGTATAAAGGTTGGCGCTTACGCATTCATTGCTTGAAAATTCTATTAAACTAATTGAACTTGTACGATAACTACAAGCGTCTGCCGCCGTAAGGACCCTTTTGATTATCACAATTAAAAATACTATAATTAACATAAAATAAGACAAGAGGAAAGTGAGTGTTAGATTAGTTTTAGATAAGTATTAATAACAGAGTAAGGTATTCGCGTATTTCCAATAGTCAAATAGTTGTGGATTCCGAAAATGGACTCTTATTATTACAATGGAATATGAGTCATTATTACGCGATTACACCTTATGTACAGGTCTACTCACGAGAGTTGGCGCGAGATTTGACAGAATTTCTATGAAAATGGCTGTCACTCAGTAGAAATCTCGCGCCAACTTTCGTGAATATACCTGTACTCGTAGTAGGTAGGTAAGCACAACAAGCAATAATAACCCTTGTGTCTATTTATGCCTTGATTCTGCTGGTTTACAGAAAGCATTTGCAATTATATGTAACCGAGCCACACATTGGGTATTATATTTGACGATTTCTCGGGCCCGATCTGTCAGATTGAGAAGTGTTAAAAAATTAGGGTGCTGAGGGGGGAAAGGGAGAAACAGGGTACTCGACAGATTGGGCCCGAGAAATTGCATGTCTAATATCGGAGATCGGAGGATGCGGTTTTGTGGTGGAACGAGAGCACAATTTGCTTGCTCCCGCTTACGCACAATTGCGTCCCTTATATTAGCCGAAGTTTGCCTAATGGCTGTTCTACATGATGGGCCATCGTAGGGACGCAGCTGTACGACGGTAAGAGATCGCAATATCGTTAGCTCCCTCTAACGCATAGCTGGTGTCCCTATGATGGCCATCATATAATAATGTGGATCAAGCATTCAATTTAATAGAATTATTGTAACGTAAAACGTAAACTGTCGTGATGTTGCCATCTTTTGATAGCTGTTCTGATTTGTATTTTAAAAACAAATTGGTATCTCGCGGCACCGTGTCAAAACCTAACTTTATTTTCTGACACCAAATGTATTCAAATGACAGATTTTTAAATCAACTTGCCAGCTCAATAAATGAGTTTTATAAAATGTCAAGTCAACATTCGGGACTAAATTTACCTCTTTAGAGGGATCTGTGGGATATTGTCATTTGCACTCCATGAAACAGTGTGTTCTCAAGGAATAATGATGAATTGTATATACAGGTTATGTTTTAAGTTTATTTGACGTAATAAATGTAATTTATTTGTTAAAAGAAATTTCATTATTTATACATGTAGGTACTCCCCCTATTTCATTCAAAAAAGAGTTAGCGAAAAAACTTTAACGTTTCGGGACGCAAAAAAACCTCTAGGTGGTTTTGGAACCTCTCAGATCGATTTGATTTTTGGACTTTTGTATGACATGACCTACTCTCCGCCGCCGCTCAATGGGCGTACAAAAATTCAAAAATAAAATCGATCTGAGAGGTTCCAAAACCATGTAGGGAGGATTGGTTGCGTCCCAAAACCTGACAGCTAACGGGAATTCAGTACAAGTGACCATAATTTTTGAAGAACATGTGATAGATTTTTTTTGTATTTTTCTGATAACTGTTATAACTTGGTCTATCATCCATTCACGGCTTGACGTCGATTTCTGGGACACTCTGTATGTACCTACGGTCACTTCTGAAAATATGGCTGTCTAAGTACTATTCTCGCCCAGCGATGATATCTGTCTCTCTTTTGTTTACATGGGAGCGAGTATATCTTTTGTCTCTTGAAATAGCCGATAGGTCATAGTTTACTCGCTCGCGGTGGGACCAGTGCCTAGGACGGTTTTTATCGAACACATTGAAAATACTATTTAGGTTGTTTGAAAAAGAGACGTCTAAAAATACATATTTTATGAGGAGTAGAATAATAGTAGTTTATGTAACTGTTACGTAATAGGGGTCCTTAAAACACGAGTGTGGTTTTATGAAACGAACGAAGTGAGTTTCATAATAAGATCACACGAGTGTTATACCGCAGCATACCCGTACGTTCACAATATATGAACGTTCACAACGTTTGTAATAGCCAACATAACACAGCTCTCTTGGCCAAGGGTACTTATACTAAGAATGGCACCAAAAATATATAATATAAAATCCCAAACTGCATAAAAGCCTTGAAACCTATACCAATTAAAATACAGTTATAAACTAAAACTATTATTTTGGTGACACGACGGTTTTCTGTTGTGCCACCTGCTCTGGTGTAATATTTGGCAGCGTTCCCCAGAACCCCCGAAACACTACACCCTTCGGCCAGAAGCCTGCGCTCTCGATGGTCTCCAGCAGCGGCCGGGGCACGCTCACCACAAACGAGCTGAAGTGTGGAGCTGGTGATTATGTAGCCAATTTAACTTATAATATTATTGTTTAGATGTCTATTGTGTTATTTATTTCATTGTTTAATGTAACATTACTTGTAATAGCTAACCTAGTTAACATAGAATATGCTTACTTGTTATTTAACTTACAAATATGTATTAGTACATTACGCACCTAGGGCGGTAAAATATAGAACGGCTCAGATCGCGGATATTTGTGGCCCGAACCGAAGGTGAGGGCCATAGACAAGCGATCTGAGGGCTTCTTTATTACCGCCCGTGGTGCGTACACAATTTTACGTCTTCTCGTGGGTGTGAATTGAGATTTGCCGCTCCGCCCGTGGGCGTAATATCTCACTTACCGCCCAGAGTGACGTAAAGTATCATAAAAATTTGTACGCCAACAGGCAAAACACAGACTTATGTACCTATGACTATATTAAGACCACGACTTGTATCACCTGTGTTTTACAAATAAAAATTTACTTTACTTTCATCAAAAGACCAATTAAAGAATAGCTGATTACTAACGCATAACCAATTGTCGTGTACCTAATCAATTATACGTCTATCGTTTATCAGTATAGAAAAGTTGAACGATCATTACCTACTGAGTAAAAGATACAGCTTGGGACTATAGCTAGTTTTGATGTTACAATAGACTTGTACGAAATAATTTAGTTTTCTAGTGAGGTTTTTGAGAGTCGGAATGCGGAACGCACTTTTGATAGTTTTTCTAGCTTTCGGACAGGAGTGGGTCTACTGTGACTCTGTAGACCAAAAGGTAAGCCCTAGAGTACCTAGAATTCATAGGTGGAGCAATTTGAAAGCACTTTCCATACATTTGCAAACAGTTTTGTAAGATGTTTGTTGTCAGATTACTCCATTCAATGACGAATTCAACATTCTTCGTATTTATTTTTCCTCCGGACCGCCAAATGATACTTTTTTCAAAATATAATGATCAATTATCGGCATCGAGCGTGGATTTCGCGTTGTAATAATAGACAACATGACTATAGATCATATTTCATTTATTACTAATTACACCCAATAACATATTTATTTCGAATAAAATCGTGTGATTATAAATTATGTCCATATAAATATTTTACAGCACGAAGTCGCAAGACACGACAATGTTTTAAGGAAATACAACAAACTCAGCAAAAATACATTTATGAACACACAAAACCGCGAAGAGGAGAGACGAATAAAAGAAAAGAAGCTGATTGAAGCATTTTCTCGTGTACTATACCGAAGCCAAATTAATCAATCAAAAATAAAACTAAAGCAGACACAAAATAGCCCGAAAAATACTAAGCAAAAAAGGATAAAATTAAAATTCAATTTGGCTGGAGTCGCAAGAGGGATTCAGGTAAATAGTTACACTTTTTGCCGGTTAGTTCGTATACTCGTAGTATAAGTGTAATTTTACTATAATGGTCTGATATAGGTTGGCCGGTCGAAGTTTTTTTACACATGGTGCCAATATAGGTTGTACCCTTGTACCTGTCAATCCTACCAATAGTGTCAAATTATAGATTTTTTGGAATTTTCTGACCTGGATTTACAGTTACCTTCCCCATCCGCGCCATATCTGTTCATGTTCATATGATTTATATGTACGTGATAAAATCTATTCATCATATTTTGATATTAATATAATTATTGTATAAAGTTCCTTATCGGATGGTTGGCGGGCGGTGGCTAGGCGAAAACAACTGTCAGATTTGCCCGTCACGAAAACCCGTCACAACCCATACGATTGCGAAATATGTAATGAGAATGATTTCTTCGTTCCAACCGAGTGTTCCACGACACTTGCATTTTTAAACGACTTCAAAAAAAGGAGGTTCTCGTTGATCTTATTTTCTTTTCAGTTTGTTGCTGACTTGGTGACCATCGTATCGGTAAGTTATTAGTGTAATAACCAAAGGATTAAAAATAATTATTATAGCTCTTGTAGTAATCTAAGTCAACCTTATTGGTATATTTATGGGTTAGGTACAGTCACGTCTGAAAACATGAATATATTGAATGTGACAAAAATATGTAGCCACGACTCTATTACCAAGGCGTAAAGTCTTAATTGGGTACATGTTTTTGTCACATTAAATGTATAAAAGTAATAAAAAACCTACTGAGAAATATATTTTTTTTTACAATTTTAGTCGGACTTTTGGAAATGGGTACGTACTTGCGAATTCGTTTTCATATAAGATTACAAAGGCAAAGTGTTCTAAAAAATGGGAAAATAAGTTATGAGAAATTCAGAATTTAGTGGATTTGCATGAATTTGATTTCAGATTAGGAAGGCGGGATGATGAGGACAATTACACGGTATTTTTTTATTATTTTTCTCATCTTTAAAATGGCACCTATAGAAGTTTTATTCGCGAAATTCAGCTGTCATGACACAGTTGCGGAAAAACCAACTTCCGGCTGAATTTTGGTTATGGCCAAACTATAGACGAACCGCTTATTTTGGTTATGATTTCTGAATTCCGTTTAGAGGCTGACAACACCCGATGACCTTCAAATTGACGTTACTTAAACAGTTATATTATAGCTATAAGGGGCACAACACACCTAGCGGAATTCCTCGCGGAATTAGCGGAAGTAGCGGAAATTTGTCTATGGTAGCAGATTTTTTGTATGGAAGCCATAGACAAATTTCCGCTACCATAGACAAATTTCCGCTACTTCCGCTAATTCCGCGAGGAATTCCGCTAGGTGTGTTGTCACCCTTACTACTCGTTTTGGGAAAGTAAATAAAAAGTATGTTAATATACATTATTTGGAAGAACTTTGTTAATTCCGATACACTATTGGTCGAAATAATTTCAAAGGTATATATCAAAATTAGCTTGAAAGAGTTGTATGTCTTTAGTTTCTTGACTTATACATCTGTAATTAAGGCCATATTCCACCACACTAATACTAAAAACTTCATAGTTTTATATTTCTCAATTAATGAGTAGTTTTTTTTAATTCATCATTTTTCAAATTTTGCAATGTCAATGAGTTCCCATAGGTACCTACGTAACGCAGTGTTTCTCTTTCACTTGCGCTGACAAAGATAGGGATGGAATTTAGCTTTTGCCATCCCCTGAATTGTTTGCGCCTCAGAAAGCATGAAACTATAATTGCTATCTTATCTTATGTTTTTTACAGATACCCATATTTTTTTATGAGTAAGGAAAAAATAAAAATATGTCTTTATTTATGGCTTTTCATTTTCTTTATTTAAACTTACTAAGTTAGCGGAGGTGGACGAATTATCAAGGAAGAAAGAACTTCAAATAATGGACATTTAAAATTACTATATTTATAAAAACAAATTCGTGAAGATCAGAAAACCCCGAAACAAAATCAAAATCAAAAAGCCATCAAAACGGTCTTCGTAGTAGCCAACTGACAGTTCTCTTTGTGTCCAAAGTTGTCAGCAAGAACTTTGCTTCGCTGCGCTAGCTCGTTCGATAATACCCACAATCAGCAAGAAAAACGCGGCACAGTAAGTAGACCTGAGGGCCTACCGCGAAGTTCGAAAATCGACAAAACGATGGTCCCGTCTCTATCGCTCTTGCATATACGAAAGAGAGTGATGCAAATAGACGATTCGATAAACGAAGTGCTTCGCGGTTTTAGGCCTGCGACGCTTTTTGCCGAAGTTGGCCGAAGAGTCGATCGTTCTTAGAACAAGGACGGGACTGCTAGCCACAAAGGACCAAAACTACTAAATCGGCGTGATTCCTATGAATACGTAGGTCAAATTATACTTGTCATACTTGTGGTAGGATCCATAGGTTTTGTGAATATAAACATAAATTTTGTTTGAGTCTGATGGTCTTATCTCCTATGCAGGTATATGTATATGAGGATGGCTTTATTATACTTTCTCAGTTCGGTTGATCCAGATTCGGCTTCATTTTCCAATTCCAATGTACTCATTTCATTTCATTTTCCAATACGCTATAGTACAGACTATTTTTTACTTGTATTATCATATTCTTCGCATATAGAATAGTTGAACACCACGTAATAAGAGTATACATTGTAAACTGAAAAAAAAAATCTGTTTAACAACCTTGAACACTAAACTCATATTCCGACGAGAAATTGTAATAATCGCGAACAAACATACAAACAAACATACGGGTCGAACTGAGAACTTCCGTTTTTTGAAGTCGGTTAAAACGGCTATTAGACATTGCAACCTGCAGGGCCCAATCTGTTGTGTACCCTGCCTCTCCCTACCCTCCTTCAGCTCCCTACGGGCCCTACCTTTAATTACACCTTCCAACCTGACAGATTGGGCCCTGCAGGTTGCAATGTCTAATACCGCTTTAAAAATTAAGGGTCAAAACAGACCTAGCGGAATTCCTCGCGGAATTAAGCCAATTCATAGACAAAATGCTTAATTTTGTCTATGGTAGCGGAAATTTGTCTATGGCTTCCATACAAAAAATCTGCTACCATAGACAAATTTCCGCTACCATAGACATTTTGTCTATGAATTGGCGTAAGTCCGCTGTGATTCCGCTAGGTGTGTTTTGACCCTAAAGAAGGCAAACATTGTTGTGCTGTCCTGTTTTCTTAGGCTCTCTACAGACGTAAGCGACTAGCCACCTGCGATTTTTCATAAGTACATTGCGGTTTTTGATTCATCGATCGATTTCGTTGTACCTACCTAGACGGCAACGTCTCGAAATCGCGCGCGATTTATGTGTCAAAATTGCGCCGATTGTAAAGGCCATTTGATTGATTCGAAAGGGACGACACTGCAATGTTGCCATTTTTTAATTTCTACGATTTCTTGTCGGAATAGAGGGCTCCTTCTTACAACTGGCTATTAGCCCGAAGGGCTTTTACAACGGGTCCCTATTTACGTCCCATAAAATGCAACGCGCATGTGAATCCTCTGACGTTGCAGGAGTCCATACGCTCCGGTAACTGCTTACTTAGTGTGACTGCTTAAAATTAAACAAATCTAAATATTTATTAAAAATAACTTGATTTGTTATTCAGTTGTATTGAAGATATACTTACCTACTTACTTATATCGATAAATATATACTTAGATACATAGAAAACACCCATAACTAAGGGAAAAATATTCTTGATAAACACACAAATGAATTAAATAAATACAAACTTTGAAAGCATTGAAAAAATAATCAACCAGGACTTGAACCTGCATCGATTCACAAATAAATGCCCTTACCATGATTTGAACCGGGGACCTCCTGCTTCGTAGGCAGGGTCACTACCAACTAGGCTTAGTTTAGATCAGAGACTATAGATAAAATAGACAGCCACAGTCTAAAAACCTTTTGAAGCTCATGTCTGTAACCGCCATCTACTCGAAAGTCACTTAAAGGTAACTCGTAAGGAGGAAAAAAGCTAGCTTTACTACGGTACGCTATTCGTCCCTAGATGTCGCTGCGACGCAATATCATTTTTTCTTCCTATTTTTATATTGCGTCGCAGCGACATCTAGGGACGAGGGGAAAAGTCTTAAAACCAGTCGCCTTTATTGGGGGGTGAGAGGGTTGTGGGGGGGGGTAGAGGGGAGGGCGAGGGATCCTCTACAGTCATCCCAACCCCGAGGAATCCCTTGGTTTCGGAAATATTTATGATTAAAGATTTGGGATGTAGTATACTACCAAGTATCGGTTCGCGGCGAACTAGGGCTTCTTTCCCTTATCGTATGGTACAAAAGTCGGTTTTTGCGCGCTGTTTGTTCACGGTTCACCTAACACACTCCTCCTCGCTTCGCTCGTCGTCGCACCTATCTTGGCTCTGACAGTCTTCCGTGATTGTATATTGTCATCGATTACCTATTATATTTTAGCCAATTAAGCAGATAAAAAAAATATTTACTTATTGTACACATGTTTAATGCAATTTATAAATTCTTAATTATATTCAACGTATAAAACGAAAGAGAAGTGTCGTGGTTTATATTGAAGCTCATACATTCTACGACACTTCTCTTTCCAGACCGACTATGCAATATTGTTCATACATTTTTTTTTCATTTCCTCGGGCTAAAATTGCTATAAATGATTTTAATAGGACCCAAAGAACCCCCCAAGAGCATCAGTTAGGTATCCTAATAGTAGGCGACTCGAGTAGCGTACCGTAGTAAAGCCACAGAATAATGAATAGTACAAGTACAGAAGGTTCTCCTTCCTGATTTTGACATTTAGCTACAGAGATGAAAATGTTATCTGTGCAAAAAATTAAATAGGGTTGTCAACGTGTTTTATTCCGTGCACGTGGTATCCACAGATAAAATGAAGTTTGATATGTGAACGCAGCCGATGTAGTTCATATAAATCAAGGGGTTCACAGATGTAAGCGTCTAGACAATCTGCCTCAATCTACCTAATCTATCAGGAAATTTAATACAAAACTAGAGAAATATCAGATTTATTACCTTATTTGCCCAATCTAATTGTTATTTTAGTACAAAACTACTACTATAAACTATTATTTTCGTACGCACCCATAAGATAATAAGCGATGTGCCAACCCTGCCCTCATTAAGCCGTCAGCACTGGGCGCGAAATTTAAAAAACAGGTACAATGGAGGGAGACATAGTGAAACCCCCCTGGTAAAGCTAGCTTTTTGCCTACTTATTTACGAGCTAGACATGAGCTTCAAAAAGTTCTTAGACTGACTGTACTGCTCTATTATACTTATAAGTTACTCTATGGTTTAGATGAACCCTATGAGAAAAAAACAACTTACTTGTCACGAGAACTGTAATAACTATAGCCGACCACACAATAACGGTCTCTGCAGACCTTGATATAACGAGTAGCGCTACGCAAGCTATAAAATCTGCGTATATTTTACCCCTCAGTAAATACGCGTACGCTATTTTCACCCATTTCCAATCCTGGAAATAAACAAATTAAAATATACCGGGTATTTCCTGTAAAGGAGTAATAAACTACAAGTAACTATGAAATTTTTTTGGTACACAGTTTTATTGCTGATTGTATCTAGAATTATTTTCATATAAGTTACGGAAGTATACCAAATTTCAGCTCAATCGGACAGCGGGAAGTGTTTGAAATTTAACTTATAAGATTTGGTGCACATAATGACACAAATAAATAAACAAACAAATATACGGTGTCAAGCTAAATAAAACTGTGTAAAAACGTAGATTCTACTCCTCAAACTAAGGTAGAATCCATAATAGGGGTTGTTGAATTATGCAATGAAATTTAGTTGATAAGATGCAAAATGATCAAAATATCCAAATTTACTTTAAACATTAAAAAAATCTATTGAAATGGTTCAAAGATATCGGGCTTCAAAGTTTCAAATTTTTTCGATTTTTGAAAGTACGAAATTTTAAAAACCAATGATACCATTCGATTTCTAACATTTTATTGTGAAATAAATTGTATAGCAACCATATACATAAGCGCAACATTTCACTGTAAAAATAGCAATTTCATAATTTTTCCATACTTTAAACAGGGCAAATATGAAGCCGTGACGTCAAGGCTTTATATCATTTTGTTAGGAGCGTTTTGAGAAACAAATGCAAATCTCAGACTTTAACCCGCTTATTCATAAACGTATTACAAACCTCATTTAACTAAATCATCTTTTGTCCTTATCTGTCACATTGACAGTTGTGTTTGTTAGAAACAGACAAATTACATTTTAACTAAATGAGGTTTGCAACACGTTTATGAATAAGCGGGTAAGTCTTTTTCCTGTCTTTTATGTTGATTTAAGGCAATTGGCCCCATATAGACATTTGATCCTCACAACAAAACGAATCGATTGATACCATGCATGAAAACCATTCATCTAGCCTATTCCGCAAAGTAATTTGACAGCTAAATCTTAAAATTAGCTTTAAACAGTTGTATGTCTTTAGTTTATTGACTCATACGTTTGTAATTAAGGACGAAATTCCACCACATTAATACTAAAAACTTCATTGTTTTATATTTCTCAATGAATGCGTAGTTTTTTTTAATTCATAAATTTGGAAAATTTGCAATGATTCACACTAATCGTAACGCAGTGTTTCTCTTTCACTCGCGCTGAAAAAGATAGGGATGGAATTTAGCTGTTGCCATCCCCTTAAAGGTTATAAAGCGTATGCTGTCAAAGTAACCTTCATACTTTCAAGTAAGGTTTATATTGGCTCGCTTGCGTCCGTGATCTTGGCGTGTGTGTGAAGTTTTTGAATATCACGTATAGCGAACAAAGGGTTAAAGGGATTGGAACTCAGTACCTAAGTACTCCAGCTACGTACAGCCGAGTTCACAAATATCTATATACCCCTATGACGTTATCAGTGGCGTGCAGTCCATATAGGCAAAAAGGCACTGCCTACCCTAGCAAAATAATACATAACACCATCAGAGACATCTTTCTTCTCTAATGTAATGATTTCTTAAAACACCTATTTATATTTTATTTACGTTACGGTACGCGCTACGATTTAAATTTGCGCGCGAAAGAGACTCGCTCGGGGCATCGCCGCAAATAAAGGAAGGCACGACCGGCATAGGCAACCGCTATCGCTGCCGATATACACGCACACACTCTCACTATGCGCATGTGAAATATCGTACGTGAACTATATACGGATTTGCTTAGTACACACAACTATAGGAAAATCACGCACACATACAAGCTCAAGTCAGGCCGCCGGTCGCCATTTTCGACCAATCACTGCCCCGCCATCAATTAGATTCAAATTTCAACCAATCAGCGTATAGTCACAGCGCGTTTCTACGTATTGAACTGTCCATGCAGCACGAAATATAATGCGGTAAAAAAAGAAAGTATCTTTTGCTATGATTTTTACCTTTACTGAGGGGCGTTATAATATGCCAGGGTTGGGTTGTTTGTTTACAGATTTATTTCTTGCGAAGTTGCGGCTCGACAGAGTTTTGATAAGATTTAAATTTCCTGTATCATTGTTTATAGTTCGGTTCGGAGCGATTTTCTGAAGTTTTCATTTTAATTTGTAGTGAAATTGTGTTAGTTTTAATTATTAACTATGAGTGAGTTTTGATTGTAATGAATGTGTTGACCGGGAGTTCGATTTTTGAATCTCATCGGGTGACTTATTTCGTACTAAATAGTCATCGACTGCATACAAAAAAAGTCACCGGTGAGATTCAAAAATCGAACTCCGGCCCCTGTTTCGCCACGGTGAAAATTGTCACAATTTTTGACATATCCAAATTACTGACGTCACAGGCGTCCACAGGCTAAGGTAACCGCTTACCAGCAGGCGGGCTGCATACTTTTTTGCTACCACCATAATATTTTTAATAAAATTCAACATATTTATATTATATCGTCAATAAATAGGTACTAAGTTTGCTAAAGTGCTCACGACAATTATCACGAAAAACCATAGTAGGTAGAAGAATTGTAAATATTTCTCGACATAAGATTGGGCTTGTGTCGGAAATTCGTGACAATTGTCGAGTTTTTCGATACATATGTCAAAACCCCTGTTTAGAAAAGTAGTAGTTTTAGTGATAATAAATGAAGTTTTTCTTTAAATACTACGCTGGTGGCAAACAAGCGTGCAGACCGCTCAATGGTAAGCGGTTTCCGTAGCCTATGGATGCCTGTGACGCCAGTAATTAGGATATGTCAGAAAATTACAATTGTAACCGTGGTGAAATAGGGGCCAGGTGACTTACTTAGATAATTGTGGTGGTCAAATAAATTTCGTCAAAGTTCTTCGTGCTCTCAGCCCAGCCGCAGCTGGCGCAGCTTCGCTAACAGTCACAACATAGGTATTACTGAATTGATAGCCGGCTCACTTAGTCGAAATACTTAACGTTGGTAAGTGCTAACATTGTTTTATTTAGTAACAGTTTATTCCGTATTCGTATCCTTAGGTACTAGACATAACTTGTTTGTCCCTTGTCAACACACTGGTCAGTTCAAAAAAAAGATGCCTACCCTAACTAAAAACGCTATGCACGCCACTGGACGTTATGACATTGACAAGGAGTAAATGTTTACATTTTCATCCAGCTGTATAGATATTTATGAACGCGACTGTACTACCAAAGAGGGTATATAATTAATAGAGCGCCACCTGAACGAGAGCAACTTAAAGTTATCGTAGTAATACCGTTATAATAGTGACGGAATCAATTACTAGATGGCGCTGTACTCTTTGCTCTACATATACTGTATAGTAAATTTCGGTTGCTCGTCCAGATGGCGCCTCAGACTTGGAACTTCAAGAAGTTTTAAACCGTGTCGTCCTATTAAATACTTATATAACTTTTTGGTACTATCAACAACTAAGGCTTCTGGCTAAACTAGATATAAATTATATGTATTACCAGTAGAAATCCGACTCCAAATATCAAAAAAAGAACGGTGCAGATCGATATAACAACAGCAACTAAGTATACAAAGGTAGCAAACCAGCCACCTGAAATTACCATTTTAATTGTAAAAAATATGTTCATAATCACAATAAAATCTTTATCTACACCCATATCATAAGCCCTCCATGATGCGTTCAAAAACCGCACGTTATAACCACCATAAAAATAGATTGTTTCGTTAGTAGTTAGAACAAATGTCTTATCTGTAACGATGTTATTATTATCAAATAATAACCCCTATTACGTAACAGTTACATAATCTACTCTATTACGTCTACAAATAACATATTGGTTCGAACTCGGAACGCGACGGGAGAGTTCCCCGAAAAATGGGAAAGTTAACATGCTTTATGAAGATTTCTTTTCTCTACATAATGATGGCTGTCTGTACTATACTTGTACAGATATTGATTAGATAGGCTATACAGAGGTATGTATACAATGCAGTGCCCTAATTTTAAATACAAAAAAAAATATGGGAAAAGGGTAACGCTACTAAATGGTAAGTGGTAAATATCGAAGAAATCTATACCCTATTTTACTTACTTAATTTTAAAAAAATCAACCCATTTTGTACTTAAGGATCAATAATAAATAAATAAAGATATAAGCTAACCCATCGATAAGGTTACCAAATTACCAGGGTAGCCATTTAATAGGATTATATCGAAATATGAAGGGGTAGGTATTCCGATCCTCGATCTAAGTTTAGTACCATCGCCCACACTGTTAACTGCCTGTCGGTTGACGGCCTTTTCTAATAAGGTCCACCGATGTGCAGTTAAGAGTGTTGCTGTTTGTACAAGTTTCTAACAAACCTGTTAAAGGCCAGAGGACACAGGACAGGTTTGTTAGAAACTTGCTCGAGCGTCCACACGGACGCTCGAGTTGGGCGTCCAGCGGGGCGGGACCGCCCGCCACGCTGATGCACGCCCCGTCCAACGCTCCACTTTGAGCGTCCCAGGCCTTGCACTAGTTGCACTGTACTTAGTGTAAGGCCTGAGTGGACGCTCGAATTTAGACGTCCAGCGGGGCGGGACGAGTGGCATGCATGTTAAACAAATGAAACTCATGGTGTCCTGAGTCGACGCTGCACAAAGCGTATGCACGCTCGCCCGCCACGCTGCACGCCCCGCCGAACGCTCCGCTCCGAGCGTCCAGTCAGGCCTTGCACTAGTTGCACTGTTTAAGATTTACAATCATGTTCGTACCGAATCCATGCACCATTTGGTAGCCGAAAATGAACGCTGGCGCCATTACATTGGTCAGTGCGATTATAATACTGCCGCATCGCAGGTCGAAGGAGTAGCAGCATTTATCTATATATAGGTTGCACATGGTGACTGAAACCAGACTATTCTATTATTCAAGACCGTCTCAATACGTGATGGGGCCCTAGGGCACGTAAGAATGTGGGGCCCTTGGACACTTGAAAATCTGGGCCCCACAGGCGCTCATTATAAATAACAAAAAAAAAAAAAAAAAAAATTGGGGACAATCTTACACAAATCAACCTAACCCCAAACTAAGCAAAGCTTGTACTATGGGTGCTAGGCGACGATATACATACTTATATATATAAATACATACCTACTTATATACATAGAAAACATCCATAACTCAGGAACAAATATTTCAGATAAGCACACAAATAAATGCCCTTACCAGGATTCGAACCCGGGACCTCCAGCTTCGTAGGCAGGGTCACTACCAACTAGGCTATGGAGGCCGTAAGGCCGTTTATTTTATAATAAATAGGATTAATTTGAAACAATATGCCCCATCCACCGCGGCGGAACGAGACTGAAATATCGCTAGCTCCATCTAACGCCCAGTGGGATGACGTTGGCGTACTGTGTGGCTGGGCATTAGGTACACAAATCAACTTAGACCCAAACTAAAGGCACTATAAGTAGTTGCACTCATAGTATAAGCTTTTTTTATGGCTGCTCTACATGATGGGCCATCATAGGGACGCAGCTATACGTTAGAGGGAGCTAACGATATTGCGATCTCGTTCCGTCGTAAGCTGCATCCCCATGATGATGGCCCATCATGTAGAGCAGCCATAAGAAATGCTTATACTATGAGTGTTACTACTTATAATAGTGCCATAATGATACCGTATACGTTCTAATGGTTCTAAGTGTCAAACTCCCTTATAAACGTCGGGAAGCCCTTTGCTTCAGTCCAACCCAGACAGACTACTTACATATAAATTCCGAGAGATTCGAGCCGGGATTCAAACCCGCGGTATCAGGATCGAAACTCGATCGCACTCCTTAATGGTAGGTCATCAGTGCTTTTCCAAACATACCTACGTTTGATCTTTCGAGAGCAATTATTTATATCGGTAAATGTCATAGATTTTTCTTGGTTTGGCTTCACTTATTTGTACAAAATCTTATCCTTTAAATATCGTGGTATAAAAATACTGTGCGGCTGACTTTGATTAAAATAAAAAATGTAATCAAAGGCGGCTGAAAACATTTACTATATACTCAACATATATTATTTTTACATTCGATAATGACAGTTAAAAGTTTATGTCAAACCATTGCCAAGCCACCATAGATATACCACCCAATGCTTAATGCTTGCTTTGAGCAAGCCACGCCCAGCCCACGCCAAGTGCAAGCCACAGAATAATATAAAAGTATTTTATACATTAGTTTATCTTCCCTACAAAACCGGTATAGTTTGACAGAACTCTGATAGATAAACGGTGACATGACAGCTTTATGCATGACGGTGACACATGATATCTCGGATATCTCCATACAATTTTGCCTTGCATTCGACCACAGAGCACGGACCTCTTTAGTGCGTTAGCTCTTACTTTTGCATTATCTGGGCTTTCGACCAACTTTCGACTTATTTTCGACTGTCTAGGGTTGACACATAGACATACAATAAAAGGTATAGACAGGACATGGTGATAATAATACCAAGATAGAACGGGATGGTCTTATTAAATTTTCAATAGGTATGACAGAGAAGTTGCCATTTTTTGTTCGTCCTTATCATAGACTCACGGCTTTATGTCACCCTCCACCGTAAGTACTTTCTATGAGTGGAGGGTCATGAACACATTTAATTCGCGTTTTCTTGCAAAATATCTGTATTTGCTAGGTGAAACACAAATATATTTCGTGGAAAGTTGTGCCAGCTACGGAAAACAATGGTTAATTGTTGTGTTTTGAGCTGTAGAAGTGATTATCGCCGATATTACGACAACATAACTTTTCACAGGTAAGTACCACATTTTACAGTTTACTCCTGTTGTTTAGTGTATAAATAGTATCCTACAATCTATTACGCGCTATAATCTTGTTAATAAATCTATTCTCGTAAAGAATAATACATAAAATCGTAAAGGTAAATAAAACATTCGAGAACATATTAACCGACTAATTTATGAACGCGGTTAGCCGTATAGCTGTCAGTAATTTATAACCGCATAAGCAATTTAGTCGCATTACATACGTCTTAGGGATACCAGTGCGTGATTTTTATACTTACCCTAATATTGAGGTATTTTTTGTTTTAAAAAGATCATCATTTCATATCATTGGCAAAAATTTATTTAAATAAAGATGTTGATATCTGCCAGTAATAAAATTTACCTGTTTTATTCCTCCATACTAAAGAAATTAGAATTTAACAAAATTAATTTCTAGTGTTGGTTTTGCTATGGCTCAGTAAGTCTGGGGTATGCTTGGCATCCTAAGTCCAAGATTGGTACTAACTAGTTTTAATGAAAGCGAAAAGATCTTCCACCTGATTTGATTTCCTTGCAATATTTTTGTTCACCGTAAAGGAACTGAAATAACAAATGAAAGTTCGATCATAAGTTTCCATAATCTTAATGTACAAGTTGGGTTTGGAACAGCGACCTTAAAAATGAAATTGCTATACAGGATGTAGCAAAAATATTCATGATCCGTTCAAGGGCATTAGCATGGTATCGTATTGCGAGTTTGGAAAAGTAGGTTGAAGAAAAAAAAACGCGAATTTTTTTTTATGTGCGGAACAAATTACTATTGTGTCCGTAGTCGACACAACTTTCTGACAAAACCATCAGGTTTTCTCTTAGTAAAAACGCTAATTTCATCTGTTCGTTACCCTCCACTGTCAAAAAATAGGTGAGACTATGACAAGGACTAACGATAACAGCTCGCTTTTCTGTCACACCTGTTGAAAGTTTGATAAGACCATCCCGTTCAATCTTGGTATTATTATTTATTTATTTCCATGTCAGGTCTATGGGTGGTATGTCTATGTTCACATCGCTCCGGGCCTGCCCGGAGTGCTCGGTGCTCGCTATATGAAATAATGGGGTAATTTTCTCTTACTGGTATCCCCACGAGTTAGACGTCATCATGACGTCATCTATGTCTATCCCTTACGGTGCTACGCGGTGTCAGGCCCTTGGGTTGACAGATAGGTACGCGATTAGTTTAATTGCTGGGCCTGTCCCAATCTGTCTCAATCTTCCTAATCCATCAGTAATTTTAACACAAAACTAGATGAATGGTATGTACATTTATTATTACCTACAAGGTGTAACAAAAATACTGGCGATCCTTTTAAGGGCATAATTGGTATCGTATTCTAAGTGTGAAAAACTAAGAAAGAACATTTTTTACGCGAAATATTTTTTAGGTTTTGTATGGAGGGTTGGCCGGCTCGGATGATGTGTCCCATACAAAAAAAAAACTTTTTCGCGTCCAAAAATTTTTTCTTCTACTATTTCTTACTCACAATACGATACCAATTATGCCCTTAAACGGATCACCAGTATTTTTGTTACACCCTGTATAGTTTGGCAAACCATTTCTGTCAGAAAAAAAAGCGCAGCAAATTTGAAAAATTGTGGGTTGGCAACACCTGTCTTTGAATAATTAGAAAATCGTGCATAAGCTACCTAACGAACCCAACCTACCTACCTACGCTTTATCTTAGAGGGATCCTGGTGAACTCATGAGTTCAGCAGGATCCCCTGGGGGATCTGACTAGGGGATCCTTGTGGACTACAGCGGTTAATACACATATTCAAACCAAATTTCAGCGTTCTAGTGCTAACGGTCGCCGAGCTAGACCGCGGACGGACGGGCGGACGGACATGGCGAAACTATAAGGGTTACTAGTTGACTACGGAACCCTAAAAACGGGCAAAATTTGACGGTTTCACGGTATCAAAACTACGTCACTCTAAGTACGACGTTTTTTTCTGTTTTGTATCTCCCTTTTTGTGACAAAAAAAAAGTAATATATGTCATAAATAGGTATTACAAGTGTTACTAGTTTGTTAGTTTGTAAGTGTTCAGTAATTATTTCAACCAAATAAAAGAAAAGGTTCAGGTCGTGTCATACCAGAAGGTTAAGGAGTTGGCAGAGGACCGGACGAGTTGGAGATTGCTCCACCGACAAGAGCTGTGCTCTTAAATATAAAGAAGAAGAAGAAGTGTTCAGTATGCAACACAAGGTTTATAGTTTCAATCGGTCCAAAGCATAATACATTAAAGACGTATAACGCATGAACACATTATTATGCTTATCGAACGGCCGATTAATCGCCGAACAGTGGGTTAAAATTATCGCCGATAATCGGTTGCTAACAAATTAAGTACCTACGTTATTATATAAACCGTTTTTAGCAGAGTAATTCGATTTAGGTTTCAATGGGGTTGGCCGGTCAAAAGTATTTACAGATGGCGCCAGCATAGCAGTCCCTGTCAGTCCTACAAATAGTGTCAAAATCACGTTTTTTTTTAGTTTTTTTTGACCTGGATGGGCTAGCCTTTAAGCCAAATCCCATACAACAATACTAGTGAAAGGGACCTAGCTATGCTGGCGCCATCTGGCCAAACCGTTGACAGTTGCCAACCCCATTGCAGAATTCTTTCTGAAGATTCAATGAGGATATACGCGTAAATGGCGGCTATCTTTTAAAAAACCCGGCATGTGCATGTCGAGATTGTTGAGCCACATATTATCATATTTATATAGGTATAAACGATTTTGAAATTTGCCATTGTGTATCTCATTGGATTAAGCGTATCACTAATAGTGGAAAAAAGTAGTCTCATTAAATACAGGGTGAAATTTAAGTCGTGAATCAAAATATGTTTTTCTAACTCTATAAAGAACGAACAATTTAATGCCCCGACTCTCACTAAAATCATACAAGATTTTATATAGATCAGATATGTGACATACAGACGAACATGACGAAACTATATGATATGACTTATATGAGTTTAGTTTTCAATCCAAGACATTATTATTTTATGTTGAAAATATTTCCTCGTGACAAGCATTTATTTCCTTTAACGATAATAAATATAACGAAGCGAATATATTCTTACAGATTTTCTAGTTTTCTTTTACCTAAGATAATACTTGTTTGAGTAAAGTACAATCTCTCTTATTTACTCAATATACTCGTACTCTTGAAACAATACATTTTTGTATTTGTATTTGAAGAAAACGTGGTTTTATTAAGCGAAGAATCATATTTTTGGTAAAGGAAATATTTAAATACCTGTCACGAGGAAATATTTTCAAGAAAATAATAATGTCTTGGATTGAGAATATCCCGGAAGCTTTTTATTCGTGTATTTTTAGTAGGTACTTATACGCATATGATATGCTTCGGAGATATTAATTACATTATAAGGATTAACACCGACGGCCTAAAACGTGAGTGATTGGCGCAACGATGGTCAAATAAAGCTCGTATTACGTAAACGACCTCGACACGAACAAAACGCCGAGGCACTTCATCAAAATCATCGGTAAGCGTATAAACGTAATTAAAACATACGTAACTGCTATTTGTATTTTTCTACCTTGTTGCATTTGATAGGTTAAAGGTGATGCTCAAAATTACTAGCAGTTTACCAAAGAGCTTACTTCATTGTATCTAAATGTCATCCTCCTAGCGTTTGTCTCACTTTTTCACCAGCGCTCTATTGAGTCTGGGGTCCGCTCGGCCACCTACTCTCAGGAATTGGCGTAGGGACTACTTTTTACGGAAAACTGACTGCCATTTGACCTTCCAAACCAGGGGGGAAACTAGGCCTTGTTGAGTCTAGTTCGGTCTATTACGTCCGGTTTTCTCACTGTTTTTCTTCGCCGAAAGTGGACTGGGAAATATTAAATGATTTCGTAGGCACATATTAGGTACAGAAAATCAGTGATACCTACAGCAGGGTTTGAACCAGAGACCGCCGGATTTAAAGTCATACGTGGTTCGCAAATGTATGATGTTAAGTGCTTTCCAATCAAGTAGGACTTAAATCAATAATGAAAAATTCTACTTTAGCAAAGTTTTATGAGAGCGTAAAAAGTATAAATACCCAGATTATAAATGGTGCCTTCTTTATAACCATCAATTACTTAGTCGAGGTTTATTAGATATTATCCGGACTCAAAGGCAGTCAGCGATAAGGCTCATAAAGTTTTAATTGTGCTCTACATCTGGTCACAGATGTCCCGTATTTTTTACGGACGGGTTGTCTTGTTCCGTATTTCAGCCACGAATATTTCACTGTCCGGTCATTTTGCGAAACCATACGGGACAGTACAATCAGTTGTCCCATGTCCCGTATTTTAACCTCAAATCCCGTATTTTGTGTTTCCTATTACGGACGTAGCTAGAGGTAGGTAATATTTATGTTTCATGAAATAAAAACACTACATGCCTTTTGAATACCGAGCTGCTATTAGCTGTTATCAGTTTGAAAACCCAAGAAACGTAAAGTTTAATTGCAGTGTAATGTGTAGGTAATTAACTCTATACCTAACACGTTCGTTAGAGATTAGGGTTGCCAGGACCAAAAACACAATAGCCGGACTTCGCGCTGTAGAGCCAGCCAAAAAGACTCATTGACTGTCCTTGTACAGTCGCCGTCAGAATATCGGAGCGGCCAAGTTGGTCACAAATATTTCAACATCGTCTCTATTATAAATGCGATAAAGTGCATTTTCAGATATTTTTGAGTACCCTGGCCGCTCCGATATATTTGATGGCGACAGTAGGGGAGAGGGGGGCTTGTTTTAACGGGGGTAGGTATTAACAAGCCTCTATCTATAAAACTATGCACGGCAGAGTACCAATTTCAAGGTTATAACTTCGGGCCAGGGTAGGCACGAGTACCGATCAGCCAAGTCTCCCGCCGGCCGCCGCGTTGCATAGTTATGGCACGTGCGTGTAAAAACACAGGTCAGCGGACTTTTTTACCTCCTGATTTTTTTGATTTATGCCTTAATTAATAAGTCCACTGATTACGCATTAGTGTATGTTGAATACTTATTTAATGGGCTATTACGCCTGCTAGTTGTTTTCTTAAATTTACGCATAATTATTTTTTAATATTTTTTTATGTTTGAAAAGTATCTCTGGGGCTAGTTTTAACAAAATGAAGGGGCAAGTTTTAACCCTACTTATGCTACTCTAACAATTTGAGATGTGGTGTTGGCACCGGCTTTTACGGATACCTTGGACTGCGATGCGCACTAATCAGTCTATACTAGATGAGCTACGCATAAAACGCCGGTTGTCGACGACGTGCCAGGACCACATACTCACTTACTTTACTTCGGACACCTTTTTCGACGCTCCTCGGATTGCTTTGAATTATAATGACGGGAAAAGTTGAAGGCACGAGACTTAGAGGCCCTCCCCCTGCAAGATGGTGTGTCCAAATGACTGCACCCATGCAATTTAAACTGCACGAAGCCATGCGCGTAGCGAGGGATAGAAGCCTCTGGAGTAACCTGGTCTTCAACAGAAGGACATGATGTCTCGATCCTCAGTTGCCTCCTTCACTGAGGGAACGACTTGGGGATGATGATGCTACTACAGTATTTTAAGGACTAATTGTGATGTTACAATAGGACACCTTGCTGCCTAAGACTGATTGGTCATTGTCTGAGAGAAGATCTCTATTTTTTTACTCTATTAGATTACAACATGATTAAAAAAAAATTACAAAAATTAAAATCGTTTTATTTTCGACAAACGTAATTACTTTACACGGCTAAAGTTATGTTAATTCTTACCCCTCCATTGTTAATATTTGCCCCAAAAATGGGGTAAGTATTAACTGCCGACTTTTTGAACAAAACTGTTTCTACCTGTGAAACCAGGCAACCTGTATGGTATTTTGCATATAGATATAAAAGATGAATAAATTTCCGACACGTAAGTAAAAGAACATTAACGTTATGTTCACAATTTTAGGAACTATGAGCAAAAGTTTGAATTTTGTTAAAACATGCCCCCCTCTCCCCTACTGTGGTGTCAACATCGCGTTTCATTCGTTCACATGGATTTTTGTAACAAGTAACGCCATCTGTTGTCGACACTCTGGATTTCTAACCAAGAGTAAAACGTGTAAGCTATGTAAGTGTTGCTATGGAGCAAAAACGCGTAGGAGGTAACTTTGATTCTACTGACGAAGAATATATAATTTTTCTATATAGAGAGAGTTCTAATTATACATTTTAGAATGTAATATTTGGGGTACAATCTTTACACGAATTAACATAACCCCAAACTGTGATTTGCTGATTTGTGTAAATACGTAAGATTGTCCCATAATAATTATTTATTAACAACTAGCAAAGCGTGTACAGTCAACATCAAATATATTGTAACAGGTAGAGTAGCCAAATATTTCGTCACACCATACAAAATATATGGTGGCGACTGTACCAAAGTCATTTTGAACACCTCATCCGCCAAGCTACTTCTGTTGCCGACTGTACATATTTAGATAGATTAATACACGGGAACGTCCCCAACTGAGCTAAGGTAAAAGTATTCGTCACAAACATACAAATAAATGTCGTTACCACTATTACCAGGAATCGAACCCGGACCCTCCAGATTCGCTGGCAAGGTCACTAGTATATTGTCACTGCCGACTAGGCTGCGGAGGCTGTTTCTATGTACAGTCAGCAGCAGAAGTCAAATAAAACTTCCAATTCACATATGTATCAATAGTTTATTACATAAATTATAGCCAAGCTTACATTTTCTCTTCTAACTGTATTAAATATTTAAAAACTGCCTAAGTTTACTATAACCACCGCGCATATACCATACCATAAAGATCAGTTACTCAACATAATAATTTTAGTACACTCAGAAACTCACTAGAGGCGCTAGGCAATGTAAGAGTGAAAGCATAGAGTAACTTATATAGTAGAGCAGTACAGCGTAAGAACTTTTTGAACCTCAAGTCTATCACGCCATCCGAAAGCCACCTAAAGATACCCAAAATGCGTGCTACTAGTGTACTAAGTAGTATGCTATTCTTTACTAGATGGAGTAGCAGTGCAGGTGACTTTTCCTCTTACATTTTGGGTATCTTTAGGTGGCTTTTGGACAGATGGCGCGATAGACTCGAGCTTCAAAAGTTCTCAGGCTGTGCTGCTCTACAATATAAGTTACTCTATGGTGAAAGTAGATATCTGTTCAAAACACCTTACTAAAGACGCTTTAAGACTAAGGTCATCTATATGGGAATTTGACAGTCAATAGGATTTCTTTAAACCATAGCGTTATCCACCGACCGTCAATTATTGACCAGTTTAAAAGCGCCCTATGATATGGTAGTAATTTTTTAAGATGTCCAAATCTTACTAGAAATTTATTCCTACAATTTGGACATCTTAAAAAATTTTACTATATTAGTTATAGTTTACAATTGCATTAAAATTCCTTATATTGAGTTGACACGACAACATATACCTAACAATATGACTTCTATGAGACAATATCGAAAAGTTTGAAGTGAAAATTTAGAAGCATTATTATAAAATGCAAATGATTCTTAATCAACAGTACATTTTGAAAATGGCTGACAACTATCAACAAAACTGTACGTCGAATATACTTCTTTTAGATGGCGATTGCGATTAATTCAGTATTTTGTAACAGAATTTTTGTAAAAACGTATAAATATTGTGGTAATAAAATAATACGCATTTCGTAAATAACTTAAAATAGCATGTTGAAGGCAAAAGTTGAGCTAGATTAAACATGCCCATTGCGAAAGCCGACCAGTAAGTACTTATCAATACTGAAAAATTTTTTTAGTCAGAACATCTGGACATTGGCATTTCAAACCAAGAAGTCAACATTGCAAAGTTGTCATTAATATATATATACACATTATATAAAAGTGTAAATATATTATGTGATGTTAACTGTCCACAGCTGAATTTCTTTAGATTACTCCACATCACCGCGCTATAAAAAAATCTTATGAATTAATCCTAACATCACTCTATGTTATACTTTATTTACTTGGTGTTTCTACATTTCTATATCATTTTGACATAAACTACGTTAGCTTAAGCGATGGAAAAACAAATTATTTCGTAAATTATGGCTCGTGTCTGTATCACATGTGAAACCTAAAATGTTTTGACGTCGATTTGTGTAAAAGTTCCAGGGTATAAAATACAGATGGCAGTGTAAAAAACTTCCATAGTCCAGCCGTTAATGTTGTATTTGGTATTAATTATATGCCTATCACAGGTCTATTATGCACATAGAAAGTGATAAACTTCGAGTGTTACTTGAATACTGATTTTAATGCGGCCCTTTAACCTATAGCACTCAAGAGAATTGGAATTAATACAGAAATCGCAGTCAAAAATTAAAATTGTGACGTCGTCATACAAAAGAGGTATAATAGCTATAACCGACCCTGACTTGCGTGTATCGTTATATAACGTATATAAAACATAAATATAATTTCCACCATACAAAATCAGTCAAAGATGGTGTTGTCGCATATGTTATAACATTATTTAAAATCATCTTTAAATAATTCAAATTAATAAACACCAAAATCTCAATTGAACTATTAATACAAAGACCAAAAATAATAAATATAAAATACGGATTACACTAAGATTCTGTATGTCTGTCATGCCACCATAAAAAAGTTTACATGCATACATTGTAAACTTTTTTATGGTGGCATGACAGAGCACGATACAGAGTTACGATTCAAAACTAGTAATCATTTCAAGTGTCTTTAGGTCTTTGAATTAATAATATTAATATCCAACTTTTGACACAGCACAAGTCATGGTGGGTATGTATTCTATATATGACGCTAGTTTATTGCTTTACGCGTATTATTATCAGAGTTACAATGTACAAACTTCTTACATTTACGTTACAGCCATTTACACAACATTCACAAGCGAAGTTTGAAAATGGAAGCAATTGTATACTATACGCACTGACAGCTACCGAAGGGCTAGGCGGGGCACTGCCCCGGGGCCTCGAAAACCTGATTAGCAAACCCCTTATTGGTTATAAAGAACGAGATAGAAAGAGCTGTGTGTGTGGGTGTGTGTGTATAGTTTAGGGGTCTTCGTTTTTTCCCCTAGGGCCCTTGGGCACCTAGCTACGCCACTGACTATATATGACATAGGTACGCTTTTCTAAATATTTTTACAAATATGTTCGAAGGTTTACAAACCTTTTCTTAGCAATAATACGACATATTATGACATATAGTTTGGCCAGGGAGTCGCACGTTTAAAACTTAGAGACACGCTCGCGCTATCACTCCAAAAAAGGATGAGTTCATTTTTTTATGCTACAGCTAATGACAAATTAGCTTTACCAGATTATAAGTATATAATGCTATTCTTCCCTTTTTAATATCGCAAACAAGGTTCAAACTGATAGTTATAATAAGTTCAATAAAAATGTTTGATGGAAAAATAATACCTACTTCATTGTATCTTCTCATGCAGGTCATGGTCCATATTTTTTTAGACGTCTATGAGTATTACCTTGCTTTCATTTCCAAACACCCGCCTCCCATTCTAGCAGCGTCAATATATTCCATAGTATTAATATAGAATGGACAATTATTCCTACATATCTTACATTCGTAACGTACTATGTATCAAAAATCTTAATATATATATTTTTTCAATTTATACTAGCTAATCTTTTAAAAATATTGGATCATAAATAACTTGATTTCGACCCTCTAACATATATTATAATCTAGTGTTGATTGCGCATTATATGTTGGTGTTATGAAATGGAGGCTACGGCTACTTTATATCATAGGTACGTAATGGTGTATATGTTGCGTTGAATGAAATTGAATGCGAATTGAGTTTGTTGTAGGATTTGAGTGGCTAACACATGTCGAACAAATAAACTGTGTAAATAAATGGTACAATTACTAGATGGCGCTAGTATAGCGTCAAACATTTTATGGTGCTAATGCTAAGATTGTCAAACGACCAGTACGTCTAGCATGACTTACGTTGCGGCGCGACTCCCCATACTTCAAGCGCGACTCGAAGTATGGAGTCGCGCGCGACAACGCATGTCATGCTAAGCCGCCAGATCCTACAACATAAACAATATCGCACTGGCGCCATCTGCTGGTCGAGCTACTTATTCTGGTTTGACTTTACACTTCTATTATTCTTGCTTGTAAGCGTACAAGTACAGTCGCCATCAGATATATCGGAGCGGCCAAGGCGGTCACAAATATCTGAACAGCGCCTCTATTGTCAAGGTGATAAAGTGCATGTTCAGATATTTTTGAGTACCGTGGCCGCTCCGATATATTTGATGGCGGCTGTACCATTAAGTCGCTTAACTTCAAACTCGGATGAATCCATCTGTCAGATTATGGTATTAAGAAAAGGTAATAGGGTAGATATTTGGTGAGAGGGTCCAATGGATTTATCCGACTTTGAAGTTAAGCGATACAATTTGATGTCGGAAAATTCAATTTGGTTTGTTTCAATAACATTACTTTCTGGCACGAAATGGATTGAATTGAACCGACTTGTATAACCTACTTGTAACTGGAGGATTAGAATATATTAATTCAGTTGTCCGAGACAGGACGACGGTAAAAAAAGAAGATTTAATCTATTAGATTAGATTATAATTTCAGCGCTATCCGATGGCTCACTATAGCATCAAGAATTGATCCACATCTGTGCTTGAAAACAGTGTTATAATTACGATAATGTGTTGTATTTTACGAATGGAATTTTTTACACTTGTTCTTAGTATTTGGTCAAGCCTTGGGTGTGTGGAGCAATCCTAGACGCGTCGTATGATATTACAAATGGGAAGATAGGTAAGGCAATACATAGATGGAATATAAGAATATACGTGTAATGTATGAAGTGTCAAGAGGGCATCTTTAGTAACTACTTAAAAATATATAGTACGTGTGTTCTGTTCTAGGCCAATGTTCATTGTACAGATCAATAGTTGCCAAATACCCTAGCGCTGCGTAAGAGCACGTACTAAAACCATTCACAATTCAAACGAACATTTAAACAAAACTGTCGCAAACATGGCTCCCCTTTCCTCTATTGTCGTTCGATTTTTGTATCTTGTTCAAACAAATACATGATATTGCGGATTTTAGTATTATGGGGCTAACATTTTCAATCGAAAGAGGTCATACTCGGACGATGCCTTCGTACAGTCGCCATCAGATACATCGGAGCGGCCAACGGTCACAAATATCTGAACAACTGAAAAGGCAATAAGATGCTTGTTCAGATATTTTTGAGTACCGTGGCCGCTCCGATATATTTGATGGCGACTGTGCCTAGATTTTATTGAGTTCCACGTGTGTTCCATTTGTGCTGGATAACGCGCCCGTTCATTTTCTGATAGACAAAATAATTTTAAATGCCGTAATTGGCAAGAAATAATGAAAAAAAACTTACGATTAAAATAATTAGGTACGAGTACAATGGATTTATGGATCTTGGTGAAAAATTTACAAGCCACAATTAGGTTGCATAATTACACAAATTTATTATACATTTGAGCAAAAACCAGGACATTAGACGCTAGGAGAATGATGTAACATTTAGATTAGTGAGAGATAAAAGGAAAACCAAGAATGTATGATGTAATTAATTTTTGAGAAATGTATTGTCTTTAAATGTATCGCTGTGTACATGATTATGGCGCCATCTCTTGGGCAGGTGTTCAATCTTTTTTTTTCTTTTTTGAAATTAATACGTCCTCGCTCATATGAAACGTCACTGGCTGATTCACTATTTTGACAGCTTTCGCAGTTTCATTTCTTGTCAGTTGTCACATTGTGCACTACGATATCGTTCTCGTTACCCCCACCATGCACTTCGCACATAGCGATTCAAGACACATTTAAAGCTTCGCCTCTAGCTGTTTCCAATAAATTCTTATAGACTATCGTAGGTATTATGCCTGCAATCGATACTTGAGCAAGTTGAGCATGCTTGAGCCAGTAATGCAGTTACTGTTCAGCAGGTTACTAATGTGATCATACGAGAGATCTAATGCGATCGACCACTTTGCACTTTGACCAGCGGGCCAGAAACTGGAATGAGCTAACTTAGATGACTACATTATGCTTACACGCATGGGCAGATCTTATTACGAATAACTATCCGAAGCCGAACCGAACCGAACATTGGATAGTAATACATAAATATTATGGGTCAATACACAAGTCGACCTAGTCCCACAGTAAGCTCAGTATAGATAAATACTAAAATATATAGAAATATCAGTCCAGGAACAAATGTCCACAATAAACACAAATAAATGCTCTGACCAGGATTCGAACCCGGGACCTCCTGCTTCGTAGGGTCACTACCGGCTAGAATAAGGAGGCCGTTATAGTTGGTACCTAATGTTGGAAAAATATTTGAATCTAGCCGTTTAGTAAAGTAGAAACTTGTGAATCGTTTTGAACAAAATGTCGTAGGTATTTTTATTAATATTTATTATTAAGTTCTGCCAATGGTCAGTTTTTTAAATTATTTAATACTAGCCGGTATAGCCAGGAAGTTTTATTGATATCCTAGTATTTATAAATTGAAGACTAAGTGAAAACTCTATGAAGGTAGATTTGGCACATCAATTAAACATTTTATAATATTTTTCCTTTAAGATACTAGTGGAGTATTGGTGTCATGTCATGCACTTTTAAAAGAATAAAAAACAAACTGTATTTCTACGGAAATTATAATTTTTAACTATATTAATGTATGGTTACATTATTTATTAGAACTTAATACGTAAAACTAAATCATAAATTAATTTATAATATAATAATGTTTGCATATTGCGACTCACGCATCAGCGTGCAGCGCCATCTAGAAGTGAAGCCCGAAATGTTAGCCCTCATTTTAATTCAAGTAGGTGGCGGAACTGATGTCGTTTTTTTCTTGCGCGTGTAAAATGTTGATAGCACGGTACTTACGCCAGCGTATGTTAAAATGGATAAAAATATATAAAAGTATTAATTGTAAGCATTAGGTAGTAATAAAATAGCTACCGAAGACTAGAAAGGAATTAAGAGTTAAGTAGGTACGGCATTTTGATCAAGTGCAACCCAAAATGGAAGACATAAATTAATAAAGTATATTTAGGGTGATATATAAATATGTATACTATTTACTCGATGTATCAGACTGAAAATATGATTGCTTCATGAGTGTTGGTGTATGGATATATGTGTATGAGTTTAGTGTTGACAGTTCAAGTGCGTTTGGATTAATAATTACTCTCTTGAAATATACACACACAATTCCATGTACATACATTTATGTCGTTGAAAGATGTGCGGTCATTCCCGCAAGGGCACTAAGTGGATACTCAAAGACTACAGATCGCCATCAAATATATCGGAGCGGCCAAGGTACTTGAAAATATCTGAACATGCGCTTTATCGCCTTGATAATAGAGGCGTTGTTCAGATATTTGTGTGCTTACAAAGGCAAGGTGGTCCCTGGCCGCTCCAATATCTGATGGCGACTGTACATGCCATGGAATTATTTGTGCACAAAGTTACATATATTTCTTTATAGACAGATTTATTGTTTAATTATTGCTATATTATTGTATTTAGTTTAATAAAAAATGGAGACAGTCACAATATTTACAGATCACGGTATAAAAAGTAAACCAATACAGGAAATGGGCACAGACATTAATCCGTTTATACAACTAGCAAACGGAGCAACAACGAATTAAAATATACAAATATAAATCGTTTTAGGCGACTTTCACACTGCTGCGGTTTCCGCATGCAGCGTCGGTCCGCGAATGAGATATCGCTCTGCATGTGTATAGCGCTGTCACGCTCACACCGACGCCGCATGCGGTGGCGGCGCCAGTGATAGTCGCCTTAGGCTTTTACAGATTCAAAAATTATACCCTTGTACAGACGCCATAAGATATACCGGAGCTGCCAAGGCGGCCACAAATATCTGAAAAACTTCTCTATTGTCAAGGCGATAAAGTGCATGTTCACATATTTTTGAATGCCCTGGCTGTTCCGATATATTTAATGGCGACTGTACATACATACACGTCAATTAACACGTAATCTCAAGGAAGTATAAGCATATTAGAAAGTACAAAATTAGTCTTGTTTAATAAGTATGGCAGTCTTCATAGCTGATTGAACATTCATATTAGGTTTTCATAATTTCTCATTTTCATTTCAAAATGAAAACTTAACCAGATATCCAAGCAACGAATAATTAAAAATAAACATAAAAAATACTTCTGGAGCATTCCACGGAAAAGTCCACCGTTGTCCCGTACGAACACGATTTTTTGTGAAAATTGGTAGGTTTTGGAGTTCCTTTTTCTGCAACAATTGAGTCAATTATGATCAGAATTATAATATTTCAATTAAAATTTGTAAATATATCTCTAACGACAGAGATACACAGGCGTTTGTACGGGACACCTCGTGGAATGCCCCTTCAGCACTTGGGCCTCCGTTGCAAAAGCGCCATCTAGTACCCAAGCGTTTTAAATGTATAAAATAGATTGTCACTTATTTAGATAACTAGATTAAGCTTCCTTGAATGTAGATGAAAGTCAAAACTTGTACTAAATTTTTTTCCCCACATGTGGATATAATGAGTTTTTCCCTACCGCTTTCAAGGGATAAAGAGCGGGTTTCCGAGGTGGAGTGGTGAAAACAATATTTTTTAATGGTCTCTGACGTAATTAACATACAGTTATATAACTATTAATAGCGTTACTTGGATTTTTGGTGATGTTTTACAGACATTGAGTATTTCAAAACAGTAATAGTAAAATATTGATCATTATTATTGCGACTTTAAAAGCTTTCGATGAAGTAACCCAAAATGTACCAACGGACACACTTTTTCAATCGTTGTTTTTCTGAATCAACTTGAAATACTTGAATGACAAAGGTAATGCAGTATTTTTTTCCCTTGGTAAAATAAGACAACAATGAATAAAGACTGTGTACGTTAAAATCCGGCCACGCATGGTATGATACATCTTTTTATTGAATGTGCATATTCAACCAACACTTCTAATTAATAATTTGGGGTTATCAAGCTACATAATAAAATTTAAAACATAATATAAATGTTACGTTGTCTATGAGTTTGATCACTATATATTCCACAGTGCCTATATTTTTTTTGTCCACAGTGTTCTGACAGTGTTTACCAAATTTTCCTGTTAAAAATATATTTTTATTATAAATAAGATGAATCAAATGATACCTTATTAAATTCTCTTTTCACCATAGCTAACATTTTTCTAAGTGTATTTAGATTGAAATAGTTCGGAGGTGTTCTAACTTTGGTGAGTTTGACTTTTTGACAAAAAAATGGCTGCCATATAAAAATTACTTTCAGTGCTTGGAGTAGAAAGTTTTCCTGACTACCTCAAGTAGAATAGAGTTTCAAAACATTTTTTTTTTGTAAGATGACATTCTATTGACCATAAAACCGGTTGTGAAAATATAAATACAATTGTGGTATTGTAGCAGGAAGCGAGTGAAGATTATCAAAAAACGCTGGACAAAACATTAAAGATATGATGAAATACCTTCAGTAAAAACTGAGACAAGCCCATACAATTTTAATATGATTCTATTTTTATTATATATTACTATGATTAGAGATTATTTATAAAAAAGAACTGCTTGAAAATGTGTATCCGAAAGGGAGATGTACCATACCATGCGTGGCCGGATTTCAACGTACACAGTCTTTATAGTCAATGAAAAACCTAGACAGGCGTATTTTTTAAGTTTTTAGGACACATGTCATTCTCTCGATAATGTTATTTAATGTGTCATGTTGACTGTACAGTCAAGGAATTTGATTCGCGTACCGTTTCGTTGATTTATTGCTTGAAATGTCAGAATATCATAAGGCTTATATTTATTTAAGCAAGCGAAGAAACATAGCCCTTAGTACTATTAATTGTCATCAGTAATTTAGACTTAAGACGGTACGCGAATCAAATTCCTTGACTGTACTTTAAAATATATTATAATACAAGTTAGTCTTTATAGTTGCATTTTGTCATGAATAGAATTTCCAGCGATTTGTGACAAAAGGTGCTTGCCTGTGTCGTGACATACATATACCATTATGTAGCGCCATAATATCGTTGTACAGTCGCCATCAAATATATAGGAGCGGCCAGGGTACTCTTAAATATTTGAACGTGCACTTTAACGCCTCGACAATAGAGGCGTTGTTCAGATATTTGGTTCAGATATTTATACCTTGGCCGCTCCGTTATATCTGATGGCGACTGTAGTAAAATTGACTAACGCCAGCGTTGGCCAATAAAATTTCATACAAAATTTATGGCCAAGTTATTATTTCTTAATCGTGAGTTCTGTCATAAAAATAAATAAATTACCTAAGTGAACTCAAAATCAATGATAATGGGTTACTTATTAAGGAATTTTCCGAATACTAAAAAAAGCATGCAAGCACCGTCATGTTGTCAAAAATCGTTGATTTTGTCGTAAGTAAGCCTACTTTCCAAGCACCATTCTATAAGGTAACAAAGATGATTGTAACTTAAAAAAAAAAGGAAATTTACTACTTTTGCTTGTGACTGTGCAGATACCCAGCGTAGGTAGGTCATTATGGAGAGCTTCTATAAAGGAGCTAATCCCGGCACTGATATTTAATTACATCTGATCCGCAGATTTTAATACCTTGAAATAACATGTTATTTTTGCGTGTACGTTTTTGTTACCCTATAAATAAGCATAAAATGGAACTAGATTTGAAGATATACAGACAATATTTACTGTATTCATGTATTTACGTTGAAATGCATAGATATCATAAAATTCATAAATTAAAGATAAGAATTATATATATTTTACTTCAAAAAATAAATATACTGGCTATTTGTAATTCGTATCCCTGTGGACATTGACAGATTGCGACTTACTGGAAGGGGGGCAATTATCAATTATGAATATAAAGATGAAATATTCGTATCCAATTTCCGCTTAAATAATAATATATAACTTCACACTGTATATCGTTCAAACCAGTACATGTCCAACTCTTCAGAAATAGCATACGTAATTCGCATAGCAGATAAAACAACATCGCTGCAGCCTTGACTTAGCAGAATTGCCGGAAGACAGCGCCAGTAATACAAAAGGATAGTCACGTTAAAAATTTACTTATCTGTGGCAAATCCTTTTTAAAGACTTAATTCTTTCTTCGTAATCTCAAAATAATTTAGAGAAGATTAGTGGAAATAAATTCTAACACATTCATGTAATGTATGAGTCACACGTCACACATTGAAAAATTTAATGTTACAGACATTATAAATTCACTGATCACATGTCATATTATAATGAGTATGTTTTCAAATCAGAACACAACATAGAACATGTTTTGGTAAATCACTGGCGCCCTCTACCGGCATCATTCGCAAAGCTGATGACTATGGCAAGCCATTGAAGCCTTACACTAGTTGGCAGTATAACATTATCACTAGTAACTATTTACAGCTGATGTATGAACTAAACGACAATGGGTAAGAGTGTTTAAGACCACATTTACCAAGATAATAAAGAATAAGTAAAGTCAAGCAAGATAACTGTTAAGTTTACGTCTTGATGTAGATTCATGTTTAGTTATATAGATGAAAAATATTTTGCATTATAACATATCTTGTTTTAAAATCTATAAACACTCTTGCCATATGTTCGTCCACTAAGGCAGACAACTGATTCGACACGAGAAACATTTACCCTGTGAGCACACAGAGCTAACTGTGTCGTGTGTATACCGCTTTACCGCTTAAAATAAATTCAGCTGCCTTTAAAAAAGATTTAAAATAAACATCAGGGTCGCGTTTTATAAAGTTACAATTTACAATTTCGCTGTTTGCCTCTCTTTCTATCCAATATGTGTGCTAGAAAGAGAGGCAAACAGCGAAATTGTAAATTGTAACATTATAAAACGCGACCCAGGCGGACATACACATTCATTTAGAATTTGCGCTTATCAATAAATATTTACAAAATTAAATGCACACGGCAAGTTACGTTAAGTACATAATTTGATCACATAATATAGTAAATAATTCGTATATGATCTACAGGGATTATACTACTTACATATAACACTTTTATACCGTCCCGATATCAAAAACCATGAATATACAAATACGAACATTGAAATGTGTATCGCGAAATTCTCTACCTACGATTAATATGTTTTAGATATTTAAAACACAAGCTCTTACTTGTATTGTACTTCGCTATTCGTAAAAAATAACTATAATTAATCCTTTAAAAATAAAATAATAGATCACAAAAAGAGTTCAGTCGAGAGTAGGCCCAGTCTCTTGATATAGCTCTAAAATAAGTATGGCTCTGTTTCGTTGTGGTTAAGACGGCTGCCGGAATAGGCCGATTGGAAAGCCAGAAAAATAAATAGAGCAAAATAGTTTAAATTCTCTTAGCATATCAGTATCATCCTAGCACTACGAGAGTTTTAGAAAAATATACAAAATGCTTTTCAAACTTTCGAGATCACATTCACTCACACCAGAAAACCGTACGGGCCGCTCACGCGGATCTGGGCCCGCATGTTTTGCACACTGTTCATTATTTTCTTCTGGTGACCCACGAGGGTCACGCCGAGCGACGCTAACTGATGCACGGTTAGGTCTACCACTGCGTCCATATCCGCTATGCCTGCCGCTCGGAACTTCTCTACGTAACGCGACATCTTAATGCACTCCAACCATTCTTCCACTGACGAGAATTGGATCATGTCGGGCGTGTCACCGGCGAGAGGATCTGCCGACCGATTCTGCGCTATTTTGCGTAGCGTGTCTGGACAACGTATCAGCTTGTCCAGCGTCTTCACGATACTGGAGAACGTAGGCCGATGCGTGCGCTCCTTTTGCCAACAGTCGAGCATCAACTGGTAAACTGCTTCAGGGCAGTCCATAGGTGCCGGAAGACGATAACCTTTCTCTATCGATTTTATGACGTCTTGGTTGCTCCAGTTCCAATACGGACGCTCGCCGAAGCTCATGACTTCCCAGCAAACTATGCCCATGGACCAGACGTCGCTAGCTGACGTGAATTTTCTAAACGCGATTGCTTCTGGGGCTGTCCATCGCACTGGGATTTTACCACCTCGAGTTGTATACGCGCCGTCGGCGGTCGACTCGATCTCGCGCGACAGACCGAAGTCTGCAATTTTGCAGACCAGTTGAGAATTAACTAGTACATTTCGCGCCGCAAGGTCGCGATGTATGTAATTCATTTCGGACAAATATTGCATGCCGGTAGCTATACCTCTCAGCATCCCGACTAGCTGCAGTACGCGGAATTTCCCGTCATTCGCGCGCAGGAAAGTATCTAGCGATCCATTCTCCATAAATTCAGTTATGATCATAATAGGGTTGCATTTAGTCACGACGCCTTGCAAGAAAATAACATTAGGGTGTTCAAACTGGCCCATAATGGATGCCTCGGCGAGGAAGTCTCGTCTAGCTCTTTCAGTCGAGCCGGGTTTGAGTGTTTTAATAGCGACGTCTATTTCTTGCCCGCAGCTAGCTGGAAGTTTTAGTTTACCGCGGCATACGTCTCCGAATTCTCCGCCTCCGATAATCGCCTCTATTGTGATGCAAGAAGCGTCGATTTCGCGTGCGAATTCTCTAACAGCCTGATTAGGGTCTTCGTAAGTGTGGGGATCTATATATGTCCTGGATCCGGTGCCGGCGAACAGAGGAGTGGTGGCGTTGCTGCTCGTCTTAGCCGGACGTTCAGGGCCCGTGTAGACCTCTCCGTTTCTGTAGTTGAGTGCGTTGCAGTCATTCGGCTGTTTCTTGTCGCACTCGTCGTCAGCTCGTGAGCGTAGGAACAGAACAGTGGCTATGATGGCTATGACAGAGAGCACGACGACGGCTACCATGACTCCGGCGACTAACCTGACTTGGGCACCTTCCTCGTCACCAACGAAGCTGGTCTCGGTCTGCTGGACGGCACCTGTTCTAGTGTACACAACATTGCTGAACTCACCCCACCCTCTCTTCATCTTTGCTCTCACTCTGATTCCGTATTCCGTGTCCCTTTTCAATCCTGTGATGATCACGTGAGGCTCTTTCGTAATTTTAAGTGTTGTATTACCACTCTTCTCAGAATTGTCTTTGGGGAAGCATTTGACTTCATAGCTCTCTATGGTGTCATCTGGATCCGATGAATCTATAGGTGGTGCGTTCCAAGCAATAGACAATTTGTCACTCTCAGCATTTAAAACCCTAAGTTTTGTCACCACACTGACAGAAGCTTCGGTGATAGCTGTTATTTCTGCCTTCTTTGGTGGTTCACCGGTGAGCTCAGTAACTCCATTCTCAGCAAACACTTGGAATTTGTACTCGGTTACTGGTTCCAAATTGCTGATGGTCACTTTAGTGGAATTAAGGCTGGTGGCTGCAGGCCGGTACTCAACATTAGGGCCGCAGTTTGTACAGTATACCCGGTATGTGATATCATTCCTTCCTCCATTTTTGTGAGGTGGTTTCCAAGTGAGAGATATAGAAAACTGGTCAGCAATTAGAACAGTTAAATTATCAGGAGCTGAAGGAGGCTGCGTGCATGGTATATTCTTAGGGTCCTTTTTGGACCTATAAAAACCCGGTACACACTTACATTCAACTGATGCATAAGCTAATGTTTCAGAGTAGTCAGGGCATGGTGCACACGGATCATCTCCAGTGTATGATTTAAATTTCCCTGGCTGACACTCGTTGCATTCCTGGTTGTGGTGGTCAGGTTCATAGCCAGCCCGGCACTTGCAGGAGCCGCTAGGAAGAGTCCACTTGCCATCTCCTTTGCATAAATATACAGGGGCAGCCTCACCTGGGGCGGTCTCTGCATTTTCCACACAGGTACCGTTGGCTTGTTCTATAACAGTGACTTCTCTTCCAGTAGGGGTAGCAGGGAACCTAGCAAAGTTTATAGTGGTCTCCGGGCATGTTATATAATACACTTTAACGGCAAGTAGTGATATGCATGCACCTTTGTCTCTGAAGGCGAAATAGACTCCTCTTTTGGTAACAGCGATGCTTTTTACTTCAGTGTTTATGTCGACCTCGGAATTAGTGTTAAACCGTCCCTCACCCGCAGCGATGGGGCCGACTAACTTGTAGCTCTCGGGCTCCCACGGCGGCTGCTCACGCGTAGCCACATCGAATTCATAGTACAGCAAGCTGAAGGTTTCTTTGCAGCTCAGAGCGTTGCCCGGAAACAGAGAGCAATCGCGAATAGTGAACTTTATCTCTATATAAATGCGATTCGCGTTCCTTCGTTCTATGAACGGCGTCCACAGCCAGTTGTTGACGTTGTGGTGCGCCACATCGCACACCACGTACGAACGCCAGTTAATCTGCTTCTCGAAGTTAGTGTACGACTCCTCGAGCCACCCCGGCGTGCTCGCCTGCGGCCCGTAAGGGAACCTCGTCCACGATAATGTAGCTTCTGTGGTAGTGTCCAAAAGCATCACCTGTTCCCCGCGAGCTCCCCACGCCGCCACAAGGATCACCCACAAACTAATCATCGTGTCATAATAACACGATCCGACGACCGTCCACAACAATGTACAAAAAACAGTCCACTACATAACGAGAGTGTCCCGACACTTCACTAAAAGGGCCCCGTCATTTCGCCTTCGCAATGGTGGATGGGTCGCGATAAAACCACACGTCGCGGCCCGACGCGCGCGCTACAGTTCCCGCGGAGCGCTATCATTTACGGATGATCACGAATAATGTTGTTTTAAGTGAGGATTCCGCATTTTTAATTTATATTGATCCCAAGTTGCACTCTCTTGACATGGATAGACGCGCAGCAGTTTACCGTGTTGCCTGCTCTCTGACCACAGAGCCAGTGTTGCCATCGCTACGACACATCAATGCACAGATAATACAAATTTTGTTAAACCTGCGCAGTTCTTATGACACATTCTACGCATGTGCTGCGTTATACTTCAGTTGGCTAACATGTAATTCGGTGTTTTTTCATACAATTTAGATCAATATGTGAATATAGCTATTTGTCATACAATGCGCGCTTCGACAGAACATTCCTTTGTTCTCATTTCATTTTGATATCTCCTTTCACTTTAGTTATGATGGTTGCTGACCTCAGAGCTCAGCGTTAGGTAGCATACAAAGTACCATATATATTTCATACAGCATTCTAATGAGTTGTAAAACTTGTAAAATCTCATAAAAAGTACCTAGACATAAAATAAACACCACAGGTCAAGGTACTTAAAAGTTTCTTGGAATTCGTTATTGCACTTATCTTGTTTTTATAGGGAAAACAATTCAAAGTGAATCACTTTAATGATTCGCAATAAACTTATCTTTAGAATTCTATGAAACAATTAGATGGGGCTAAACAAGATATTTTTTATTGGAACAGTCACCAGATATTATAATGTCATTTGCTGATGATTACAGGGGAGAGATGTAGTATTCTTTGGGAGAGATTCTTACTATCAACAGGCATCAAGTATAAATAAATCCACAACAAAATAGCATTAACTTGCGAAACTTTTCGATCTAGTAAAGCCATTGTTACTGAATATGATTAATATTAATCTTATAACTGATAATATAATCATAATAAATACCAGTTAATGTTTAATTGAGTTCAGACTTCAGGAATTAAAAGGTCACAACTTATGTAGTATTTTATTAGGTGAACACAAGTAAAGCACACTAACAAAATAGGAACTTTAGACATATTTCACATATTTAATTGACTATATTTAGAATACAGTGATGTAATTTTATAAACTATGGTGGTAAGGAACAACCTGGGTCGTGTTTTATAAAGTTACAATTTACGACTTTGCTGCTTGCCTCTCTTTCTAGCAAATCATACGTATGATTTGTTAGAAAGATAGGCAAGCAGTGAAGTTGTAAAATGTAACTTTATAAAACACGACCCAGAGTTATTGAATGGTGTACATACTCAAGTCAAATAGGACTATATCTGACACAATAATTAAACTGTCTCTCAACCTCTGAGGAGCAATTTCCTAATAAATATGCCTTTGCAGATACCACTAATGCACCAAGCATTCAAAATCAATAGATATTTATGTTAGAAAAACCGCCTATACCTTAACAAGCAGAATTTTTATTGAAATTGAGCTCCTCACAAATCCTACCTACTTATAAGTTAAAAGAAAACAGGTTCCAAATCATTTTAAATATAGCTCTAAGCTAACATAGGTTTTGAGTTTTATAAACTTCTTACAAACATTTAACACCCAATTGATTGACAATATATATACAAGAAAGTATAGTAACAATAAACATGTAGGTAGGTATACTATAAAAATCCGATAGTAAAATTAATGTCAGTTAAACAACACAATAATTAATGTCAATAACAAGCTTTACCATAGTAAATTGCTAATAATTTTTTTTATCGTTAATTATGAAGTTTTAAGTGAGTATAAATATTTCTTTATTAGTTAACATTTATTCAGTTAATATATATTTATTTGATAAATGGCTAAATTTACTACTTTAAATAGAAAATGTGATATGATTTTGCTACCTAATTAATTTACCTATAGCTTTATATAAAAATACATATTATATTGAATTTATTTATAACTGATTGTATTATGGCTGGCAAACTAAACACATTTACAACAAAAATGAAAGTCTTTATTATTTAGTCCAACTTATTATGTACTATTTGTAAATATCTTTGCAAAAGCTCCAGTCTGCAGTGTTGTCAGAACAGTATAAAAATGGCAGCATCATCGATATTCTCCTAGTGTGTCCCGGCTTTTGAGCTAAATTGCCGGATTTGCCGCAATAAATAAGAAAAAAACCCTCTTTTTGCAATTTGCATTTAGTTAGCACAGCCATGAAAATTATTTTAAATATGTAAGTAAGTGGAACAGTAAGTTGGGTAAATATAATTTTATGGTAAGGAGAATTTCAAAAGTTGCTTTGTTTTTTAGTTTTTTTACAAGTTTATTGTATTAGATATAAATAAAAACCTGAAATGCATCAGGAGAACTCATACATTCACACATTCAACAATAAAGTGATATGATCTAAGTATTATTTAAAAACAAACAAGACAATATATGCCAGTTTCAAGTAAAAGGTACCTACAACATTGTTGGTTGTCAATAAGGCATTACTGCCATAAAAATCTACAATTGCTGAAAATGCCACATATTAAAATTAGTTTTATAGAAAACATAACCTTTATTGCAAACAAAAGCATGTAACTTTTATTTGCATTGTTTGTAACCATATGGATTACAATTAAATTTGATCTTAATAAATATATATACCGCGAAAACTGGTGCATACTCCACCGACAAGAGCCATGCTCCTAAATCTTGATTGATTGAAATATATTTAATTTTCTTTACAATAATTTAGCTTTTCAATACACACCATGTCACTTTATCATTGTAGCCCACTTAAATCTAAATGTGGATCAGAGCATCAACTCATTCCGTTCAATGGCAGAGTTAAGTGCATTCAGATCCTTGAACACATATTTCGAGGCTGGTGGTGTCTCAGTTAACTTCGCAGCAACCAGCACTGCATGCCAGCCTGCCGCTCGTGCCCCTTGGTAGTCCTTTTCTAAGTCATCCCCAATGTGGAGACACTGCTTGGGCGACAAAGACTTGAAGTTTTGTATAGCATGACTAAAAATTTGCTGGTCTGGCTTACTAAACCCGACATCATAAGAGGTTACGATGAAATCAAAGTGGTTACCGAAATTTATGTTCTGTAGTACCTCGTGGAGTCTAGGGTCGTAGTTGGAGATGACACCGACTGATACGCCCTTGTCGCGGAGTATGTTCAACAGCTTTTCTCCACCTTCAGCACGTTCCCAGCATTTAGCAGTTTTAAAGTCTTCTATCAGTTTGTCCGCGATGCCAGTGACGTCAGCTGTTGAAGGTAGGAGCCCCGTGAACGATGCTCTGACGAGTTTTCTCCACCACTCCTGCCAAGCAATAGTATTTTTGCCATAATTAGGATGCTCTTTAGTAACTGATTTGAAGCCTTTTAGCATTTGCTTTTTGACTTGTTGCGCGTCCACTGTGAAACCATAATCCTGCGCCACAGCTGCATAATGCTGCCAAGGGGGTATCCGGAACTTTAATATAGTGTTAGTAGCATCTAATGTGACTAATTTTATACCCCGGAGGCTCATCTTTGAGATTTAGCCGTCATTGCTATCGCTTATTACTGTAATAGTTTTTGATCTCCTCATCGTCCTCAAACACCTCTCTGTCTTCTAGTCTGGAAGCGATGTCTTTGTACAAAAGAAATGCAGAATACTTAAAGAATAGCACAGTACAAAAATAAATACAAATAAGGTATTTTTTCATTTTATATTTTTTTTTATATATTCATTGACAAAGGTAATTTCAAAACTTTCTGCCATAAAGGTAACTAAATATAATTCATTATGTCCAAATTATGTCAGGTAAACTAAAATATTCAGTGGAAAAACTATTTGCTTCCCTTTTTTTGGGTTAATAGTACTAGCGTCAGAATAAGACAGTATAATAGTATAATTCCCAATCATTTCCTATGTGTTATATAGAAGAAAAAGTTTAATAAAAGTTCTTTAAGAATGTTTGAAGAACGTCTCTAAACTGTCAGTTGTCAGTTATGTTATGTATATCTGTATTGTCTATGTCAATACAAGTACATTGCACATAGGCGTTTATCTCGTTCTAGACTAAATTAATGCAAATTAAGGAAATAGTTTAGTGCAAAATATAAGCTAAAGTAACAAGTCAAGTGTGTTAACGCCATGCCGTACATCAGTTCAGGTATTGTAGCTTCCATTTAAATTAATTTACGTTTTACATAGGTGCAATGGAAATTGGGCCACGTCAGTGACAATATTGTGGTAAACTTAACTCCGAATCTATTTTGATTTAACCTTCGATTGTTTAGTTAGTTACTTGACTCTATGTTACTTAGCCGTGAAGCCAATATGCTGCAGTACCTCAATTTCATATAGATAAAATATAGAAACTGGTCTTCAAACGTTTTCAAATGTAAGATTGATTTCATGCCTAACGCAATTCTGACGTCATATTACAGCTCGATAATCTGCGTGGGTACATTTGGAACAGGATATTCTAAAATTCATCATGATAATGAGATCGCATAATTATTTGCAATATAAGACCACAATCACTAGAAAAAATTCAATAAAAAGACCTTCAAGAGGCTTTTTTAAGTAATATTGCAGGTCTTTTTTTTCCCCTAAACCACAGCTGGATTTGCTATCTTCAAGCACTAAAAATGTGCTAGTAACCTACTACCATGCTTCCAACAACACCAGAGGCCAGTTTTATAAAGCTACAAGTTACAATTTGCTAGCGGAAGTCTCTTTCTAACACATAGGGTTAGAAAGAGAGTTCCGCTTGTAAATTGTAACTTGTAGCTTTATAAAATTGGGCTCGGGTGGGCTAGCATATCTTTCGTTGTTGCCTGTCACTTCTTACTTACAAGTCGCACTTGAAGTATGGAGAGTCCCGCAACAAAGTAAGAGTGCTAGCCGTGCAACGTGCCTTAAGAGACCAAGATTATTATTCTGGATGTCTTGCTCGCACTCACTGTCTGTAATGATTCGCGTTGCAGCCTTCTTGCTCTATTTTGAATGCCCTACCAGTATGTTGCTTTTGACTACATAGTCTAGCCATAAGTTCTGTTACAAACAAAAACGTAAATAATTTTCAATGTAATGTAATTTGATTACAATAATCATATATTTATGAATAGGTAATAAAATAAAGCTCTTAAGTAATATATCCTTTGTCCGAAACTTCCAATGTTGGTTTTAATACAAGCCTTTAATCATCAGCTTTTCAATGGTAAAATTCACGCACCGTTTTTATGGGGGAATTTACTACAGTTGCCTTTAAATATTTTAAATGTCATACAGCAATACAACAAACGAAATATATAAATGTAAGCACACAACACTCGAGAAGCTTAAACTATAGTATACACGCTTCAGCAACGTCATTATCCAGCATAGCTCATGATTTAGTAAGATGCGTCATATCAAGGTGTCTCTAAAATCCATTTTTCCGTACAGGCTTGTTTAGCGACTGAAAATTTCAGTCAAACTGTATCAAAATGAGCTTTAAAATACTATGGTAAAACCTGTTAACAGGACAATATACAAAAATATGCTTTAGGCTTTTCAGGAGAATTCGGCCTCACTTCAAATAGCTCACTCCACCCAGTCTTACCTGAAAAGTAATTTTCTTTGTTCTTCTCAGTATGCTGATTGGCCCCTTTCCAGCACTTACCTAAATTCCCTGGACAATTAATTGTGGTCGGTGTTAGAGGACATGGTCTGTTCTAAACACCACATAAATATTGATTCTCTAAAAACAACCTTGATGGCAGGGTAGATTTTTTTCCAATAAAGAAGGTGCGTGAATTAACAGGTACGAAACAAATCGTTAAAAAGCAAATGTTAAAGCCATATGTGGACATTTCTAGATAAAAATATATCATTTAAAAACTAAATTAATTTATCTATAAATAGATATACCATTTTTGTAAATTAGTTGAACCGTCAAAGAAATATGATTATTTTCACAAGTAACAGAACTTATGGCTAGACTAGGTACAATAGTGCAGCTTTTGTTGTGTTAGTATGTCTCACAGAAGGTTAAATTCCATGATGGATATTGTTATGCTTAAGTGCCTATTTGCATCCTCGAGGCGAGGAGACCACTTGTAGCTTGTCATACTAAGTGGACATCACAGAAAACATAGTCTCATAAATAAGATGCAACTGTCCTGCTTCTTTCAAAAATAGGTGGGTCCACACCTGACGCACTGCCTGGAAAAATCTTCGCATGGCAGTGCATCCAGTGTGGCCCCGCCTAATCACTTACAATACATAATACAGTCCGTGAGCTTTAAGAAGAACCTTCGGGAAACGGTGATGACACACGAAGGTAATATTGCTGTTCTGCTTTTTCATGTGTCACTGTTGATTGATACCCGACTTCTCTTTCTAAAACCCGAAGGTTCTTTTTAGAACTCACGCACTGTATATTGTGTATCATCATCACATCAATAATAATAGAGATGCACCGAATATAGACTTTACCGAATACGAATATTCGGCCGAACGTTCGGTTCAGATCTTACCGAACCGAATATTCGGCCGAATTATTCAGTAAAACTTAACAGGTTTATGCAGATTGCAGGTCCGCTTGGCTCGCTGAACGCGTTTTTTTTTTATTTCTAGTAAAATAATATGTGTATGCGACCTTGGCATTGTTAACGACAATGTCAACATTTGCAATGGTTGTAGATATTTATTATAGACGCTGAATTAATATACTGCTTAAACTGAATAATAAAGCTTACAAAAATCAAGTTTTCTATATATCTTTTAATAACTTAAGTTTTAAGAGCTAAAAATTGTATGAATGATTAATTTATTATCAGATAAATATCATATGTTTATTCGGTAAATATTCGGCAGTTTTACCGAATAATTCGGCCGAATACCGAACATTGAAAAACACGCCGAATATGCCGAATACCGAATTATTACCGAATATTCGGCGCATCTCTAAATAATAATATCAATAATCCCTTAAAAATAGAATATAATAACAAAGCAACATCCCAATGTAAGCAAAGTTGGTAGATCCAATTTAATAATAAAATAAAATCTAAACTTTCTACTGCAGTTACGTCATATTAAGGGTTAGTCATTATGTGCACTCATAAATAAATGGATTTATAAATTTAATGTTTGAGACAGTATGATGTGAGGTTTATAGTGTGAGCGAGAGATCAGATGAAATTACTTCCTTGTTATGCAAGAGCCTTCAGTATTTTCTCATGATTTGTTACTAAATGATAGTCGTAATTATGTTTTTGCAGATGGGCAGGTGGGCAAGAGGCCGTTCAGCCTCTACGGCATATTTTGGGCAATCGTCAACTTCTTTTATTTGTTGTAAGTGTTATTAAATATTATGTTTATTTTTTAATATCAGGACGGTGGTAAGCAAGTGCCCGCTTTGTGGTAAGCATTAGTAGCCTATGTAACTCTAGAGGATTCACATGCGCATTGCCTGCTCCTTAAGAACCTATATACACTGAAGATGCACTTTATCGCTTTAACTGTAGAAGCGTTCAAATATTTGTGGCCACCCTGGCTGCTCCAATATATCTGATGGCGACTGAACCCACAAAATGTGGGGTCATTTTTGAGAGCGTGTACAACTTATTACCATGTAAGTATCCTTATACGGTAATAAGAGTTTCAAAGATGTAAGGCGGATCTCACACTGACGCGTCCCGCTCCGGTGCACGAGACAGTGCTATGCGACACATGCAAAGCGCTATCTAAACCGCACCAGTGCGACAACCGCCTTATGGCTGCTATCAAATAAAGTGCTTAATTGAATGATAAACCGTTTTAATTGCAGTTACATGACTCTTATCAACGCGGACTACAACAAGCATGGGGAGAAGTACACGCGGGAGTACAGGAGTCCGGGCAGCGGGTACGTATCGGCATTTCATGTACAGTGGAACCTCGATAATTAGAACCAATTGGGACCGACACCACAAAATAATATATACTAGTAGATGGAGAGCTGGCCACGTCAGATATGACACAATAATGAGAGCAATGAAACCCATAGTTTGCTATACTATGCTTATTTCTAGATCCGGATGTCTGGCAGCTGTAAAGAGGTTTCTAAAGTGACACATTTCTGTTTCGCCCGCGAGATACTGTCGCTGCACACTTGTGCTAACCGTGCTTGCAACCCTAAAGTAGAAAATCTATCTCAGGATGTATTTGAATATGCACAAATGTATTTGAATATCCATCCATTTTCTGTACGGTCCTACCCAGGGAGGCTAGCATATCTTACGTTGTCGCCTGTCACGTGATACTTCGAGTCGCGCAACAACGTAAGATGTGCTAGCCGTGCTGGTCGGGTTGTCCTAAACGTAATGTATTATTTTGCGGCCTATCTTCTTGTACCCTTATTATCTTACCACTTTGCATAAAACCTAAGCTTAGGTTGTGTGGAATAGATCGCTTTTTAGACAGTCTTTTGACTGTCACCCAATTTTAAGTCTCTATTACAGACTATTATTTTTATTTAACTTAGATGCAAGAATATTTGCTAAACCTACTCTTTTTCGCAGGCCTCCTCGCCCTCCATCCCGTCGTTTTGGCGGCTTCAACTCTGGCTCCGGGCCTGCACCACCCCCAGCAGGCGGCTGCGGCTGTGGCTAGCGGAGTCCTAACACTGATACTCCTACCTACCGATGCATGCTTAATGACCCTACGGATCTGACATCTACTACTCAACAAAACAACCAGGGTGTGACTGCCAGATATATGTTAAATACTTGTTTTAGCCTCAATGAAACATGTGCTAAACATATGCTACATCCTGCGACAACTGAACTTTGTACACCGTTTCAGGAATTGCCGAGACCGAACGTTCCTAGCTATCAATATATAATTAATCAATACACAATATCTACTAATCGTTACAAAAGTACACGAAACCAAATTTCGGACGAGATTTTAAGTAATTCACTTTATGATGTACGACAAATACTGAGAAACATTGTTTCTGATGGGTCTATGCTTCAAAACTATTTTTATCGCGCTCGTTCGTTGAGAAGCAGTTTTGACTCTCGACACCTGTAAATAGGCGATTACCACACTGACGACGGATCCGCATGCGGCGCCGGTGCGCGAGAGAGATAGCTCTCTGCATGTGTATAGCGCTGTCTCGTTCGCACACCGGCGCATGCGGATCCGCACCAGTGTGATAACCGCCATACATTTTGGTTTGCAATAAAATTAAGGTCGGAATAGGAACTTTCGTGATTGTGACGTATTTATATAATACCCAAAATGTTAATCTATGTTTTGGTAGAGCTAGTTCACAATGACCATTTATAAACGGCTTGGCGTGCAGGTCCCTTTTCTATTGCAATGACACATTTAGTCGATCGTGTACCTACCAAATCACTTAAAGTGACATTTTAGTGAAATATCTTACAACTGTAATAATAATGAATACTGGCCCTACATTTTGAACTGAAAAGCGCAAAATTTTATAGGTTTTTATTCATTTTAACTTAATTATGGAATTTTAGAATAATTAAAGTGTAAATATCGTGTAGATGTTTTAAAATTTTATTTTCTTATATAATCTCATATTAATATATATTATTTTAATAGGTGGTATTGGTATTAAAACTTTTTGGAACACTGATAAATCTATTGTACAGTCGCCATCAGATATATCGGAGCGGCCAAGGTGGTCACAAATATCCGAACAACGCCTCTATTGCCAAGGCGATAAAGTATATGTTCAGATATTTTTGAGTGCCCTAGCCGCTCCAATATATGTGATGCCGACTGTACTTACATTCCGAACTCAATAAAGTCGCATCTAACGAAACACATAAGTACTGGTTTCAATGATTTATCCATCAGTTTCGCACTTTTTGCCTGTAAATTGGCCAGCCAGCAGTTGGGTACACCCAGCAGCAGATGTAGCTAAGCGGGTACGGTGTTCAAAATGACCTTAACACGCTTTTATTCTCATAACAATAAAGCCGTGTTAAGCTCATCTTGAACACCGTACCCGCTTAGCTACTTTTGCTGCTGGTTATACTCGTACGCTAGGAAAACTGAAGATGAAGTCTTGAACAGGAGATTCTCCAAGCATTTTTTAAAAATCGTACTTATAGTGCTGGACCCCGCATACAAGAAATTTATCAAAAAAATTACCGTTTTTCTTCCATATAGCGTTGTAGAGCCCGTCTCGGAGATCACGAAAACATAAGTCTTAAAGGTCTTAAATGGCCACAAGTAGGTATGGCGTCAAGTTGAAAATACAATTTTTTGGCCTAAATTTATCAACGAGCCGGACGCTCCAAATTTTGACACATGATTTAGCCCGCATCAAGTAGCCTACATACCAATTTTAAGACCATTCTGGTGGGCGCATAAGATTTTAAGACCAGTTGAAGTTACAATTTTTTGGCCTAAATTTATCAACGAGCCGGACGCTTCAAATTTTGACAGTAGTTAAAGGACCCAGTCAACAAACCAAATCCCAATTTTAAGACCATTCTGGTGGGCGCATAAGATTTTAAGACCATTTTAAGAAATAGTCGATTTCATAGAAAAGATATCAAATTATTGTAAATTCCCTTTAAAAATCAATTAACTGGCTCAAACACAACTGCATATTCATATTTAAGTGTCTCGTAACTAAAAATGCCGTAAAAGTATACCGCAATAACTCAAAAACTGGAGAAATTCGTCTTAGCAGTACTTTAGTCACGGAGGTCTTAAATCACGAAAAATATTGTTCATTTTAAACTTAATGGCACAAAAATATGATTTGAAAAGCCAGACGTAATGCCTATAGGCATTTTCTACCAGTCGCTCATAACTTTAAACTGATAAGCGTCAAGTTAGATGCATTGACAATATATTACTGACAGTAAAAAATACATAAATTTATTTTAAATTCTACCGTTCCAAATGTTGATTAACGGTTTAGCCCATTTCAAATAACCTATATACCCATTTTAAGACCAATCCGGTAGGCGCAAAAGATTTAAGACCAGTTGAAATTGCAATTTTTCGGCCTAAATTTATCAACGAGCCGGACGCTCCAAATTTTTACAGTTGTTAAAGGACCCATTCAACAAACCGAATCCCAATTTTAAGACTATTCTGGTGGGTGCATAAGATTATAAGACTGTTTTAAGAAATAGACGATTTCATAGAAAAAGTAGCAAATATTGTAAATTCGCTTTAAACATTATTCAACTGGCACAAACACAACTGCATATTAATATTTAAGTGTCTCGTAAGTAAAAATGCCATAAAAGTATACCGCAATAAGACGAAAAGTGGAGAAATTCGTCATAGCAGTACTTTAGTCACTAAAATTATTATTCATTTTAAACTTAATGGCTCATAACATTATTACTAGGCGCACTAGATTTTAAGACCATTTTAAGAAGTGAGCGATTCCATACGAAAAATAGCAAATAGCTTTAAATTCGGTTCAAAAATTCATTTAAATGGTTTAACATAACGGCATATTCATATTCAAGGGTCTCATAGTTAGATATGCCGTAAATCTAAAAATTGGAAAATTCGTCATAGCAGTACTTAAATCAGGATATTTTGTACTTAAGTCAGGGTGTTTTGAATCACAAAATTCATTTTTCATTTTTAACTTAATGGTACAAATCTCGATTCAGAAAATCGGACGTAATGCTTATAGGCGTTTTCTAACAGTCACTCATAACCCTAATAATGTTTAAAGCGAATTTACAATATTTGCTACTTTTTCTATGAAATCGTCTATTTCTTAAAACAGTCTTATAATCTTATGCACCCACCAGAATAGTCTTAAAATGGTCTTAAAATCTTATGCGCCCACCAGAATAGTCTTAAAATTGGGATTCGGTTTGTTGAATGGGTCCTTTAACAACTGTAAAAATTTGGAGCGTCCGGCTCAATGATAAATTTAGGCCGAAAAATTGCAATTTCAACTGGTCTTAAATCTTATGCGCCTACCGGATTGGTCTTAAAATGGGTATATAGGTTATTTGAAATGGGCTAAACCGTTCATCAACATTTGGAACGGTAGAGTTTAAAATAAATTTATGTATTTTTTACTGTCAGTAATATATTGTCAATGCATCTAACTTGACGCTTATCAGTTTAAATTTATGAGCGACTGGTAGAAAATGCCTATAGGCATTACGTCTGGCTTTTCAAATCATATTTTGTGCCATTAAGTTTAAAATGAACAATATTTTTCGTGATTTAAGACCTCCGTGACTAAAGTACTGCTAAGACGAATTTCTCCAGTTTTTGAGTTATTGCGGTATACTTTTACGGCATTTTTAGTAACGAGACACTTAAATATGAATATGCAGTTGTGTTTGAGCCAGTTAATTGATTTTTAAAGGGAATTTACAATAATTTGATATCTTTTCTATGAAATCGACTATTTCTTAAAATGGTCTTAAAATCTTATGCGCCCATCAGAATGGTCTTAAAATTGGGATTTGGTTTGTTGACTGGATCCTTTAACTACTGTCAAAATTTGGAGCGTCCGGCTCGTTGATAAATTTAGGCCAAAAAATTGTAACTTTAACTGGTCTTAAAATCTTATGCGCCCACCAGAATGGTCTTAAAATTGGTATGTAGGCTACTTGATGCGGGCTAAATCATGTGTCAAAATTTGAAGCGTCCGGCTCGTTGATAAATTTAGGCCAAAAAATTGTATTTTCAACTTGACGCCATACCTACTTGTGGCCATTTAAGACCTTTAAGACTTATGTTTTCGTGATCTCCGAGACGGGCTCTACAACGCTATATGGAAGAAAAACGGTAATTTTTTTGATAAATTTCTTGTATGGGGCTCCATCAGCACTATTACCCTACTTGTTATTTATTTATTTGCTGTTGAACATCGCTTTATATGTATTCGATTCTAACTATTATTTTTACATATTAATATTACACAGAGATATAGATCTTAATTTAAATCTTAAGTTTAATGTTAATAAAATAAAAATAGTACCTATATACCTGCAATTGTTTTATTACACGAGTGGGTACCAGTACCACAGCTCTGGCTGATTCATTGACAGAGTAGAATAAAATAAGAAGACGTGGTGCCGTGAAAACAAAATTGTGATTCCATAATAAGCCATTTTCTCGTGTTTACGCACTACATACATCTCGTGGACGAGCGGGGACTGGTTCAAACGTCAAAAGTGATAGTGTGTGCACGAGACCCCACCGCACTTCGCGCATAGCGATCCACTTCAACATAATTATATTGATATCGGTGTGAAATGTTTGGGTTTAACTAATAATGAGATAATGAGGAAGATGCTTTAGTTAAATAATACAACAAAATACTAAATTAAAATACTTTTATTAGAACTAGAGGTACCATCGCCCACACTGTTAACTGCCCATCGGTGGACCTTATGCCTTTGGTAACAAGGTCCACCGATGTACCTACAGTTAAGAGTGTTGCTGTTTGAAGGTACAATATGACTACATTATCATAAAATCATAAATTAAGTACTCTTATTAAAAACATACTAAAATTATATTTTGGGTAACTTATCGGTAACCTTAGGCGGTATTCACTTTTATTGAAAATTAATTAGGAATTTTACATGAGTGAAATCTAATCACGGTTTGTATAATTCTGTTGTTTAAGAGGGTTAGAATACCAGTCCCAAAGAAGAGACAACGATCATTTAACACAAAGGAATATTAATTAATAAACTGCATATACAATATATACGATTCTATACATCGTAAAACCGGTCCGTTTTGGTACGTTCCGGTTCAGTCCGTTTCGGCTAAACAGACTTGGCAAAACTGCAACTCGGTTTCGTTCGCTATGTCGAAAAGGGCCGTACCTGTAGGTACGTACGTTTTGATTTTCGATAGCATTATTCCTAGTTTTAGTAGAAGTTCGTCTATTGAAAATGCCATTAAACTAAGTATACAATCGATTCTCCAAAAAACAGAAGTTTAGGTACACGAATATGTGAACATATATCGCAGTATCCAATTAAAATCTCCGTAATGCATTAGTCTACATAAATAAATTTATATTTTAAGGCACACAGTCACAAAAATATCTCATTTCTCAGATGCTCGCTAGCTAGACTTCGGCCCGGTCCGATCCTGTACAACCCGGTCTAGTTTGGTTCAATAGACGTCGTTGAGCCGGGTAAACCGGATAGGCAGTACGGCGATCGCTTCGGACTCGTTTGATTTGCCGATGTACAAGCTCCACGTGCGCTTCTCTAGGTCGAAAATACCTGGAACAACATAATTAAGGAATTATAAACGTACATAGATGTCATATACAAAGGAAAAAGTGACCAAAGCCTCCGATGCCCAAGGCTGGGATCGAACCAGCGTCTTTTGCATTCACGGCATTCTGCATTTGATTTGTTCTTTCAGTTATAATTAAGGAATGTCAAATAAATATATTATTAGCTTCTGGTGGTTGCACCACGCACTATTAAAGAACTGATCCACGTTAAATTAAATATGGCGGCACCCTTCAATTAAGGCCCATAGAGAACTGTGAAAAGTTAGATGATGCCACAAGGGGTACACTTTCCCCTCGCAGTTAGACAGATACTCGTATAGTGCCACGTCCGTCCTTGTCTGTGGCGGCGCGCGTTTCTGTATGTGCCTGACTAATAACAACTTGAGCTCACCCGTAGCTATAGTCTTGACGACAGCCTCCGGCCGGTTCTGCCACACGGAGTACACTTTCCCCTCGCAGTCGGACAGGATATTCGCCACGTCCTTCCTTGTCTGTGGCGGCGCGCGTTTCTGTATGGCGGCGAGCCGAGCCATACTGCTGTCGATTATCATGCCGACGACCTCGGTCACGTTCAGGTTTTGGTAGCTAGAAGATTAATATGCGGTTGTAAGTTTTCCTGTGGTTTTCCTAGATCAGCGGGCGTATGATGGGTGGAGTTATACATTGGACATTGAATGGGTGCTTGTTTTCCTCGGTCTTAGGAAAATTGTTACTCGCTCTAAATTAAGTAGGTATATCGAATCGAATTATTGTATTTTCAACCGACTTCAAGATTTCGAAGGAGGAGGTTCTGAATGCATTGGGATTTTTGAATTTTATGCTATTTTTTTATGTATGTTCACCGTTCGGAAAAACTTTTTTTTTGTTAGAAAGAGTATACTGTACAGTTGGTCCCATTATCACCAGGTCCGGATCTGATAGTGAGATCCTGGAGAAATCGAGGGAACTCTTCAACTATTATAGGCACACCTATTAGTGATTTCAGTATTTTTTACAGCAACTCGGGCATTTCCTCTTGGAAAAGCGGATCTTAAGTAAAGTCGGTTCTTTTTTGTTTAAAATGATATACCTAACACTTTTGTACGGACATTTTAAAATCAGCTAAAGTGAAATAGGGTAGGTTATCAATAACATTATTTATACTCACATGTTAGTGTGCGCAAGGGAATCCCGCTCGTATTTCCGAATATTGACAGCCGAGAATCGCGCGTTCAGGTCGGGGGCTACCTCCGCATTGTACAGACGTCGAGCGCCCCACGGCTCAGACCAAATCATGTTGATGTTAAACCCTGAATAGGGAACACGTAAAACGAGGCAAGCATTAACCTTTTGACCGCCAAAGACGTAAAATCACGTGCACGGAAAGTCATGCCCTCAACGCCAGTATGTGATATCACGTCCAAAATATAACCGGTTTGCCTTGCGCGCTGGCGCGCGCTGGCGCTGAGGACACGATTTTGCCGTCCAATGCTTGGCGGTCAAAGGGTTAACTACACATAAAAGAAACATTAAAATAGCTCACTTTGTATAATTTCCATTTAATCATGAACCAAATGTCTATTCCGTCTATTCAAAAGTCGCTCCCATAATTGTAATAAACACACCGTATTTTGTATATAGCGCCATCTATCAAATCATTAACGGAGTAGGTATCAGTTCCATGCATATGGTTCCGCTTTTTCGGTTTGTCAAAATAACTGTGACGTAACGCCCGATACTGAAAACCCTGTATTTTAGAAGGTAGCGATTTGGTAGGTGCAGACGACTACAAAGAGATGTAGCCACATTTGGACCTTATTACAACGCAATAAGGTGTACACGACGTACGTAGTCGACTGTACAGGGATTGGCGACAATCCAGTATTATTTGATTCATGGTAAACACATGGTGACATAAAAAAATGTTTTCTTCTAGCCACTGCATAAGGTTCATTTTTATATGGAAATAAGATCATAATCTCACCATTGCCGGCACCGAGACCGTCGTCTCGCATGATCCTCTCGGCGTCAGCAAAGTTCTTGGCGGTCAGCAACGCTCGTGTGATGAACATTCGTGCTGAAATATAGAAATTATGAGTAGACTAGTAAATAGCGGCGGAAATATATAGATGGCGCTTTCAGTACAAAAATTGCTTTCAAAAACGGCTCCGATATTTCCTTGATAAGGAGGAGACTAGGGGGTTTCTCATCACTTCATTTGAATATTACACAATTCACAATTTTCTCCTATTAAAAAAATGTGACTGAGAGTTAAAGTTGTGAGTGAAAATAAAATATAGAAGCAAAAACTCATCCGCAGAACAAATATCTCTTTCTACGTATTCTACACTCAAGACAGAGGCGGCCTTGGTGGATGCCTCGCGCTTGCAAGGGCCTCAGAACAACCGGACATTTTTTACAAGGGCCTCACAGAGCAGATTTTTACTAAGGCCGCCCGGGCCTCGCAAAGGTTAATGCCGCCGTGCCCTTAGACTATAGTTTTATTCAGAGAGTGTAAGATCAAAATAACTAACGTGTGCCCCCCGGCTTCAGCCGCAGTGGGCTCAGCGTGTTGATTGAGAACACTAGTCCGTGCTCATTGAAACCCATTGTGTAGCCGGGCATGTGGCCTGCGTAGCACAGGGATGAATAGCGCTCGTCAACTGCCTGGAACATACAAGTTATAACAAAGCTATTGTCTACAATTTAGTATGACGATGTTGTTAGTATAATATCATTGAAAGCGCATCAAACGGAATTTTCAAATTTTGTGTTTCATTTGTTTTCGTGAAAATGATTTGATAACTGTTCTTAAAGTAGAAAATTTATTTAGGTAAGTACTCATAGTAAACTAACACATTGTATAAACGAACTCACCCCATTTTTCCTGTCCTCGTCTGTGGGTATAACATGTGCTGACACGATATACCAGTGGTTGAGTGTCGATCCGAATGCATCCTCATTGTGACCCAAGATCGCCTGAAATGTTCGCAAAATATAAAAGTCATGTGCCCCAGAACTTCCGTGGATCTTAAGAGAATATAGATATTAACATGACTGTTGTTCGTCATCAGCACGGCGCGATGTTTTGACAATAGGAAAGAGGAATTTTAGTCACTAACATTTATATTTTAAAATTGTAATTTCCTTCCAGTGTTGATCGCTATTGATGAGCAGCCGGCGTACAATATGGGCACAGTCACGACAGTGGAGGAGTAATATTAGTCAGTTCAGTAATATTATTACATCAATAGTATTGACGCCCAACGCTATGCAATTATTGCAAAAAGTGGATATTGCCTTGCCAATAATTGCTGTTTTTAACTGTATCGTCAGACGATTTAACGACAAACTGCTAAATCGTCTTTGTTGATCCGGATGGACGTGCAGCCGCCGTGGTCGGACTGCGGCGCGTGCTCGTCGTTCGCCGTCAGCACAATGTCATCACAGTTGAAGATGAATATTACTTAGTCACTAGTATTATACTATAAACTGCTACTGACGTAATCGTCGGTGTTGATCCCGATGGATGTGCAGCTGCCGTCATTTGCCGTCAGCACAATGTCGTCACAGTTGAAGAGGAATATTACTTAGCCACTAGTATTATACTATAAACTGCTACTGACGTAATCGTCTGTGTTGATCCCGATGGACGTGCAGCCGCCGTGGTCAGGCCGGGGCGCCTGCTCGTCGTTCGCCGTCAGCACAATGTCGTCACAGTGTAGAAGGAATATCTAGAAATAACGAACAATAAAGTCAGATTAATCGTAATTTGTAATAGAGGCTCCAAATATCTACTAAGTAAAAGAATGCACGGCAACCAATACACAATACATTCAGTACCACAAGGCCTAGCTTTTTCATAGGCCGTTTTATCAACGGATTTATAATGCCCTGTCATGGTTTCTTCACTTGGATAAGGCCAACTCAAATAAATTATGCTCTGTCCTTTATTCCCTGAATCTTCCTCAATTGCAGAACAGCTGTCTCACATTGGAGAGTGGCTTGCCCATACCTTGTGGTACAATCAGCTATTCTCATCTCTTATTATTTTGACAAGACAGGACTTATTTAATCGCGTACATTTTTTATTTTTATTTTCCAGACATAAAAATAATATAAATTGTACGCGATTAAGTCCCGTTTTGTCAAAATAATTAGTGAAAATATATTCTCACCTTGTAAAAGGGTATTTGAGCTCCATCGGCGATACCCTGGATCTCCTTGACGTACCACGGATACCGCTGCCTCATGCTGGCTAGGGTCTTATCATACGCGGCGCGGCCCGCCTCAGTAGCATATTCTTGCTCGAAAGGCAGCATTTCGAAGTGGCGTTTCACGAAGGCATGGATCATTGACGAGAAGGTGCGGCCCTGGTAAAACAAATGATAGATAGCTAGCCTTTATGTTGGCTGGTTAGCCTTTATGAAAAATTATACCCTTCTAGGTTAGTCTAAGTTTCCAAAGTTGCCTTCAGTTAAATCAACTTTTCAATTTCAAATGGGGCAAGTGTCCCAGAGGGATAAGGACTAGAAACCTTCCAACATGTCAACATCTCCGTTTTTTACTGGAAAAAGAGCGGTCGCATTGGTAAAGCAAATGCTTATAACAGTTATAACTTAAGTATTTAACAATGTTTATTATTTTATTTACCGTGAACGCGTCGCCGGTCACGCAGTTGGTCGCCACCGCTCGAGGTGCTACTCAGGGGGCCTACCAAGAACGTCGAAAATTTACATTGTGTTGTCTTCAACATTCAGAAGAGAGTGATGCAAATAGACGGTCAAATGAGCGAAGTGGTGCGCGGTTATAGGTCAGTTTACACCATAACCCTTCACTCCACCGGTAGACGCAAACCGCCATACATTGGACAGCATAGAGTGGCAACGCTCGTAGCGAGTGTTGTCGTGAACGAAGCATAACACCGTCACATGACTGCCATTGACGCTCGCTTACCTGGTCAAAGCCGACTTCGTAGTGGGATCCGTGGAGATGCAGGACTGGCACGGCGTTCCGCCGGCCCAACTCCACTGCCTGTGCACCATTTGCTCCTGAAACATAAAAAAAAGGTTAAAGACCAGGCTCTTCTATTCAATCAGTATACGAGCGAAGCGAACCGGGTAGTTTATTAAAAAGTATTTTTTTTACTGTACAACTCCAAACCTAATTCAGTAGATGATAGATGTGAACTGTAGGTGGCAGCACATTCTGCTGTGGCTTTTTGATTTAGACTACAAGATGGCTGACCGTCCAACGCGGACAGTCCCTAATAGTTCTGCTAGACGGAATTTTCGTTTTATTCTTTTCGTTGACACGTATTGAATAAAAGCTTTCATAATTTTAATTATTTACGTTTAGAAATAAGGTTCAATAAATTTATTAATGGCACTTAAATGGGAAAAAAATCAGGCATGTTCGGAATAAAGCTTACCTAGTTAAACCTTTCACTTGAAGACTACCATCCACCACGCGGCATAGTGCTGTGCTACTGAGATAGATGGCGCAGAAATCTATTCAAGTAGCATAGCGCATCTACGATCAATATATACCTATGTTTAACCAGAGACTAGATAATTTGTATAGACAGTCACAGACTAAGAATTTTTTGCAGCTTTAAGTCTGAAGCGCAATCTGAACGAGAGCAACCCAAAGTTATTGTGGTGATACCGTAAAATAGTAACGTTATCAATTATTAGATGGCGCTGAGGGCCAGAGAGTACTCTGCCTTACTTTAGACGGTAACTGTGGTTGGTCTTGTTCATGTGGCGCTTCAGACTTGGAGCCTCAAAAGGTTCTTAGACTGTGACTGTCTATATTATCTATGGTCTCTGGTTGAACAAAGGTATTGATCGTAGAAGCGTTACACAACTTGAATAGATTTCTGTGACATCTATCTTAGTAACGCAGCACTATGTCGCGAGGTGGATGGTCAATGTCCATACAAACTAGAGTTCACTTATTTCAGGCTAACGCACTAGCGCCATCTATCGGTCAAATAATGCTGACAGAATAACTAGACCCCAGACTCGACAGATGGCGCTGCGGCGCTTAATATGGAAAACAGTCTTATAACCTGAAGTTTGAAGGAACGCGATTTAGTATAGACATCGCCAATCCATATCTACAGTATCATTGTGGATGGTGGATGGTTCACTAGTCTTCAAGTGGAAGGTTCACTTAGTAATCTAGCGAACACCGAGATTTAAGAGCACACGTGACGTTTCGTTTTCATTATAACAAGCAGCGGCACCGTTTGAAAAAGAGCTGTTTTCTATTCAATTAAAAAAAACTCAAATTATTAAACCACAGGACAGTGTACAAATTGTACCAGCCTATTTATTTAAAAGCTAACGAGAATTTTCCTCATCCCAGAGCGTAAAGGAAAGAGTGAAGTCTTGTTTCTTATAACGTAATTTCAACTTGCATAAAAAATTGACACGCTAATGTTAATAATAAGGAAAAGGAAGTACATATTAAATACGAAATCGAAACATATTCTTAATCGGACAAGTGATATACGTATATACCTAATCAAAAGTTCTTTAAGAGTAAACTGAATTAAAACTCAACTTTGTAGGAGCGTGAAATTAGTGACAGCATAGAGTAACTTTGAGTTGCACAGCCTAAGAATTTTTTGAAGCTCAAGTCATGCGCCCTCTGCCCGAAAGCCCCCTAAAGATACCGAAAATGTAAGAGGAAATGTCACCTGCACTGCTACTCCACCTAGTAACAAATAGAGTACTACTAGTACGCTACTAGTACGCTTCAGTGAGAGGACGGACAGTGAGTGTCGATGGAAGCACGCGTCTATAGGTTTGATAGGCTACCCAAGTAACACAGTAACTTGTCGCTTTTACACCATTGGCGTAAAATGGCATATACAGAACATTAAATGACCTCCGAGGATCACGCGACGCTTTCTATACAAAATGAAGTGTCGTGCAGGACGCGGTACGGAACAGCGTGCATCATCTTTTACCTAAATTTTACAATGATGAGCACTTTTCCTACAAGCCACGTAGAAAAAGAAAGCCTTTCCTTTTGACGCGCCGCTAATAATGTCGCTTCTTGTACGGCAGGACCCTAAACTTGTAAGGTACATATGGGTACATACACAAGGATCAAGGTCTTAGTGAATATATCCTATACCTTATCCATACAGTAACTTATATAGTAGAGCAGCACAGCCTTAGGAACTTTTTGAAGCTCAAGTCAATTGCGCCATCTACCCGAAAGCCCCCTAAAGATACCCAGAATATAAGAGGAAATGTCACCTTGCACTGCTACTCCACCTAGTAGCTACTAGTGTACTACTAGTACGCTATTTTATTTGTTATAGGTGGCAGTGCAGGTGACATCAGAGTCGCCAGGACGCTCGCGCATAGCAAAAATAAGTTTTGTATGTAAATCTGTATCTGGCTGTATTTTCTTTGTATTTCAATTTTTGCCCATGCCAAATTTCGTGGTTCTAAAGCATGTCGTTTTAAAATGAGAACTAAACTACGTTTGTATGGGAACGCGAGCGTTCTGGCGACTCTTAAGACGCACTTGCCAGTACCGTATTGGTTTGTACAACCACCAAAAGGAAGTGTCTTTAAGTTGATTTTGGACATTGCGTCTAATCGTCTGCCAATTGCCATAGACGTTACAGGCCAATGATGATATTCATGGGTCGGAAGTTAAGCATTCATAAGTACAGTCGCCATCAGTTATATCGGAGCGACCAAGGTGGTTGGAAATATCTGAACAAAGCTTCTATTATCAAGGCGATAAAGTGCATGTTGTTTTCCCGGATATTTTTTTAGGTCTGATTTCAAGACAGCTACGTAGCAATTAAATGTATCTAGTAATACACCAGTCTAAATATAGAGTGTGTGGCCTGTAACACGAGCAAAAAATTAAAACGTAGATTCTACTCCTCAAACTAAACAGCGTTTGTTAAGCGACTTTAAAAAACTTACGGTTTGATTTTTAGTACATTTTAAAGTTTACCTGAACACGCAATGTATTGCGAAATTGATTAGGTATGTCTGTAGGGTGACAAGACTGACAAACAATGTCAATTAGACGGATTTTAACGTAGGTACATTGAAAATAATATTTAGTTTGTATGAAAAATATTTTTTTTAAAGTCGTTGAACAATAGTTTTATTGTTTAACGAGTACAATCTACGTTTTAATTTTTTGCTCGTATTACAGGCTACTGCATATTTAATTGACGTAAAATGTTATTTAAAAGTCGCCCCTTTTTAAATACCGTCCTATTTAACGTTATATAATATCATATCATATAACAATCTTATATTCATTAGCTGTTACAAAAACTAGTATAGTGTGCCTCATGCCTTGACAAATTCTTTCAGTTGGTTGGTTGGCTGGTTGCTAGTGATGTCACTTTTATTGTCATGATAATTTCAGAACTGTGTTATATTATATTATATTACTGACACGTTCATACTCGTCACTGAAGTCACGTGCATGTTTTCTATGGGTAGTATATAAAGGCACAACAAAAAAATGGTACAGTCGACATCGAATATATCGGAGCGGCCAAGGTACTCAAAAATATCTGAACATGCACTTTATCGCCTTGACTAGGGCTGCCAACTCTAAATTCACCGAACCCGGACAATAATTTAAAAACCCGGACATTTGACGTAAATCGCTATTTTTTCCCCGGACGTGTCCAAATCAATAATGGCACTAAATAATTAAATTCAATTGTTTCCTCACATAAAAAGTGTCCTATTGAAAACCCCCCCGGGCGCACCCCGGACGGCCTCCAAACTAGGACAAATCCGGGGAAACCCGGACGGATGGCAGCCCTGGCCTTGACTATAGAGGCGTTGTTCAGATATTTGTGCCCACCTTGGCCGCTCCGATATATCTGATGGTGACTGTACAGTGGACTACAAAGAGATGTATCCACTTTTGGACCTTATTACAACGCAATAAGGTGGAAAAGTGGATACATCTCTTTGTTGTCGATTGTACTTACACGGAAAGAACATGTCTAGTGACTGTTATATCAACATATAGAACTACATATTTAATAATAATACAAGTTATTAGTAATTGTATTGTTCATTGCAAAAAACGTGATAATGTGCATTTTCAAGTTAAAGGTAAATAATTATCGGTTGTCAATAAGGCGATACCTACTGCCATAAAAAATCAATTGGATATACCATATGTAACTGAACGAAAAACATTTACTCAAACCCGTTAATGTTTTGGTCATACTGAGCATTTTTATTATGGGACCAACCCCGAAATCGCAAAATAAAAATTGGACTCTCCCATAGGAAATTTCAAAATATGACCAGTGAAATACGAGTATATGAAACAGGCAATTTTTTTTTGTGATTTCGTGGTTGGTCCCGTAATAAAAGATGCTCAGTATGATCTTAAACATTAACGGGTTTGAGTAAATGTTATCGTTCAGTTACATAGTGTATAGTCTGTTAACAACAGCCAATGATGTTCCTTTTCATTGAAAACGCCACATATATGTATAGGTACCTATACGCAGAAATCGTTGCTCGAAAAAGGAAAAACTCCGTTATTGAAATCAATGTAACCTTTTTAGGGTTCCGTAGCCAAATGGCAAAAACGGAACCCTTATAGATTCGTCATGTCTGTCTGTCTGTCTGTCTGTCTGTCCGTCCGTATGTCACTGCCATTTTACTCGGAAACTATAAGACGTATCATTATCAAAATTGGTCCCCCCCCCCCCCCCGCCCCTGTAACTTGTGAACTGTAAGTCCAAAAATTATGAAAAAAATCAAGAAGATACCTTTAAGTATTCTATCAACGAAAATTATTTTAAACATTATCGAATTAGGCGTTTTTGAATTATCTCCAAAAAACTACGTACTTACGCAGATACGACCTTGCGATAATAATTTATTCTATAGTATAGCTACGGCTGTACGCCTAGCACATGATTGACACGTCAGTATCTCGCGCGCGAGATAGTCTATTCGTCCTTTTCTGACTGTGTGAATTAAAAAGAGGCGGGTAGTCTATATCGCGCGCGAGATACTGTCGCATCAGTCATGTGCTAGGCGTGCTGGTCTTTATCTTTATGAATAATGGTACGGAACCCTTCATGCGCGATTCCGTCCGACTCGCACTTGGCCGGTTTTATTTTTCGTCGGCTTTACCTCCAACGAAAGTATGTAAGTAAGTATTATAATACCCTCGTTTTCCTTACCAGTATGTAAAGTACCGGGATTGGAAGGTTAACGGATAAAAAATACATAAACCATAGGTCTGGTACAGACGGTACAGTCGACGTCAATAATATCGACACTACTTAAAAAAAAAACCTGTATCTTGTTCTGCCACTCAAAAGAAAAATGTGGTAACTATTTATGCGATGCATATAGAGTTATAGGCACTGGTCCCACCGCGAGCGAGTAAACTATCGGCTATTTCAAAAGACAAAAGATACTCGCTCCCGTGTAAACAAAAGAGATACAAATATCATAGCTGGGCGAGTATAGTTCATCGCCCAGCTATGATATTTGTATCTCTTTTGTTTACACGGGAGCGAGTATCTTTTGTCTTTTGATATAGCCGATAGCTCATAGTTTACTCGCTCGCGGTGGGACCAGTGCCTTATATAGATATAGTCCGAACCTATTACCATAAAGTAAAGAGGTACTTAATTCTCTTTGCTATTACTGTGTTATTATTGTACTTTTCTTTTTCTTCTCTTTTGTGTTGTCTCTTCGGTCCTCTCTGTTGTAATATTTATATTTTTTCTTTAATTTATGTTGTTTATATATTGTGTACCTTGTTGTACATGTTGCTGTAATTGTCTACCTAATTTCAATTTCACTCTCATCCACTCAAAGGTTAACTGGAAGAGATCCCTTATAGGGATAAGATCGCCTTTGTATTTTACATCTTTTGTTTACTGTATTTATCTACCGTGTTATGTATATGTACAATAAAGTGTTACATACTTACTTACTTATTGCGAATTCCATTATTAATTGGTAGTTCCCTTCCCCAAAAGAAAAGTTGTTTCGTAATACTTGAAATAAAATACTAACCAGACCTTGAAATGTCACCCTCTATATCTATAGTAATACATATGTAAAACTGAGAAGCATCACGTTCACGCTGCACCAACGTTGTAAGTAAGTATTAAGCGGTCCAGACACTGTCATTAATAATGTCATTATTTCTGTACCCATCCTTCTCTTCTTCATATACATAGAAAAGGACGGGTACAGAAATAATGACATTATTACTGACAGTGTCTGGACCTTCTTCTTCTCGTGCCATATCCTATCGGATGTCAGCGATCATCATGCGAAAGTTTTCTCTGTTCTTCGTCGTTCTGGAGAGAGTGACGGCGTCTTTTATACCGGTCCAGAACCTACCGCTTCTGCGCTGTCTGGACCGCTTTATGAAAATTATATTATAATAATACGTTCCATATTTTACATTGCTAGTTCCATGCACAGTTAGCGTGGCCGGAGTTTTAATATGTTAACATTTTCACTGCCAGGACCCCGGTAGTTGTGTACATTTTGTAATGGATTTAGGGTGCATTTCCACCAGAGCTGCGCGAGGATGCGTTTAGGGAATGCAAACCGGTTATTTTTTGTATGAAAATAACCGGTTTTTCGGTTAATAACCGGTTATTTTCATACAAAAATAACCGATTTGCATTCCCTAGATGCGTTGCGAGGAATGTGTTTCTTATGAACCAATAGAAACACTTTATTCAGTACAGCTCTTAGTAGAAACAGCTCATCGGAGCGAGTTTTTTGTACATTCGAAACAAGATAAGGATGTGTGCGAGGAATGAGTTGCGAGGAATGTACTGCGAGGTACTAAACTATCGGCGGCGTTTGTCAGAGGCTACGCCCTCGCTTCGCATCCTCGCCACAGACTACACAGACACCTCATCATTAAGCTTTTACAGGGAGCACGAGGTCACCACACATAAGCGCAACTTTATTCGTAAGTTTCTACGATTCGAACAGCACATCTCAATAGCATTTTACACCAATTTGTAGTATAACAATTCAGGATCACCCCTGTAACTAGATTTTTGTGGATATTTTTAATTCACATGAGTAATGATCAAAAACGGTAACTCAACTGAAATAAGCGGTCGTGCTCTCATACAAAATTAGTACGGGAGCACCTATGTGTGGTGACCCCGAGTTGTGCTTACGATCTATCTAGTGGTTGAGGTTATCTGTGATCCTCTTACTGCTCAGCAAACCTCGCAACGCTTCTCCGCGGCGCTCAGCTACCAGCACATATCTGGTGGAAGAACAGCCTAAGGCTGCATTTCCAACAGAGATGAGTGATGATGAGTTGGGAGGAATCTGTTCTTTAAGAGTCGCCAGGACGCTCGCGTGAACTCGCGTTCCCATACAAACGTAGTTTAGCTCTCATTTTAAAACGACATGCTTTAGAACCATGAAATTTGTCATGGGCATTTTAATAGTACAGATCTAGGTCGGACATTAATTTTTTGTTGCAAAAATTGTATAACAATACAATTTTTGCAACAAATCTAATAGAATCAGTTCATTCATCTATGCTCGCACAGCGCAGCTCTAGGATTGGTTCTTAACACACATTCCTCGCAACACATCCTAGCTCATCTCTGGCGGAAACGCAGCCTTAGGGAGCTTGGCACTCAAAGTGTTAAGCGCAACAGATTTGCATTTGTGAATGCTATAAAATAAATGAAATGTATTAATCGCATGAAAATGTGTTACAAAATTTGTGCTCAAACGAAATTATATAATGCGGCGGGAGTACTATCGTGAGAAAATGGAGGAAAACTGAATATGCTTTTCAATTAACTGTAAAGGTTGTATTTTGTACTAACCAGATATTTCACGAATCCAGGAATATTTAGGATATAGGAAAATATCGAATAAAATAAAGGTAATGTCGCTTTTAGGTACCTATCACAACTAAGTTATAACTTGGTATTTAGTTTTAATGTGTCCACTTTTCCAAACATAGGTACTGATAAATTATTTTATATCGCACTGTTAAGTAAAATGAAGCGGAGCAAATAATAATTTAAATAAATTAGAAAAGATAATAAAAAATATACCGAGAGTTTTTTTATCCGTATTAATTTAGAAGAGGTTAATTTTTACTACATCCTAACTCAAGATAGACCGTATCATTGTTATGGTAAGAATTTAAAATGTATTTATTTTGTCATGTCCTAAAGTGACAGTTCTAATTTTCCTCTGGACTCTTCAAGTGTAAAACCATACTTTATTTACTTATCATAAACTTATTTGCACAAACAAAAAATCCAAAAGGTGGAGTTAATAGTTAATACCTTACTTTTTTTTCTATGTCATATGTCGCAATAAGCTCACATTTTAAAAGTATCCAAAACTTACCGCTATACTCGTATTCCGGCATATTATAAAACTCAAAATCCAAAGGCAAACTTCGTAGATCCGACTAGCGACCTTTGGTTGCGCGCGCGCTCCGATGTCGATCGCGGCGGAGCTGGCACTGCGCTGGCGCGGATAATAACACCGTATTAAAGGCTGTGTGGCTGCTACCAAGGAAGCCTGAATCTCAGCAGAATACAAAATATAAATTCCGCTTAGAGGGCTTGCCGCAAAATTTCGTTATTTAGTCTATCAACTTTTTAATGCCCCTCGTTGCTATGGTTAGGTTAGGTTGTCCCTTAGGTTGTCCAAATTGTCTATGGAACTTGTACCACGGGAATAGAGTAAATAATATTTAAAAGTTGAATCACCCTATTATGATTATTCGAGCGAAACGAAAGAGACGCAGATAACGAAATATAGATTTTCGCGGTTGGTTGTCTGGGCAGTAACATACATACATACAATCACGCCTATATCCCAAAAGGGGTAGGCAGAGATCACGGATTTCCATTTGCTACGATCAATGCAGCAAAACGGCTCTCCGTGAGCCACTTCTCGCCCCCGTGAAGAACGAGACGTGATGGGTGGCGAACCGCATCGCCGCCATGCGGATGACTTAATTAAATAATTAATTCACCACAGCGTTAAATACAGCAAATAGCAGCAGCTGGGCAGTAAATAGGCTATTTAGACAGGTCCAAAATTTCAAATTCGCTTTCCTTCTCGGTGCGACAGGCAAACGTTATTACTTTTGGGTAGCCGGTATCCAAATTCCCGGTTGCCTTCAAAGAATCATTTTATATTCTGAGATTTCTGAGTGAGATATTAAAGATGGCGGCCAAAAATGACCCGTTTTTAGTTTTTCCTAAATAACTCGTCAGCGGTGACCCCTATCAAAAAATGTTCGTACTCCAATCCAAATTAAATTTTCTATAAAGAGAGTTCCATACATATTTTTACTGGGATCAATGTTTAATAAGATATCAAGGGAATAAGATAAACAATAAACATATAGACTTACATATAATGAGTTTTTCGGAACTTATGTATAAAATATACTTTGATATTTACTTACTACTGATACTTACTTGAAAACAGCGTGAGGAAACCTGTATACATCCGCGGAGAAATTCAAAGGTGTACGTGAAGTTCCCATTTCCCAACCCGCTTTGGGCCAGTGGGGACTAATAAGCCCGATCCCCCTTGTGTATGGGAGGAGGCCTGTGCCCAGCAGTGGGACGTATATAGGCTAACATATATTTTATTCTTATTATTTAAGTTCATCATCTCAGCCATAAGACGTCCACTGCTGAACATAGGCCTCCCCTTTAAGGGGGTTTGCCATACGCGCCACGCTTGGCAGGCGGGTTGGCGCGCGCAGTTTTTGTTATTTATTGTTGTTTAGGCTTTCGGAAGAAGCTGCTGCCCATCTCCCGGTATATTCCCTTAACAGACTCCTACTGTGACCACGCGACGATATGGTGGGGGACAATTCTAAAGCCGGGTAACCCACGGCAAATTTAAGTTATTACCTACTAAATGTCAACAAAATTTGCAAGTTGTGCTTTGATCTAGTCTAGATAATAACAAACTTTAACATACGACATTGAATAAATTTTGTGAATGCTCTCATTACGGTAATCATGTGATAATTTATGACTATTTCCGAATTTCCCAATGTCAGTTACATTTCGGGTCAATTACACTTAAGAGCCGTATGTATATCGGATAACCAATTAGGATTTGGAACTTAGCAAACTAGGAAAATAGAGACTATATTTGACTGAATTTTTTAATGGCGTTTGAGACTCTTGTGCGTGGTTATAATATATGTGCAGTCCATATTAAGACTAAAACTGGCCAAAATAGAATTATAATGATATACGTGTACTTGTTTTTCTTGGCCCATTTAGCGTTTTGGATGTGGAGAGTTTCCGGGTGTTAGATATAGCTTTGTTAAGATAAAAGTTAAGGTCAACTCGGCGAAGATCGTCAGTCGGCGAAAATCGGATAAAAGAAATTTTTACATACATAGGACCTATGTATGTATATGTATAGTGTCATTCCACGGGAAAAGGTACCTTATGACGGTTAGCGCTTACGCTATTTTTAACGACGCTGCAATATTAATGCGAATAATGCGATGCTTCGCAACGTAAGCGCCAACCGCCATAAGGTACTTTCACCCGTGGAACGCCACTGGTAGCTTTTTTACGAAATGGTAAAACTAATCTAGAACAGTAATACAAAAAAATTACCATTTCGTAAAATAAAGCTATGCAGAATTTGCTGTAATTTCTAGCTCCGTAATTGTAATCCGATCTTCGCCGAGTTGACTTTACAAGAAAATTTAGATTTTAATGATGAAAGTATAGCTAGAATAAGACTGCGCAGTGCACGGTATTGTACAGTCGCCATCTAATAGCCAGCGGCCAAGGTATGGTCACAAGTATCTGACAACACCTTTATTCTTAAGGCGATAAAGTGCATGTTTAGGTATTTTTGAGTACTTTGGCCGCAATGGCCGCTCCTATATATTTGATAGCGACTGTCCCAGAATTAACTTTCTCTAATTTGACACATACATGCATTTTGGGAAACTGCGTATTGAATTCAGCATAAAATGTGCTATACTACTATGTTTACGAATTGAGAACCTCCTCCTAGTCCTCCTTCGAAATCATGAAGTCGGTTGATAAAAGACTACAAGAATTGCATACAATACAATATAGTTTGGCAAAGGTTAATGGAATATAAGCGATCACGTATCTATGTTTATGAGGGCAGAAGAGAAGTTAGCAGACTGAAAAAACTGCATTCGGGATATAACACATAGTATTTATTAGGTTTTGAATATTATTTTTGCTTTAATAAAAAACAGGCTAAAATGTAGAGATGTGGTATTTTATAGAATCGTCTTAAAACGATATGATATCACACGCGCTAGGTTACGGATAAAAAAACAATCACACAAAAAAAAATACTCAGGTACCCCCCCCCCCCCCCCCCCCCCGCCCCGCAAAAAAGCCCGCGGGTCAAAAGGTTTCGATTAACCTGTAGTAAGTATGCTTGTGTAAACTGTACATATTGTAGATTTGAGTTTTTTTTTGCGTACACCTTCCACTACTTAATAAGTGGATCGTGTATTCGTCATGCAATTTTATGTTTATAGTATAACAAGTGAATTTAATAAAAAATATTTTTGGTAAGTATAAAAATGGATATCATTTTTGTTTATCGCATGAAAAACAAAGAGGTTTGAATCAATCCAGCTATTTGCATACAGTACCGATTGTTACCTATGTATAAGGCGTCTGTATAATGTTATGTCTTATGTGTGTTTTAAAATGGTATACGATAATCAGGTGTATGTCGCCGGTACGCTATTATCCTAGGTTAGTAATGTACAGTCGACGTCAAAGATATATTTACGTCGACGTCGACTGTACAAGTTGCAGAACATGCTCAAAAAATCAGTAACATTCTCGAAAATTAAACTCTCGAAAACTTACGCAAGAATTTAAATTAAAGGTCCCCGAATGAGAAGATAGCATATATTATAAAGTACCAGTGCAGTGTGAAGATAAAAGATAAGAAAATAAGTATGTATACAAGGTGTAACAAAAATACTGGTGATCCTTTTAAGGGTTCAATAAAATTGGTATTTTTTTCTGCTTTTGTATGGAGGGTTGGCCAGCTGGGACGACGTGTCTCATACAGAAAAAAAATATTCGCGTCCAAAAAATTTTTCTCCTGCTTTTTATTACTTGCAGTACGCTACCAATAATGCCCTTAAACGGATCACCAGCATTTTTGTTACACCCTGTATAGGTATAAAATCTATCTTAACTAATGAACTTATTTAGAATGCATCGACGATCACATGTCAACATTTACTTTATTTATTATAATATATGCTATCTACTTGTTCGAGGATTGTTTTTTTTGACATGACGCACGAAGATTTATGTAAATATTTTTATATGTGTATATATTGGGCATTAGTGGCTACTTATGAATATTTTTTTAGGTGTACCTCCGTCAAAAGAAAGAAATAAATTAAAAGAAAAACAACATATTTTTTTACAATGAATTACAATGACAGGATGCAGGTTAAATATAAGAATTTTATAGTCTATTATATTATTATCAAATTTAATTTTGTTTGGTTAACCTAATTTGAACAGTTTACAAAATATGACACTTTAAATGATACCCTGGTTATTTTACATTATCCTGAATAACTCGAAAACAAAAGAAGATCGAGGACTGATATGAAGCATAGAGTGTTCTTAAGACCTGCCAGTACACACAACGCTTCACTAGGTATACACTTTTGAACCTTATTCCGCTGTAATAACGTTCAAAAGTAAGCGTAGTGAGGCGTTGTGTGTACATCACCTGAAAGAATGACCAAATCCGTCGTTGGGGGCACCTCTTGTTCGCTGAGCCTTCTTCTTCTTAGTCGTATACTCTTGTCAGAGTAGTCGTGGTCATTGAGGTCGTTGTACGGCATTTTTTTTAGTTTTCCGCCATCCTTCTCTACTTAGTGCATTTCGCACGCACAGGTTTAAGCGTGATCCGGTGAGGGCCTTCATTCACAAAGAAAAATCTAGACCCTTTCCATGCTTTTGTTCTCATATCAATCACTAAAATTGTGTTTATCTAATTTTGAACATCTCGCCGCGTTAACCATGTTTATTAAAATTTTAAGTTGTATTTATTGTATGGGTGGTTTCGTTTCGTATCGTATTCGGCAGTTATCTACGACAGATTGTATTTTTTATCGAATAAATAAAAATACATTGTTTTGTACATCTTTAAAATAAGGAACGGCTTGTATGCGCAATACCTATTTATTGATATTAGTAGAGATAGGAATTGAAGTAACGTATATATAAATATTAATATGGATAGGACTGGTATAATTTATTATTTTTTCTACACACAAATATAATGTAACTTATCGGAACAAAAAAGTGGAAGCTTTTGTAAATACTGGGCAAAGATTATGATGATAATAAATAAAAAGGAACATCGTTTGTTAATTTTTGAAATAGTTAAGTATTTATATAAGTTCTTCTTCTTTATTATTTCTTCTGCACAATGCACAGTTGTATTATGACTCAAAGAAATGAAACATGAAAATAAATTATATTCGTACTTGGTCCATGGTAGATTTGTAGTACCCTTAGTTCTGCCTAGAACCACAGAGTAAATAATAGTATAACAGAGAGACCTCTGTAATGTCACGTAACGTCACGAATCATGTTGTCCCTTCTTAACGCATGACAAGTTCTTTTTCGCACTTATGCAAACGTATCGGATACGTCGTGTCAAACTCAAATTTTTTGACAGATTTACTTTGAGTTGTACCCCCCTGCTAGAACGACGCATTTTTCAAAGACTAAAAAAAAAAAAATTCAAAATCCTGGCAACATAAATACCAATTGTCAGTCTTTAGTTTCGCGCCGTCACGAACGTAACGCGAAATCCGAAAATATCAGTTTTTTAGTGAATTTCAGGAATTTAGACCAGGAATTATGTCTAAAATAATAAATGGAAGCTCCTTGATTTACTTCGAAAAGAATACGTATCATGAAAATCGAAAAACAATGAAATGTTTATGTGATTCTACGACGTGCTTGTGTCATCAAAACAAAGTGCATATCACATACTTAAATTACTATTTCTCGTATAATATTATTGCGTCCCATTATATACTGCGCTTTCGATAGAAAAACAAACGTTACCTAGATAACAGGGACTTAAAAGGTGATGAATAAGATTTTTTTTTTTATCATAACCTCACTAAACCTGCGTTGCAGTACTTTGCAGTTTTAAACACTGTCACTTACGATCTAGTATGTTATACTGGTCAGCCTTCCCGTTGGAAAGGCAATATTTGTTTTAAACACTGTCACTTACGATCTAGTATGTTATACTGGTCAGCCTTCCCGTTGGAAAGGCAATATTTACGAGAAAATAACCCAAAATTTTCAATATTACGAAGATTAGCATTATCACATATTTATGTGTCGTAATGGGTTATGGTGAGACACATCTCATCTTTTTCCCGTTGGGAACTACCCGTTTGTGTGAAACTATAACACAATTTCTAAAAGTGTAATTGTATAACATAATATGTTATATTATGTTTTTCCTCCCGTTGGGAGAGAATGAAGGGTTTCCACATATTACCTATAAATTATTATCGAGAAAGCTTCACCCAAGCAAGCAAGAAATTGGCCACACAGCCCTCAGTCATGAGGATTCGACTTAGAAGAAGGAAATTATCACTACAGGGGTACCTATATATTACCTTTTCATCACTTGTTTTTTGACTTCCTCCCGTTGGGCAAGGATACTTATATTTCAACACATATGTTTAAATCAAGGTGATACCATGGCAACAATTTTAATATTGTTGTTGAAACTCTAAACAGTTGGGTTGGAATGAACACTCATATTTGGAGGATCCCGGATTACCTTACTTTTCACTAATGTGAATAAATTTGATTTTCAAAATTACTTATTATGATCTGAAATGAACTTCAGACTTATAAGTGCATAAGAAAGTTTACTCCAGAAGAACACGCAGAAGAGAATGGAAGAGGAAGAAATAAGGAGGCCCGAATAACAGATTACCTAGACTCTTTTACACTATGTGTAACATATATTTATATTTAATCCAAGAAGACAGTCAGGTAACCATAGCTTATATTGACTTGGAATTATAATGAGCCTTTTTGAAGTATTTACCACAACAGGAAGTTCCACAGATAAACTTTACCGTCCCTCATATGAGTAGTTTTTATACTTTTTATACTCTTGGATATTGAGGTCAATGACCTTGAACAGGTACTTAATGTTCTTGTATGAACTACAGTATATACCCTATTGTGAACTACAAGTAAAATGAATGCTCAAGAGAGTTAAAAGATCTCTTGTTTTTAAACATTCCTAATATTATTCAAATATGGACTGATGTAAGTGGTTTATACAATAAATGGAATAGTACATTCTTTTGGTAAGTACTTACTTGATTTTTAAATGGTCTTGACCCATTTGGTGGTGCAAATCTATCACGACCTAGCCTATGGACGCTAGCGGAACCAACTTCAGTGAAGTCACAAAAGTTTTGCAATACATGCATACATTCATATTATCTTTATAATCATGTCATCATAAATAAATCCATACATGTTTATACTATTTAGTAGTCAATAATAATAAGTCAAATGGAGATTACTCCTGTTCTGGCCTTTTTTATTTAAAAATGCTGACTTCTGATGCGCTTCTTCTACCAAGATTAGTTTAGAACTAATTGTTTCACCACTTTTTAAAGAAAGTTAGGCGAAATATTAAAACAAGCTCTTGTAACAATTTCACATGAATAATACATTCCGAAGCAGTCACAGAACAGGTGAAATATGTGGTAGTTTTTAATGCAAACAAGATTGATGACTGATCAACTTGAAGTAAAGGTTGAGTACCCCAAAATCGGGGCACACATTTATTGTTATGCTTCTTAACTTGGGCAGTATAGATTTTTTTGTGTACTAAAATTATAATCGCTACAACATTACCAATAAAAAGTATGACCATAGTTATTAAATCTATAATTGGTTTTCATGAAAATGAGCTCTAAACATTAAAGGACTTAAGTCAATTTGCACGAAAACCCTTAGAAAAATCGTGTTGGTTATAAAGATATGCAAAAAAACGCGTATAGCCTAAAATAAGTTGCCTATTTGGTATTAAAATATTGCAGAGGGGCTATTTAACAGGATGATAGCCGAAAAAATAAATAAAGAGATATTAAGTAACGGCAAAAAGCGAAGCATGTGACAGTACAGCTTTCTTATGTAAAATCGAGACCTTTCTCGGTTTATTTTGCAAAAAGATACAAAAATCGCAAACTTATACAAAAAAGTGAAGTCAACTTAAATTAGGAGCTTACAATGCTGTATTTGCTGCCAAGGGAGATGCTAAACCAAATTTATTTTGTTCAAAACGTGGCGCAGAAATGATGTACAATAATTTTGACCAAAGTTTGAGTGCGTTCAATGAATGATGATTGAACCTGCACAAAAACAAATTTAAACTAATACCAAATAAAAAAGCTTTGCGTGTAATGACTTAATAATATATTCTTAAAGATTATGAGCTAAAAATAATGCTTAGTGTCTTCATTATTTATAGGTCTAGCTAGGTATTGATAATCATGGCATGAGTAGGCGATAATTTACATACGAGAGGAAGAATGATCAAAGAAATGTAATATAAATAGATCGTTGAGAACGATTAGAACTTATGATCTGAAGCCACAGCTCATTGTTACTGTTTTGGTGGCATTAGTAAGTAGTCACTTCTGTATAGCAGTATCTGAGGGGTAGGATCATAATTGAGTCGCTGACAGTGCCTGTAGGGTACTATTCGCGGATCAGCCTAAACTAAGGCAAATCGAAATGATTTGTCTATACTAAAAGTTATTCCACAAAAAATATCCTGTTAGAGGTATATTAGCAGCTAATCATCGAATAAGAGGGTATTGTGCCACTAAAATATACGATAGTAATGTCGTGCAAAGTGTCACGTGTCCTGGTTACCAAAAGTTTGTATGATTCGTTCCATTCAGAAGTTGAACTGAAATTCGAGTATTATTATAAATAAAGAGTAAATTTGCAACTATATTCAATAGGTAATTCGCTACAGTTGACCTTGTAATTTTTTTTATTTGTCCTTTTGTGTGCCCCATTTTTGGGGTACTCAACCTTTAATCACAGAACTACATTTTAATAACAATTTTATAATATGTGTACCTGTACCTACTTGCTAAAATTATATAATTATGGTGGTCAATACTCCAATAGTCATCAAAAAATGATAGATCCAATATATTTATTTAGTTACACTGATTTTAGAGATTTGTATGGATTGAGGATCTAAAAGCTTTATCAACTTTTATGGTATAAATTATATCCATAGGTGGGTATACACAAGTATCCAAAAATATATACAACCATAATGACTGACAAGTGGGAAGCGCTGGTAGCCTTGCGGTAAGACGTCCGACTTTCAATCCGGAGGTCTCGGGTTCAAACCCCGGCTCGTACCACTGAGTTTTTCGGAACTTATGTACGGAATATCATTTGATATTTACCAGTCGCTTTTCGGTGAAGGAAAACATCGTAAGGAAACCGGACCTAATCCCAAAAAAGCCTAGTTTCCCCTCTGGGTTGGAAGGTCTGATGGCAGTCGCTTTCGTAAAAACTAGTGTGTATGCCAATTCATGGGATTAGGTTGTCAAGCGGACCCCAAGCCGGGATAAACGCTAGGAAGAAGAAGAAGAATGACTGACAAGTGGGTAAATTAAAAAATGTTTATCCTTTATTGTTGCAAGACACAGAAATATCCATTTGATGTACTTTATCAGTTCATTTTTAATCGACATTGTACCAAAAAATTTTGTGTTCATTATTTTTTATGTAACAGAAACATTTTTAAATATATGTGTAAATATCATACATATTTAGATGCTAAGGAAATTTTAAGTCATCAAGCTTTTTTCTAAGAGAGGTGTTGTGTGGATATAATACCTAGTGTAGGTACCTATCAATAGTGTGTATTCACTATTTATTTATTTTTATCATGTTACATGAGTAAGAGGATTGAAACCTTATAACTGTCCTAGTAAAAGAATCTTAGAATTCCTAAATAATCTCACTCCCTTACAGCGAGGGGTCGGGTCCCAGATGATAAGGCCAGTTAAAATTTAGATTCAGTAATTGACATAAGAAGTATCTTGCTTAACTCAAAAATAAAATACCTATACCTACCTTATGAAAGGACAATGAATTGCTGATGGAGGGCAAGTTACTTATGAACTTCACTATCTATTTTTTTCATAAATATATTATGAATGAGTGTCATATTATCATTACCTGTTGTCAAAATGGCTTGAGAAAAGTACCTACTTAACATTAATGATCTAGGTACCTGCACAATCATGAGCAGGATGTATTAAGTTGATATATCAACAATATAACAAACTGGAAAAATATAATAAACCTTAATCTGACTAAAACCTCTACATACTGTCTGGATTTTAAAATTGTCATTAAAATAACATGGATATAAAAATGAAAAAATGGTAAAATAATAAGCAGATGATATGATGATAGATATTCTACATATGTCAAATGTAAAAATGACCTTATAGACAGTGAGAACATGGTTCTTTTCTTTGAATATACTCTCTCATTTTAAAATAGATGCACTCAAGCCTGATCATATTATAAATATGGTCAACAAAATCATCGCTGATCTGACCGAAAATCAAAATCGAAAATCCATCACTCTGATTGGTTTAGACTTTCGTCTCTTCTTTAAGGATAGTTGTTAAACTGGTAAACATTTATTAGTAGCGGTAACCACCTGGAGAGTGAATATGAATAATCATTAAAGATTTTTTTATGATAAATGGATATATACTTTCATAACTCATAACTATAGGTATCATTAAAATAATATACCAACTAGGATGAAGGTATACTGTAAAAGAAAGTGGCCATACCTATAAGTATCATAATTTCATTTCTTTACTTATTTATCGTTTTTAATGATGTCCATATATTAAGAATTGAATATAAAGTATATCAAAATAAATATATGTTGTATATTGACTGATCTATTTATAGGTAGGTTAGATAAGCTAATAGTCGACCCTGACTCTAGCTTAAATAATATATTTTTACCATACACATAACAACTTGTAGGTACCTACTGTGCTAGTAGCATTTCGCAGGGTAGTGCCACCGCCAAGACGGACAAAATTTACTTATACCGGTATTGCGTCTAACGCAGCTTAACCCTTTACCGAATACGAAACGAAATCATATATGACCGTTATTATTTTCAACTCTATCGACATGTATCAGAGTTCAAATTTGAAAGAATCTTTTTAATATTCATGCGGTAAAGGGCTAAGAGTTATTTATTCAACGGTTCTGTCACATCTACGCATCCAAATTATTGATACACTTGTAACAAAATTAATGAGCGGCTATCGCATAGTGTATGATATTTACAGTTCAAATTGAAGCAATTTTAGTAAATAATAAATATATTTAGATTTTCTTAGATGTAAGGCTACCATACCATAATAATAAGAATTATTTCTAAGAAACTTGTGACACCAAAATATTGACTTTTTTAAAAGTAAAATCATAGTTTTTAGCTCACAAGTCATATAATAAATATAAAGACTCAATTGAGCACCAAAAAATAATCATAGGTACCGACCACCTACTTCATTTATTAAAAGGTCTTACCTATGACGTACCTTACTAATGATATAGGACATATAGGTAAATCAACTATTCCAGAACTCTTTTACCTTCTCTTAGCGTGTACAAACAGATTAGGATTTATGCACATCATGCTAATTGCCTGATTAAGTACCTACTATAATACTATACTAAACATATAACCTACTCATTATCTACTTGGCCTATCAAACAACATAAGTCTGATTTAGGAAGGTGCCTAGAGCATAAAGAAGCCATATTATTATAAGAATGATATATTAAATATTGGTTATCTTATTTATAATACAAAAATCAGTCTATTGTCAATTTTAGTCAATCATAAGCCCGCATTTGAATCGTCTATTTCCAATGTGAATATTATTAACTTATATTCATTTTTGAAGATGAAAGCCATTAAATGTTTGCCAAGAATACGGGTCACAACTGTTACAAATCTGTGACTATGGGCTAAACTTTACATACTTACAAGTTTCTCATGGAGGTAAATTAAAAAGGATAGTTAGTGTTTTTTGATGTTGATCTCTCTAAACATCTACAAATCTACCATGGACCAAGTACGAATATAATTACAGGATTAAACGAACTTACCTGAAGTGAAGTTCTATCCTGATTATATGAAGTACTTGGTCCATGGTAGGAGCTTCCCTCCCTCCCAAGTTAACATTAATAGTAATAATTTATTATTGTTAACTTCTTCCCCTATTACTTGTTTTATTTAGCTCTAAACTTACTGACAATTGGTATTTATGTTGCCAGGATTTTGAATTTTTTTTTTTTTTAGTCTTTGAAAAACGCGTCGTTCTAGGCAGAACTAAGGGTACTACAAATCTACCATGGACCAAGTACTTCATATAATCAGGATAGAACTTCACTTCAGGTAAGTTCGTTTAATCCTGTAATTGCACTAGTCAGTACCTCAGTAGTGTAAGTAGTAATCAAATCCGCTCTTAAATATTTGTTACTTTTTGTAAAAAAAATCGTTATTTCGTAATTCCAAAATAATGATTTATTGCTGTTTACACTAGATCCATAAACAAGATAAATCAACGCCACAGCATACTAGGCTCATTATAGTCAATATAGTCATGATCTAGATCATCGATCACCCGCGCGCACGAATTATGCGCCGATCGGGTAGATCCGGGCTCGTGACACGCCGACTATACTTGTGGTTGTGTGGTGGAGGGCCTTATTCAGTGGCGAATTTTTTGGAACGAGCGAGCGCAAAGAACCGACTTCACTTAGGATCCGCTATTCCAAGAGGAAGTGGCTGAGTTGCTGTAAAACATAGTGAAATCACTATGCGTGTGCCTATAATAGTTGAAGGAGTTCCCTCGATTTCTCCAGAAATTCCAGAATCCCATCATCAGATCTGGACCTGGTGACAATGGGATTAACTATTTCAAACAAAAAATAATTTTCCAAATTGGTCCAGCCGTCTTCGAATAATCGGTGAACATACATAGCAAAAATAACTAAGATCCCGACGAATTGATAACCTCCTCCTTCGAAATCTTGAAGTCGAGCGAAAAGTAATAGATAGGACACACAATAATATAAATATAAAATAATCACCTGTCTGAAGGATTATTAAAAAAAAGGTAAATTACGCAGCAGGTGTGCACAAAATTATAAAAAAGGTGTCACATTCACATGTATTTAGCATAGGTACGAAATATCACACTTATGAGGAAATATCTTAGGACAACATGCAAAAATTAAAATTGCACTATTCTATTTCTTTTAAACTCAAAAACAGCAGGAAAGGGATTTGTTTTTCATACTACCTCAATTGAAAATAGTGTCAAAGGAATATCGCCCAGAAATATTTTATAGCATTATTACAGTAAAAATTATCAATATTTTCCTCAGAATTAGACCCAATCGCTATCGGGTATGCATTGGGAAAACGTGGATAAGAAACGCCAGACACAAGGTCAGAAATTTGAATTTATCTAGGCTCTAAATACCAGGTCACAAGGTATAATATACAGTCACGATGGATTAAAATGTAGGGGTCAAGTTATACTGAACAACCGGAATTATAAGGCCCCTTGTAAGGCCCAGTCTGTTTTTAAAAATCATGACATAATGTCCATTAAAAATAGGACATCATAATTTGATATTTTAGCACCTGGAACAAGGTCTAATTTTGATTGATTGGGCTAGTATGACTATATTTTTTTGCAGTCCTAAAAATAGGCCATTGATCTAGGATACCATATTTTCGGTGATCATTAATCCTGGGCCGTATTCTAACTTTAAAACACGTTTAGAAACGATCTAACTTCAATACAACTCCAATGTTTACAATAGAGATGCAACGGATAGTGGTTTGGCCGGATACCGGATACCGGATATTCGGCCTGACCCTCCGCCGAATATTCAGTATCCGGCCGCCGAATATTCGGCCGGCGGTACTATACCTACAATTTGAGTTTCGCAGGTGAGCGTCGTGCAGGTTTCGACCTGTGTCGTAGTGAACGTTCGCGCGGATACATTCCTAGGAATTCTAGGCAACAAAACGAATTTTATTATGTGAGTACGGAGTAACTTCTTTCAAAAGTACACACGCGCTCGCGTATTTTTGTGTAAAAAATTTTTTTTGTATGACTAGTGGGCGACTCTGCCGGATAGTACGAAGATATCCGGTATCCGGCCGGATACTAAAATAAGGGCCGGATAGGCCGGATACCGGATAGTAACCGGATATTCGGTGCATCTCTAGTTTACAACACAATACAGCTAGCGCCAGCGTCTGAATCAGAAATATCGGAATTTACTTGAAAATTATTCCAATGCAACGTCAATACAACTACAATATTGGTTCATTATTTGTTGTGTGTTGAAGTTCTGTTTGAGATAGATTGTATTTTTGAAGTATTCTTTAAGTATTTTAATATTAGTAAACGGCACCTAGTACCCAAGCGTTCTATAGCGGAATCGTATGTCGGAGAAGGGTGCTCGATCGATCCCGCCATCACATCGCTGCAGGTGATAGACAGTCTCCCCTATTTAAGGCACGTACGAGTAATTGAAAATTCAGCTGTGTATGCAATTGTGGCATAGCCTCATAAAAATAGTAGGTTATTAGACTTATTAGCAGTGATAATGGCGATAGATTCATAAACAATATGAAACTTTGTATCATTCCCATAAATTACATGTAATTTAAAAAAAAACTGACCTGTGTCTGACAAATACAATCATAAATACCTGTTTTATACTGTGTATTTTACATATTTCATTGATTAATGAATAAACCCCTTGGCTCGTGATATGGTAAGACATACTTACATCTAATAATAATATTTTTGTATTTGACGTTTATAAAAAATATTGTATCTAATGTAGAATTTCAACCTCTTCAGTTAATAACTATTGGATTTATTAATATTTATTAGTTAATTGATATCGAGATATACCTAGTCTGAGCAGAATGAAAAGTCACCAGTTTGTTTGAGATTGAGAACCAATACATTCCGAATTCCGAGTCAATTTCATTAAATAATATAGGTAATAATGCGAAAAACACATTGTATTTTCCACGTACAAAATTTAAACTTGCGAAGATTCAACCGAAGACCGGCAAGAAAAGATACTGTATTTTATTGTTAAATACGTTTGAAACATATACATGTATTCATCTCATTTTCATCGCTAGTACCTACTTATATTAATTTTATATTAAGCTGAATCGTCTGCTAACGATGCCAGAATGTCTAGAAAATAAAGGAAAGTCCCGCCGGCGGGCATGTACACTCAGCAAAGAGAATTGGCGAACGAAAAAAGGAAGAAAAGTCACACACAAATATTACAAAAGTTACAGAACAGCGTCAAACACTTGTTTGAGGCGCTGTTCCGTAACTTTTGTAATATTTGTGTGTCTAGTTTCTTTTGTACTCGTTTTTTATTCGGTAGCTTTTGTAGCTGACTGTACCTATCCCGGAACCTTGAGTTCTAGTATTGTTCGAGCCTAAGGTTTTTTTATATTTTTGCTTCATTTTCTAAACATTGTACCTAGGAACAGAACTCTCATTATGCAACAAAATGTAATGATCATCCCTGAACTGATGAACCTCTAGGCCATCCGCAATAATGTCTGATAGGCGATTATCATACTGGCGACGGATCCGCATGCGGCGCCGGTGCGCGAGCGAGATAGCGCTCTGTATGTGTATAGCGCTATCTCGCTCGCTCACCGGCGCCGCATGCGGATCCGTCGCCAGTGTGATAATCGCCATACTACCGTATTACGTTTTTTTTGTACCCAAGGACCTAATTTGTTAGATTTGACATATAGTCGCGGAGCCGACGGCGATAATATGATGTCCGGCAACGTCAAGGTTGAAAGTATAGTAATTAATTTAGTAAAGGGCCTAATTCTTTACGGATTTATTTACTCAACGGCCTTATACCTTAGTCGGTAGTGAGAGTGACACTAGTGACCGTACCTATGAAGCAGAAGGTCCCGGGTTAGATTCTTGTAAGGGCATTTTTTTGTGTGTATCTCGGTTCATTTGTTTTTGATTTATGAATGTTTTCTACGAACAAAATATTAAATATCCTTTGTTTTAATCAATGGTTTAAATAAATAAAAATTGCGATAGAGATTTCTGAGAAGTTATATGGAATTTAAAGTTTTGTCCAAAGATGAAGCCAAGGTGAAATTGTATATATTATCATATGATTTGTTTTGAAACGAATAATGGAAGGAAATAGGTAGGAGATATTTGGTTTTCAGGTAATCTGAGACTATAGATACTATAGACAGCCATATAAAAATAGAAAGAAAAAATGACATTGCGTCGCAGCGACATCTAGGAACGAGTAGCGTACCGTAGTAAAGCTAGATTTTTTCCTTTTATTTTTATACCTTTAACCAACAACAACAACTGGCAAGAAGCTGGCAACAACTGTTTTCGAGTCAACAACTGGCAAGAAGTCGCGCAGGATCGGCATAGGTGGCGTGCTCTCATTTCGGAGGCCAAGATTCTCTTTGGATCGTCGAGCCAAAATAGTTAGTTAGTTAGTTTATACCTTTAGGAGGCTCTCGAGTAAATGGCGCTTTCAGACATGAGCTTCAAAAAGTTCTTAGACTCCACACTGCTCTATTATATAAGTTACTCTGTGCCGTTTACCGGGATCCCGATATTCATCCATAATAAAATTCCCAGAATAGAAACTCCTACACGCAATAATTCAAATAATCATCATTGGCCACAACATCTTGACAGATGATTGTTGCAGTGTGTGGATTGGATCAGTTGGTGGTGCCGGTACATCGTCTTCTGTGGCTTAGTAGTCCTATGGCAGCACGACATCTTTTGCCACATCTGTCACAAGCGAAACGTGAGTCAGGAGGAGCAGCGGTGCTGCGAAGCCTTGTTTGCCTTAGGTTGTCGTAGGCATATACATAACTAATAATAAGCATTTTATTCAATAATATTTCTAGATTCTTTGGATATTGCAAGGTAACGATAATGTCACTTGAAAGGACAGGTGTATTCAGAACTTTAAATGTTATTAATTCAATGTCAATATGATTGAAGCGTGTTCGCTTCAACATGTGAAAAAAAAATACTGACCCAATAAACCTACATTTTTTTGCATTTAGGTTTTTAAAGAGATTGGTTTGTATTTGGTGCAACTACACACTGCCAAGTAAGACTAAAAATATTAAAAATACCGACTTCATGCTTGTTAGTACATAATATTTTTTTTTTAAATGGCCTAGGTATATTACCCTGCAAACGCGAAAAATCTAATGATATTTCACACTCTGTAAAGCGTGCCAAAGAAATACATACGAGTGCATATACAGTCGCCATCAGATACATCCGAACGGCCAAGTTGATCACAAATATCTGAACAACACCTCTATTGTCAAGGCGATAAAGTGCATGCTCAGATATTTTTGAATACCTTGGCCGTTCCGATATATTTTTGGTGTGGTATAAAAAATGTGGTCTACCACCCTACGGTTGAGGTTCGTTTGAACGTCATGAGACAACAAGGTCGTGCATGTTTTAAACTCCGTTATAAAAGTCTCTCTCTCTCTCGCAGAAACTTATGACAAAACTTTTCTTGGCTCACTGTACCATCGGGTTCATAATTGCATGGCCAATTTATCAATGAATTCATTCATAAATTGCCCATGCATTTTTGAACGCGATGGTACATACTCTCGAAAAACATAAACTTTTTTCGGTAGTTGTATGAATGAGGATTACTTAAATTACAAACGGGTTACCTTTTTTTTGATATCATGTTTGACGTTTCCGAACTTCCCCCCAGTGTCACTGAGATGGAAAACTAGACGTCAAGAATGGCTGCAATTCCTGTGCCACGGATGAATACCAGCGCAACGAGCGGAAGCCATCGAGAGGATATGTTCACAATCAATATTGCAATAATTCCTAACGTGGACGGAGCGGAGAAATACCTATCAAATAAACCCCGCACAATATCAAACAAAGAAAATATGATAATAACTAGGGATACACGTACATATGTGTCCGCCGGATTTGTCCGACGGATATGCCCGGCGGACACATCCGTCCGTGTATGGCGCGAATTGTACAACGGTCAGACAGCGGACAGCGGACACATCCGTGTCCGATTCGCGCCATACACGGACGGATCTGTCCACCGGGCATATCCGTCAGACAAATCCGGCGGACACATCTGTGTGTGTATCCTTAGCTAATACATTTTGAAAGGGCTTTTATAGCGGCAAACGCTTAAGTTGTTGTACCTAGTGTACTTACTTTGATCGTGGTAGTCAAATGTAGATAGATCAAAATCAAAATCATTTATTTATCCATCATAGGTTACAGGATGTTACAATTAAATCAGTTTCACTATGTGGCGCCTTACGGCATACAACTTTTGAGAGCATGGGTCAGCTTCAGGCCTAAAATCTAAATTACAATTATACATATAATAATTATTATATTCACATGTCATTATCATAGAAAAAATCATTCATAAAATAGTAATTTTTCCGGACTAAGAATAATTTTAGCATAGCTTTTTTTATATCGATGCTGAGATTTAATATATTATGGTAATTTATGGTATATTTTCGGTACCATCCAAACTTAGCTACATTTTTGTTAAACAGCGCCGTATCGGGTATGAAAGGATCTAATATTCCCCCACCAAAACGTACGATTCTAAAGCTTAGGAATAACTAGATAGGAGTTACATTTTAGATAAACACACATTTCGTATACATAGAAGCAGGGATCTTAACCGGTATTTTCAGAAAACCCCGAAATAATATGATATATTTAATTATTTTATGGGCTTCATGTAGAACTCAGTATTGTACTTAGATATTGCCTAGGAGTTATTAGATTGCCTCGTTAAAAATGAAATAGGAAATTAAAGAACGGAATGAGAACGAATTTAACCGGTATTTTAGTATGGAGCAAAGAACAGTTCCCGATCCCTGCATAGAAGCATGGAAGCGTCTAATATATCTAAAGAGATGTTTTTTAAACGCCGGTAGCGATAGCAGCGCGTTGCTATGCGCATTTATCTTCATTAAAGTTAATAATTTGAATGCAAAACGCTTCGCGTGTCTTGCAATACAAAAGACATAATTTGAGCAATTTCAGGAGTATTGTCATCTGAAGGAAACGGACTGAAAGTAGATCTAGATCGTGTTGATGCTAATTAAAATCAAGGCGTTCATCGGAAATAGTCGATAATTGATCGATTATAGTAAGGCCGTTGGCGACCAGCAACGCGTTATGTAAAGCTTCAAACTAAAGAGATTTACCACTAAATAGACATGAACAAAAAAAACATGAACTGTGAAAAGCTCTCGGACATCACGGGATTCGAACCCGCGTCCTCCGGTTTGCCGGTCCGACGTGGTTCCAATTACACCAGACGATCCTCTATCCATCAGAATCACAGCTAGCGACATCTAATTGTCATCGTCATCAACATGCACTGTGACCGCTCGAATGCTTTTCCATTTATTTGTTGAGGGCGCCGCCGCTGTGCCGCCACGCCGCTGCACGCTGGTCATCCGTCTAAGTGTTCAGTAAGTTTAAAAAAAGTCGTATCTAAATCCTGTTATCATATCTAAGAACTGCGTGTTCCTCTTAGCACCAAAACATGCATTTCCAATAACAATTACCGTGTGGTTAGCGTTAGCTACAATATCGTGCAAAAAAGGTCACGATTTGAAACAATAGGTATGGAGGCAATGTGACCGCGGACTTGGAGTTAGATTACTTGTAAATTGTTTGAGCGAGAATCTTGAATCTTAATAAAAATAGGCAGTTATAGGGACTGCCGATAGAAGTGAAAACTTTCAGTATTAAAACTTGAAATTTTATAATGTTTGAATTATAAATTAATATTAATTATCGAAATTATTCGTCTTCTCTGAGCACCATATATTAAAAACATAAGAGAAAAATACTACTTACAAAATTAAACTTAATTTGAACGACTATAAGTTTAAATATCGAACGAGCTTTCCAACCCAAGGAAAATATTGTGATGCGTTTTTGTTTTCGTGACGGTGTCGGTAGTAATGGAAGTTTTGCATACTACGGGGGTATTAGTATAGGTGCGGCCCACAAGATTTTTTGTGAAGAAAATTTTTTTCGTAACATTTCATCAAAATAAAAGTTATCTATTGGTGTAATGACTTCTATTTTATTTATAACACATATAGGTACCCATACGTACTAATCTGCTAATGAAATTCCATAATTAAAACCAAAAATCTTTGTAATTTACTAATAAAATTTGTGAGAGTAGGGAGGGGAGGGGGGACCACAAAACTGGCTGGCAACATCTGTTAATTGGATGTCTGGGATCCATACAATATATATCAGAAGTCAGAATGAGGTCCGCAATTTTTGCAAACGGGACTCCACTGAGAGTCCGGTCTATAGAGGCCAAGCAAAACGTCGCTTCGAAAAACAATTGAAGTGAAAACAGTCATCAGGTATTATACATATAGAGTCATTAATGAAATGATTGACCAATTTAATTGTTTGTTTAATTTAAAGTTTTGCCTATCGGTATAGTTATATTATTTATTATACTACATGGTTCTGCTATAATTGTAGTTGCCGGGTTTTTAGGTTGCGTTTCTGCGAGTAAGTTTTTGAAAACCAATAGTATCGATCACGTCATTTGTTTATCCTCGCACAACGCAGCTCTAAGGTAGAATTCATAAATCCGCGGACTGATTTGACAGCTCTTTTCATACATTTGACAATCGCTTTGTATGCCAGGGGCTGTCAAATCAGTCCGTGGAATTGTGGATTTTACCTTAGTACGCTTACCATGAGTTATGACATTGACGTTTTCGAGAACGAGTATCGAGTGTTCTATCTGTGCATCTTGCTTGTAACACATTAGTGTAAACGAGATGCACAGATAGAAAATTCGTTACTCGTTAACAAAAAATGAAAATGTCAAACTCATGGTAGACGTAATGGATTGGTTCTTAACTAATACATTCCTCGCAACGTATGGTGGAAAAGCAGCCTTAGAATCACCAAATTTTTAATTAAATAATTTTATGGCTACATTAATAAAAATAACGAGACATGTTAATCGATACGTTTAACAATATACAGCTAAACAATACGATCGATCAACCATTTGGCTATTAATCAATACGCGGAAATATGGCAAAGGGTAATTTGTGGTTGTCAGTAAATAAGTATAATGAGGTAGGTTGGTAGTTTAGGTAACTATACCTAGAGATAGTGAGGACAGAGGCATGAGCGGACAGCGGATTAGTCGAGTCGAAAATACTTACTGCTTTGAAAAATTATAGGTTTTTCCAACGCTCTAGTGACTAAACGGGAAAAGGGACTGAATTTATTTTCGAATATATATTATTAGACTATATACTCTTGTTTTTGGCACAAGCTGAAACACGATTGCTGAAAGTTGCCTCGATAGAAAAAAAAACCGAATTTGGGTTCTTTTTCTCCTTATTTTTCTTGGCTGACGTAAACTATAAGAGATTAAGCAATATAACTAAGTAAAAAAGATGGTATTCTGGTTTATCTAAAAAGTCACAGAAGCAAAATTAGACAAAGCTTTATAGATTCGCTTATTTATCGTAGTTTGGTCGAAAAGTCTGATCCTTAAGAGCGCTGCATCTCTTTCTTTCGTGCACGGGAGCCATAAACGTGTCTCTAACGGATGGGCGTGGTTTGTCCGAATCGAGGAATGGCTTTAAAAAAAAATGTCAGGAACAATTTAGGTTCAGAGTCAGTAGAACAATAAAATGAGGTAAATAAATATGGCTAACTGACAAATGTATTTCTTGGCATAAAAGCAGTATCACGAAATACTATTAAGGAAATTTGTTTTCACTGAAACATGAGTTTTAAGCTTTTGAACGCCGTCGTCTGATATACGAGACAAAGTGACAACGTGAATGACACCTTCATATATTATGACAGAGTTCAACATTGAAAGTTGAAATTTTGACCTAAGGCGGTGACAATATTAATAATAAATAAATTAAGTTTATTGAATAAATTTCTATCTATCTAACTATCGGATATAAGTAACTAAAAATTTATGCAAATAAAAAGTGTGTATAAATTGACTATGCAGGTTTGTTCTTCAAAAATGGACGAATTTGTTTGCATTATTAACCGACTTAAAAAAAGGACGAGGTTCTCAATGCGACTGTTTTTTTTTTATTTCATCATTATTTTTTTATATATATGTTTGTTACTCGATATCTCCGTGAATCGTGAACCGATTTTCATAATTTTTTTAATCGAACGAGTATAACCTCTACATGGTCCCATTGTCAGTGACACCAAGTCGGGGTCTGATGATGGGATTCTGGAGAAATCGAGGGAACTCTTCAACTATTATAGGCACACCTATAGTGATTTCACTATTTTTTACAGCAACTCGGCCACTTCCTCTTGCAATAGCGGATCCTAAATGAAGTCTGTTCTTTTTTTGTTTAAAATTATTTTACTTTTCTGTTGACCCCGAATATACATATTTAAAGCAAGAAACATTGAGGATGCTAAGAATCACTTTGGTAGTGGTTTCCATTTTTAAAGATTAGGTGTAATTCTTAAAGAACCATCGCCAACACTGTTAAGTGATCATTTGTAATCCCTATTGCAACGGCATAAGGTCTATCGATGGTTAGTTAAGTGTGTTGCCGTTTATACAATGTACTTACATCCCAAGATTCTGTATTTATTTTCAAAAGAATACAATAAAATGGTCATTGAAATGGATAATATCTGGAAAACAAGTATAACATTCTTTTCACTTCTCATGCTCTTAAAATGTTACTTTAGTCTCTGCAAATCGGGACTAAAACTCTTTATTAATCTCTAGGGACTAAAACATTTTTTTTTAATTTACTTTGGAAACCCCTAAACAGCCACTCACGGTGTTTATGAGTTTATGAATGGACGATTACCGCCCTTTTTAGTGATTGTGCATAGACAATTTTGGACCACGCATATAACATCAAAATGACAACTGTGCGAAAATATTAAACAAACTCGATAAAAAAAAGCTTGTTTTAGTCCCTTGTTGAACAATCTACTATTGTTTTGATCTTTAATTTGCGCGATGTGCCCGTGACCGTGTCTTATTTACATGTTGTTAAAGCCGCTTTATGCATAATAATTTGGCTATTTTTAATTAATATTATTATAATCGAAGTTAGCCAGTCGCTCGCACCTCAAACGCGTGACCTTGCCCACGGTCTAGGGCACTGGTTTATAAACACTACTGGAAGGGGCAGAAATACTGGTGCACTACGAAAGTTGTCACATTCGAGAATTTTCGCATTTTTTTTCATTTTTAATCGCATGAGATAACCGCGATTATGAAAGCCGGTCGCTCGCGCTCCGCGCTGCCCGTGACCTTGTTCACGGTCTAGGGCGCTCGTTTATACCGGCTACTGGAAGAGACAGCGAAATATCGTCGTGGTCGTGGCGCCTTCCAAAGCTGATATGGGTATGGTTCTACCTTAACATAAATAAAAAAGTCCATGTATAACACACGGCACCAAATGGTGTGATGCTTGTAAAGTTGACTTTATGATTATGAAAACAAAATGGAGATTCAAGTGTATAAAACTGAAACTCACATGCACAAAACAAGTACATGACCAACAAAAATACAAAGAATGTATGCAGTGTGTGTATGTGTGTGTGTGTGTGTTCGTGTGGATGAGTTCTAATAAGAACTACCCGTTTGTGCGCCCAAACGGACGCGAACGAAGTTTTACCGTACTGTCGCACTTGCGTAAGAAATTACAAATGCAAAATGTCAATAAGTATATTTTTTTAGGTATACCACGACAGGATCAAACAAGCATACAGCTCGCCTGTTGTAAGCAGCTATCGTAGCCTATAGACGCCTAAAATAAATAGGAAAGGGAATTTTAAATACGAGTCGCTTCCAGTTTTAAGTAAGTTAATGTGTATATCCGCGTAATCCAAAATAGGCCCAGCTAAAATGATTCTGCACTTCCTTGTTTTAGCTGTAATTAGACAAATTGTCATACAAAAATGGTGTAAACAACTCCGACGTCCATTCGGTCGATTTTAGTCTTAAGAGTCGCCAGGACGCTCGCGTTCCCATACAAACGTAGTTCAGCTCTCATTTTAAAACGACATGCTTTAGAACCACGAAATTTGGCATGGGCATTCTAGTAGTACAGATCTATGTCGGTAATTCGTCTTCGTTGCTAAAAATTGTAATACAAAGAAAATACAGCCAGATACAGATTTACATACAAAACGTATTTTTGTTGTATTTTATTTGTATTACAATATTTAGCAACGAAAACAAATTACCGACATAGATCTTTACTACTAGAATGCCTATGCCAAATTTCGTTGTTCTAAAGCATGTCGTTTTAAAATGAGTGCTGAACTACGTTTGTATGGGGACGCGAGTTCACGCGAGCGTCCTGGCGACTCTTAAGCGATTTATTTGTCTCGCACGTTCTGAATGTCAGACCTTTGTTTGGGCGAGTCAGGTGTTACGTTCATACAAAATAACTAATCTGCAAGCATTCTTATTCTTACAGAAAACTCAATTTTTTAATTATTTACCATGGGAAATACCCCGTTTAAAATAGTTTTTGTAATGGTGATGATTATTGTTAATCTATTATTGAACGTTTCAAAGGTTTTTGTGGTCTTGATTCTACTGATCTCACAAGTGCAAATAATTATTATATGTATTCCTAATTCCTAGTAATAATGTCCTTCTTTGCCACATTTAAAGCATGCTAGGACTCGGAAACGTAATCCTTTGAATGAGGGCTTCTGGGAATCCAGGTGGCGGCACTGTGACGAGAGGTCTTTTAGACAGCAGCTGTCAAAACCCACTATTAAAAAAACATGGTGGATTATGACATTTATGACAGCTAGACCTCTCATCACGGTGCTGCCACCTATTGAAAAAAATCGATTCTCCAAGCGCTGTTTTTCAGAAAGTAGCTAGGCAGAGGCACCATCTCTATTTCCTACGGGCCAATTAAGGCCTTATTATTTCGGTTTATTAAATTCCTTTCTTCATTACGAATAAGATTAGGTAACAAATACATAATTTGAGTAACAAATTACAACTCAAGTGCTACCAGACTTTATAATAATACATATGGTGGCACAGTCACCATCAGATATGTCGGAGCGGCCAAGGTACTAGTACTCAAAAATATCTGAAGATAAACTTAATCGCCTTGACAATAGAGGCGTTGTTCAGATATTTGTGACCACCTTGGCCGCTCTGATATATCTGATGGCGACTGTACCTGTCCTTAATCAAATCATAGAAATGTCTGGAAAGAAATTGTATTCAATGGAAAATATTTCGAGATTGAAAAACATGGTGGATACTCAGAGCCAGCAAGGTCGTCTCGACTTTGTAGTTGAGGGTAGGTTAATTAATATCGTGACATGGCGTTTGAGGACTCTGTCACTGTTTACTTGTAAGTATTTCTATTAGATCAAGAGTAAGCCGCAGGCAACCTTACCTCATCGAGTACCAGAACGGCATATGTTGTTTTAGTACCGCGTAAACTGCATTGCGAACTCATTTACAACACCTAAAACCCTAAAACTTGGCTGAATAACAAAAGCTCCAGGTTTAAAGTCGGCTACCATTTTTTGTTATTAGGTACTAGGTTGATACTTTCGAGCTTTCGAATGGCATAAGGTTCAATTTGCTACTCGATGATAGATATTAATATGTCATTTTTGTTGACTGTACAAAATGCTCCAAGTTTAGCTCCGGCTACCAAGTACTAAAGTACATAACTTTGACCGTTCATTGCCCTACATACGCCGAATGCTGCTACTCGATGAGGTAGGGTTGCCTACCTCCTACTCTTGATCTATATCAATGTCAACATCAAAGGTATTTTGACAATTAAAAGTATCTACTTATCTTCTACCCCCGACTTTTCGTAGAAATACCTTTTTACCTCCAATAAAGCATGATTATTGAAATGTAGGCAGTATCTTTATTGATAAATCGTCAATTGACAACCAAATCACTAATTGAAAAAAATATTTATACGAAACGGAAATCAATTTCATTTTGTTCAACATTTCATTCTGGCTATGAACCCGTGGAAGTTATAAGTGATTTTAGGTAGTCATCAAACGAAATGTGGGCAACCTGCTAGCCTACTATGGTCGGTTTTTTATCGCCTGTCACCATAGCTGTCACGCTCTAACAAGTATGTAAGTGTGAAAGTGACGCGTAGCGCGATAAGTGATAAAATGGCAACCATGGATGGCCTTCTGGTTATTCGGTGATAAATGGCGTAGAAACATGTGCTGGTATTTATTACTGACTAAAGAATAGATTCCCGGGGCTCAAACTATTTCCAAACCTAGTTTCATCCGAATAGTTACAACGAGAGTGAAGCAATTATTTTTCATAGTTTTATAGTAGAGAAATCTCGGCAGGCACGGATACAAGGGCGGAGGGAGGCAACAGGGCAATTGCCTCCCCCTGACATGCAAGTTTTGTATACTATGGGAACCATAGGTGCGGACCGTAAGCTTTTTGTGTAGGAAAGTACCTGAACAAAATCCTAGATCCGCGCCTGGATCTCGGTGAACTAAAATAAAGGAACTTTATCTTATCAGTAAACTCAGAGCAATTTATGACAAGGCTTTCTGTAACAACCGTATTCAAATCGGTTCGCCAGTTTGGAAGCCGGGATGCCTTAGACACACAGATATGTTTAACGTATACCTACCCCTCTTTTCCTTCATTCGTTTGACATCATTAACACGCATGATCCGCTGCGTATCTTGTAATACTTAGCTGGCAGTTCGCGACATGACACGCGGTTACGTTACTTTATGGACTAAGAGCTAGCCACGTCAGATATGATACAATAATGAGAGCGACAAAACCCGACTGCTTTGCTATGTTTATTGCTAGATCGGGCATCTGGCAGTTTTTAATGGGTGGAGGTCAGAGTTAAACTACCAACATTTTTGATTTGGAAAATAGACCTACCGAAATAGGTAAAAACTGCCGAAGTTGTCTCAGCTATAGAGAACAGGGCCTATATTGTCACATTAGAACAAAAATCATTGCATATTATTGCGGAAACAGAAAGAGTTAATATACCTCGTTTGGCACTACTTTCCTCCAACAGAAACTTTTGGCAATGATGTAATCTAATTACTTATATAATTTCTGATACTATTGCATCAAAACCAGAATTATGGAATTTGTTTTCTTGAAGTGGTTCATATTCTTAGAGCTCCACCACTTTACAGCTGCCAGATGTCCAGATCTAGAAACAAGCATAATATAGCAAACTGGCTAAATAGGTTTCGTTGCTCTCATTATTGTGTCATATCTGACGTGGCTAGCTCTCCGTCTATTACTCTGTGTATACAATTTGTAAGCTTTAGGTAGTTCCGAGCTATTATCTAAGTAAGCCCCTATTGCCCCCCCCCCCCCCACGTACCCGCGCCTGCTCTAGGCTCGTAAAACTTATATAAATTAAGTATATCATCAGTACCTATTTGGGAAGTCTGAAGACGGTGCCATAGATAAATATTCTACTATATTATTGAAGGAGTCATATATTTACCCATTTCAATCATTCCGCATAGTCGTGTGTTTAAGATATTTAACAGAGTTAAAAAAGTCAAGACGTAACTAATTACAGTACTTTGTCACCATTACATATAATAATTAGGTACTGTTAGTGTACAAATAACTTTAAAACCAGTGATTATGTTAAGAGGCCTCACAGCGTTTTCTCTATCCAAACCCTATAAAAATAAATACTTATAATATGTAAATATTTTAATGAAATATTATATAAGAAAAGTATAAGAAGGATAAATAAGCTACTGTTAATAAATCTTTTCCGCATCTATTCCTATCTATTATTTAATTCAAACAAGAAACTCTTTACAAAAACGCGTCTTAAGTGGGAAATATGTTATGTGGGACTGTCCTGCGAGGCCTCAAGTTGCAGGAACTGACGCGTCAGTTCATGACGTAAATGGCATTTATGCAAGGAATCGTATTAGATGTGATTGTATTAACCCTTTGATCGCCAAAGCCGTCATATCACGCGCTCGGAAAGCCGCGCCGTCAGCGCCAGGACGTGATATCACATCCAAAATAAAACCGGTTTGGCTTGCGCGCTCGCCCGCGCTAGCGCTGAGGGCGCGATTTTTCCGTCCGATACTTGTATTTTCAAGTTTGGTGGTGTGCTATCCTCTTAATAAAACATTGTAATTAGTGTCACAAATTATCTGTAGTAAATAAGACATTTAAGTATCTGTGTCAGTGCTGCGGATTTTATTACTACTGACAATGTTGTTTAGTACCGGCTAAGACTCAAACGGTTTTTATCATCATACGTTATTAGTTCTCATGAACTACTTGTCTATGGAGAATCGTCAAAGGAAAAGGTGAAACAAGGTTGAAATTTTACAAGCTACTTATCTGTCCCGTTGTCTGTAATCAAATATTGCAAGTTAAATATGACCCTTCCATTAAGCAAATTGAGCTGAAATTTTACATGTGTAAATTGTATAGCGACATTAAAGAAATTAGTAAAATATATTTTTGTAACCGATACTAAAATCTTGTAAGGAAAACTACTATGTTTTTAAGTTTAATATATCTTGAATTCAATAAATTATTCAAACATTAATATGCACATTGGTTTTGTTATTAAAACATTTATTTACATAACTAAATATACAGAGGTACTACAGTACAAATACTAAACTAAATTAATAACTAGCTCAAATCTAAACTAGGCCCTTGCGGCATTGTACCAAGGATGCTGGCGGCATTTCCTCGTTGTATTGGTTTTGTTATTTATACTATGTGAACAATTGTCCCAGAATTTACTAGATTCCTCGTTCTGATTACACAAATAAAACTACTGTAGTATTTTGGTATCATGGACGAGATTTTTTCTCCGTGGGCGTTGGCGTTGCCGCCCTTTGAGAGCACTATACGCTATGGCAGCGCAATGGAAACACCTCAGAAGGCAGATGACAATCCACAAATATAAGTATATATAGCAATAAAAATTGTCACAAAACTGGACTTTTTGAAAAAAAAAAGTTGTACTTAATTTTACGATGTCGGTACAAAATAACCTTTTTAACCGTGAAAAGGCACCTAAGTACCACGTCCGTAGAGGCCAAGCCTTGGCGTGTCCGTAACTAGATAATGATAAGCTTAGACACCGCGCCGATAAGGATGAGATTACGGCTTAGTCTAGATTCAGCTAGATCTAGAGCTAGGTCCAGGTTGAAGAGAAATGCACTAGGGCTCCGTAGGCACTTTATCGCCTTGACAATAGAGGCATTGTCCGGATATTTATAACCACCTTGACCGTTCCGATACTTCCGATCTATGTGATGGCGACTGTACCTCCAACAGGCCTATTGATTTTGGTTGCGTATAATTCTCTCTTCCATGTAAAAGAAAATAAAAAGTCTGTACAACTTATGCGTAAAAATAATTTGCTTGTAATTGAAGTTGAAAACTATCAAGACTATTGAAGTGTGCGTATCGTTCTTGTTAGGGCTCCTCTACATGATGGGCCATCATAGGGACGCAGCTATGCGTTAGAGCGAGCTAACGATATTGCGATCTCGTTCTGTCGTATAGCTGCGTCCTTATGATGGCCCATCATGTAGAGCAGCCATTATACCAGCGGTCGTATACTGCCAGGGGGCGTGGCCTAGGAACAAACTTGTATGACGGTGAACTCACATGTGCGTTGGGGGCAGTGAATGTGTTAACAGCATAATTGGTATCGTATTCTAATTATGAAATGGAAAGAAAACAATTTTTCTCGCGAAAAACATTTTGGCTTTTGTAGTGCTGGCCAGCTGTGACGACGTGTCCGTTACAAAAAAAATATTTTCGCATCAAAACATTTTTTTCCTGCTTTTTCTTACTTGCAATACGATCCTTAAACAGATCACCAGTATTTTTGCTAGATCCTATATATAGACAGAACAGAACCAAATCCTTGCGAGTGCCATTTCGTGCTTGACCGAGTGTTAATTTATACACTAAATAGATGTGTAGGCGCAAGGTTACACGCGAGCTCGGTAACCTAGGCAGAATTAAATATTAGTACCTAGGTATAGGTAATTATAAGAGGAAAATATACGTAAGATTTGTGTCAATTAATTAATTTATTTATTTCCGTCTCACTTAGCTAATCCAAAGAGTACTGTGGGCCTGGGTTGATTTGTGTGAGATTGTCCCATAACTTTTTTTTTAAGAGATTTCATTGTTAGGCTTGGTTCACAAGGCTTTACTCGAAGCGGTGAGGTTGGCCGAGGCGCACAAAAAGAGAGCGGAGAGCAGGACCTCTGGGGAGTTCCCAGCTCCGGAAGAAGTGAGAGCTGCCCAACAGGAGGCAAAGAGGATGGTGTGGGAGAGGTGGCGGAACGACCTCAGGGACTGCCCCTATGGAGTCCGTACTATAGGGGCCCTCCTCAGGTCGCTCGAGGAGTGGACAGACAGGACATTCAGGAAGCTCAGCTTCAGAATGACGCAGGTGATGGGTGCTTCGGCTATTACCTGCATCGAATCCGGAGAGAGGAACGTCCTGCCTGTCACGAGTGAGATGACACGGCCCAGCACACAGTGGAGATGTGTAGCCGCTGGGCCGTGGAAAGGAGGGAATTGGTGGATGGCTTGGGAGTGGCCGATCTCTCGCTGCATAGCGTCGTGGCGGCCATGCTCCGCAGCGAGAGATCCTGGGAGGCCATGGCCTCCTTCTGTGACGTTGTCATCTCACAGAAGGAGGCCTCGGAGAGGGAGCGCGAAGTGATGGTGGAAACGCCGCAGAGGTTTTAGTGGGTAGGCTCCTCTCCTCCCTCTGACTAGCGGGAGTACGAGAGGAGAGAGTCCCACATACCCCCCAAAATGGGCCCACCCCAAGGCCCCGGGGGATGCGTAAAGCATTTCCTCTGCGCCAAAAGCCACCTAAGCTACAGTTATTGGTGACATTACTCCCAAGGGAGTGAAAATGGTGGTCCATACATTACAATTTTTCACTTTGATCCCGGTGCCACTGTGACCCGCCGGTAGCCTAGGGGTAGGGCGTCTGTCACGAATGCAGAAGACGCTGGTTCGAACCTAGCCCTGGACATATATTTAAGTTTATAATTTGATTACTAATATTATATACCTTATACCGTATGACGAATATTACCTTAATTAAGTCTTTATTTACTCGTCAGTGTGAAACATGATTCTTTAACAACTTTAACCTTTAATTTCCTTGCTTCTTGTGTAATAACTTTAACATCAATGCAGACGAATCCGCGTGCGGAGGCTAGTCTAAAGATCTTCTTCTTAGTCGTATACTCTTGTCAGAGTAGTCGTGGTCATTGCGGTCCTTGTGCGGTCGACGTCAAAAATATGTTTACACTTTTGCACCTTACTCCTTTGTATAATAAGGTCCAAAAGTGTAATAGTATTTTGTGCAACAGTTACATAATAAGGGTTCTTAAGATTCGAGGGTCGAAGTTACAAAATGAGGCGAAGCCGAATTTTGTAAAAACAGACCCGAGAATTTTAAGACCTAATTATGTACCGTTGCACACAATAGTTTTTCTACGAGTGCTTAAGCAAGCCGGTAAGAATTGAGTTCGACGAATGCCGTGCATAACCTGCTGCTTCATATAATTGAGTAACTTCGATCTCTTGGTGGATTGTGTCGGCGCGGCGGCGCCCGCCCGACACGCGGGGCGCGCAATGCGGCGCCCGACAACAGTTTCACAATATTGTATGGAAATCCTTTCTGTGATTGTTATGGATGCTACAATATGCGACCATACAAGCTCTATCGAAAAGTATGCGCTAGTAGTTCCGCCAAAACAATCTCAATTCAAGTATTACAGTCGCCGAGTATAAAAACATATTTTTGACGTCGACTGTACGGTATTTTGTATAGATTTCCGCCATCTTTCTCTGCTTAGTGCATTTCCCACGCATAGATTTAAGCGTGATCCGGTGAGGGCCTTCAAAAGTCTAAAGATACAAAGTGTTTTACATAAATTATGTAAACGCAAAGCGATGAATGAAGTTGACCATGTACAGTAAACAGCACAAGTAGCTCAGCGGATGAGGTGTCCGTTATAGCCTTAGCTCGCTCTTATTCTCTTGACGATAAAGTCTGGCAAAGATAATTTGGGACACAACACTCGCGTAGCCAGTTCTGCCGCTGACTGTATTTATAAGGCCACGTGTTGTCCCAATGACAATTTTTATTATGTTATTTGTATCAAATACATTTCATTACGCTTCGGCTCTTCCGTTTGGGCATAAATGCGGAAGTAAACATTAGAACTATTAATTTATTTAAATTTTACGATTATGTTGGTATTAAGAACATAATCACTTGAGTGTTCTATGAATAGTATGAATCTTGCCGTGTACACATTCATATTTCATTACAAAAACGAAATAGTACATTACACAACTAGGGTGGTAAAACAAAGAAAGGCCGAGATCGCAGAAGTTTGCGGCCCCAGCTGCAAGCGAGGGACGTAAATATGCGATCGAGGGTTTTCTTCATTACCTCCCGTGTTGTGTACATTATTTTATGTCTACACATGGCCAGAAAGCGTTTTTTTTCCGTACGCGCAGCGTGCGGAAAAAGCCACTTTATGGCCAGGTGTGACATAAAAAGATTGTAAGTACCTAATCAATTATTTTTTATTTGTTTTTATTTAAAGTAAAAACTACTAAGTAGGTACATATGAAATATAATGCAGAAGACGCTGGTTCAATCCCAGCCCTGGGTTCCAGACCAGAGACCTTGGTCACTGTTTCCTTTGTCTGTGACATTTAATTAAATTTATACATTTTAAGGCAAGTAGGTACCTAAACCTTTTCTTGGAAAATTAAAAAGTAAGTTCTAGCCTACTTGCACCAAATAGAGTAAAAAGAATTTCTTACCTACACGGAAAAAAAAGCTTTGAGGATATTCTCAATCCAAGACATTATTATTATCTTGGAAATATTTCCTTAAGGTTTCTAGTTGACTACGTAACCCCTAATAAAAGCATATGTAATAGCATAGAGAAATAATAAGCTTTATAGAGTTCTCACTCCATACAACTGGTTATTAGCCCGCAACCTTGACTTATTGAAGGCTAGACGACTAAGGGGTTGAGGGAGGAGCGGGCAGAGGGCGTGAATAAGTACCAAGGTTTTACAACGGGTGCCCTAATCACACCTTTTGCCCGCTCCTCCCTCAACCCCTTAGTCGTCTAGCCTTCAAAAAGTCAAGGTTGCGGGCTAATAACCAGTTGTATGGAGTGAGAACTCTATAAGGCTTATTATTTCTCTATGGTAATAGGTACACTATAGGCGCTTTGCTACAAGTCATAGGTAAAAGCTTTATAGAAAACCTCGTACTTACACAGAACTTGTGGTTGTATTTACTAAACCTAACTGGAAAGTTTCCTTAAGAAATCTTTTGCTTCAATTGTAGAGGAGTTTCAAAGCAACTATAAACATATTTACCGGCTCTAAGCTGTAGGTAAGCTTCTTACGCCCAAGGCGACCGTTATACAGCCTTCGGTGCATTTTCACAGCGAAATGAAACGCATCATAGGTTATGTAAATGTTCAAAAAACTTATTAGGAATCGCCATCTATGAGCATGTAAAGATCTGCAGGGAGTGCAGGGTACGGTGTGTGAGCAGGACATATTACACCCGTAGGTATCTCGCTCGCACACCGGACCGGCAAGCGGTCCGCACATGGTTCGCATCAGTATGATAACCGTGTTAGCACTTTTGCACTTATTGTTAGAACTTAACTGCTATGGTGGCAGACGATAAAAACCCGACTTTAGGCTAGCAGGTGGATTTAAGGTAACACACGTGATATCTCAAGAAGTTTGGATACAAAAAAGTTGAAAAAAGAGGCCAAGTAGGTAAGATTCGGACTCGCACGTAAAGGTTCCGTACTTTCATGGTGCTAGTTCAATTGGAAGATTCGGAAGTACGTATCTTTTGTTTTCTGAAAATGAATACTAGTAGCTTTTTGTACTGCAACCTAAATCTCCAGTTTTCGGATTTATTCCTTTACATATGCTAGCATACTATCCATGCAAAATTTCATAATTCTAGGTAGCCGGACTAAATACCCTATAGGTTTTTAACTACGATTTAAACGAACGATATTTTTAAATGATTTCTGGACACTATTCAATATACTCTATGTTCTGGACTTAGGAGTTTGATTACAGCTTACAGGGGCATCAGACTGAAGAGTTTCGTATTAAGTTTATCTTGAGACCTTTACGCGTTGTTGAGAAAAGCGTTTTGACAGAAGGACATGTTCACGAGAATCATGAGTGATCCTATAAAGAGACCCGCTTTTCCTTTTGAGTTACGGAACCCAAAAAACGGGCTCTTAGAGCATTACAAAAACTTTGATCAATGCCCTCATGAATAGACTACACAATAAACAACTTTTGACTGCTTCTCGGCGTATGTTGCACGAACTTATCCACGTGACATAGCTTGCCGTCACTTTTTAGGATTACATTAAAAGAAAACAAAACTGAACTCAAAGCACTGCTTGTGTGTCAGTCTGTCTATCACAGCCAATTTGTTCTGCAACTACAGTCCATCGGATTAAATTAATAACAGATTTAATTTTTTAAGCATAATGTTTACTGTGTCCTATGTGAGCGAATCAACGCGAACGCGAAGCGGCGCTAATAAACAAACAGTTGACGGTATTTGAAGTGTCCTACGTAGCTAAACAAAACACGAACGCGAAGCGGCACGGCGCGAAACGAAGCGAACGCGATCAGTTTGTTTGATATTTTCGCGCGAATCAGACATCTTCCATTCGCCCACGTAGGACTTAGCCTGGAATAAGGGAAAAGAATAATCCACTGCCTCAAGTGAGACTTTTCATTTATTTCTAAACATTGTGGTATCGTTAGCAGACGTTCTGCTTTAGCGGCCACTTTCAGGGTAAATTAAAAAGACTATCTGCTAACTATTTATATCGTGCCGTCGGACATATTAATGAAAATGCGCGTCGTGAGAATGGGAACCCTTTTCGAATTGTTAGTGGAAACATAGTCCAATATTGACCATTCAAAACCTTAAAACCCTTCTCTCCGAAACATTTTGAAAGTAAAACAGGTCTTCGTTAAGTCTACGGTCCAGCGTGAGTCGGTCTTAAAAACAAAACATTGTTAACGTTGTCTATACTAATGTATGTCACGAGTTCGACTCACAAGCTAGTTTTTTATCTAGTCATCCGTATTCTAAATATACAGAGGTGATATTTAATGCAGAAACCACGAGAAAACCAATGCAAGCCCAATCTCCAAACACGTACAACAATGACCAATCTTGAGCTCAAGATATACTAGATGATAGTATTCGTAGAGCTTATATAAGAGGGCAATTAGGTTATGAGTGCAAGGACATTAGCTGGCCAATCAAAATACATTACGATTAGATTTTGGGACAACGTTAAACCGGTCGGACGTCACGTTTTTACAAACACAGTTTTTTGAATATGGGATACATTAAAAATATAATAAAATAAACCTACATTTGTTAGGGTGCTACACAGATTGATTGGTGTGGTTTGGCTCATATAAAATCAAATCGATTCGTTGAAATGATGTCGATCGATGGCGGTGTGGTAACACCCTTAGTATTAGGAGTCCTTTTCAAATTAAATCAGCATTATTATTAATTTGAGTGACCTCGTTTAGCAATGGGCTAGAATGTCATAAAACTCCTAAAAATTAGTACTTTGGCGCTATTATTTCATAAAATCCTTATTAAAAGTGATGTTTTTGGCCCCGGTTTATAATAGTAGTTTATGTAACTGTTACGTAATAGGGGTCCTTAAAACACGAGTGTGGTTTTATGAAACGAACGAAGTGAGTTTCATAATAAGATCACACGAGTGTTTTAAGGCCTAATTACTTACAGTTGCATACACTGCTTTATCTACACACATATTATAAACCCGAAATGATGATTGAATGACTGCAATTGCACGGATTGCACGCCATCGCCATGACCAACTCGATTGTGTCGGCGGTCGGGCGGCGCATGCCCGCACCCGGATTTTCATAATGATATCGAATTTTTGCTTATTATTTGATAATAATAACATCGTTACAGATAAGACATTTGTTCTAACTACTAACGAAACAATCAATTTTTATGGTGGTTATAACGTGCGGGTTTTGAACGCATCATGGAGGGTTTATGATATGGGTGTAGATAAAAACAAGTTGTTTTTCTAAACCAACGACGCGTGTCCAATTGGGTAGGTATACATATTCAAATTAGCCAAAGATTCCCTTACAATGGGCATTTCTGTCGTTATTGTCTAATTTCATACATATAAATGTGTCATTTGTGGCTAAATTGAAAAATAAGTGGACAGATTTAGAGAATAGGTACATCATTCCATTCAAGTTAAATAGATAGTGGAATTAACCATTCCAATGCGAAAATGTTATAGTTTAAAAATAAGTAAAGATTTTCTAATTTTATATCTTTATACGAAGATATATTTTACTTCAATAAAGACATTTTACTTGAATAAAGATCACTTTCTATATAGGCAAATTGTTTTCGTTATATACAAAACATAAAGCTCTATACATACAAAACAATATTGTTTTGACGAAGAGGATTTGTGCGCAAGAGCCACGTTCTAAATACAAATGTGACTTTTTATGATAAACGTTTTGATAAAAATCTAATGTCAAACTTCGTTTACAGAATCAATTCGTGATCAATTCAAACACAACCGATTTCTTTTCTGACGGGCAGTTATTATTTTGACGTTTGACATTTCTATATTTAAGAAGCCCCATCCGATAATTATCCCAAGTCGACTACCAATTTGCCTCATATCTTTTGAACGTTTTGTGATGATTTGTTTTAGTGTGGGTGTGTAGTGATGAGAGACTTTTGTATTTGTGTGCTTAGTATTTTATGTATTTTTATATATGTGCTACCCCGTCCCCCTCAGATTTTAGCCGATTTTTTGTTTGAAAAGATGAGCCGAAGTCGCCTTCTTTGTTTTGAACTTATATGGTCGTTCCGTACATCGAGAGAGAGAGAAGACGGCGCTTATGCAAACGTATCGGATACGTCGTGTCAAACTCAATTTTTTTGACAGATTTACTTTGAGTTGTACCCCCCTGCTATTATTCAAGGAAACCGCAACAATGACACTGACAACCGTGACAATTTATCATTAAAATTATTGCCAGTGTAAGAAAATAGTTCCAATGAAATTCCGCAACATGGCGCATGGTAATTCCTGGTCAGGGTTTACACTAGTAGGTATATATACATACAGTCAAAAAGCTTTTCTTATTCAAAAACCTTCACTGTGGCGTTAATATAGCGTAGCATTTTAGTTTTAGAGTATGTCAGAAACCGGTGGATTTCTATTTCGGATCTTCGAGACAAAACATTGAGATCACGAAAATATAACTAATTCCCGCCATACAAATTTAGATTTTCCAAGGACCAATGTAGATCTATGTCAATTTGACACTTACTTTCTTCATTATTGCTCGCCCACGACTTGTGTGTGTCGCGCGTCGCGCGTATTTAAGAGTCCGGTAACGATTTGAAAACGAAAATCGCTAATAATGACATTATGCACATGAATCGCATTTGGTAAGATACTTTGAAGTCTTGAAGATAGTTTAGTGAGGACGTTGATTCATGCAATTTTGTCGCTTTATTATGAATTATAATTTTTTACAGACCTTTCCAAAAATATCATCTTCAACTTCAGCAATTTTTCATAAAATTTATCTAGCTAAACCTACTCTCCTTTAAAAATATATATGAAGATGAAAAAAACTGTTCCACTTATTCCTCTGACGACTCGTTTTTCAACATAGTGTATTGATATTTGATATATTTTACATACTAGTATAACTTAATTTTAATCAATATAATCCTTACTCTTTTCACCACTCCAAGCAAAAATCGTGAAACAGGCGTTAGATTAGGGTGAATTATTTATGAAAAAAGCGTTTTACTTATACAATAAAAAAATAAACGTGCTTTCAAAATATAAATACAATCTAATGGTAGTTTTGTTAGTTACTGCAAAATAGTATCAAAAAGTTGAGCGAAATCGAAAAATGTTCACCGGACTCTTAAACACGAGTAAATCAGCTTATGCCGGAGTCGGCCTGTATTTTATAGGTCCATGGTAGCTACATAAGGAAAATAAAGATATAACGTCGTGTGAAATTGTGCTTACTTATGGTGCCATTGTTGTCTCAACATCACATAAATATAATCGTACGAGTAATGTCACAACCGTATAAACTATACCTTGTGCAATCTAATAAGCGGTTTTTGACACCTGTCATCTCAGTACATTTTATAACCTAAAATCGATTTTAGGCTATAAAATGTACTGAGATGACAGGTGTCAAAAACCGCTTCTTAGATTGCACAAGGTATAACAACTACCGCCTACATTTCCTACGATGCTCAACTTTGCCTGCCTTGAAATACATGGTTTTATTTATCAAACCGATATCTATTTCTTATTCCTGAGATAGCCTTTCTCCCATCTCAGGAATAACATATAAATAGCTGTTTTGTAAAGAAAACCATGTTTTTCATTAGTTAGTTATTTTGTGAAAATAAATGGCTCTGCCCATTGGGGCAATTTAGCCAATATCAAAGTAGTGGCGATAAATATACGGTCGATTAAAAGTTATAAAAGCTTTTAAAGCTTGACTTTGTACGGTGAAACAGCTTTTTGTAAAGTGATGCCTAGCTGTATTTTGCAAAGAGCACGTGGCGATCAACCACGGAGTTAACATTCGATGATCAAAACATGGTAAGACACGTTTTGAGACTAGTTTTTCATTATCTGCACCACTTATTCGATAGATCACTGCACAATACGCTATCAATATTACACACTGAACAACTTTAGTGAGCAAAAAACAAAGAATTATCCCCAAGATCAAACGGCCATGTTGGAATTCGAATGCAAACCTCCCATGTTTTTCATTCGTCATTAATAAAAATTGTAACCTCTAAACAGTTAACACACCTATTGATTTATACCATGACGATGGTACATAAGCAAACGGCCCGTCTGATGGTAAGCAGCGACCGTAGCTTATTATCCAGAGGTGTCACTGCGTGAGTTGCGTGTAAGAGGGTTCAGTGTTGACGGAGATCCAAGAGGATCCCTTGTCGTAAACACACTGCATCTTTTTTGAGCTATACAGGGTATTTCCATTTCCTGTAATAAATGCGATAAATTAAAACGTAGATTCTACTCCTCAAACAATAACATTTTTGTTCAACAACTTTAAAAAATATGTAGATTTTGTAGATTGTTCCTTTTTCATACAAACTAAATAGTATTTTCAATGTATGTTAATGTCTAATAGGGATGATAACACATGTTGAATTAGGCAATAAAATTTAGTTGATAGGATGCAAAATGATCAAAATATCCAAATAAAGTAAACATAAAAAAAATCTATTGAAATGGTTCAAAGTAATCAGGCTTCAAAATTTCAATTTGATTTTGAATTTTGAAAGTACGAAATTTAAAAAACCAATGATACTATTCGATTTCTAATATTTTATTGTGAAATAAATACAAAACGAATCGAATGATACCACGCATAGAAAAAAAAACATCTAGCCTATTGACATTGCTTGTCAGTCTTGTAAGTCACCCTACAGACATAATCAATTTCGGAATACATTGCGTGTTCGAATAAACTTTAAAATGTCCTTAAACTCAAACCAAAACTCATTTTAAAAGTTGATGAACAAACGTTGTCCGGTTTGAGGAGTAGAATCTACGTTTTAAGTTATTTCTCCTATTACGGGAAACACTCGGTATGGGAAATTATCACTTTTGTAATATTCATAAGGTATTTTTTGTATTGTTTTGATTTAGTATGGTAGTCTTGAGAATTCGTATGTATGCGATAAACAGCACTCTAGTGATAAGACCGTCTCGTTGTCTGCCTCTACTACGAGTATACTTTGTTTACGACTTAGGGTGGATTGCAACGCGCACAATTAACGTACTCATCAACGTTAAATATGGCAACGGAGCTGTCATCCCACAGTAAACTGTTAAACTTTTAATACAGGATTTTTTAACGGTGATGTTGACGTTGACAGACAATTTGGTGCAACCAGCCCTTAGTGTCATTCATGTATTTAATTCTCTTATGTTTTAAGTTGTCAATGATCTCTTTATACCGCACGGGCCCTTTAACTCAAATAATAAAACTTTTGTTAAACAACTTAAAAAATATCTTCAGATTGTCTCTTTTTCATACAAACTAATAGCCAAGTCTGTCATATTCAAAGAAATTTTTGCGGGAGAGGGGAACGTCAAATCACCTACCTATATGACTATTCGTATAAATTATAGCCACGTCAGATAAACGTCAGTCCATACAATAAATATGACTACTGGTCGTATGTTTTCGGCAGAGGGGTACGCCGGGCAATGGCCGCTCCGATTAGTTGAATGCTCAAAGATTTTCAATGTACGTTAAAATCTATCTAATTGACATTGTTTGCCAGTGTTACCCTACAGACATCAATTTCGCAATACATTGCGTGTTCGAAAAAACTTAAAAGCTAACTAAAAATTAAACTATAGTTAGGCCAGAGTTTGTTTCACAAGCATAGAGAGAGAGAACCATACTGTCTTTTTCTAATGCTAGTACTCTCACTACTAAAAAAGGGATGGGTATAGTACGTTACTCTGACTGTTACTGCGCTTTTTGGTTTGCCAGACTATATAACTTATTTTTAAAGTCGCTAAACAAACGTCTATTTTTAGGAGGATAATCCACATTTTAATTTTTTGTTTTGGTTACAGGATCCACCCGGTATTTGCTATAGAATAGCTATGGACTATGAAGAATGGGGAAACCATGGATATGGACATGGAATTATTTTCACTTTCCGGATTATATAGAAAAACAACTTGTTTTTGTAAAGAACCGATAAACAGGAAGCTACTAAGTTTCAGTAGATATGGGTAATTATAATTAATGTCTCTAATTCATGTTCTGATTTTGACGGAGATCTTCTTTTTTTTTAAATTGAAAATTGAAATTATTAAGGTTCAGAAATAAAAAAATTTCATAATAGTTTACGAAGTGCAACAAAAAGGTCGACTTTAGATGATTATATTGTTCAATTTCAGATAATTTTCTCATACATTTAAAAATATTTTCACTTGGAATTTCGGAAGAATTTAATAAACGATCTTAATCTACGATTTTGGAAGAATTTAATAGACTATTTTATTCCACGATTCCGGAAAGACGATCTTATAAAAAACTTACCGATCGCCATCGCGAGGAGCGCGCATCGCAAAAGAGACATGCTTTCAACGGGTAGACTAGACTATGAATTAGAAGCAAGCGCGGGCGCAGGCGTATTCTGCGAGTTCTGTGACGTCACGTGTACATCGTACGTGAAACAGAAGGTACACTTCGTTTAGGGCGTCCGCTAGCTGGCGCGGTTGTGCAGAGCGGGCGCTCGCGCGTGGGTTCAAACCAACAAAAAGTCCGTAGACGCGTCTGCGCCAGTTTTGTTCTAACTGACAAGCCGATATCGTCAGGCGGGCTGATAGCGGTGCATGGGCCCCCTTAGGCACTGGTCCCACCGCGAGCGAGTAAACTATGACCTATCGGCTATTTTAAGAAACAAAATACTCGCTCCCGTGTAAACCAAAGAGAGACAAATATCATCGTTGGGCGAGCATAGTTCATCGCTCAGCGATGATAGTTTACTCGCTCGCGGTGGGACCAGAGGGGGCCGATTTTTGGCAGTCGGACGCTCGAATTCAAAAAATTCAAGCTCGAAAATAATTACACACAAAAGTTTGTCGCCAATTTTTCGCATGGAATTAATAGTTTAAATAATCATGATTTTAAATTTCCATCACTGTTATTTTTAAAACTTAACTTCATCGTTTTATTCAGAGTTTTAAATATCACTTTCGAGTGCTCGAATCTCAAAAATCACCCCCCAGTGCCTTAGCGCGGCTCATAGTATTTTACACGATTTTCACCCACCGCACGCAACCGCAACAGCTAGCGGACGCTCTTAGTTAGTAGATGAGTCCTGCCAAGTGCCAGCTTTACCGCTTTATGAGGATGATATTTTTTGACTCCGTAAGTGTACCTACTGTTCAGAGCCGGTTGGTGAATTTATAATATAAGATGTATCAAAAATAGCGGTGCTACGTTTAAAAGCTTAATTGGTAACGTATCGTGACTATAAAAAAGGAGTTTCTTTTTTTTAACTCAAAAGAATAATTTATTTGGGTCACGTCATCCCAGCCGGCCAAGCCTCCATAAAAAAATATTTTTCTTATGTTCTCATAATTAGAATATGATACTAATAATACTCGTATAATCAAAATCGCAAAAAATAAACAATAGAAAAAAGTGTATAGGTACCTACATCAATGCGCGCGAGATCAATCTATGTTTAGATATTTGTGACCACCTTGGTCGCTCCGATATATCTCGTGGCGACTGTACGACAGACAGATAAAGTCGACTGTATACACTGTCGCTGTGTACTGTTAATTTTTAGTCTGTTTACAGTGTAAATAAACAATCAAAATGAAAAACGTGTTTCAATGAAACGTCACTTTTAATATCTAAAACCTACTTACTATACCCTATCCATCCTTATAGTTAGGGAGGCGAGGTAGCTAAATGGCGTAATTCAACGGCGCCGTCGAGACCTATCAAAATCGAAAGATAAAATAATTTCGAAAAGAAAAGCTCGTATGGCAAAAACCATTTTAGCGGTGGGTTTGGCGTGTACGGTTTTTCAAAAATGTTAAAAAAAACAGTTACTTGGGCATTCTCGAGCGCGTCAGATATTCATACTACGTATGCCCCGAGTGCCTCTGATAACAACGGTATACTAATCTGCCGGTTTGCGTGGTGGGGGTAGGCATATAAAGTAGTCAAAAATGCAAAAAAAAATAATTTACTCGAGCGTGTCAGATTTTCGGAAGGGGTGTTAAGTAGGCCCCAAGGAAGCTCCCTTTAAAAAAACTGACGATTTAGGCGTGACGATAAGTTGCGATGAATTTTTGAAAATGCAAAAAAAAAGTTCTTTTGTAATACTCGAGCGCGTCAGATTTTCATAGGGGAGGTTTATCTCGGTATCCTGAAAGCATATTTTTTTAATCTGACAAAAATGTTGGTGGGTTCTCTTAATCTGACCGAAAAAGGTTTAACTTTCAAGTCAAAAAGTTTTAACTTTGGACAAAAATGTAAAAACACCTTTTTTGTGTAAAATAAAATTACCTTTTTTGTTTATTTAAACTTTTTTTGTAAAATGTGTCGTTCGCGACTTATATGCCGTAACGCGTTCTTAGGAAGACGAAATGGCTCCTCCAGACTTCCGGTCATGCGGAAACCGGCAGATTTTGTATTTTTAGTAAGTTTTATATTATATTCTTCAAAACAAAATAAAAAAAAATCGCGCTCGAGAATGCCGGATTAACGTTTTTTTTTTTACAAGTTCGCGACCCTATAACTAGGCGGCGTCAAGGACTTATCGTCAGATTAGTTAAATTTAGTCTTTAATTCGCGACTTATATGCCGTAACGCGTTCTTAGGAAGACGAAATGGCTCCTCCAGACTTCCGGTCATGCGGAAACCGGCAGATTTTGTATTTTTAGTAAGTTTTATATTATATTCTTCAAAACAAAATAAAAAAAAATCGCGTTCGAGAATGCCGGATTAACGTTTTTTTTTTACAAGTTCGCGACCCTATAACTAGGCGGCGTCAAGGACTTATCGTCAGATTAGTTAAATTTAGTCTTTAAACACTAAAATCAACCCCCAATATCTTAAACTGACGCGCTGGAGTATTTCAGACTATCCATTTTTTTTTACTAATCTGATCGTCTATCCTAGGCGCGCGTCACTACATATAGAGCTAAATACTTTACAAGGTTGTTCTATTAGGTCTAAGGTATCTCTCATATCTTAAACTGCCACGCTCGAGTATTGCAGAAAATTCCCCTATTCGCCTCCCTAACTATTATTTGTCGAACGAGCGGAGCGTAAGCGAAGATCGTTCTTACAAACAACAACTGTCACCTGGCTACTGGGACGTCTCGGCATTTGGATGGCTTTTTGATTTAGATAGTTTGTCCGACGATAACTTTAGTAACGATTTTCCGATCTTTATGAAATTTGTTGGGGTTGCAGCAGAGACCAACAAAATTTGCGAGTTCGTATATGAGCTGAATTGAGACGGGGGTTCTGAAATTAGAAGGCCTAAAAAGGTTTTGTAAAGGGGTCCTGTTACTTTGGTCATCATATTTGCTACTTTTACGAGCAAGTATGGTTGAGTTTGGTATCAAACGAAAGGTATTGATTAACACTCTCGTCAAATCCGTATTAACTGCTTACTGTTTCATAACAATTAGAAACATAAAATTGATTTCAAAAATATTTTCAATTATATTTTGATTTTGATGTAAATATTTTGACAACTGACTATTTTTTAAATTTATTAGAGCTTTGGCTGCTAGGGCCATCAGCATACTGACATTAACCCATTAGTTAGAGAGAGTTACCATAGACGCATAATGATGGTGACCGAAACCTATATAGGTGGTCCACAGACGAGAACGACATGTCAAAGCAACAGAGTGAGAGGCATGTGAGAGGTGGATTTAAATTTAGATGAGACAAAAACTGTCAAATCTGAAGCGATTTCGTCGCGGTAAAATTTTGCTCATCAACCGCACAATTTAATATGGACGTTTAGTTCCACCGTGATGGTTAGTTGAGAAAAAATACCCGGGCTATTTTTGGTATTTGTAGTAATTCTACTATTGCACATTTATGGCGAAACACAAGATTCGCGAGTTCACAGTTCGGGGCGAACTACTAGTCTTATCATGTATACAAACACTTTTCAAAGAAATTATCATTCTTTTCTCTGGAATGTTGTTATTATATACTTACTTAAAGAAACCAACCACGTAACCACTGAAAAGTATAATTTTCTTCGATAATCGAAGTAACGGACGAAAAGAACGATGTATTTGTTTTTTTTATTCCACGACGGTGGCAAACAAGCAAACGGCCCGTCTGATGTTAAGCAGCTCCCGTAGCCTATGGACGCCTGCTACTCCAGAGGTGTCACATGCGCGTTGCCGACCCTATACAAAAAGGAGGATTCACTGTGGAGGTTAAAGGAACAAGAGGGTTTCTCGTCGTCAACACAATTGGTCCTCTTTGTGCTCTTTGGCAACCTCACTCACCAGCAGGAACACAACACTATGAGTAGGGTCTAGTGCTATTTAGCTGTGGTTTTCTGTAAGGTACTTCTCCAGTCGGGCTCTGCTCCATATTTGAGCGAGATGACATTCGCTGTGCTGTGACCTACCACACATAGCGAGATGATTTTCGCCACATTTTCGCAGTACCCATACCTTTCTTTTGGACGTAGTTTAAGGACATACCCGTGTCCGGACGTAGTTAAAGGACATATTTACCTGCCCCGGGTCCAGATTGTGGCTGATGTCTGACACATGTTTGTTTACACGATAAGACAAATATAGATAGATGGATAGGGTATAGTATTCACGGCTCTGCTTACACTTTCGCCAGAAAAGGAGGCAACTACATCCAAGAGAGATAAAGTGATATGATATAAGTACCTATTCGTAAGTACATACATTAGATGATATTATTATAATCGTACTACGTATTTGATAAATGACAAACAATCAAGACAATAATGACGTGGTATATTTTTTTCTTACAATTAACATAATGATCAACAAAAAATATCTCTTAAAGGTCACACATGCGATAAAAAACCTATTTCTAAACGTGATACTGATATACTCGTATTGCACCTCGTCTTTGAATTTTCAGCGTTTACACTGGAGAGCAATAAAAACGGGCCTAACGGGCTTTTAACGGAAATCCTTCTGTATTCCGTCCTAATCAAGACTGTGACACATGATCCCTGGGTGGTGCTAAAAGAGTAACAAACTTGGCAGCTGCACTGTCCCATCTGGACCTCGCAGCACCCACTGGAATTTCTTCATCATATACTTTCCCACTACTATTACCACCTGAGAGAACAATGCCTATCTATATTCTACATACATATATACAGTGACGTGTAGCCATACGATAAATAAATAAATAGATTTTTTTACAACTAATGTTGAAACCACGTTTCGTTGCATTTTCGCCACAGTTACGCCATCTGATGGCGCATGCAACTGTTCTGAAATATGGGGAAGTCGCGAAAATAAACATACATGGTAAATGACCCGTTTTTAACAGTAGTTGTAATGTTAGTGACCATGTTAGCTTAAAAATGTGTATTGTTTTTTAGGTCCCGGGGTCTGCAATAAAAAATGAATTGGATTGTGCGTGAAGCGGCCAACCGGGCCAACCCTGAGTGTTGTTCAATGGAGGACTTCAATATCTTGTACAGAGGAAAGCTGAACCTAGGTGCTGGTGATAATAGCAATTTTAAGTCACTATACGACACACAATGTATTAAGAGTCGCCAGGACGCTCGGCAAAAAATTGTAATACAAAGAAAATACAGCCAGATACAGATTTACATACAAAACTTATTTTTGATATATTTTCTTTGTATTACAATGTTTAGCAACAAAAATGAATTACCGACATAGATATGTACTGCTAGAATACCCATGCCAAATTTCGTGGTTCTAAAGCATGTCGTTTTAAAATAAGAGTTGAACTAGGTACGTTTGTATGGGGACGCGAGCGTCCTGGCGACTCTTAAGTTGTCAACATGAAGTAGCACCTAAGGCAAAAATTGGGATAATCGTTTGAGCTCAAGATGGCTGTGACGTACCGTCAAGTCTGGCAACTTTGCCACTTTTCGCAGGTGTTGAAAGGTCATAGTACATTTTTAACCAGAATTCATATGAAACCACTGAAGTATGAATGACGCGACACATAATATATTTATCAACGAGTGCATACATAAGATGGTTTATAAATTAAATGACGGATAATAAGGTTTTACGAGTAAAAAGAAAACTGGCAAAGTTACCTATACCGTGTGGCAACTTTGCCAACTGCATTTTTACGTTGTATAGTAATTTAGTTGTATTTACAATATTAGTAAAGAATATTCAGTATTTAGGATACAATATTTTGGAATTTGATCCTTAATGATATATTATTCCATAAAGAAATACAGCAAAAGTGGCAAAGTCGATCACCCATTTAAGAAAATTTCATAGAAAGTCAGTGAATGTCAGGTGAAGTGGTCAGGGTTGACACAAATGAAAAAATATTAATTATTTAAGTACTTATTTATTTTGTTACATACGAGTAATCAGGTTACATAAGTACTCAGGAAAAACATAAAAGACACCTTAATTAAAATATTATCAAAAACGAAACATAGAAAACTCTTTAAGAGGCCTATCACAGGTCCACTCGTAAATAATTGTGATTACCTAGGTACCTATTTAAACTTGACGATAGACATTTATAAAAGGGCTTCGTAACGAACTGCCTCGTCGCCTCTTAACAAAAGTATTATCGAAACAAAACACTTAGGTATATGTAGTAATTATTACCAATAAAATAAGTATGTCACAGTTAACTTTGAGTTTTCTTTTTTACTTAAACAAAACATACACTCTGTATATGTTATGGACCAAGTGATAAATAGGTCATTATACATATCTGCCTAAGTTCGTAGTTTTTTGGAGATAACTCAAAAACGCCTATACCGGTAATGCTCAAAATATTTTTGGTTGAAAGAATATTAAAAGGTGTATCTTCTTGGTTTTTTTCGTAATATTTAGATTTACGGTTCAAAAGTTACAGGGGGGGGGACACAATTTTTATGACTTTCGGAGCGATTATTTCTGAAAATATCCACTTAATCAAAAAATGTTCAAAGAAACCTCGGTTATTTGAACATTGTTATTTTTAGAGACCTATCGATTGATGTGCATCATGTCGATATTTTTTTTTGCAATTTCTCTACAAAACTAAGAAGCTGCACACACAATACACTTTATGTAAAAATTTGATAATGATACGTGTTATAGTTTCCGAGTAAAATAGCTGTGACATACGGATGGACAGACAGACAAACGGACATGACGAATCTATAAGGGTTCCGTTTTTTTGCCATTTGGCTACGGAACCCTAAAAAGTATCTATCTTATGAAAAATGTAATTTAAATTTTTTGCTTGTGTACCAACCCTAGGCCGCTACAAAACATGGCAAAGCTGCCCCCCCATATTAGTCGGCGTGGTCTGGTGACTTTGCCAAAACAATTATCGGACTCAATTCAAACACTACGGCATTTATAAGGTAATCAATTCATTCCTTACCATTTAAATAACATAATATCTAAAATTTACGTACCTGGATGCGTTGTTTATACTCTAAACTTTTTAAAGTTCTTGAGCACTAACTTTTATGATTATGTGAGTGACGAATTTGGAACTGAAATGGTAAGAAAATGGTTGCCGTGGTGTTGTCTCATTCATAATAATTTTGCCAATTGATAACCATATTTTCTACTAAAAGTAGGCACAACACTAAAAAATATACGTTGTCGGTGGTATGAAAGGATTACCTTATGCACTCTGCTGGTGGCAAAGTCAGTAACCCTTGGCAAAGCTGCCAGACTTGACGGTATTTAGAATAGTTTTTGTTTTTTGCTCATTTACGTAGTGCGTATTATTGATAGCTTGTAAGCATGTAACGAACAAGTAGGCAGCTAATGGAAAATTAGTCTCAAAACGCGCTTCATCATTTCAGCCTTTTTATCACTCACTGAGCGTAGGCCTCTCTTTGTGTACCTTATTGCCACTTGTCCTGAACCAACTTCATTTCAAAGTGACCCGCAACCTTCCGAATGTCGTCTACCCATAAAACTAACGGACGCAAAACGCACTTAAGGCCGTTCCTCAATTCGGACAAGCCACGCCCATCCGTTAGAGACACGTTTATGGCTCCCGTGCACGAAAGAAAGAGATGCTGCGCTCTTAAGGCTCAGACTTTTTGACCAAACTACGATAAATAAGCGAATCTATAGAGTTTTGTCTGATTTTGCTTCTGTGACTTTTTAGATAAACCAGAATACCATATTTTTTACTTCGTTATATTGCTTAATCTCTTATAGTTTACGTATGCTAAGGAAAATAAGGGAAAAAAAGGACCCAACTTCGGATTTTTTTTATATCGAGGCAACTTTCAGCAATCGTGTTTCGGCTTGTGCCAAATACAAGAGTATATAGCCTAGTAATATATATTCGAAAAGAAATTCAGTCCCTTTTCCCGTTTAGTCACTAGAGCGTTTGGAAAAACCTATAATTTTTCAAAGCAGCCCCTTAACCACCCTTTAGTTGAACAAACGGTTATCCGGGGTCAAAGCTCGTGAATTTTTTTCGAATGTACGAATATGGCGTTAAAAGGGTCAATTATTTCAATGCATGGCTTGTATCTGTGGTATACACTCACCATCAGGACTGGCTAGTACGAAGTTGCGAAGCGCCATCGAACTGAGTATAGTAAGGAACGACAATATGATTTGCAACAATACTGACCAGAATGGCATGGTCGAGAGAATTTACCTCGACGTGTTACGCACCTCGTGGTTGTGGACGAACTGGTGACGGTAGCGGGAACACCGAGGTTGGTAACGGGAAAAACTCTTACACAATAGGTAGGTATGAAAAAAAACAATGGTTGGTCAAGAGGTAAAGTTTTGCTAAGGAAACAATCTAGTTTTAATTGACAAAGGCAAAGAAAAGATTTACCCTTTGAACGCCAAGAGCCATTAAAGTGGTCGAGTACTGGCGTGCCTACCATGCCAACGACCACTAAAGTGGCTATGGCAGACGCTGTCAAAGCAATTTTACTGTTGACAGATAAGGTTTAAATTCGTTTCTCACTAGTTGCGATGTTGGCGCGTATGCCACATTTTGATGCGAGAGAGAAAGCGTTCAAAAGGTTAAGGATACTAAAGGTTAGGAATCAGAATACTAATTATCGCAAGAGTATCAAACACTAGATAATTTTAAACAAAAAAAGAACCGACTTCACTTAGGATCCGCTATTCCAAGAGGAAGTGGCCGAGTTGCTGTAAAAAATAGTGAAATCACTATAGGTGTGCCTATAATAGTTGAAGAGTTCCCTCGATTTCTCCAGGATCCCATCATCAGATCCCGACTTGGTGACAATGGGACCATCTAGGGGTTATACCTGTTCGATTCAAAAAAAAATTTTGAAAATCGGTTCACGATTCACGGAGATATGGAGTAACATACATACAAAAAAAAAAAAAAAATTATGATAAAAAAAAAAAAAAATTCAGTCGAATTGAGAACCTCCTCCTTTTTTGAAGTCGGTTAAAAAATAATGGCAACTCCGGTTTGCCTATTAAAACATTTTTGACACGCTGACAGGCTAATGAAATGAGCCAATATTTTGTTTAAATCACGACGGTGGCAAACAAGCTTACGAGTCTTACGACCCTAATTGTAAGCAGCTACCATAGTCTATGGACGCCTGCGGCCCCAGAAGTGTCACATGCGCGTTGCCGACCCTTTAATCGAATTTAACAATTTACTCATGAATAATATCACTTGACCAGTGGTCATACTCATTGTATGGACTGACGTTTATTTGACGTGGCTATTTTAACGTTTCCCATACATTTGACGTTCCCCTCCCCCGCAAAAAACGGCAGACTTTTTCCGATAGAAATGAGAGCGCGTCTCGCATCCGGTTGGTTTAATAATCAAAGATACACCACGACACTACTCTTTCTGGATAAACTTTAATATACATATAAGGTGAGAGAGTTTTAATTTACTAAAAAAAACTCATAATTATATAACTTAATAAAATGACTTAAAAATCTGTACATATTTACAGGTAAAAAACTGGCTCAAGTTCGGATGCCGACGGGAGGGTGCCCAGAGGGCTGGTGGAGTTGCCACACGGAATGGCTGAATTCTATGCGCTGGGCAAGGAAAGCGCCAGCCCTCTGGTCACCAGTAGCATCTTTGAGGCGTTCCCTGAGTTGCCTAAAAATTGCATCTCCACCCCAAGCGGCACAAACATGTGTCTAGAATCGATCGCTGCATATTTGTGCCGCTTGAGGCGCTCGGCCGGTTTGGCAGCCGCTCCAGCCGCAGACGGGGTTCTTGGGTGACGGGAAGGCGCATATAAGGTCTAATCAGAATAATTAAGTAACTAAAGGATCTATTTTGATAGGTTTCCACATACATAACACAGGAACTAATAAAGTGGCTCGGTAATAGGTTAAGTGGATTAAGCTACGCCGATATTAACTAATTGGATCAAGTTCGTTACAAACGGACAAATATCCTAGTAATATTATAAACTATAAAATGTAGCCAATATTCTCTTAACAATAAAGTCGTTTCCAGCTCATTAGAGTCATTAGGAACACTCTACCCGCTTAGCTACTTTTGCTGCTGACTGTACTACGGTTTTAGAGCATTTTATAAAATAAATAAATAGGCAGATGCCCCGGTTGTGGCCACTGTGCCAGTTTTGGCTATTTTTAAATTTATTAAGGTATAGACAAATTTACGTGTATGGTTTATGGTTAATATAAGAGCAAAATATGGCAGTACAGATGGCACTGTCATCTGTCATGTATAAGTTGTCATTCAGCTGTCAGGGGCCATGGAAGAAAGTGGCCAAAACTGGCTCCTGGACCCCTTTCTGACATTTCATTAAAGAAAAAAATAGATCCAATGCCAGAATCTTAACAGCGGAGATTTATATAAATAAAGTAATATATTTTCACTGACTTAGTACAAAAAGAGTGTCATGATTCCTTATTGGCACAAAATGGCGGACGTCTGAACAAACAAACTCTCCTTAAAGTGGCCAAAACCGGGGCATCTGCCCTATTTTTTGAATAAAAAAAACTTATGTTAGGTAAAACAAACGGTATATTAATTAAAACATGTCTACTTGTTATTTAAAATACTGAAATAACATTTAGATAATAATCGCTGCCTTGAAACACTGCTCTTATTAACTGTTTATCGTTACTTAGATAACAGGCAAGTTTTATTTGTATTTCGCTTAGCATTCCTTCTTGTGGATAAAAATATTCAGGTCATTTTAAGACGGAAAATGATTTGCTTGCAATTATCACACAGATAACCTAAAGATCATAAGTACAACACGAGGTCACCCACGAATTTATTCACCACACATTGGTGATCCCGTACTAATTTTGTATGAGAGCGCGACCGCTTATTTTAGTCGAGTTAACGTTTTTGATCATTAGATCATTACATTACTCATGTGAATTGAAAATATCCACAAAAATTAAGTTACAGGGGTAAACCTGGATTGTTATACTACAAATTGGTGTAGAATACTATTGAGATTTGCTGATCGAATCGTAGAAATTTACGAATAAAATTGCGCTTATTTGTGGAGACCTCGTGCTCCCTGTAAAACCTTAATGATGAGGTGTCTAGTCTGTGCAATATCATTATATCACGGCGAAGTCTTTAAAATGTTATATCTACTGATGACAACAATAAAAGTAACAATAACAATAAATAAAAACTGAAAATAGATGTCATATACTTCAGGAAAATGATAAAAAATAATTTGATTTGCTCCTACTTAAAAACTATAAAGGTAAATGCAGTGCTCGTCACTGTGTCACTCTTTAAACTTAAGTCATTCGCAACAAATACCAGCAGAGTGTCAACTATTGGGTATTAGCGTGTCAAACACGTTTACCTTAAACGGCTATTAGACATTGCAACCTGCAGGGCCCAATCTGTTGTGTACCCTGCCTCTCCCTACCCCTCCTTCAGCTCCCTACCTACCCTACCTTCAATTACACCTTCCAACCTGACAGATTAGGTTGCAATGTCTAATACCGCTTTTATAGTCAGACTGGTAGTTTCTAAAATTACTCTAAGCTATTTGTGCCTCAACGTCAAAATTGACATTCCACCCGCGGTGTGCGGTCAGATGAACATCTGCGTTGCGTGCGATAACTGCAACTTTACAGCCTAGCGTGACGTAAAATGAATAAAACTCACCAGTGGCCATGTTCCCCGTCAAAAGATCTGCGTGAAACTGTCTCAAACGCCGGGAAGCCAATGAAACGCATAATTGCATTAGTCTTATCTCTTTACGAACCATAATCTATTTACATGGACTGTCAAACGATATTCGACCTTGCTTCTATTGTAAGTAGAGTTATGTAATTAGTATATGGGCTATGAAAGCTATTAACAGCTGTGTCAACAGAACAATCACATATATATACAAGTACAGTCACCATCATATACAGTGTGTTTCTGTAATAGGAGCACTAAATTAAAACATAGATTCTACTCCTCAAACTACAAAACTTTTGTTCAACAACTTAAAAAAAATATGTATTTTGTAGATTGTCTCTTTTTCATATAAACTAAATAGTATTTTAAATGAACGTTAAAATCCGTCTAATTGACATTGCTTGTCACCCTACAGACATGTCATAGTCAATTTCGGAATACATTGCGTGTTCGAAAAAACTTTAAAGTGTCCTAAAAATCAAACCATACGTTATTTTTAAAAGTCGCTGAACAAACGTTTCCTGGTTTGAGCACTAGAATCTACGTTTTAATTTATTGCTCCTATTACAGAAACACACTGTATATTGGAACGGCCAAGGTACTCAAAAATATTTCAACACGCACTTTTTCGTCTTGACAATAGAGGCGTTGTTCAGATATTTGTGACCACCTTGGCCGCTCCGATATATCAGATGGCGACTGTGCATAGTATAGTGTTTCTATTGCGGTTCGGTCACCTGCACCGCTGATATTAACCAAACTCTTAGGGGGGATTAATACATAATCATCATCCCCCAAGCGTTAGTCAAGGCTTTCGCCTCATTGAACCTGGGGTCCGCTCAGCCACCTAATCCTACGAATTGGCATAGGCTAGCGCTAGGTTTTACGAATGCGGGTGCCATCTGACCTGACTCAGAGGGGAAACTGGGCCTTAATGGGATTTGGGATTAAATCGAGTTTCCTCATTATGTTTTTTAACCACGCCAGTGACTGGTAAATATGTACCTATATATATGTATAGGCACAGACTATATACTAAGTATACAGTGTGTTTCTGTAATAGGAGCAATAAATTAAAACATAGATTCTACTCGTCAAACTACAAAACTTTTGTTCAACAACTTTTAAAAAATATGTATTTTGTAGATTGTCTCTTTTTCATACAAACTAAATAGTATTTTCAATGAACGTTAAAATCCGTCTAATTGACATTGCTTGTCACCCTACAGACATAGTCAATTTCAGAATACATTGCGTGTTCGAAAAAACTTTTAAGTGTCCTAAAAATCAAACCATGCGTTATTTTTAAAAGTCGCTGAACAAACGTTTCCTGGTTTGAGGAGTAGAATCTACGTTTTAATTTATTGCTCCTATTACAGAAACACACTGTAGGTAATACATACAAAAAACTCATTGGTACGAGCCGGGGTTTGAACCAACGACATCCGGATTCAAATTCAGACTTTTTACCGCCAATCAGGCTAACTACCAACTTATTTAGCTTTATATACGCGATTCTAAATTAAATCAAAATAGCTAAACGAAGAGGCCGAGGAAGACCAAGACGTGCATTTCTAGACCAAGCCAAAGAAAAAGCCAACATAAGGACGTATCAAGAGCTAAAAACATTAGCGGAGAACAGCACGCCTAGCACATGATTGACACGTCAGTATCTCGCGCGAGAGATAGTCATCCGTCCTTTTCGGACTGTGTCAATTAGAAACAGACGGGTAGTCTATCTCGCGCGCGAGATACTGTCGCATCAGTCATGTGGTAAGCCTGCGTGCAGGACAGAATGGCGATTTCTCCACCGACAAGAGCAAGGCTCTTAAAATTATGATGATGAATGATTAGATGGAGCTAAATACTTGGAGCCTTAAAAAGTTCTTAGACTATGGCCGTCTACTATATCTTTAGTCTATGGTACTGAGATGACAAAGGTATAGCATGACTTACGTTGTCAAGCGACTCCCCATACTTCAGGCGCGACTCGAAGTATGGAGTCGCGCGCGACAACGCATGTCATGCTAACTTGCTAAGCCGCCAGTCCTTATCACACTGCTGTAACAGCTGTCCTTTCAGTACACTTAACTTGAAAACTTGGATTTAAAGGTGTGACAAAATAAATATGATAAGATTGATAAGAAATGAAATGATCTCATAATTATCTTATCATCCGGAAGACAGGACTGACTGACCACAGTCTCAAATAGACAAATAATGGAAAATTATATTAGGGTCTTTCCGGCATGAGAAGTGAAGTATAATATAAACCACGACACTTCTTTTACTGGCTACCTGAAGTACTACAGTACAGTACTACAAAACTACTACTAGGTACTATGAAACAAAAACAATCAAGAAATAGTGTTGCAAGAAGTTGTTTCACAAGAAAAGGCATTCATTTATTTTCTATAGTAAACTCTTGATTAGAAATAATTTGATAATAATAATTATAAATGGCTATAGAGTTTGTCCGGGAAGAAAAGTTTCGTGGTTTATATGGGAGCTCATACATTCTTCGACACTTTTCTTTCCAGACAGACAAGCAAGGTGACTCTTGCAATTTTGCTTGCAATTAAATCTGAACAGGCGCCTCGATAATTTACCATTGAGGTTGTCTATTAGTATATATGGCTGAACGTTAAAAAATAAATGACAGCTTCATATTGTCAGTGGGATCGGTAGTAAAATTTTATCACAACATGCGGGAAATATAATGAGTTTTATTAATAGTGAATAGTGATACGAATGATGATTGAAACGGTGTTGTGGCAAAAGGCTGGGACGGACGCTAGTAGGAGTTGTAGTGTACAGTGATGTGGTAGATTTGGACAAGGGTAACGATTGTGCTTCCTATGTGTTATCATATCATATTTGTGTGCATCATGTGAGTTTCCACCAGGGCTTTAAATACCGTTAAAAAGTTGGTATCGTTACAGCTGTCAAACAGATTTAACGTTAAGTTGTTATTAACGTTAAACCATTTACCGTTACTTCTACTACTTTTTACCGGTAAAAAAATTGTAACGTTACCAGCTAATGCATAGAGCTAACGTTAGCTCAAAGGTATCGTTAAATAATTTTAACGTTATTATTTAACGTTAGTAGCATAGCAGCTTATTTAGATACACTGATGGATACCATCGTTAGATATCGAACGAGTGTTCATTCACGTACGACGCCGCCGCGCCGGCGTCCTAGTGAGTGATTAAACCAAATTGAGTTATTAAAAACCGGCCAAGAGCATGTCGGGCCATGTTCAATTGTTCAGTGTAGGGTTCCGTTCCGCTGCCGCTCGTGATGTTTTCTTTTACTTGCGTCGATATTATTATGGTACGGAGATGTAAGATGGTGTTGTAAAATTGTTAGGTATTTCTTTTTTAGGCACGTATTATATTTTTTTGCTTTTTGGCAATGTATTATTTAATGGTTCAGTTGCGCTATTTTTTTTGTAAAAATCGTCGTGGTATGGTAGTAGTTTTTGACTAATTCGGGTGTGTAGATTTAGAAAATAATGTCTGTTTTAAAATCCAAGATGGCGGCCATCGACCTTTTTCGTAAAAATCGTCATGGTAGTCGTTTTCGACTAATTCGGGTGTGCAGATTTCGAAAATAATGTCAGTTTTAAAATCCAAGATGGCGGCCATATACTTTTTTCTTAAAAATCGTCATGGTAGTAGTTTTCGACTAACTTGGGTGTGCAGATTTCGAAAATAGTGTCTGTTTTAAAATCCAAGATGGCGGCCATATACTTTTTTCTTAATTATCGTCATGGTAGTCGTTTTCGACTAATTCGGGTGTGCAGATTACGAAAATAATGGCTGTTTTAAAATCCAAGATGGCGGTCATCCAACTTTTTGTAAAAATCGTCATGGTAGTCGTTTTCGACTAATTCGGGTGTGCAGATTTCGAAAATAATGTCAGTTTTAAAATCCAAGATGGCGGCCATATACTTTTTTCTTAAAAATCGTCATGGTAGTAGTTTTCGACTAACTTGGGTGTGCAGATTTCGAAAATAATGTCAGACTTTTTTCTTAAAAATCGTCATGGTAGTAGTTTTCGACTAACTTGGGTGTGCAGATTTCGAAAATAATGATTGTTTTAAAATCCAAGATGGCGGTCATCCAAATTTTTGTAAAAATCGTCATGGTAGTCGTTTTCGACTAATTCGGGTGTGCAGATTTCGAAAATAATGTCAGTTTTAAAATCCAAGATGGCGGCCATATACTTTTTTCTTAAACATCGTCATGGTAGTAGTTTTCGACTAACTTGGGTGTGCAGATTTCGAAAATAATGTCTGTTTTAAAATCCAAGATGGAGGCCATATACTTTTTTTCTTAAAAATCTTATGGTAGTCATTTTCGACTAATTCGGGTGTGCAGATTTCGAAAATAATGTCAGTTTTTACATCCAAGATGGCGGCCATCCACCTTTTTGGTAAAAATCGTCATGGTAGTCGTTTTCGACTAATTCGAGTGAACAGATTTCGAAAATAATGTCTGTTTTAAAATCCAAGATGGCGGCCATATACTTTTTTCTTAATAATCGTCATGGTAGTCGTTTTCGACTAATTCGGGTGTGTAGATTTAGAAAATAATGTCTGTTTTAAAATCCAAGATGGCGGCCATCGACCTTTTTCGTAAAAATCGTCATGGTAGTCGTTTTCGACTAATTCGGGTGTGCAGATTTCGAAAATAATGTCTGTTTTAAAATCCAAGATGGAGGCCATATACTTTTTTCTTAAAAATCTTATGGTAGTAATTCTCGACTAATTCGGGTGTGCAGATTTCGAAAATAATGTCAGTTTTTACATCCAAGATGGCGGCCATATACTTTTTTCTTAATAATCGTCATGGTAGTCGTTTTCGACTAATACGGGTGTGCAGATTACGAAAATAATGACTGGTTTAAAATCCAAGATGGCGGTCATCCAACTTTTTGTAAAAATCGTCATGGTAATCGTTTTCGACTAATTCGGGTGAGCAGATTTCGAAAATAATGTCTATTTAAAAATTCAACTTCCAAGATGGCGGCCATGTACTTTTTTCGTGAAAATCGTCATGGTAGCCGTTTTCGACTGATTCGGGTGTGCAGATTTCGAAAATAATGTCTGTTTTAAAATCCAAGATGGCGGCCATATACTTTTGTCGTAAAAATCGTAATGGTACTCGATTTCGACTAATTCGAGAGTGTAGATTTCGAAAATAAAGTCTGTTTTAAAATCCATGGCGTTCATGCACTTTTTCTTAAAAATCGTTATGGGTATTCTCGATTAATTCGGGGATGTAGATTATGAAAATAAGAACCGTTTCAAAATCTTAGATGGCGAAAATATACAATTTTGTCATAATCATCATGATAAAAAATGAAATGTATAGCCGCCATCTTGGATTTCAATACTACATTATTTCCGAAATCTAAACACCCGAATTAGCCCAAAATGACTACCATGATGATTTTGACAAAATAGTATTTTCCATTTCGGATTTTCAAACGGTCCTTATTTTCGAAATCTATATCCACGAATAAACAGAAAACGACACCCATAACGTGTTTAAAGAAAAAGTGCATGGCCGCCATCTTGGATTTTAAAACAGACTTTATTTTCGAAATCTACAGTTCTACACACCCGAATTAGTCGAAATGAGTACCATAACGATTTCTACGAAAAAATGTATGACAGCCAACTTGGATTTCAAAACCGATATTATTTTCGAAATCTGCACCCCTGAATTAATCGAAAACGACTACCATGACAATTTTGACAAAATTGACCATTTCCGCCATCTTGGATTTTAAAACTGTCTTTATTTTTGAATTCTAATGCCCCGAATTAATAAAAAACGACTAACATGTCGATTTTTTTGAAAAAAGTGTCCGCTATCTTGGATTTCAGAACAGACATTAATTTTCGAAATCTACACACCCGAATTAGGCCAAAATGACTACCATGATGACTTTGACAAAATTGTTTATTTCCGCCATCTTGGATTTTAAAACGGTCCCTGTTTTGGAAATCTACATACCCGAATTAATCCAAAAGACCCCTAACGATTTCTAAGAAAAGTGCATGAACGCCATGGATTTTAAAACACACATTATTTTCGAAATCTGCACACCCGAATTATTCGAAAAGGACTACCATGACGATTTTTACTAAAAAAGTATATGGCGGCCATCTTGGATTTTAAAACTGACATTATTTTCGAAATCTGCACACCCCACACCCGAATTAGTCGAAAACGACTACCATGACGATTTTTACAAAAAGTATATGGCCGCCATCTTGGATTTCAAAACAAACATTATTTTCGAAATCTGCACACCCGAATTAGTCGAAAACGACTACAATGACGATTTTTACGAAAATGGTCGATGGCCGCCATCTTGGATTTTAAAACAGACATTATTTTCGTAATCTGCACACCCGAATTAGTCGAAAACGACTACCATGATGATTTTCACGAAAAAGTATATACCCGCCATCTTGGAAGTTGGATTTTAAAACAGACATTATTTTCGAAATCTGCACACCCGAATTAGTCGAAAACGACTACCATGATGATTTCAAAGAAAAAAGTATATGGCCGCTATCTTGGATTTTAAAACTAACATTATTTTTGAAATCTGCACATCCGAATTAGTCGAAGACGACTACCATGACGATTTATACGAAAAAGGTCGATGGCCGCCATCTTGGATTTTAAAACAGACATTATTTTCGTAATCTAAACACCCGAATTATTCGAAAGCGACTACCATGATGACTTTTAAGAAAAAAGTATATGGCTGCCATCTTGGATTTTAAAACTAACATTATTAAATTTTTAAACTAACATTAAATTTTCTCCTACTTTTTCTTACTGGCAATACGATACCAATTAAGCCCTTAAAGCGGATAACCAGTATTTTTGTTACACCCTGTATTAATCACAGCCAAGTCACAAACTGTTACCAACCAACAGTCAACACAAAACGTCGCGCAATACCCACCCGCATTCGACTCGAGCGAAATGTGTAGGATTCAAGACTCTCGGCAACGTGTCACGGAGGCCAGTGCACGAAGTGGCAACAATGCGAATCAACTAGCGCCGCGCGGCGCGCGCATTTCTGGTAGGGCGGTGTGGCAACGTAGCATTACTGATCAAAATAGTGTTACTTAGTTAACGTTATTATAATGTGAATTGGGTAACGTTAGCCAGCCCTGCAATGTAAAATAAATTTACCGATAAAAAGTAACGTTAATTGGGTAACGTTACCATAAAGTTATGTTATTAAGTAACGTTACATTTTTACTACCGGTACCAAGGTATTTTTATGGTTTTACCGTTACCTAACGTTATTTTATAATGTGAATTGGTAACGTTTTAAAGCCCTGGTTTCCACTGCTGGTGTTCAACTGTAAGTGAAGCCTATTTATTTTATTTGACTCTTCTTTTTAATATTGTAAATCCAAACCGTAGCATTGGTAGGTAGTTTGCTTTTTGCCCGATCTGTGAACGGAAAGCACAAAGTTTATAGTATTGCCAAAACAGAGCTATTAATCGTCACTAATTCACTATTAAAACGTTAGAAGCGTGTAAAACTAAGTGCGGTCGGTTCCACCAGGTATAAAGTTAGTTGTCAACGCTATAAATATGTATACACTTTTTTATCTCACTCCATTGTAATAAGGTTCAAAAGTGTATACATATTTTAGGCGTTGACTGTACTTACAAACCCCACATCCCTGATGCCCTGAACCTTATTAACGAGAAAAACAGTTGTTCACAGGTGACTAGATAAAATGGTCCAATTGAGCAAAAAGTAGGGGGCGGTGTCTCACTCGCACTCGTTACAATACACATTTTGACTTGTTTGTATTGTTGACTGTATTTTGCAGTGACGTCATTACTTCCTTGATAAAAACGACGTCCCCCTATTTTGAGTTATATTTATTACAGTAAACGTGGACAGTGAATAGTCCTGGAACCCTTGCTATATGAAGCGCACAAAAATTGCAAATATATTACAAAGATACTCGTTATTTCTAGTAATTTCTTCGATTTTGGTACTTATACAAGGTGTGACTGTAAATAGATGGAGAGCTGACCACGTTAGATACTTACCTATGAGTCTTATGTATGATTATGACACAATAATGAGAACGACGAAACTCCTCTAGCCAGTTTGCTATACTTTGCCTTTTTTTAGATCCATATCGGGATATAATATAAGTAATTACATGTTTTAACTCATCTTAAAAAGGTGTAAGTACAGTCGTCATCAGATATATCCGAGCGGTGATCACAAATACCGCAACAACGCCTCTATTGTCAAAGTGATAAAGTGCGATATTTCGGTATCTTGACCGCTCCCATACATTCGTTGGTGACTGTACAGACTACACAGTGAAATGTATTATCTCTGTACGCCCACACTACGTCTCTGATGTTTGATAATCCCGCCATTGCACCGCCCGCGCGCCCCGGCGCGTGCCGCCGCCTCCTGTTTCGAAATGACGTCGGCGTAATTATGCTGACGTCGTCGGTCAGCCAGTCGCTGCTAACCGGGTACGGGGTCTCGAAAAGGAAAAGTCGTCCCGCACCGATGTGGATAAGGAGGGATTCACAAAAGTGGAAAGGAAGAGCAAGAAGCGCAGGGCGCCCCGCGAGACTCTGTGTGGCACTGCGGAACCGGCTAATTCTGGTCTCCGGATTGCAATACTAAGTAGGGCGCTCTACATGTCGCGCTTGCATCACTCTGCCGTGGCCGACGATGTGGTGGAGTACGTTCGCCGGAAGACTGGCTTCTCGTTGAGGGTGCACCAGCTACAGTCCCGGCATTACGTGCACTTCAGCTCGTATGTAGTGCGCGTGTCGCGGCCGCTGCAGGATGCCATCGCGAATGCAGACTTCTGGCCGAAGGGTGTTGTGTTTCGGCGGTTCCGGAGCAATCTGCCGAATCCTGCACTAGATCAGACGACGCAACGGAGCCACGAAGTTACATCGCCTAGATCGAACTAGTATTAAGTTATTTTATATGTTTCATTTTGTAGGATGTTTTGTAGTAGCCTTGGTTTTTACTGTAATGCTGTGTACCTAACTGATTTAAATAAATAAATAAATAATTCTTACATTTACCAGAATAGGAAAAACATTTGTAAGACACAATTTTTTTCAGACACGTCGTCATAGGGTCATAGCTGGCCAACCCTCCATACAAAACCAAAATTTTTTTCGCGAGAAATTTATTTTCCTACTTTTTCATAATTTGAATACGATACTAATTATGCCCTTAGAAGGATCACCAGTAGTTTTGTTACACTTTGTATAATGGATGCGCCGCCGCCGGCGCCGCCGCTCTCAGATCATCAACTCAATTTCCACCTTTATGTTTTTTCTTATACTTGACGCGATACTCAGAATTGCTATTTTTATTTTCTAGGCGCCCTCAGCTTTGTTTATTAATGCCAACCAATGCAACAATAAAATTAAATAGATAGCATTATCTTGCTATCATATTAACGGTTGCGTCCTCGCCCAGGATTAAAGGATCTGATCGGCATGAAGGATACGACCGGCATTAAGGTCCAAAGAAATGGTGCAAATAGTCTTTATTGTTTGTAGTTTATTTATTTATTTAAACATTATTGCACAAAAGAAAAACTTGATGTACAAAAGTCGGAGTTAATGCCAAGAGGCATTCTCTACCAGTCAACCTTAAGGCAAAGCAGAGAAGATATACGTTTTAAATAAAACAGTGACGCGACGGTTATGGCACTGTATTCCCATGCTTAAGAGTCGCCAGGACGCTCGCGTGAACTCGCGTCCCCATACAAACGTAGTTCAGCTCTCATTTTAAAACGACATGCTTTAGAACCACGAAATTTGGCCACCAATGACCACCTTATCCTATCGATCTTCATGTAAAATTACTAAGGCTTTCTCAATGGATTTTTCTTTCCTGTATACCTACGCTGAAATAGGTCTAGGTAATTACTCGTTGCCTAAGTAGAAGGATGTGTCGGACTCTAAGGTTCCTTTAGGAAGGCAATGAAGCGGCTAGGATGGAGAGCATGACAGCGTAAATCGAATTAATAATGGTGATCACGACCACTCTCAGAAATGAGATTACGACTTTGAAAAACAACATTTGATACTAAGGACATTAAATTCATTAAAAATACAATTTCCAAGAATACATTTCAGTGAATAATATGTTTTTCTTGAAACTAACAGCCCACAACGGTACCGCGAAAACTTGAAAGCTATGCAGTACAAATTCCTGGAACTAGGAGCCCTAATATTTAGCACCAAATAATTATGAATTGTGCAATCATTAAGTGTAATGATTAAGACAAGATAATGGAGTGCCATTATCTTGTCGTGGTCAGGCCAGGATTCATGAAAAGTTATGTTGGAGCATTCCACGAAAAGGTCAACTTTTGTCGGTGACGTGACGCATATGGCAGCTATCTTAAGGCCGTTCTTCGATTCGGACAAGCCACGCCCATCCATTAGAGACACGTTTATGGCTCCCGTGCATGAAAGAAAGAGATGCAGCGCCCTTAAGGATCAAACTTTTTGACTAAAATACGATAAATAAGCGAATCTATAAAGTTTTGTCTAATTTTGTTTCTGTGACTTTTTAGATAAACCAGAATACCATTAGTTAGGGAGGCGAGGTAGCTAAATGGCGTAATTCAACGGCGCCGTCGAGACCTATCAAAATCGAAAGATAAAATAATTTCGAAAAGAAAAGCTCTTATGGCAAAAACCATTTTAGCGGTGGGTTTGGCGTGTACGGTTTTTCAAAAATGTTAAAAAAAACAGTTACTTGGGCATTCTCGAGCGCGTCAGATATTCATACTACGTATGCCCCGAGTGCCTCTGATAACAACGGTATACTAATCTGCCGGTTTGCGTGGTGGGGGTAGGCATATAAAGTAGTCAAAAATGCAAAAAAAAAAAATTACTCGAGCGCGTCAGATTTTCGGAAGGGGTGTTAAGTAGGCCCCAAGGAAGCTCCCTTTAAAAAAACTGACGATTTCGGCGTGACGATAAGTTACGATGAATTTTTGAAAATGCAAAAAAAAAAAGTTTTTTTGAAATACTCGAGCGCGTCAGATTTTCATAGGGGAGGTTTATCTCGGTATCCTGAAAGCATATTTTTTTAATCTGACAAAAATGTTGGTGGGTTCTCTTAATCTGACCGGGAGTTTGAGTTTTTATGATGCTTCAAGTCAAAAAGTTTTAACTTTGGACAAAAATGTAAAGAGACCTTTTTTGTGTAAAATAAAATTACCTTTTTTGTTTATTTAAACTTTTTTTTTTGTAAAATGTATCGTTCGCGACTTATATGCCGTAATGCGTTCTTAGGAAGACGAAATGGCTCCTCCACACTTCCGGTCATGCGGAAACCGGCAGATTTTGTATTTTTAGTAAGTTTTAGATTATATTCTTCAAAATAAAAAAATAAAATATCGCGCTCGAGAATGCCGGATTAACGTTTTTTTTTTACAAGTTCGCGACCCTATAACTCGGCGGCGTCAAGGACTTAACGTCAGATTAGTTAAGTTTAGTCTTTAAACACTAAAATCAACCCCCAATATCTTAATCTGATGCGCTCGAGTATATCAGACTATCCATTTTTTTTTACTAATCTGATCGTCTATCCTAGGCGCGCGTCACTACATACAGAGCTAAATACTTTACAAGGTTGTTCTATTAGGTCTAAGGTATCTCTCATATCTTAAACTGCCACGCTCGAGTATTGCAGAAAATTCCCCTATTCGCCTCCCTAACTACATATTTTTTACTTAGTTATATTGTTTAATCTCTTATAGTTTACGTAAGCTAAGAAAAATAAGGGGAAATAGGACCCAACTTCGGATTTTTTTTATATTGAGCCAACTTTCAGCAATCGTGTTTCGGCTTGTGCCAAAAACAAGAGTATATAGTCTAGTAATGTATATTTGAAAATAAATTCACTCCCTTTTCCCGTTTAGTCACTAGAGCGTTTGAAAAAACCTATAATTTTTCAAAGACCTGCATAAATCTGTAGAATAACCGTCGAACTTAGAGCCGAGTTATCAAATGTTATCACGCCAAATATCAGCTTCTTCTCATCTCCAGAAGTACTAAAAATGTAGCGTCACGTACCCGACACTTTCCATGGAATGCACCTGTTACAGTGCCTCAAACGTCTCATACTTAAAATAATTGTATGTAGCAACACTAAACAACCCGCGCCAAACACCTGAGTATACACATTAATACATATGTTAATAGTTATGCATATCATTCACCATACTTATTGTCAATACTAAAACACATGTTTCTCATATTTCTAATAAGCGAAATGCTGTAAGTGCCATGCAACATCATATATGCATCCTTTGTTAGGATAGATTTTCATTTAAGCATTAAATTTTCTCTTTAAAAACCTATTTCAAATTCCATTTACTCATTTATCGTATTACACGTTACTGGATATAGATAGGCATTTTTTCTCTCAGGTGGTAATAGTTGTGGGAAAGTAGATGGCGAAGAAAATCCAGTGAGTGCTGCGAGGTCCAGATGGGACAGCAGCTGCTGCCAAGTTTGTTCCTCTTTTAGCACCACCCAGTGATCACGTGTAGGGTTGTCTAAGCTGTTTCCTACGGACGCAGAGTAACTTTGGTCCCCTATACATAATATAGGTATTAGCAGCATATTTAAATAAAACATATTATTCTTTTAAATATTAAGTAAGAAGATCCTAGTAAATAAACTATCTACGTAGAATTAATAATATTGTACTTATAACGTTTTTAAATTTGCTGTTATAACATACAGCCTTACTTATATAAGTAATAGCGATACGCTATGATACCTCTTCTTTCGATGCGATTGTGAATTTTATCGTAGCAGAATAAGATTCATATTTCTATATTATTTTACCGTGAAAAAATAAGACAGTTATAGTAGTCACATTTGTAATGTTTTGACGAATTATTCAGTAGAACCTCTTATTTTCCTGAAATTCAGTATGTACTTTGACGTTGATAGAGTTACTCGCGATCCTAAGTGTATTTTTTGTATATATTTAATGGTGATTTTGTATATATAAAAGTATATGGGTTGTGTGTAGTCGTAGTGTGTGCAAACGGCGAATGATCGTGCCGGCGAACGGAGTCTGTCAACTAAGGTATGATTATTATTCTTCCTCTTCCTCCTAGCCTTTGTACCGGATTGGGGTCCGCTAGACAATCTAATACCATGTATTGGCTTAGACACTAGTTTTTACGAAAGCGACTGCCATCTGACCTTCAAACTAGGCTTTATCGGGATTAGGTCCGGTTTCCTTACGTTGTTTTCCTTCACCGAAAAGCGACTGGTAAATATCAATGGATATTCCGTACATAAAGTTCCGAAAAACTTAGTGGTACGAGCCGGGATTTGAACCCGAGACCTCCGGATTGAAAGTCGGTCGTCTTACCGCCAAGCTGCCAGCACTTGCGTAGGTACCTATGATTATTATTTGTTTCTCCTTTATGGATTCACGGGCCTATAAATCCCGGTCTTTGCTTGCCTGGGGATACAGATCCAACAGGCAGAGGTGCTTTGGAGAATTTTTTCTATGTATTACACCTGCTGGAACCCATTCACGGGTACATCATGATTACTATTATTGTAATTAATATTAATAGGAGTTAACATGTATGTTGGAAGTTCTCGATATTTTGGCACTATTGCAAGCACCACAATCACAGAGGTGCTGCAAGTTACGCCATGGCGATCTATCCTCTTTCGTGTTCTCTTTCTGCGTCCGTTAACTGGGCGTTTTTCCGCAAGTCGATATCCGTGTGCCTATTTTGCGTGAAACGGGGGTAGCATTCCAACCACCCCAGCTCCTCGACGAAGCCCAGCAGAGCTTTCAGGTTGCCTGCCGCCTCGCGCAAGGTTATATACTTCTACCTGTTTGCAGTCTAGCAGAATATGTTTGGTTATTTCATCCGCCTCCATACTCGTACATGCTCTGCACGTGGGGCTGTCCGTTTAATACTACTTCTTAAAACCTTGGCATTCTCACTATAGAATTAACTTACCTATAATTCTACATGGTACTTAAATTAATCATCCCGATTTTAATGATAACATAAAATTGTTTATTTTATTTTGTGTAAAATACCAGCTTAAGTTCACCCATAAACTAAAAATGTTTCGTAAGTATCATCATATATATTAATATATCATCTACAAATTGTAACAAAAATACAGTTGTTCCGTTTAAGAGTCGCCAGGACGCTCGCGTGAACTCGCGTCCCCATACAAACGTAGTTCAGCTCTAATTTTAAAACGACATGCTTTAGAACCACGAAATTTGGCATGGGCATTTTAGCAGTACAGATCTATGTCGGTAATTCGTTTTCGTTGCTGAAAATTGTAATACAAAGAAAATACAGCAAAAATAAATTTTGTATGTAAATCGGTATCTGGCTGTATTTTATTTGTATTAAATTTTTTTGCAACGATAATGAATTACCGACATAGATCTGTACTACTAGAATGCCCATGCCAAGTTTCGTGGTTCTAAAGCATGTCGTTTTAAAATGAGAGCTAAACTATGTTTGTATGGGAACGCGAGCGTCCTGGCGACTCTTAAGAGCATAGAAGATAGAAGAGCAAGTTATAAAAACTAAAAAACAAACATGGGACACGTGGTCGTAGCCGGCCAACCCCGTCATACAAAACCAATCTTATTTTTTGACCGATAAACTTTTTTTAATATTCCTTAATTAGAGTACGATACCAATTATGCCCTTAAAATTAACACCAATATTTTTGATACACCTCGTATATAGAAAATATACAAAAACAACGCATTGTGACAATAGGGGTGAACTCAGCCTTTACTGTGGAACACTGGCTGTCACAGCGCTGATTTCAGCACACCCCCGATAATTACTATACCGTATTCATCCTTACTTGGCTTATCATGTAAACAAACACTTCTCAAGGACATTATAATACTTTTCTCTGGTATTATCACTTAAAATGTTGTTATATACATAAATCAACTCACCTTTTATTGAATTCAACCCAATAACACATATAGAATAGCGTCTCCAATAAAATTTTCCTCAGTAAGCGAAGTAACGAACGAATAACCTCAAAAATAAATGTCATTGCGACTTCTAGATTAACAGACGTTTGTTTACATAATAAGACAAGTAAGGGTGAATACGGTATACACAGTTACGATACAGTTGCGGGTATTTAAATTTAAATGACTAATTTATGTTTATATAACACAATGAACGAATTAACTTAACAAATATAAAAATTTGAATGACAATGAAAATATAACAATCATAACAGCTGAGCCAGGGCCACCCGTAAACAAGTTGTTATTTATTTTTTGGGACATGTTTTTCTTTATTTATCTTATTTCTCAGGTGAGGCCTTTTTACAATACGAATCTAAAAGTAAAATAAAATACAGCATACAAAAAACAATGTAAAACCTAAACACCGCTGCCGGTGGTTAGTGCCGCAGAGTGAGGAACCTTCGGACTATGCGCGCCGTGTCCAGAATTACCGCCTTCTAAATCGGACCCTAGATCCAACCACAACCCCGTAGTGAAAGTCTCTCAAGATGTTGGTCGAGACTCTTCGCTATGAGACCGTTCGCAGAAACAACTATCGGCACAATGATCGCCGAATCAACCTCTCACATGGCGGTTAGCTCGTGAGCCAAGTCGAGGGACTTGCTGGACTTGACATGTTTTTATCGTTAACAGTAACTTTTCTTTGTACAATCCCTTACTGTTCACCAAGACGAATGCAACGAGCCCAAACACGACGGTACAATATTGAGTGGTTGAGGAGTTCCTGTCACCACCTTCTAGCTCAATTGAGCATTTTTTCTGTAGGCTGCGGGGCATGGCATTAAGTTCCCCGTTTGTACAGTCGCCGTGAGATATATTGGAGCGGCCAAGGCGGTCACAAATATCTGAACAACGTCTCTATTGTCAAGGCGATAAAGTGCATGTTTCAAAGTGCATGTTGCAACACGCACTGTTTCCCATAGCCAATCTCCACTGGTTCGTGCTCTACAATACCTGAGCGCGCTCCTCGCATCAGCACCGGAATGTGATATTTTTGCGAGTAGTTGGATGTTTTTGCGTGAAGCGTGTATGAGGTTCTGTGAGGCGATGGATAAACGTGAATCTTCTGTATTCTAGGTTTGTTATTATTGATATTTTTTATCTTGTTATTGTTGTTGTACTAGTTAGTACACCTTTAATAGTTTAATGTTGTATAGCATATTGTAAGGTATATAGTTATATACATTTGTCTTAAATTTCACAGTGCATTAGTACTAACTGTCATGCTGTGTAAATGATTTTTACAATAAAATAAATGTTTAGATATTTTTGAATACCCTGGCCGCTCCGATATATTTGATGGCGACTGTACGTCAAGATTTTCTTTGGTGTAATAACGATTAAATAAACAAGGTATATCGTCACTACTTTGCGAAAAACTTGTATCCTGTTCTGTCATTCAAAAGAAAAATGTGGTAACTATGTATGCGATGCATGATAGAGTTACTGCGTTTCAGCTTAGAGAAAAAGTGTGAGATAAGAGTTTTTATTTCAAAGTTTGGCCTTGTCATTCAGTGTACGAAATGGGATACTAAATAAAAGCCCCTACAAAAACGTATACACAAAACTGATTCCTATTCCTTTGACAAAAGTATTAAATTTTACACATATTTTGAGACCAAAAGCCGAAACCTGTGTAAATACCAGAATGTAGCTAATTAATAAAACATTTGTGGCTTTCCGGGTTTTGAATGTGTCACGCAATAAGACACGGTTATTGTTATCGTTGAAAAGAGGCCTCGAGGCTTCTGGAAACGTCGAATTTGAAAGATGCTCTATTTCCATCATTGTCGCTCTTGATGTATTGGAGTGAGGAAGATGCATTAATTTTGTTTGAAGTTTGCCGTATTGGCAGTTGAGCGTAATGTTTTCATTGGTTGCAGTTCACCACTTCTGTCGATCGTTCGAATATGCAAGAGCGATTAGTAAAAAAAATTAAATAGTCGAAATTTGCCACAAAATTGAATTTTTTACCATTTTTCTCCACCAAACCAAGCAAAACGTCAACCATACTATAAGAACAATTATAACGCTTCTCTGCCACAACTACATAATTCCATAATCAGACGATCCCGTTTAGTTCCGTATCTGATCCTTTAGGGTTGCTTAAAGGACCAACGGTGCCAATCCAACTCACAGCTCGTCTGATGGTAAGCGGTCACCGAAGCGTAACCTACAGACGCCTGCAGCTCCAGCTGAATCTTACACTCACCTTTGAAGAGGTTCCAAGCTGGAAGGCCCTAAAGTGTTCCGTGGTCCGAGCAGCTAAATATCATCATCATCGTTCTCTCAGAGCTGAGAATCATGACATCATATCCTTCTATTGAAGACCAGGTTTCTCCACAGGCTTCTATCCCTCGCTAAACGCATGGCTTCTTGCAGTTTTTACTGCATGGGTTCAGTGACTTGGGCACACCATCTTGCAGGGGGAGGGCATCTAAGTCTAAACAGAATGGTCTAACTCTGAGCAGCTAAACAGAATGGGCTTATAAAGGCAACTCTGACGGGATATCGGGAGTGGCAGCCGGGTTCCCGAAACCTTGTCCAAAGAGCAAGCGCCAGCTAGACATACCCGGTGTCTCCCGAATCGAGTGAAATCCATAACGAATTTCCTCTGGGACAATAAAGGGTCCGCTTGGTAACCTAATCCTATGAATTGGCATAGACACTAGTTTTTACGAAAGCGACTGCCATCTGATATTCCAATTCAGAGGGTAAACTACTGCGTTTGAAGAATTCCATACTACGCATGCATAAATATATTACTATGAACGCATATACCACTACACCGTATCTCAGTCCGACCTTTATGTGCCTTCCAATCGTCCTCGTAATTTTGTGATAATTTTCGATAGCCGCAAATTTATTTATCTAATCTTACCAAAATTTTAGCCATTCTTCCGCACTTACTATCTTTTACAATGCCATCAGACGATATCATCATTGTTGTTTCCTTAAAAAAACTACGATATCCTTAATACAAGTGGAATCCCGTGAATTACTTTTGTTTAATACCACGATGGTGGCAAACAAACATACGGCCCATGGACGCCTGCAACTCCAGAGGTGTCACTTACGTGTTGCCGACCCTTAACAGGGAGGAGGATTCACTGTGTTGTCGGCTAAAGGAACAAGAATGACCCTCGTCGTCAACAAACTGGGTCCTCCTTGAGCTCTTTGGCAACCTTACTTACCAGCAGGAACACAACACTCTATCAGTAGGGTGCTATGTGGCTGTGGTTTTCTGTAAGGTGGAATCACTTCCCTAGTCGGGCTCTGCTCCAGATTTGAGTGAAATGACATTCGCTGTGCTGTAAATGAAATGAAATGAAATGAAATGAAATGAAATGAAATGAAAAACGTTTATTTTCAGGCAACTAGTGGCCCATAGATAAATACCTTAAAGACTAGCATACATATTACATTATAAATTAAAACTATTATTTTGATGACACGACGGTTTTCTGTTGTGCCACCTGCTCTGGTGTAATATTTGGCAGCGTCCCCCGGAACCCCCGAAACACTACACCCTTCGGCCAGAAGCCTGCGCTCTCGATTGTCTCCAGCAGCGGCCGCGGCACGCGCACCACAAACGAGCTGTGACCTACCACACATAGCGAGATGACTTTCGCAGTACCAATTACTCTTTTGGACGTAGTTTAAGGACATACCCATGTCCGGACCTAGTTTAAAGGATATACCCGGGTCCAAAATTCTCTCGTATAAAACAGGTTGGCAGTCGGAAACGCGACGTGCAGCAGTGCGCGACGGGCTGGTTCAAGTAGCACTTCTAGTGCTTGAAGATGGAGACCTAGGCTCTCCGAAACTTGTCGCGAGACGTGACTAAAGTGCCGTGAGTGTAACCGTGTTATTTTATAATCATGGTTTGTTGCCTACTGTTTTGGTTTCCGCAATAATATGCAATGTTTTTTGTTCTAATGTGAAAATATAGACCCAGTTCTCTGTAACTGAGACAACTTCGGCAGTTTTTACCTATTATAATAGTACTATTATCTAACTCAAAGATTTTGCTAGTCCGCAACTCTGACCTCCACCCATTAAAAGCTGCCAGGTGCCTAGATCTAGCCATCAGGATAGTACTGCAATTTTACTAGACGGGTTTCGTTGCTCTCATTATTGTGTCATATGATCATATCTGACGTGGCCAGCTCTTAGACCATATGGATATACCACGTCCATTGCCAATATCTTGACATTTAATGCCTTTCCTGCTAGGTTGATATTTTTCTTGCCTCCCATACCTAAGTACAGGCGCGGTCGCAGACGAAAATTTTGGGGGCGGGGGACACTAATGTAGAATTATTTTTTTCAAATTCTTGAGGGGGTCCGTAAAAATTTTTTCCTATTAGAAATGTAGGATTTGGGGGGGGGGGGGGTCATGTCCCATGTAGCCCCCCCCCCCCCCCTGGGACCGCGCCTGCCTAAGTACTGTTTTGTATGGCGGAGCAATATTGCTCGTCTTAATATGCGAGCAAAAAAAAGGAAAACCATAAGAAAAAAAAGAACATAGTGTAAATGCCAGTAACTGGCCACCGTCCAGTAACGGCCACCTCAAACTAAAAATGAGCTCTATTCACCTACAAACAGAATTCATTTTAGCATGAGGTTTTAATTACTGGCCACCCTTCAATAACTGGCCGCGTTATACTAAAATGGATTCTGTTTGTAGGTAAATAGAGTTCATTTTTAGTATGAGGTGGCCAGTTACTGGCGATTTAGGTACCCTAATTACATATTATGTACAGTCGACCAAGAAAGTGATCTACCAGTTTTGACAAAAGTTTCTGCGAGATCTAACGATCGCTAAGGTTGACTTTTCTAACGGAGTTTAAACTTGCACGACTTTTATGTTGTCTCATGACGTTCAAACGAACTTCAACCGTAGGGTGGTAGACCACATTTTTGGCTGACTGTACCACCCAATGAATCCTAAACTTATAATAAAACTGTAAAGTCATGTGAATTTCTTGTTACTTACATTTTTTATTACTCCAGGAGTCTTTTTGTGGCGCTTCAAAACCAACCATCCGATTTGTAAGGTTCCGTAGTCAACTAGGAACCCTTATAGTTTCGCCATGTCCGTCCGTCCGTCCGTCCGCGGTCTAGCTCAGTGACTGTTAGCTCTGTGTCCGCGGTCTAGCTCAGTGACTGTTAGCTCTGTGTCCGCGGTCTAGCTCAGTGACTGTTAGCTCTGTGTCCGCGGTCTAGCTCAGTGACTGTTAGCTCTGTGTCCGCGGTCTAGCTCAGTGACTGTTAGCTCTGTGTCCGTGGTCTAGCTCAGTGACTGTTAGCTCTGTGTCCGCGGTCTAGCTCAGTGACTGTTAGCTCTGTGTCCGCGGTCTAGCTCAGTGACTGTTAGCTCTGTGTGCGTGGTCTAGCTCAGTGACTGTTAGCTCTGTGTCCGCGGTCTAGCTCAGTGACTGTTAGCTCTGTGTCCGCGGTCTAGCTCAGTGACTGTTAGCTCTGTGTCCGCGGTCTAGCTCAGTGACTGTTAGCTCTGTGTCCGCGGTCTAGCTCAGTGACTGTTAGCTCTGTGTCCGCGGTCTAGCTCAGTGACTGTTAGCTCTGTGTCCGCGGTCTAGCTCAGAAAGCTGACATTTGTTATGAGTATGTGCATTAATTACGCCGACAGAACGGTAGAATAAAAACTGAAAATTGTTTTTTATTAAGGTATAGTCGCCATCAAATACAAGGTGTAACAAAAATACTGGTGATCCTTTTAAGGGCATAATTGGTATCGTATTCTTATTGTGAAAAACTAAGAAAAAAAAATTTTCCCCCGAAAAAAATTTTTGGTTTTGTATGGAGGGTTGGCCAGCTGGGACGACTCGCCTCATATAAAAAAAAAATATTTTTCGCATCCAAAAAATTTTTCTCCTACTTTTTCTTACTCGCAATACGATACCAACTATGCCCTTAAACGGATCACCAGTATTTTTGTTACACCCTGTATATCAGAGCGGCCAAGGTGGTCACAAATATCTGAACAACGCCTCTATTGTCAAGTCGATAAAGTGCATGTTCAGATATTTTTGACTACCCTGGCTGCTCCGATATATTTGATGGCGACTGTACCGTACACATGAAGTGGGAGGTGAATTTTTTTTCGCTCCTACTGTATAGTGTGGGGTATCGTTAGATACGTCCTTCAAAAAAAATAAGGGTCTTCAAAAACTGTTTTTGGATAAAACTAATACTTTCGTAAATAATAGCTCCAAAAGTTTAAAACGGGGTAAAGTCGTCCCCCGCCCTGTTTTCCCCCCCCATCTAACTTGTGAGTCATGGGTACAAAAAAATTCGAAAAATTGACAAATGTGAGGCCTAAGAAGTACTTTCAATGAAAACTATATTGAATAAAATCGGTTGAGCCGTTTTTGAGTTATCACACACGTTGCGACTTTCGTCACTTCAGGAGTGAAATTCTGTTTCTAGAAGCTTTCGTCATAATGATGATGCTTTTCATTCAGGAATGTAAATAAATGTGTTTTTTTAACTTTAATATGTTCTCACTACTGAGGTGAAAAGTTGTATGTGTCACACGAGAGAAAAGTTTTTTACATCTCGTGTTCTTGAGATCCCTCGCTACGCTCAAGATTCTAACATAGAATCACTCGCTTCACTCGTGATTCAATTATAGAATCTTTCGCTTACTCGGGATTCAAAATCAACACTCGCAAGAAAAACCAACTTTCCTCTTGTTGCACAAATAACTATTTCGAACGGATGTATGGTAACAGGCCGGCAACTACGGAACCCTACACTGAGCATGGCCCGACATGCTCTTGGCCGGTTTTAATTAATCATTAAGGTCAACTATTAAGTTGATCATGTACTCATGTGAGGTCATTTTTGTTTTCGTAACACTCGCCAAAAAAGTTGATTAGGTTTTTTTGCTATAAACATTATTTATAAACTATTACAGTTTTAGATACAATTGAGCACTAATACTGCTATTATTATGGTTTTTATAATGTTTTATTATTTACGATAATTTTGTGGCATAAATAAGTAGGTGGGTAATCAATCATATTTATTTTCTTTGAATCCTAAATCAAATATATATATATATATTATCATCATCATCTCAGCCATAAGACGTCCACTGCTGAACATAGGCCTCCCCTTTAGGGGGGGGGGGGGGGAGTTGCCATGCTTGGCAGGCGAGTTGGCGCGCGCAGTTTTTTTTTTGTTTTGTTTATTGTTGTTTAGGATTTCGGAAGATGTTGCTGCCCATCTCCCGGTATATTCCCTTAACAGATTCCTACTGCAACCATGGGATGATATGGTGGTGGACAATTCTAAGGCCGGGCACCCCACGGCTATATTTCGTTTTTTTTGTGATTAGAAATTCAGTAAACATAGAAACAGAAGTTGCCAACCTGTTCTAACCTGTTCAGTTTGAATGTTCAATTTAAACACACTGCAAGCACACCAACAAACGATTAGTTAACATGATGAAGAGTTCACATTTGTAAATAAATAATGACAATTTGCAGATTAATCCATAACAGCAATAAAAACACAATTTCGTTTTGATTATCACGTTAGAGACACATGACAATTGAAAAACTGACAGTGACACACGCATACGTTATAAATCGAAAACCATGTTTCGAACCTCTTTTTCTCCAGGTTTTTTATTGTGCAACATTCACTAATACATTAACAATGATAAATAGTTCAGTCATTATTACGATATAAATTATTTCGTAATAATGACTACTATTTAATTACAATACTGTAAAATAATTAATATTATTCAATTTAACATTTACAAATACCTACGCATGGCTTTATTATAAAAATAAATACATTTATTTTTTATTGGCCGCATTGACACTTTGACACTTGTCACATGTATCATGCCGTATCGTGCCTGATAAAGAACCCTGTACATGCGCCTTTCAACTTTTTTCTAATCTAAAAAAAACGAACTATAGGCCGGGCACCCCACGGCTACATTAAACATAACTAATATTATTTTATTTGCATTATTTAGAGGTATATTACCAAGTCAGGGTCTTGATCTTACTTACAGTGGTCTGTCGGTCTTACCTATTATTGAACCTGTGTTATTTCTAAGCACTAGAACACCATTTTAAAACACAAAAGTGTCTTTAAAATATTATAGATCAAGAGTAGGTGGTAGGCATCCTTACCTCGTCGAGTGGCAGATATCGGACTATGTATGGCAATGCACGGTCAAATGTTATGTATTTTAGGACCTGAGGGCCTACCGCGAAGTTCGAAAATCGACAAAACGATAGTCTCGTCTCTATCGCTCTTGCATATACGAAAGAGAGTGATGGAAATATTCGATTCGATGAACGAAGTGCTTCGCGGTTATAGGCCTGGTAGCCTGAGCCAAAATTGGAGTATTTTGTACAGTCAGATAAAATATTACCCTATTTTTTGACAAACACTATTGACCAACAAGTGGGTAGTGCTCGTATTTCATAGTGCTCGTCGAGGTATGTCGAAAAAAAGAGGTATGTCGAATAAATTAAGGTTGGTGCGTTCTTTCGAATGGCACGTGTTTTATCTTCTACTAAGTTCGTTATTCCAATATTTTTGAATAAGGTAGAGTCATGAAATTGCCAGTTATGGGCAATGCAACCACTTATTTATTGGCACTTGTTGATAAGCAGTGCCTTATAAGTTGCGTAAAACTGCATTTAATCCATCCCACGAACTCATTTGCACGTCGTACTCGCATTAGCACCCTGGCCGCTCCGATACATTTGATGGCGACTGTACAATCACCAGCAAAAGTATCTTCCTACAGGAAGGCCGCAAAAACACGTGACACGCACTTATGACCCTACAGATAAGAGCGTGTCACATATTTTTGCGGCCTTCCTGTAGGAAGATACTATTGCCGGTGACTGTACATATTAAAATGACCTAAGTTAACTTTAAAGTCAGCAAAGCTGAATCATCTTGAACACCCCGCCCGCTCATATAACATTGCTTCCTTAAACGGCTATTAGACATTGCAACCTGCAGGGCCCAATCTGTCAGGTTGGACGGTGTAATTAAATGTAGGGCCCGTAGGGAGCTGAAGGAGGGAAGGGAGAGGCAGGGTACACAACAGATTGGGCCCTGCAGATGTCTAATATAATAGCCGTTTTAGGCTGCGTTTCCACCAGAGATGAGCAAGGATGCGTTGGAAGGAATGTGTTTCTTAAGATGAACCAATCCAATCCTAGAACTGCGCTGTGCGAGGATAAACAAATGAAGTGATTAATATTTATTCTAAAAACACATCCGTCGCAACGCATCCTCGCTCATCTCTGGTGGAAAGGCAGCCTAACTCTTTTTTCAGTATTTTACGTACCAAAAAAGTATTAGCTACGTAAATGTGTATACTTAACGAGCATTAAACAGTGCGCAAATACAGTCGGCCGCGATAATTGTGCTAAGAGACGCGTGGGCAAATATTGTCAGTAGATTGCGGTGTCACGCGCGGGGCGTTTCTAAAACTTTTACCCCAACAACCTAGTCCCAAATTTAGAAAAGCTTGTACACACAACACTAGGTATACACTTTTGAACCTTATTCCGCTGCAATAACGTTCAAAAGTGTATACCTAGTAAGGCGTTGTGTGTACTATTGGACTAAGAGCTGGCCAGCTCAGATATTTATTTATTATTCAAATAAGTAAACACAGCATTACAGTAAAACCAAGGCACTGTGAACTCAAAAACAATTTACAAGTTACACAATAATGAGAGCAACGAAACCCATCTAGTTAGATTGCTATACTTTCCTTATTTTTATATCCGGGCTTCTGGCAGCTTTTAATGGGTGGATGTCAGAGTGACAGACTAGAAGAATGACAACCACGTCAAGAATACAAATCATAGAGTTCTGGTTTTGATGCAGTATTATGAGAAATGATATAAGTAATTAGATTATATCATTGCCAAAAGTTTCTGATGGGAAAAAGTAGTCCAAAACGACGTAAAACGTAATTCATAGTTTGTCGCGTACTGTTTCTGTTTCCAAAATAATACGCAATGATTTTCGTTCTAATGTTAAAATATAGGCATTGTCCTCTATAAATAAGACAAAATCGGCAATCTTTACCTATTTTAATAATACTTTTTTCGAACTGCTAATGCTAGCATATCTTACGTTTTTGCCTGTCACTTCATACTTCGAGTCGCGCTTCAAGTATTGAGAGCCGCGTAACAACGTAAGATGTGCTAGCCGTGCTGGTCACTACTCACTACCGACTAGGCTACGAAGTAGGGAATGCAACCCGGGTTTTTTAGTATGAAAAAGCCCGGGTATTACCCGGAAACCCGGGTTTCTTCATACTAAAAAACCTGGGTTGCATTCCCTACTACGAGGCCGTTAAAAATAAAATATTGTACCAAACCAGCTGAATGAATATAACTCTTTAAAGCCTTGGCCAGAAGTATTGAGCATAGGTGTTTTTTGTTTACAATTTTGATGTTAAGCATTATTTCCCTATCCTAACAATGTACGGTAACGGTAAATGTTATATTTTATTTATAAATATAGAAAACTTTAATTAATAACACTTTCAAGGTACTTAAAAAATATAAAAACAGAAGGTACCAAAAGTGTAAATTTAAGTTGGTGCGACATATTGCAAATATTCTATGCAGTTACTACTAACTTCAACAAAACATGCCTATTAGTTTAAATTAATTGACAAAATAACTTAAACAAAGATGGAAACGATAGACTAAACTTTCCAGTTTTGTATGAAAATCGCATTGGTGCTCAACACTTCTGGCCAAGGCTGTATATAGTGGCTCTGCGAACTGTAGACCTCTCGAGCAGAGTGTATAGTTCTGCCAAAAGCCAAAAAATTTTGTTCCCCATTATTTTTTGTTCCATATTTCATACTCGTTGGTACACACGACTAAGGAGACATGATGCGCCCACTAAGCTGTTCAATTTTGGCGCATGCATAACATATCATATCATATCATAGCTCTGCCATCGTTTACATAATGGTGGTGGGTATGGTGGTTTCAGAATAACCCACCCGCGTGTGTCGCTTTTTGCGGAAGCTATCATGTCACAGCCAATCGTGTTGTCAAATCACGAAAGTATAACATAATGCTTAGCCAAAATAACGCATTTAGGTATAAACATAAGTAGCTAACTGATTTGTAAGTGGTTGTTGTCCGTTCAGACTTATAATGTACTAGCTGTAGCCCGCGACTTCGACTGGGTAACAGTCGTAAATTGCTAATATTCTCCCCCCGCCCTCTCGGCCACCCTCTGTACTTTGAATACTCGTTTCAACTCCTTTGTTGAGTCTATCACGAACGGGGATTGTTAAGCCACTTGTGTTCCAAATTCAACTTTTTAACATTAAAATTAACTCTGTAACTATGCGAATTTCTGAAAACTTACAAGGGTGAAAGAACCTTTTCACCTCAGCAGTTCGAACAAAGCCTACTTTCCTCACTCCCTGGAGTGACGAAAGTGCGACTTTCATCACTCCAGGGAGTGAAATTTTGTTTCTAGAAGGTTTTCGTCATAATGATGATGCCCTTCATTCGGGAATGTAAATAAATGTGTTTTTTTAACTTTAATGTGTTCTCACTACTGAGGTGAAAAGTTGTATGTGTCACACGAGAGGAAAGTTTTTTTACATCTCGTGTTCTTGAGATCCCTCGCTACGCTCAAGATTCAAACTTAGAATCACTCGCTTCGCTCGTGATTCAATTATAGAATCTTTCGCTTACTCGGGGCTCAAAATCAAGACTCGCAGGAAAATCCAACTTTCCTCTCTTGTTGCACAAATAACTATTTATAGTCTCGAAATATCTTGTTAAATATCTTTTGGGGTCTTTCGTGAACACATTGTATAATCAGTATAACCACACAAGTAAACAAGATTTTCACGCTGCATAACTAAACACGCAAGATATTGTTAAGCTCTAAAAGCATTAGAAGTGCATCTAGATCGAACCAATTACATTTGTACGTAATGTTGACATGGGCCAGTGTGGCGTGTCAAGGCATTCTAGTGGCGACTATAAAACAGTATGACAACTTGCGCGACGTCATGCCGCAGGGAGGAATGTCATCTGTAGACTACGATTAAATAAATAAAATAATTAAAAATTAAAAAACACGACTGCGTTTGTTTTAAATGAACTGAAAAGTTAAAAATAAGTTCTAAACATGATAGAGAGTGTCTTTAAACTGTATAACACAATACCTATAAAAAGGTCCCACGACTGCGATCGAACTAAAATAAGATTTTAAAAGATCCAGCATACATCAGGGTGTAGGAAGGCACAGTCTCAACCATAATAAGGTTTCAAAGACATTCTCTATCATGTTTAGAACTTATTTTTAACTTTTCAGTTCATTTAAAACAAACGCAGTCGTGTTTTTTAATTTTTAATTATTTTATTTATTTAAAACCTTTTAGTGACATAGAATAATTAAACGAACTTTAGATTAGTAGTCGAAAGTATAAAAACCGGTCAAGGGCCATGCTCAATGTAGGGTTCCGTAGTTGCCGGCCTGTTACAATTCATTAATTTAAAAGGTCGTTTCTTACGGGAAATTTGGTGGCGCTTACGTCATTTCACTTACGTCCTTTCACTATGGGTTTTTTAGTGATAACTCAAAAAAGGCTCAACCGATTTAGTTCAATATAGTTTTCATTGAAGGTACTTATTAAATATGCCTCACTTTCATGATTTTTGCAAAATTTTTGGACCCACGGTTCAAAAATTACATGGGGGGACGCCCTGTTTTAAACTTTCGGAGCTATTATTTACGAAAATTTTAGTTTTATTCAAAAACTGTTTTAAAAGACCTATCCAACGATACCCCACACAACTGGGTTGGAACAAAACAAATTTCTCTCTTGGTTAATGCACATAATATATTCAAACCAAATCTCAGCTTTCTAGTGCTAACTAACAAGCTAGACCGCGGACGGACGGACGGACATGGCGAAACTATAAAGGTTTTTATATAGTTGACTACGGAACCCTAAAAAATTGTTTAATTACTTTTTATCACGTAAAAAGCGCTGGTAGCCTGGTAGTAAGACGTTCGAAGATCTGGTATTCAAACCCCCGGCTTGTACCACTCAGTTTTTTGGAACTTCTGTACGAAATATCATTTGATATTTACCAGTCGCTTTTCGGTGAAGGAAAATTTCGTGAGACAAACCGAATAACCTAATCCCAATAAGGCCCAGTTTTCCCCTCTGCGTTGAAAGAAAAGATGGCATTCGCTTTCGTAAAAAAACTAGTGCATACGCCAATTCATGGAATAAGGTTGCCAAGAGGATCCCAGGATCAATTGAGCCGTGGCAAAAAGCAGGGATAAACGCTAGGAGGATGATAACTTTTCATTTACATACGTACCTCTTTACTTGTTTTTTAGGATCCAAGAGGCTAATTACATTCAGAGTAATGACGCGTAGTTGCAGTGTCCGCGAGGCAACTGGATGGCTCACGGTATTAGAGGTCATTAGAGCGCCTCGGCAGCCGACTGAGCCGACCCACATCGCCTCGTCGCTCAGCGTCCACTCATTGTCGAGTAGATGTAGTGAGCGCATGGTCATACAAATTCATATAAAGAATAACTATTTAACCGCTCGAAGTGAAGCGGTGAGGGTCGGACGCCGAGGCGCTCTAATGAGCTGTGACCTTTAAGCTCTCTACGTGCTGTGGAACCACCCTATGCAACCCGAAATGACTCACGTTGGACTTCGTTTTTCATCCTCCTCCTCTCAATTTCCAATATTTTTATGTGATCCAGATCGAGCATGCAAATCGCCCTATGCACCGGCTGGTCGGTAATCGATTCGTCAGCCATCAGAAAAAGGAGGGGGGGGGGGGGGGGATGAAACACAAAGTACAACGTGGGTAAATTTGGGCTGCACAAGTTTGTTCCAGAACACGTAGAGAGCCGTTAAATATACCGCGAGCTATCCGGTTGCCTCTCGGATACTGTAACTACGAGCCATTGCTATAACTATTATTATTCCTCCCTAGTCTCTAATGTTTATTACAAGTAAACATGTAAGTTTTATACATCTTTCGACCCAACTTCCAACGCCCTTCCTTTTGACTTTTGATTAAATTTCTAAAATGTTCGTATTCACGAAAGAAGAATTTTATATATGTATTATATACATTTTTGTAATCAGCGTGAAAAGCTCTTCATTTTGATACCCCACTCGATAGGTTTGCAAAAAATTTTTTTCTTAGGGCTGGTCAATCTGGAATATTTTGTCCGCCATATTGTTTTTACTGTGACTTCACATAGCCTATGTTACTTGGGATAACGTAACGATTCTAATGATACCCCATACATCTAAATCGGTTCAGCCGTTCAGTTGTTCTAGTGGAACAAAATAATTTTATTTTACCCACATACATACATGAACCCTGAAAACAATACACTCCTTTTTTTGGGCAGTCGTGTAATAATTTTTAACAAAAAATAACCGACTTCAACAACAACTTGTGAAACATAGTGAAATCACCATAGGTATGCATGCCTATAATAGTTGAAGAGTTCCCTCGATTTCGAATAATCGTCACCCACATACATAAATAAAACAAAGATCCCGACGAATTGATAAACTCCTTCTTCGAAATCTTGAAGTCGGTTGATAACTATGATTATATGATGGACTAACGTGGCTTCCGGATTTTTGTCCGAGACTCAAAGATAGTGTGGATGTATGGGAATAGTTGTTTTGTAATATTTATATGAATAATATTGATCTCTTTGTGCGGTGATTAGGTAAGTGTTCAATTAATGAAGGATTAGTCTGAAAACGCGTGCAACCACTCTTTAGTTAGACGGACAGTTATCCTGGCATGGTCGCCACGTGTTGTTTGTAAGGAACAGCTATCACCTTACAAAGAGCAAGGCTTTTACCGAACAACGTTGCCTATATTCACTTAAATAAATAAAAGTGTGATTTAGTCGTCAACTCGTCGTCATTTACAAAATCGCTATTGCTTTCTACAAGGGGAGAAAGCAATTTTATAGAAAAAAATAACATGGCTTCTTAAAGCGATTCTGATGTTCCCCTGACAGTTATCATAACCCACCTACCCACTTTTCCGGCGTTGAACGTACGTCATACTAGTGCGGAAGGAAACCGTAACATCTGCTACGTTACGTGATACAAAGATAAGCCCCATGGCGCATGTTCATAAAAGTGATGCTAAGTTCCGAAGAAATAGTTAAAAAAATTAAAACTGGCAGAACGCACCAAAACATACCACTTCCGGTTAAAAAAATGGATGACATTTACCTACGTCATTGGATATAAAGATGACACTTGTGGCAACAAATAGTAATTAATTTGTAGGTACAGAAAAACTCATTCTACTAGTTCCTGCATGGTCAGAAGTGCCCGGCAGACTTCCGGCTAAGATGCAGGAACTGGCATACTGGCTTTTCTGTACCTAAATACAAGTTACTATTTGTTGCCACAAGTATAATCTCAATATCAAATGCCGTAAGTGTTTTTTTACTATTTTTTCTGAACTCAGCATCCCTTTTAAGAACATGTGCCATGGGGCTTATCTTTGTATCACGTAACGTAACAGATCATACGGTCCCCGCCCGTACTATACGTCATGCACGGTTAAACTTTAATGAACGGTGCTGTCACAGCTTTTATGTCTCGTCTCCGATGCCTTATGGTATGGCACAAAGTACTTATGTCGAGCATACATTGACAAATTTGCCCACTAGATGGCAACATTTGCACATCCTACGACGCACAAAGATGCTTGCGTGAATTATGCCAGGGTGCGTAGCCAACGTGCCAATCGTTGACGCCCGTAAAGTCTTCGTCAATGGAACTTGCTAACTATGTAAACAAACCACCATATTGAAATTGTCTCTGAATGATGAATTTACTAGTGATGGGCAAGACTCTTACTTCCTTGTTTACTTATGTCAAACCATATCGAATAATAAAATACCGAAAGTGCAAAACAAGTAGGTACTTAAATATTTATTTACATGTTAAACTCATTTGTATATATGTCAAAACTACCAAGTAATGTATACAACCGCGTTGGCAGGAACAGAGCTTGAGTTGGGTAGTGTGTAGCGCCTTAAAATATCACCAACATTAGTCACAACACTACCCATCATAGACAATTGTAGAATTTAAAAGAAATAAAAATGTCATTCCATCAGATCCATATAACCTAACCTATGAAACCATATTAAAATTTTAATAAAATATCCAAGATACAGTTATATATTTTATGATTTTGTATTTTACAGTAACAACCATTTCAATAGTGTATGGTTTCAATGTTGCTTGATGAGGTGGTGTGAAAATTCAAGGAGAAACTGTGACGAAACAAAGTTACGTCTTTTGTTTACATAGTTAGCAAGTTCCCATGGGGAAGACTTTAGCATATCGTAGTTACCTCTCTCTATCACTTTTGACAGTTGCGTTTCGCTCGCTACGGAGCGTTAACGATTGGCATGTTGGCTACTTACCCAGAAACTGCTACTGGTGTGAAATAGCTTAAAATTTCGATTCGAAAGCGTTAATTGTTCGAGTGAAGTGCTTGTCACCCGAGTTTCACTTATTTTTCGTTCCGAATATGAGGGAAGTAAACACAATATGTTATTGTGTATTTCATCCTAGTTCTTACAATTTTAGTAGGCAAACGATTTGTCATTTATATAATTGAAGTTGAGTTTCAGAATGCAAATCATCCGATTAATCTATTTTGAACCAAAATACGATGTCTAAAAAATTTAAATATATTTAAACTTGTATAGTAAAACGCCCTAGGACTGAAATGAATCACTTACCGCCCGCCTCAGTTAATCGACAGGCCTGTAAAATGGTTACATAGACTATAACTAACCAGTATTGGTGTATTGCTTAGAAACTGTAGACTACAAACGAGAGCATGTGGTATGTAAGGCCAACCGGGTCCGAACAAATAAGTTAGCCGATAGGCTTTAAATGAAGAAAATATGTATATGTATCTGTTTCTTATATATATCTACAGGGTGTCCCAGAAATCGACGTCAAGCCGTGAATGGATGATAGACCAAGTTATAACAGTTATCAGAAAAATACAAAAAAAAATCTATCACATGTTCTTCAAAAATTATGGTCACTTTAAAAAATTACTAGAAGTTAAGAGACCAGGGCGTGAATATTCTAGTAAATTTTTTAAGTGACCATAATTTTTGAAGAACATGTGATAGATTATTTTTTTTGTATTTTTCTGATAACTGTTATAACTTGGTCTATCATCCATTCAAGGCTTGACGTTGATTTCTGGGACACCATGTATATGATTCCGGCCGTGCCCAGCAGGCAAGAGCATTGACACCTACAATGCATTCTAGAGGATAAAGTAGATTGTTAATTGTGCACCTTACTCCTTAGTAATAAGTTTCAAATATGTATACATTATTTTGGCGGTATGGTGGTCCCACGTTGCGATTCAGTGACTGCGCCAAACGCGATATGGTTGCGTTTGATATAGACGACAGAACATGGGAGGAACTTGCTGAAGATCGCGACAGGTTGAGGAGTACCATCGCGAAACCCATGACAAAGCGTGGTTCCAAGATTTGGCCCAAAAGGGCACATAAAGGCATTCTCGTCAAGAGCTTACCGATGATACTAATACTACATTTTACATGTCAGAAATGCGAACGCAAATGGGGTTCCCACATTGGCCTGGTCAGTCTTAATACCAAGGCCGTCTTAACATGTGACGGGGCCCTAGAGCACGTAAGGGCCCTTCGATACTTGAAAGGGCCCTCAGGTGCTCAATTTAGGAACAACGTTAACTCAAAAATCAAAATCAAAATCAAAATATGTTTATTAGGTATACCACTGGTTTACAAAAAATATTTTATGGCCGGTATCTCCTGGTAAGTATAATAATACTTGTGTTAGGAGATACCGCTCCTTCCAAACGGATTTACTCCTGGTACAGTTCAGTAGGTAAATACAATATATTTAGCACAAATTGAATTGCATTCTTATTCTATTGTTACTAGACTAATATAAGTATTAATAATACTGTTAAAGATAACAAGATAACTTAATTCTACTAAATGACTACTATTTATTGTTAACTATAAAACAAAAGTCGTCTAAGATCTTTTGGGCCCCCCTTGAGGATGGGGGCCCTGGGCACGGGCCCCGTGTGCCCTTATAGTAAAGACAGCATTACGAGAGACGATGCTCCTCGCGTACAAAAGCTGCTTCAATCATCTGCCAAGATGAAAGAGGCTTGTGATGATTTTGGCGCTGACTGTACAGTCAGCAAGTCATGCCGGGATTATTTGGAATACCTCACCCGCTTAGCTACATCTGTTGCTGACTGTACACGTATAGACATGTTTGAACAACGCAACGTTTATTTCACGGAACTCTAACAATTAGTCAGTGACGAACCAAAGATCACATCCGTTGGATTGCACATGAAGGACTCGCAGTCGCTCTTATACTAATTTAGTACGAAAACTCAAGAGCTACATCCGTATTTAGGTACCTGCCTACGTTCAAATAGGTATCAACTAAAACGAGTTCTTAGTAATTTGAAATTTCATATTACAATATTGTGATGATTGTGAGCTTTAAAATGAATTCTAATTTAAGCTTTCGTGAGTCATTAACTTTGTAATAACTTAACAGTTAAACTCATGTTCTGTTAAGTCACTACGTTCCAGATTTACCTGTATCGGAGAGCTTAGGCCTCCATCTTTAAACATTGCCGGAACTCGTTCGCGTGATTTGATACATAAGCGAATCAGTAAAATTTATTTATTTTTACGATAATGGTTTTATTTTATACATAGCATACTAATACTAAGCCATCACTGCTTCAAATTATACGGTAAGTGCACAGTTTTCACCCAACCACCGAAAGAAACGTGGTTTATTAATTCATAGTTCTATCTATGGCTATTTCATAAAGCTACAAGTGACAACCGTGTTAGAAAGAGGCTACCGCTTTTAAGTAGTCACTTTTACTTAGTTAGTCTAACATGGGCAACTGGTCGCTTAATTGCTGCGTAGTGCTTTTCTCTCACTCTTGTTCGAAAAAATAGTGAATAGCTCTTTCCGCTTTAGCTTTTTAACGCGGTGTCTGCTCGAGGTAATCTATGAGACGGACTCATAACAGTAATATGCGTTTAAAAAATTACAGTCGATGCTATCCTCATTATCAGCGTTGCTATTGTCGTTGCTTGTCGAGTACTGGCGAGTTTCATTATACGTTGTTAATTCAATATTTGCAATGTGATCGGTTTTTATCTAAATAAATAGTTATTAAATTATAATCGGTCGTTACGTACAGTTCTTTTTGAAATATAAATATCCCAAATAGCTTTGACCGCTCGACCTGACTCTTGATTTAAAACTTAAATAAATAATTTAAAGTAGCACGTATTTAGCCCAGTCATACCGAATATTAAAATGGAAAGCTAACGGCTAGTCTTGATTTTTTTTATATATTGTTAGGATCCCTACCAGCACTGTATATCCAAGTTTGCAGCTTCGAAAAACCTGTGCTAACTTTGCAGCACTCGAGAAACCACGAAAATTTCGCACTTTTTTTAGTATTCTATTGTAAGTCCTAAACTATGCGGTTTACAAAAAATATATATAAACGAGTTTTAAGAAGACTAATACTTCTACAATTTGAGACTAGAATACATATGCTCTGTAAATGTTACTTATCCAGATTATTCAACATCATTTTCGTAGAGGTTGAATACGCGAAAGTGGTGGTGATTTATGTCCAACCAAATAATCAGAAAATTAAGCTTTCGAAATTAGATATATCATCTACAAATGAATACTTACCGTAACCTCGGGGTACTTTAGCCCTGGAGGGTAACTTTGGCCTTTGGAATTTACTTGGTTCAGGCTTCATAAAAGAATTGAATTAATGGCAAATTGCCATGAGGCTGATTAAAACTAACCGATAACGTATTTATCTTTTTTATTAGACTCTTCTATATGTGATTTTTATATGGGCCAAAGTATCGTGAATTTGGCCAAAGTACCCCGAGGTGACGGTACTGCTGTGGGTTTTGACATGGGTACTACCTACTGAAATAACAATTGCCGGTCGGGATTTCTCACTTATAGAACGAGCAAGTGGAACGAAGCGAGGTTCTTACAGATAACTTGGGACACAATGAAACTGTCAGCTGGCTAATAGGACATTCTTGCATTTCGATTTTAAATAATTGTTCCGCGATAATACTAGGACACTTATTTGGATTCAAATGAGTGCTTGGTTAAAATAATCAAGAATGTTTAGCAATAACCAGCGTCTTGGTTTATTTGCCGCGGCATCTTGCTGAGTGGGGGGATCCTATTTAACGTCTCTGAGTCTTTGATTTCTTGCTTTGTTTAATGTGTATTTGTGACGTTAAATAAATGTAATTTCTTTCTTTCTTTCAATAATTGCTTGTTTGTCATTAACAAAGCTTTACTCCTTGTTTTATGTCTCGGTTGTATGCAACTAAAAATATCTTAACCGAGCCAAATTGCTATTGCTAAAGCCCATTTTTAGGGTTCCGTAGCCAAAATGGCAAAAACGGAACCCTTATAGTTTCGCCATGTCCGTCCGTCCGTCCGTCCGTCCGTCCGCGGTCTAGCTCAGTGACCGTTAGCACTAGAAAGCTGAAATTTGGTATGAATATGTGCATTAACCAAGCCGATAAAACGGTAGAATAAAAACGCGAAAAATATATTTTGTTAGGGTACCTCCCGTACTCGTGAAGTGAGGGGCGAAATTTTTTTTCGTTCCAACCAAGTCGTGTGGGGTATCGTTGGATAGGTCTTTTAAAAAGAATTAGGATCATTTGAAACAGTTTTTGGATAAAACTAATACTCTCGGAAATAATAGCTCCGAAAGTTTAAAACAGGGCGTCCCCCCCATCTAACTTTTGAATTGTGGGTCCTAAAATTTTGAAAAAAATCATGAAACTGAGGCCTAATGAGTACCTTCAATGAAAACTATATTGAAATAAATCGCATGAGCCGTTTTTGAGTTATCATTCAAAAACCCATAGTTAAAGGACGTAAGTAAAAATGACGTAAGCGCCGCCAAATTTCCCGTAAGAAACGACCTTTTGAATTAATGGTCTCAGTTTACGGAACCCTACACTGAGCATGGCCCGACATGCTCTTGGCCGGTTTTTCCGTAAAGGTTTTAAAATCCCTTCCGGCCGCCATCGCAACCAAGTTTCGCAACCAGTGGTCAGTATATAGGTTCTAATGCGTCATACTCGTAGGTGCTCAGATGAGATACTGCTTACCTTCAGTCCCTAATTTTTATGCTACAAATGTTTAGAAATAAATGAAGAGTAGAAAAATCAACTACCCCAAGCAAGACTCGAACTCTCTGGGATACAATGCTCATCGCTATGACCAACTGAGCTGCTGAGACTTACCTGATGGCTGCGAATTCATCCACTATATCCTTTAATTTGTATGCGTCTTCGGGTTTTCCTTTATTTCTAAATAAAGCGGTATCGTTATCAAACGTTCTTTTCAACACAAAATTAATAATTATGCTAGTTTTTTAGGGTTACGTACCCAAAAGGATAAAAACGGGACCCCATTACTAAGCCTCTGCTGTCCGTCTGTCTGTCAGTCCGTCTGTCACCAGGCTGTATCTCATGAACCGTGATAGTTAGACAGTTGATATTTTCACAGGTGATGTATTTCTGTTGCCGCTATAACAACAAATGAAGGGTACACGGAAAGAACATGTCTAGTCACTTTGACAACATTTTGAGTTATAGCGGTTTTAAAGTTTGGAACGATCCAATTAACCATACTATTTTCGTAACTAGGTGGTTTGTATGAATTAAAAAGTGGATTTATGTTAAATATTCCAGCTGTGACAGAAGTTGTTGCTAATAGTTCATTGCAAGCTCTCCATTTTGATACATCAATCTCTTTTTACGAAAAAAGGGACTAGACATGTTCTTTCCGTGTACTCTTCAAATAATAAAAGGTCTATTTAGTTACATTAAATTTCAGGAATAATTGAATAAGAACGACCACACCCGTTATTTACTTTCATGTCATCTGACTGGTAACATAAACGGTTCGGTTTCCCATTAAGGTAATCCTTCATACCCTTTGAGGGATTAAACGGCAGCAGATAAGTCCCGACAAATCAAAAATTCAATCACCCGACCAATAATGGACCCACGACGGAGCATTGTCAGCAGAGTAACCCACGGAGCATTGTAAGCTGGCCGTATTCCGATATCTTACCAAATGACGGATACCGAACCCTTAAAGTTAATTTAATACATACTGCTTAAATCGAAATGCAAGAATGTCCTGTTAGCCAGCTGACAGTTTCGTTGTGCCCCAAGTTATCTGTAAGAACCTCGCTTCGTTCCACTTGCTCGTTCTATAAGTGAGAAATCCCGACCGGCAATTGTTATTTCAGTAGGTAGTACCCATGTCAAAACCCTAAGCAGTAGGTATTCATTTGATTGTATTTTTGATTTTGAAATAAATGATTTAATACATATTTTTTGCAGGTTAGAAAAATAACAGTTGATTTTGCCAATGTTCTTTAAAAAAATCTCATCCATATCAGGAGAAAATTTAAACTAGAAGACTTTTTTAAACTTGTATAGATGTCATATACAAAGGAAAAAGTGACCAACGCCTCCGGTGCCCAAGGCTGGTTTAGAATTTATACATATAGTAGTGTGACTACTTAAAATAAACAAATCAAAATATTCATTAAAAATAATTCGATTTGTTCTTTCAGTTTAGAAGACTTTTTGCCATTATTAGTAGCGCTAATGCTTACCGGGAAAAGTCAAGGGTAGAGGCCGGCCTCTAGCAACGTGGTGGATCAGTATGAATAGCCTTTTAAAGAAGGATGGTCTTCCCGACAACCCTTGACAGAATGTCATGGCGCAGCAAAATTAGGAGAACCCCCACATAAAGAGGAAATGTGCAAAGAAGAAGAAGATTGATGATACGCGGTCTTAATGGCAAATTTTGAAGTAGTTTCCTCAAAAATTGTCGTCAATTGCACGATTCTTCTAATCTGAAAAAAAAACCTAAATACTAGTGGTGCGACAATGCAGTCGGCAAAATGTGGCGCGAAAATAATAGTAACGATTTTCTGAAATTTATGAAAACTGTTGAATCTTATAAGAACATAAGCTAGAAGGCGCAAAAGCGATCATCACAAATTGGTCAATTCGTTATCAAGTAAATCGCCAGTTCTCAGTTCGAGGCGGGCTACTAGTTCTATTAATTCCATGTAACTAGCAGGTCAGGAACTCTGCGTGCGCGAGTCCAACTCGAGCGTACTCTGTAAGCGATGGCCACAACACTCGTATTGTCAGCGGACACGGCGGATGCGTATTACCAGGCACTTAAAACTAAACGTCACAAATTTCATATCATACCTTGTTGCTTACGACCTTTCAGTCGCGAACCACTCTATTGTCCTGTAGCTTAGTAGTAAAAGGGCGTTAGTGTGGAGGAAAGTTTTAACTGCTTAGTACGTTTTGATGTGTAGTTTTCAATGCCTAGGTCACTAATAACCCGCATGCTATAATTAGATTGATGCGAATGTCCTAGCGGCGGAAGGCTGAATGGCCTGTGTGATACTGATATGTATATTAGATAGGTACATGATTTTAGGGTAGGTACTAACCTAACCTTATGGATTACACTAAGGGCCGGTTGCACCAAACTGTCTATGAACGTAAACGTAATCGTAAAAAATATCTTGTATGAAAAGTTTGACAGTTTTCTATGGGATAACAGCTCCGTCGCAATATTTAACGTTGATGAGTCTGTTAATTGTGCGTGGTGCAACCCACCCTAAGGCTGTATATACAGTAAGTGCAGAGGCTTAAACATTTTGATTGGATTTTTCCATTTAAATTTTTAGAAACGTCAACAATTTTTTTAGTACACACATTTTAGTTTGACATTACATTTTTAATAAATGATGAAACATCTTTTATTTTTAAATAATTCATAGTTCTTTTTAAGTTATGTTTTTTTTCCTTTTGAAATAAGAAATTCCAAATTAATTCAATTTTTCAATTCATTTATTTATTGCAGACTCTGGGTCCATAAATAAAATTGTTAGTAATACAATACTTTTAAATTAATGATTAGTACTACATAAAAAAGAAACATAAAAAATTCATACAAAATAAAAATAAATGAATTCAATCACCATGTCATCTTATCAAAATTACATCAAAAATTAGAGGTCTGTCGCTTTTGTGTACGGCGTTCCAGTGTCTCATCACAGGACAATCAAATTTTTCGGGTATAGCCCTCAGGAGGCTATTGGTACTATCTCGGACCCTGCGCATCAGGGAGGCAACACGTTTTCGCAGAATAGTTTTAAAACCATCGGTGTTAGCCTCAAGAAACATACCTGAAGCACTGCACCAGCGAGGTAGCCCCAACAGCATCCTAAAGGCGTTATTGTATTGGACGCGCAGGCTATTGATCGTTTTTCGAGTGTAACGGGTCCATAGGCTGCAGGTGTAAAAAGATTGACAATAAGATTTAAACAAAGTGATTTTGACCTCACGTTAATTAATTAATATTATTATTTTACATGCTTTTGCTTCGGAACGGTATCAAAATGAATTTTTGCATTCCCGATTTATACGAAAACGATACCAAACTTGGCCTTGTAGCTTAACTGATGTAGATATCAAGATAAAGTTGAGAGCCTCGCCCCCCTAAAAAAATCCATCAAAAATCTTGGTAGCTCCACTTCTCAAATCCATCCTTGGGTCCTAAAGAACAATCATGACGAGGGCAATCTTTTGTTCAGGAAAAGCCCAATTTTTATGGCTACACCAGCCACTACAGCCCGTGGGCTCCGTGGGGCCGTGTATATACACCGTGGTGTATATACACGGTGCCCGTGATTGTTACGAGAGATTTTAACCACGAATTCCTGAGGTTATAAGGAGTAATAAATTTTATATGAATTCAGGTCGATTTCACAAAAAAATAATCAATTTTATTGAACGCTTTGGAACATAATAAAATAAAAATTACTGGTAAAATAACAGAAAAAAATGTTGACGCAAAGTATTCCTTGGAATTTTGATAGCTGTAAAAAAGGATGCCTAGGCTAGACCCCATAAAGAGTCAAAACGCCATCAAAAAAGCGTTATGCACTAAGTTACAATAATAAATATTTTTTTGATTAATTGGTTGTAATTCTGAAACTAGGCGATTCTTCGCTAATTAAACCACGTTTTCTTAAAATAGAAATACAAAAATGTATTGTTTCAAGACTATATTGAGTAAATAAGAGAGATTGTACTTTAATCAAACAAGAATTATCTTAGGTAAAAGAAAACTAGAAAATCTGTAAGAATATATTCGCTTCGTTATATTTAAAACTTTATTTTATTTGCGTTAAAGGAAATTAATACTTGTCACGAGGGAATATTTTCAACATAATAAAATAATGTCTTAGATTGAGAATATCCCGGAAGCTTTTTTTCCGTGTGTATATAGGCACGTGCAATATAATACGAACTTGAAAGGGTTATCAACAAAATGTTTCACTTATCTAGTTTTCAATGTTTCTGCGATGGTCACGATACGATACGCTCAAAACACGATAACACCATCATTAGGTATTTGATTTTATCACATGTTTTATGCGAATACTACGTAATAAGCGAATACGAGGTACTATATCGTATCCATCGAGATAAATAAATTAAGCAAAATGCAGTCTAATATTTTTCGCTAAGTAAAGCTTGTACCGAAAAGTCTTTTTATACAAGTTAATGCTATTTTACGTAGGTGTCTGTATTTTTTTCTTTTCCAAGTTTTGATACATCATAAAGTATACTCTTAAGACCTTATTAACAACGTGTTTCAATTAAGTTATTTTTTTATCTAAGCAAGAGCAACATTTTCCCTTCAAATCTTAAGTTGGATTTTGCGAGACTAGGTTTAGATATACCTATTTGCACATCTCGCTAATGTTTTGATTTCACTGGTCATTATTAGTGCCATAAATTTAAAAATGTGAATAAATTACGCTTTTGATGGTACTAAATATAAAGCTATTTGTGAAAGTTTAACAGAATTGATTAGTTTGAACATTTTTCAATCATGCTATCTCGTTTTGTATGAAAACAGAGGCCTACTTATTACAATTTTTCAGTAATATTGAAATAATATTCTGTCACCAATTTTAGGTCTTAGCAATGATTTTGTCCTCTTCTTTCGATTCCGGAAACTTGTTCTTGTTTTGTAAATATGTTTTGACTCGTTTTCATGCAAATACAAAATACCAGCCGCAAACTGAGTGCGAGTTGCGCAAAAAATTATGTGCTTTATATTCTTATGTGCAATGTGTACGTATAAAAATTGAATATTTTGATATTAATGATTAGGCAAGGATTGTACAAGTAACATACTCACAGATGAAATCATTTGATACTTTTAAGAGTTTTTTATCTTAATGTGTTCATGAAAAAAAAAACTTTTCGGTACGGCCTTTATCTTCTACAAAAAGAAACAGTGCCAAGAATGGTTTATAAAGAGTGTTTACTAAGTTATTAGTAAACACTCAATCAATCCAATTCAATTCTTCGTTCTCATCGCTGAGTGTATGTACAGTCAAGGAATTTGATTCGCGTACCGTCTTAAGTCAAGGAATTTGATTCGCGTACCGTCTTAAGTCTAAATTACTGATGACAATTAATAGTACTAAGGGCTATGTTTCTTCGCTTGCTTAAAGAAATATAAGCCTTATGATATTCCGACATTTCAAGCAATAAATCAACGAAACGGTACGCGAATCAAATTCCTTGACTGTACCTGCTGTTCCTTGCAACGACTGTCAATTGTTCTTGGAAACCTTCCTAATGAACCGCAGCTTGGTGTAAACTACTTCTTCCAGGAGTACCTTCCGACTGTATAATCAGATCAGACAAAACATTTGTAGTATTGCATTGTCATATAAATTAATTAAGTTGTACCAAATTTAAGCCTAATCAGCCATCAAGTGGTTCAATTCAAACTTACAATATGAGATTCGAATCGACAACAACAACAACAGGAGTGGAGCTAAACGAAAGGTTGTAATTTTGTACGAAGAATCCTTTCCCGATCGGCGGCCCCCGTATTTTCATACTACGAAATTTTCACGCGAATTTTCCGTCCCCAGGTAAGCGCAAGCGCACGCGGCCCAGCCCATGCGCCGCTCAGTCGAGCCGCGACATTCGCGCGCGACGGACGTGTAATAAGTGACAATGAGTTCGGGCAAGCGGAAACTGTCGTTCCTCGGCTTCGCGCCGTCACAGGTTAGTGGAGAAGTTTAAGACATGTTGTTATTTAGAGTTTTATTTTGTTTGTGATTGAAATTGTGTTTTTGTTGAATAATGTGCGTAAAACGCGAAAACGCCCGAAGAACTCCAATTGCCATCATATCAAACATATATTTAATACACAAAATTCTTGAAACCGAACATGCAGTTTGAAGTTTAGACAATTGGGTCGTGATCTTGTTTAGATATTTTTGAATACTTGATGCATCCCGGTACATAAATCTCTTGGACATACTTTACAAACTTAGGTAAAATTTTGTTTGTCACTGATGTGTTGTTTTTAGGACTTTTTAGGTGTAATTCCTAAAATAGTACTTATATTAACACACTGCTATACTACGCGCGTAGCGCTACGCCGTAGCTGATAACACGGGTGTCCCGCTATGTACCTATCGAAAATGCTTCGTAGAGCCGTGACGACAACGTGTCGTCATTAGCAATGAATGGGTTAATAGTGTTTTGTTCAGTTGGTACCTACTAAATAGGTAATGTAAATCCATAAGCGTAATATTTTGTCAAAAGGAAAATGCAAATGTAGAGTTAGTAGCGGAAGTAGCTAAGCGGGCGACATGTTCAAAAAGATCTGGACACCCTCTTGTTGTCTTGCCAATAAAGTCTTGTGTAGCTTGTTTTGAACACCTGGCCCGCCGTCTATTTAGCTACTGCTGCTGACTACAATAGGAAATGAAAAACTGAATTCTATTTATTCTATGCAGCTAAAGTTTATATTCTGCACTCACTCTGATTCTGATAAAACCTGATAAATATATGATTGATTACAGATTTTTTTATCAGGGGGCATTCCGCGAAGTTCGTAAATCGACAACTCGTTGTCCCCGTCTCATATTCAAAAGAGAGTGATGCAAATAAACGATTAAAGAAACGTTCGACGAACGAAGTAGTTCGCGGTTATAGGCCAGAGTACAAAGTAATAAAAAAAAATCAATATAATAGATATCCTTAAAACCAAAGTCACAATACAATCAAAGACAAGGGCTTGATAAAACAGCTGACGGTCTATGATTAAGACAATTTGCCCCTAATAAAAAGGCATAGTTTTCAAGATGGCATTTTTATAATAAAGCTGTATGTACAGTCACGCTCCGTGATTGTTGAGCCATTTAGGGTTCTAGCTAAATTGGACCTTCCATAGCGCAAGTATTGTACAACCAATTTAGCTAGAACCCTAAATGGCTCCACAATCACGGAGCGTGACTGTACATGTAGCTACAAATTTATTAACTATTCCTGTTTGTCACCGATAAAGGATGTCCCTGATGGCCTAAATAGCACAAAAGCTCATATTTTAGGGAGGCAAAAGCTTTAGGAAAGTTTCTTCAATTCTAAGTCACCTCTATTCTTCCACAGAAAATATTGTTTTTCATTATTTAAGTACAGTCGCCATGAAATATATCGGAGCGGCCACGGTACTCAAAAATATCTGAACAGGGACCTTATCTTGACAATAGAGGCGTTGTTCAGATATTTGTGACTACCTTGGCCGCTCCGATATATCTGATGACGACTGTACATGATTCAGTTTGTATACCTGATACACTCAAGAAAGATGATAACGGGTCACCTTGGACGGAATTTTCTAAACGAAGCAGGGTCGTTACCGCTATAGCTGAAAATCAAATTAGCGCTTTGCATTCGAAATATTTGCCCGATATTTTCAAATGTCATTCAAGTATGGGAAAAAATTATCAAAATATTCTGACTAAATAAAAAACGCATTAGAACGCTGATACCAAAATTTGAATGTCGGTATGTATTAAAATAATACCCTTATTCAACTTCTGTTACGAAGTGACCGTATTCATTGTTTTTGGGTGTATTATAATGCCTTTTAACAATCCTTAGCGAATGTTTATAAGGTAAAAGAAATTAACTGCTACTTACACCGATGGTCGACGTCAAAAATATGTTTACACTTTTACTTAATCCTTTGTAATAAGGTCCAAAAGTGTAATAATAATTTTGACGTCGACTGTACATTAAAAAGGCGCCGCGTAGATCGACAGGTTGCAGACAGCTGATCGTCTTAGGGAAATTGCTAGTCACGAGACCGACAAAGCGATTCGTTAAAACCGGCGTTAGCGAAACTACCGAAAACGTGATGCTACGAATATGGAGTTCAAGTTATACTAGTCATCGCCCCATAGGTTTTCTGTAATATAAGCGAACTGTTATGCCATTTTGTCGGTGACATTTTATTTGTGTCCGGTTTATTGATTTATTTCAGTAGTTGAAATGCAATTTAAATTACGAATGCAATTAAAATAATGGTAAAGGACCTAATCAGTGTTTGATTATGATTATCGAGTTTCGTTGACCATTCTAGCATTTTTATTGCCATCAAAGGCTTAGCTACCTTAATAAAAAAACGTGTTCGTCGAGTTTCTAGTCTTTATCGGCAATTCAAGCATACATTGGCGTTTTTGAAAGCAAATATACTGGTTATGGTATATAGGTAGACTAGGTACCGAGATTTCCGTGCTAATAAAAGATAAAAGATATTTATTCTTCAATTTAGGGACATTAGTCACATTACAATGCTCTTATGAACGTCAGAGAGAAAAAGAAACTACCACCGGTTCTAACCCTACACCCGAGAAGTATCACTTAATACCGGCAAGAAACTCGGCGGGACTTATTTTTTCAAAACAGTAATACTAATACATTAAAGTTACTATATACAATAATGCGTAGTTCTTAAAGAAGGCATATCAAAACAGCTTGAGAGACAGACATGTACCTGCCTATTGTGCAATTAAAATGAAAAATAAAAATAAAATCCAAATAATGATAGAGTTCCCTCATTTTGTCTAGGACAAAACAAAGAGTACAGTCAGCGGCAGTAGTATCTTCCTACATAAAGGCCGCAAAAATATGTGACACGCTCTTATTTGTAGGGCCATAGGAGCGTGTCACATATTTTTGCGGCCTTCGTGTAGGAAGATACTATTGCAGGTGGCTGTACATGTAAAAAAAAAGCAGCTTCATCCAAGACAAATCATTTTGGTCAATACATTATTGTTTCGTAGGTATATATATAGTACATATATAGTTTCATATATAGTTTTGTAGTAGTATATATATAGTTTCGTAGGTATATATATGGTATATATAAATCTTAAATCTTACATCTGGAGCATCGCCTTATACGCCTGCGAAACGTGGACACTGACACAAAGAGAGAGAGAAAGATTAGAAAGCTTCGAAATGTGGTGTTGGCGGAGAATGGAAGGGATTAGTTGGACGGAAAAAATATCAAATGATAGGGTTCTAGATAGGATTAACGAGAAAAGAAATATAATAGCGACAATAGAAAATAGAAGAGGAGTACTAATTGGACATCTGCTACGACACGACATGCTCCTAAAGAACATCATAGAAGGAAAAATAGAGGGAAAGAGAGGAAGAGGAAGACCGAGAATAAATTATTTCAACCAAATAAAAGAAAAGGTTCAGGTCGTGTCATACCAAAAGGTTAAGGAGTTGGCAGAGGACCGGACGAGTTGGAGATTGCTCCACCGACAAGAGCACAGCTCTTAAATATAAAGAAGAAGAATATATAGTACATAGATGGAAACAAATTGCCTAGAAAATGGTCTTGATTCAAGTAAAATACAGGGTGCCCCAGAAATCGACGTCAAGCCGTGAATGGATGATAGACCAAGTTATAACAGTTATCAGAAAAATACAAAAAAAAATCTATCACATGTTCTTCAAAAATTATGGTCACTTTAAAAATTTACTAGAAGTTAAGTCAGGACGTGAATATTCTAGTAAATTTTTAAAGTGACCGTAATTTTTGAAGAACATGTGATAGATTTTTTTTCGTATTTTTCTGATAACTGTTATAACTTGGTCTATCGTCCATTCACGGATTGACGTCGATTTCTGGGACACCTGTATATCTTGGGCTAAAAATATATAATTAGCCCAAGACAATATTTAAGTACATATGTATAAACAATAATATTCTCGCATTGGTATTCTTAGCTCTGAAGATATCGTTTTTTCCGTGTAGGTAATCAACAATTCTGAAAACCGTCGTCGCGTCGTCATGAGTCTAATCAGCTACCTATTCTTTATGAAACGTTAAAATGATTTAAAGGTAGGTACAGCCTTGGCCAGAAGTGTTGAGCACCAATGCGATTTTCATACAAAACTGGAAAGTTTAGTCCATCGTTTCCATCTTTGTTTAAGTTATTTTGTCAATTAATTTAAACTAATAGGCATGTTTTGTTGAAGTTAGTAGTAACTGCATAGAATATTTGCAATATGTCGCACCGACTTAAATTTACATTTTTGGTACCTTCTGTTTTCATATTTTTTAAGTACCTTGAAAGTGTTATTAAGCGAAGTTTTCTATATTTATAAATAAAATATAACATTTACCGTTGCCGTACATTGTTAGGATAGGGAAATAATGCTTAACATCAAAATTGTAAACAAAAAACACCTATGCTCAATACTTCTGGCCAAGGCTGTACATAGATGACACGATTTCTTGTCATTGTGGTGTAAAGTTACACTTACCTTTGTTACACCGTACACTTTGTCCGGCTTTAGAGTAAAGAGCCATAAAATAACCTGATTAGCAGTAAAAAGTGCGTAAGTGACATCTTTTATACACAAAAAGCTGTCGTAATAGTTTGTACTAAGGCTCAATGTCAAATAACATCACTAAAATTTGAAAATGGAATGACAAAGACTGGAGGTTAGGGTTGTAACAGGATTTTTTTCAATAGTAGGTATTCATTGTAACTTGTATTGGATTTGGTCACACTGTATTATTTTACTCAGTTATCATAAGTGGTTTTGACAACCGTTAAGCAAGTATAAAAGTATAAAAATATCTTTATTTTATTTTAAACTTTAATGTGTACTAACTATGTTTAGGTCAAAATTCACTTCTTGGTCTTACGATATATCACCTTTTGAAATATAAACAAGTTTTATTCCATTTTACTCTAAAGCCCCCGGACAAACTAGCAGAATCAACAGACAGATCAAAATGCCGCAATCTATAGAAAACCACTGGTGATTTGTAGCGAGGTTAAAATAAATAAATAAATATTTGGGAACAATCTTACACAAATCAACCTAACCCCAAACTAAGCAAAGCTTGTGCTATGGGTGCTAGGCGACGATATACATACTTAGATAGATAAATACATACTTATATACATAGAAAACATCCATAACTCAGGAACAAATATTTGAGATTAGCACACAAATAAATGCCCTTACCAGGATTCGAACCCGGGACCTCCTGCTTCGTAGGCAGGGTCACTACCAACTGGGCTATGGAGGCTAAAATAGCCCTTTACTATGGAGTTCGTTTGTGTAAGAATAATAATTACGAATCACCTCGTATGGAAATTTATAATTTAACTCGCCCGCTTTCCATTTGTTTTACTGTGGATTTTTCATATAACTGATTACAAAAATGCTGTACAACAATTTACCTACTCTAGTGTAGGAACATATAGTGCATTGAAAAATATAGGGGCCCATTGTACAGTCGCCGGTAATAATATCTTCCCGCACGAAGGCCGCAAAAGTATGTGACACGCGCTTAGTGCCCTACAAATAAGAGCGTGTCTATATTTTTGCGGCCTTCGTGTAGGAAGATAATAATGCCGGTGACTGTACTCAGTAGTTGTGGTAGATTTGGTGTAAATTCAGTGCTTTTTGAAAATAAGGGAAGCTTAAATTTTATTATTTATATAAAATGTAATGTATAAAATCGAAAATTAACTACAAATAGCATTCTCTACTAGACAACCACTGTTATACAGTGTTGAACCTTATTACAGTTGGTTAAGGTGCAAAAGTGTACATATTTTGGCGATGACTATTCAAAAGGCCAGGTCCAAGGAGAAAACTTAAATTAAATGACTATGTAGAACACTAAAGGAAGACATACCTACCTATAGACGGAGAGCTGGCCACGTCAGATATGACACAATAATGAGAGCAACGAAACCTCTCTAGTTAGTTTGCTATACTATGCTTATTTCTAGATCCGGACATCTAGCAGCTGTAAAGTGGTGGAGGTCAAGGAATACAAATAACTTGAAGAAAACAAATCCTAGATTTATGGATTTGATCGAATATTATGAAAAATTATGTAATTAATTAGATTGTATCATATCCAAAAGTTTCGATTTGGGGAAGTAGTGCCAAATGAAAATTATGTATAATGTAATTTTTGGATGTATGACACAATGTATTTTGTTCTAATTCTAAAATATAGGCCCTGTTCTCTATAAATGACACAACTTCAGTAGTTTTTATCTATTTTGGTACCACTTTTTTCCAACTTAAAAACTTTGTTGGTCTGTCACTCTGATCTCCACCCATTAAAAGCTGCCAGATGCCCGGATCTAGCAATAAGGATGGTTATGCAATGTAACTGGACTGGTTACAAAACCCTCACTATTGTGTCATATCTGACGTGGCCAGCACTTAGACCATAAACTATCTACTTCAATTGTGTATGTTCTGACGCTCATTTGGCTGTTTCTTCATTATCCTTTTGAAACTCGTAAAAGTGACATTGTATCAGTAATGGAAACGGTATAGTGGCGTGGTTACGAATTGGTAATTATACTTATAGTACGGGCGGGGACCGTAAGATCTGCTACGTAACGTGATACAAAGATAAGCCCCATGGCGCATGTTCATAAGAGTGGTGCTGAATACTGAAAAAATAGTTTAAAAAAATTGGAATTGGCCGAAAGCACTAAAAATTACCACTTCCGGTGCCCGGCGGACTAGTTTAAAAGTAACGAATTTGACTCCAAATTTACGTCACTTTTGAACCAGTTTGCCGGACACTTCCGGCCATGCGGGAGCTGGCAGACTGGGTTTTTCTGTACCTAAATACAAATTATTATTTGTTGCCACAAGTATCATCTTAATATCAGGCGTAGGTAGATACCATCCATTTTTTAAATCAGTTGTACACACAACGCCTTACTAGGTATACCCTTTTGAATGTTATTACAGCGGAATAAGGTTCAAAAGTGTTGAGGCGTTGTGTGTACTTTTTTGTGCTATCGGCCAATTCTAGATTTATTTGAAATTTATTTCGGGACTCAGCATCACTTTTATGAACACGTGCCATGGGACTTATCTTTGTATCACGTAACGTAACAGATCTTACGGTCGCCGCCCGTACTATAATGTATTCATTCGCAGTAAACGCAGTGCATCTACCTTGATAATGGTGCAATTAAAATCGATACAGCTTCGATTTCAGATACGGTTTCACGTGTCTGTGTATGCAGAGGTTGTTATACGTAAATTACTTAATTAGGACGTTGGGCACTTTGATTTTTACAACATTTATTTTTGATATAGCCGCATAGACCTCCCGGAACTCCCTACCGAGGTTTTCCCAGAGGGCTACAGTATGAGGTTCTTAAAAAAAGGTGTATAGGTTCTTAAAGGGTAGGCAACGCGCATGAAAAGGGCACATATTGATAAGTACGCGAAAAAAGGTCGTGTTAATTAACAGTTAGGTAACTAAATATTTATTGCGATATCGATTTATAACTTCAAAACCTGCGTCTTGTTCCCTTGTGTAATTAAATACAAAATGTAACAGTTTTCTTTGTTTAGATCTATATAAAATATTGATATCAATAAAATACCAGAACACAACGTAAAAAATATGTCTAAAATGGCAGAAATCATTCGATTCCCAGAAAATAAAACAACCAACATTTATGTGAAAAATAATTTGTTAATATTTCTTTCTACACTACCTAATACAATACATACTTGTCATCATCAAAACAAAATTTTTTTTTTAGATATCTTCAATACATTGTCTATGAAAAAAATTCAGATAAATTTCATATACTTATCACAATCATGATTAAGGTTTTATACGTTGTTTATACCGGTTTCACCCTATATAGATGTTTGCAATCGCAACAACGGTTTTCCAACTAAATACATGGTATTCACACAAACTCTATGAAATTAGAAGCTTACAGTTTCTAAATCGGCTTTAAAACACGGCGTAATAACTCCACTGAAAATTACACCATACACCAATATTGTAAAGTTTGTTTTTGCTTGGCTTAAGGCGTGTACAAAATGCCTTATGCCAGTTATGCGGTGTGCGAGCGAGATAGCGCTCTGCATGTGTATAGCGCTATCTCGCTCGCGCACCGGCGCCGCATGCGGATCCGTCGCCAGTGTGATAATCGCCTTACGCCGTTTGTGTGTATTTCATGCCTAAGCAGGGGGCGCTATCTATGTCCCTCTCCATTGTACCGGATTTTGCCGTTGCGCGTCCTGCACTCGAGGGCAGGGTTGGCACATAGCTTATTATCTTATGGGTGCGTTCGAGAATAGTTTCATTTCAGAAAAGATAAAATATTTCAATAGTTTATACTAGTAGTTTTGTACTGAAATAATAACTTAATTAATTGGGCAAATAATAATAAATCAACTATTGATCTAGTTTTGGATTAAATTTACTGATAGATTACTGTACTGAAATAATAACTAAATTGGGCAAATAATAATAAATCAGCTATTGATCTAGTTTTGGATTAAATTTACTGATAGATTACTGATTAGGTAGTATGAGGCAGATTGACTAGTCACTGACATCCTGTAGACCCCTAAATTTATACTGAACTACATCGGCTGAGATCACATATCAAACTTCTTTTTATCTGTATCGCGATAGGTACCACGTGCATGGTTGAAGCACGTTGACAACCCTATTTATTTTTTTGACAGATAACATTTTCATCTCTGTAACTAAATGTCAAGTTCAGGAAGGAGAACCTTCTGTACTTGTTGTAATTCATTATTCTGTGGCCTAAGTCTGCGTCGACCGTCGAGTGCTCGCCCTCATTAGGGAGATTGTGCTTCCACGAATCAATTTCTGTATAATCCCTCATGTTATGTTGTAGTCTTACTAATTTCGCAACATATGATCTATGTGGTACAATTTTATATTACTTTCTTTTGGCTTCACCACCTACACGGAAAAAAGTGGCCACCATTTGCCGTTTAGGTAATGAAGATGGCCACCATTTGCCGTTCAGGCAATGAAGAAAAAAATTCAAATAGGTGATTGTAAATAATATGTTATAGAATCGTGACATATGGAAGAGCTTTTCAGTCGACTGTACTCAACAGCAAAAGTAGTTAAGCGAGTAGGGTGTTCAAAATGAGCTGGACATGACTTTATTGTTAAGAGAATAAGAGCGTGTGCAGGTTATTTTGAACACGCTACCCGCTTAGCTACTTCTGCTGCTGACTGTACCGTTTTTAGGCCACGAAGCTTGATCTTGAAGCTTTGACCAACCGGAGAAACTGGTCACGGAAATAACAAAAGTTCCATGTGTGGAACACTTTACTTGGCACTGTGCTAAAAATGTGCAAGTTTGAATATTTCTAATAAAGTTGTGAGCAATAACTAGTAGTCTGCCTCGAACTGAGAACTCGCGATTTACTTGCAAACGAGTTGACCAATATGACAAGAGCCCAAGGAGGATTTCTTTTCTCCTTCTAGCGCCATAACCACTTGATCGATCCGGCTCATATACGAACTTACAAATTCTATGTATCTCTGCTACAGCCCCAAAAAATTTCATAAACATCGGAAAAACGTTACTAAAGTTATCGTCAGACAAACTATTGAAATCAAAAAGCCATCCAAATGCCGAGACGTCCCAGTAGCCAGGTGACAGTTCGGTCTGGAGTTGTTTGTAAGAACTCATTTCGCTTACGCTCCGCGAGTTCGATAAAAGGACAGGTGAAAACTAAACTTCTGACGCCACGAGTTCAATCCTTTAACGAGTTTTTGTTGATCTATAATCCAATTTACAGCCCAAAAAACTATTTTTCGGTGTGTTTTCATGAATTTGATTTCTTGTTCGATATGAAACAATTAAATTTGTATAGTATAGGTACTTTTTTAAACGTCTTCGCCTCAAAATTGGCGCTGCGATATACCTCAGTGCCTACGCGATAGTCGTGCTCCATCAAAACTTATCCGCAACCTTCATTTTTCGGAGATATCTATACGCTATCATTATGATATGATGAAGATATCTTGTTGACAGCTTGCGTGACGATCGCTAATATTGATTTGTGGAAAATTTGCCAATTTTATAACCGACTCCAAAAGGTTAAAGGATTTTCAGATTTTTTGGTCGGAAAGGGTCCTCCCACACAATTACTTATATACCATTGACATCAAGTTTGGATACTATCTAGGGAAATGGGAGGAAAAGTTATGACTGTGAGTATTTTTTTGGGAAGTTATATTTAATAAAGTTACTTTCAGAATAAAACCATAATTTGTGTTAGTTACATTAAAAAAAAACTTAATTCTATGTTAATAACACAGCTTAATATTAGTTTACATCACCATCACCATCTCAGCCATAAGACGTCCACTGCTGATCATAGGCCTCCCCTTTGGATTAAAGGGGGGGTTTGCCATACGCGCCACGCTTGGCAGGCGGGTTGGCGCGCGCAGTTTTTTTTTGTTTATTGTTGTTTAGGCTTTCGGAAGATGCTGCTGCCCATCTCCCGGTATATTCCCTTAGCAGACTCCTACTGCAACCACGGGACGATATGGTGGGTGACAATTCTAAGGCCGGGCACCCTACGGCATATTAGTTTACATGCTGCAGCATATTTTAATCCTAAGTGGACAACATGTGCATCTGATTCTAGTGGTAGTGAAAAGGGCCATCCTACCGCCCCGCCACTGTTTCCAGGAGCCTGGTGGGGCTACCGGCGATACGTCTTAGCGGAGACGCGATACGTTTTCGCATTATCGCGTGAAAGTCATCTGTGCGCGCCTCTGCGAACATGCCTGTCGCACTGCAATGTCGCGCAATTTATAGTGAGTGTTCAGGCATTTCTTTTCAGAAAGCTACATTTGCTGAAAGAGCATTCCATCATTATGTAACCGACATTCGGGCCCATTTTTTCGACTTTCCGAGCCTGGTTATTTTTTGGCTTGCCTATTTTAACCGACTTCAAAAAAGGAGAAGGTTCTCAATTCGATTTAAATTTTTTTGTATGTATGTTACTCGTTATCCCCGTGAATCGTGAACCGATTTTCAAAATTTCGAGAAATCGAGGGAGCTCTACAACAATTATAGGCACAACCATAGTGATTTCACTATTTTTTACAGCAACTCCGTCACTTCCTCTTGGAGTAGCGGATCCTAAGTGAAGTCGGTTCTTTTTTTGTTTCAAATTATTATATAGTGTAATATTGGTACCTACCATCTTAAAGCTGCTTGTTTTCTTAATGAACTGTTTAATTTACTTTTACTATTAAAACGCAAGTCGACTAAGTAATTCGGAATTAAAGCAAATGTTACGTAACCGACTCGCATGCAAAATACGCGAATGCTTTGTTGTACAGTCGACGCCAAAGATATCTTTACACTTTTGCACCTTACCCCTTGGTAATAAGGTGCAAAAGTGTAAATATATCTTTGATGTCGACTGTAAACGTAGAGACAAATACAAATAGCAAAGTTGCTAACACTCATTTTTCCGTGTTGTGGGCCGAGAACTCGTGATTGAACTGATTTTTAATATTCGGTAGACTGGAAGAGTTTTTATTGATTTTTTTACTTTTTTTCTCTAACCCTCTCAATGGGAACCCTAGGCGGGAATAATCATTAGGGTGCTTGACGCTCTTTGAAATAAGCAAGTTTGTCGCCTACTGTTCCTGTTTTCGAAATAAAATGCATTTTTTTGTTCTAATGTTAAAATATAGACCCCGTCCTCTATAAATAAGGTAACTTCGGCAGTTTTTACCAATTTTGGTATAACTATTTTGTAATTCAACAATTTTGCTGGTCTGTCAGTCTGACCTCCACCCATTAAAAGCTGCCTGATGCCCGGATCTAGCAATAAGGATAGTATTACAATCTTACTGGACGGGTTTCGTTGCTCATTACTGTGTCATATCTGACGTGGTCAGCTCGTAGTCCAATAATCTCTTTGTCCTAGCCCAAATTAGTTTCCTACCTTTGACTGGATATAAATACCGCCAGCAATGCGTGCGCCAACTGCGAAACTATAGTCTTAGGTGGACCTTATCTAGTCACAATAAGTGTCATATTTCGTCAGCTGACTATGGTACAGTCACCGGCAATAGTATCTTCCTACACGAAGGCCGCAAAAATATGTGACACGCTCTTATGGCCCTACAAATAAGAACGTGTCACATATTTTTGTGGACTTTGTGTAGGAAGATACTGTTGCCTGTGACTGTACAGTCAACGCCATAAATATGTATACACTTTTGCACCTTACTCCATAGTAATAAGGTTTCTAAAGTGTATACATATTTTAGCCGTTGAATGTACCTAGTAACTACTAATAAACTAAAGGGGAGAGCGGGAGACCTAGGGGTGGCTTGTGGGGTGATCGTTCCATGGAAACAGCACATGGACCTACGCTATGTACAGTTACATTTTTAGGGTTCCGTACACATAGGGTAAAAACGGGACCCTATTACTAAGACTCCGCTTTCCGTCCGTCTGTCTGTCCGTCTGTTACCAGGATGTATCTCATGAACCGTGATAGTTAGACAGAATGTTCACAGATGATGTATTTCTCTTGCCGCTATAACAACAAATATTAAAAAACCTAATGAACTAAATATTTAAGGGGCATCCCATACAACAGACATAATTTTTTGCCGCTTTTATTATGGTACGGAACCCTTCGCGAGTCCGACTCGCACTTGGCCGGGTTTTTTTTACTACAATGTTGGTAAGCTGCTACCGTAGTGTATCGCCTGCAACTCAATAGGTATCACTTGCGTTAGGTTAAAGTTTGCTTGGAATTAATAATCCGCCCCCCTTTTTACCCCCATGTATAACGCGACTGTTTTTAAATATACCTCTTATAATAAAAATGCTGGTGATCCTTTTAAGGGCATAATTGCCATAATTGGTATCGATTTCTAATTATGAAAAACTAAGAAAAATTTTTTTTCGCGCGGTAACAGAATTGTTTTGTATGGAGGGTTGGCCAGCTGGGACCATATGATGCAAATTATGCCCTTAAGAGTCGCCAGGATGGTCGCGTGAACTCGCGTTCCCATACAAACGTAGTTCAGCTCTCATTTTAAAACGACATGCTTTAGAACCATGAAATTTGGCATGGGCGTTTTAGTAGTACAGGTTGGACATTCATTTTCGTTGCTAATAATTGTAATAGGTACTAAGAAAATATAGCAAAAATAAGTTTTGTATGTAAATCTGTAACTGGCTGTATTTTCTTTGTATTACAATTTTTAGCAATGAAAACGAATGTCCGACATAGATCTGTACTACTAGAATGCCCATGCCAAATTTCATGGTTCTAAAGCATGTCGTTTTAAAATGAGAGCTGAACTACGTTTGTATGAGAACGCGAGCGCCCTGGCGACTCTTAAACCACCAGTATAATTTTGTTACACCTTATCCCGCTTATTCATAAACGTATTGCAAACCTCATTTAACTAAATCATCTTTTGTCCTTATCTGTCACATTGACAGTTGTGTTTGTTAGAAACAGACAAAATACATTTTAACTAAATGAGGTTTGAAACACGTTTATGAATAAGCGGGTTAATATTTAGTTTTACCAGTTTCCGTAGCACCTAATCCGTTTATATAGTGAAGCTATATCGTATTTCATGTAATATGAGAGCACGTGTATCTCGTCTAACCAATAGTAATTAATTATAATGATATTAATAATGTAACTGAATAACGGAGTATTTGCTCCCGGATCGGCTCGTGCAGCCGACGTCAAAGATATGTTTAAACCTTTGCACCTTATTACCAAGGAGTAACTTGCAAAAATGTACATATATCAAAAGTTGTCACCCTGCCTGACACTGGTTATATAGTTTGTAACAGACTCAAAGGCCATTGATTATGAATGACGGAACGGCAGTCAAACAACTAAAGCCACTGTCCCACCGCCAAAGTATAGGGAGGCGATTATCACACTCGCGCCGCAACGGCATGCGGTGACGGTGTGCAAGCGTCACAGCGCTATACACGTGCAGAGCTAGAGAGCAGAGTATCTCGTTCCCGCAGCGGAAACCGCAGCAGTGTGAAAGCCGCCTAACAAAAATAGAAGAGGTTTTTTTGACGTTATAGAGTTTTGAGCAGCTGTTCGATCGAGCAACAACAGACTGTTTGTGACGTTTTCAAGCAAAACGTACATCATTGTCGGTTGTTAACAGAGTTTATTTCTGAATGACTTACTTGTTACTTGAATGCGAAATTTTTCTTAATAAGGTATAGGGTAATTTTCGACTGCGGGAGTATTTCAATTAAATCTAACTATCTTCCGCGTTTCATATCATTTACTATAATGCCAACTATTTATACTGCGGAAGAACATAACACTATAATGAATTGTGTAAAACACGGAAAACCTTTCGATTTAGTAAAAATCGCCGCAAAATCGAGATTCTCCCCCTGTATCTTAATATAAAACGAAGCTGAACCTGGGGCCGTATTCTAACCACTTACTTAAAACACGCACAGACACGATCCAACTTCAATGCAAATCCAATACAATAACAACACAATACAGCTTACGACTACACGTCTGAATCAAAAATGACGGAATTTACTTGAAAATTACTGCGTTGCAACTACAATACTACTTCAATATTGGTTGATTATTGGTTGAGTGTTGGAGTTATGTTTAAGACAGATTGTGTTGTTAATGTATTGTTTATACATTTTAAAATTAGAATATGGCACCTGTTCGCTGGTCGCCGCCGGTAAGACACTTGCCTATCGCTGTGGGTGCAGTGTTATGGTCAGCCTCGTACGTGTGACATGTTAAAACGTGACTATTTAGTGTTTTATCCATAGCGACACTATACACTCGGTCATATAGTATAAGAGCCCACGACACTGAAGCTAGTTCGATAAGTCCCCTAAGACTGGCCGGTTGTCAAACTTGTTTGGTATAGTCACCGGCAAAAATATGTGACATGCTCTTATCGCCCTACAAATAAGAGCGTGTCACATATTTTTGCGGCCTTCGTGTAGGAAGATACTATTGCCAGTGACTGTACTGTACCAATTAAATATAATTTGCTGGTTTTTAATTTCGTGCAATCTTTTACTATACAAGTCAGATATGACTCAATAATCAGAGCAACGAAACCCGTCTAGTAAGGTTACAACCTAATTACTAGATCCTGGCATCTGGCAGCTTTTAATGGGTAGAGGTCAGAGTGACAGACTAGCAAAAATTTTGAATTAGAAAATAGTTATACCAAAATAGGTAAAGACTTTAAGTTATTTATTAGTTACACTCGAAGTTATTTATTTTAATGTTAGAGCAAAAACATTGCGTATTATTTAAAAAATATAAATAGTAGGTAGGTAGGACAAATTATGAATTAAGTACATTAAACGTCGTTTTGGACTACTTTCCCCTATCAGAAACTTTTGGCTATGATATCATCTAATGATTTATATAATTTCTCATAATACTGCATTAAAACCAGAACTCTAGACTTTGTGTTGTTAAAGTGGTTTGCATTCTTTGATTTCCACCACTTTACAGCTGTCATATGTCCGGAACTAGAAATAAGTATATTATAGTAAACTTACGCGAGGGGTTTCGTCGCTCTCATTTTTGTGTCATATCTGACGTGGCTAGCTCTTCGTCTATATCTAAAACCCTTTGTGCTTTTGCACTGCAATAAGTTTTCATGTAAAATAGCTTTGTTGTCTTGGACTTAAGGTGTATGTTTGCTTGCATGGAATGTTATCCGTGATTGTATACGATTCGCCCGGGGCACTTGCACACTCGTCATGCTAATGAATTAACTTATTTCGTTAATTGGAGTTTTTACGTTATACCTTTTGTCGAGTGTGTATGAATCCGATTACGAAATAATTCGATATATTTTGTAGATATCAAGAAATTTATTTTAATGTTTACATTGTATCTACACTATCTACCTTAGCTACAGTGTAGATTTCAATTTTTTTTTCTCAAAATCTTCATACTTATATTAGAAACGCGGTAGTTTTAGTCTCGCATTTATAATCTTAGAGCTTTAAACCAAGAGCGGAGTAGCCATTGACAGGCGTTCCTCTCTGCCAAATGAGTATGACCAGTGGTCATATTCATTGTATGGACTGACGTTTATTTGACGTGCCTATTTTGACGTTTCGCATACATTTGACGTTCCCCTCCCCCGCAAAAAACGGCAGACTTTTTCCGATAGAAATGAGAGCGGGTCTCGCATCCGGTTGGTTTAATAATCAAAGTTTATAATGCTCTATACAGTAGTTTGTAATAAAATGGGCATGTCACTTTCTGATACGCGCTAGGTATGCAAGTTCTGATTGGTCAAAAGCTTTCATTGGCTTAAATAATATGTATTTAAAAAGTCAGTTACCTACACTAAAATACACGGCATGCATGCGGCGCTCTGACATCACATGAACACTCGCAAAAATGTAGGGTCATTTTGTAGCTAATACTATTTGCCATGCTTGTCGTTCTCTTCGTAAACCCGTTTTGCACAACATTTTTATTTTTTATTCGTACCTCAGTATTAACTCGCAATAAATTAGTTCTCCCACATGCCCAGTGTATCTTGGCCTCGAGGTTCGTTACGGGTATTTGTGGCCGGGAGTGCCAGACACTGGTGGCCTGAGGCGGGAATTTGAAGCGACAGGCGCGTAGTTCGCAACCGCTACGACTGCACTGTCCTGTCGCTATGCCAGTTTTGAATGAATCAATCTATTTGCAAGGATCGGGAGCAGTTGGAGCGAATCTTTCTAAAGAATTTGAAGCCGGGAGTCTCGGAGATAGTGGTAAAATTCCATATTTAAATGGAATTTACACACCTGAGCGGCTTCGGGATTTCGCCTTGCCTGACATTTAGAAGTTAACTGGAATCATTTTAATCATGGAAATAGTTCACGAGAAATATTTCTTTACTGTTTACAATTGTGATTTTTATTCTACTAGGACGCAGGAGTAGTACGTGGCCTTGGCCTTTGTCTTCGTCAATACGGATGGCTGACATTTAGATTCCTGTAATCAATGTAATTTCGAATAGTTCAGATTCCGTGAAATATTTTATTTCAACGTACAATCGTGATTGATTGAGATTCTACAAATATTGTGCCAAAATAGTACAACGTGACCCTAACCCTAGGACAAAACCTATAATCCCACAGGGTTACTTCGCGGGAATTTGACAGCATTTTTTTTTGATCACAACAAAAGATAATATTATTAATAAACGGTCCTTCAAAAGTTATTGCCATTTACGACAGTATGTTATGATGGTTTGTTTAGAGCAACATAGGTAGGTAATAAGTTGTTAATTTAATTGAAGTATTTTATTCTTTACGTACAGTCAGCAGCAAAAGTAGCTAAGCGGATGAGATGTTCAAAATGACCTGCACTCGCTCTTATTCTCTTAAAAATAAAGCCGTATCCAGCTCATTTTTAACCCATGAACCGCTTAGCTACTTCTGCTGCTGACTTAATCTATCCTTTACTTTACGAGATCATATTATTATTAATTAATAAAATTACGGTTTGAATTTTTACTAAGGCAATTCTTTAATTTGCTGTTGTTTGTAATTGTACTATAATTATTTTTTCATTTTATTTAATGCCAAAAAACACGTGCTGATGCGCAACATTGCTTATTTCTGTTTCTTTTGTATCTCTGCAACGTGTTATGCGACACTGTACAGCCAGCAGCAAAACTAGCTAAGTGAGTGAGGTGTTCAAAATTAGCTTGACTCGACTTTATTGTTAAGAGAATAAGAGCGCACGAAGGTCATTTTGAACACCCCACTCGCTTATCTACTTCTGCTGCTGACTGTACACAAGCCAGTTGGTAGGAAATTTGATGAATTTAGAACCCCGGGGGTACTGGATACCAGGGGCTATTAATTTCAATTTTGTCCGTCTGTTTTCTACAATCAGATTTTGACTCTTTTCAGTTGTGTTGTTTAATCTCCGAAGCATCATGCAATCCATTAGGGAAAGCCAACATACATATTTCAAAAGCTTTTTTACTCCCTGTAATAGCTGTTTGTTTTCCAGCAAACTTAGGTCTAAAGTTGAACTGAATGGACGATAAAAAAGATGCATGATCATTTAAAAGTACAGAACGTAGCCTAGGGACATAAAATCTAGTTTAAGTATTGCCTACGTTTGTTTAGTTATTTAACACTAGTAGTCCGCCTCGAACGGAGAACTCGCGATTTACTTGCAAACGAGTTGACCAATATAACAAGACCCCAAGGTGGACTTTTTTTTCTCCTTCTAGCTCCATAACCACCTGTTCGATCTTTGTATCTCTGCTACAGCCCCAATTTTATGTATCTCTGCTACAGCCCCAAGAAATTTCATAAAGATCAGAAAAACGTTACTAAAGTTATCGTCGGACGAACTATCGAAATCAAAAAGTCATCCAAATGCCGAGACGTCTCAGTAGCCAGGTGACAGTTAGGTTCGGTCTGGAGTTGTTTGTAAGAACTCACTTCGCTTACGCTCCGCGAGTTCGATAACAGTTATCAGCTGATTAGGTACAGTTTTTCTTCAGAGTTTCATGCAAATTGAAATAGTTAATAAAGCCGAGATGCCAAACATGAAAATTGTAGGTCAATAAGTACTTAAGTTGTTAAAAATAGGTGAAGGAAACCAACTGCGAAAAACATAATGTAGCGAATCATGTAAAGTGTGAACTTGAAGTACCTACCGAGCCTTTGAACATTAATAAATGGATCACGAAATGTTGGTCAATGCCGTGTGACGACTTGTGGCGTTTGCCTGGTCAATATTTAACAAAGACTTATTGATTCTATGAGATGTCGGTCTATGAAAAAACGTACCTCGATACTTACTGCTATACTTTTGTGTAATGGTTTCCTCGCTATGTACACAGCTATGGGAATTTTGCCAATGACAAGTTGACGACGTTAATCACATTTTATTTATTTGAATTAATATAGGCAACGTTGTTCGGTTTCAGCCTTGCTGTCGTTACATACAACACGTGGCGGCCATGCCAAAATAACTGTCCGTTTAACTAAAGAGTGTTTACACGGGGTTTGAGATTAATTCTTCATTAACTGCACACTTTTTATGGTTTAAGAATTTATTTCTCTAAAAGAGCACTTTCACTGTCTTGCACACTTTCCCACGCGGAAAAAAAGACTAATTCAGCCAAGAATACCAATGCGAAAACATTTTTGTTTAAAAATAAGCAAATATTTTTTGGACTACCTAAATTTATATCATAATATATAATATTACTTCAATAAAGACATTTTACTTGAATAAATATCACTTTCCAGGCAAATTGTTTTCGTTATATACAAAACAATATTGTGTGGACGAAGAGGATTTGTCGTCTAAACTACCCTGCGTTTCGAACAGAAAAAACGTACACCTCAATACCTACTGCTATATTCATAGAATTAAAGGTGATTGAAAAACTGACACACAAAATGTTACCGAATATATGGCATGTCTATTATTGCCGTCATATTCATCTTACGTTACCAGTGCAAATCTCACATACACTGTAATATTTAAAAATAATGTGTGTTCGTTTCGTCGAGCAACCTTCACGCTTGTCGCATTTCTATAATTTCTAGCTTGATTTTTCATCATCGATTATTTCTGCTGCTAATGAACTTGAATTTCGTTCTCCATTTTTCTGAATGGTTAAGGCAATTTCATGTTGCATTTATGCCTACACAGTGAACACACCATATAATATATTGCATTGTTTTCAGTTGTAAACACGGTGAAAAAACGCTATTCGCTGTGTGCATGATTGTGGCGCCATCTCTTGGGCAGGTGGTCAATCTCTTTTTTTCCTTTTTTGTAAATAGGTTGTAATCCTTGCTATATGAATTGTTACTGGCTGATTCACTATTTTGACAGCAGACAGGGGATTTTCATTTCTTGTCACATTGAGCACTGCAATCGTTCCCGTTATCCCCACCACCATGCACTTCGCACATAGCGAATAGTACCTACGCATTTTCCAAATTGCGTCAGCTAGAGAAAATTAGAAATTTTATAGTCACAATTTGTCCGAACCAAAACTAGTTCAAACAAACAAAAAAAGTCTACATTAGTTTTTTTCATACTTAACCTATATTTGCTAGTTCTACTGAGATTAGCTAATGTAAAGCTATATAAAACAGTCATACTGTAATAAAAAAACAGTCATTCCACACTCGGTCATCGCAAACATTTTAAGAAAAAACCTACAATTATTAATCATTGTTTTCTTCCGTCTATTGACACAGTAAGCCACACTAACACTATCTGCAGATAAGTCAGATTAAACTAATAATGGAATTTACTAAGATTAGGCTGCTAACATACCTACAGACACAGATAAGTCGCAGAACCGAATTTCCTAAAAGATAATTTGATAAAGAAACACTATCACCGCATTAAGTAGCGTTTGCAATAGCGAGGTCACCCAACATGGTTATGGTTTGGTTATGTAATTGAATTTTTCTACTCCTGCATTCTAATTTGCCAATAAAATGACTGACATGTATATTCAAAGCATATACTTTATGAACGTTGTCATAAGATGACTCAAAAGTCGATTCTTAGGGATATAATGGGTCTGTTGCCGGGGCGGGCCCCGCACCGCCGCCGCCCGCCGCTGTAGACGAGAGGGGCGCCGACACCATCCGCTTGGAGATTGAAAACAATTGTATAAAGGCAACAGGTCATTCCTCGAACTCAATGCTTACCGGCTTGCCTAGCTTTCGTAGAAAAACTATTGTGTGCAACGGTACATAATTAGGTCTTAAAATTCTCGGGTCTTTTTTTACAAAATTCGACTTCGCCTCATTTTGTAACTTCGACCCTCGAATCTTAAGAACCCGTATTATGTAACTGTTACACAAAATACTATTAAAAATGGTACGATTCGGTTCGCACAACTGAGAACAGTCGCCATCAAATATATCGAAGCGGCCAAGGTGGTCACAAATATGTGAACAACGCCACATATACATAGATTGTCATAATTTCCTTGAATTCGGGCGCTCGAATCTCAATAATAGCCACCCTGAGAGTCTAGCCAAGTGACAGCCGTATTTATCGACAACATCGATAGAAACTTCAATAAGTAATGTTACTACGTTCTCGATTATCATTCCGATATTGTTGTTTCTATACAAGTCCCACAGTAACCTCAATAAGGCTTATGTTGTAAGTACACGGAAAAAAAGAATATCTTCAGCCAGGAATACCAATGCGAAAATATTATTGTTTAAACATAAGTAAATATTTTCTTGGATTAATTTTATATCTTTAGCCCAAGATATATTTTACTTCAATAAAGACATTTTACTTGAATAAAGATCACTTTCTAGTGTTCAAATTGTTCTGTTCAAATTGTTTTCTTTGTATACAAAACAATATTGATTTGAAGAAACGATTTGTCTTCGATAAAGAAGACATGAAGATATTTATTTCCGGTGATGATATATATAAACCTAATAGTACCTTAATACCTACATATAAAACGTCCATAACTCAGAAACAAATATTCGCGATAAACACAAATAAATACCCTTACCCGGATTCGAACCCAGCACTTCCCAGGCGCGGTCCCAGGGGGGGGGGGGTCACATGATAATTGACCCCCCCAAAATCCTACATTTCTAATAGAAAATTTTTTTTACAGACCCCCTCAAAAATTTGAAAGAAAAATTCTACATTAGTGTACCCCCCCCCCCCCCCCCAAAATTATCGTCTGCGACCGCGCCTGGCACTTCCTGCTTCTTAGGCAGGATCACTACCGCCTAGGCTAGGAAGCCATTACACTGTTTTTTTTTGTAACCAGTAACCAAACTTCGTCTACGAGTACTAACTCGTAACGTAAGTTTTGGGACTTCAAAACTAAGGCTTATTTATTTATTGTAATATTAAGTTATAAAGTACAATAGAAACATAAACAATTTGCCTATCCTAAAGTTTAACCTACTTATAACTAGTGGTTCTGTGAACCGTAGACTTCGGAGAACATAAATAACGCGACAGCAAACTTCCCCCACTTCCCCCCTCATTTCCTCCCCAATAAAAAAAATGGCTCGACAATTTTTGGTAAATTGGCAAAACCAATACACACACATCAATCTGCCAAATCGTCGTACCAGTGAAAACGGAGACGAGATAAAAAAATAGGCCCAGATCGCTGTCAACGGGCAAGGTGCCCAAAACGCTGGCTGTATTTCCACGCTTATTAATTATAACTAGTGGTTCTGTGAACCGTAGACTTCGGATAACATAAATAACGCGACAGCAAACTTTCCCCCTTTCCCCCCTCATTTCTCCCCCAATCAAAAAATGGCTCGACAATTTTGGCAAATAAATCAAGGAACGTACATGCCAAGTTTCATCGAAATCGGATGAAAAATGCTACCTCTAGACCGACAATGACCAACCAACGAACCAACCAACCAATACACACACATTAATCCGCCAAATCGTCGTACCAGTGAAAACGGAGACAAGATAAATAATTGGCCCAGATCGCTGTCAACGGGCAAGGTGCCCAAAACGCTGGCTGTATTTCCACGGTTATTAATTATAATTACCAAAAGGTTTTGTTCTTTATAAGTAAACTTTGAGTCATAAGCAAATAAACTTTATTAATTCCTTACCGAATTTTGGTTATTAATTTAATAGCCGAAGTAGTTCGCTTATCCTTTTTTTCAGTGTAGACATACTAACTCAAAATACTAGTATACAGGAACTGAAACAAGTGATCGCGCTCCCATAATAAATTAGTACTGAACGCTCAAATATTGTGACCGTGAGTCGTATTGATGTTATTAGACCTCCTATAGTAGTTTGTGATGGTCTCAGTAAAAAAGTATGCCTTACATTGCGAATCTATGGCGAGGCTTCGGCCCTGTCAGTCAAGGTAACGATGACTATTTGCATTAACCTAAAAAACCAGCCAAGTGCGAGTCGGACTCGTGCACGAAGGGTTCTGTATCACTATCTATAAAAACGGCATTTTTTATAGTTTTCCGCCATCCTTCTTAACGACCTCAATGAATTGGCTATGTGCGAAGTGCATGGTGGGGGTAACGTGAACGATCGCAGCGCACAATGTAACAAGAAATTAGGCTCTTGTCACTATCACATTTCAAAATATTTGACATCACCCGTAGGGTCAACTGTCAAAATAGTGAATCAGCCAGTGACATTTCATATAAGCAAGGAGTATATGCCATTAATAAAAAAGAAAAAAACCCTTGCTCAAGAGATGGCGCCACGGCAAAATAAAAATCATGTCTGTTGTATGGGAGCCCCCTTAAATATTTATTTTATTCTAGTTTTTAGTATTTTGCTATAGCAGCAACAGAAATACACCATTTGTGAAAATTTCAAGTGTCTAATTATCACGATTCATGAGATACGATTAGAGAGAGATTATAGCAAAAATAAGTTTTGTATGTAAATCTGTATCGGGCTGTATTTTCTTTGTATTACAATTTTTTGCAACGGAAACGAATGTCCGACCTAGAACTGTACTACTAAAATGCCCATGCCAAATTTCATAGTTCTAAAGCATGTCGTTTTAAAATGAGACCTGAACTACGTTTGTATGGGAACGCGAGCGTCCTGGCGACTCTTAATTTTGTCACTGACTCACTCACGATCATCGTACAGTTTAGTACGCGTAGTATGACTTCTCATATACTTAAACCGAACAACCGTTTTTGGGGCATTCCACGAGCTGTCCCGTGCAAACGCATCTGTATCTCTGTCGTTAGAGTTATCTTTGCAATTTTAATTGGAATATTATAATTCTGACCATAATTTGACTCTATTGGCGCAGGTAGAGGATCTACAAAACTTACCAATTTTCTAAAAATTCGTGTTCGTACGAGACAACGGTGGACTTTTCCGTGGAATGCTCCTTTTAGCGACGTGATCCTTTGAATATTAGATGTCTATATTTTTATAATAAATATAACTTGGCAATCGCACAGGGCAATAAATCATCTAATAATATTACATTATAAAAAAAATATTATTAAGGTTTCCACTTCCCAAAGGTTGTCTGGAAGAGATCGCATTTTAGCGATAAGACCGCCAATTGTTTTACCTCTACTTTTCTGTTTGTAACTTGTGTATACTCTGTTTCTTTAATTTGAGGTGTGCAATAATAGTAGATTGTACAACAAGTGCATAAAACGCACCATTTTACGCGAGGCGTTTATCCATACGAGCGAGCTTGCGAGCGAGGATGGATATAAAGTACGAGCGTAAAATGGGTTTTATGGACGAGTTATACACTCTACTTTTTACTTCGATTGTGAGGAAATAAAAAGAATAGGAATTTCTTTCATAAGTGTTTATATTTTTTTACTTCTCATGCTCGTAAAGTTTCACTTTATGCTGGGTATAGGCGGACTAAAACTCAATTTTATGCACAAGTGCATAAAAAATTGACTTCTTCTAAGGCTATTTTGACAATGGCAATTTTTTATGCACTTGTGCATAAAATTGAGTTTTAGTCCGCCTATACCCAGCATAAAGTGAAACTTTACGAGCATGAGAAGTAAAAAGAATATTTATGTTATGTTATCGAACTCGCGGAGCGTAAGTGAAGTGAGTTCTTACAAACAACTCTAGACCGAACTGTCACCTGGCTACTGGGACGTCTCGGCATTTGGATGGCTTTTTGATTTCGATAGTTTGTCGGACGATAACTTTAGTAACGTGGTTCTGATCTTTATGAAATTTCTTGGGGCTGTAGCAGAGATATATAAAATTTGTAAGTTCGTACATGAGCAGGTTCGATCAAGTGGTTATGGAGCGAGAAGGAGAAAAAAAATTCTCCACCGCAAATAATGGCAAGGAGGACCTTTAAAGTCGACGTCAAAGATATGTGTACAAATTCGCACTTATATTTGACGTCGACTGTACTGATTTTCATCTTGTTTTATTTACAAGTTTAATTTAATTAAGTAGGTAAGTATGTACTTTAATTAAAATTTAGTCAGGAGATTTTCATGTCCTCTGCCGTTAGACAAAATAGTAGATTGTTGTTTATAAAAATTATGTTTTATAACAAGTAGGGAAGACCAAGGCGAGTCGGATCGCAGGGTGAAACGGTCTAAGAAGCACTTTTGTTAAATTTATAATATCGCGGGAAGCCACGGGCAGCATCTTATCGTCCCGCGTTGGGTTTAACCTTGCCGCACGCCGCGGTGACGTGATCATATATTATGAAATTGATAAAATTGTTTAAGTTGATTCGTTTGCCCTACGATCCGATTTAGCTTAGTCTACCCTAATTGCTAAAAATGTGTTTTTTGGGGAACTTTTTTATTGCTGACTGTATCGCCTGTGTTCTTTGTAAGCGCCCTCGTATAGTCAGCCGCAATGATATCTTCCGCAACAAATGCCATAAAAATATGTGACACGCTCTTATGGCCCTGGAAATAAGAGATATTTTTGCGGGCTTCGTTGAGGAAGATAGGATTGCAAGTGACTGTACAGTCGCCATCAAATATATCGGAGCGGCCAGGGTACTCAAAAATATCTGAACATGCACTTTATCGGCTTGACAATAGAGGCGTTGTTCAGATATTTATGACCACCTTGACCGCTCCGATATATCTAATGGCGATTGTACAAGCCCATCAGGTTATTTTCAATCAGCTATTGTGTCTGCGAAGTCCAAAGCCGTGGGCATGTTGTTTTTTTAAAAGGTATTCATGGGATCCTGCCGCTTTGTCCAATAACGTTTCCCATGCTGTTTGATTTGCCTGCGTCATTTGGCATAGTGCATTTTTTTTCTGAAACTCTAACTTTTTCAGGATTTGTTTTATGATCACCGTGTAGAACTATACAGGGCGTTTCCTGTAATAAGGGCAATAAATCAAAAACTAGATTCTACTCCTCAAACAATAAAATTTTAGTTCAACAACATTTTAAAATTTATGATGAAGTTATTTGATTCTTATATAAACAATACAGTTCAGATTATTGGAGAAAAAATATTGTTGTTCCTAACACTTTGACGAGGGTTGCCTTTATTAGTCACCATAGCAGGCTAGCAAATAGTTAACTAAATTTATACACATATCGTTATAACTTTTTCATTTGACTGGGAAACAAAAAGCTAACTAAAATAGTGTATCTTAAGATTAGCTAACAATTGTCGTATAATCTCTGATTAAGTATGGGACTTACAAATATTTGGTTAAATCGTGCACTCGAAAGATTAAAAATTAAAAGCCTGAGAATTATCAATGTTTCCATTGAACTTAATAAAACAGATATGCTTGTATAAGTCCTACTTGTAAAGGTTTAGGTGACCTAGTTTACAAGCTTCTAGGTTAACTAGACTCTTGGGTATGTATGTTGTATAGTCATCAGCAGAAATAATTACAATTTATAGATACTTTATTGTTGTAACATTATGACGTATCAAGAGCTAAAAACATTAGCGGAGAACAGGACAGAATGGCGATTACTCCACCGACAAGAGCAAGGCTCTTAAAATTATGATGATGGTGATGATTGTTAGGAAATAAGAGCTATAGTATTTTTACAAATAGGATTGTGCGTGGGACACATGACATTTCGAAAATTTAGTGAAGAGGCTAATCAATAAAACATTTATTTTCGATTATCGATAAAGTGTGCAAGGAAATCGTAATCGGATAAAGGTAGAGTATATAGACCAAAAGTGACAGTTGACACGAGTGACGCGATCTTTTAATTTCGATTGCACCAGTCAGTCACTGTCAAGCACTATTGACGTTTCATTCCACACATGGGGTGGATTGGCGATTTAATGGTTTTGTTTATAATTATTTTTAATTCTCATGTAAGTATTGAGAGTTGTAAAACGTTGTTTCAAAAAGTTGTAGTATTTAATTTATTGTTGTTTAAAAATAATTCAATTGAATCCCACATTTTTTTTTATAATTTACTGGTTATTGAATACCTATTTTGTGTGTTTGAATGAAATGTAAAATTTTCATCTGTCCCACGCACAATGCTATTTGAATTAAATAGTTCATAGTCAAGATCAATGTGAACACACTGTGTGCCAAACGCACATCGCTAACTAATATAGGGAGTTTTGCGATGTCAAAAGGAAGACCGTTACAAAAGGAACGCCACATGCACAGTGGGCGAGTTCGACATAAACCCAGTTCGGTGAAAAGGGATGCATTCCTAGAGTTCACGTGTGCGTTCACCCACACACAACCGCACCAACCTTGCACCCCTGCACCCGCCAAAATCGATGCCTCGCTATTGTACCGACTGTCAGCATTATAGCTAAGCGGGTGTGCTCAAAAATATCATGACACGACTTCATTGTTGTAAGAATAGTAGCACGAAGGTCATTTTAATCTGGTCCGCTGAGCTACCTTCACTGCTGGTACTGAAATGTATAGCAATTGAAGAGCACGGCGGTAATGTTTACAATTTTTTACCTTAGCCCATTGTAATTAGGTTGAAAAGTGTCAAAACATGCCGACTGTATCCGTATAAATTAAAACGCATCTTATTTAGGTCCCGTGGCATGTTGTCAGAATTAGATACCTACAATTTGTATAGGTCTATTTTGATGATAATTGAGGGTCATTCAGCTCAATCAGACACCGGGAAGCGATTGAAACAAGATTTGATGCACATTATGACATAAACAAATAAACAAACAAATATACACGGGTCCAAATTATACAAAACTGTGTAAAAATCATGATAGTGAGGATGACGACCCTCATTGTCCGGTGGCAAATGCCAAATCTTAAACATCATTATGTACTAATACTAAGCAGTAGTTTTTAAAATGTCCACCGCCGTGCATGACTCGTAAAACAAAACGACAGGAATACGAAAGTTAATTACGTCATCAGAAATATATAACCATCAAACAACAAATTGTGCAGTTTCAATTAATTAAAACATATTTAGTGTTGCATACAGAATCGTCTTGGCCAGTACTTAACACGGTCGATATCTGAACGGGCAGCTAACTGTTAAAATTAGTTTAAGTATACAGATAATGCCAACTTAAAAATGGTGCTTGCCCGGATTGTTTTGCGGAAGCCATTTTCAATGAGATTTACAATCACTTCATATTGTCCCGTTTATGTTCCGGATATTTATTAGTTTAAACTACTTATACTTTCAATATTTGAAACACAAAATAATAATTATTGACTTTTGATTTTAATTCTAAATATTGTAATCTTTTGGGTCAATGAACATTTATGTTAAAACTAGCCTTCGCTAGGTCACATACAGTCAGTAGCAGAAGTAGCTAAACGGGTAGGGTGTTCAAAATGACCTACACACGCTTTTATTCTCTTAACAATAAAGTCGTGTCCAGCTCATTTTGAACACCCTACCCGCTTAGCTACTTTTCCTGCTGACTGTACATAGTTTATCCGCGTAAAAGCTTTTAATTAATTAATAACTCCAACTTGGAGGTTAATTTAAAAATATCGCCTTTCCTGTGAATTAGAGAAGCTCCAACAAGCTACGCTTTTAAAGGGTCAGTGCGAGTTTTCTTTGCAGGCAGCTCAAAGAAAAGTTTTTACTTTCCAAAGTATAATCACGTTACTTGGATGTATGTATACGTGTATTAGTTACAAGCCCCATGCTACCACCCGTGTCTGCAACAAAGCAAAGCACTTGGAACAATTACAAAGCAAAGCACTTGGAACAATTACACTTGTGAGGTATTGGAACTGGATTCAGATGGCAATCAATGGATCGACAGGCATGACAGGATGGAGAGGGGACCTACGGTTGTGGACGGGCACTATTTAACAATGGCTATCTATATGTCTACTTATACCATTATTGTAACCGTCTACCTGTACCGTTATAGCCATAAATCGCTATACAACCACCGGGAAGATTTGCATGTGACTTTTTTACAATTATTTTAGTGATTTGCACAGTTTAACTGTATGTGTAACGTGCAATGCCTGGAATGAAATAATAACACAAACACACAAATTTGATATTCTTTAGAATGTTGGATAAAGGTAAAGATGTAGGCCATAATAGTTTTCCATCGTATTCTCTCGCAAAAGTTCGTTTTTATCGTGCTGTCTCTATATTGACTTCAGTAGATGGGTAGAAGCTAATTGAGAGAGCGCGATAGAAAATACGATGGACAACAATTATGCACTACATCTGTACACCTCTGTTTTTGATATACGTCACTTTCACAGTTTACGTGAGAAAAATAATACGTTTTTTTAGTTTATCGGGTATTTTGAACCCCCAGGGGGTAACAGAGGGATGAAGCTTTGTGTACGGTAATTAAATGACCCCTTCAAAAGGTGTCATTTGGTTATAGTTTCGAATCCAAAACAGGGGCAATTTTTCAAAGGCTATCCTGCTCCCTTTGTGTTAGTGACGTATTATTTATACATGATTTTTTAAATCGGGAAACTCGGCGCTATCTGCATTCGTTCTGTGTAAGCGTTGGTGATATTATTTGTGGTACAGTCACCAGCAAAAGTATCTTCCTACACGAAGGCCGCAAAAACATGTGACAAGCTCGTATGGCCCTACAGATAAGAGCGTGTCACATATTTTTGCGGCCTTCGTGTAAGAAGATACTATTGCCGGTGACTGTACCCGTGGTTGCTCAGGTACTGGGTGATACTGATAGCAAAAGTGAACGAGTTTTTGCTGACGTACTCTACCTATACGTATACAGGGTGTCCCAGAAATCGACGTCAAGCCGTGAATGGACGATAGACCAAGTTATAACAGTTATCAGAAAAATACAAAACAAAATCTATTACTGTTCTTCAAAAATTATGGTCACTTTAAAAATTTACTAGAGTATTCACGCCCTGGTCTCATAATTTCTAGTAAATTTTTAAAGTGACCATAATTATAACTTGGTCCATCATCCATTCACGGCTTGACGTCGATTTCTGGGCACCTGTATAGGTTGAGATAGAGTTGTTGCTTACGCACAGTTTCCGGAGTCATTAATTTTAAGTTGTTTGACGGGACGGGAACATAATTGAAGGCATGTTTACAAAAACAACATAACTGCTTAGAGCGGTTGACACTTTTTTAAGAACATTGTTAATCGTTTCAGGTGTCAACCAGTGTAGTCAGTTATGTTGTTTTTGTAAACATCCCTTCAATTATGGTCTGGTGTTCAATGTGGTTATAATTATGTCAGGTTTAGTTGCGGTATCAGTGAGCTCGTTCCATGATAACTGCAGTGAGCTTTTGTTCAGAAATAATTCGGAGGATGTTGCTGTGGTTAGTTTACTTGATTAAAAATTGCGTTTGTCTGAACTACGGGAATAGACAATCCAGGTTTTACATGTTCTTTACCTCGCTTAAAATGGGTTGTTTATAATTGAAGGGATGTTTACAAAAACAACATAACTGACTACACTGGTTGACACCTGAAACAATTAACAATGTTCGTAAAAAAGTGTCAACCACTCTAAGCTGTTATGTTGTTTTTGTAAACACCCCTTCAATTGTACTGACGTTTAAGGTCCAATCTCCTATTTAATTCCCGATCATTGAGTCGGAACTTCGACGGCTTCCATATAATTAATTAAACATTAAACTTTTTCTGTAAAATGAAGTAAAAATAGCCAACCCCTATTATATTCGCACCTTCTTGTGGCACACCCTACACCCTAATCTCGCAAACACAATGAGGTTAATAATCTACAGATAAGATTAATTGGTCGCGTAATTTATTTCAAAAAGTTCTTATAGTTTACTTTTTTAAACGATCTTTTGTCTTTTTAAATGATTCAAACGCCATCTTGCGCGTTATTCCTTAATACAACGCCGCAAGTCTCAAAAATGGTAAATAACGTATCGAAAATGACGCAACTCGCGACAGCCGCGCCACACAAATATCCACCATTTATTTTTACCCAAGTGACAATGAGACAATAACCGTGATCTTGAACGTAACTGGCGCTTATTACCGGGCATTAAGGTTCAAAGTCGGAGGTTGTTAATCGCGTCATTTGTTTCCGCTATTCAGTGATTTCTTTAGGCTCGTGCTAGCGCACCTGGTAAAGACAAAATATGTTTAATTCTTATAGAGAATTGTATTTTAGGTTTTTTTTTGTTATTTGATCTTGTTACCCATTCACACCTAAAAAACGCCTGAAGTCTTAATCAAACATAGCTCATTAATTTCTACGTTACGTCGTTACGGCTTAAAACGTCTTTCACACTATGGTTACGCATGCGGCGCATGCGCGAGCGAGATACCGCTCTACGTGTGTATAGTGTTACGCTTGCACACGCGGTTTCGGCGCCAGTGTGATAATCGCCGAACATGCGTAGTAACTGCGAATATTAAAGGGTAGTATACTGTATTCGCTGTGTGCATGATTGTGGCGACATCTCTTGGGCAGGTGGTCAATCTCTTTTTTCTTGTTTTATAAATAGGTTGTATTCCTTGCTTGTATGTAATGTAACTGGCTGATTCACTATTTTGACAGCAGACAGGGGATTTGCAGTTTCATTTCTTGTCACATTGAGCACTGCGATCGTTCTCGTTACCCCCACCATGCACTTCGCACATAGCGAATAGGACTACCTATAAGTACAATCTCTCTTCTCGAACACTGTCTAGCACGCGGTGTTATTTCAAATTACGAATTCCCGCGTTTTAAGCCAAGCGATATTCATTTTAGAAAGAATATTGTGGTGGCAGTACGTACGCAAAAAGCGGACAATCATAATGTTTTAATTTTTCCATGAAAGCATGGAAAATGCAATTGCAATGGTGCTTACCATTAGCGTGTACCAATAGAACCGGTCATTTCGTATAGAAATCCCCATACACAATGACCCGTTATCATTCTTCCTATAGTGTAATAAGTAGGTATATATTTAAATGAACGAGTGATCATAAACGAGTGATAACTGATAATCAACGGAGCCAATATACACTGATTGTTACTGATTGGACGTTGCACCATACCAGATGGACCGAAATTCTTTTACATTCTTATTGACTACCAATGTGGTGTGTAATATACTCAAGGAAAATTTAAACGGGTCATCTTGTATAAAATAAAAAGGCTTTTTTTGTATTTTTATAGTTCCTGTGCCGTATTTTTATCCCCAACATAATTCTAACACACAACAAATAAATAAATATAAAAAAGCGCTGATAGCCTTGCGGTAAGACGTCCGACTTTCAATCCGGAGGTCTCGGGTTGAAACCCCGGCTCGTACCACTGAGTTTTTCGGAACTTATGTACGGAATATCATTTGATATTTACCAGTCGCTTTTCGGTGAAGGAAAACATCGTAAGGAAACCGGACCTAATCCCAAAAAGGCCTAGTTTCCCCTCTGGGTTGGAAGGTCAGATGGCAGTCGCTTTCGTAAAAACGAGTGTCTACGCCAATTCATGGGATTAGGTTGTCAAGCGGACCCCAAGCCGGGATAAACACTAGGAGGAAGAAGAAGAAGAACAAATAAATAAATATTAGGACAATCTTACACAAATCAACCTAGTCCCACAGTAAGCTCAATAAGGCTTGTGTTGTGGGTACTAGGCGACGATATATATAATTAGATAGATATAGATAAATACTTAAATACATACAAACATCCATAACTCAGGAACAAATATCTGTTATAAACACACAAATAAATGCCCTGACCAGGATTCGAACCCGGGACCTCCTGCTTCATAGGCAGTCACTACCAACTAGGTTAGGAGGCCGTTAAATAATTAACTATTATTAGAGATGTCTTCGAGTTGTGTTGTATCGGAATAATTTTCAAGCAAATTCTGATTCTGACATTTAGGCGTATTGCATAATTAATAAATTGGAGTTATAATGGAGTTGGATTCACGTTAAAACATGATAACGTGTTTTAAAGTCAGAATATTTGAGTGTAGGTATTTGCTCTATGCGCATTCCTCTCTACGTTAGACAGTTTGAAAATTCTTAAGGCCTCTACAAACGTAAGCGACTAGTCACCTGCGATTTTTAATACATTGCGTTTTTTGATCCATCGATTGATTTCGTTGCACCTACCTAGACGGCAATGTCTCGAAATTGCGCGTGAGTTTTGTGTCAAAAACGCGCCGATTGTAGAGGCCATAAGATCACTTTCGTGTAGCGGTGCGGTAATAAACTTTTATTCTGATTAGGTATTCTTCCGTTTCACACAACTCTGAACTCAACAATTACCTCGCGAACCTTATGTAGTGGGTAGGTCAAAAGTTCTATTTGGCATTAAGGTAAAATCATAAAGCTCTATACGGTAAAATGAATAGATTTGCCACGCGCTCCGCAAAAGATCGCTATGTCTGACCTTGGTGACCGCGTGCCCGTCAGCTGATCGCCGACTTTCCCGGCCAGGAATCATTCCAAATGTATTCTGGTCGGATAAAAACTTCATTCCGTTGTATGAGTTACAAGTTTATACAGCGTATTTTATTAATTTCCTTTCATTTCAGCATATGGTAAGGTACGATTAAGAAAACGAATTGGCATAGGCAATTTGTCAAAAAAAAATTTTTAGATATTTTTTTCTTAGAATAATTGTTATATCGGTTACTTATGAAACTAGGGTATTAGGGTGTTATGATTAACTCAACAAAATAATTGAAAATTATGACACGTCAAGGTAATTTCGAAATTCGGACATTACAATACTCCGAGATACAAAGGAAGCTTATTTTATTGACATAACACACAAGTGCATAATTTATTGCGGTGTTTCAAGGGTGTGTCGAAAGACAAAAATTAACTATCGATTATCTCAGAACTGGAGCTAATTACGACACTGGTGTCTTTGAAAAATATACTAAACTTAAGCTCAGGAATACACCCTTGCAATTAAAGGAAAAAAAACACGGGGTATATGAAGAGTATACGTAAAGAACATGTCTAGTCTAGTTTGTATACTCTTCTTTAGCTTGACGCTATATACAGCCTTGGCCAGAAGTGTTGAGCACCAATGCGATTTTCATACAAAACTGGAAAGTTTAGTCCATCGTTTCCATCTTTGTTTAAGTTATTTTGTCAATTAATTTAAACTAATAGGCAGTGATCGGCACGACCCGTGACGCACCACGGGATTGCGAGCAGAAATCATAATATGGACATGATTAGATTATGACATAACTCCGTGATTTTGTTGAATATAATAATTTTATTGTATGATATATATTTGCAAATATACGATAAAGTGTTAAATAAGCTTATAAAATGTATAAGTAATTATTAAATAAAAAAATGATATATTTCGAATGTTGAATATTTCAATTTGACAGTTTGTGAAATATTAAGTAGCGGCTCGTAATTTTTCACTCATACAAAATACGTAAGTGTTAAAACGGTGTAACCATTTCAAGTGCAACTAAACCCTTCGACCGACTACCTGGCTTATTGAAGGTCATTTGCGAATTTTCTATTGTTTACGTTTGTTTAAACTGGTGCGGTGCAAAAAAGACGGCTAATTGAAATGCCTAAATAAAGAGATAATGCCATCCTTTTCTAGTTACTGATAAGGATTGCAACTATTTTCTAATGGCAAATATGTTTAGTTATGTTCCTCGGTTCATTAAGTTCGCACATGTTGTTAAAGTTCCTTATTATCTCAGTGTTTATTTAATGGTAAAAATCATTCATCTTCCTGTGTGGAATACCTTTATGTACTACAATCGGAAATACTGACTTCCTAAAAGACCGAAATCTCGGGGCATATCCACGTTAACATAATGATTGAGGTCATTGACACCGTGCGACACGGGTCGTGCCGATCACTGCTAATAGGCATGTTTTGTTGAAGTTAGTAGTAACTGCATAGAATATTTGCAATATGTCGCACCGACTAAAATTTACATTTTTGGTAAAAAAGATAAAAAAAGATAAAAGATATTTATTCTTCAATTTAGGCACATTACAATGCACTTATGAACGTCAGAGAGAAAAGAAACTACCACCGGTTCTAACCCTACACCTCTGACCCGAGAAGTATTACTTATTACCGGCAAGAAACTCGGCGGGACTTATTTTTTCAAAACAGTACTACAAATACATTAAAGATACTATATACAATAATGCGTAGTTCTTCAAGAAGGCATATCAAAACAGCTTGAGAGACAGACATGTACCTGCCTATTGTGTAATTAAAATGAAAAATAAAAATAAAATCCAAATCTGACTGCTTCGCAATACGTTTGATATTCTTTCTTACTTGAACTGTGTCCTCTAAATGTTAGATGATTTTATAGATTCTGGTTTGGGCCATGCATATATGTCTGTCATATAGTCCTCGACCCTGTAATAACCCTTTGACATTAAAGTTTTTTTCAAGTATTTCTTAAGAGCGGGAAATGATAGATTCAAAACATCGACGGGTAACTTGTTATAAATATGAATACCCTGGCCAAAAAATGACTTATATGCTTTGCGGACACGACATCGTCTGGTAGCAAGCTTGTTTTTATTTCTAGTGTTATAGCTGTGGATGTCAGAATTCTTCTTGAATGTGTGTATATTCTTTACAACAAAAATAATATTATCATAGATATATTGGGACGCAAGAGTTAAAATATATTTTTTTTTAAATATTTCTCTAATTGATGTACCTGCCTTTAAGTTATACATAAAGCGAATGGCTCTTTTCTGTAAAACAAAAATAGTCTGTATGTCAGCTGCTTTGCCCCAAATCAGAATTCCATATGACATTACACTATGAAAATAACTATAATAAACTAAGCGAGCTGTCTCAATATTAGTCAGTTGTCTAATTTTTCTAACGGCATGAGCGGCTGAACTTAGTCTAAGAGCGAGTTTTTTTATATGAGGACTCCATTGTAAATTTTTGTCCAACGTTGAACCAAGGAACACAGTTTTATCTACTATATCTAAACATTCACCATTTATAACTATATTAGTGTCCATTGGTGCCACGTTTGGCAAAACAAATCGAATACATTTAGTTTTCTTAGCATTAAGTAACAGATTGTTAGTAGTAAATCAGTTTAGTACGCCAGCTAGTGTATTGTTAACTATAGATAAATCATTGGATTGCCGTTCAACTTTGAAAATTAAAGATGTATCATCGGCAAACAAAATCATACCACAAAGGTTTTGTACTACACAAGGTAAATCATTTATATAAACCAAAAACAGGAATGGGCCCAGAATGGAACCCTGTGGCACTCCTAATTTTACTAAAGTCCCTTTAGACTGGGTTTTATTTACAACAACTGTTTGTGTTCTATTGCTAAGGTAAGAAGACATGAGACTCAGGGCATTTTCTGAAAGACCATAGTGTTCTAATTTAAGAATGAGCGTTCTATGATCTACACAATCAAAAGCTTTTGAAAGGTCACAGAATATACCAATTGCATCATAACGTTTGTCTCGCCAAGCATTGAAAATATGTTTAATGAGTTCTGCAGCAGCGTCGGTTGTGGAACGTCCCTTTGTGAAACCAAACTGATTGCTTGTAAGCAGTCCATGTCTGTTGAAGTGCCCCAGTAGATCATTTAACATTATCTTTTCAAAGACTTTACTTAGTACAGGAAGTATCGATATCGGTCGGAAATTATTTAGATCACTAGAATCACCCGATTTAAATAGAGGTATGACTTTACTACATTTCATTAGATCTGGAAAACCACCTTGTGAAACTGAATTGTTATAAATGATGGCTAAGTAAGGAGCTATGTCGTCTATGATATTGCTGATGACTACAACTGATATTCCCCATAAGTCCTCAGTTTTCCAGTAGGTACCTTCTGTTTACATATTTTTTAAGTACCTTGAAAGTGTTATTAAGTGAAGTTTTCTATATTTATAAATAAAATATAACATTTACCGTTACCGTACATTGTTAGGATAGGGAAATAATGCTTAACATCAAAATTGTAAACAAAAAACACCTATGCTCAATACTTTTGGCCAAGGCTGTATGAGCTACAAATCTTGTAAGTTAAATTTCAACCACTTCCCGGTATCTGGTTGAGCTGAAATGTGGTTACATATATTCCGACCAAAAAGTGTAGAAATTAAAAAGTGGCAACATCGTAGTATCGTCCCTTTCAAACCAATCTAAGAAAACGGGACGACACTACGATGATGCCACTTTTTAATTTCTACACTTTTTGGTCGGAATATATGTACTTTCGTATTTTACATGCCAGTGCTATCTATATAGATACAATCAGTAATAAAAGTGTATACCAAAAATATATTTGGTAGTTACTTGTTTTCAAAACAGCATCAAAGATTAGAAAGAAATTATTCGCATTTACATAAATATAAATATAAAAGCACAGCCGCGCATTTGACTACTATGAAATCAAAAACTGTTTAATATTATCACAGTAAGTGATACCTATGAATCATCTATGGAAATTACCTAATTGACCGTGTACAGAATAAAATGGCCCAGAACTGCCTTTAAATTTATGACAATGACGAGTTCCGTATATCGGAGTCACGTTACACTGGTTTTGGGAACTCGTCTCATCTGCTCTTACGAATATCTGGTTAGTAATAATTATCTACTCATATTTATAGCTTGCGCCGCCAAACTGTCGAGTGAGACTGGTCCCCCAATAACGTCGCCGTGTTTATTATTGGCTACTTATTCCATAAATAATGAATATACCTCGACGCTTCGAGCGAGATATTATGCCCGTGATTATTCTTAAAATCTGTGTGTGATTGAGGGCTCAGGCTGGCTCTACATGATGGGCCATCATAGGGACGCAGCTATACGGCGGAACGAGATCGCAATATCGTTAGCTCCCTCTAACGCATAGCTGCGTCCCTATGATGGCCCATAAGATAGAGGAGCCGTCACATAGACGGACTTCACAGTCCGTTTGATCACTCAAACTGCAACTTTTATAGAAGCTGCAGTCGTCGTGCAATTAGTGTGCCGCTGGCGGGCAGTTCCGATACAATTTGCAGCTTTGTTGCAATCCGTCTCGGCCTTTACGGTACTAGTTATTCAGATATTTAGTTCTATAAACTGACCGCTAGAGGCACTGAACATGAACGATATCCTGACGAGTCATAGACATACCACCCATAGACCTGACACCTGACACGACCTGACACGGAAATAATAATACCAAGATTGAATGGGTAGGTCCTTATCATAGACACACCCTTGTGATTATTGCTTACTTCCAAAAGGCCCTAAGTACAATAGAAACGTTTATTACCCTCCACCGCTCTTTGGAGGGTTACAATGAAACCGACTAAATTATGTAGGCTAGTTACTGTATGCTATCAGCCATCTTGAAACGTGTTTTAAAATCAGTCGCGTTGCGTATGTTCTGTCCTTTAGAGTGTGTCGCGTACGCACTCTCTTAGTTACATCCTTGCTTTGAGTGACGAGTGCGGTATTTGCAAAGACGTGATACGCGGTTATCAAACTGGCGCCGCAAGCGGACGCGTGAACGAGACACCGCTATACACATGCGGAGCGCTATCTCGCTCGCACACCACGCATGCGGAAACCGCATGATTGTCGCCGTAGATACCACGGTTTATAGATGGGCGTTTAAAAAAAAGTGTACCACTACATTTTTTTTGGGAAACCTAACAAATTTTAGGTTATATCTACTCGAAATCACAACGACTATCGATTTAAATAAAATAAAACGTCCCCATTTTTTGTGTCGGTGTTGTGACGTATTTTGATATTTTCCCGTACAATCTGTATGGACCGTCACAAAACTGACTAATGAATAATAATTTTGGTATGGACAGTGGTACATTTTTTTCTAAAAACCGCCAGATATTAATAAGACTCGATTACTAACTTAGCAATCGAGTCTTCAAGAAATAGCTAAGCGAGCGAGGCGCTCAAAATGATCTAGACACGACTTTATTGTCAAGACAAGGGAGGCACTTCATCCATAGAGCATTGCGGGCGAGTATAGTGAATTTACAAATACTTTCTCTCACTAATCGATAGCACACATTGTGTAGTTTTAGGAAGTACTAATAGCTCCATTCCATATCGACAAATTGGGCCTTTTTACCCTGAAACGACACATATTCTTGCGCTGGAGTCACCTATAAGGTAATCTCTATTCTATGGCTGATGGAGTATAAATGTCGGCGGCCAATCGTAAAATCAGGCAGATCGTAATGTTCCTGTGTAATTTTTAAACGATAGCCAAATTAAACCAATGTATAGGTAGGTTAGGTTCATCAGGTTGCTTCAGATGCCCGAAGGGCAAACTGCCCAGAAATAGGAGCCCCGCTACCAGGGCTCCGTCGAATCAGGGAACGAGTCAAAGATATTCACGTTTCATGATATGCCTAGGAATTTCACGATATGCCTCAGGATCGGCCGCTGGCATAAACAACAAGAGCAACCAATGTCAATGTGTCGGTTGCGCATGCGCATGCGTCACTTATTATACTTGATTTTGAACATAACGAGGACACGCGGTTCATCTATTTGTATTCTCATGCAAAATAGATAGACCAAGTTTAGCTGTTTAGAGTGAATGGTATAAGTATAGGTACACACAAACACAATGATAACGGGTTGAACATATACTAAATAAATAAATCACGATAGAAAATTGTGGATAAAACCCAACAATTTTAATACTACATAAATCGACCCACCCTACTGTACAACTATACCTTGTGCAATCTAAGAAGCGGTTTTTGACACCTGTCATCACAGTACATTTTATAACTTAAAATCGATTTTAGGTTCAATTCAATTTTATATAAAATATGGCATTCTGTCCACAATATTGGGACAATTTTGCCAATGTCGAAGTAGATACGACAAATGTACGGTTAATTAATTAAAATTTTGCTCCAAGAGCTGGACGTTGTACGGTGAGGTTAGGCTTTTTATAAGGAGATAGCTACTCCCTACAAACAGCACGTGGACTAACGGATATCCAACTCAAACAGGGGTTACACATGTTTCGAGACTAATTCTTCATTAGTTGCTCACTAGTTCGTTAAATCACTGCAGAATAAGCTATATATTACACATTGAATCACGAAAATGAACATAAAATAAGAAGTTTTTCCCGAAACCAAACCACCTTGCTCGATAAGATGGCCGCAAGTCATTTTAGGTTATAAAATGTACTAAGATAACAGGTGTCAAAAACCGCTTCTTAGATTGCACAAGGTATATAGATACCATCGTATATCGTGAACATATTCATACACAGCTGAGCTACCCGCAGATTTCTATATTTAACAAAACACTGTCGCAAATATCCGGCGATGCATCCAGGTGCATTGACAGACATTTGGTAAACAGTAAACATAAGTTGTTATGCGGGTGAAGCGTTCTAAATTCACACGCTCTTATTGTGTTAAGAAGTCGTAACTAGTACATTACGTACCTGGGGCGGTAAAATAAAGAACGGCTCAGATTGCGGGCATTTCTGGCCCGAACCGAAGGTAAGGGCCATAAACAAGCGATCTGAGGCCTTCTTTACTACCACCCGTGGTGCGTACACTATTTTACGTCTTCTCCTGGGTGTGAAGGGAGATTGGCCGCTACGCCCGTGGGCGGCAAATCTCACTTACCGCCCAGAGTGACGTAATACGTTACCGGTAATGAATTATCATACCCTTTTACCCACGGTCACAGATATTTAATACACTGATGTTACAGTACTGGGTGCAGTAATGGTGATAATTACATGTGGTTTCGACGGTGATAATTACAATCGAACGCAGAAGGATTTATGATATGGGTGTAGATAAAAAATATTACAGAACAATCGGGAAGGCAACTGTCAAAGAGACATCTCCAACGATAGAAGAGCTACATTTGTATGGCGCGTAGTAGTTTATTTTTATTTACGCGAAAATTACTCAATGTTTTATCGCGAAATGCTCCAAAATTGAAATGTAGAGGTTTCTTAAATTAAAATGCTGTAGATTAGCGCCATAGGAAAGGTTTTTGCCTAAGAAAATCTTTTTGACTGCATAATACGTTGAAAAATTTTTTTTTTCAAACGCTCTATTACGGGAACGGGGGGATGTTTTTAGAAGAGTTTGTTTTAAGTAGTTTTTAAGTATATTTATTACTGAGCAAAAAAAAAACAATGAAACTAAACATTGTGTTGTGTCTTAAACTTTTTGACGGTAGTGTATGTCTCTTTTTCGAATTGTATGGAATCTGGAACAGCTCTAGAAAAAGTTTTCACCAGCCTTCCCCATTAATCTGACACGAATAAACTAATCCCATGGAAAGCTCAATAAAGCTAATGTTGCCGGCACGTTACTAAAGCTATCACGGAACAACTCTCGAAACCAAAAAGCTATCGAAATGCCGAGAAATCCGAGTAGCCAGAACTTGTTTGTAAGAACTTCACTTCGTTTACGCTCTGCTCGTTCGATTACCTAAGGCTACCTTTACATAATGGGTTGATGGGCCATCATAGGGACGCAGTAATACAACAGAACGAGATCGCAATATCGTTAGCTCCCTCTAACGTATAGCTGCGTCCCTATGATGGCCATAATAAAGTAATTGTGAACACTTGTTTGACGGTGGTATGGCAGTGTACAGTCGCTATCAGATACTATCGGAGCGGCCAAGGCGGTCACAAATATATGAACAACGCCTCTATTGTCAAGGTGATAAAGGCCTTGTTCAGCTATTTATGTGTACACTGGCCTCTCCGATATATTTGATAGCTACTGTAAATATTACGCACAAAATGTAAGCTTTTATCGCCTACTGTACTGAAGACAGCCGACATTATTACTTCAAAATTAGATTTTTTTATGGTTTCAATTAATTCGATTTTTATTAAGAGGATCAAATGTCTACAAAACCGATCGCATTGGAGCAATTTAGGAGCTAGAAATATGAATCGAATCGTTCGTTTTGACAGCCCGATCGAAGCGATAACATGCCTGCTTCTGTATAATTTGTATAAGCATTATATTCTTCTCTTTATATGGCCCAATGGTGGTGTCGCATTTATTCCTACTATAATTATTTTACGTCACTCTGGGCGGTAAGTGAGATTTTCCGCCCACGGGCGCAGCAGCAAATCTCACTTCATACCCAGGAGAATAAAGGGCGATAATAAAGAAGGCCTCGGATCGCTTGTTTATGGCCCTTACCTTCGGTTCGGGCCACAAATGCCCGCAACCTGAGCCGTTCTTTATTTTACCGCCCAATCGTTTTACATAATAAAGAGCTTTTCAGTTGAGTACCGTGTTTAGACCACGAAGCTTGCTTAGTGGCCTAATTAAGGTACGAAATTTTAAAATGGGCAAGTCGGTAAGAATTGAGTTCTACAAATGCATTACGATCTGCTGCCTCTATACAATAAAGTAACTTCAATCTCCCGGTGATCGTGTCGGCCGACGGTGGCGGCGTGGCCGAGCCGGCTCCGGCACCCGAGCGCTAAAATATTGTATGAAAATCCATTTTATATTAGTCGGGGATGCTAAAATATGCGCTCCATCGAAATGTATGCGCTAGTAGTTTCGTCTGGAAAGTTTCAATTCAAGCATTACAGTCGTCCATTAGAAAAAAGATAAGTATAATTTTAAACAAAAAAAATAACCGACTTCACTTAGGATCCGCTATTCCAAGAGGAAGTGGCCGAGTTGCTGTAAAAATAGTGAAATCACTATAGGTGTGCCTATAATAGCTGAAGAGTTCCCTCGATTTTTCCAGGATCCCATCATCAGACCCCGACTTGGTGACAATGGGACCATATAGGGGTTATTAACCCGTACGATTAAAAAAATATTTGAAAATCGGTTCACGATTCACGGAGGAATAAAACGGATAAAAAAAAAACTGTCGAATTGAGAACCTCCTCCTTTTTTGAAGTCGGTTAAAAAGTTAAAGTGACTTTAACTAACTAGATGGAATTTAAACAAAAGATAACAATTATGATCTTCACGATGAGTACTTGCACTCAGCGATTCGATTCGTCTTCGATCCCATCGGCAGTGAACCTTATAATCGATTAATCGGTAATGAATGGCACAGTAGTTGGAGCGAAACGACCGCGCGCCGCGGCGCTCGATGCCCGGTGAGGTCGTGGGCGTGCGCAAAAAATGTAAACAAACTTTTGTGAACTACTCAAGGCTTAAGCCCCTTAAGTAGCCCCTACTTTGAAAAATTATAGGTTTTTTCAAACGCTCTAGTGACTAAACGGGAAAAGGGAAAGAATTTATTTTCGGATACATAATATATTATATTTGTTTTTGGCACAAGCCGAAACACGATTGCTGAAAGTTGCCTCGATAGAAAAAAAATCCGAAGCTGGGTCCATTTTTCCCTTATTTTGCTTAGCTTACGTAAACTATAAGAGATTAAGCACTATAATTAAGTAAAAAATATGGTAGTAAAACAAAAAAAAGCGCTAATTACACTAATACCGGTATCAAACAATAGCTTGTTATTGACTGAATCCGCAGTGTTAAGGGTCGATTTTTAGCAACGAAAACAAATGTCCGACCTAGATCTGTACTACTAGAATGCCCATGCCAAATGTCATGGTTCTAAAGCATGTCGTTTTAAAATGAGAGCTGAACTACGTTTGTATGGGAACGCGAGCGTCCTGGCGACTTTTAATCCTGTTCACGTCTACTGAATCACAAGTAGAGGGTTTAATGTACAGGGTCCCGTTGTTAATATACTCCATATGTACTCTTTTTGAGTTGTTCAAATACAAACGAAATTTGGTAAAAATGATTTTATTGATTTAAATATGAGTGATCGGGGGTTTGTATACTAACACCCGGTGCGGACCGTTCGGAACGGAAGTTCTTAGGCTGTGCTACTCTACTATATATACAGGGTGTAATCTAAAACGTGATATAAGATAATCATTCAAATCATCATCCATTCATGATTTTGAACAACTTTTACTATGGACTCAACTTTGTTAAATAACAATTGAGGTGTTCCATAAAAAGGGTCCAGGATAGGTAGACGAAAATGTATAATAAAGTTTACGTCATTCTGGGCGGTAAGTGAGATTTTCCGCCCACGGGCGTCGCGGCAGTTCTCACTTCACACCCAGGAGAAGACGTAAAATTGTGTACGCATAACGGGCGGCAATAAATAAGGCCTGAGGTCGCTTGTTTATGGGCCTTACCTTCGGTTCGGGCTACAAATACCCGCGATCTGAGCCGTTCTTTATTTTACCGCCCTACGTGCGTAATGTACTATTTTTTATTGTTCATTTACAAAGTTGACCCCATAATAAAAGTTGCTCAAAATCATTGATAGATTCAGGTTTGATTATCTTGTATCACGTTTTAGATAACAGCCTGTATGAGTTACTCTATGCTTTCAGCTTTATGCACTAGCGAAACATCGATTTTGGCGGGCGCAAGCGCTGGACTGCAAGGTCGCTGCGGTTGTGTGTGTGTACGCATACGTGAACTCTAGGATTGCATTAGTGTGTGTAACCATATATTTCTTTGTCCAAAAGTGTAACATATTTTTTAATACAGTTGCTCAAAAAAGTGCTTTTCTTGTAGTGGTTTAGCGTGCGGAAAGTTTGATATCGCGCACTAGTGCTTTTTACTTTTCCAGCCAAGCCACAGCTAATGACAGTGACAGACAGCCAATCACAGCGCCGCACCGCACCGCGCGGAGCGTTCGGATACATGTACTAAAGTAACCTTAAAGTGAATAATTGACAATTTTATAATTTTTTCGCAACTATATTAAAAAACGTCGTTCGATACTCGTGCGTAAATGTCATTCTTATTCTAATTCTAGTCTATTCTTAAGTAATGACATACTTTCCGCACTAATATCGAAATGTACTATTTGACGTTGACTGTACGGTCAGCAGCAAAAGTAGCTAAGCGGGTAGGTTGTTCATGAGCTGGACATAAGTTTATTGTTAAGAATAAGGCGATTATCACACTGGCGACGGATCCGCATGCGGCGCCGGTGCGCCAGCGAAATAGCGCTATACACACGCAGAGCGCTATCTCGCTCGCGCACCGGCGCCGCATGCGGATCCGTCGCCATTGTGATAATCGCCTAAGAGCGTGTGTACGTCATTTTGAACAATGAACACCCTACCCGCTTTGCTACTTCTGCTGCTGACTGTACATACAAGGTGTAACAAAAATACTGGTGATCCTATTAAGGGCATAATTCTATGTATTCTTATTATGGAAAAGTAAGAAAAAAAATTTTCACGCGTAAAAAAAATTTGGTTTTGTATGGAGGGTTGGCCAGCTGGGACGACTCGACCCTTACAAAAAAAAATTTTTTTCGCGTCCAAAAATTTTTTCTCCTACTTTTTCCTACTCGCAATACGATACCAATTATGCCCTTAAACGGATCACCAGTATTTTTGTTACACCCTGCATAAGCAGAGCTTAGCAGACCTAGGAATCGATGGGGCAAAATTTTATGACAGGTAGGGAGTTCCCATATCGATAAACTCAATTATCGATGCTTTGTACCATATACTATACTAGTGATCACCCCCAGCATTGTATGTATTATTTGTGAGTATTGTTCTGAAGACGAGTATAATGTTCTAACAAAGCATATTTTAAATTATGGCTATATATATTTTTACAAACAAAACCCGGAGTGGTCACATATATCGATACTTAAATTTATCGATATGGGAACTCCCTACCTGTCAAAAAGTTTTGCCCCATCGATTCCTAGGTCTGGAGCTTAGTACACCCATTTACAACGAGTAGTCCAACTTCGAAAAAAACTGAGCGGGCCGCTGGCAAAAACAAATGACGACGCTAGTTACGCGACCGAAATAGGTTGATTATTTATTTATTTAGACATGATAAAATAATGATAATAAAAAAAACAGTCGAATTGAGAATATTTGAGAACCTCCTCCTTAGTTAGCTAGTTAGTTAGTTAACTAACTAACTAACCTCCTCCTTTTTCGAAGTCGGTTAAAAATAAGGGGATGTGCTACTGCGGTGGTACCGTTGCGCGAAACATGCTTGGTACAGCCCTGCGTCCGGAGTTTGAATTGCGAACGTGAATTTCTATTTGTTCGTAGATGGGTTACTGGTCTAATAGACCACCTTCGTTGTACTGTAATATAGGGTAACTATATACAGGGTGTAACAAAAATACTGGTGATCCGTTTAAGGGCATAATTGTTATCGTATAACGACTAAGAAAAAGTAGGAGAAAAAATTTTTAGACGCGAAAAAAATTTTTTTTTTCTGTGGGACAGGTGGTCCCAGCTGACCGACCCTCCATACAAAACCAAAATATTTTATCGCGCGATAAAAAAATTTTCTTACTTTTTCGTAATTAGAATACGACACCAATTATGCCCTTAAAAGGATCACCAGCATTTTTGTTACACCTTGTATAGGTAGAGTACTGACAAATATCTACTGCCTTGCGCCCGCAACTTCGTCGAAATAGTACCTAGTTGTTAACAATCTCAACCCCATTTTAACCCCCCTTAGAGGTTGAATTTTAATAAAACCTATTACATATGGGAAACATAATTATTATTATACTTTCAAAGTTTTACCGTAAACAGTATAAGCTGTGATTTTTCTACTCATTTTAGTATACGTATTATGCGACTGTTTTAAATATGTATGTTGTCTTTTATATTTTATCTACACCCATATCATAAACCCTCCATGATGCGTTCAAAAACCGCAAGTTATGACCACCATAAAAAGAGACTGTTTTTTTAGAAGTTAGAACAAATGTCTACGATGTTATTATTATCAAATAATAAGCAAAAATTCGATATCGTACCGGCACGCGCCCGCCGTCACAATCGAGTTGGCCGTGGCGATGCAATCTGTGAAATGGCAGCCATTTTAACAATTTAAAACGCGTCATTTAGGGTTTATAATATGTATATAGATAAAGCAGTGTATGCAACGGTACGTAATTAGGCCTTAAAACACTCGTGTGATCTTATTATTATTAAAATAATATTGTTTGAGCTTAATTAGTTGTTTTAATGTATACTTTTTCTTACTTTCAGGTAAATCACTACATTTATTTTAAGAAAAAAAACACCATCGAGTACCTTTATGCATATTGACTGCAATCAAATGTTACGTTTTCAAGCAAAAGGTTCACTATTGTCGGTTGTTAATTAGAGTTCATTTCTAAATGAATTATTATGGCAGTAATGCCTTATTGACAACCGACAATGATGTACCTTTTACTTGAAATCGACACAAATAATTATATTAAGGTGAGACAAGTATCTTTATCTGGTTAGAAAACGTGTGGGGTACAGTCAGCATCAAATATAAAAGTGATCAAATAGTTCTTCACACCATACAGGGTGAAGTCACGTTTGTTTCAGTGACGGACATCTAGTTTGATTTTAGTGAGAGTCGGGGCATTAAATTGTTCGTTGTTTATAGAGTTAGAAATGTTAGAATAGTACATTACACAACTAGGGTGGTAAAACAAAGAAAGGCCGAGATCGCAGAAGTTTGCGGCCCGAGCTGCAAGCGAGGGACGTAAATATGCGATCGAGGGCTTTCTTTATTACCTCCCGTGTTGTGTACATCGTTTTATGTTTACACTTGGCCAGAAAGCGTCTTTTTCCATACGCGCAGCGTGCGGAAAAAACCACTTTATGGCCAGGTGTGGCATAAAAACATATTACGTCTCTCTGTGTGGTAAGTGAGATTTGCCGCCCACGGGCGCTGCGGCAAATCTCACTTCACACCCAGGAGAAGACGTAAAATTGTGTACGCACCACGGGCGATAAAAAAGAAGGCCTCAGATAGCTTGTTTATGGCCCTTACCTTCGGTTCGGGCCACAAATACCCGCGATCTGAGCCATTCTTTAGTTTGCCGCCCTAGGTGCGTAATATACTATTTCGATTCACGACTTAAAATTCACCCTGTATATTTTGTATGGTGTGAGTGGTGTGACCAACTATTTGGCTACTCTAGCTGTTACAATATATTTGATATTGACTGTACCTACCCATTTCAATACGCACGAGCATGGTTAGCACAAGTGTGCAGCGAGTGTCCCGCGGGCGAGATAGACATCTGTTACTTTCTGATGAACACCGTTAGAGTGTGACACATGTCTACGAGTATCTAACCCTCGAGATACGATACATACTTCAGCTAACCATGCTGATAGAGCTTTTAAAATATTGAAAACCGTACATTTGGTCATCATTTTCCAACTACTAGACAAATAAGTACGTGCTTTAATAGTATTTTGTGCAACAGTTACATAATAAGGGTTCTTAAGATTCGAGGGTCGAAGTTACAAAATGAGGCGAAGCCGAATTTTGTAACAATAGACCCGAGAATTTTAAGACCTAATTATGTACCGTTGCACACAATAGTATTTCTACGAGTGCTTAAGCAAGCCGGTAAGAATTGAGTATAACGAATGCCGTGCACTACCTGCTGCTTCTATATAATTGAGTAACTTCGATCTCCCGGTGGATTGTGCCGGCGCGCGCCCGCCCGACACGCGGGGCGCGCAGCGCGGGGTCCGGCAACAGTGTCATAATATTGTATGGAAATCCTTTCTGTCATTGTTATGGATGCTACAATATGAGACCATAAAAGCTCTATCGAAAAGTATACGATACGCTAGTAGTTCTGTCGCCGAGTCGCCGAGTATAAAAAGTCGGTTTGCGATTGACAGATGAGTTTTATACACTTGAATCTCCATTTTGTTGTCATAATCATAAAGTCAACTTTACAATAATCACACCATTTGGTGCCGTGTTTTGTCTATGGACTTTAGTTCCTTTATGTGAAGGTAAAATATCAAATGGATGAATATTATCTGTCAAGTCCAAACTTACTTTGAATGTACTGTATTAGATCAAGAGTAGGAATCGTGTATATCGAATACTTACTGCAAATTAATGAAAAAATACGTATATTTTTTGCTTTTCCTAAACAAATATTTATTGCTAAAAAACTTTAAGTTGTCGCCATCAAATATATCGGAGCGGCCAAGGTGGTCACAAATATTTGAACACGCCTTTATTGTCAAAGGCAATATAATGCTTGTTCAGATAATTTTGAGCACCGTGGCTGCTCCGATATATTGGCGACTGTACAATGTCAATGTCGCCCGCTGTTTCCAGTGGCCCTCGGGTAAAAATCTGTCGCGCACATGGCTTGCACGTGCTATGGCGAACATATGTGTTTTAACAATATCTATAGATTTCTAAATCATGGCCCTTTTAAGCAAAAAAGGTTTTAGGCACGCCTTACCATTATCTTTTCATACTCAAAGAGATAACAGACAGGGTGTTTCCAGTATTACGAGCAATAAATTAAAACGTAGATTCTACTCATATAACAACAAAACTTTTGTTCAACAAATTTTTAAAAATGTGTGTTTTGTAGTTTGCTTCTTTTTCATACAAACTAAATAGTATTTTCATGGTACGTTAAAATCCGTCTATTTGACATTGCTTGTCACCCTACAGACATAATCAATTTCGGAATAAATCGCGTGTCCGGAAAAACTAAGTGTCCTAAAAATCAAACCATAAGTTATTTTTAAAAGTCGCTGAACATACGTAGTCTGGTTTGAAGAGTAGAATCTACGTTTTAAGTTATTGCTCCTATTACAGGAAACACCCGGTATGACGGTAATTGGATGTTAATGATTTGTTGAACTCGGCACGACATTTTACTAGGGAAAGCTACCCGGGTTTTTTTAATATGAAGATACCCGGGTATTACCCGAAAACCCGGGTATCTGCATACTAAAAAAACTCGGGTTGGTAATACCCGGGTATCTTCATACTAAAAAAACCCGGGTTGCATTCCCTACATTTTACTAGACATTAACGCCATACTGCTGGTGAAGGTCGCTGGAGTCCGCTGGATGCGGGTGGCACAGGACCGGTCATTGTGGCGTTCAGTGGGGGAGGCCTATGTCCAGCAGTGGACGTCTTTCGGCTGAAATGATGATGATGATGAACGCCATACTTATGTGTACACTTATGCGCAACCCGATATTCAGTCAATCTTTTTTTTGATTGAATGTCATTATTAAAATTAAAATCGAAGCGAATAGGAAACATTTCCTAAGAACAGATGTGGCTATCTCTCATAGTTTCTGACTTTTCCATACTGACCGTTGTGGATTGATCACCCTGTATTATGTTTGAATTAACACTAGATTTTTAAGACTGTCAATAACCAATGGATCTCAGTTATCTGAATAAAGAAATATTATTTGTATGTCTTTCCTGACCACGGAACAATGGTGTTTCGGACCTTTGGGAGGCGTATGTGGAGCCGAAGCCAACGCGCAGAGGCCCTTTCGACAATTTAATGAAAAGTGAGGGTCACACTAAGCGGATGCTGCCCCTGCCCGTGTCACGGGACGCACGCAGAGACAGCACCCGCCATGGTGTAAGGACTATTGAGTATTAATGGAGTCTAAAATGTACTAGGCTATTGGGTGAAAAGTAATGGCACTGATTAATGGGCTATTGGATGAAGAACCGGACGCCTGCCTAATAAAACGGTATCCAATTTCAAAGAAATATAATTATTATTATATTCAGCGAGTCCTGTATTTATAACACGTCGTCCATAATCACTTAAGAAATACTATGCATGCTATTTGGGATCCCGGTATTTGCCTGTTCTAAAATCCCGGGATCCCTACGATATAATGACCCCGTTTTCTTGTCAATGGAGTTGTCAATGGAGTCACAAAAAAAGATATCTGAGGGGCAGTGGGTAACGCAGGCAACGGGGGCCGCCCTTGGACTTGATCGTGGCTGGGACACACGGCCCTCACGAACGGATTACTACACTGCAGTGGTATAGGAACATTACAGCGTTACGTTACCGACATTCGCACTCATTTTTAGGACTTTCCGAACCTGCTTTTTTTAGCTTGCCTTTTTATAGTGTAATATTGGTATCATTATAAGGAACGTCACACCTGATCTGTATTTAGGAAAGTCATAGACAAAATGCTTAAATTTGTCTATTAGCTGATTACTTGTATGGAGGTCATAGACAAATTTAAGTAACCATTAACAAATGTAAGCATTTTGTCTATGAATTTGCTTAATTCAGCTCAGGTGTGGTGTACGTTAAGCTGCTTGTTTTCTTAATAAACTGTTAATTTACTTTTGCTATAAATGCTATAATACGCAAGTCGACAAAGTAATTCGGAATTAGAGCAAAAGTTACGTAACCGGCTGGCACGCAAAATACGTCAATACTTTGTCCTACACGTATACATTGTTTAAATAAAGAATTTTGTTAAAAAAGACTAGATGAAAAACTTGCCGTTTTCTTGGAATGCTTTTATACTATCCGCAAAACTAACTGGCGACTTAGATCATAGTCATACAACTTCTCTTTCACACCTGCACCTACTGTCGCGTCTCACCCCGCTTGCTCGGCTCGACGCACGTCTTGATGATTAACATATTTATGTTAATCGTCAAGGGTGTGAGTATGTACTTACACCCCTCCTTCAATATTATTAACTCTCTTTGAGTCTGTTTTAATAATTAGATAAGTCTATCTTCCGCGCGATATACCTACTCTAGCGTCCCAAACGTCCAGCTATCCCACCGAGCATGCTCGTCGCACTTGCTCGGCTCGCCGCACAACCCGGGCTCGTGAGTATTCGTTCGCGCTCTGATTCCCGTTGGCCGTAACCGTCTCGCCAGATGAAACAAACAAAATCTCGTGCCTCAACAAATAAACAAATCTTTTTTTACCGTGCTATCTTTCCGGTTTTCCATTAAGACGTTACCTATATGTATATATATGGGAACATTTTTTTTAAAGCATAGATACTCGTAATCTAAATAACCTTACTAACGTTTGCCATCGAGTAAGACGGTCAAACACGGAGCTCGATTATTTCTTAGACTATGCCACAGTAAATTGAGCAACAAACAAACTAACAAAGATACTGGTGATCCGTTTAAGCGCATATTTTGACAACCACAAAAAGTATTGGGTAGTAGCCAAAGTCATATCTGTTGGCTCCTCTACATGATGGGCCATCATAGGGACGCAGCTATGCGTTAGAGGGAGCTAACGATATATTGCGATCTCGTTCCGTCGTATAGCTGCGTCCCTATGATGGCCCGTCATATAGAGCCAGCCTGTCATATATCGTTGAGTAGTCCACCCTTGAATGTGCTCCTCTATTAAACTAGATTATCTTTAGTTATGTGAAACCCTGTACTGATGTTATTTTGTACTGAACAGTTAGTCAAAGAAATTTTCGAGAAAGGAAAAAAAAAATATTGCGGAGATGTTAAGTGTATTTACTTGCCATACAATACAATTTACAGTTAGCTAATGTTTGTTGACGCACCTATACCAATTTTTTTATCTTTTAATTCTGTTTCATCCAAAAAATGGTGCGTGAAATCCGTTTTCTTAATCTGACCTCATTTTACCCTGACCTCTGATACTATTCCTACAGGTTTAAATTGACGGAGAGCTAGCCACGTCAGATATGATGCAATAATGAGAGCAACGAAACCCCTTTAGTCAGTTTGCTATGCTATGTTTATTTATAGATCTGGATATCTGGCAGCTGCAAAGTGGTGGAGGTCAAAGAATGCAAACCACTTCAAGAAAACAGATCCTAGAGTTCTGGTTTGAGTGAAATATTTTTAGGAATTATGTAAATAATTAGACTATAAATAATGTAATTCATAGTTTGTCGCCTACTGTTTCTGTTTCTGCAATAATATGCAACGTTTTTTGTTCTAATGTGAAAATATACGTCATGTCCTCTATAACTGACGCAACTTCGGCAGTTTTTACCTATTTTGGTAGTACTATCTACGAATTCAAACATTTTGCTGATCTGTCTGTAATTCTGACCTTCACCCATTAAAAGCTGTCAGATGCCTGGATCTAGCAAGAAGTGTAGTAGGTACAGCAATCTAACCAGACGGGTTTTTTTGCTCTCATTATTATATCTGCATTGAAAAAATGAAACAACTAGACATAAATAAGTTTTTGTTATTAAAACCGTTTCGCATGGAGCCCGCAAAGTTGGTTGCTAAAATCAATGAAATCAACTTGGCTAACGTACTAGTATATATGTATGAAAACTATACCATTAAATTTGTTGAAAATAAATAAGATATTCAGGTAAGGGTTGTATTTACTAGGACACTTATTTGGGTTCAAATTAGTGCTTGGATAAAATAACCAAGAACGTTTCGCAATAATTGCTTGTTTGTCATTAACAAAGCTTTAGTCCGTGTTTTAAATATGTCTTGGTTATATGCAGCTAAAAATATCTTAACCGAGCCAAACTGGTACAATGCTAAAGCTATTTTTTCCATGTGACATGGCCAGCTCTTAGTCCAAGAGGAATATTAGCTAGCAATACATTGTGCGTGCGACAAGAACATAATAGCACAGACTGTGCAATTAGTAAGCCCTCTCCAGACAAATACCTATCTAATGAATTAATCCGGCTTTCGCGGAGTCAAAGCAAAGGGATGCCATTGAGCATTGTAATCCGATAATGTAGAGTTGAACAGTCTCTTGATGCTTTAGACCGGGAAGATATGCACATAAGAGCATTATCACACTTGCGATTTGCGAGCGAGTTTTGTATGGAAGCGAACATGCCGCGAGTTTTCGAATGCGCTTTCAAATCACTCAAGTGTGATAATGATAAGGCCCAAAGACCTACTACAGATATTGAGTAAATATAAACTGTATTTTTTTTCTACTAAATTTGTTTTACAATTAACTCACAAAAATATTGTTTTGTTTTGTACAGTCGACGTCAAAGATGAGTAAGAAAAGTGTAAATATATCTTTGACACCGACTGTACACATTTTTATTGATGACTGTACCTAGTAGATAGCATTGTCATGTAAATTACGGCAGTATGCCAAATTTTAGCTCAGTCAGACACCGGGAAGAGGTTGAAATTTAACATAAAAGATTTGTGGTCACTTGTAGCTAGAAGGTGGCCATAGAAACTCCTCAGCCACTCAACATTATTTCGTCATATTTGGGCTCGTTGCATTCATCTTGGTAAGCAAGTAAAAGTACAATTAGCAATATTTTGATGAAAAAAAAACATTATTATATGTACAGTCACCGGCAATAGTATATTCCTACACGAAGGCCGCAAAAATATGTGACACGCTTTTATCACCCTACAATTAAGAGCATGTCACATATTTTTGCGGCCTTCATGTAGGAAGATACTATTGCCGGTGACTGTACACTGAAAAAATGACACAGCTAGAAATAAATAAGTTTTTGCTATTTACAACCGAGTGACTCGCTTCGCATGGAGCCTGCAAAGCTGGTTGCTAAAATCAAAGAAGTCAACTTGGCTAACGTATGTATGTAAAACTATACCATTAAATTTGTTAAACATAAATAAAGGAATCAGGTAAGAATTATATTCACGAGGACACTTATTTGGATTCAAATTAGTGCTTCGTTAAAGTTACCAAGAATGTTTAGCAATAATTGCTTGTTTGTCATTAACAAAGCTTTATTTCGTGTCTTAAATATGTCTTGGTTCTATGCAACTAAAAATATCTTAACCGAGCGAAATTGGTACTTTGCTAAAGCTATTTTTTCCGTATATGTGTTACTGAAATTCAATGTAATAATTAACTTTTTAACAAGTGCCAATTCTACACTTTAAACCGGCAGGGCCCTGTTAACTTTTTAATTGGCTACTTTTGCTCAACGCGCAACGCGGGAACACATATTATTATATCAATATCTAAGCCCTTATCACAATTGTATATGGTATGTTTTACCCCAAACTAAAGGTAATTTGATATGGTTTTGCTCGAACCGAGTGTATAAACAAAATGTGTAGTGGACGGTTGGACTCATTCGGACTGGTAATGAATATTGGACTCTATGTAGTGGATATTGCGTTGAAATTGATACATACCGTTGTATGTACATAATATGAAGTATGTAAACGATCAATATCTTGTTCATATGTAACGGCAATTTTTTCTGTTTCGTATTAGAAACGAATAATATATCTAACAAAATAATTTTAAACAAAAAAAGAACCCACTTCAGTTAGGATCCGCTATTCCAAGAGGAAGTGGCCGAGTTGCTGTAAAAAAAAGTGAAATCACTATAGGCACCTATAATAGTTGAAGAGTTCCCTCGATTTATCCAGGATCCCATCATCAGACCCCGACTTGGTGACAATGGGACCATCTAGGGGTTATACCAATTAGATAAAAAAAACATTAAAATCGGATCACGATTCACGGTGATATCGAGTAACATACATGCAAAATAATAAAAATAATAAAAAAAATGATTAAAAAAACTGTCGAATTGAGAACCTCCTCCTTTTTTGAAGTCGGTTAAAAATAAAATAAGTGACTCTTGACATATTGGCTGACGAATAATAAGGAAAATTTTACAAAATGGTCATAAAGAAATCCGAAGGGGATGTCAATCAGGGTCTTATTCTTTCATTTCAAAACACTCGTGAGCCTCTAACATATTAATAATATTTATAACATGTCACTCACGTAGTTTTAGTACATTTTTGGTCGACATGTTACGATCAATTTTACGATGTTTAGTTGAATCAGTCTCGAGCGGTCTTCCGCGTCGGCAGCGCGCCGCCGTGTATAATCGAGTTAGTCGACCAAAATTAAGAGTGTGACCCGTTAAATATTTAAAATATCATTGAGTCTCGTTGTGAGGTCGCAAGTCCTTTTTTAAAGATTGACCGGAAAGAAGTCTCGTAGCTTATAATCGTCGCTGCGCCTGCAAAGCTAACTATGTAAATTTTGACGATTTTTGGTTTTTAATGCCATTATGATCGGTATTTCAGTACACATATGCTCCAAAAAGCATGCCAGGCTAATTCCAATATTTCAGGATTTCACAAATCTAGGTTGAATACTACTGAAAAATAAATTACAGTAAAGATGATCGCATTATGTAGGTTTAAAGCATCCAGTGATTTCTACGTGTGCAGAATGCTTTCTTACTGGGGATGCATAATCTGCAACCGAGAAACTTGGCGCGATTGTAGTAGTGCTGATGGGGATAATAAAACTAATGCGAAGATTGATCGTATTGATTTTTGATTATCTTTGTCTAACCATAGTTTTCTGGGTTTTTAATACCTAATATCATTTCATAAATTAACTACATATGTAACAATAATGCATACAAATTTAATTCGGTCCTCAGTAATTTTAATATAGCTAAGTGATGACAATTAAGACACATAGTGCCAGATTTATTAACATGTATTTATTTTGATTTATTTAAACACATTCATCTTTTCAGGAGAAACTTAAAGTATGTAAAAGAGTGCATATTTTACTAAAAATATTCATGTACAGTCGCCATCAAATATATCGGAGCGGCCAAGGTACTCAAAAATATCTGAACATGCACTTTATCGCCTTGACAATAGAGGCGTTGTTCAGATATTTTTGACCGCCTTGGCCGCTCCGATATATCTGATGGCGACTGTACCTACTTATGTGAGAACAGTATCGAAAAACATAGTTTTATGTGTCTCCTGTAAAGTAGGCTAAAAACACATGGCGGCTTTTGCACGCGCAGCGACGATATTGGGATATCACGCATTCCACCACAAACACATAAAATAAGAACACAAAACTGTGATTCTAACAAATTCGACTTGTTGCGTGTTTATCAGTTTGAAACTAAAGTATTTTAGTAAACGGAATCGATTACCAATATTGATAATACAAGTCGAATTTGTACGAACAACAAGGTTAAACTTGTTAAAAGATATTGGATTGAATCAGCCAAATATATGTTTAAAACAATATGTGCCATGTTGGTTTTATATAATCGAGTTATTGATTTAAATAATACTTAAACTAAAATGACAAGTAACTTGTAGAATGAACTAATTAAACTTAACAAAATCGAACTTCTAGTTTTAACCAAAGAGCTCGTAGGCGCTATTTTAAAATGAGAGTTTGGTTGAACGAACGTGAATTCTGGTTGTTTTTTCTCTCAGTGTGGAAGCATAATTTCGTCCTTACGGCACCGCTTCTTCCCACTCTATGTCTATGCATTCCACGAGACTTCTCTTTCCGGACGGTTACTTCAATTTAAAGTGGATGATTTTTTTTTATAGACCGGCGCCAAATTATTTTTTTCCTCGAAATAATAAAAAGTTTAAGTATATAAAACTAAATATATATATATATGTTGATACTGCCAATAAGGAATGCCGATGCGTGCGACTATCGATCGGGGGGCTCCAATGACCTTGACTCGGTGCAACGTCGGGGCTCGCGGCGCCCGGGGCTCCGCTGCACCGGCACTAATTGCCATGCGCAGCATCCCTTAACCTGGGAGACGCACAAGGTGTAAAATGGGGTTGATCTCCTGGACTTTCATTGTTTCAAATCGGTCCTGTAATTAAATTTGCGGAAACTCATGATACAAGATATAAACATATTTTGCGCTCACAATTTTAAATAAACAAAACTACATTTTCACTATTAAATATTCGCTTTTAGCTCTTAAACACCACATATGTCGTGTACTCGTAAATACCTATCCGCCCCTGAAGGTTACAGATTTTATAGCCTAAATACCTATACATTACTTTCTGTTATTTAATTATTTTTCTTTGTGTCCATTTAAAGCTTTGATTATTAAACCAACCGGATGCGACACGCGCTCTCATTTCTATCGGAAAAGTCTGCCGTTTTTTGCGGGGGAGGGGAACGTCAAATGTATGCGAAACGTCAAAATAGCCACGTCAAATAAACGTCAGTCCATACAATGAGTATGACCACTGGCCATACATTTTCGGCACAGGGAAACGCCTGTCAATGGCCGCTCCGCTTGGTTTAAAGCTCCAAGATGTAAAGCTTGTTCTACGTGTATGGTTTTAAACTTTTAAGCTAGGTACTTTAAACATTATACAGTGGGCAACAACACACTCGGCGCCTAACTTTATACGCACAGCAACAGTTTTGACGTCGATCTGTAACGATTATTGATGAAATTTTCTCAACATAAGGCTGCGTTTACACCAGAGATGAGCGAAGATGTGTTGCGAGTAATGTTTTCGAAAACTAATAGAATCACTCCATCTGTTTATCCTCGCACAACGCAGCTATTAGGACTGGTTCTTAACACATTCCTCACAACACATCCTCGCTCATCTCTGGTGGAAACGCAGCCTAATAAATAAATAATTATTTTTCCTTTAATATGACGTTTCGGTATAGTTTTCACGGCTCAAACATAATTATCATCACGATATTTTACTTCACTGTAAAGCGACTGGTAAATTAATATCTAATTATTATTTCGTACTTATCGCGTAAACTCAGCGGTGCGTGCCTAGGTTTGGACCCGAGACCTCCGGATTCAGACGGCTCAAAACGTAAAAGTTTACAATAATCAATTCAACTTTTCTCTTGCACCTTTTCTACTGTACAGTCGAGTCCACGTCAAAAGTATGTTTACACTGTTAGACCTTATTACAAAGGAGTTAGGTGCAAAAAAGAAAACATATTTTTAACGACGACCGTACATTTCACTGTTTGGTCCAATGGTTGACTAGTAAAGAATGCGATTTGGCATTAAATCCGCCATTTGTACATACATTTTTGTGTTTTGTGCTATACATTTTAAATAAAATAAAGTGTAAAATGTTACACGCATCCAATAACACTAAATAAGACTGGATGTAACCTATCATGTAAACCCTGACCAGAAATATATGACTATACGCCATGTTGCGGAATTTAATTGAAACTAAATTTTTCATACCAAACTGCTCTGTCACCATATACATAAGAAAAAAAAGCGCCCTCTTGACAATGGTCGTATATTTCTGGTCAGTCTTTAATAACAGGTTAATAGTTTTACAAAATCCGTTTGCGTTCGAAGCGAGACGGACATGACAAACGAAATGTTTTTCCGACCAGTTTTCTACATACTATCTGATAGGTAGAAGAAATGCCTGTTTACCACTTGATATAAACAATTATTATTAATTACGCATTGTAATTAGCGTACACTGTTATTATCGATGCGGTTTCGCTTACAAAATAGTTACAGTAATTGCCCTATCCGTGGCCGCGTGTACGGTAGCCAATCTCGGGGTCGTGGAAATTTGCCCTCCGTTTTGTAAAATTTGAGCTACCAGTTTTGTGAGCCAATTTGAAAACTGATCCGAAAACTGATGATGATGATTCTTCCAATCGATTTTGACCAAGGTGACCACTTCAGCTCTTAGGTAATAGTTCGGCGCTCATTCGCCCGAAGATGGCTGACGTAGCCGATCTTCGAGGTGAACCCCCGCGCACATTGAGGGCACGTGAAGACACCAGCCACGTAGTAAATGGTAGCAGGCTGGCGTGTTTTCAGCTCGTCGCGTATGGTGTAGAGGTTAACCTTACGTTGCTCCTCGAAATCGCGCACTTTGTCCTGCACCGGCCTGCGCCACTCAGGAGGCTGTGCAGCCAAACCTTCCCACTGAGACGGCTCGATGTCGCATCTTTTCATGTACCGTTTCTGAACATCTTTGTGTCTGAGGAATTGCCCGCCCTGTTTCCGCTTACCCTCCTCTAGTTCAGAATAAATAATGCACTTCGCCACTCTCTCTTCCGCCATACGCGATACGTGACCGCACCACCGAAGCTGCCGACGCGTTAAATAAGCCTCTATTCCACCGACTTTGGCTCGTCGCGAAACTTCGGTATTTCGCACTCGGTCAGACCAAGTGATATTCATGATCTTACGCAAGCATTTGAGGTGGAACCGGTGTAAGGTAAGAATGTGACGACGGTACACGCACCACGTTTCGGAAGAGTATAAAAGGTTCGGCAGCACAATTGCCATGAACTAGAGAGAAATTTTGGTGGCCAGTTGTAGGTCGTGCGAGCAGAAGACCTTGGCACACAGCTTCCCAAATACTGCAACTGCAGCACTAATCTGATTATTAAGAGGTGGCCCTTAATAAAAATGAACTCCATTTATGTACTTACAAACATTTTAGTTTAACTTGGCTATTCTGATTATGATTATATCTGAATACAGTTCATTCATTATTAGTGGGTATCAGGTGGCCAGTTACTGGCGATTTTCCTAAGAATTTAAAAAAATAGTTTTCAATTTTCTTGTGAGATACAGTACAGCTAATTGGCTGAAGAGGGCAGACTTATTGTATTTAATCGATGTCGTATCGAATAATTAGTTGTATTTTAGTTTAGCTCGTAGACATGTGGAAAATTATACATATAGTTTGGCCGGCATCTGCTTTACTTCAAGCATAGACATAAATAAATAAATATTATGTGGGACAATCTTACACAAATCAACCTAGTCCCACAGTAAGCACAATAAGGCTTGTATTGTGGGTGCTAAGTGACGATATATATGATAGATAGATATAGATAAATACTTAAATAATCATACTATCTCTTTCTTACGCTAGTACCCTCACTACTAAAAAAGGAAGAGTATACACGGAAAAAAAAGCTTCCGGGATATTCTCAATCTAAGACATTATTATATTATGTTGAAAATATTTCCTCGTGACAAGCATTTATTTCCTTTAACGAAAATAAATTAAAGTTTTAAATATAACGAAGCGAATATATTCTTACAGATTTTCTAGTTTTCTTTTACCTAAGATAATACTTGTTTGATTAAAGTACAATCTCTCTTATTTACTCAATTTACTCTTGAAACTATACATTTTTGTATTTCTATTTTAAGAATACGTGATTTTATTAAGCGAAGAATCATATTTCTGGTAAAGGAAATAACGTGTGGAAATATGGGTATCGGGTTTTATGAGAAAAGTTATTTTTGCAATCAGAGCATATTGACTAATAGTGCGTTTTGGGAGTAGTGTCAAATACGCCGGAAAGCTCAAGCTCCTTAACGATGCAATCGGAAAAAATTCAACTATAATTAGGTAGGAAAGTTGAGATTTTAATCGAAAAAGTTCCAAAATAAAGAGATACATCAATCCGGAAATCCGGTAATATCATATTAAAGGAGTTCCCTTGATTTTTTTCAATATCCCGAAAATTTCGGAAATCTCAATATCCCGAAAAAAATCAGAACCGAAATCAAGCTCTAACCCTGTTCCATAGAATATAGGCCAAACTGGAATATGGGTCAATGTTATAATCCTCTGACCTATTCCCTACCTTCCTGTGTTGGAGTTACAAGGGGGAACCCAGGCCCCGCCCAGCGCCCACTGGTTGCTTGTAACCACGCCCAGCCGCGCGCCGCGCGCAGTTTCCAGAGGCTTCAAAATCACTGTAATACCAATAATACTGAAATAGCTACGAAACTTCGATAGTTTGACAACGATTGGGCAGCGCGACTGTTGAGTCCCATCTGTTTGTAAGCGCTCACGGAAGGTGATTTGCGATGGATCGCTGGAGGCAGGGAGTGCAGCCTCAGAACCCAGAGGAATTAGGTATGCATTTTCTTGTTCTATTTTTACACCACGACGGTGGCAAACAAGCGCTGGTAGCCTTGCGGTAACACGTCCGACTTTCAATCCGGAAGGTCTCGGGTTCAAACTCCGGCTCATACCACTGAGTTTTTCGGAACTTATGTACGGAATATCATTTGAAATTTACCAGTCGCTTTTCGGTGAAGGAAAACATCGTAAATAAACCGGAGCTGACCCCAACAGGCCTAGTTTCCCCTCTTGGGTCGGAAGGTTAGATGGCAATCGCTTTCATGAAAACTAGTGTCTACTCCAATTCATGGAATTAGGTTGCCAAGCGGACCCCAAGCCGGGACAAACGCTAGGAGGAATAAGAGGTGGCAAACCAGCATACAGCCCGCCTAACTGTAAGCAGCTACCGCTAGCACGCGTAGGCTAGGACGCCTGCAGCTGCGGATGTGTCACATGCGCGTTCTTCTAATTCGGTATGAGTATGCAGCACGCATCAAAGTCTTAATTTCGCCACTGCACGGAAAAAAAAGCTTCCAGGATATTCTCAATCAAAGACATTATTATTTTGTTGAAAATATTTCCTCGTGACAATTATTTAATTCCTTTACCAAAAATATGATTCTTCGCTTAATAAAACCACGTTTTCTTAAAATAGAAATACAAAATGTATTGTTTCAAGAGTATATTGAGTAAATAAGAGAGATTGTACTTTAATGAAACAAGTATTATCTTAGGTAAAAGAAAACTAGAAAATCTGTAAGAATATATTCGCTTCGTTATATTAAAAACTTTATTTTATTTTCGTTAAAGGAAATAAATACTTGTCACGAGGAAATATTTTCAATATTATAAAATAATGTCTTAGATTGAGGATATCCCGGAACTCTTTTTTTCCGTGTATGCTCTTTAAAAGTTTTGCCCAATCCAGTCCTATTGAGAATCATTCCAGCGGTTGAAATTAAAATGCTTAGCGGTTGATTTTCCGGTCGAATGATACCCAAGCCTTTGATTTGAGAATTTCGTGTTAGGCATCTAAGGAAATTTAAAAGCAAAAAGCCTTCGGAAGGTTTTATTTTATGTAGCTACATTTATGTACGATCGACGTCAGAAATATGTACTATGTATATACTTACTTTTGCACCTTACTCCTTTGTAATAAGGTCCATAAGTGTAATATTTTTTAACATTTGAAAGTGTATGTTTTTTCTGACATAAAATTAATATTCAAAGCAATGTCGCGTAGTTTCAGTGTCCGCGAGGCAACCGGATGGTTCGCGGTATTTAAGCTTCCTGTGCGAACCGAACTGACGTTGGACTTGGTTTTTAATCCTCTCCTAGCATAGTATTATATTAGTACTATTATAGTAGCTAGTATTATTTATTACGCAGATTACCCAGTCACTGTAGGGTTAGTTCTAAAGTATATACATAATAATAAATAAATAAATATTAGGACAATCTTACACAAATTATAACATAGTCCCACAGTACTTAAGCTCAATAAGGGTTGTGTTGTATTGTAGGTACTAGCCGACGATATATATAATATTATAAATAAATACTTCAATACATAGAAAACATCCATAACTTAGGTACAATTATCTGTGATAAACTCACAACTAAATTCCCTGGCCAGGCTTCGAAACCGGGACCTCCTGCTTCATAGGCAGGGCCACTACCGACTAGGCTAGGAGTCCGTCAAAACCAAACAAACAGTAACCTAACAGTAGGTAATATTGGTTTCTCGCAAAAATATTAACAGCCCGGTATCTCGGGGCTCGTCAAGTAATGACATGTTTTACGGCTCTTGCGTCAAAGTAACTAACTTAGTCTGCGACCCTTATTTTTTTTTGGCTCTGTCACAGGTGTATGTTAGAATTTTGGAATATTGGAATGTTGGAATTTCCTCAGTATTTAAACGTTTGTCTACTAGGTACGCTTTGTGTTGTTTTTTAAATAAATGCGAAGTCGATGACGTAATAAATAATATTGGCCACCACAATAATAGATCTAAGGTTTTTCCAATATTTGGTGGTTGATCTACTAGGATTCTGCTTATACAAATCTGGTTATCAAAGTTTTAAATTGGATGCAATTATCCATTAATTTGGTGTTTCAAATTTGGTGACCGTAGAAAGACCGTAGTGAAAATGGTCACAGTAGTAATTAGGGGATACAAATTAGATTGAAAATCGAATTAGAGGTGCTATTATTTTAAAAAAAACTGTTAACTTTTTAATTAAATTACATGAGTTGTAAATTTTCATATTAATAAAAAGATTCGAAAAAATAATAGTAAATAGTAGAAAAATATTGAGTTTTAAGCGTAATTACTGTTAAAGACTAGAGGCTTCGTTTTGTGTATTAAACATATCATCATCATCTCAACCATAAGACGTCCACTGCTGAACCGAGCACTCGACCCCATCGGCCATCTGCTCTGCGTGACATATACCTAGCAAAAAACATCGGTGATTATGTGATCCCGTTCCGTGCGATAAGTAACCCGTGTAGTGGTGAAGCGCAATCTTTCAGGGCACCGGGATGAAAAACATTAATTCCCTATCTGTATAAATATATTTAAGTATTTACGTCACTCTGGGCGGTAAGTGAGATATTACGCCCACGGGCGTAGCTGAAAATCTCACTTCACACACAGAAGAAGACGTAAAATTGTGTACGCACCACGGGCGGTAATAAAGAAGGCCTCAGATCGGTTATCTATGGCCCTTACCTTCGGTTCGGGCCACAAATATCCGCGATCTGAGCCGTTCTTTATTTTACCGCCCTAGGTGCGTAATGTACTATTTCACACCAGTTCGTCTGCATGGAAAAGTAACCCACCCCCTTTCCATTCTATCATAATTTCTGATGATTTCTGGAATAAAACTATTCTCTTCCTTCCCTGGGACTCAAACTATACTTAATCATTTTCATATTAAGCAAATTTTATCTAGTTAATTCGGTTCAGAAGCATCATTGATCACCCACACACTTCCACCCAATTCTGAGATAAAAATGTCCTTTCCGTGTCTGAGAGTATCTTAATCACAATTTTATTTAATTAGTTCAGCTGTTTGAGTGTAGAAGGGATATCAGACAATCGGACAGAACTATTTAATTTTGGTATTTAGATAATATTAATATACAGCCTTGGCCAGAAGTGTTGAGCATAGGTGTTTTTTGTTTACAATTTTGATGTTAAGCATTATTTCCCTATCCTAACAATGTACGGTAACGGTAAATGTTATATTTTATTTATAAATATAGAAAACTTCACTTAATAACACTTTCAAGGTACTTAAAAAATATGAAAACAGAAGGTACCAAAAATGTAAATTTAAGTCGGTGCGACATATTGCAAATATTCTATGCAGTTACTACTAACTTCAACAAAACATGCCTATTAGTTTAAATTAATTGACAAAATAACTTAAACAAAGATGGAAACGATGGACTAAACTTTCCAGTTTTGTATGAAAATCGCATTGGTGCTCAACACTTCTGGCCAAGGCTGTACAAAAAAAATTATGCTTGGGTTATCGTAATTTATATATTAGGTAGGTACTTCAAATGAATGAAGTAAGAATCCTACGGGACCTTACAAAGCTCGATGCTGAAATTGCACACCTTCCAGGAATGAGTGGGCATACCAAAGGGGCGTGTCCTGTCCGCCCCCCGTTCCCGTCTTCCCTCCCGTCACTCCCGTGTCCCCTCGGCGTCAGTGCCGTCCCCGTCAGTCGAGAAGCTCAGCCCGCCGCGAAAACTCGTCATCATGGAAAGATTTCTCAAACACCTCATTAAGATCTATATAGTTAAATTGTTCATTGAAATTATCATACTTGAGTACCTGAAAAGGTATCATTGTCGCGACAATGCCTGCGGCTAAAACTGACGACAATTGGCGTTACTTTTGGTTTTTTATGTCCCTTCTGTTTGTTTTCGGTGTGTGTTTTTTTATTTTTGTTTGCACTAACACTCGAAGATGCGGCGGTAATGTAGGTAAGGATTATACTGTTTCTTAATTAAAATTGAAAAGAAGTTTTTATATTATTAAAAAGGTAACTCAATTGTTGAATATATTTAACAAAGCGAAAATCCTTGAGATATATAATCGTTAAATTTATCAGATTTGGATATTATTTTTGGGTGGTTTCTTAATCACATTATTAGGGTTTGCTGATTAAATAATTGCCTATTAATAAGAGTTGAATACTTACTATTCAAGAGAAAAAAACTCGTGTGCATACCCAAATAATAAAAAAAGTAGTTATATACTACTGTGAAAATCTTCTGTGATTTTTTGAGATATAAAATAATAATTTTGTTCCAGTTTAAAATAATCGAATTGCTCATACGATTTTTTTGTTACCGTAAGGGAGAAGGAAGATCATATTATAGACATAATACTTAGAAGGAGACAGACTAGTTTTTTGGTTTCAAACTGCAAATTGCGAATGTATATATTTGCGAGCGATTTTATATAAATATTATGTGCCTAAAAGCGAATTATTAATTAGTGAAAAGCACCGCACCGCATGTCTCAGCGGAACTCACCTCTGAAAACCTGAGGGGAACGAGAGCGAACCCGGAATCCGCTCTAATGTCGCTCGGGTTTCGCGGAGAAGCGTACACCGCAATGTTGACCGCAAAAAGGGCTGAAACCTGCTTTTGTGGAGGAAGAAAATTCCGGTTGTTTGTTACATATAAAGTCGAAACTGCGAGCTTACCCTGGTTGACCGATGGCCCAATGACCGTTTTTTAATTTTATATTTTCCTACTCATAGTTATAAGAGATTCGCCGCGCTTACTGTTTTAATTATGCAATAAGCGCTATGCGTAGAAGACTCAGTGAATCCGCTTAATAGGATCACGCTTAATTTAATTCCTCGCATATACCGTTTATATCAATCCATGCAACTTAAGGGGGCCGATTTTTGACTATCGAGCAGTCAAATTCAAAGAATAGGGGTGAAAATCTATTGAAATGGTTCAAAGATATCGGGCTTCAAAGTTTCAAATTTTTCCGATTTTTGAAAGTACGAAATTTAAAAAACCAATGATACCATTCGATTTCTAACATTTGATTGCGAAATAAATTGTATAGCAACCATATACATAAACGCAACATTTCACTGTAAAAATAGCAATTTCATAATTTTTCCATACTTTAAACAGGGCAAATATGAAGCCGTGACGTCAAGGCTTTACCTATATCATTTTGTTAGGAGCGTTTTGAGAAACAAATGCAAATCTCAGACTTTAATCCCGATATTCATAAACGGCCACTAAAGTTAAGAGATCGCTGATAATCGTTTGTCCCTTTCCCTCATATAGGTTGGACGGAAAGGGACAAACGATTATCACAGGCCTCTTAACTTTAGTAGACGTTTATGAATAAGGGGGTAAGTCTTTTTCCTGTCTTTTAAGTTGATTTAAGGCAATTGGCCCCATATAGACATTTGATCCTCATAACAAAAGGAATCGATTGATACCATGCATGAAAAACATTCATCTAGCCTATTTAAGCTCGAATATAATCGCACACAAAAGATTTTTGCCATTTTTTACACATGAAATTAATAGTGTAAATAATGATGATTTTATATTGCTATCTCTGTTATTTTTAAAACATCATTTCTTCGTTTTATTCAGAGCTTTAAATGTCAAATTTGAGCGCTCGAATCTCAATAATTTTAAACAAAAAAGAACCGACTTCACTTAGGATCCGCTATTCCAAGAGGAAGTGGCCGAGTTGCTGTAAAAAACAGTGAAATCACTATAGGTGTGCGTATAATAGTTGAAGAGTTCCCTCGATTTCTCCAGGATCCCATCATCAGATCCCGACTTGGTGACAATGGGACCATCTAGGGGTTATACCTGTTCGATTCAAAAAAAAATTTTGAAAATCGGTTCACGATTCACGGAGATATGGAGTAACATACATACAAAAAAAAAAATATGATAAAAAAAAAAAAAATTCAGTCGAATTGAGAACCTCCTCCTTTTTTGAAGTCGGTTAAAAATCACCCCCCAGTTCGGCATAATACGTTCTCTACGTTCGAAGTGAGTTTCACTGTATTTTAGCTTTGTCCTTCTTAATTCTGATTCCTGCGCACTGTGGTGTCAGTGTGAAATCGCTTTATAACTAAAGGGCGGATGACGGACGCAAAATGGTGACGAAAGCATAAGATAGATAAGACTTTTATTAGATTTCGAGTAAAATTTAATGTGTAAAAATATACTCAGTTTTTATTGTCACCCTCCTAACACACACAGTGGTGAAATATCATTTTTAAAAACGTTCCTCTTACGTCTGAAGACGTTGAGAGGTAATTGTCCCTATATAAGTGGATACTGAACTATAAAACGACTGCAATAACTTAAAATTTGACCATTGACTCACAATAATAAAATTCTGTATTTTTTTGCAACGATGTTTTCTTTAATTTAATAAATTGTAGTCATATCCATATTACGGATATCGTTTGACGTTATTTTGACGTAAATTGCATCTGTCAGCCGCCCACTGTTTATAACATATAGTTAGGGAGGCGAGGTAGCTAAATGGCGTAATTCAACGGCGCCGTCGAGACCTATCAAAATCGAAAGATAAAATAATTTCGAAAAGAAAAGCTCGTATGGCAAAAACCATTTTAGCGGTGGGTTTGGCGTGTACGGTTTTTCAAAAATGTTAAAAAAAACAGTTACTTGGGCATTCTCGAGCGCGTCAGATATTCATACTACGTATGCCCCGAGTGCCTCTGATAACAACGGTATACTAATCTGCCGGTTTGCGTGGTGGGGGTAGGCATATAAAGTAGTCAAAAATGCAAAAAAAAAAAATTTACTCGAGCGCGTCAGATTTTCGGAAGGGGTGTTAAGTAGGCCCCAAAGAAGCTCCCTTTAAAAAAAACTGACGATTTCGGCGTGACGATAAGTTACGATGAATTTTTGAAAATGCAAAAAAAAAAGTTTTTTTGAAATACTCGAGCGCGTCAGATTTTCATAGGGGAGGTTTATCTCGGTATCCTGAAAGCATATTTTTTTAATCTGACAAAAATGTTGGTGGGTTCTCTTAATCTGACCGAAAAAGGTTTAACTTTCAAGTCAAAAAGTTTTAACTTTGGACAAAAATGTAAAAACACCTTTTTTGTGTTAAATAAAATTACCTTTTTTGTTTATTTAAACTTTTTTTGTAAAATGTGTCGTTCGCGACTTATATGCCGTAACGCGTTCTTAGGAAGACGAAATGGCTCCTTCACACTTCCGGTCATGCGGAAACCGGCAGATTTTGTATTTTTAGTAAGTTTTATATTATATTCTTCAAAACAAAATTTAAAAAAATCGCGCTCGAGAATGCCGGATTAACGTTTTTTTTTTACAAGTTCGCGACCCTATAACTCGGCGGCGTCAAGGACTTATCGTCAGATTAGTTAAATTTAGTCTAAAAACACTAAAATCAACCCCCAATATCTTAAACTGACGCGCTGGAGTATTTCAGACTATCCATTTTTTTTTACTAATCTGATCGTCTATCCTAGGCGCGCGTCACTACATATAGAGCTAAATACTTTACAAGGTTATTCTATTAGGTCTAAGGTATCTCTCATATCTTAAACTGCCACGCTCGAGTTTTGCAGAAAATTCCCCTATTCGCCTCCCTAACTAATACCAGTGGCGATGCGTCAAACAATTTTCTTAGGCAAGCCGGAGCTTAATTTGGTTTACAATTTCGTCATAAGCTGTAGGACACTGCTCAGGTACAGTCAGCCAAAAATATGGTCTACCACGCTACACGGTTGAGGTTCGTTTGAACGTCATGAGACAACAAGGTCGTGCATGTTTTAAACTCCGTTAGAAAAGTCAACCAAGATTGTTAGATCTCGCAGAAACTTTTGTCAAAACTGGTAGACCACTTTCTTGGTGCACTGTACCTGTAAATTAGGCAAGCCGACGGAATCTTGTTCTATGGACGCGCCGCCACTGAAACATACTAGCTTTTTATGATACTAGCTTTTGCCCGCGAATCCGTCTGTGTGGAATTAACATTCGCCATATTGAATTAATAAATTATATCAATATATTGCTCTTAACTATTTAAGATAAATTGGATCTGACGATTCGAAAGTGCTTCTTGCTATGCCTACTTGAATAACGACGATATTGACTTTTACTTTAAAAAACCGTAGTACTCGTAAAATCTAAATAAGAGCAAATATGAATTTAGCACCTATGCTATTTCATTTCAAGTCAACAGAAGGCAACAATTCCATTCAAACTGCCACCCCGTTTTCATCCCCTTAAGGGACGATTTCACGGATAATAAATATTCTTTATCCTTCCTCGAGACTCAAACTATCTTCATTCCAAATTTCATCTAAATAGGTTGCGGTTTAAGCGTGAAGAGGTAATAAACAGACAAACAGAAAGACATTCTTTCGCATTTATTTACCTAGTATTTATTCTATGAATCGACCCAGAAATGCATAAACGTATTATTAGCACGCGTGCCATTAGTTCGCCACCCTTGATCAACTAGGGATTTACCGTACAGCCGCCATCAAAGATATCGGAGCGGCCAAGGTACTCAAAAATATCTGAACATGCACTTTATCGCGTTGACAATAGAGTTGTTGTTCAGACGAGCGTTTCTTTTTTTTTGCTATTTTCACTTTTTGCGGTGTCCATGACTTCGTAATTTTTTTTGAAATACTTAGCGTAAAAAATGGGGAGGATATTTTTTTTTCAAATAACCCACTTTATATGCTCACATAAAATATTAAAACAATACAACAAAAGCTTGAATTAAGGTAAAATTTTAATAAAACACTAAACATCGAAATTTTCAATGTATGTAAAAACGATTCCCATTCTAAAAATCGGTTTTTGCATCGAAATAGTTTTACCATAATGAAAGAATCGATGTACATTTTTATATTGTAATCTATTTCTAGTAGGTTTAAGATTCATTTTTGATTGAAATTGTTGACTTAACACGAATAAAAAGGCGGATTAATTTTAAACTTGTGTCCCAGAAAAAGTTCCACAAAGTAATTTCCTCCTGTGTTACCCATTTTAGCAGGATAAAAGAAAATAAAATTACCAAAATTGGTGTTTTTTGAATCCGGCAACATTAACAGATGTCAAAACTAACGTGGCCATGTTGTTGCGGTCAGTAGTCATTGAGATCTACTTAAGAGAGCACGTGGCTGGCCGCTGTGTTCAATATTGATTCCCATTATGTTATTGATGTTACAAGGTAAGTTTAATTATTTTTAACCGACTTCAAAAAAGGAGGAGGTTCTCAATTCGACAGTTTTTTTTTATCATTTTTTTTGTATGTTACTCCATATCTCCGTGAATCATGAACCGTTTTTCAATTTTTTTTAATCGAACAGGTATAACCCCTAGATGGTCCCATTGTCACCAAGTCGGGATCTGATGATGGGATCCTGGAGAAATCGAGGGAACTCTTCAACTATTATAGGCACACCTATAACTACCTGTGATTTCACTATTTTTTACAGCAACTCGGCCACTTCCTCTTGGAATAGCGGATCCTAAGTGAAGTCGGTTCTTTTTTTGTTTAAAATTATAGGTTATCGTTTTCTCATATTAAGTTACTTTGTAGGATCTTAATTACTATTACGAACAGATTTTTGTAAAGTAATAAACTATACGGCTAGAAACAAGCTTAGAATATATTTTTAAAATCACCAACCACGTGTTGTGTTACTTCCTATTCAGTTACTTTCACGCGGTAACATATAAAAGGAAATCTGAATTACAATAAGAGGAAAATTATAAAAGCTAGTTTTCAATATCGTACAGGGCTCAAAAAATGTCAACAGGTGTGACTGCAACCGAAAGGATGAGCCAATACAGATAGCGGTTAAAATCACAAAATCTAGAAAAAGAAAAGTACCAAAAGAAAGCATTTAGAGTGAACTATACATTTGTTTTGTACACGTAAATATGGGGTAACTCATTATACACTAGGCCTTACATTTCTTCCTTTGTTACCAATGGCCTTCTTTGTTACTGTCCCAAAAAATTCAATGACGTTATTTTCGTTTTGTTTCAGTTATATATTGTAAAAATCAATGAATCTGCTACTCATGTAACAAATATCATCGCTATTACAACACAAGATTCAAAAACTTATGCAAAATATGTAAACTGTAGATTTATAAAAACTTTAAACATTAAGAACGCTCGAGGTAACAAAGAAGAAGAGTCAACACGAAATTTTCAAAGTTGAAATATTATGTAACTAGAAAATCTGTAAGAATATATTCGCTCCGTTATATTTAAAACTTTAATTTATTTTCGTTAATGTTAAATCTAATCGTAATCTATTCTTACAAAGGAATGATCTTGTTCAACGACAGACACGTCAGAAAACTATGTCCCGTATGCACAAACTTATTTGTAACTAGCTGTACCCGCGCGGCTTCGCTCGCGTGTGTTGCAGTTGATTCTGTTACTTTTCGTTATCCTCAACAGTCCATTGCTGAACGCTTTCTACTTATAAAATATTATAAAGTCAGTTTAGCAGTTTAGCTAAAACCGACTTCATCCATATAACTTCGATATCCCAAAAGATCGACGGAAAGCGTCTAAGATTGGACTGTGTCAGCCATGGTCAAGATAAGCATGTGAGTGGGAAGATCTGGCGAGCTAAAAAGTCTTTTTCTCCCATCTTGAATGTTTAACCTAACAGTTCTTGGTATACTTAACAATAGTACGGTGGATTTTTTCTTTGTGCAGGGGGCTCCGCCCCCCGAGCCCCCTTTCTTTGCCGCCCGTCACGTGCTAAACCCTATCAAAACTCTTTTTCTCCCATCTTGAATGATTAACCTAACAATTCTTGCTATACTTAGCTATAGTACACTGAATTTTTTCTTTATGCGGGGGGCTCCGCCCCCCGAGCCCCCCTTGTTTATCGCCTATTCCGTGGTAAGCCCTATCAAAACTCTTTTTCTCCCATCTTAAATGATTAACCTAACAATTTTTGGTATCATTAGCAATACTACGGTGTTTTTTATGCGGGGGGCTCCGCCCCCCGAGCCCCCCTTTAATTGCGCCCCGTCACGTGATACACCCTGTCAAAACACTTTTTCTCCCATCTTGAATGTTTAACCTAACAATTTTTGGTATACTTAGCAATAGTGCGGGGTGTTTTTTCTTTATGCGGGGGTCCGCCCCCCGAGCCCCCCTTGTTTGCCACCTATCCCGTGGTATGCCCAATCATAACTCTTTTTCTCCCATCTTAAATGATTAACCTAACAATTTTTGGTATAATTAGCAATACTTCGGTGTTTTTTCTTTATGCCCGAGCCCCCCTTTAATTGCGGCCCGTCACGTGCTAAACCCTATCAAAACTCTTTTTCTCCCATCTTGAATGTTTAACCTAACAATTCTTGCTATACTTAGCTATAGAATGGTGAATTTTTTCTTTATGCGGGGGGCTCCGCCCCCCGAGCCCCCCTTATTTACCGCCTATTCCGTGGTAAGCCCTATCAAAACTCTTCTTCTCCCATCTTAAATGATTAACCTAACAATTTTTGGTATCATTAGCAATACTACTGGGTTTTTTTTATGCGGGGGGCTACGCCCCCCAAGCCCCCCCTTTAATTGCGGCCCGTCACGTGATACACCCTGTCAAAATCCTTTTTCTTCCATCTTGAATGTTTAACCTAACAATTCTTGCTATACTTAGCAATAGTACGGTGAATTTTGTCTTTGTGCGGGGGGCTCCGCCCCCCGAGCCCCCCTTGTTTACAGCCTATTCCGTGGTAAGCCCTATCAAAACTCTTTTTCTCCCATCTTAAATGATTAACCTAACAATTTTTGGTATCATTAGCAATGCTACGGTGTTTTTTATGCGGGGGGCTCCGCCCCCCAAGCCCCCCTTTAATTGCAGCCCGTCACGTGATACACCCAGTCAAAACACTTTTTCTCCCATCTTGAATGTTTAACCTAACAATTCTTGGTATACTTAGCAATAGTACGGGGTATTTTTTCTTTATGCGGGGGGCTCGGCCCCCCGAGCCCCCCTTGTTTACCGCCTGTCCCGTGGTAAGCCCTATCAAAACTCTTTTTCTCCCATCTTAAATGATTAACCTAAAAATTTTTGGCATCATTAGCAATCTACGGTGTTTTTTCTTTATGCGGGGGGCTCCGCCCCCCGAGCCCCCCTTTCTTTGCGGCCCGTCACGTGCTAAACCCTATCAAAACTCTTTTTCTCCCATCTTGAATGTTTAACCTAACAATTTTTGGTATACTTAGCAATAGTGCGGGGTGTTTTTTCTTTATGCGGGGGGCTCCGCCCCCCGAGCCCCCCTTGTTTATCGCCTATTCCGTGGTAAGCCCTATCAAAACTCTTTTTCTCCCATCTTAAATGATTAACCTAACAATTTTTGGTATCATTAGCAATACTACGGTGTTTTTTATGCGGGGGGCTCCGCCCCCCGAGCCCCCCTTTAATTGCGCCCCGTCACGTGATACACCCTGTCAAAACACTTTTTCTCCCATCTTGAATGTTTAACCTAACAATTTTTGGTATACTTAGCAATAGTGCGGGGTGTTTTTTCTTTATGCGGGGGTCCGCCCCCCGAGCCCCCCTTGTTTGCCACCTATCCCGTGGTATGCCCAATCATAACTCTTTTTCTCCCATCTTAAATGATTAACCTAACAATTTTTGGTATAATTAGCAATACTTCGGTGTTTTTTCTTTATGCCCGAGCCCCCCTTTAATTGCGGCCCGTCACGTGCTAAACCCTATCAAAACTCTTTTTCTCCCATCTTGAATGTTTAACCTAACAATTCTTGCTATACTTAGCTATAGAATGGTGAATTTTTTCTTTATGCGGGGGGCTCCGCCCCCCGAGCCCCCCTTATTTACCGCCTATTCCGTGGTAAGCCCTATCAAAACTCTTCTTCTCCCATCTTAAATGATTAACCTAACAATTTTTGGTATCATTAGCAATACTACTGTGTTTTTTTTATGCGGGGGGCTACGCCCCCCAAGCCCCCCTTTAATTGCGGCCCGTCACGTGATACACCCTGTCAAAACCCTTTTTCTTCCATCTTGAATGTTTAACCTAACAATTCTTGCTATACTTAGCAATAGTACGGTGAATTTTGTCTTTGTGCGGGGGGCTCCGCCCCCCGAGCCCCCCTTGTTTACAGCCTATTCCGTGGTAAGCCCTATCAAAACTCTTTTTCTCCCATCTTAAATGATTAACCTAACAATTTTTGGTATCATTAGCAATGCTACGGTGTTTTTTATGCGGGGGGCTCCGCCCCCCAAGCCCCCCTTTAATTGCAGCCCGTCACGTGATACACCCAGTCAAAACACTTTTTCTCCCATCTTGAATGTTTAACCTAACAATTCTTGGTATACTTAGCAATAGTACGGGGTATTTTTTCTTTATGCGGGGGGCTCGGCCCCCCGAGCCCCCCTTGTTTACCGCCTGTCCCGTGGTAAGCCCTATCAAAACTCTTTTTCTCCTATCTTAAATGATTAACCTAAAAATTTTTGGCATCATTAGCAATCTACGGTGTTTTTTCTTTATGCGGGGGGCTCCGCCCCCCGAGCCCCCCTTTCTTTGCGGCCCGTCACGTGCTAAACCCTATCAAAACTCTTTTTCTCCCATCTTGAATGTTTAACCTAACAATTTTTGGTATACTTAGCAATAGTGCGGGGTGTTTTTTCTTTATGCGGGGGGCTCCGCCCCCCGAGCCCCCCTTGCTTACCGCCTATCCCGTGGTAAGCCCTATCAAAACTCTTTTTCTCCCATCTTGAATGTTTAACCTAACAATTCTTGCTATACTTAGCAATAGTACGGAGTATTTTTTCTTTATGCGGGGGGCTCCGCCCCCCGAGCCCCCTTTCCTTGCCGCCCATCACGTGCTAAACCCTATCAAAACTCTTTTTCTCCCATCTTGAATGTTTAACCTAACAATTCTTGCTATACTTAGCAATAGTACGGTGTATTTTTTCTTTATGCGGGGGGCTCCGCCCCCCGAGCCCCCCTTTCTTTGCCGCCTGTCACGTGCTAAACCCTATCAAAACTCTTTTTCTCCCATCTTAAATGATTAACCTAACAATTTTTGGTATCATCAGCAATACTACGGTGTTTTTTATGCGGGGGGCTCGGCCCCCCGAGCCCCCCTTTAATTGCGGCCCGTCACGTGATACATCCTGTCAAAACTCTTTTTCTCCCATCTTGATTGTTTAACCTAACAGTTCTTGGTATACTTAGCAATAGTACGGTGGGTTTTTTCTTTATGCGGGGGGCTCCGCCCCCCGAGCCCCCCTTTCTTTGCCGCCCGTCACGTGCTAAACCCTATCAAAACTCTTTTTCTCCCATCTTGAAAACGCTGACGATGTGATAGTTGCATTTAGTAAACACGGTAAACAGCATAATACGCAAATTTTATTTTCACGTGTCACATAACTATTTTGTAATATTATACTACATACCTAAGTAATTACTTTGAATATTCTTTGTGTATGATTTTAATTTGTATTATTGCTCTCTAAATTAGCATATGTTCTCTCTGCCTGAGATACAAGATTAGTTCTTAGTTCAGGCGCGTAAAACTATGTACGTAAAATGTAATATGTAAGCACAATGTAAAAATAGCAATAAGGATTTAATAAATAAATTATTATTATTATTATTTATTATGAATGTTTAACCTAACAATTCTTGGTATAATTAGCAATACTACGGTGTTTTTTCTTTATGCCCGAGCCCCCCTTTAATTGCGGCCCGTCACGTGATACACCCTGTCAAAACTCTTTTTCTCCCATCTTGATTGTTTAACCTAACAGTTCTTGGTATACTTAGCAATAGTATGGTGAGTTTTTTTTTATGCGGGGGGCTCCGCCCCCCGAGCCCCCTTTCCTTACCGCCCGTCACGTGCTAAACCCTATCAAAACTCTTTTTCTCCCATCTTGAATGTTTAACCTAACAATTCTTGCTATACTTAGCAATAGTACGGAGTATTTTTTCTTTATGCGGGGGGCTCCGCCCCCCGAGCCCCCTTTCCTTGCCGCCCATCACGTGCTAAACCCTATCAAAACTCTTTTTCTCCCATCTTGAATGTTTAACCTAACAATTCTTGCTATACTTAGCAATAGTACGGTGTATTTTTTCTTTATGCGGGGGGCTCCGCCCCCCGAGCCCCCCTTTCTTTGCCGCCTGTCACGTGCTAAACCCTATCAAAACTCTTTTTCTCCCATCTTAAATGATTAACCTAACAATTTTTGGTATCATCAGCAATACTACGGTGTTTTTTATGCGGGGGGCTCGGCCCCCCGAGCCCCCCTTTAATTGCGGCCCGTCACGTGATACATCCTGTCAAAACTCTTTTTCTCCCATCTTGATTGTTTAACCTAACAGTTCTTGGTATACTTAGCAATAGTACGGTGGGTTTTTTCTTTATGCGGGGGGCTCCGCCCCCCGAGCCCCCCTTTCTTTGCCGCCCGTCACGTGCTAAACCCTATCAAAACTCTTTTTCTCCCATCTTGAAAACGCTGACGATGTGATAGTTGCATTTAGTAAACACGGTAAACAGCATAATACGCAAATTTTATTTTCACGTGTCACATAACTATTTTGTAATATTATACTACATACCTAAGTAATTACTTTGAATATTCTTTGTGTATGATTTTAATTTGTATTATTGCTCTCTAAATTAGCATATGTTCTCTCTGCCTGAGATACAAGATTAGTTCTTAGTTCAGGCGCGTAAAACTATGTACGTAAAATGTAATATGTAAGCACAATGTAAAAATAGCAATAAGGATTTAATAAAAAAATTATTATTATTATTATTTATTATGAATGTTTAACCTAACAATTCTTGCTATACTTAGCAATAGTACGGAGTATTTTTTCTTTATGCTGGGGGCTCCGCCCCCCGAGCCCCCTTTCCTTGCCGCCCGTCACGTGCTAAACCCTATCAAAACTCTTTTTCTCCCATCTTGAATGTTTAACCTAACAATTCTTGCTATACTTAGCAATAGTACGGTGTATTTTTTCTTTATGCGGGGGGCTCCGCCCCCCGAGCCCCCCTTTCTTTGCCGCCTGTCACGTGCTAAACCCTATCAAAACTCTTTTTCTCCCATCTTAAATGATTAACCTAACAATTTTTGGTATCATCAGCAATACTACGGTGTTTTTTATGCGGGGGGCTCGGCCCCCCGAGCCCCCCTTTAATTGCGGCCCGTCACGTGATACATCCTGTCAAAACTCTTTTTCTCCCATCTTGATTGTTTAACCTAACAGTTCTTGGTATACTTAGCAATAGTACGGTGGGTTTTTTCTTTATGCGGGGGGCTCCGCCCCCCGAGCCCCCCTTTCTTTGCCGCCCGTCACGTGCTAAACCCTATCAAAACTCTTTTTCTCCCATCTTGAATGTTTAACCTAACAATTCTTGCTATACTTAGCAATAGTACGGAGTATTTTTTCTTTATGCGGGGGGCTCCGCCCCCCGAGCCCCCCTTTCTTTGCCGCCTGTCACGTGCTAAACCCTATCAAAACTCTTTTTCTCCCATCTTAAATGATTAACCTAACAATTTTTGGTATCATCAGCAATACTACGGTGTTTTTTATGCGGGGGGCTCGGCCCCCCAAGCCCCCCTTTAATTGCAGCCCGTCACGTGATACACCCTGTCAAAACACTTTTTCTCCCATCTTGAATGTTTAACCTAACAATTCTTGCTATACTTAGCAATAGTACGGAGTATTTTTTCTTTATGCGGGGGGCTCCGCCCCCCGAGCCCCCCTTTCTTTGCCGCCTGTCAAACCCTATCAAAACTCTTTTTCTCCCATTTTTAATGTTTAACCTAACAATTTTTGGTTTGGCAATAGTCCGGTGTGTTTTTTTCCTTTTTCGCGGGGTGTTCCCCGACCCCCTCCCCCTTTTATCAACTACCTCGTGGACTTAACAGTTTGTTGAATTTTGTAATTCTTATTTATTTTTTCCCCTTGCATAGGCTTATATTGGCCCTATGGTTGACGACTGGTAGAGAAAACAATTTGGTATTATACTTACTCGCCATTTCGTGCAATATCATCAGTGTTTCCAACAGCTCTGTTGATGAGATAGGCGTTGCTAAGCAACCGCGTGCTAGCGCGCCAGGAGAGGCGCCAAAAAGAAGGAAGAAAGAGGTAGCATAGATAGTACCTACCTACTATAGCCATCTAGGGATATCTCTGCGAACTCGTGTTGCATTTAGTTTGCACCTAAACTACATATGTAGTGGTCAGATTTTGCGTAAAGAGGACTCGGTAGTAACAAAGTTCTGCGAGAGATAGCGTTACCTAATCGTATAGCCAAAGACATGTCTAGATACCCCTTTTGATGGTACGTATTTTTTACTTTTCCACTATATTTAACCAGTATATTATTATTTAACACATTTATTTATTTATACGAATGAATATGAACTAACCGAAAGTAGTTAAACCAATATCAATTTGCTGCTTGAGCTTAACACTCATATTCATTTCACATACAAAGTTTAAACCCCCTTTAAACCCCCTTTAATCCAAAATGTTCGTATTTTTTATAGCCTATGTCCTGACCAGAGGTCTGTTGAACCTGCTAGTGAAGTTTTTATCGAAATCGGTTCAGGCGTTTTGACGCCAACTCTCCCCATCCAAACAGACAAACAGACAAACAGACAAACAGACAAAAATTCTAAAAATCGTCGAAACGTGTTCTGTTATTGATTCTAAGAGCTACTAACTAATTTTTTTGCTAATATCTCCAATGTACAGATTTTTTACCCTCTTCACCTTTATTATATGTATAGACAAGATGATGTACGAAAAAAATGCTTACAACATGTGCATTATAATTTACAACCACCTGCCCCAGCACCTGAAAAACCTAGAAGGAAACGAATTCAGTCGAAATCTTTCTAACTGGCTTCTTGACAAGTGTTTTTACAGCACTAAACAATATTTAGAATTTAATCATAATATAGGTTGGTAATTTATATAATAATAGTTCTTGGTATTTGTGACATAATGTTTGACATTCTTCTTTATTTTATTTTGTAATATCTATGACTGACATTGTCAATTATGAATAATCTGCCCTTATTCCTGTTTAGAATTTGTAGCTATAAGGAAACATTTGCACGCTTGCTTGCAAGCAAAATACAATGTACGAACTGTATATATAAGAACTTAACCACTGTATTTTGGCAAATAAAATTGATTGATTGATTGATTGATTAAAAGAAATAAATGCTTGTCACAAGAAAATATTTTAAACATAATATAAATTGTTTTAGATTGAGAATATCCCGGAAGCTCTTTTTTCCGTGTGGGCATCGCAAAATATGTTTATAGCAAAAAAGAAACATAAAAAAAGTAATTTTACTGATATTTAACCCTTCCCGCCCCTCGCGCCGCGCTCCCGCGCGTTCCCTGCAATTGACATTCGTTTTTTTTTGTGCGGGTATCACAACATCAAAACGTGCGTTCATAGTGATAACTTGATTAGAATGATTAGCTAGTTATTATTACGTGTTTTCTTTAAAGTCTCGTGTTATTAGTTGTCGTGCGCCTTGTGCTAATATGGGCAAACGAAAAAATAGGGATAGGAACTCCCACATGAAAAAGAAAATACGGCGTTTGGAAGAACGCTTACGACAGTTAAGACACAACTCACCGGAGTCGAGCGAGGGTAAGTCTTGTTCCCGTGTAATAGTTTTGTCAAACGGAAAACAACCTTAACCGGACGAGCTTAGCGCTCATTATAATTTAACATGTGTTCCTTCGGAATATGTACTAAATGCTTTGAGGCTTATGATTGGTGATTAACGGTTTACGTTTTCATTGTCTTTATTTAAATACATATCCTAAAGGTATGATTCTGTGTAGTTTTTATCACGAGTACCTACTTTAGAAAACTCGTTAGGTTAATAATGCATCAAAAATATAAGGTTTAAAACGATATGTAAACCCTTTCTACACGAAACAAGACGTTTCGCTATACGGGTATAAAAATACATATTGTTTTAACATATAAGTAAATAACTAGACCTCTAGACGTTATACATTTATAACCGTGACAAAGGAAAAAACAGTTTGTATGTATGTTACTCGATATCTCCGTGAATAGTGAACCGATTTTCAAAATTTTTTTTTAATCGAACGGGTATATTCCCTAGTTGGTCCCATTGTCACCAAGTCGGGGTCTGATGATGGGATCCTGGAGAAATCGAGGGAACTCTTCAACTATTATAGGCACACCTATAGTGATTTCACTATTTTTTAAAGCAACTCGGCCACTTCCTCTTGGAATAGCGGATCCTGAGTGAAGTCGGTTCTTTTTTTGTTTAAAATTATTATTATTATTCGAGGCCTTAGGATTTTTAAATAAATTCCCCAGGCCTTTTTTTGTATGGGGCACGTCCTCCCAGCCAGCGAACCCTCCATCGAAAACTTCTTTTTTTCGTCTGAAAATGTTTTTTTTTTTTAGTTTTTATAATTAGAATACGATACCAATTATGCCCTTGAATGGATCACCAGCAAATTGGTTACACCTTGTACAGCTAACAACACAGCCTACCTTGCGTACAATACAGGCTGCTAATCCTAGCTCGTTAACGTCACATCACGGCAGACCGTGAATATTTCAACAAGTCCATTCATCAAACGCTCTGTGTGACCAGTGTATCTTGATACCAATATTTCTTACAGTTAGTTCGGGCTTGAGCTCTTTAACACTTTCTTTGTAGTAGTTATACAATATACGTGCGATAAGTTCGATTCCTCGAAGTACTGTTTTTGTGAAGATATTTACTACTGCCCGGAAATATGGAAATAGGTAGTAGTCAAAATATAAGCTGGAAAGTAGGTATTAGCTTTTGATTTTGCCTAATGCTTGCTTGAAGTTTGCTTGAAAACCTAACACACGATTTGGTACAGGCACGTTTTTAGTAATTGTGCTATTAAATACCTAATAGCGCTGGAACCGCGTCGTAAAGGCGAGGCTTCCAGCCTACAGCTAACACTGTCGTTTTGTCACGCATTTTTGGTTATAGTTTTGTATACACAATAATAGTTATAAATGTCTAGGTTAAGTTTACATTGTGATCTGGTGTAAAAGACCCTAATTGTAATGTGTTTTTTACGTGGAAATAAATGATTTACTTACTTACTTAATAGACCTTAATACTTAGGCCTGATTTACACTTGTAAGTTTTGCTTACGTAAGTAGGAACGCAGCTATGGGTTAGAATGAGATACGAATATCTCCATCTCATTCTCGCCAATAGTTTCGTCCCTACTTACGTAAGTAAAACTTACAAGTGTAAATCCAGCCTTACGCATACATAGAATTCAATAGTTCGATTTAGCATACGAATCACACCATTTAATTGATTCTTATACTGGTCTCTACGGATCGAAATGAATGTGATGGTTGTGTTGTGAATTATAGCGAGCGTAGTTGTAGCGAGTGTTGGTACCCCAGTAGCCGCGAATATGCCGAACCGAGTAAGCGTATCGCACTGTACGGCTCTTTGAAAACTATCGTATGACGTTCGAAGGATTGTATCGTTTAGGCGATATTTTATAAAAGTGAAATGTATTTTCTACAACAATAGAAATATTGGTCACTTTTTTTATTATTAATTAGATATGCCTAATAAGAAATATTAATGAAAGAAGTGAATTAAATTAAGAACTTAACGTACGCGTGATTGCTACCCGTACAAGGTGAATATTTTGTATGTAGTACTAGTCATAACGATAATTTATTATTAAATTTTAGCCTTATATCTATTTAATATCTATCAAATAGCCAATTTTCGCTTAATAAATTTCTGGAAGAATCAGTCTGTAGCAAAGTTCACAAGAGCCTTCATGCAATTACAGGTAGATATTATACGTGCTAAAGAAATCATCACATGGTTACCGTGTGACTGTGACAAGTGACCGAGAGATATTCTAGACTTGCGGAAAGTTACATGTTATGAGCAATTCGTGGTTATTTTGTGGTTGTCGTGAGTGTGGTAGAGAATCCTAACTCCCGAGAACAAATATCTGTGATAAACCCATAAATAAAAGCCCCGGCCCGGGATTTTAACCCGGAACCGCCTACTTCATAGGCAGGGTCACTACCGCCTAGGCTAGGAGACCTTTGCAGATATCATATCATATCTCTGTACATATTTCATTCGTAGAAGCCTACGGCGTAGCACATCTACTCTTATTTTTAAATGACTTCCGAGAGCGGCCTTTGAACTATACAAATCAGATGGAATCAGCTTCACCCTTATTACGTGAACAATAGAGTTCACAATACAAAGCAGCGGAGTAAACAAATTCGATAAACTAAAGAGCCATATTTAATAGTTTATGCGTGAACATGAGACATACGCGATGAATAAATTATTCATTCTCTATTGTTGATTGTCCGATTGTGGCGTTTTTGTGATATCGATATTCAATGGAGTGCTACCTAGCTAGACTAGGCTGTTAAGTCGCGACATAAACGTCCCATCTCTTTTGCACAGTACTAATTAGAAAAAGACTCGGAGGTTCGAGCTGAACGTCCAGGCCGCGGGTCTACAGACTTACTTATAGATAGAGAGCCAGCTCCGTAAAATATAACCAAAGACGAGCAACGCCACCCCTCTAGTGAGCTTGCTATACTTCTTATTTCTAGTTCCGGGCATTTGGCAGCTATTCATCGATGGAGAAGAACCATGAAAAAAACGCTTGGGTCATACTGATAAAAACAAAAATCGTCTTTCCTGTTGACAATAATTAACGTATAAGTAGTACTCAAAAATATAAAACGGGTTGTAAAAATGGAAATACAATTGTGGCATTGCATCAGATGTCGAGTGAAGATTGTCAAATTATATGTAGCTCAAAAAGTTGCGAAGTATGTTGAAATAAAAACACATATTATAATATTATTATATTTTTATCTATTAGTATTGTATCTACGTATAGTTAAAAAAGCACTGCTTCAAAATGATCACTATATTAAAAAAATATACGAGATATTTAGTACACGGCTACTTTTTTCCCGAACCACTTATTAGCGGCAACAGAAATACATCATCTGTAAAAATATCATCTGTCTAAGACGGACAGACAGACGGACGGACAGCGAAGCTTTAGTAATAGGGTCCCATTTTACCCTTTGGGTAAGGAGCCCTAAAAATAAATTATCTATATCGAATAGAAGCGCTTTTCAAACCCCGGCTTTTGTACGAGATTAGATTACATTTAATATTTCTCTGAAAAAATTAAACAGTTAGAAATAAATAAGTTTTTGCTATTTACAACCGAGTGACTCGGTTCGCATTCGGAGCCTGCAAAGTTCGTTGCTAAAATCAAAGAAGTCAACTTGGCTATCGTTTTTTTTTTAGTACTATATAGTATACCATTAAATTTGTTAAAAATAAATAAGAGATTCAGGCAAGGGTTATATTTACTAGGACACTTATTTGGAGTCAAATTAGTGCTTAGTTAAAATAATCAAGAACCTTTAAAAACAATTGCTTGTTTGTCATTAACAAAGCTTTATTCCGTGTTTTAAATATGTCTTGGTTGTATGCAACTAAAAATATCTTAACCGAGCCAAATTAGTACTCTGCTAATACTCAATTTTTTCCGCGTTACCATTCGTTAGGTTGCCGAGCGGACCCAAAGCTCAACTAAGCGTGCCAATAGCTAGGACAAACACTATGAGGATTAATGAAGATCCAAAGACAATAGGGCCATGTGTTGAATTTTTTAATAAAATTCAGTTAATATGGATGCAGGCATCAAAATTAAAATAATTAACCGCCTTCACTTAGACTCCGCTTTTCCAAGAGGAAGTGCCCGAGTTGCTGTAAAAAATACTGAAATTACTATATTAGGTGTGCCTATAAGTTGAAGAGTTCCCTCGATTTCTCCAGGATCCCATCATCAGATCCGGACTTGGTGACAACCAATTGTGATGTATACTTTTTCACACAAAAAAATAATTTTCAAAACCGGTCCAGCCGTCTTCGAATAATCGATGAACATACATTTAAAAGTGTCGAACAGTCCTTCGAAATCTTGAAGGACGTTTCATTTCTGACTTTTCTATTGCTTTCAAGTAAATGCTCTTAAGTAGACATTTGATCATCACAAGAAATCAAATTGATTGATACCATACATGAAAAAATTAATTCGTCTGTATTACGTAAATAACTGTTTTTTGGAGGTCGATTGAATCTATCAGTGACGGTTGCGCTATTGTATGGCTTTAAGCCGGCTTAGGCTGTCCATTCGCAAAAAAATGTTTTTCGACTGCCTTAATATCTAGCATAAATGGGTCCGCGAACATAACAACTGAGTACGTTCAAGAGCAGTGAAATCGAGTCACAAAAGTCGAGTCAGTCAAAAAAGGACAAGCGAAGTACTTCGGCTACATGTTTCATTAATAATCAAAATTCGGTATGGAATTAATAAAGTTTTTTTTTGCTTATAACTCAAAGTTTACGTATAAAGAACAAAACATTTTTATAAGTAATAACTTATTACCAAGCCTAGGATTTTTCATCGCATGGTAAGATGAATGAAAACTATGGAGTCGATATTAAAACTAAAATTTTACTCATACTCATACTCATTCATTTAATTAATACTGAAATTAAATTATAAATGAAATAAATAATTTGAATTAAATTAAATTATATATTAAATAAAAAAAATTAACATTACGTCTACCGCAACAAATAGTATGTATAAAGTAACTAGGTATGTAACTAAGTTAATATAGTTACATGATAAATGTAACCCTTTCCCAAGCGAATGGCATAGCACTATTACAAAATTCATTTTAGTTACAGTAAGAAAAAAAAAACTTTCGATTGACATTTTCGATCTATTAGCCGGATAAAGGGGTGAAAGTATTACGGGACTAAGAAAATAAGTGAGTATGAGTATGAATATGAGTAAAATTTTAGTTTTAATATCGACTCCATAGTTTTCATTCATCTTACCATGCGATGAAAAATCCTAGGCTTGCTTATTACTAATAAGAATTAATTTTGAAGTCCTAAAACTTAAGTTACTAGTAGACGAAGTTTAGTTGCTGGTAACAAATTATTTTTTTCAATGTGTCTATTAAATATTGTGTTAAATCTGATCTTAATAGGCCACTATAGAACTTCAAGGACTAGCTTTCTTCAACTTCCATTACTTATTAATATTATAAGAGAACTATTTGTTTGACCTGGATAAGGTATTTTTTAGCTGCATTAGTTACTTGCTTTGGAAACAGCATTGACATACTTTCTGAAGCTGTTGGAAAGTATACCTAAGATTAAACCTTTTTTCAATATGGCAAAACAATTTAAACTTTTAAATCCGTTTTCCTCTAAAAAATATTTCTTATGAGCTTTACTTCTCCTTGCTTCTAGCGTTTGTCCCGGCTTGGGATCCGCTTGACAACCTAATCCCATGAATTGGCGTAGACACTAGTTTTTACGAAAGCGACTGCCATCTGCCCTTCCAACCCAGAAGGGAAAGTAAGCCTTTTTGGGGTTAGGTCCGGTTCCCTTACGATGCTTTCCTTTCACCGAAAAGTGACTGATAATTATCAAATGATATTCCGTACATAAGTTTCGAAAAACTCAATTGTACGAGCCGAACTTGAACCCGAGACCTCCAGATTGAAAGTCGGACCGTCTTACCGGAAGACTGCCAGCGCTTCTTCATATGAGCTTTACGTTACTTGAAAATTATATGTTAAAAATTTCAATGCTATCTTTAATGATTTGCTAATTGCTAATGCTAATTAATATACGCTAACAATTATGATTACTCGAATAATAATTAACAACTTAACAAGTGTGCCGTTATACGAGCCCTCTTAAGGGACAGTACAATTTTTACTTTTCAGTGTATAAATTTTACCGAGATGTCAAATATATGTATGCAAAATGTCAACTCGATTCGAAGTGGGTCGATTTAACTTGCAAGATTTGATTACAGACTACGGAACAGGTGGAGGTTAATACTAGCTTGTAAAAAACAAAGTCGACTGTTTTACCCTTCTTGATATAACTACCAGCCTATAACTTTCAACACCAGTCGATTGTTGGTTGTCGCTTGTTATATTTATTTGCGTAGTTATTACTGTGGTGGTTACTATTACGGGTTGACACTTATTGAGTTCGCAAGTTTATGCATGATCAAATAAAATACTTAAAGATAAAGAGGATTTTATCTAACGCGGCTCCAATACAGATGCAATTAAATTACACATTTTCCAGATTTCTAACTTTTGATTTCGGCTGTACCACTGAACCGAATTAGAGGTTTAAGATGCCTTTGAAGCAGAATTGAACCCACTTTAATATTTTCTTTCGGAGGTTTCGTTTTCGACATACGAGCTAAAACTGACAAAGAGCAAATATTTCGCTAAAAAGTTATGCTGGGATTGGGAAAATTTTGGTTACAGGCATTTAGGAAAAAAGGGAGGAATTAAAACGATTTCCAGCCTGCTGAGAATTGATTCTTCGCAAAAATGTAATTAATATGCCTAATTGCTTAGACTACAATGATTCGGTAAAAATAGTACTTTAATTATAAAAGAAAAAATTAACAAAGTTAACTGTTAACCATCTTTGATTTAACGGCTGACCTATAATTTCAAACGCTGGCGTATTTAATTTGTGGGCAGATGGTTTGTTATACTTATTTCCGTATTTATTTATGCGGTGGTAAGGTGGGAACATTAATGCATGCAAAATACGCAAGTTACTATAACGGGTTGGACAAATCATCGGACAGAACTCACTAGATACTACCACAAGTTCATAGCCATAATGATAATGAACCGTATGTGTAACAAAACAAGGCTGGTTTTAGAGAGCGAATTCGCGGGCAGCCGCACGGCCTGAAGGAAGTCACGGCCGCGTCCGTGTAGTAATTACCACGTTGCGCTGGTCATGGAACGTCAAGTCAAGCCTCGATTAAGCCGACTGAGCTGGGGTGTTAATAATTAATTATTGAAAAATATTGGTTCAAAAACTGAAGATAAATTGGACACGGGAAAAGGATTAAACCCACAACTATTTGTAAACAATTTGCGGTTTCTGTGAAAAAAGTTGACCTTATTTTCGATAAACGTCCAATTAATCAACAGGTCGGAAAAATACAGCGATGTATTATTCTTTTTCAAAATTATTGTAACTAGGTACGTCAAAACGACTGTAGTACTGCCAGGCTCCTGGGCTATCAGATCTTTCAATAAAATATCACCCAAGTATTGAATGCAAGTGGCCGTACCTTGTGCATGTGCATTATTGATATTTGAAGCAGTGCGATATTGCTCTGTGCCCTATATTGTTCCTGATATTATTACCTACTGATCATATGAATTTTATATTCTCTTATTACAAACTATACCCAGGGGCAACTTGAAACTGTCTACGTAGACAGTTATTTTACGACCTAATTTATGTTGCTAAAGTTATTTTGAAGAAAAATTATCATAATGAGACTAAGCAATCCAACGAGAAAGAGAAAACGTTTGATTTAAAAAAAACCTACTTAAATCATAATAGGAACTCTTGTCTTGGTATGTCGGGAGTTTAATGCAAAAATACTGTACTTACATTGTACTCTAGTTGCAGTAAGCAGTATTATCGTGATTTAATTATCATTATCATAATTTTAAGAGCCTGGCTCTTGTACTCGTAGGAGGAGTAATTCCCATTCTGTTCTATTCTCCGGTAACGCTTTTAGCTCTTGATACGTCATGACGTTAACTTTTTCTTTAACTTGATATACAAATGCGCGTCTTGTTTCTCGGCCTCTTCGTTTTGCTGTTCTCTATTCGTTAATACTTTTTACATAATCGTCATGACGTATCAGGGCCCCGAACATATTTTTAACTATGACTTAATTATTTATATGATAGTTATTTATATAAGCAATAACTATATGATACACGTTTGTAATACAAAATATCAGATGCACAATAATGACATGTTTGTATCGTGCACATAAATGGGAAATAATGACAGGTTGTGTTGCTAATTGTACAACAACATGCTGTCCGTTGGCAAAAATCAAACGGCGTAGCTTTGAACGAATGCCGCTGTAGTCCATGTATATCCAAAAAATACCCTACCCGTGAATAATTAGTTCTTGGATTTTTTTTCGTAGGTCCATCGGGAGGGTCACTGAGAGTGTAAAAAAACAATAATGACTGAACTACTGTTTAAATCAAGGGTCTACACAACGAAAAGGTTGTCCTGTAGTTTGGTTGCATGCATCGGAATGAGGATTAAATTCCACATCGTGTAATTAGTTCCAGCTATCTTTTGTTACGGCAAACATTTATTAACATATTTCATATTAGTCGCAGAGCCACCTATGCCTGAAGCCATGAGTGCCCTTTGATCCTCGCAGTCAGATATTGTTTTGACAACTTTAAAGGTAATTTCGGTTTGCAAATAGCTCGTCGAATGCTCACGTCATTTTCCATGCGAGGAAAATGCATGGAAGGACCTACATTAGCCTACACATACAGACAAAACCATCCTTTGTGTATCAGACACTCTACACGGAAAAAAAAATCCGGGATTTTCTCAATCTAAGACATTATTTTATGTTGAAAATATTTCCTCGTGACAAGCAAATATTTCCTTTAACGAAAATAAATTAAAGTTTTAATATAACGAAGCGAATATATTCTTACAGATTTTCTAGTTTTCTTTTACCTAAGTTAATACTTGTTTGATTAAAGTGCAATCTCTCTTATTTACTCAATATACTCATATAAATACAAAAATGTATTGTTTCAACATTTTTGTATTTCTATTTTAAGAAAACGTGGTTTTATTAAGCGAAGAATCCTTACCGTTAAAATAGTAGTCGACTGAACCCGTGCGATGAGTTATCCGATTAGTGTGGGTCGAGTCATCCACGAAAAAAACCGAAGTGGTCAACTCAGCCCGCGGGCTAAGTGTCTGTGGGCTCATTTGACCATAAAGCGAATCATATATTTGGTTAAGGAAATAAATACTTGTCACGAGGAAATATTTTCAATAAAATAATAATGTCTTGGATTGAATATATCCCGGAAGCTTTTTTTTCCGTGTATGTTCGCTGTTTAACAGCTTGAATTTTGGTGCGCGCTTTGCGTACAGTCGCCTTTAGGGCATACAATACCGGTATTGCATACCCGAGTCGCCATCAAGTATATCGGAGCGGCCACGGTACTCAAAAATATCTGAATCACCTTATCGTCCTGACAGTAAAGGCGTTGTTCAGATATTTGTGACCACCTTGGCCTTTCCGATATATATGATGGCGACTGCACGTAGGCTCGGCTACTCGTTTCTGACACATACCTAATTTATTAAACGGACAGATGCATTTTGTGCAATGAAATGTTATACTACTAAAAATATTTTTTCCAATAAATATTGCGAATTGTTTATTTGTCTAAAATACCACTTTTCTTATACTGATTATATTGACGGCATCGGCAGCGACATCTCTGTTGCTTTTGATGAACTCCTAATTAGTTTTTATACGGGGTACGAGCGCATGGGGGCGATTTTTAAGCCCCGAGCGCTTGGATTCATGTAAATTAAGCTCGAAAATAATCACGCACAAAAGTTTGTTGCTATTATTTACACATTAAATTAATAGCTTTAATAATCATGATTTGAAATTCCTATAACTGCTATTTTTAGAATACCATTTCATAGTTTTATACAGAGTCTAAATATCAAATTCGATTCGATTCGAGCGCTCTAATATCAAAAATCACTTCCCATAATGTAACCTTAGATGATTGACCAAATGCGCCTTAACATAAACAAAGATTGCATTTACACGGGAAAAATCGACCGGTGCCGTTGTGATCCGGGTAGCCTAGTGGTTAGAGTATCTGCCACAAATGCAGAAGATGCTGGTTTGATCCTAGCCATGGGCACTTGAGGCCTAGGTCAAGTTTATAATGAAATGTTAATCTTGTTCTAGAGTTGAAAAAAAAGATGACCCAAATGTACACTTTTATAACGTATATCAGCGGCATAGATATCAACTACCAAATCCTTGTACCTTAACGCGTATTTCTGTGCAGGCGGAGGGGCAGGAGGTCCATCTGGACGAGGAGATGGACCGAGTGGTGTGGGGGGAGGGGCGGGAGCCGCTGGACGCGACGCGGTACCGCGCGACGGCCGAGCCTCGTCGCGACAGCGCAGCCCCGATGCCCCCCGACACAGGTAAGTCGCATGGCTTTCTTTTAACACACACAGATACCCGACTGTCGGGTTCTCTGTTCGTAGCTACTACGAGCTACACGCGACGAATATGTGGATACGGGCTACTACGCCTAGGTGGATGAATTTATTAACTTACTAGCGGCCCGCCCCGGCTACGCACGGGTGCAATTATTATACATATAAACCTTCCTCTTGAATTACTCTATCTATAAAAAGAACCGCACCAATAGTATTTTGTGCAACAGTTACATAATGAGGGTTCTTAAGATTCGAGGGTCGAAGTTACAAAATGAGGCGAAGCCGAATTTTGTAAAAACAGACCTGAGAATTTCAAGAACCCTTATTATGTACCGTTGCACACAATAGTTTTTATACGAGTGCTTAAGCAAGCCGGTAAGAATTGAGTTCGACGAAAGCCGTGCACAACCTACTGCTTCTATGTAATCTCGTAACGTTCGATCTCCCGGTGGATTGTGCCGGCGGCGACACGCAATGCGGGGCCCGACAACAGTTTCACAATATTGTATGGAAATCCTTTCTGCCATCGTTATGGATGCTACAATATGCGACCATAGAAGCTCTATCAAAAAGTATGCGCTAGTAGTTCCGCCACCACAATCTCAATTCGAGTATTACAGTCGCCGAGTATAAAAAGTTTGTTGTGTGGTTTTAAAGACATAAGCATACAGACAGCAGAAGCGACTTTGTTTTATACTATGTAGTGATTTTAACCGTTTTCCAGCAGCAATCCAGGTTTTCCCTTAATCAATCCTAGCTTGTCTCCTGACTGCCACGACTCAATGGAATTTTGGTATGGCAAGTTAAACCCGAGAATTATTTTTATCCAGTACACTAGTTTTTACGAAAGTAACTTCCATAAATATGAACTTGCAAAAGGTTTTCCCAAATATTCCAAATATACTTAGTCAGTTTTCCGAGTCGTATCTATTTAACTCAACTCAAGCGACAAAAAAGCTGGATTTTGAGTATAGTTGAATTATCGAGAGCGTGGAATTGCATATGTAGTGGTTGTACCGCGTTGTGCCTCTTTGTGTGCGGATTCAAATATAGAATGCCTGTAAACAAACAATACTACTACATGCAATTCCACGCTCTCGATAATTCATCTATAAGATTCAGGCTTCTTACCTCCTTGTTGTAGATAATTTAACCTCATCATGTCTCCATGAGATCGTGTTGCGACGTCTGTCTAACTGTCCATTTAGTTTTTACACACTGTGAATACAAAAAGTAAACTAACACGGAGCTGATCTGATGATGCACTCGTGACCTGAACTCCTCAAGGAAGGAATACAACGTATGCATCGAGTTGCTCATTAGAAATAAAAGTGTGAAGCAAATATTTTTGAACTACATATTGTGGAGAAGAAGAGAATAACTATAACTAGAGTGTTTGTTCTAGAAACGACCCGGGATGGCCAGGGTTGGAGCAGTTCGGAGACCGCAGAGCCGTCCCGACCTTCAACCATGTCGGCGAGCCAGGTATCACGAATTTGTATATCATTGGTCTAAGAGCTGGCCACGTCAGATATGACACAATAATAAGAGCAATAAAACCCATCTGGTTAGATTGCTGTACTATTGTTATTGCTAGATCCGAGCCAGCAGCTTTTAATGGGTGGGGTTCAGAGTTACAGACTAGCAAAATTTTAGAATCGGAAAATAGTACTACCAAAATATGTAAAAACTGCCGAAGTTGTCTCAGTTATAGAGAACAGAGCCTATATTTTCACATTAGAACAAACAACATTGCATATTGTTGCGGAAACAGGAACAGTAGGCGAAAAACTATCAATTAATAATGATACGTAGGTACGTATAATTATAAGTGCCGTGGGGTGCCTGGCCTTAGAATTGTCCCCCACCATATCGTCCCGTGGTTGCAGTAGGAGTCTGCTAAGGGAATATACCGGGAGATGGGCAGCAGCATCTTCCGAAAGCCTAAACAACAATAAACAAAAAAAAACTGAGCGCGCCAACCCGCCTGCCAAGCGTGGCGCGTATGGCAAACCCTTCAAAGGGGAGGCCTATGTTTAGCAGTGGACGTATTATGGCTGCGATGATGATGATGAAGACGTATAATTATTATTCTTTCTAAAAATGTACCAACGAAGTACATTTCCGAAGGTTTCATGCATCTATTTAAGCTCGTGCAGGCGAGGGACGTCGCGGGACCGAAATGTAATATAATAATCGATACACCAATGTTAAGGTTAACTGGCTTACTTTATCCAATCACAATTAAATAAACTATGAGGAATATGATCGGAGCTCAGATATTTTATTGATTTGAAACAATATGCTTCTGAAATTGAATGGACATGCATGTCGAGTAAAATTTCCCAGGAATATCTGGATATCTAACTTTAACAATACGCTCGAAAATGTTTTTGCATGCATAATAAATAAATAAACCCTGTAAGCACAAATATAATTACAATCTCTCAATGCTTAGGGAACGCAAACTGTTAAAAAAATGTATACAAATTATCGATAAATTATCGCCAATCTTCAATGAGTAAATAAAATATTTATCGGTTACATTCACCACTCTGAATACACCTGCAGAAACGTGATTCTTCGTGTCCTTTTGAATGTCTTATATTGGGTACCCATATCCCACAATCGATACCCAAATATAAGGGGTATTAAAACGAGTTCTTTTACAGACTACTTCGACGTCTTCGAACAGCCCCCGAGAGGAAGGGGACCGCCACGTCCAGTTCGACGGAACGGCCCCGGCTACCCCCGAACCACCAACAGCGATGAACGAAGACGACAACTTGCGGCGCGAGCAGCGAACCGCGTGAGTACATACACAGCGTCCAGTTCAACGGTACGGCCCCGGCTACTCCCGAGCCACCACCAACTCTGAACGATGACGACAACTTGCGGCGCGAGCAGCGAACCGCGTGAGTACACACACAGCGTCCAGTTCAACGGTACGGCCCCGGCTACTCCCGAGCCACCACCAACTCTGAACGATGACGACAACTTGCGGCGCGAGCAGCGAACCGCGTGAGTACACACACAGCGTCCAGTTCGACGAACGGCTCCGGCTACCCCCGAGCCACCACATTGATGATCAACAAACAATGACAACCTCTAAGAATGAAACCATATTAAAATAGTCTCGAATATTTAGGTCTAATTCTGGATGTGATTCCAATCAAATTGTATGTCCTTGTCGTACATTTCTCCTATTACATAAACATAAAACACCCGGTTTAATATGTGAAGTTATCAACTTATCAAGTCAAAAGTCGATTGTTTATAGCTTATTCCTATTTTTTTTATTGCAGCAACGCCTTATCGAAATTGACAATGATGTGTACCTTATACATATACCTTATATAACATATCAGTAATATTACATACTCGTACTTACAAGTCGTCTAAGGGCCTTAAGCGATTTCTATACAAAACTCATACGCGGCGAATTCACGGCGTGTTCGCTCCCATAAAAAACTCGCTCGCAAATCGCAAGTGTGATAACACTGATAACGCTGTAAGACGTGGATGCTACGAAGAGGTTGCTGTCGATAATAACGATCGTATTCGCTTGCTACGGAATACTACGTGTAGCGTGTTCAAGCTACGTTGCACTTAATGATTAATTAACAGTTAGTATACTTACTACGTACAGATTAGAAGGTTCACTTTGTCATATTAAACCCTGTTTTAGTATGTGCTATATAATAATGCGAGTACAGATGGGTTATGCACGCTCAAAAAGTGAAGCACTTCAAATGAGTGACTTCACACAATTGTCTCTTATACCTTGTGCAACCTAAGCAGCGGTTTTTGACACCTGTCATCTCAGTACATTTTATAACCTATAATCGATTTTAGGTTATAAAATGTACTGAGATGACAGGTGTCAAAAGCCGCTTCTTAGGTTGCACAAGGTATAGTCGCGCACCTACTTGTAAGTTTATAAATTTTATAATATACCTACCTACCTAAGAACCATTCCTGCACGCGTATCATGGTTATCATTTTATCACCTATCACGTCATGCGTAACTCTCGCACTTACTTTGTTAGAACATGACACCTAATAGAAGGTGACAGGCGATAAAAACCCGATCATATTAGGCTAGCCGGGAAATGTCTATCGTTGTTGACTTTCAGTCAAAATCAGAATTATAATCTTGTTCATAATTACTCAAAATAATGATTAATGATAACCGGGTCAAAGAGAAAGTAAGATGTCATCAGGGTTCTATTCAACTTGTTCTAAATACAACTCACAACATAATCCCTGTAGGGCTACCATAGTATAAAATGTCTTTTGCGATCTGTAAGATGTAATTATCTATTTAAATGCAAAACAAATGATAAGAAATCACTCTACTCATTTCTTTCCTATAGATTAGTATATGTTAAAAATTGTCTAATGCTATATTTATGAAGCTAGCCAAGATTTTTTTTGTAAAAAATATGCGTAGCTGGTTTCAGGGTCAAAGATGACAAATGAAACTCTATTTTCAAGACACGCGGCTTTGAAAACGGAAAATTAAATAAATTTGGTTAAAAAGCGAGTTGGGTGAGATGGCGCTTTACAGTCAGCAACAGAAGTATCTTAGCTGATCAGGTGTTCAAAACGACATTCACACGCTTATTCTCTTAACAATAAAGTCGTGTGAAGCTTATCTCGAACACCTCAACCGCTTAGCAACTTCTGCTGCTGACTGTACGGCTTCATACATTATACGGTCGTTTGAATTAAACAATCTGTTAACGTTATCATGATCGTTAAAATGTTCGTGTAGTTTGAAAGTTTTCGATGAGATTTGTTAGCGCAAAAATTAGGTAGACCTGGTAATTGTTGTAAATTTTCGTAAATTATTTGTCATGACTGCTGAAACAATTATGTAATTTTATTTATAGGAAAGATAGCCAATACCCTATGCTTGGAAGTGAAATAGCATATATGTAGCTGTCGATATGATACTTGTAAATATTGTATTGACAAGCGAACTGGTCACACGCCAGGCACCCCTTTTGTGTGGTGCTGCCAATTTTCCACTCAGTCGTTGTTAGCCGTCGCGACGTCTACAACAAGACAACAGCGCGCGTTTCTTTAAAACAAGTGTCCGTAGTCCGTAGGCCGTGTCTGTAGTCCGTAGGCTGTCTCCTACGTATGCAATTGGAACCGCGATTGCGAAACAACTGATCGCGTTTGGTTAGTTTCGCGCCGCGCCGCTTCGCGTTCGCGTTCAGTGTGGGCACGTAGGACACTATCGCTGTCGACTGTTTGTTCCTTTCGCGCTGCTTCGCATCCGCGTTGAATTCGCTTACCCACGACACCGCGTAACGGGTACAATCAACCGAAGTTAAGTGTGGTGCTCGAAATAATCTCCACGTGTTCTTATTATCTTTTGACAATATAATCGTCTTGCTAAGGTTGTTTTGAATATCTCAATTGTTTTATTACCTACGTCTAATGCTGACTAAACGAGTAATTACTTGAGCATTTGAACCGTCTCTTTTTTGGATGATTATCTGCTTAATGGCCTATAATGTAAAATATTTTTTTTACCCATAATTTATGGGTAAAAAAATAATGGCAGCTCCAAACTTTATCAAAATCTAAGTACAAAACTGTGTCCGTGAAATTGATTCATATTTTCTTTTTCAAGTGTCGTTTCGTTGCGATTCCGAGTAAATTTTAGCCTTTCTATTTAGAATCGTGAATACTACTGACGTGCCAACGGAAACTTCCCAAAAATGTGGAATGATTCACATACTTACTTAACATTCGGAACTATTGCAAAGTTTTGTAAGTTTAAATTTGACTTTATATTTGGCATATTTCTCGTGAAAATTTCAAGAAATTTCCAAGAACTTATCTAACTTTTTTGAAACTTCTCGTACATTAGTAGCTGAGACACAAGTGTCCAATACTTTTGAATCCACTAACGCTTTTCCATACGCAGTTATTTATGTATGGCAGTAGGTAGCGTAATGGAATTGTGAATCCCAAATGAATAAATTTTACTTAGGATTCTATGAATGAGCACTTGAACTTTTAATCATTTACGAAAATGCCCTGATGTGCCGTAGTATCGAGCGATGAAAAATCTTGGTAACTTAGTGTTATGCATTGCTGACCGTGATATGGCTACTAGAAATGAAATGAAATGAAAAACGTTTATTTTCAGGCAACTAGTGGCCCATAGACCTTATAGACTAGCATACATATTACATTATAAACACAGCATCTAGAAAGCAATGACTAAAGAGAATCTTAACCATCCAGCAAGTTAAAGTTATTGCACGAATAAGTGACGTATCGTGCAAGTGACAGGTTGTTGTTGAAGTGATAAGTGCACCATGCCTATAACGTACTCGCGAGCGTCGGATGCTCCGCGCGAGCGGTAAGCCATGCATTTTTAATCCATTCGTTTTGTTCACAGCCTTTAACTAGCATAAGAGTGACAGAGATCATGCAAAATGGAACCCTATCACTTTGAAATATAGTTCAAATAATGGTGGGAAATATATTTCAACTGCCTACTATAAAGTCTTATTATTTTATTATTAATGCCCAAAGACTACGGAGGAAGCTTTCCAATAAATTAATACTATAAAAAATGTACACAGAACAATGATTTTACTCGTACGATACCTACTCGTACCTTATTAAATCAAAACTTTTCACTCAAAAAATATTTCAATTTCACTCTCATTCACTCAAAGGTTAACTGTAGAAGAGATCCTTTAAGGGGATAAGTTCGCCTTTGTACTTTACATCTTTTGTTTGCTGTATTTATCTACTGTGTTATGTACAATAAAGTGTTACTTATGTACTTTTATTTGATATGAGTCATTTACATGTTTCTTGATTATATTTTCATATACATATAATATATAAAAACTTATTTTTCCTTCGTAAAGTGGCCATAAAACTGATCGCAGATTAATATTTCTATTGAATTCAATGGTTGTCTGAATGATACCTTTAAGTATTATATTTACAAGGAATGGAGAATTTTAATTTCCTTGCTTGGTATCAATCGATTCGTTTTGTTGCGAGGATCAAATGTCTATATGGGGCCAATTGTGTTAAATCAACATAAAATACAGAAAATGAGACTTAGAATCTTAAATTTGCATTTGTTTCTCAAAACGCTCCTAATAAATGACGAGCAGAAGTGACGTCACGACATAGTCGCCCTGTTTAAAGTATGAAAAAATTAGGAAATTGCTATTTTTACAGCGAAATGTTGCGTTTATGTATATGGTTGTCATACAATTTATTCTACAATAAAATGTAAAAAATGGATTGGTCCAATTGGGTTTTTTTAATTCGTATTTTAAAAAACCGTTACATTTTGAAATTTTAAAGCTTGATTTCTCTGAACCATTTCAATGGTTTATTTAATTAATTTTCATTTTATTTGTATATTTTGATAATATTGCATCATTTGCATCCTATCAGCTAAATTCTATTCTGCCATAACTGTGTAGTACAATTGACATAAATAAATAATCGTTAATTTTATACTTTTGATTAACAATTTATTTTATGCAACTCGTATAGTTTCAGTTTATTAGATAATGATTATTGATTAGCGTGACCGACCGCCAACTCCCGGCTGCTAGGGTTGAACACTTCATAACAAATCTAATTTCGAAATGTATGCTTACTATTCATGTATGGCATAATACAAACACATTCTCGCTCCATCAAATATATCCGAGCGGCCAGGTTTATTCTAAAATATCTGAACATGCACATTATAGTCTTGACAATATAGGATCCCGAATACGATAATAATAGGATACGAATCAGGAGGTCCCGGGTTCAAATTCTGGTAAATAAGGGCATTTGTTTGTGTGTTTATCACGAATATTTGTTCCTTAGTTATGGGTGTTTCTATGTATCTAAGTATATATTTATCTATATAAGTATGTATATCGTAGCCTAGTACCCATAGTACAATAAGCTTTGCTTACTTTAGGACTAGGTTGATTTGTGTAAAATTGTCCCATAATATTAGTGTAACAACAATGCGTGGCAACCCTAGACCCGCGGCGCGGTCATTGTCAAGGCGTCGAGGGAGCAGCCAACGTGTTGCCAACCTATACTTAATCTACCTGCATTCTGCAGCAAAAGCAGCTGAGCGGACGAAATGTTCAAAATTAGCTTGGCACGGCTTAACTGTCAAAAGAACAAGGTTGGGTGTGATCGTACTGATCGTTTTTTTAACACCTCGTCTGCTTGGCCACTAGCGTATTGTAATTAAGATTTTTGCGTTGCGGTTTTTTTTTTCAACCTTTCCCAGGAACTACCAGGTACCGATAATGGCGTATGCTGCAATAAAAAGGTGGAAATTTAAATACAGTAACTTATATTTTAAAATAAAATGTATCTTTTGATAAAGCATACCATATAATAAGTTTGAAGTACGATTATGAATAAGCGGGTAAGGCGTAAAACTTTTATTGAAAAATCCCATGAAATAGTTGTCCGTTAAACCACCAACATTATTAGTTACCTACACAAAAAAGTAACCTACTTATATTCAAATCGAAAAGCAAACTTTTCGATTTGATTTAAGGTAAAAAAAAACGCGGTTAGGAATCCTCGGAAACTCCCGTCTCGGGATTCGGGAATGAAACTCAATAAACTGCTATTGAATTTAGACACAACCCTTTTTTTGGAGGAATTAGAAAAACATATGTTTTCAAACTATATCGTGTGTAACTATAATTTGATCGAAATGTTTTCTGATAGTTTTTAACGATCCAGATCTGTGTTAAGTAATTATGTGAGTAGGTTCACTATTTAATAAGTACTTACATAACATTTTGATCGCTCTTATGTAATAAATATTGAAACTTCAGAAAGATAACACTAATAACAAGTTGACAGATATATTCGAGACTCCTACTCTACCACAATTTCGTAGGTAGTTCAGAAAACTAAAATCCAAATACTTTCCACAGCCGCCTACACCACCGCCACCAAGGCCGCAAGTACTCCCTGCAAGAGAGTGGCAGGGGCGGAACTGAGAGGCCGGACCGCCCCACCGAGCGAACGTCGACGGCGGAGCAGCTCGGGGAGGCGGACGCAGATGACCTGAACAGCCACCGGACGGACGACCCCAAGGGTCTACGCCGTCACCTCATACAGCAACCTAAGGTTAGTTGACACACGAAGGAACGCCCGGGTGGGACAGATAATGGCCCCCACGGAGCGGGCGTCGACGGCGGAGGAGCTCGGCGAAGCTGAGGCGGATGACCCGGAACAGCCACCGGACGGACGGGCGACCCCAAGGGTCTACGCCGTCACCTCATACAGCAACCTAAGGTTAGTTGACACACGAAGGAACGCCCGGGTGGGACAGATAATGGCCCCCACGGAGCGGGCGTCGACGGCGGAGGAGCTCGGCGAAGCTGAGGCGGATGACCCGGAACAGCCACCGGACGGACGGACGACCCCAAGGGTCTACGCTGTCACCTCATACAGCAGCCTAAGGTTAGTTGACACACGAAGGAAGGCCCGGGTGGGACAGATAATGGCCCCCACGGAGCGGGCGTCGACGGCGGAGGAGCTCGGCGAAGCTGAGGCGGATGACCCGGAACAGCCACCGGACGGACGGGCGACCCCAAGGGTCTACGCCGTCACCTCATACAGCAGCCTAAGGTTAGTTGACACACGAATGAAGGCCCGGGTGGGACAGATAATGGCCCCCACGGAGCGGGCGTCGACGGCGGAGGAGCTCGGCGAAGCTGAGGCGGATGACCCGGAACAGCCACCGGACGGACGGGCGACCCCAAGGGTCTACGCTGTCACCTCATACAGCAACCTAAGGTTAGTTGACACACGAATGAAGGCCCGGGTGGGACAGATAATGGGGTTTGCGTCGTCACTTCATAGCAATAATGAACCATACTGGCAACATAACAAGGTTGCTTTTCGTTTAATAGCTTTTTGTAATTAGTGAGTTTTGGTTGTTACCTGACGATATATCTTATCTTACATATTTGTTCGCATTCCTATTTTTCGCCCATATATTTAATTGGTAACCTAACCTATGTATGATAATTCGCCCAGATAAAACTATGCGACAAAATTAATTTGGTAAACTTTGGTACGCCAACTAAACCTTCCACGACAAGTTGTTTGGGAAATAAATTTATTAGGCGAAAAGATTTTCGCGAAATACCAGTACACCGGCCCGGCCTGACATATTCAGGCCCCTTTGACAAGTTTAAAGAAGCTAGGTCGTATCCGGCTTGAGGCACCCGGGCCTTGGTGAAGACACTTATATTAGTCTCTGACCATATCTGTCGTTTCAGGACACATCGACAGTACACGTGGGGCGGAAGGAGGGCGCCGGAGACCGCCTCAACTCCCTCATTAATGACAAAAAGCTGTATGACCATAGCCCGCATTCGGTGAGTACTTGCATATGTTGCGGTTTGCTAGAAACATCTAAATTTTACATTCCAAATAAACGTTTATCTTATCTTATATTCTACAGTTATTTTCGTTTTCGATTATTTTTTAGGTATATTTATGGTGACACCAGCGACTACTAATTCTGATGCATCTAATTAAATTTGAACGGTAGCATTAATACCTAGAATCTGATTAAGTTAACTCACAAATAATCCTTCTGTTCTGAATATGGTGAATAGATCGGGCGAGGCGCATCTCAAATTCGACATGAAACGTTTTGCACCACACTTTTTAAGCTAGATACTTATGCTAACATATGTTCTGCCTAGTGGTTATATTTAATAGGAAATAAAAAAAAACTATATGTTCTATAGGTGTTCGTACAACTAGACGAACTGCTAGCCACCGGGGACGGTGACGCCGAATGGAAGGAGACGGCTCGTTGGATCAAATACGAGGAGGACGTGGAAGAGAGCGCCGGCCGCTGGGGGCGACCCCACGTGGCCTCGCTCTCGTTCCACTCACTCCTCAACCTCCGCAGGTGCCTGGAGACCGGCGTGGTGCTCCTGGACCTGGAGGAACGAGACCTTCCGGGCGTGGCATACAGGCATGTATTATGTACATTCTACATGGTTTTTTATAGTTTCGCCACGACGAGTTGGCGTAACGGACCATACTGTCGCGTAAAATACGTTGACGCATAAAAATGTATGCGAAAAACGCAAAGCGCTGCGTATATGCAGTGTGGTCGGTACTTAAAAACACTTTTACACCAACTTCAAAGTTTCGAAGCAGGAGGTTTTCAATTCATCGGGATCTTGCTTTATACAATTTTTTATGTATATTTACTGACAACTAGACCGATTTGTTTAAATTTTTTACCATTAGAATTTAACTTGTACGTCGTAATCAACATGAACGGCACCTAAGTATTTTTTTTTGTGGAGAGCTTTCCTTACACAACTACTTAGAGCTGATGGAAAAGATTTAAGTCAATCTACGTTACTCCTTGTCTCATAAAGACTCCTGTTTTAACCAAAGTCTCAAACCTTGGGGCATTCCACGAGCTGTCCCGTACAAACGCATCTGTATCTCTGTCATTAGAGTTATCTTTGCAATTTTAATTGGAATATTATAATTCTGACCATAATTTGACTCTATTGACGCAGATAAAGGATCTACAAAACCTACCAATTTTCTGAAAATTCGTGTTCGTACGGGACAACGGTGGACTTTTCCGTGGAATGCTCCCTTGGAGCAATGATCTCAATGAGTGTTGTATACAGGGTTGTGGAACGGATGGTCGATGACGGGCTGATCGAAGAAGACGACAAGCCGGTTGTGATGCGAAGTCTTCTACTCCGCCATCGACACGTCCATGACGACCGCTTCCGATTCTCAATTGGTCGGAAGCACGCATCTTACACTAGTTTACAGGTAAGTTTTCAAATAAAAATAGAAAAAATGTCAGCTCCAGCGGTTGCCCATAATACAACTTTGCCACAATGGACAGCGATTGCAAGGAATGAGCCGGCTTACCAGCCTGGTGATGTCTGTTCAAAAACGTGGTTGCGAATGTTGCGATTACCCAGAAGATTGCAGCATTGCCATCATGAATAGCGATTGCAATGCACAGGGCAAGGAATGACCTGACTTCACCAACCGTCTGGCCATCTATTCGAATGGGTGGCAACTGTCCAGAAGATTGATAGCTTATTAGTAGCCACGATAGATAGTTTTAGTGCTATGCAAACGAGCTACAGTCCGTGAGTTCTCAAAAGAACTTTCGGGTTTTAGAAAGAGACGTCGGGTATCAATCAACAGTGACACATGAAAAAGCAGAACAGCAATATTACCTTCGTGTGTCATCGCCGATTCCCGAAGGTTCTTCTTGAAGCGTACGGACTGTGGCTCATTTAGCCACCTGGTCACATGTTACAAGCTTTCTTCAAATTGTAGGTTTGTGATGCTAGAACTCATGGTAACTTGTATTGATTTCGACCTGCATTTGTCTTTTAAGGTGTTTTAATGATCCTTTTAAGCCTTATTTATCCTCTAAACCATAAAACATAATATTTGTTTAAATGTTCTGATGAAACTTATAGTTTACAATACACAAATCTACTAGTTAACTTTATTTTGAAGTACCGTGAAATGGGGTGACTTTCGGAAATTTTGGGGCTACTTTGTTAGATTTCAAACGGTCATAAAATCGGCGTTATTTACAATCTCTGTCGCAATTGCCTTGGCACACAATTATAATTAAGCCCTTGTAGTACCTATTATATAGTTGGCCAAATTATTTTAACAATTTATTCTACCTTGTACTATTACTCCCTTAGCTGTAAAAAAGTTAATTTTTCCTACTGTTTAGTATTACATTTTCATAAGTTTACATTATCAATTTATCACCGTGTAACTTCACAGGCTTTGTCCTAGTTCGGGAAGCAGAGGCTCAATCCTAGTGCTTTACTGTTACAAACCTAACGTAAGCTTTTGTAAATATCCATATTAACCTACTTTGAAATATGTCTGTGTTAGGTTTTTAAGTCAATAAAGAAATTATTTATTATTTATTTTCTTAATTGATAATTGGAAAATGGCTAGATTAATACATTCTTACATTTTTAGACGTCTAGAGATAGAAAACCATACTTTGATGATTATTTGATTAAGTAGATTTTTCAAAGTCGCCCCTGTATTTTAAAGTCACCCCGTTTCACGGTATATGAAATTTCTATTCGATTACGAGTAGGTATACGTCAGCAGCGAGTGTGACAATATTTTTCTACGATTATGCAACTCGCCCTTGACTTCCGCTGTCGCGTGCCAAGTCGTCCGATCAGCGTGACTTGTCAGTTGGCAAGTCCATTATTACATATATCTGAGATAAACCAGCATAAGCCGAACCTCAAACTCACTTAAAAAACTTGCAGTCAGAGTTCAAGTTCAAGAAAGCCAGCTTTTTTCGATTATAGCATCGGTATCGTCTACGTTTAGAAGTCGAAAACTGCAATTTGGTCGTCAGGTACGTGTTACCTGGCGATCATACGAACAAGAAAGAAGAAAGAAAGATATTCATTTGAACAGGATTAGACATGTAACTGACACTTTCGCAGTTATAATAATATTCTTGAGCATAATGGTCGCTGCAATCCCAGGAATTAAAGGGGCCACGGACGTAAATTGTTGAGCCTTTTAGGGTTCAATTTACGTTGAACATTACATAGAAGAAGTACTAAACAAAGTAAAATAGCTTGAACCGCAAATGGGTCAATAATTCAAATTCGTGACTGTATAGGCATAGGTAATTTAGACCTAAACTCATCCACATATAAATTCAAACTTTAGAAAAAAAAGATTAATTTGCTCTACACTAGAATTCGTTAAACTGTGAAACAAAGTGAACTCGCGAATCGTGTCTTCTGACGCCGACTGTACAGGAAGTACGACAGGCGTCAGTCACTTCCGGTCGTGGAACTTAACTGATTACGGCCTAGGACAACAATCCGCGGCTTTTCTGCAAGTCTCAATGCCTCGCTACTTAAATGCGTGCCTTAGAGATGAACCTAAAGGATATTTACTGTGTAATTGTGTATCCCTGATCATTTTTAGAGACTAAAATTTCATAAGTTTAAACAACTTTTCTAGAATTCGTCTAGTTTTATACTTATCTAATACAATTTTTCTTTAATTGTGACTCAGTTTAAAAGGCCTATTTGATGACGATATCGCCACCTTAGGGCTCATTCCAGAACTAGATATCCTTATTGACAAATATCAAAGTGACTTTGCATAAACGAATATTAAAGTCCGTAAAAAAATGTAACTACATAAACATTCAATGAGTCGATTTTTTTTGTATGGAACTGACCTAAACTCATTATATACATTATATTTTTTGGACTCAGAAAATGCGTGGTCAAAATCTTCCGGGGTCCTTGTGGGTATCTTGTAGTTGGCATAACTTGATAGGTAACTACTTTTAATACATTTACGTCACTCTGGGCGGTAAGTGAGATATTACGCCCACGGGCGGAGCGGCAAATCTCAATTCACACCCAGGAGAAGACGTAAAATTGTGTACGCACCACGGGCGGTAATAAAGAAGGCCTCAGATCGCTTGTCTATGGCCCTCACCTTCGGTTCGGGCCACAAATATCCGCGATCTGAGCCGTTCTTTATTTTACCGCCCTAGGTACGTAATGTACTATTCTCACCCACCTGTTTATAAGTTTTATTAATGAGGGGGTTAAAGTCTATAAAGCCTCCATGTAATAATCTTAAAGGTAAAATGCAGGTTCTTAATCAATGCAGCGCGTCCACTAGCCTACTTTATTCAGGAATTTGTCGTCTCTAGAAATGAATAAAAGACAACTAACTAAGGAGGCGATTAAGAATTTTCCCAAAATTTACAGGTATCCAGGCCTTAGGTAAAGTTAGCAGAAGGCAGTCATGGACACGGCCTTACTTTGCGCTCGGCTTAACAAATTGAATGGGAAAATGCGGCCAGCGTGCGGGGAACGATGCCGCGGGCGAATTTAGGCTTTATACAATATTTATTTACCATAAGATTATGGTAAATAAATATTGTATAAAGCCTAAATTCGCCCGCGGCATTCGAAAATTATATAAATAAATATATCTAAAACTAAACTAGCTTACTGCTTCAAACAAATGCCGTTGTACGCCATCGAGGACAAATTATGATTTGACTTTTCCTAAGAGATGTGGTCTACAGACACTGAAGTGTCTCTTGTATTGTAGTCGATCTGGATGGAGGATGGCGGGCGTGGCTCTTTTGGCGCCCGCGGGTCCCTGGGCGCCCAGGGGTCCCTGGGTGCCCGTGGTTCCCTCGGCGCCACGGCGCCCGCCGAAGCACCCGCCGAACGACGTCACAGCTTGTTTCCGCTCGGAATCGGCGCTAAAACCGTGCGAATTATACTTCACTTCAAATGACCCGCGTGCGGGGCTCATTTGGTGTGATTGGAGCCCCGCACCAAGCGGGAACGCTGTAAAGTGTGGTTATAATTTTCATTCACTGATATAATAATTTCGTTTGTTCTTCCCCTTTTCTTTCTTTCATAGCTGTACCAAAGATTTGACGGTTGAATATCAGTGAATGGGAATTGTAAACATACTGTAGTGTGTCACACTGTTCACAAATAACATTGTTTTGTGGTGTTTATCCTTCCCTAGGGCAGGTGAAAAGGATTTTAAGGCATTATTATTCCCGTGATTAACTTGACTGATTTCTCATTTTAAGTACAGTCCGATTACTAAGTTAGCACGCCTAGGGCTGTGTCATGGCATAGAGTCTTATATACCTAGTAGAGCAGCACAGCCTAAGAACTTTTTGACGCTCAAGTAAATTGCGCCCTCTGTCCGAAAGCCCCCTGAAAATACCGAAAATGTGAGAGGAAATGTCACCTGCACTGCTACTCCACTTAGTAGTGTACTACTAGTACGCTATTTGTTACTAGGTGGAGTAGCAGTGCAGGTGACATTTCCTCTTACATTTTCGGTATCTTTAGGGGGCTTTCGGACAGAGGGCGCAATCGACTTGAGCTTCAAAAAGTTCTTAGGCTGTGGCCGTCTATATTTATATAGTCTGGTCATGGTATGGCTCTCCCATATAATGTCACCGCCAAGTTTGTGCAATCTTAGCCGGACTTAAACCTTTTGACTGATTCTAAAAGACGATTATTGACAATATCGTATTTATGAACAGTACATCCAAACTTGTATTTATTGAAAGTGAACTTTGGCCTAGTTTGATGATATTAGTATTTGGGTTCCCGTTACTTAAAATATTCCGTCTCCTGTATTTTGACACATAAAGATCTGATTTTAGAAAGCCTGCTAGCCTAGTTGGTAGTGACCCTGCCTATGAAGCAGGAGGTCCCGGGTTCGAATCCTGGCCAGGGCATTTATTTGTGTGTTTATCACAGATATTTGTTCCCGAGTTATGGATGTTTTCTATGTATTTAAGTATTTATCTATATCTATCTATTATATATATCGTCGCCTAGTACCTACAACACAAGCCTTATTGAGCTTACTGTGGGACCAGGTTGATTTGTGTAAGATTGTCCTAATATTTATTTTTTTATTTTATTTTTTTAGAAAGACCGACCATAAAATACTTAAGACGTTTTTCATAATAAAAACATCACGGTGAAGGAAAACTTCGTTAGAGGACAGTGGCCTTCGTAAAACTTGTGCCTACGCCAATAGGGTACTTTCCAGTAGATAAACTTAATTGTTTCGTTGAATTCATAAAATCTAAATTTCAAAAATACACCGGAAAATCCAGGTGTAACGTGTGTTTGCGCTTTAAATGATTTTATAATGGTTAAAATTGTTAAAAAGGAGATGTATTCATAATATAGAATTGTGACGTCACAATATTAGTCTCCCGTATAAACTTCATATAACAAATCGTTTTGACGTTTGCTAAAGAGTAGCTGATTTGACTTCATAGGAAAGTAGCCAATTCATAGAATTCGGGTACCTAGCGGACCCCAGGTTCAATTAAACCGTGGCAAAAGCTATAAACTATAAAGCCAGAAGGATGATGAAATAATAACAACATAATTCATAGTAATTGAGTTAATATTATAATATTTATAATAATTCAAAGACATGGACAGGATCAATTCAATTGTTTTACTTTTTGCTTTAGGTACTAATGTGGTCACAATTAAGTTTTTGCCGGATCCTATTACGAGTGCATTAAACAGTAGTTAGCTTAGAGCGAATAACGCGAAATCACTGACAAATTGACTTGTTTGTGCCATAAAAAAGCGTATTTCCAGTCAAGGTCGAAAATAATATCCACATTTAATTTGCTAAAATATACTTTGTATCTAAAGCCAACTAGCCTAAACAGCTCCCCGGCTGAAATGGAGTGCTTTGACGCTTTTTTAATAAATAGTACAGAGGCAAAAAACTGGAAATAAAATGTTAGCTATTTTATGTTACTATGTAAACATTTTACATATATATATTTTTAAATTTAAATATGTGTTACTACCAAACAAAGCTTTTAAAAACTAAACTTAACGCTTTCACAGCCAGGAACCCTGTAGGTAGGATTCATTTGGTCTAGAATTGGGTGATTTGCACTCGAAGTGTTAAAAGGAGAGTTTTTAAGTATAAGGAGCCCACTAGTAGAAATAAGTATCCATCGTTTTGAATCATCTAGCTGTAGGCTACTTAAGGTGAACGCAATTCCCACGTATCATGCGTATCGTTCATGTCAGTAAAGCTATCGAAACGCCCATTTTTTACATTAAACGCCATTTGTAAAATTATTATCCATTCATTTGAAAATCTTTTCATTACATCGAATGTTGCTAAGTTTGGTTTGATACCATTTTATTGATTGAATCATGTTTTGGTTTATTTTGTTTTAGCTTGATTGGCTAGCTAAGTATTATCGAAGTTTATGAATCTTTAGTTGTATTTTAGCAAAAACTCTCAGCGCAAAGCTTTTCGACATTTAGCCATACTCTGCTAGGTGAATATTTTCTATGGACCAATCCTGATATTCAAAAAATAAGCTATTCTTTGAGGATATGTCATTCTGATTGCTAAAATATTAATAATAGTCATTTCCCCGCTGTTGTTTTAGTGAGTGCTGAGTAAAACGTCTTCAATAGTCAACATATTCGGGCGGTTATAGTACTAACTGTTGTGAGTTCTAAAGTTGTAATGATTCAGTAAAAAATAAATCAGCACCTTGGCATTTTAATACATAAAATTAATGACTTGGCAGATGGACTAAATAACATACAACAATATCTATATATTGCACAAAATATATGTTTTTGTGTTCCATTATGCTGTATAGAATCTGTTGAAAAGTAGCTTCAGTGGCATCACTTTTTGTGCTAGATTCAATACAATTATTACTAAATTCCGTGTTGCAATAACCAAAAGATTCCTGGAATCCTTATAATTGAGAAAAAAACAACAATTGAAACATTTCGATTTCTAAAAACGTCTAATCAATATACACCTTGCGAAATATGGCTAAATGTAGTAAATACGTCGTTTGTACAAATACGGATATTTATTCAGAACTTGGCGGACCCGCGTCGCCGGCGCAGCTCATATGCGATCCCAACCGACAAGCCCAGCATGCAGGAGCTGAAGAAGAAGTCTTCAGTGGCTGGCTCTGAGAAGATAGACCTTAAGGAAGTGGAGTATACCGTCGCTGGGTCTCAGGTGCGTGGCTGCAGCCTGTCGATACTTACATACATTTTTTTACACGATGATATTGATGACGCGACATCATTTCGCCTATCTATTTAATTTATTTCTACCCTCGTTATGCCCATTTTCCTTCCTAAAGGGACAGCTATGCTATACCTTTGCTAGCATTCCATAGTTTAGCAAGTTATGAATTAAAAGCCTGGGAAGATCGTGGTTATGAGACAGTCTATCCCGTAGTTAAAGTTGATTTCATATGATAAAAATAGAGCCTTTATTTAAAATGTGTATCTGTATATATTTAGATTATTACTGAGGATTATGATTGAGGTGTACCTTAACGATATTTTTTTAAATCACAGGATGAGCTACGCCGCACGCAAAATGATGCCATAATGAAGCGTATCCCCGAAGACGCGGAAGCCACGACAGTCCTCGTGGGAGCTGTCGGCTTCCTCGACCAGCCGACCATCGCGTTCGTCCGTCTCGCACAGGGAATCCTCATGCCCTCCATCACTGAGGTCCCCATCCCTGTGCGCTTCATGTTCGTCCTCCTCGGCCCTGTGACAGCAGAGCTGGACTACCATGAAGTCGGTCGCTCCATTTCGACCCTCATGTCGAACCCTGCGTTCCATAATATTGCGTATAAGGCTGACGACAGACGAGACCTTTTATCGGCCATCAACGAGTTTCTTGACGATTCCATCGTACTGCCGCCTGGCGATTGGGAACGGCAGGCGCTTTTACCAGTGGATGAACTGCGCGCGAAGAGCGAGATGATCCGCCGACGCAAAGCCAACGCTTTAGAGAAGAAGAGGGCCTCGATAGCGGCGGGCGCTGGGGCGGTGACCATATCGGAGGAGAAGCAGGAGCTCTTGAGGATGGAGACGGCTGGACTGCCACCGAAGGAGCCTGAGGGTCCGCTTGAGCGCACCGGACGTCTTTTTGGAGGTACATAGCTAGGATGACTAACTTTAAGGACCATTTAACCTTTACCTACAGCTACTTTTGATACTTATGGAACTAGTGAGCAACTGGGAACTAGAGGCGACAAAGTGGAGTATAAATACTCGTAAATTCGGCAGTTGTCTATGTTACCAGGCTTCACTGAAAATCAGCGTCACGTAGTGTGTCCTAGGATTCACTGCGGGACATCAAGCTGAGTGAAGACCTTTTAGCACAATTCTGTTAATCGAAATGAATTTATGTTTGATGTATTAGTTTAGTTTTTGTGCTAATAAATATTTCTTATTCTTATTCTTATTCTTATTCTTATGTTGTGGGTAAATCGATATTATACTCAATACGAATTACACGTGGTTTGGGTTCTTGGCAGCAATGTGCTGAGATTATGGTGATGCGTTAGATGAAATACGATAGGAATTGTACGCGTCAATCTATTTTCAACGCGTGCGACTAGCAAGCATGTTGTTACAGTATATAAATTGATGATACATTTAAAATATGGACCTAGCTTAAACATATTATAAACAAGCTTTGCCCAAAGTTCTGCCCATGTGGAATTTTGTTCGGAGTTATTTGCCTTATCTCTTGGAACAATTTATAAAAATAAATTAATATTATTTATTCAGGTTTACAAAGTATAAAATTGGTTTGTATTTTTTAGTAGTCAACATCTACTTTGTTTTGGCGTCGTTATGCCGTTACTAATAACTATTTTTAGTTAAAGAAAGAAAACACTTTTAAGACATTCCTAATATGTTTCGTCCAGGCGTAATCCGTGACATCAAGCGGCGCTACCCGTACTACGTATCTGACTTCACCGACGCGCTGAACGGGCAATGCGTAGCGGCCACCATCTTCATGTACTTCGCTGCTGTTTCATCCGCCATCACCTTCGGAGGCCTGCTGGCCACTAAAACTGATGGAAACATCGGGATCTCTGAGACCTTGGTGAGTTATTTTGTAATTATTGAGTAGTAAGTAAGCATAGACCCTGTCTGAAACACGGGCAGGGAGTGGCGGCCACCATCTTTGTGTGCCATCTCATCCGCCATCACCGGAGGCCTGCTGACCACCAGGACCAATCGGAACATTACTGGGTAGTATCGAGTAAGCATGAATCTTGACATTAAACCATGCCTGACTTCATGACAATGGTCGCTTTTATATTTTACTCTGAACGCCGAGTAACAGTATAAAATTACATGCTGATTATTTTGCGGTAATTTAAAATTGGCTGCATACAATCTTATACATCAATCTCATACAACTATTGACTCTATATGTAATTGGTTAGAATTAAATAACTTGACAATTAACATAAGTAAAACTAAATACATACAATTTTGTAACATTAAAACAAATACAGAAAATTTGGATATCATTTGTAGAGGACATACATTAGAAGAAGATAACGAAACACGATTTCTTGGAATAATAATAGATAGACATTGTAAATGGAGATCCCATATAGACAATGTGTGCAGCCGACTAGACAGATTTTCACACGCGTTACGAAGACTACAACGCGTATCTGACGATAAAACTGTCATTATAGCCTATCATGGGTATGTCACCTCACTAATTAGGTTTGGACTGATCATTTGGGGTAACTCACCAGACATAAAGAGAGTGTTCATTAGCCAGAAAGATTGTATCAGAGCTATTTGCGGAAAAGGACCCTTAGAACCTTGTAAACCTCTTTTCAAAAAACGAAAACTGCTTACCTTGACTAGCCTATACATCTTAGAAATATGCATGTTTGTAAAGGCAAACATAGAGAGGTTCATCAAAGTTACTGTAAATCCAAACCTTCGTCCTAGAGATCCCAACAGATTGTTTGGACTAAAATTCAACAGTGCATTATTTGAATATAATTGTTATATAATGTCAATCAAAATTTATAATCATCTACCGCAAGATATTAGGGAAATTAGTGACATTAAGAGATTTAAACGAACACTGTATTTGTGGCTCTTAGACAAAATATTTTATAATCTTAAGGCTTTTTTTGACAATAGCACTGTTTAATATTGTACTTTATTTAAAAAAACAAAAGACATCCTATTAGGTTTAATAAACGTCTGTACATATACATAGATTTATATATAGATATAATTTAAATTAAGGCTTCATTGCATGCTAAAAATGGCTAAATGTGTGATCGTTTATATTATTTTAAGATCTATCGTTAACCACATTTAATGCAAATAAAGAACTATACTATACTATACTATACTATACATTTGGCCCCTGCTTTATTGAAGTTTATTGTAAAAGCATCCAATACGGGTAATGTCCGACTTTTTACGTATATGCCTAAGTTTCAAGTACATACCGTCAATAATGTAATATGTAATTCAATTTCTTTATTGTGTTTTACCAAAACGCTTATTATACAAATCGTGTATTTGTCGAAAGGGCCACGTAAGAGTCAGATATCAGAAGAATATTTTTTTCATCTAGCTATTCACATGCTTCGGCGGCATCGTGTTCGCTCTGCTGGCTGGTCAGCCAATGATGATCACAGGCGCCACCGGTCCGCTTCTACTCTTGGACGAGTCGCTGTTCAGCTTTTGCAAGTCGTACGGCTTCGACTTCCTCGCTGCGAGAATGTACTGCGGACTTTGGATGATCGTCATCGCGTTGCTGGTCGCTTCTGTTGAGGGCAGCGTTGCCGTCAAGAAGATCACAAGGTTAGCAGAAGTTTTTTACAATAGTAGTACAGTCACCATCAAATATGTCGAAGCGGCCAGGGTACTCAAACATATCTGATCTTGCACTTTATCGCCTTGACAATAGAGGCGTTGTTCCTTATTTGTGACCACCTTGGCCGCTCCGATATACTTGATGGCGATTGTGCATACATTACAGAACAAAACAAAGAACGACTCGGATCGCGGGCATTTTGTGGTGAGTAACATAAACATGCTTATTAATGGCCGTCACCGCAAATGCCCGCAATCTGAGGCCTTTTTTTATTACCGCCCGTAGTGGTACATAATACATATTCATTCGTCTTTTTCTGGGTGTGAAGTGAAAATTTGCTCGCGCTGGCATAAAACCTCAGGTTACCATTCAGAGTAACTTACCTATATTATTCCGCATATCAAAAAATACTGACTTGCTTAGCAAAAAATCTGATTTCGCAACAAATCGATGTTTTGAAAGAAAGAAAGAAAGAAAGAAAGAAAATACATTTATTAACGTCACAACAGTTAAATATACAAAGGAAAAGTTTACAAATATTGACGTTAAAAGGGACCCCCACTCAGCATAATGCCACAGCAAGCCACGGCGCTGATTTTCAGTGGGGACCTAACTTATAACTAATTTATAACTAACTTACAACTAACTTATAACTAACGAATGACGAAACTAATGCAGACACAAAATCAAAAACAGGCAACATTCCGTGATCGTGACAAAAATAAAATTGTAAATAAGAAATATAGTAAAACCGGTTGCAGATTATAAAAACACTAATATTAGGTATTTTAACTATAAATCTCTCGTAAGACTCTAATAAAATAAAATAAAAAAGACGAAGGACTTAAAAAGAAGAAGAAAAACAAACGGTGTGTACAGTAACTCTTGACATTGTTTATGCCGCTAGGCGTTCAATTGAGTGCTGATAAACAACATTCTACATTTTAATTTAAATGTACTTATCGTTATTAGCGCACGAATAGGTGGAGGCAGGTTGTTCCAGCATTTGCTGGCAAATTTGACATAAATTTAGTTTTTTTACTGCGCAAGTGCCTTTCAATACTATCCTAATATAATTAGGGACCACCTCATTTATTTAAGATGGAAGTTGTTATCACAGTTACGTATACGCAGGTTCACAGAAGACATCTTCGCGTTCCTGATCTCCTTAATCTTCATCGGCGAGCCAGTCACTAGCCTGATCAATGTGTACCGAGCTCACCCTCTGGGCATAGAGTACGCCATGCATGGACAGAACATCAGTACGCCGAGCAATATAACGGTCGTCAACGGCACTGAAGGTATGTCCTATTTAGGGCTTTTGAGGCGGAGATGAACGGGGGTAATCAACCAATAGCATCATCCGCCTCCGCTTCTGTGGAGAGGAAGCCTATTGGTTGATTCCCGCACGTCTTTGCTCATCTCCCTTAATCTTCGCCTCAGTGGATAGACGTACGTCTTAGCACTTTCGTTTAACTAGGTACATTTCTTTGGGAATTTTCTCATTGTTTTCGAAGTACGCCTTATACATTTTTATTGAAATTAACATTATTTTAACTCGGAATATATCATGACACCAATAGAACACTGGCTTTATAAAGAATTTAACATTAGAATTGTCAAATCACGCGAGCACGTATATTTCTTCTCACCATGGTAAATAAAGCGTCCCATAGACATACGTTTCAGAGTTAAGGTAGATGACGCGTCAGGAGTTCAGACAATGTTTAAGAAACAGATGAATTTCTGTTACAACACTGATTAGAGCTAGTCTTTTAAATGTGTGATGATATTAAACAGTGTAATAATCGTTGGTTGTTACAGCGGACAACGGCACCGTGTGGGGCCCTCCCCTGCTGCCGCCGCCGCCCGCGCCTCAGCCCAACACCGCCCTGTTCTGCACCATCCTCACGTTGGCTACCTTCATCATCGCATACTACCTGCGTATCTTCCGTAACGGCAAATTTCTTGGACGCAGCGTAAGTACCTTGTAGTCACCATACTTAGCTACAGGCAGCGCGAAGCCGGTCATCACAGGCTGATGATGTCGATAGAGGTGAACACGGGTAGAACAACCTCGCGGGTGAGATAGATATGATTTTCTGATGAATACAGTTGTGTCAGTGACAGACACACTTGTGTTAACCATGTGTTGTTAGTGCAGGCATCAAACCGTCTGGTTTGTTTCCCTAGTAGGAATTGTATAGTGTACTATGAAAGCCGGTGCAAAAATATAAGTTTGATATCATGTTTTGTACAATTAAAATATATCAGGATAAATGGCCAGTAACTGGCCTTATTTAGTTACTGATCATAACTTTCATCGTCACTCACTTTACTATTTGAATGTATATTAATATATTTCATATGTACCTATAATTACATACATGTTTTTCTAGTCCACGTAATGAAGTTTGCATCTATATTTTTTACCTAGATCCTTGCTTTATAACGCAATTTTAAATTTGGCTACCTATTGGGATTTACCTTATTCACATTTTATTAACACATGTATAATCAATTTTATTGAATTGTTTATCGTTTCAATAGGCCCGACGCGCGTTGGGAGACTTCGGCGTCCCAATCGCCATAGTCCTGATGGTGGGCCTGGCATCCGCAGTCCCTGTGTATACCGACACCCTACGCGTCCCCGAGGGCCTGCACCCCACGGCTGTTCGACCCTGGCTGGTGATGCTGACTCCAGGCCTGGCCACCATCCCCGCTTGGGCCGCGTTCGCTATGGCCCTGCCCGCGCTCATGGTCTACATCATCGTCTTTATGGAGACGCACATCGCAGAGTAAGAAGCTTGTGCGACTGTTTATTTGATAAATATATTCCTGTGTCTTGTGATTTTGTAGATGTAAGAAGCGTCATTGCCTGTCGTCTGCAGATGATGTCGGTTTCCATAATTAATTAAAGTCACATAAACCCCTACCCGCCACATGAAAATGAAAAAAAGATCAATTTAATTTTTTGCACTGTTTGATTCACTTAACTAAATTACACAGAAACCTTATTAGTTAGTATCTGCAAATACCAAAAATTGCAATTGATTAATTGGAAATTTATCTGCGGACGGTGAATGCTTTGATGTGAGCTTATTTAATATCATGAGTACTCGTGATTAATATTTTTAGCAATTATATTTAAATTAGAATATAAATACGCATAGCGATTTCTATTTTCAAGCGATATTATTTCAGCAATGCGATGAATTTCTTTGGTAGGGATCAAATAATATTGATATTGCGCGAGTCCCGAGTCTGTTCGCTATGTGCGAAGTGCATGGTGGGGGTAACGAGAACGATCGCAGTGCACAATGTGACAGAAATGAAACTGCAAAAGCCCCTGTCAGCTGTCAAAATAGTGAATCAGCCAGTGACATTTTATATTAGCAAGGAATTCAACCTTTTAATAAAAAAAAATAGAGATTGAACACCTGCCCAAGAGATGGAGCCAAAATCATGCACACAGCGAATATTTAGCAACGCGCTCTTTGAACGCTCTATTTCTCTTCTATATCGAGTCACGAAGCCTCACTTTAATAGCCTTTCCGCAGGTTGATTATTGACAAACCAGAGCGGCGACTCCAGAAGGGCAGCGGCTTCCACATGGACATCGTGATCATGTCGTTCGTGAACTGTGCGTGCGGGATGTTCGGCGCGCCGTGGCAGTGCGTGGCGACCGTGCGGTCCGTGTCGCACGTCTCGGCGCTCACTGTCATGTCGACGACCCACGCGCCCGGTGACAAGCCTCATATTGTCGAGGTTAAAGGTACGCGTAATATTGCTTTCTACCCAAGTTGGTGGGTATATCGACACGAGTTTTGAAAGATCAGTGACGAAAAAAGAATGAATTAGCTCTGTGCCGATCTTTCATGATCTTTGGCTAAGGCTAAAACATAGACGCACAATTTAATGAAGGCCTTGTTTTCGGAGCATTGATTAACGGGCTGGTATCTACCTGTACCCTGTTCTATTTTCTAATTATTTCCGTTCGCTCTCTGATAAACCTCTCATTTCCAGAACAACGTCTAACTGGTCTGCTGGTGGCATTCCTCGTGGGTCTGTCGGTGCTGGCCTCCAGGCTGCTGACCCTGGTGCCCATGGCGGTGCTATTTGGGGTGTTTCTCTACATGGGCATCTCGGCACTGGGAGGCATCCAGTTCTGGGACCGCTGCATACTGATGCTGAAGCCGGTCAAGCACCACGCTCAAGTCCCATACGTGCGACGGGTCAGTATCTATGACCCAATACGCAATTTCCCGCTAAAAACCTAGTGATTGGTGTCAATCACTTTTCATTGGATTACTAAAATTGTATACGTCAAACATCATGCGCAGCTATTTAGTTCAGACTAATATAAACGGCTTACTGTCACACTCGTCGCCGATGTCACATGGCACCCGCAAAAATGTGAGTTCATTTTTCAGAACTAATATTATTTCCATGGTATTACCGTTCGCCGGTCAGGTCAGTATATCTGTTAGTTTTTGGTATGCTTGACAAAGCTGATGGGATTTTTTAGACACGGCCAATGATGTTATTTATATTTATTTAAATTAATATTAATTACGAACCCAGTAGGTACATTCCACAGAACTACTATTTTTTTTTCGAAACAACATACTCATAGAGAAGAAGGATAAAAGTTCAAGTTCAAATCCATACACCATAGAAAAAATTGCCAACAATCTTAATTACTGTTCTAAAATCTCCAAAGCAAAAGACATATATGTGGAGCTACTTCCAGTCTGACAGTTTTTAACCCCATTGCTGCCTACTTGTTCACTTGCTGAGCGGTGAAAGACCGCTAAAGACTGGAACACGTGAAAGAATAACCATCTAATCTAACCTTTACCCAGCAGTGGAACACTCTTGGCTCTTAAATGTACTGACCTTCAATTCAAGCTTTAGGTTTTAGATATTATTTATTTCAAATAGCATTGTGCGTGGGACTGATGAAAATTTTACATTTCACGCAAACACTGTTAAAAAGTAATCATTAACCAGTAAACTATTAAAATGTGGGATTCAACTGAATTATTTTTAAATAAAAATAAATTTAATACTACGACTTTTTGAAATAATTTTTGGAACTCTCAATACATGTTAAATGTAATTATAAACAAAACAATTAATCGCCAATGCACCCCATATCACCCTATATGTGGAATGAAACATCAATAGTGACTGACTCGTAGACGTACAATCGAATTTCAAACATCGCGTCACTCGCGTCAACTGTAAATTTTGCCTATGTATACTCTACCTTTGTCCGATTATTAGGTATTTCCTTGCACACTTTATCGATAATCGAACAAACAATGTTTTATGGATTAGCCTCTTCACTAAATTTGTGAACGACATGTGTCCCACGCACAAACCTATTTGAAAAAAAATACTATAGTGTCATCAATGTCATCATATGAAACAGCTTGTTCCTTTTTAGGTGCCGACGTGGAAGATGCACTTGTACACGTGCGTGCAGCTGGCCGGCATCCTGGTGCTGTTCACGGTGAAGTCCTCGCGGTTCTCGCTGGCGCTGCCGTTCTTCCTGGTGATGATGGTGCCGCTGCGCATGTCGCTGGCCTACGTGTTCACGCCGCTGCAACTGCGCGCGGTAAGTGATGTTTAGTATAATGGACAATGGGAAAAGGCTACGGAACCCTAAAAATGCAGAATCACAGTAAACCAAACTAAGTAAATCAACAGTACAAATAGCTTTAATTTTCGACTTTGATTACTACGCGGCAAACCATACACCTCGTACAGTCGTCATCAGATATATCAGACCAGCCAAGGTGGTCACAAACATCTGAGAAACGTCTTTATTCCCAAGGCGATAAGGTGCTTGTTCAGATATTTGTGACCACCTTGGCCGCTCAGATATATTTGACGCGACTGTACTAGCCCTATAAACATTATGTCGACCTAGGCCTTTGTAAGTTGTTTGTAATTTCAGCTTGACGGCGTGCAGAAGGAAATTGATGATGATGAGCCAGATTTCTACCAAGAGGCGCCATTGCCGTAAACCTCCTGCTGGACTTTAAAAATGTTAAGCCAAGAAACATCGATAATCTTTCAAGTGGCATACACTCTTTTTATTCCTCTATTGTCAATCAATATTATTTGACTGAGGAGTATTTAATCATCAGGCGCTGGCTGCCTACTGCTTCAAGGGTAGAAAAGTGGTATGGACGTTAAAGTGACTAGGCAAATAAATTATTTGCTTTAAGTACTAACATGAGTAAATACTCACTGGTTTATCTTGGATACTAGGAACTACTATTATGTCACGGAGTTGACAAAGCCCCGACAAAGACACACAGGGTCTTGCCATCAAATATATCGGAGCGGCCACGGTACTCAAAAAGATCTGAGCAACCTTATCGGCTTGATAATAAAGGCGTTTTTCAGATATTTGTTACCTTGGCCACTCCGCTATATCTAATGGCTGTACTAACAGCAACATATCATTGCAATAGGGATTAACTTACAAATGGTCACTTAACCGTTTTGGCGATGGCATTGTCTTGTAGACATTTTTACTGGATTATCACTTGTTGTTACACGCTTGTTGACTTTTGAAGTTTAACAATTTTGTTTGATTGTAGCAGAGACTATAGAGATATAGACCGCCACAGCCTAAGAACTTTTTGAACCTCAAGTCAATTGCGCCATCTATGTCAAATACCCCTAAAGATACCGAAAATGTAAGAGAAATGTCACCTTGCACTGCTACTCCATCTAGTAACAAATAGCGTACTAGTAGTACACTAGTAGCTACTAGGTGGAGTAGCAGTGGAGGTGACAATTTCGGTATCTTTAGGGGTCTTTGACGTAGATGGCCCAATTGACTTGAGCTAATAGCTTCAAAAAGTTCTTAGGCTGTGGCCGTCTATATCTCTATAGTCCCTGATTGTAGCAATTTCGATATAATTATTTTGAATGACTTCAATAATATAATAGGTTTGCGAATGAATGCTACTTTTGATGTGGACAAGTCTTAATTATAATTGAAACGTATGCAAAACGGCATATAATGTACTTATAATTGACAAACTAATAGCTAAGCGTATTTTAGTATTGTTGTTTTATTTTTAAATTTAATATAAGAAGTATTATTGTAGCTATAGGCTTATTCGAACATTGTTATTTTATGTAGTAAGGTTACACCAACATTAAATGGACGCACTAGCGTTCACTTTGGGCGTATTATAATTAAATCCCTTTTTTAATAATCCTACAGGTCATGGAGTTTATGAGAGGCTCAATATTAGTATAGATATAATTAAAATAAGTACCTACTTGTAGGTAATTTAAATGTTGGTCGCTCAATAGTGCTCTTTCAGGATATATAAATATTTTTATACAATATGCGGTTGCAGTCATGACGAATAAATATTGTAATATATCAATTTTAAAGAATTTTGCGAAACAAAAAATTCCTTATGACCGTGACTGTATTCCGCTTTGCACTTGTCATGTACAGTCGCCATCATATATATCGGAGCAGCCAAGGTACTCAAAAATATCTGAATATGAAGTGTATTGCCTTAATAGAGGATAGATATTTGTGACCACCTTTGCCGCTCCGATATATTTGATGGCGACTGTACGATGTACCTTTATTCTTCTCCATTTACATATAGATGTAAATATTGTGGTAAATAAGATGGTTTTAGAGTAACTTGGCTAACGTACGAGTAAGTACAGACAGCAACACACTTAACTGACCATTGGTAGACCTTATACCGTCGCGATAGGTGTTACAAATGGTCTGTTAACAGTATTGGCGATGGTACAGCCAGCAGCAAAAGTAACTAAGCGGGTAGGGCGTTCAAAATGAGCTGGACACGACTTTATTGTTAAGAGAATAAGAGCGTGTGTAGGTTATTTTGAACATCCTACCCGCTTAGCTGCCTTGGCTGCTGACTGCACGTAGTCAGCAGCTGAAGAAGCTTAATTCTCGTGTGAAATGTTGAAAAAGGTTTTGGCACAAATAGATTTTTAAGAGATTAATTCCTTGTTTTTTTTGTATTGTATTCCTCTTTCTTTGTATTACCTGTCGTTTATATTTATATTTTCTCGCCTGTGGCCTAATTAATAAAGCTACAATTGACAATTTACAAGCAGTAGTCTCTTTCTAATATACATAGGGTTAGAAAGAGACTACCGCTTGTAAATTGTAACTTGTAGCTTTTTTAAATGGGACCTATATCAGAAGATCAGCGCTGGCAACCGCTAGCACCATGCTGAGATGAGGTCATTTGGTGGCACTTTCTTGTTTATCTATACTTCTCCCTTATTTTGTTAAAATAATTTATATATCGTCACTACTTTGAAAAAATCTTGTATCTTGTTCTGTAACTCAAAAGAAAAATGTGGTAACTATGCATATAGAGTTACCTACTGCGTTTCAACTTAGCGAAGAAGTGTAAGATACGAGTTTTTTCAAAGTATTGACGGTATATATGTAATATGTAATCAACTATATTCTATTCTATTCCAATAACCTCCTTATCCATAAACGTATCTCAGGCCTCAATTAATTTATGTTTCATGTCTTTTTCTAACAAACAAAACTATCAAAGTGACAAATAAGGACAAAATATAGGTTAATTAATTGAGCGTATGAAGGTCATTTTGAACACCTCACCCGTTGAGCTACTTTTGCCGCTGACTGTACTTATACTAGGGTGCGTTGGGATAAGATAGAAAGGTATTTTTTTAGGGGTAAGACAAAATGTCGTCCATATTCCGGAGCATTACAGACTACTTTTTATCTTACCCCTAAAAAAATACCTTTCTATCTTACCCGAACGCACCTTAATATATATTTTGCTCTAAATAACAGAGAATATAGGACACTATACAAAGAAATATTGTGATACTGAGTGTAAATTATCTAAAATTTCGATATACAAGTGTCCCTGGAAGTATGGATCAAATCGAATAGTAGACTATACATTAGGGTGACCAGATGTCCCGTATTTTACGGGTTGTCCCGTAATTTGGCGAAACCAATATGGGACAATGCATTGTCCCAGTCCCGTATTTTAACCTCGAATCCCGTATTTTCAATGCAGTTGTCCCGTAAAACCGGAAATCAGATCTGGTCACCCTACTATACATTGTGCAACATAAGAAGCGGTATTTGACACCTGTCATCTCAGTACATTTTATAACCTAAAATCGATTTTAGGTTATAAAATGTACGGAGATGACAGGTGTCAAATACCGCTTCTTAGTTTGCACAAGGTTATAACGTCAAGCAAGTACGATAAACTCATAATATCACTCTAGATAATATTCATACGTGCCGAATTCACATTGTTTAACCTTTTCGACGCCATAACAGAAGTCAATTAATTTATTCATACGCCAAGCCAACAATGAGTTTAGAGTAAAACTTATTGTGTTTTATGACCTATATATAAGTCTTTGGCGTTGAGTCTGCGGTGCTGATATATGTGTTGTTGGCATCGGAAAGGTTAACAAAACAGATGACAGCGCAAGGTTTATCATTATCACGTTGTCCCTTCCTAACTCATGCCGACGCCGATAACGCACTCTCTTTCTCACTCACTAGACTGTGACTTTTCTGAGTAATTGTTAGACGTGCGCTGAGTGACATATCACTGACTCGTTCCATGGGGCTTTGGTGGTCTTAGGTAACCTCAGTAGTCTGGGTAAGAAAGATGGCAGTCGCTTTCCGAAAAACTAATGCTAGCGCTGATTCTTGGGATTAGACGGTCAAGCGGTGTCTAATACAAGGACCCGGGTATGTCTTAAAACTACGTCCACGAGCACCAGGCGTTGAACTCAAAATACAGGGAATTAAAGTTAGTATTCGTTCGGCTCTCGGCAAAAGAGATCGTATTAAGGCCTCTTTTTCTGTGCCGCTTTTTTAACTATAATTAGTTGTATTATATGAGGTCAATGACACTAGAGGACGGGCAGCAGCGTCCTTTTAGTGAGGTGCTATACAGGGTGCCTGTGATATGTTAAACCCTTAAAACCAATTTCTGCGTATTAACTCTGTCAAACCATAAGTGCTTAAGATATGAAAAAAATGAGTCGAGTCTGACAGAGAGAATCTTTACTTACCTATCACTCTCTTTTATTATCACACCATAAACTCGTATAAATACTATTTTGTATTCTACCGTAAATTTCACTGTCAGTTAAATCTATTATCACTGCATGCGGCTGCACCCACTTGTGTTTATAGCTCACCGAAGGAAGCCCACTAACTGCTCGATAGGAGAAATAATTCGTGTATAGTAGTACTTGAATAGTTAAACTTCATATGAGTATGTGTTTTGAACACGCAGACAAAGTTTTGAAACAAAATCTGAAAAATATTATTTTTTGGGGTACCTCCCGAACACATGAAGTGGGAGGTAAATTCTTTTTTTTTACTCCACCCCTAGTGTTTGGAGTGTCGTTGGATAGGTCTTTTAATATAAATATGGGTTTTCTAAAACAACTTTTAGACAAAACTAATAGTTTCGTAAAGAATAGCTCCGAAAGTTTCAAAAAGTGATTATCGTATTTCCTCGAAATCTCATTATACATTGATCCCAGCAAAAAAGTGTAAAGAACCTTTTTTGTAGAAAATTAATTGTGGATTAATTAAGTTGCAGAACATTTTTTCGTATGAGCCACCGCTACTGAGTAATTTACGAAAAGCCAAAAAAGGGGACCTTTACACCCCCCTCTCCCCGTTAGCGGCACCCCTGTCCATGGGTACTTTTGGTATGTTGTGTAAGACACCTTTGTCTACAACTATGCCAAAATTCAGCTATACACGAATTATTTCCCCTAAGTTTTCCTTCGTTTGGAGGGCTATTAGTCACTACCTAAACTCTCCAAAAGGCAAAACATGTCGCGAGTAGTGACTAAACACAAGTGAGTACAGCCGCATGCAGCGATAATATGTCTCACGAACGTTTAAATTCAAATACTGTCAGTTAAATATCACAATTTTAACTAGAGAAATGGCAAAATGATGTTCAAATCAGTCTTTGCTTTGTAATAACATGTGTAAGGCCTCCTGTATACTGCGATTTACCCAACCCGCATGTTTGGCCTTTAGAAATAATTCCAATCATCTTCCTAGTGTTTGTCTAGATTTTTAGGTCAGCGACTTCCGTCTAATCTGTAAATGTTAATCTACACGTAAACCTTATTGAGATTTGTACATCAATACAAACAACTGGTATGATTACATTAGGTATGATTTTTGAACAAAATGTTCCGAGAAATCCGCTGGATCGGACCCATTACTTTCGAATTGACAGCCGCACATCTGACTGCTAAATAGGCTACGTAATTAGCAAGGATCGTAAACTTCGAGCGAAATCCATTGAAATGTTGAAATGACATGAGTCATATGTCATTTCAATGGATTTCGCTCGCAGTTTACGATCCTTGGTAGTTAATTAGCCTGTTAAGGTACGAAATTCTTCTCAGTTAGAGTTTTTACATTACCAATGCGCTCTTTCGTATTACTCGTCCATTTTCGATATGATCCATTAGTTCTAGGGACAGCTAGAACACAACTATAGATGTGTTATTATTTAAAAATATTCATGTAGTAAATATAGGGAATGCAAACCGGTTATTTTTTGTATGAAAATAACCGGTTAACCGGTTAATAACCGGTTATTTTCATACAAAAAATAACCGGTTTGCATTTCCTAAGTAAATAGCACCTCCTTACGTTTTCAACTGTAGACGGGATGTAATTTAAACTTCTTTTTTTAGAAGAGAGTGAAAATGAATGAATGTGATACTAAACATGTAAGGAATAGGAAATGCTATGCTATATTTTTTCTTAGAGAAGAGTATTAGATTTAGCATTTCTTAGCACAAATGAGTTAAACTCGTTTTATATTTGTATATATGAGGTTTACATGAGAGATGCGCCTATTTATGTTGAATAATTCATGTAAGTTTAGTGATTTTTGCCATAAAGACGAGCTTATAATGATTAAGTTAGTTGCATTGTACTGTAGTGTTATTACGAGTATTATTGTTAAAGGTGCTTTGGAATTATTCCAACTCGGCGAATAAATTTAAAGAGTTCTCGCCCCGAATATGTCCTTAAACTAAGTCCTAAAGAGGTATGGGCCCTGCAAATGTCATCAGGCTTTGTGTGGTAGGGCACAGCTCAGCGCTTGTTGCGCGTGCTCGCTCAAATATGGAGCACAGTCCGAGGGGGGAAGTATAGTACACACACTTTACGGGAAACAGAGCGACTAGGACCTGCCCATACTGTTGTTCCTGTAGGTTGGTGAATAAGATCACCATCTCACAAAGATACATTGTATTGAGGGCGTAGAACCTTGTCCATTTAGCCATCAACACAGTGAATCCTCCTTTCTAAAGGGTCGGCAACGCTCAGGTGACATCTCTCGAGTTGCAGTAGGTGCTTAACATCAAGCGGACAGGACGCTTGTTAGCCACCATGTATTTTTTCTTCAAAAGCCACAGAGGCCCTCGTAACCCAGAAGAGAATATCTACTAAGGGTAAATATCAAAAATACCTACCAAAATGTCTCACAAATCAACATTATAGAAACATGTTTTCTACGGAAAGTAAAACTTTCACTTTCTTACTTATCTAATTTCTTATATGGCTCGTACCTAATACTTTTCGAGGATAATTCCAATTTATCGGAAAAAACCAACAACAATGTAAGATGAATGAGCTACTCTTTTTTTTAATAGTTTGATTCATAAGCACGCTATTTCCTGAACTATCCGAATAAATCCAAAGCACCGTTTTAGAGTTATAAGAACAATATAAAGACATAATAGTGAGCCCACATAGTGATAGCCGTTCTGAGCCCTGTAAGGGACGCCGGTATATATAGTATAAACTACCCATATATTTATATGTACCTACATGTTCGCAAATTAATTATTAGCCAAAGCAACAATGGATGTGACCAAAAAAACGCCACTGGCATAAAAATGTAAAAAAAACTTCAAATGTTTTTTATGGTAGGTGGTATTTAAGACAATCATATTAATCATTTTCTTGAAGTTCAGATAGAGTTTAAAACAATATATGTGTCAGTGTCTTGACTAAATACTTACCAGATTTCAATTTGACGTAAATATGTTATACCACTTAATTCATGAAACTGCTGCTAAGTTTTCTTTTTTTAATATTTAGGTGTCAAATAATATTTATAAATATATGTTTGTTCTCTTAAAGGACTCAACAAACTGGAGTGGCCATGCCTGTAATTTTCTATACAAAAATAGTCTGACGATTTTTGCGGGGGAGGCGAACGTCAATTGTCAAAATAGCCACGTCAGATACACGTGAGTCCATATAATAAGTATGACCACTAATCATATATTTTCGGCAGAAAGTGCCTGTCAATGCCCGCTCCGGTTGGTTGAATCCTCTAAGTTATTTCTTGACACTTATCTAGATATAATAATTTCCTTAAAACGTTAAGTTCAATAATGTAATACCACTATCCTTTTGCGCTACAACGACCTCTGTTTTGAACTAAATAACTACGATGTTACTATAATGGCTGTTGTGTGTACTATAAATGTTGTAAGTGTTCACAAATGTCTTTAATTAGGGGATCCGCTAAAAGTGAAATATTGGAAGACAAACCAAGATGAGACTCGAGCCGACCATTATTAAAATGCACAGTTCATGGTTATCCCTAGGAAACGATTATTACTAATATTTGTGGCTGCTGGCTATATTTTTACTAATATGTATGCCAATAAGATGAGCGCATTGACACACACACTGTCGCTGCGACCGTGTTTGCACCCTCAGTTCTGAAGACGATTCATTAGTCTAAAGCACAACACACACCTAAGCTGAATTAAAAAAATTCATATAAAAAATACTTAAATTTGTCTATGAATTTTCGTAATTCAGCTCAGGTGTGTTGTGTGCCTTATAGTGACCAAAATAAAAAAAGATCAATTTAACCGTAATTTTTAATGAGTACACTGTACTGGGCATCAACGAACTCTCGTCTTCATTACCGCGTAGTGCTAACGTCACATTGTTATTTATTATATAAAAACGGTTTACACCAATTACACTTATACATAGTTAGTATATACAAATTATGCCGAATCAATCTATATAGGTAACACACAGCTTAAACCATTGAAGGTAATAAACATTTGAAAAATCTAATATTAAAAAAATCAGCTCCGCATTGATAGTTTTTTTTTCCAACCTTTAAGGGGAAAAACGAGGCCCGAGGTTGAACGTTGAACTAATTATTAATAAAAAGATATGATTTGATCCCTAGTTGTATTTACACAACGTAACTACAACAACTAACAACGTACATGTATTAGACTCGACCACGCTTACTCTGCGCACACTTTCTAGTGGCAAAATGTTAAAATGCCACCATAAACGTCATATTTCAAATAAAGGCCGTAAAAATATAACGAGAAGAAAATATAACAGAATTAGGGAATGCATACCGGTTTTTTTTAGTATGAGAAACCCAACCAATCATTCATATAAAAAAACGTTTTAATTTTGAATTATTTACATAAAAGGTAAATGGCGCGTGAGACTCCATCTTCTTTCAAAATATTATATAAACATATTCCAATAATAAAACTTAAAAAAACTTAACTACAGAGCAGAGTCTTATCCTTCCATTTTTCTACTACAGCATTTGACATTTCGCTGGCCCAATATTACAGGGTTCTATGTTTCACTTTTATCGAATTTAAATTTGAACATTGTCACAGTGACACTAAGTCTAAATTTAACTACCCTGATAATGTAACATAGAACCCTGTAAAATTGGGCCAGCGATTTATATTGATTATTCAACACTTTGTCACAATCTCCTAGGTATGCAAAGTAAGAGCAGTGTTCGTGTGATCCACTAAAAACTCTTTATTTATTTATTTATTCTATTTATACATTGGTCAGTTTTGTGACAATTGGATGTTATCAAGTTCCTCTTAATATTGTCAGGTTCCGTCCGATAGAGCTTCCCTTAATGTATTATAATATTTATAATACAGGTAAAGTATAACTAGATATGCCATTTTGGCGGCAAAATATGTAAATTAATGAAAGTTTGCTTTATAACTTGATCTTGGCACTATAGTGCTAGCGGTACACCCCGAAATTCGGTAAAATGCTGCAAATAGTGTAAAAAGTATGAAAATCGGAATGATTGATCGATCATTGAGGCCATATGGATCATTTGAGGATATTAAGTATCATTTAACGGCCTCCATAGCCCAGTTGGTAGTGACCCTGCCTACGAAGCAGGAGGTCCCGGGTTCGAATCCTGGTAAGGGCATTTATTTGTGTGCTAATCTCAAATATTTGTTCCTGAGTTATGGATGTTTTCTATGTATATAAGTATGTATTTATCTATCTAAGTATGTATATCGTCGCCTAGCACCCATAGTACAAGCTTTGCTTAGTTTGGGGTTAGGTTGATTTGTGTAAGATTGTCCCCAAATATTTATTTATTTATTTATTTATTTATTTATTTATTTATTTGAGGTATATTTTACAAAAAAAATATTCGACGGTATCGTATCTGCAGGAGTCCAAACTTGGTATATTTCAAAAATGATTTTTATTATATTTAAAATCAAGTGACTAAAATGTAATGATGTGATTTATTTTTAGAATCAGCTTAAAACGCCCCTTCATTTGATACCACACACGATAGGTTTCAGAAGATTTTTTTTTTCATACAAAAAAAAGATGACGTCATAACTCCTCTCAGTTTTTTTTTTTTTTGGTGCTCCGGTCAAATTGTTTCATATGGCCTAAAGACCAATCGTTCCAATTTTCATGCTTTTAACACCATTTGCAGCGTTTTTATGCGTATCGCTAGGACTACTAAGAATGAGGATCTACCGAGTCCTAAATTTTGCGTCCTAACCCGAACCCTATAGTATGGTAGGGAGGAGACACTTAAAAAATACACATTTACCAAGCTAGACGATTGAACTATCATTTTGCGATGTATTTTTTTACGCTGAATCGAATGAAACCATACTTATGGGATCAATATTTTGCGAGAGCTCGACTTGGCAGAGCCATACCAGCTGGGGACACGCCAGTGCAGCGTAAAAAATACATCGACAATGACATTTCAGTCGCCTAGTTTGCTAAATGTGTAACTGTCTTTTTTTAAATGACCCCTCCCCTGATAGGGGTAGGACGGATAAAAATATAAAGCAAAGTTTCATTGGTGTACATATTTTGCCTCCAAAATATGCATTTTCTGTATTAATAGCCAAAACGCTACAATCATGTGCCTATAATCATAGATTTAAATATATAGTAGACGGCCATAGCCTAAGAACTTTTTGAGGCTCCGAGTATTTAGCGCCATCTAGTTCAGAGCCACCTAAATAGAGCCAATATGTATGAGATAAAATCAGCGCCACCTAGTAACGGATAACGTACTAGTAGTACACTAGTCGTTACTAGGTGGCGCTGATTTTATCTCATACATATTGGCTCTGAACTAGATGGCGCTAAATACTCGGAGCCTCAAAAAGTTGCTATAATTTACTTAATTTCTGAAAATAAATACTTGAAAAATAAGAAAAATTATTCCGTTTTGATCGCATACCGTTCCTGCTACGTTGTAATTAAATATTCATTACCGGCTTTTGATCATGTTTTGCGTTTTATCTTTTTTTTTAATTTAAATAGTTACCTAATAGCCGTTGTCATTGGCAACGGGCATGTGCTTATTGAAGAAGGGGTAATAGGCACTGGTCCCACCGCGAGCGAGTAACATAAGCTATCGGCTATTTCAAGAGACAAAAGATACTCGCTCCCGTGTAAACAAAAGAGAGACAAATATCATCGTTGTTTACACGGGAGCGAGTATCTTTTGTCTCTTAAAATAGCCGATAGCTTATAGACTATAGTTTACTCGCTCGCGGTGGGACCAGTGCCTTAGTTGTAGTAGTTAGTAGATTTTTCTGTAAAAAATGATTATTTTTGTAATTCATTAGAAGTATGGTATCTGTAGGTATAGTTATATAGGGAGGCATAGGTAATAAAATAATATTAAATTATAATATAAGTAGCTTCTATAAATACATAAAGTAGGCATAATGGTAATATAAGGTTTCTTTTGTAAATAAATGCCAACCGCTGGTAACACACTTTTTACAAAATTGACCAATCTCATGTAAAATGTGATACAGAGCCCAGTACCGCGTTTTACATGACTAAAAATAATTATTATGTACAAATTATTAAAGAATAAACAGAATGTTTAGAAAATATAAAATCCGGACCATTAAAAATTTACAAGGCACTTTACACACTAGAACCGAATTCATCAAGTTTTAAAAGACATAAATGTGAATTGATGAATTAAGATCGAGTGTGTGGAGCGCTCAATAGAGCAAAAACTTTCATTTGTTTAACTATAAAATTAAATATTAGTGGCACACACAAACTGCTTACCGAAATTTCATTATTGCCTAATTTACAGGCTGTCTCGACGAACTTCGTAGGTGCCACCTACTTCTACCGATTCCCAACGACCTCAACTGCACTCCTACGCCGGTCCTACTACCCCACCACTCTCTACCCCTCTCAGGTTTCCTTCATCCCCTCTTCTACTCTCTTCCACCCTTCTCTCACCCACTCCTTGACTCCCAATGACTCTAATCCCATATCCACTGAATCCTACTCTAGTCTCACCGTTTCCCAAATCCCAACCATTGGCATTGTTTTCACCCACTCCTATTAACTTCGAGCGTCAGCATCCAACGAGACTAATCGACCACAACTTCACTCCTACGCCGGTCCTACTACCCTACCACTCTCTACCCCTCTCAGGTTTCCTTCATCCCCTCTTCTACTCTCTTCCACCCTTCTCTCACCCACTCCTTGACTCCCAATGACTCTAATCCCATATCCACTGAATCCTACTCTAGTCTCACCGTTTCCCAAATCCCAACCATTGGCATTGTCTTCACCCACTCCTATTAAATTGGAGCCTCAACATCCACCGAGTCTAATCGACCACAACTTCACTCCTACGTCAGTCCCACTGTCTTGGTGCGACTTTTATTTACATATCACTGTTTTATGACAAAATTGGACCATAAATGAATAGAAACACTCGAAAAAAAAACAATTGTAACAACAAAACACAGTATCCTGCTACACGAAGGCCACAAAAATATGTGACACGCTCTTATCGTAGCTACGCCACGTAATTTTGCGGCTGGCGTGTCACATAATTTTGCGGCCTTGTGTAGGAAGATATAGCCGGTACATCTTGAACTTTTTTTTTCTTATGGACTTTAGGCGGTATTGCCTGTAGCCAATGTCAAGTATAAAAAGGCGGGAAATAAGAGCTTGTAAGATTCAATCTTTAGGTACAATGCATGGTACAATGTCTTCAATCGATAAGTATTTTGTCTAATCAAATAAGTTTTTGTCTAATCAAATAAGTTTTAGGCAACGTTGTTCGGTAGAAGTGGCATAAGCCTTGTTAGTTGCTATTTGTAGAGTGATACTCAAAAGGCTCGAGGAGGCTACAGGTTGTTCTGAACCAATCAATGGTTACACGCCTTTTAAGACTAATTCTTCATTATCCGCACACTTGTTCGTTAGATCACCGCACAATAAGCTATCTATATTACACACTGAGCCACGAAAATGAACAAAAGACAAATAATTAATCCCAACGAGCTGCGACCATGATGAACTCAACCCATAGACTCCATCTTGAACTTGTGCACCATAGTTGCAGGGCTTGCCTATAGTGGGGAGGGTTTACGATAGGTAGTTAGTGTTACACATTGTATATCTACAAGGAGTGACGTTGACCTAAACTGCCTACTAGTAAAAAAAAACTATTTAGGTGTAAAAACATTATAATCCCATATTATCGAGATAATGACTACCTACGGTTATGTCGCAAAAAGTTGGCAAAATAAAGTCATATAAATTCTAGATGACGAGAGAAGCGCCGGTAGCCGTGGGGTAATACGTCCGACTTTCAATGCGGAGGTCTCGGGTTCAAACCCCGGCTCGTACCACTGAGTTTTCCGGAACTTATATACCGAATATTTTCGGTGACGGAAAACATCGTAAGGAAACAGGACCTAATCCCAAAAAGGCCTAGTTCCCCTCTGGGTTGGAAGGTCAGATGGCAGTCGCTTTCGTAAAAACTAGTGCCTACGCCAATTCATGGGATTAGGTTGTTAAGCCGATCTTGAGCCGGGACAAACGCTAGGAAGAAGGAGAAATTTTCACACAAATCAATATCAGTTCTACTTTCAAAGTTAATAATTCAGTGGAATTAATTAAATATTTGCCTTAATTACAAGCCTGGGGATGTTGCAAATATCTATAAAAAAAATCGAAATCCCTTAGGGACGAACCTGGACTGCAGCATGTGTGACATTTTCAATTTAACGGTACAGTCAACATCAAATATATTGTAACAGCTAGAGTAGCCAAATAGTTCGTCCACCATACAAAATATATGGTGTGAAGAACTATTTGATCACTTTGGCTGTTACAATATATTTGATATTGACTGTACCTAAATCTTTGTCGGTTGTTAATAAAATAACGTTTATTTCTAAACGAATTTTATGGCAGCAATGCCTTTGATTTTATTGAAAACAAACAATAATGTACCTTGACTTGAAAATATCACGTATTAATGGTTCTAGACAGAGCAAAGTAGGATACTATTTAATTGTGTAGTTCGTTCCGTAGCAGTTAGTAATACGAGCCTGTGTACCGTGACTTCGTGTTTTAGTAAATCCTTTATGGACTAAGAGCTGGCTACGTCAGATATTACACAATAATAAGAGCAAAATGAAACTTCAAAATTACAAAATTATTTGCCTTTTTGTTAGTTTAGTGTTAATTTGAATAATTGTTTGTGTTATTTTCTATTTGTATTTGACTATTGTTTTTGATATTCTTGATGGAATACATAAATATCACTTTATTTGTTAAACATAGGTACAGTCAACATCAAATATATTGTAACAGCCAAAGTGACCAAATAGTTCGTCACACCATAGAATATAATATGGTGTGACGAACTATTTGATCACTTTGGCCGTTACAATATATTTGATGACGACTGTACAGTCGGCATTAAACATAAATTTGTATCATAAATGTAAAACCTTCTGGTTAAATTGCTATACTATCCTTATTGCTAGATCGTATAGATAGATGTAGAAGTGAGGAATTTCGTTTCTCTGAGTCATAGGAGCATCCCACGGAAAAGTCGACCGTAGTCCCGTACAAACCAAAACTTACTTAAAGTTTGTTTTTCTGCGACAAAAAAATCAAAATATCGTCAGAATTATAATCTTACAATTGAACATTCAAATACAAACTCTACTAAAAAGAGGTATACATGCGTTTGTACGCAACAGCTCATGGAATGCCGCCATATCATATCTGACGTGGCCAGTTCTCCGTATAATTAATTGATGATCGTATAATCTATGTAAAACGTAATATATTATATTTACATACACTGAACCGTCTAAACCAGAACGTATTAGCCTTCAATATTAGTACTCACTATAATAATTTTGTAAGTACTAAACTAGTTTTTGGAATATTATTTCAAGTCGTACTTTTGGTATGTACTATTCCATAAAACTTGCCGCAGGACGCTAAAGTATAATGATTACAAATTTAAGTACCTAATTATTGAATATAATATTAATAATATATACGAGGAATATTATATAGCTACATGAACTTGAAATATATATTTTATTAATAAATGTTTAATATATATTTCTAATATTTCTCTGTGTACTTACTCGTTAAATTTTTGTTTAAAATATCTTGTATTGTTAATGAATAAATGTGTCATTATCGAATGTCTTTTTTTCCTTTTCCCATTGGTTAATTAAAAAAAAAACTTTTTATCATTCTACTCAATGTCTGAGTGATGATTGTAATATAATGTACATTAATTAAATATCTATTGTATTTTAATAGTGAAGAAATAGATTTTACGACCTCATAATCAGGTATAATCTCTTTGTTACAAATTGGAAACCAAAAATACAAGGAAAATTTTAGGGTTTTTTAAGAATTTGTCATTGACCCGGTGTGATTCTGAGGTCAGGAACTCTCTTGTCTTTCATCACTAGTAACATTTAAAAAAAAACGCCAAAGTGCGTGTCGGACCATGCATAATGGAGGGTTCCAGAACTGTATCGAATAAAAGATGTTTTTTTGGAGATTTAATTCAAAATCGCCTTAACCGAGAATGTTCAAAACAATTTTGATTCAGTCAGCGTTAAAAGTTCGTCACACCATACAACATATGTTATGTGAATAACGTACTAGTCGTACACTAGTCGTTACTAGGTGGCGCTGATTTTATCTCATGCATATTGGCTCTGTTTAGGTGGCTCTGAACTAGATGGCGCTAAATACTCGGAGCCTCAAAAAGTTCTTAAGCTATGGCCGTCTACTATATACATAGATATACCACCCATAGATCTGACACGGAACTAATAATACCAAGATAGAACGGGATGGTCTTATTACACTTTCGATAGATACGGCAGAGAGGTGCTATTTTCGTTGGTCCTTGTCATAGTTTCTATTACCCTCCACGCGTTACTTCTAGCAGTGGAGGGTAACAAACAGATATAATGCGCGATTTCTTCAAGAATTTCTGTGATTGCTACGAGAAAAGCTGTTAGTTTTCCTAGAAAGTTGTGTCGGCTAAGGAAAACATTGGTAAATTGTTCTGTTTTATGCTGTAGAAGTGATTATGGGCATCTATATATCTATCCCTTACGGGGGTACACGTGTGCGGGCTCTAGTTAATGCTTGCTTTGAGACTATATATTTAAGTCTATGGTAGTAGCAAAGACCTCCGTTTCAGACTTTCAACTTGGCAAACTTGAGCGCCACCTATTAGACTGAAGGTGCAACTGGGACAAGTTTTGTAAACTCCCCGACGGTCGCAGGTTGAAACCAGAATTCGTCAGCGCCGTAAGTACCTAGATGGCGCTATTGCTATATTTTCATTTTCTGTTTCTATTTTAATTTCGTCTACAGTGTAGGTACATACATGAAATCGCTCACACGGTAAATATAACACATTAATAATTTAACAATATAAGTACAGAATGCTGCACTTCAGTCAGATCAGTGGCGGCGCGTCCATAGAATAAGATTCCCTTCTTTGAGCAGTTTTCTTACAGCTCATGAAGATATTTTAAGCCAATTAAAACTCCGGCTTGCCTAAGATTATTTTACTCACCGCCACTGGTACTTATATTTTTTGTTGCATAAGTAATGACCTATGCTAATTAAGTATCTAACTGGGTCCAGTTCAAAGCCGATATGGTTACCTTCTTGACATCACCTTGACAAACTTGCCCATACTGTCGACAAATACCCTTACCTTCGGTTCGGGCCACAAATGCCCGCGATCTAAGCCGATCTTTATTTTACTGCCCTAGGTACGTAATGTACTATTAATGACGTCCCTTTATTCAACGTCAATAACTATTGTACAGTCGCCATCAAATATATCGGAGCGGCCAGGGTACTCAAAAATATCTGAACACCTTGACAATAGAGGCGTTGTTCAGATATTTGTGACCACCTTGGCCGCTCCGATATATCTGATGGCGACTGTACCTAAGGCCAAGTGCGCAGTTGCGCACCACGATTTTTTGTTATGTGTTGTAGAACAAAATTATCGCACATTCGGCATCAAATATATCGGAGCGGCCAAGGTACTCAAAAATATCTGAACATGCACTTTATCGCCTTGACAATAGAGGCGTTGTTCAGATATTTGTGACCACCTTGGCCGCTCCGATATATCTGATGGCGAGTATGGCGACTGCACAACAAAAAATCGTGGCGCTGACCGGCCTTACCTAAATGAAAATTCCGGTTTCGTTTGTATCTCTTACGCCTCGTTTCATTTTGTGCAAAGTATCTTTGTGAGCTACTCAAACGAAATAAAAAATAATTCCGCAGTGGCAAAACACATATCTCGGGGCCATGAACTTTTCTTTAACAAGTTAGGTAAATGTAGGTATATACTTAGGGTACTGAAGTATAATCTTTTGGTACAGTCAGCGTCAAATATATTGTAACAGCCAAAGTGATCAAATAGTTCGTCACACCATGTATCTTGTATGGTGTGACGAACTATTTGGCTACTCTAGCTGACGCGATATATATGATGCTGACTGTACCAGCTAAGGCAAGCTAAGGGCCCAAGCAAACGTTCGGTTTGCATGTCAGGTCGCCGTATACGGTTGTCGAATCAGGTCACCTGAAGGCGGCTATCACACTGGTGCGGTTTCCGCATGCGGCGCCGGTGCGCGAGCGAGATAGCGCTTTGTATGTGTATAGCGCTGTCCCGCTTTAAACCGTCGCCGCATGCGGTTGCGCGTTTCCAAAGAATATTCGCGTTTCTCATACAACACCGTAAAAAAGTCGGTCGGGTTACGGAATCAGGCAGCCGTGCCGTCCACCGTACATTTATTTGGACCCTAATTCTTCTTCTAAAGCTAATTATCCAGAAACGGATGAATCTAGACCCGTCGTCTGTCCTTTAAGGTACGGACAGACGTGCTCAAAAATAGCATGCTCATAGGCTTGCTTAAAATTAGCATGCTCTTCAAGTGTTCACATTTGCCAGCAATAAGCATGCTCATTGCATGCAATTTTTTAAGGTACGGACAGACTTGCTAAAAAAAGCATGCTCATAAGCTTGCTTAAAATTAGCATGCTCTGCAAGTGTTCACATTTGCCAGCAATAAGCATGCTCATTGCATACATTGTTTTAAGCATACTCATAAAGAAGCATGCTCATGAACCTGTTCCGACGCGCTCGGAGCACGCCCCCTCCACCCGCGCCTCAGGTAGCATGCTCTAAAATCAAACGTCGGTTGATTTTTAAGCATGCTGTGAATAATCATGCTCATTACAAGCAATGCTACACACTTGCTACTTATCAGCACTTGCTCAATAAAAGCATGCTTTCGTGCTAGTAATTAGCACGTCTATCAGTACCTTTAAGCATGCTCATAAATAAGCATAAAGAAGCATGCTCATAAACCTGTTCAGACGCGCTCGGAACACGCCCCCGTCCACCCGCGCCTCAGGTAGCATGCTCGAAAATCAAACGTCGGTTGATTTTTAAGCATGCTCATTACTAGCAATGTGGTGACACACTTGCTACTTATCACCACTTGCTCAATAAAAGCATGCTTTCGTGCTAGTAATGAGCAGTGCTCATTGAGCACGTCTGTCAGTGCCTTTAGAGCTAGGAGGGTTATAATTATTGTCTATGTATTTTTCATTATTCTAAATTTAAAGAAAAAGAAGTAAATCACTAATTTGACAGAAAGTCGCACGTCTTTTGTAACCCAAAGTAAATTTCAACCAAAAGTCAATTTATTACAAATAATATCACAAATATAATAGGAAGGTGCAAAATTTAGTTAAAAGTTGTGTAAATTTGAATACCGGAAGATGGAATATGAAAATAACATTGGAATAATATGATATAGCGTTTGTGAGTTATGTTTGTATTGTAACTAGGTACTTAGTACACTTCTTTTATGAAGTAAAGCGAAATAAATATTCTTCATATCGTAATAGTGGATGATCATCATCATATATTTCAGAGCTAGGCTCTTGTCGGTGGAGCAATTTCCATGCCTGTCTGTCATTTGCCTTCTCCTTTACAGCCTGATACGACACAACGTTTATTTTGTCCTTTACTTGATCCATGGATGCTCTCCTTGGCTTTCCTGACTTCCTTGCTGCTTCAACTCTACCTTCTATGATGTTTTTTATAAACTCATCGTGCCGTAGCAGGTGTCCAAGCATCTTCCCTCTCCTGTTATGTATGGTTCTCAACAAACTTCTCTTCTCTTTTACCATACTTAAAACTTCTTGATTGGTTTTCTTTTCTTTCCAACTGATCTTTTCCATGCGACGCCAACACCACATCTCAAAGCCTCTAACCGCTCCCTATCACGTTGCCTCATAGTCCACGTTTCGCATCCGTATAGGGCTACGCTTCAGATGTACACTTTTATGAGCCTTTTACGAATGTGACTTGATATTCTGGATTTCAATAGGCATTTTTTCGCATTGAAAGCTTTCTTTGCCATCGCTATCCTTGTCATCCTTGTAACAATCTTTTTTGTACATTTGGATGATGTGTGACAGTTTTTTGGGGAAGGTACCTATCACTTGGCGCCCGGCTCTTACGTTGTACGTTGTACAGATTCAGGTTGGGGTGACCAAGGGGGTGGGGGGCGGTCGATTTTTGGGCCTTAACAAAATTTCGTAATTTCGTTAAAAAAAAATTCAATTTTGTTTTATTTTCAATTCTGGCTTATGGTTATGGAATACATAAAAAACCGGCCAAGAGCATGTCGGGCCATGCTCAGTGTAGGGTTCCGTAGTTGCCGCCGTTGCCGGCCTGTTACAATTAATTAGTTCAAAAGGTCATTTCTTACGGGAAATTTGGCGGCCCTTACGTCATTTTACTGACGTCCTTTCACTATGGGTTTTTGCAAGTGACAACTCAAAAGCGGCTCAACCGATTCAATTCAATATAGTTTTCATTGAAGGTACCTACTTATTAGGTCTCACTTTCATGAATTTTTTCAATATTTTTGGACCCACGGTGCAAAAGTTAGATAGCGGGGGGGACGCCCTCTTTTAAACTTTTGGAGCTATTATTTATGAACATATTAGTTTTATCCAAAAACTGTTTTAGAATACCCTTATTCTTTTTAAAAGAACTGTCCAAGGATACCCCACACAACTGGGTTGGAATGGAAAAAAATTCGCCCACCACTTTACGTGTACGGGAAGTACCCTGGACCCAGAGAACCCCCCAAGAGTATTAGTTATCCTAAAAAAGGCGACTCGTATTAAGACCCAACCCAAATTCTTGAAAATCAATGATTGCAGAGATATCGAAGTTACAGTAGCCCTACATAAGCCGAATTCTGCTACTCGATGAGGTAGGGTTGCCTAACACCTACTCTTGATCTATAAACAATAAAAACCCAACCCTAAAAAAGAATCACAGGGAGAACCTTAGATTTGCTGTCTCGATTTACCCTTTAGTTAGATTTTGGTTATGTTGGTTAGGTTTCTTCCATAAGGCGCGTCGCTATTGAACCACAGAGTTGATGCCAAGCAACTGACGGCTGTGAACCGCCAAACATGGCTCACAAAACTTGTTCTAGATAGCCCATCTTGTAGAATCATGGTAGAACACATAATATATCAATAAGTAAGTATAACTATTTCCAGCAATTTTTTTTCCAAAATTTTATCCCCTGAACTTCCAGGAACAAACACTGACGTTCGTTTGAAAAAAACACACTCATGTTTTAAAGAGTCGCCAGGACGCTCGCGTTCCCATACAAACGTAGTTCAGCTCTCATTTTAAAAAGACATGCTTTAGAACCTTCTTAATATCGCTGTCATCCTTCTAGGAGAGTTTAGAAACTAAATAGTTAAGAAGACATTATGGGGGAAGACAAGAAAGATAAAGGGGGTAAAAAGAAGGAGACGGGTACTACGGCCTTCATCAAGGACTTCATCGCGGGCGGCGTGTCTGCGGCTACGTCGAAGACCGCTATGGCTCCAATCGAGAGGGTCAAACTACTGCTGCAAGTGCAGCACATCTCCAAGCAAATTGCAGAAAAAGATCGTTACAAAGGTAATTTTGATCTAGGATAGTAAAGTACAAGAGGCACATCAGTATGGTATAGATAGTCCCACTTGAGTTGAGGTGAATGATTACACACACAGCTGAGCGTTTTCACAAAAAGTTGTTAGTTTTCACATTTTTGAAATTTTAAGAATTTTTTGCATATTCCTACTCAGAATCGTGAGTACTATCAACTCCACTATGAAATTAAAAGTGTCCTGTTCCTCTTACGCTACTTTTCTATGGGCACTTATATGAAAGTAGCGTAATGGAACATAAAAATTGTATGAAAATTTTGGGACACTTTTCATTTCCTAGCAGAATGAATAGTACTCTCGATTCTAAGGAGGAATATCCAAAAAATTCTTAATTTCAAAAACACGAAAACCAACAACGTTTTGTGAAAACGCCCAGCTACATGAAGTACTGATTGCATAAAAAAAATTTAAAAAAACCCGACTGGGGAAAACAAGGCCAATATACGTTACGAATTTGTTATGTAATATTGAAAAGCATAAGATACATATTAAATTCTAATGTGGAACATAGCGACATTAAACAGTCGGGACCCATTTTAGGGAAGGTTTGCGCCAATCTAGATTTCAAATGGGTCCCGACTGTTTAATGTCGCTATGTTCCACATTAGAATTTAATATGTATCTTATGCTTTTCAATATTACATAACAAATTCGTAACGTATATTAGCCTTGTTTTCCACAGTCGGGTTTTTTTTTATTTTATTTAATTTTTATTTTCAACTTTTTAGTGTCAATGTAATGTCTTGTTAGCAAGACTAAGAACAAAACCTGCTCACGTCATATAAAAAATATTTATCCTTTAGTAGGTAAGCACATATTTCAATACAGGCAGGTAAACATACAAAGTTGTCAATTCACTTATATCGATCACAGTCACTACGCAGCGCCATAGATATGTCCATAGCCAATCTGAGTATAAACCACGCGCTATCCAACTATGTATTCCAATTTTTCAAGCCATTTTCGCCTTTTCTCCGTGCAAAGGCCGCATACTCGTATCTACCACGTAGGACCAAAGGCATCGAATCGAGAAGTGCTCCAGAACAACTGCTTGACAGAAACCAGACTGAGCCCAATGGTCACGTTCCACACAAGCGAACCCAAGAGCCGAAGGCCCGAGGGTGAGTAGAAATATTTGTGAAAGCCGAAGGCTCTGAGCGTCATAGCGAAATCTGCGTGGCAGAAACCGGACTGAACCCAATGGTCACGTGCCACACAAGCGAATGATGCACATGATGAGCACAAATATAATACCTGTGAAGGCAAACGATCAAGCACATTAGCCAGGAGAACTGCAGCAGCAGGGTGACAGGAACAGGACAGAGCCTAATGGTCATATGCCACATAAGTAGACCCGAGGGTGAACAGAAATACCTGTTAAAGCCGAAGGTCTTCAGCATCACAGTGAGAAGTGCTGCAGGAGCAGCATGACATGAACCGGCCAGAACCCAATGGTCACGCACCATACAAGGTGAATAGAAATATCCGTGAAGACGGAAAGCGCTGAGCCAGCGAGAAGTGATTCAGTAGCTGCGTGACAAAGACTGGATTAATGCGATATGCGATTATGAAAGGGAAGAAATTTATAATATTTAACAAAAAAATATACGCCCATTTTCTACACAATTTTTAATTGTTTTAGTTCCTAAACAATCATTCAAAACCATACATTATTAAAGAAACCTAATAATCGTTTTTAAACCTTTACCCAATTATACCCTTTTCGGCATATTATGTGGATTTAATTTTTTTTACAATTTTAGTGTCCTATTTGCTATTAGCAATTATAAATAGTATTAGTACTACTTTAAGTTTAAATGAAAAATGATGTAAGAGATGATAATTATTTTCAAATCCCTATCGAATGATACCCCAGTCGTTAAGAAGCGTCCATTTTTTATTTTTTACAATATGGCATCTGATTGCCGCCATATTGAAATTGGACTACCATTTTGTCTTTAGTAACACTTGCGCAATCAAGAAGACGAATCGATTGACGTATGAATCATCTAAATCGGCCCACTCGTTTTGCTTCTAGAGTGCCACAAAGGAACAAACATACATATATAGACTGTTAAACACATTACCCTCTTTTGCGTCGCGCAGCCGGGTAAAAAAACAGTGAATCATCTCATCATCTCAGTCATAAGACGTCCACTGCTGAACATAGGCCTCCCCTTTAAGGGGGGGTTTGCCATACGCGCCACGCTTGGCAGGCGGGTTGGCAGGCGGGTTGGCGCGCGCAGTTTTTTTTTGTTTATTGTTGTTTAGGCTTTCGGAAGATGCTGCTGCCCATCTCCCGGTATATTCCCTTAGCAGACTCCTACTGCAACCACGGGACGATATGGTGGGGGACAATTTTAAGGCCAGGCATCCCACGGCTAAGCAAGCTTCTTTTGAGTGACAGAACAAAATACAAGGTTTTTTCAAAGTAGTGACGATATATATATTATTTTAATAAAATAAGGCAGATGTAATGAAAAACAAGAAAGTGCCACGAAATGGCCTCATCTCAGCATGGTGCTAGCTAGCGGTCACCAGCGCTGATCTTCCGATGGGACCACCAAGCGAGAAAATCACGACAGATAATACAAAGAAAGAGGAATACAATACAAAAAAAAAGCAAGGAATTAATCTCTTAGAAATCAATTTGTGCCGAGACCTTTTAGAATATTTCACACGCTAATTAAGCTTTTTCAGCTGCTGACTACGTACAGTCAGCAGCAAAAGTAGCTAAGCGGGAAGGATGTTCAAAATAACCTACACACGCTCTTATTCTTTTAACAATAAAGTCGTGTCCAGCTCATTTTGAACACCTCACCCGCTTAGTTACTTTTGCTGCTGACTGTACCATCGCCAATACTGTTAACAGACCATTTGTAAACCCTATTGCGACGGTATAAGGTCTACCAATGATCAGTTAAGTGTGTTGCTCTTTGTACAGTCACCATCAAAAGTGAATGAATGAATTTAAATGAGTGAGCGAATGGAAGTAAATGTAAATTTAAAAAAATATCCGACGCAGGTAAATGTCGACCGTTATTTCTCAAGTTATATCTAAAATGACAGAATACGTTGAATACTCGTATTATTTCCCGACTTTGTCTATTTAAAGTTTTCCCACGACCTTTTTTTAGGGTTCCGTTCCGTACCTCGAAAGGAAAAAACGGAACCCTTATAGGATCACTTTGTTGTCCGTCCGTCTGTCTGTCTGTCTGTCTGTCTGTCTGCCTGTCTGTCTGTCAAGACCACTTTTCTCAGGAACGCTTAGAGGTGTCAAGCTGAAATTTATATCAAATACTCAGGTTTATTGTCCCTTGGAGCTGTGAAAATATCAAACTTAAAAGCCAACGCAATCGAAAGATACGAGTACAGTCGTTTATGCTGCAAATTTTAGAGTTTTTCGGCACTCGCAAAACCTACGGGGTACTTCCCGTGAACTCAGAAACTGGAAATTTGGCACGAAGCAACGTCATATAGCACATACAAGGGAAAAATTACGAAAAGTAGAAATTTTTAGTAAAATCATACAAACCGCCGCTCAATGGCATAAAATTAAGCTCTATACCTGGAGGAGCCATCGCCTCATCTTTCAAAACCGCTTTGTGGTCAAATGAGCCCACAGAAACTTAGCCCGCGGGCTGAGTTGACCATTTCTTTTTTTTTCGTGGATGACTCGACCCACACTAATCGGACAACTCGTCCCACGGGTCTAGTCGACTACTATTTTACCGGTAAGGGTCAACTCAGTCCGTGGGCTCAATCGCATACTACCTACCGCTTAAGGACTCACTCAGCCCATGGGCTCAGTCAACCACAGCATACTGCTTTAGGGTCTACTCAGCTCGGTAAGCGGTTACCGCAGTATTTGGACGCGTGATGGAAATCCAGTAACGGCGATGTTGAAAATTATTACACCTATCACCAGGTACGGTTTTGAATAGGTTCTTCGTAAGGGCTTGATACTTGCTTACTATAAGGGTGCGTTGGGGTTAGATGAAAAATGGGGGGAGGTAAAAAAACCGTTTGTAGCTCCCAACTTCTGGCACATATTTTGTTCCTGAGCCCTTTTTTGGGAACTCCATTTTGTTGTTCCCCGCCCTTCAGTCGGTTCCGTCCGCTAAGTAAAGGTGGGAATAAGTTATTGGTAACTTTCGACAAGGTGTATTTTTCGACATCAAATCCTGTTTTTTTATCTTACCCCATGTTCTGTAACTTCTTTTTCAGTGTAGCTATAAATATTCTGAGTTCATACGTTTGCTCGTTATTGTTATTTAATTCACCTGTCAATGAGGATTTAAATTATCTTTATTATTTACTGAGTTTTTATCTTGACCCGGTGACTTTTCGTGGGATAAGACGGCAATACTTATTTTTTTTATCTTAACCCGCTTTCAAATCTCATAGTGATAGCAAGTGGTTCTCAAACTGTAGAGGGATAACTGGTTGCTTTCAATATACCTGCTGTAGCGTTACGCTCCGACTTTCTATGCAACTGTCGGAGCTATTTCGGCAGCGTCTTTGTGAAACTGGACCTGAAAAACGCCTTCAACATGGTGGAGAGGGACGTTTTATAGGGCGAGGTTAAGGAGAAAATTCCTGAGCTCTATCCTTATCTTCATCAAGTCAAGTCATCAAGCGCTCAGTAGGAAGATCCACTTGGTCCACTCGCTTTCAGCCTTGCAATCCATAAGGCTATTGCCGAGCTAAAGTCGCCTCTCAACGTCTGGTACCTCGATGATGGTACCATTGGGGGCAAGCCAGAGGAGGTAGAGCAAGACTTGCTCGTGTTGCTGCCGCGCCTGAAGGATTGAAGTGGATTCCTCGAAGTGCGAGTTTTTTTCCTTGTGGTCTGCAGTCATCTTCCGTGCTTTCCTTCTTCTCAGCTTTACTTCCTGGCCTCACGAAACTTAGCACCGACTCTTTTTGTCTTCTGCACCCAATTTTCCTTCTTCAGTTCCTGAGGCCCTTAAAACTCGTAGGGATCTCCTTATTCTTGCTGGCAAACGTCTCAAAGGTTTAAATCCGCACGTTGCTTTAGTTTTGATGTAGAAGTGTTTTGCGGTCCCAAAAATCCCCTACCTGCGGCGCACGGCACTTGTTTGGTTGTTTCCCGAGGATATTGGGACTTTCGACTTGGTAATTAAGGCAACCATTGAGTCGGTGGGAAAATGTTTCCCTTAGCGATGGCCAATGGGTGCAGGCGGATCTGCCGAGTGGGGGACGTGAGCCTGCCGGCCTTCTTGGCGTCTGCGCATGGGGTAGCTGACCTGGTTGCTAAGATTCTTTCCTCAAATGGCGACCAGGTAAGCGTACCGTATGTGGCGGACACCATGAGGGGTGGTTGGCTGTCAACCCAGAAGCGTCCGTTCCGGAGAACCCAAGACACCAGCGCGCGTGGGATGACGTAGGGTGTAAGGCCATTTTTAACGATCTAGTGGGCAGTGCGGCGGGTGTAGACCGTGCACGACTTATGGCTGTGTCGCGGCCAGAGTCAGGGGCGTGGTTGCAGGCGTTGCCATTGCCTCAACTTGGCACTTTGCTCGATGGTGACACATTGCGGGTGTCCGTTGCTCTCCGCTTGGGCTGCGATGTGTGTCAACCACACGTATGCATCTGCGGTTCCACGGTGGAAGCTGACGGCCATCATGCATTGAGTTGCCGGCAATGTGTCGGGAGACATCCGCGTCACCATGCCCTAAATGACATAGTCCAGAGGGCGCTTAGGTCGGCTGGTGTCCCATCTGTACTTGAGCGTCCGGGCCTAAGCCGCACAGATGTCAAGCGACCAGATGGTCTAACTTTGGTGCCGTGGGAGAGAGGACGGTGCTTGGTGTGGGACGCTACGTGTGTCAGCACCTTCGCCGCCTCTCACATCAGCCAAACGAACGATGCGCGCAGCTGAAGCGGCGCGGCGGCCGAGTCTCAAGCGGTGGTAAAGCGCCAAAAGTATGCTCCTCTGGGCGCGGGTTACATTTTCGTCCCTTTTGCGGTGGAAACAGCGGGCTGCTGGGGCGCTGACGCGAAACAGTTCGTGCGCGACATTTATAGTATTTATTAACTTTACCATATTAAATGTCCGAATAATTTTCGTGTGTGTATTATTAATCACCTGTATTTATATAACATACACGAATCTAACCAACGGAAAAAGTAAAAATAGCCCGATTGAGCTTATGGGCTGAAAAAACCTATTTGCAGTATGTTCAACTCAACCCGCGGGCTGAGTGCCCAGTGGGCTCACTTGACCACCAAATCGTAACAGGTATACTGATTGATTGAGCCCATAGACTGAGTAAGCCCTTAGCGGTAGGTAGTGGCCGTTTGAGCCCACGGGCTGAGCTGACCTCTAACTGTAAATTACTGGTGGAATGGGCCCGCGGGCTCAGTTAACACATTGGGTCGAGTTCAGCCGTAGAAAAAAAAATGGTCAACTCAACCCGCGGGCTGAGTGCCCTGTGGGCTCACTTGACCACCAAATCTTCAAAACAAAAAAGTCTGCCAAAATCTGAGGGGGGCGAGGTAGCATACGTATGGCGTTTTCAAAGGTACATCATTGTCGGTTATTAAAAAGTTTATTTCTAAATGATTTTTTATAGCAGCATCGCCTTATTGATAAAGGACAAATGATGTACCTTTCACTTGACAATATCCCGCATATTTGACAGTAAGTCACAACACTAAATGGAGCAACAAATAGTTGATTTTACATATGTTGAAATATCGTTCATTATTGGATGCAGTCTTTGCAAATGTCAAACAAAAAAGCCAAGGATCATTTTTGCTTGTATTTTCAAACAAAATATAGAAGGCAGTAATCCTTAGGGGCGTTAAATATGCATAAGTGTCAAACGTCAAAATAGTTACTGCCCGTCAGAAAATAAATTATCTTTGAATCGATTCAGTAAACGACGCTGGATTTTCGATATGGATTAATTTTTTAATCATAATAGTACTGATAAAAAAAGTAAAACTATAATTACATGTGAAATTATATTTCATATTTTTGTAAACTAGACATAATAGAACATTTTTTACACCTAAAAACAATACATAAAGGCATTTTCACGGAGCTCTTTACTCACTAAAAACGATGAACTGAATGCGTGTAATCGATTTTTGAAATAGTTTTTATAAACCTATTAGATTTTCCTGCTAATAACGTTGACAGAGGGGAAATCTAAGCTTACTCCAGGTATAGAGCTTTATGCTCAATGGCCATACAAAGGTCCAAAAATCAAATCGATCTAAGAGGCTCCAAAACCATCTAGGGAGGATTGCTAGCGTCCCAAAACCTTAAAGCCAATGGGAATCCAGTTCCTTTTTGGTCATCTTGTATATTTTAAATTTTAAACTTACTGTTTCCTCGTAAACGCAAGAAGTTATTAAATTGAAATTCATGTCAAATACTCAGAGATATAGGACCTATCAGATGTTGCAAAACCAATTCTATATGTCAACGCAATCAAAATAAATAGCAATTTAAGTTGCATATTTTTAAACTGAGTACTCGCAAGAAACTCAAAACCTAAAAGGGTACTTCCCGTAAACTCAGAAACTTGAAACTTGGCACGAAGAAACTGCATATAGCACAGACAAAGTAAAAATTACGAAAAAAAGACATTTTGAGTAGAATCTTTTTTTTTTAAGTTGCTACCTTTTTCCTCGTAAATGCGTAGAGGTATTCAATTGAAATTCATATATCAAATACTCAGGGCTATAATACCTTTCAGCTGTAGCAAAACGAAACTTTTATGTTACGGATTTCATTTTCATTTAGTAATAAACATACTACAACTTCTGCTTTTTATAGGTTTGTACGGAACCATCGGTGCGCGAGTTCGACTCGCACTTGGCCGGGTTTTTTTATTATTACAAATCTTTCTTTTCTTTTTTTCCGGTTCTTATTTTTGTACAGTAGCAACAGTTTTTCGTATTGCCCATTCATTCTTTTAGACGGTTTAGACGGTTTAATTTCTGAAAGATCGGCGTGGTATTTACGCCTACGCCGGTTGTATTCGGTGATCGCTGTAGCTTGAGCTTTTGTACTCTTGTAGTCAACATTTATGAGGTGCACCCCATGAAGACTGGTTACTCGGGAAAGCGCCACGTAGGCTTGGCCACAAGAGAAAATGGAGGTGCCAATGTCCATGAGGGCATTTTTTAGACTTAGACCTTGGCTCTTGTAAATTGTTAGAGCATACGCCACACAGATTGGGAATTGTTCTCTGTACACGTATGCCTGGGGTATGATCTCAAATTTTGACTTAATAGGCAATAAATAATTCTTGAATCAAATTATTAGCGAATTTTACTACCAATTGTTCAGGCTTTGTTTGGTCTTTCGGGTCCCACCTCACTTTTTGTACAACGCCTATCGACCCATTCACTAAACCTAAACTAACATAAATGTTTCTCCTAAGCATTACTTTAGCTCCCTCTTTAATGATTATAGTTTCTTCCAGTCCAGCAGTCATCGACGCATCATCTTCATATTTTTGTAAACACGCCCGGGCTTTCGTTATCATACATTTTGAACAATCCTTTATCCCGGGGTACGGAATCGCTTTTAACATAGCATTATTTAACTGCATGCACATATTTCTAGTCGGTAGTAAACAAACAGTATCTTCTGGTAAGTTCCTCAAACATTGTGCTATTTCCATTAACCTTCCTTCGTTGGAATGCGAGAGCAGAGGTATCAATTGGTTAGACAGTATATCTCTGTCTGATTGAGTTGTCACTCCTACTCTGATTTTTGGTGCAGTGCTAAGATTGTTATTATTTTAGGCTATTAAATTGTTAAACCAAGTATCAAATAAACTTAAAACCATTTAGAACTAAGTAGTAATGTAGAGATGGTTGATAATTAAATAACAATTTCACAAAAAAATCGTTATTTGCCACCGATTTTGCTGTAAAATGTACGATCACTGGTTATAAATCTGTTAATTTTCACAAATTGGAAACAGATGTCCCTCATTTTTAACCGACTTCAATTCCATTGAGGAAGGAGGTTCTGCATTCGGTTTGGTGTTTTTTTTTTATGTATGTTCACCGATTACTCCGAGACCCGTGGTCCGATTTGAGTAATATTTTTTTGTTTGATAGGATCTACATCCAAGGTGGTCCCATATTAATATGGTGCTGTTCTGATGATGGGATCCATGAGGAATTGAGGGAACTCCTCAATTTTTAAAGGCACATGTATGGTGATTTGGGTGTTTTCTTAAGCAACTCAAGCATTTTCTCACGAAAACCACCATTTCGATGCCGTGGACCTGATGATGATGATTGTTTTGATGTTAATGATGAAGATTTTTTTATGCCGGATGTTCAGCGATTACTCCGAGACCCGTGGTCCAATTTGAATAACTATTTTTTTTTAAAGGAACTACCTTGAAGATGGTCCCACATTTATCTGGTGCTGTTCTGATGATGGGATTCATGAGCAATTGAGGGAACTCCTCAATTTTTAAAGGCACGTGTATTTCGTGATTTGGGTGTTTTCTTAAGCTACTCAAGCATTTTCTCACGAAAACCACCAATTTGATGGAGTGGACCTGATGATGATGATTGTTTTGATTTTTGATGATAATGATGAAGATTTTTTAAATACAAATACAAATACAAATAATTTATTGAGAAAAGTATAGTACAGTGGTTGTTCTTACAGGCTAAGATTTTTTAACGACAGGTAGTTTACAAATGCCTGAACTAGGATTCCCTGTGTTTCAGGCAGCGAAGGACAAAATTAATTAATTAACTTTTAATTATTCACTTAATTATAAACTATAAGTAGTACACAATGAAAGTTTTATCACCTTAACAAAAAAAAATAGGTTCTTAAGTTTTAAATATCAAAGTATACAGTAGGTAATCATTTTAAGGCTATTAGTATGTGTTAAATAATTTTGCTTGTTAGACACTTATAATCCAGTACATCAAGCTGTTTACCGCATCAGCAGAAATCATAAACGGGGCCGAGGTTTGTTTATATTTAATTGATCGACAAAAATGTACGTGTGTATGTATATTACGTGATTTATGATAGAGGGATGTAAATGTAGGATGTTCAGCGATTGCTCCGAGACCCGTGGTCCGATTTGAATAATTCTTTTTTTGTTTGAAAGGAACTACCTCAAAGATGGTCCCACATTAATCTGGTCCTGTTCTGATGATGGAATCTATGAGCAACTGAGGGAACTCCTCAATTTTTAAAGGCACATGTATGTTGATTTGGGTGCTTTCTTAAGCAACTCGAGCATTCCCTCTTGAAAACCACCAATTTGATAGAGAGGACCTAATGATGAAGTCCACATATGATACGTGGACCTTTCCTCAGATAGAATGGGTGTATTATGAACTTTTTTATATATCTTTACCGATTATTCCGAGACTTTTTGTCCAATCTTGATAAATATAACCACTAAAAATGGAAAAATAAAAACTTTTTACAAAAAAAAGATAAACCGATTTCAAAAAGGATAAAATGAATCATTATATTATTTATATGCGTTACCAACTGATATGTTTGAAGTCGGTGCCAAGCCACAAATTACAAAACCGGTCAAATCAGCTTTAAGTGTGAACATCACAAAACATCGGTACTAATAATGCAAAGGTGAATGCGATTTCATGTGTTACATTTTCATGTCTAAACTACTAATCCTATTTTGATGAATAGCGACAACGATATATATATTCTGATACACGTCTGCTTTGTCAATAATCAGAAAAAGGCGGCAAATAGAAAAAAAATGTACACGCGTAAGATTGACCTTCCATATAAAATTTGAATATCGTGCCTTTTTACTGACACGGCGTGTGTACTGGGTACATGTGAGTATAGAAAAAATAAACTAGCAGTTGAATTCCTTTATACTTCGGATTAAACCTTAGATGAAGAAGGATAAATAATTCAAACCGAACCACGGACTTCGTTCGACATACGGATAGTCCCAACAATGTGTTAACAAACAAACATAGGACGCATGATTATACTTTCTGTACCTACTTGCCTTACAGTTAACGCATGGTCGAAATGAATGTATATCTACGTGCGATTCATACCGTATTAGATTAGTCATATAGTAAAAATAGCAATTCACTGAACACATCGCCTCGTTCGTATTAACTCTTCCAAATTTGGCTTGGCACCGACTTCAAACATATCAGTTGGTAACGCATATAAATAATATAATGATTCATTTTATCCTTTTTGAAGTCGGTTTATCTTTTTTTTGTAAAAAGTTTTTATTTAACCGGGTTCTCTATTCGACTGATTTCCGAAATACTCTAAAATTGAAATGCCGTATAACCCCTCAGCTGTGGGAACGCCTCTCAGGTGGTCATAAAAATGACGGGTAATCTGTGGCTCGACCTGCCAGGTTCGCTGCATACGCGTGTAGACTTTTTGTAATATAACCGTTAAACGTATATTTGCCTCGCTCTAACTTATTTCGTCGTGGAGTGAACGAAGCAAGACAGCTAGCAAGCGAACATTTGAATGTTCAACGGTGGAAATAGTCGTTAAATTTCGTCAGTCAAAAACAGTCACTTGGATGAGTGAGTTCTTACGTGTTTTAAGGTTATAATTGTTGATTTTTATGGTGAAACCTTTAGAAATCTGTGGAAATGTAAGTAAACTTTTGTTATTATTGAGTGTGGTTTTTGAGTAATATCGGTGTTAAAACTGTGAAGAAAACAACATGCTAAGTCATAGCCGGAACTTTCATGCTCGATTTCTTGTTGTTTTCTTATGTTTTACTATGTCTCATAACAATCATTATCTGACGTAGTTCGTATATGTTTTATTTAATACAATGAAATTAGTTTAAAATCTGTTTAAAGTGATAAATAGCTTACAAATTAAATAACGGTCGGCACATGACCTCTCGGGCTTCGCCACAGACTAGACGAAAACCTGCAAGGCTGTCGCCACAGACTGAACGAGAACCTGCGAGGCTGCCGCCACAGACGGCACAGTCATGTTACTAACGCACGTTTTCATAGCATGGACATGCCACTTACTAAGAAGCAGCTTTTAATAATGTAGATCAAAATCTCAAAGTATGTTTATAGATTTATGTCATATAATAATACAAATATTCTAAAAACAAATGTGTTTTTCTTCACTTATTTACAAATATCCCTTCAATTCACTCACCCATATCACTTTCACGATCTAGGTATGTCCATATTAATCAAACCAGAGATATGTGATTAGGTCTATATATATCTTGTTTTCAGATTAAGTTTTTTGGTGTTTTTTGTTAAATAGGAGCAAGTGCAGTTATTTTGTTTTAAAGTCTGTTTTATTAATATCCTGGGAAATTAAATTTCTTTGGAGCAAGGCTGCTGGTTGCTGAGATTTTTCAACATTTTGTGGGCAATCATTTTGCATGAATAAATAAATGCATTTTTTAAACATCTCTTACCTTATAACTACTACACCTGCAATAGTATTGCTTTGGCCACAGATAGTTCACAATGTTAATTTCTTGTTTATGTATAAATTTAATACCTAGGGTGTAGTAAAACTCCACAATGCATGTAATTCGAAACCCACTTACGTGCGCCATTTCTAGGACAGACATAATTTCAATAAAGTTTTCAAATGGTGTATTTTGTATATTTTATTAATAAGCCTTTTAGTTTATGATTTTTTTATGTGTATAACTACATTATGTACATAATTAAAGCAACAGATGAGCCTCAAAACCGTTTGTTTTTTAATTATTATCGAAAATAAGAGATAATTTTCGGTACCCTTATAATGAACCCAGCTGTACAGTTTTTTGATGCAAGTTTTACGGTGGTAATTTCAAGGTACTGTTAGATAATTTAATAAAGAGTAGAAAAAATACAAACTATAGACTGTATCATTGTAAATAAAGGAATTAATCGCAATTTTCCACCTGCATTTCGAACTGGAAACCCTGTCTGTGGGGCAGTAGTGCTCTCCCTTATGGGAATATAGTTCAGAGCTGGATACGGTTACCTTCTTTTAGTATGTTGTTGGGTACGACATCAGGACCCCAAAACTGCCGAGAGACGGGGACGTCGATGAATGTCTCCCGAGTAATGACGTCATAAAAATGGCTGCCGCTTCGTTGCGAAAAGTGTAAATTTCATCCAAACTGTGCATTGCACCTATACGCGTGTAGTATCAAATGAAAGAAGATTAAATGTGCTATATTGTTGTAATACATCATATACTACTGTATATTACAGTTTGACAGCTATAAACGAAAACCCAAAATCAGGCTAAAAAATAATTCGGATATTTGCATTTTACAACAAAATTATAAGTCCAACTTTAAAGCCGAGTACTACAATAACAAAACAGGCTAATTAAGCTATACATTGCTATAAAAAATATTAAAATCTGGTAATCATTGTGACAGCTATGTTAAAAAACATGTCGGCACTGCCGTGCTATTTCCTTAGAGTGAAAAAATATCAATTTTCACAATTTACAGAATATCCGCAGAAGCTTCGAGTATATTGTTGGTCAAATAATTTGGAGCCCCTAAATGTCGGAAAAATATCTCTATAGTGACTGAGGTCCAAATAATGACGTCATGAACGTGACCACTACCGAAATTTGTAAAACATAAATTAAAGCTATACCATGACACATACACACATGTGTGTAGCATCGATCGAAAGCTTATTGAATTTACTACAATACATACATACATTATTTGTGAAAATAATGTATAGTTTAGGAGTTGTTGACAAAATAAAAAAAATTTTTAGGAAAATAAAATGTATATGTTAATTCTGTGGCCAAAGAAAATACAATACACTAATGTTTTGTATAGCATTAAAAACACCAACTATTCAGCTTTAAAACACAATTTGAATTTATAAAATTTGATAAGAACTATAAAAGTTGTGCTTAGAACTCTAAAGCACACTAACTATTTTACCTACAATGCACTCATACTATGAGAAGCTTGGGCCTAATTATTGACTAGTTTTTTCTAAATTTTGTAAGGATTTAGGGTTCCTTGTCGTTAAAGTAAATAAAAAAACCGGCCAAGTGCGAGTTGGGCTCGCGCTCCGAGGGTTCCATATACATCACACAATTTTAACAATTTGTATTTTTAAGACCAACTTACGCTTGACCGCAGACTTTTTAGTGTTTTTTTCTTTAATGTACAGGTAAAAAACTATATTAAGTTTTTTTTTCTAAAATGTAGTTTCTTCGGTTTCCGAGAGACGGAGGGGAATGGTCAATTTTCGCCTTTATTCTTGAATAACTTCAAAACTATTAAAACTAAAATTATAAACACATCAAACCCTTTCATTTGATATATAACAAGGTATAGTTTGTAAGTAATTTAAGAAATAAGGCGAAAATTTTCCATTGCTCTCCGCCCCCCGGAAACCGACGAACCTACATTTTAGAAAAAAATACGTAATATAGTTCTTTACCTGTACATTACAGAAAAAAACACTAATAAGTCTGCGGTCAAGCGTAAGTTGATCTTAAAAATACAAATTGTTAAAATTGTGTGATGTATATGGAACCCTCGGAGCGCGAGTCAACTCGCACTTGGCCGATTTTTTTATTTACTTCAATGACAAGGAACCCTAAATCCTTAAAAAAATTATAAAAAACTAGTCAATAATTAGGCCCAAGCTTTTCATAGTATGAGTGCATTGTAGGTAAAATAGTTAGTGTGCTTTAGAGTTGTAAGCACAACTTTTATAGTTCTTATCAAATTTTATAAATTCAAACTGTGTTTTAAAGCTGAATAGTTAGTGTTTTTAATGCTATACAAAACATTAGTTTATTGTATTTTCTTTGGCCATAGAATTAACATATACATTTTATTTTCCTAAAATTTTCTTTATTTTGTCAACAACTCCTAAACTATACATTATTTTCACAAATAATGTATGTATGTATTGTAGTAAATTTAATAAGCTTTCGATCGATGCTACACACATGTGTGTATGTGTCATGGCATAGCTTTAATTTATGTTTTACAAATTTCGGTAGCGGTCACGTTCATGACTTCATTATTTGGACCTCAGTCACTATAGAGATATTTTTCCGACATTTAGGGGCTCCAAATTATTTGACCAACAATATACTCGAAGCTTCTGCGGATATTCTGTAAATTGTGAAAATTGATATTTTTTCACTCTAAGGAAATAGCTCGGCAGTGCCGACATGTTTTTTAACATAGCTGCCACTATCATTACCAGATTTTAATATTTTTTATAGCAATGTATAGCTTAACTAGACTGTTTTGTTATTGTAGTACACTGCTTTAAAGTTTAACTTATAATTTTGTTGTAAAATGCAAATATCCGAATTATTTTTTAGCCTGATTTTGGGTTTTCGTTTATAGCTGTCAAACTGTAATATACAGTAGTATATAATGTATTACAACAATATAGCACATTTAATCTTCTTTCGTTTGATACTACACACGTATAGGTGCAATGCACAGTTTGGATGAAATTTAAACTTTTCGCAACAAAGCGGCAGCCATTTTGATGACGTCATTACACGGGAGACAGTCATCGACGTCCCCGTCTCTCGGCAGTTTTGGGGTCCTAGTGTCGTGCCCAACAACATACTAAAAGTTGGTAACCGTATCCAGATCTGAACTATCACTTAGGCCCTCTCCCATAATGGAGGGGACTACAGACCCCGCAGGCTGCCACAGATGGGGGAGAGCGGCCATTATCATCTCCCACAGCTGAGGGGATAAAGATAGAGATACAGATACGAAGATACAGATACGAATTATGACCACCAAAGCGTTCTGACTGTATATAGTTTCCGTACATTGTGCATTGTTATGTTATGGACCATCGTTTGTCTCTGTCTCTCGTGCTCTGGAAGAGTGCCCAAGAGCCGTCAACTTCTGAAATATTTCCTATGATGCTTAACTGCATTGGTTGAATATCATGGTATTCTTCATGAAACAGATGTTTATATCTTATTCCTGATAAAAAGAAAGAGGGCCATTTACTAATAAATATTCAGTGGAGAATCACTGTTTTTCTAGCAGTGTAATACATTTTGTCAGGTATATTGGACGCCCTGGTCCGTATACCGAAACAGCAGGGCTTGGGTGCTTTCTGGCGCGGGAATCTTGCCAATGTCATCCGATACTTCCCGACGCAGGCCCTCAACTTCGCTTTCAAGGACAAGTATGTTGCTTTGCTATATTACTTTCTCGTTTCTTCATATTAATACCACATGTAGATAGTTTACGTTTAATTAAGCATATGAGACGTTTTCCAGTCAAAATTCCTACATAATTATCAGTTTTTAATACAGTTTACTTCTAAACGGAACACTAAGGGCAAAAGATCGCGCGGTCGTTCAACAACCAGACGGGCCGATCAAGTGAAAGATTCGTCGCCTGCGCAATTCTACACGGTCGTAAGAGACGCGCTAGACAGAAACCGGTGGAGGCAGATCATCCGCTCCAGATGCAACCCTGATGCTGACCACGATCCTCAGACATGAGGGAACGACCTAAGAGAGAGAGAGACTTCTAAATGTTTTGTATGGCAGCAACGCCTTATTGAAACCTGATATTGATGTACCTTTGACTTAAAACGTCACATACATATGTTATAATATAATATAAACAGTGATCGTAGATTTTCCAGCATTTTTGGTGCAGTGCTAAGATTGTTATTATTTTAGGCTATTAATTTGTTAAACCAAGTATCAAATAAACTTAAAACCATTTAGAACTAAGTAGTAATGTAGAGATGGTTGATAATTAAATAACAATTTCACAAAAAAATCGTTATTTGCCACCGGTTTTGCTGTAAAATGTACGATCACTGGTTATAAATCTGTTAATTTTCACAAATTGGAAACAGATGTCCCTCATTTTTTAACCGGGTTCTCTATTCGACTGATTTTTTTTTATTATCATTCTTTTGTATGTATATTACTCGATATCTCCGTGAATCGTGAACCGATTTTCAATTTTTTTCAATCGAACGGTCTCAACCCCGAGGTGGTCCCGTTGGCACCAAGTATGGTTGGCTCTGATGATGGGATCCTGGAGAAATCGAGGGAACTCTTCAACTATTATAGGCACACCTACAGTGATTTCACTATTTTTACAGCAACTCGGCCACTTCCTCTTGGAATAGCGGATCCTAAGTCGGTTCTTTATTTGTTTAAAATTATTTAATCCTTAAAAGCTAATTTATCATTCGAATTGGACATATGTTTCCAAATCTTGTTCCATAGAGTGCGTTCAATAGGCCATGTAACTACACAGAGCAGGCTACCGCCAGCCGACATCATACCGTTGGACCATTATTGCCCCAGGACGAGCACGTGTGTCATTCATTCGAGCAAGAATAGGGAATATTACGCAAAACGGCGCGTAGGGCCATTACGTAGGGCGCGGCACTAGCACAAACAGAGGGCCTACCGCGAAACACTAAAATAAAAATTTCCTTACCTGGTTCTCTGCCGAGCGATAGAGAGGCAGATGTCAAAATTTCGATTCTCTCGTTTCACTATAGGCCCTCTGTAAACAAACCGCCTTGGAGCACAAATGACATATTTATTCGTTATAAATCCATGAAAACTTGTATAAAAAACTGTTTAAGGCCTAGTATGTATTAAGAACTCTATGGTTTACTGATGTGCTAGTGCTGCACTCTGTCGGCAGAACATTGCAGTAATATCCCTTATTATGTCCTTCTCCGTATCAAAAATATGTTGTTGCACATTATACAGGGTGTCCCAGAAATCGAAGTCAAGCCGTGAATGGATGATAGACCAAGTTATAACAGTTATCAGAAAAATACAAAAAATAATCTATGATATGTTCTTCAAAAATTATGGTCACTTTAAAAATTTACTAGAATATGTACTGATTTAAACTCAAGATTTTCACTCATTATTTTGACAAAACACGGGACTTAATCGCGTACACTTACTTTTAATTTTCCTGACGTTTCGAGCGTGTCATAACGCTCGTGGTCGCAGGCAGACTGGCGAGGAATCGTATCAGTATCTCCTAGCCGCGCGGGTTTTTCGAACTACCCGCACTTGGTCTTGATTATTCACATTTACGCTAGGGTTGTCACTTTGCCTACACACGACACTCACAACATCCGATGGTTTGGAAATGCACGTATTTCGACGCTTACATTTGCTGATCACTGGATTCCACGAAGAAGAAATCCCCTGTCCCTCGTTCTGGTTGAAGTTTTTATACTTTCTAATTTCAATTGCTTCTCGTAGTTTCCTGCTATAACGACGAGGTTCCGTGGAGAGCACTAGGATTATGGAGCTCAATCCAGTGGTTTGGTCCAGATCTGGACCAAACCACTGGATTGAGCTCCATTTTTTTTGTATTTTTCTGATAACTGTTATGGAACAAAATATCAGAGTCAATCCTCAAAAATTCTGGAACCTTATCAGTAGTTTAAAATGTAAAGGGGGATTTGAAGCTACCGTTTCCTACAAAGGCGAAGAGTGTAAAGGAGCAGATGCTGCGCTCGCTTTCTCTAATTTTTTCTCTAGTGTCTTCCTACCAGATATTCCTTTATTAGATCCTGACCAAGCTATGAAAAATGACACCTCTTTTTCTGGTAATCGAATAGATATTAACAACATATCGTTGGATGACATAAACGTTGCAATCAACAAACTTAGGCCCAAAAGTGCTATTGGCCCTGATAACGTGCCTCCATACATCATCAAAGCTGGCAAATAATTTTTAATTTACCCTATTTACTACATTTTTAAACTCATTATAACAAACAGTAAATATCCAACCCTTTGGAAACTATCTCGTGTGAAACCTATACCAAAAACTAAAGACTCTTCTAAAGCCGAAAATTACCGTCCTATAGCAATTCTGTCTTGCTTATCCAAAGTATTCGAATCAATCCTACACCGGAAAATATATGCCCAAATTAACCCATATCTTTCCGATTGTCAACACGGTTTTCGTAAGAAACGGTCAGTAAACAGCAATCTTTTATCACTAACAGATACTATTTCCCATCATCTTGATCAAGCATCACAAGTGGATGTCATATATTTTGATTTTCAAAAAGCTTTTGATCGTGTCGACAACGATATTTTATTGCAAAAACTCACAGCTGTTGGCTTCACTCCTAAACTCTTACGGTTATTTGCTGACTACTTTAAAGATCGGCAACAGTTTGTGCGACACGGCTGTTACGTATCTCCTCCATACCATACCCGTTCAGGAGTAAGCCAAGGCTCCATTCTTGGCCCACTTCTCTTCATTTTGATGATCAACGATCTTGAAAAAGTTTTACATCACTCACGCTGCCTACTTTACGCCGACGATTTGAAACTCATTCGTTGCATAAACAACCACATTGACTGTAACTTATTACAAGAAGATATCAACGCTCTTCTCCGTTGGAGCAAAGACAACAAACTATTATTTAATCCATTAAAATGCAGTGTTATGACTTTTAGTCGCTCTCTATCTCCGCTTCACAAGGTCTACCTCCTAGACCAGAATCCACTCGCCCGTGTAAGCTCAATTAAAGACCTCGGCGTCGTTTTTGACCCTAAACTTACGTTTAATCAGCATATAACGTATCTGGCTTCGGATTGCTACAAAAGACTGGGTTTCATAATCCGTAACGCTAAAAACTTCAACGATCCGAAAGTATTGATATTACTATACACAGCTCTTGTTAGAAGTAAGATCGAATCAGCCTCTTTAATCTGGAATCCGCATGAAAAATTATATACCTTACTTTTAGAGAAAGTTCAAAAAGCTTTTCTCCGCTTTTTATTTAAAAAAACATACGGATACTATCCTTTTCTCTACCCCACTAAATACTTAATGGGCATGTTAAGTTTCAACTCCCTAGAGACGAGACGTACTTTCGACCTAATTTCTAATACATGTAAAATTTTAAAAGGAGAATCAGATTGCTCTGACTTGGTGAATAGGACTTGCAGTTTATTCGTTCCTGACAAGTACTTACGTTGTCGCAACCATCGCCTGCTCGCGGAGGACGCGGCTCGGACGGTAGCACACCAATACTCGCCGATATTCCGCGCACGCGCATTACTTAATAAATTCTTAAACTTTGCACCAGACTGCGACTTGTTTGCGGACAAACGCACAAAGTTGAATGTTTGTATGTTACGTTTCTATGAAGCTGTGTCTAATTAATTTAATTTACTGTTTAATTTATTTGATTCCTATTTCATTTAATGTTTAACTATACAGCGCAATGGCGCTTAGCTGTAAGGCTGTATTGTATTTAACTAAATAAATAAATAAATAAATAAACTTGGTCTATCATCCATTCACGGATTGACGTCGATTTCTGGGACACCCTGTATATGATATAAAAATTTGTATTTAGAGCAAAGTTCGTACCTACACATCGACGAGTATGTATCATACGTTATTTTAGTCTAGTTTTTCGACCACTTGTTAGTATGCAATCCACCAGTGACAGTGCAATATTATGAATATTATGATAAACTACAGCTGATCTAATGATGGAGACTGAACTGAATGACTGATAATGAAGGTGGCTAAATGCAAACTTGAATGATTTACGTACTAGAATTGTTTCGGTGATAAGCAGAAGACTTTACAAACATAAGAACAGTGGTGATAAAAACTTGTTTTGAAACTAGGTATTTAAAAATCTGTACCATTTCGAAAAGTCTGAAATGATCATTGTGTTTGTTCTATAAGATCTCAAACATGTCTCTAATGTACAGGTACAAGAACCTCTTTTTGGCCGGCATCGATAAGAACAAGCAATTCTGGAGACATTTTGTGGGAAACCTAGCTTCGGGAGGGGCCGCAGGCGCAACCTCTCTTTGTTTCGTCTACCCTCTGGATTACGCTAGAACTAGGTTCGTACAACTTACGCCTTGGCTTCATACACTGCCATAAAGATGCATACTTTGAGGATGCATTGCCTCATCTTTCCAAACAAAAGTCTGCCAAAATCTGAGGGGGGCGTGGTAGAACACATGTGGCATTTTCAAGTCAAAGGTATATCATTGTCGTTTGTTAATAAAGTTTATTTCTATGTGATTTTTTATTAGACAGGGTACAAAATTTCAAAATCGCTCTCCTTTTCGATGCGACAGGCAAACGATATTACTTTTGGGCAACCGGGCTTTTTACCTGGTTTAGACTTAGCTGTATCCGAATTGCCGGTTGCCTTCAAAGAAAATTTGACCGGAAGTGAGATATTCAAGATGGCGGCCAAAAAAAATACCCATTTTTTACTGTTTCTTAAATAAATCGTAAACCGTGACGCCTACCAAAAAATGTTCTTCTACTTTAGTAATCCACATAAAATTTTCTATTAAAAAGGTTCTATACAGTTTTTTGCTGGGATCAAAGTTTAATGAGATATCGAGGGTATAAGACAGCCATTAAACATATAGACTAATTAGCTTTTTCCCGCGACTTTGTCTGCGTGGGATTAACATTCGCCATAATAAATTTATGAAACACCTTAGTGAAATCTTATAGCAAATATAAATTTAACGTATATACTTTTTTACGTCTACAGTGAGCAACAATTGCATACAAAGTTTCACCCCTCTTTTCACCCCTTCAAAAGATGATTTCAGGGATAAAAACTATTTTATGTCCTTTTCCATAACTCAAACTATCATCATACCAAATTTCATCTAAATCGGTTCAGCGGTTTAAGCGTGAAGAGGTAACAGACACACTTTCGCATTTATAATATTAGTATGAAAAAATTGTGCGCATTGAGAAAAAGTTTTAAATTTTTGACCATGGATAGAGTGCCCCACGATGAATATTTTTTACTGTTGGAGGTCCGTAAAATTTTTGGACGTTCACGTCAAAATCCCCTCTGATGTGATTTGAGAGTTTTCCCTCTTCGCAGAACTTTTTTTAAATATAGATTTATATTTTTTTTTCTATCAAAAATGAATTGTGCATGTCTGTTTTATACGGAAATGATACCACACAACCCCTAGCAGCCTCAACCAGAGTATTTAAAATATAATTTATCTTTAAACAGTTAGTGTGTCTGTTACCTCTTCACGCTTAAACCGCTGAACCGATTTAGATTAAATTTGGCATGATGATAGTTTGAGTTATGGAAAAGGACATGAAATAGTTTTTATCTCAGAAATCATCTTTTGAAGGGGTGAAAATGGGGGTGAAACTTTGTATGGAATTGTTGCTCACTGTAGACGTAAAAAAGTATGTACGTTAAATTTATATTTGCTATAAGATTTCACTAAGGTGTTTCATAAATGTATTATAGCGAATGTTAATCCCACGCAGACAAAGTCGCGGGAAAAGGGTAATTAGTCTATATTTTTAAGGTCTATCTTATACCCTCGATATCTCATTAAACTTTGATCCCAGCAAAAAACTGTATAGAACCTTTTTTATAGAGAATTTTATGTGAATTATTTAAGTAAAAGAACATTTTTTGGTAGGGGTCACGGTTTACGAGTTATTTAAGAAAAAGTAAAAAATGGGTAATTTATTTGGCCGCCATCTTGAATATCTCACTTCCGGACAAATTTTCTTTGAAGGCAACCGGCGATTCGGATACAGCAGGGTCTAAATCAGGTAAAAAGCCCGATTGCCCAAAAGTAATATCGTTTGCTTCTCGACATGGATTTTTTGAAAAATGGAACTAGACTATATGGCAGCAACGCCTTAATTGATAACCGACAATGATGTAGGTACCTTTGACTTCAAAATATCACGCATATTTGACATATTGTTTTTATAACATGATACTAAATGGAGCAACAGATAAGTAGTCGACTTTTACATATGTTAAAATATGGTTAATGGTTGTTGTGGTTGGTGGTGGTATGAAGTTCTTGTCAAACATAAAAGGTTCATTTTTGCTAGTATTTTCAAACAAATTATAGAAGACAGCAATTCTTTTTCACGGAGTTCTTTACTCACTGAAAACGATGAACGAAATGCGTGTAATGGATTTTTGAAACAGGTGTTTATAGACGTAAGTCATTGAGTTATAATATAATAGAGGCGCAGACACAAACAAGATTTTCCGAAAATATAGCACAAAAAAATGTGTAGCCGGCCAGTGCGAATTATTTAACATCGTTAAGGTTGTATTACAAATTAGAAGAAAGATATGATAAAATGTCACCTGTCATTCATCTGGCGTTCAAAAATCACATGTCACATAAGAGCAATGGAGTCGCTCTTGGATCAATTACTTTATTATGTATACTTAATTTGTTTATTATGTATACTTAATTGTGACCCCCTAACCTTTTTAATTCTTTTTGGGGTTCTGTAGACAACTAGGGACATAGTTCCAACAGGTTGAGTTTTAAACCGTTTTTGGTGTATTGTGTATTGTGACGGGCCGGCAAATACGGAACCCAACATTGAGGAGGGCCCGACATGCTCTCGGACGGATTTTCTACCTAAGTTTGTGAGGCGAATGTTAAAAGTTGTAGGCAAACGTCAGGTACCCAGATCGGTTGCCTGATTCGACTCCAGAATGGAATGAAAACTGCACACGGTCGGTTATGTTTACTTGTTTGCGTTCTGACCTAACGTATTCCTGACGGTGTAAACCGTACGGGCACAATGGGTGGCGGGTGAGGGTTATTGAGTTTTTCGGCCGCCGAGCGAGCAGAAAGGGAAGCAGGCATGCGGCCCATGCGGGGGCGAAGTACATGCTCAAGACAAATTTAGAATCAAAAGAAACACAATAGCTCGGTAAACATAGTATTTCATGCTTTCTTTTTAAATCTTTAATTCAAAAATTGACAGATCACACTTTGAAATAATGAAAAAATAATAAACGAAAATATTTACATAATTGCTTTCTTGGGATTAGATATGAGGATATTACGGTATCATTTGAGGTATATTTTACAAAAACCGGCTAAAGTTCGTGTCGGACCACGCATAACAGAGAGTTATTTAAAAAAAATCACAAGTTATATCACAAGGTCGTATCTGCCTATGTACGTAGTTTTTTGGAGATCACTCAAAAACTCCTTAACCGATAATGTTCAAATAATTTTTTTTGCAATTTCACTAGTGGCGCCTTGTGTTAAAATACACCTTGTGTTAAAATGTTATAAGGATACGTCTCAAAATGTCTGTGGCATACTTACGGAAGGACGGACGGACGGACAGACGGACATGACGAAACTATAAGGGTTCCGTTTTTGCCAATTTAGCCACGGAACCATAAAAAATGATTCAACATTATAAAATATAATATAATAATAAAATTTACTAAATAAGTTTTAATAATTTTCTGAGTTTCGTAATTTTAAAAAAACAACAACTACTCCACTAGCCTTATGCCTCAATGCTGTCAGTTCGGTTTAAATTTACGAAACCTTTACTTCCTATCGCCGATTGTGCCTATAGTTCGTTGACCTTCATGCTGTAGCATTTAAGCTAAATCCCTAGTCTCACTTACACTGGTAATATTTTAACGAAACGTTTGTTAGTCCTTTGTAAATATACTCGTCGGAACGATCGGGCTTCGCTCGGCTCGGGCTCGGCTCTCTTCGGCAAAATTAGTGGCGTTGCACCGGCTTTAAGGTTAAGGTTAAGGTTAAGGTTAACGCGGGCTGTTTTCCGCAACTCGACGTCCATATATTGCGCCTATTTTGCGTGCCGGGTGGCCTCATTCGTGCCATCCCAGTTCCTCCAGGAAGCCTAGCAGACCCTTTATGTTGCCGACGACTTCCAGGAGTGCCCTTGGCGAACCAAGATGTTTCGCCCGGTAATCTGCCACCCCCGGACATGTGATGATGACGTGGGCGGCTGTTTCGTCCTCTTCCATGCAGGCCCTGCAGAGGGGACTGTCAGTGACACCTAAAGTGAAAAGATGTTTGTTTAGAAGGGCATGACCAGTTAGTGCTCCGGTTATTAGCCTGAGCTGCGGCCTCTTGAGCTGTTTGAGCTTCCGAGACAATCCGGGGTTGATTGTCGGGAGGGCCTCCTTGGCTTGCCTGCATGTACCTAGGTTAGTCCAAAATTGTTGGTGTTCTACCTTGGTGTTGTGACGTAGTGTTCTCCGCAGCCATGCAGCAGGTAGAGGTATTATGGGTTCGGGACCTACCACTTTCGTCTCTGAGCCGCCTCTTGCCAGAGCGTCAGCTGCGTCGTTGCCACGTGAGTTGCTGTGCCCTTTGATCCACTGCAGGGTTATACTATTGGTGGTACATACCTCTGTTAGGATTTTGTGGCATTCGTATATGAGACCTGAGGTTATTTTGTGACTCTGCAGGGCTTGTAGAACCGATCGACTGTCGGAGAGTATACGGATGGGGTAATCCGTTACCTTCCTAGAGGCGATTGCGTGAGCGGCCATTATTATGCCCATACACTCTGCCTGGAAGACCGTATTGTGGGCTCCTAATGGTGTTGAGATGTGTATGTTTAGGTCCTCAGAGAAAACTCCCGAGCCAGTACCTGACCTTGTTTTCGATCCGTCTGTGAAGATCCTCAGCTCCCTGGGGTTGAGGCCTTCATATGGATCCTCGTACAGCTGGATCTTGTACTTCTTGTCGAAGACGAATTGCCTAGGTATCGCGTCAATTGCCGCCTCTAGGAGCGGTTCCTTACTTACGGCCTCATAGAGGATTTCGGTATGCGGTGTCCTAGGCGTCTTCCAGAGATTCAGCTTCTTTAGCCGGACCGCCGCAGCCATGGCCTCTTGTTTGACGAAAAGATGCAGCGGCGGGAGGCCCAGTATAGCTTCCAGGGCTGCAGTCGGTGTTGTCCTCATGCAGCCCGTAGTTGCCATGCAGGCCAATCTCTGTAGTCGTTGTAGTTTGGCTTCGACCGTAGATAGCTTGGTGCGTGGCCACCATACTATCGCGCCGTAGCATATAATAGGTCGAATTACTGCCTGGTAAAGCCATAGAGTGATCTTGGGGTTCAGTCCCCAAGTCTTACCTACCATTCTACGACATTGCCAGAAGGCGACCGTTGCTTTTTCGATTTTGTTGTTTAGATGAGTGCTCCAGTTCAATCTGCAGTCGAGTATTACCCCTAGATACTTTACCTCAGATGACAGTTGGAGCTCAGTGTTGAACAGTTTTGGGAGGCGGTAGTTTCCCAAAGCCCGTTTGTTGGTGAACATTACCATTTCGGTCTTCCTTGGGTTGACCGATAGTTCGTTGTCGCGGCACCAGTGTTCCACTATCGCGAGTGCCGAGCGTGTGACGTCGCATACTGTACCTGCATGCATACCGCTTGTCAGTATCACTATGTCATCAGCGTAACCGATTGTGTAGTAGTGATTGTTATTCAGGTTGGTGATCAAGTCGTTTACCACCAGATTCCATAACAGTGGCGATAGGACGCCCCCCTGGGGGCAGCCTTTAGCTACTAACGCTTGTTTGGTTTTGTCTGTGCCGAGTCTGATGATCCTCTGGCTCAGCATCTTGTTTATCCATTCGATTATAACTGCGTCCACACCGTGTCTTACCAGTGCTGCAGTTATACTTGTGAATTTAGTCTTGTCGAAGGCTCCCTCTATGTCTATGAAGGTGCCTAGGCACATAGTCTTGTTCTTGATTGCTACTTCAATTTTGGTCGTAACCGCATGAAGTGCTGAGTCTGTAGACTTACCTGGGCTGTAGGCATGTTGGTTCGGATGCAGAGGTACCTGGATTAGTACCGTTTCCCTCAGGTGTCTTTCACATAACCTCTCCAGCGTCTTGAGTAGGAAGGAGGTTAGACTTATTGGCCTGAAGGATTTGGGGTCCGTGTAATCACTTTTACCTGGTTTTGGTATGAAGATCACTTTGACATCTCTCCATCGTCTCGGTACATATTTATGCGCCAGACAGGCATCCAGGACGGAGGTTAGCCCCTGAGTGAGTATCTCCCCGCCCCATTTCAGTAGGGCTGGGAACACTCCATCCGGTCCTGGTGATTTGAATGAGTCAAAGCTGTTGATTGCCCATTGTGTTCTTGGTGGGCTGATTACCTTATTGGCCAGCTGCCATTCCTCTTCTGTTGGCTTGACTGCTTCGGGCGGCCACCCAGCTGGGCTAGATATCTCACAGCCTGGGAAGTGTGTCTGTACCAGAGCACATTCGGCCTCCTCCGGTGAGGTGGTGAGTGAGTCGTCTGGTTTCCGTATGGACCCCAGGGATACGGCTGAGTTGTTGGAGAGAACTTTCCTTACCCTGTTGGCCTGCGCTGTTGACTCTATGTTGGTACAGCACCGGCTTTTACTGTGCCACATTTGGAGTGCTGATTTCTTATCTAGTATATATAAAATCATTGACGTAAGTACATGATTTTACGAGAGACGTAAGTCAAAATGTATGCATGTATGTATGTCAAAATGTTTCTTGACGCTGTCATGCCGAGTATGCCGATGCCGTCAACCGGATATCAAGGAATTATTCATGTACTTAAATATATTCGAAATGGAGATAGACTAATTATTTATTGTGATTTTGTGATTGACCCTAATGCAAATTTCCTTCCACCATGCCCATCATCTCGAATTTCTATATTTCTTGTGCGATCATGTTGAAAATCAATGTTTGGATATCCGCAAAGATCCTTAACACGAATCGAAAGTCAAATTTGTGAAAAATGCCCACCATCTTGTTGAAGTTGTTTGTTGTTGATTCGATCATGTTGAAAATCGATATCTGAGGATCCGAGAGCGGCGGCCATTTTTTGCCAACTCCAGATTCTCATTAGTGTTTGTTACAATTTTGACGTTAGATTTGTATTAAGTGGCTTTGAAAATCCTTAGATATCGATTTCCAAAGTGGTGAAACTGAAAGATAAGCAAAAATATGATTATTACATAATTTCAAGATGGCACCCACTTTATCCAATTTTAACTCTGGATCAAAATTATTAGGTATATTTTTTTAGTGTGAAATCACAGATACAATAAATGAATAAAACAACTTTTACAACCCTGACATGAAACGAGTAGTCTATGAAGTTAGTCTGTTACAAATCGCTACAGTATCGTGCCTCTTCGCCGAAAATTGTATTGCCAAATTTCACTTGCCAACCAACTTGTCGCAGATGTTTCATTAGGCTGAATAACTTTTACCAAATAATTATTTCGCAACCATTTCATTTCTCAACCCCATATAGTTGGGAAATGAAAATTACCTACTAGGTTGAGAAGAGAAAAAGAGAGGGAGGCCTTTGCCCAGCAGTAGGACACTACAGACAGGCTAATAAATAAATAATAGGTTGGGTTAAGGCGAACTGGAGACGCCGCAGGTCACGGCAGAAGATAATGGAGCGGTTGTGCTAAGGCTACGAGCCAAAAACACGGCACCCAGGCTGGACGGAATCCCGGGTCGAGCCTGGATCATCGGCATCGCCATGGATGCCTTGGAGCCGTGCTTGAGGAAACTTTACAGCGCATGTCTGGAACAGGGGCACTTTCCCGACTGGTGGAATATCGGTCGGCTGGTACTGCTGAAGAAAGAGGGCCGTCCTGCGGACTCACCGTCGGCATACCGGCCCATAGTGTTGCTTGATGAGGTCGGCAAGCTCTTTTAGCGGATCATTTCAAACCGCCTCATCAAACACTTAACGACGAGAGGGCCGGAGCTGTCGGATTGCCAATACGGATTCCGCAGTGGTCGTTCAACAGTCCACGCAATCTTGATGGTAAAAGACACAGTAGCGGAGGCGGTGTCCCAGGGTGAAGTCGTTTTGGCAGTGTCCCCGGACATTGTCAACGCATTCAACATTCTCCCCTGGAACTGCATACACGACGCTCTACTGTACCACTAAGTCCCCCATCATCTCAGCCGAATAGTGAAGGCCTACCTGCTGCGGCGGTTCGTGGCCTTCCCCGGGCAGAATGAGTAGGGTCGTCGGAAGACGGTGTGCGGCGTTCCGCAGGGGTCGGTGTTGGGGCCACTCCTGTGGAATGTTGGATGACTGGGTTCTACGAGGAGTCAACCTGGTGTGCTACGCGGACGACACCCTTGTGACGGCGCGAGGAGCCACTTTCCGTGAGGCCGCCATTCTTGCTATAGCAGCCGTCGCCGCATGTGGTGGGTAAGATAAGGAGGTTAGGTCTGGAGGTCGCCCTAAACAAAACAGAGGCCGTCTGATTCCACGGTCCGAGACGGACGCCCCCGGCTGGGGCTCACCTAATTGTGGGCGGTATTCGAATTGCCGTCCAAAAAACGATGCGGTACCTGGGCATCACGCTCGACAGTCGGTGGAACTTTCAGGCCCACTTTGAGAGGCTGAAACCGAAGTTGCTAATTGCGGCTGCTGCGCTTGGGCGCCTGCTCCCGAACCTCGGGGGGCCAAAAGCGTCGTGCCGGCGGCTATATGTAGGAGTCGTACGATCCATAGCCCTGTACGGAGCCCCAGTGTGGGCCAATCACCTTAACCCTTTTATAAGGCAGAGACGATTTGGAAACCACTTAGTTAATTCTCCATCGTAAATTGCAATATTTGCAATAAATGAACTATTCTAATATAGTGGCTGGAAAGGCAACACGGGGCCTTGACTTTCCGACTGGTGCAGATTCTCTCGGGGCAATGCGGTGAGGCCGTGGACACGGCGCAGCACACGCTGGAGGCATGCCCTGTAGATAGGGATGACCTGATCGCCACTGTGGGGCCAGATCTGTCGCTGCCGGCAGTGGTCAAGTCAATGGTGGACAGCGACAAGTCGTGGCAAGCGGTCAAGGTTTTCTGCGAAAACGTCCTTCAGCAGAAAGAAATGGCGGAACCGGCTAGGGACATTGACCCAACGGCCGATCAGCGGCGCCGCAAGCGCACAGGACGCAGACGGAACGCGCACGATCGCCGTCTGCCTCCATAGGTTGACCTCGGGATGGCAGGCACGGGGACGCCTGCCATCCATCGCACTCGAGGTCCCTGGGAGGTGGCTACGCACGCAGCGCGGCCAAACGGAGGAACGAGACCGACCAGGCCTCACAAGATGGAGTTCACCACCAGCACTGTCCAATGGACAGATCCATTGGACAGTGCTGGTGGTGCTGTAGATGTAAAGCGCGAGCGTTCCTGCAGCCCATCGCCAAAGCAAAGAGGAGGCAACTCGAGGGGTTTTTAGTGGGTAAACCGCGGGCATCATTATAGACGGGAGCCCACATAACCGCTGGGGTCCGTCCCTGCACCCCAGTGGTATGCGTAATGCATTTTCCCCTCCTTATATTATATTATGTAAAGTTGGGAAATGAAATTTGGCCCAATGAAACTTCTGCGAAAAGTTATTTAGCAAGTAAAATTCGGCAATACAATTTTCGGCGAAAAGGCAGAGAACCAAATAGCTAGACTTAATGCCTAGAGCGCTCCTTGTTTGAGCTCTTAACGCTTGACTCAGGCCTTCAAGGTTTGGGGGGCGTGAGCTTTCAATAGACCCAAGCTCTTGAAGCTTGAGCTCTTTATGAAGCCAGAGTCTTAAAGACTTACTCTTGAGCTTGAGAGCTTATAAAAAGCTCGAGTCGTTAAGGTTCTGAACCGTTTTTGAACTCAAACCTTTACCGAGTCTTCAAAGCTTGAACCTTCAAGGTTTGCGAGTCTATAAGGTTCAAAAGCCTTTAAGACTAGGCTTCTAATAACACTAAACCTAACACAGCAAGCAATTGCATTGATTTATGAATATAATCTCTTTTTCTTTTTCGCTTTGCCTGTATCGAATTAAATATGATCAATGTTTCAATCAACCACTTTTTGTTTGAAAAGTGTAGTTTCGTATTATAAATTATTGTATTTTTTTTAAGTTCATATATTGTAAATACACTATTTAATTTTAGTACTTACTGCATGACTTAAAATACTAATGTTAGCTGTGGTTACCTATAATTAGATAAACATCTACCTGTTATATAACTTAAGCTATGAATTAATCTAAGCATGATGTATTATCTGTTGGTGATCCGAAAAAAAAAACACAATCAAGTAACCTTTTGATTTACCGCTAGGTTAGGAGCGGACATAGGGAAAGGGAAGGATAAGGAGTTCAACGGCATCATAGATTGTTTAACGAAGACCGTAAAATCTGACGGACCACTGGGGCTGTACCGAGGATTCATAGTATCAGTCCAGGGCATCATTATATACAGGTACTTAGAGTTTCTTCTTTTGGTATTGTAAAGATAGAATATTATTTTCTTGTTACACGGTTTGGGTCACCATCTCCCAGTCCGTACTCAACACACGAAACTCTTTGTAAGTTTGGACTTGACAGATAATATTCATCCATTTGATATCCTACATTAACGTAAAGGAAATAAATTCCATGTTTAAAACACGGCACCAAATGGTGTGATGCTTGTAAAGTTGACTTTATGATTATGACAACAAAATGGAGATTCAAGTGTATAAAACTCATCTGTCAATCGCAAACTGACTTTAAAGCAGGTGTACACGGCACGGCGTCAAATAAATTTAGTGCCACCACCTTAGGGCGTCTTCCAGGTTAAGACCTAAAAAGTCCTTTTCATAATTAAATTCCATCAAATCTACCAAGAAATGTCACTGTCACAATGACATCTGTCAACGTCAGTATGACGAATCAGATGTCACCAACCTTTTTGTGATAATAAAAAAAAATATAATTATCTAACTGAAGGTAAAGACGTACTTAATAAAATCCCTTTTTGTATGGAATATGGAAGTTACGTCAAAATATAGACTCCATTTTTTATACCTTTAATGAAACGCAGCCAACGACATAAATATTGTACGACCCACTACTTGTCGTTTTTGAATTTGGGCGAATCAACTTTTTAATGTTGTTTACTCTGTCCCCGTTGTCCGAGGGACATCGTCATACTATTTCATAGAAAATCTTTGGTTGTCCAAGGGACGTAACCATAGCAACCAGGCGCTATAAAAAGTTGATTGACTCATTTACGTTTTAAGGTATTTATAAAAATATACGCATATCTTCCCTTTGTGTGGCAAGCGGCCGCCATAAAGATTCTACTACCCTCTACTTGTCGTTTTTGAATTTACGTTTTAAGGTATAAAAAAATATACGCACATCTTCCCTTGGTGTGGCAGGCGGTCGACTGTCGACCGTCATGTCATTTAAGTTTGAATTTTGATTAATTGAAATAAAATCAAAATTCGAACGGCTTACGCCACTTGAAGAGCCACAATAATGTTATTGTATTAAAACGGAATACCAAATGTTCTGAAGTAATACCAATTCAATACGATTTTTTCTACCTCAAAATAGTTATAATTCAATATTAATTAATGGGACTGCTTTTTTTATAATACTGATTATTTAATTATTTAAATAAGCATTTAAATATTGTATTTAAAATTAGTACTTACCTATTTAAAGACTGTGCACGTTGAAATCCGGCCACGCATGGCATGGTACATCTCCCTTTCGGATACACATTTTCAAGCAGTTCTTTTTTATAAATAATCTCTAATCATAGTAGTATATAATAAAAATAGAATCATATTAAAATTGTATGGGCTTGTCTCAGTTTTTACTGAAGGTATTTCATCATATCTTTAATGTTTTGTCCAGCGTTTTTTGATAATCTTCACTAGCTTCCTGCTAAAATACCACAATTGTATTTATATTTTCACAACCGGTTTTATGGTCAATAGAATGTCATCTTACAAAAAAAAAATGTTTTGAAACTCTATTCTACTTGAGGTAGTCAGGAAAACTTTCTACTCCAAGCACTGAAAGTAATTTTTATATGGCAGCCATTTTTTTGTCAAAAAGTCAAACTCACCAAAGTTAGAACACCTCCGAACTATTTAAATCTAAATACACTTAGAAAAATGTTAGCTATGGTGAAAAGAGAATTTAATAAGGTATCATTTGATTCATCTTATTTATAATAAAAAACTATTTTTAACAGGAAAATTTGGTAAACACTGTCAGAACACTGTGGACAAAAAAATATAGGCACTGTGGAATATATAGTGATCAAACTCATAGACAACGTAACGTTTATATTATGTTTTAAACTTTATTATGTAGCTTGATAACCCCAAATTATTAATTAGAAGTGTTGGTTGAATATGCACATTCAATAAAAAGATGTATCACACCATGCGCGGCCGGATTTCAACGTGCACAGTCTTTACATATGTGCATTCTTCCTCCGATAATATACTTACTATTAATAAAACGTTTCATTTTACTGGCAACACAGTGGTAGATTTGATGGAATTTAATTATGAAAAGCAGTTTTAAGTATAGTTATCATGAAACTCAAACCTTTCCATCTTCTCGGTGACACTCGTGGTATTATGACAAAATTACGACGAAAGGTTGATTTGAAATTTATAAGTAATAACCAAGCCGAAGTAAGAAATCCTTTGGATTGCAATTTTCGAGTAATAGCTTACTTTATATGCACAGAATATGTATAAGAGTATGTGTATTTTTAAGGTTTAATATTATGAAAAAAAAATGTTCCGCCGAATTTCTCGCCCGTTTTAAAACTTATCGGGTCAGAGATGGTTAGAATCAGTGGTAGTTTTTTTTCTCTATCTGACGTTTATAAGTGTACTGTAATGTGCCTAAAAAGAATAAATATATTTTATCTTTTATCAGAGCCGCGTACTTCGGGTTCTACGACACGGCTCGCGGACTCCTGCCCGACCCTAAGAACACGCCACTTCTTCTGTCCTGGTTCATCGCTCAGGTACGTATTTTGCTATCACACTCACACCAACTGAAGACATGACGACTAATAGGACTGAGGGAAGAGGGGGCGCTGTGGGTGTGAATACCAAGTTTTACAACGGGTGCTCTATTCACGGCCCTTGCCCGATCGAGCTTTCGGTCTAATAACCAGTTGGATGTATTGAGCACTCTAAGCTTACTTATTTCTCTATGTCCTCATTTCGAATTTAAGACCTTCATTACTACGGTTAAGCATATCAATCTCTGAAAATACGAATCATTATAGGTTTTTAGGTACAGTCAACGTCTAACTAAGATATACGTACACTTTTACACCTTACTCATTTGTAATAAGGTGCAAAAACCATTCGATTCTAGTTATCAACCGACTTCAAGATTTCGAGGGAGGAGGTTCTCAATTCGTCGGGTACTTTGTTTTTGGTTTTTTTATGTATGTTCACTAGAGTGTCCCTAATATTGTGATTTTGAGAAATTAATAACGCATACCCCCCAAATGTATTTGTTTTACCCCAAAATAGTCTACAAAAAAAAATCAGGCCAATCCTGTAACTCTAACCCGTGCCTGTACCTTCCCCATACAAATTACTATCAAGAAATTTAGGAAGAACATAAGTTGCTACTTTTATATCGGTTTTCGATTCGCAACGAGATATTTTTCATAAAAAAACATTCATATAGGAGTAGGATGCACTGATGACATGAAAAAATTACTAAAATAAAATAAAAAAAAATCATTTTCATACATTGTATGGGAAAATCGGATAAAAGTCGGCACGGGTTACAGTTACAGGAATGGCCTGAAACTTTTTTTTTGTGTATTTTGGGGTAAATGAAATATATTTAGGGGGTATGCGTTATTAATTTCTCAAAATCGCAATATACGGGACACCCTAATGTTCACCGATTATTCGAAGACGGCTGGCTGGACCGATTTGGATAATTCTCTTTATATTTGAAAGAGTATACTACACAGTTGTTCCTGTTGTAACCAGGTCAGGAACTAATGAGGGCATCCTGGAAAAATCAAGGGAACTCTTCAAACATTATATGCACAACTATAGTGATTTAAATATTTTTTTACAAGCAGGTCTGACATTCCGTTTTGAGAAGGTGGAGTGTAAGTGAAGTCGGTTCTTTTTTGTATAAAATTTTTTTATTGTTCAGAATACCATACCATAAAATGTTTGGTCAGATTTCAAATTTCATGCTTTTTCCAGATGAGCCATTAGTTTTGAATTTGTAAGCTGTACAATAGGGAACATGCAGCTATAATATTTACCATTATTTTGTGATCAAAACGTTGAAAAAACATAAAATAATAAGTATTGTAACGTTTTTACTTTAGTTTATACAAATTTCAAACAATAATTAGGATTTGAAGTCACGTGAAACGGAACGTGTTTTAATCCACCAATCAGCGTCTGGTGACGTCACACCTGTATGACGGCTAATGGGGTTGGCAACTGTCACTAGTTTTGTTCTATGGGATTTGGCTTAAAGGGCTAGCATCCGGGTCAAAAAAAACAGAATTTGACACTTTTGACACTGTTGGCAAGTTTAACAGGGACGAACCAAGGACGAACAAATATGGCGAATGACACATACATGAGTGACGTCACAGGAACTGTAGATCCGTTTAGGCGCGAAAATTTAAATTGTCCGTTTGTAACAGCATTTTTTGACTATAAATTATAGTATTTTCATTTTTTAACACACTCGTGGTCTACGTGCGATTCTTTCAAATGGAAGCATAAATGAAAACACTGCATCTTGCCTATTAAAAAGTTGTAATATTCCAGACGGTGACCACTGTGGCCGGTATCTTGTCGTACCCCCTGGACACGGTGCGTCGGCGCATGATGATGCAGTCTGGCCGGCCGGTCCACGAACGCGCCTACAAGAGCACGGCCCACTGCTGGGCCACCATACTTAAGACCGAGGGCCCGAAGGCGTTCTTCAAAGGCGCTTTCTCTAACGTACTGAGAGGCACGGGAGGCGCCTTGGTGTTGGTCCTCTATGACGAAATTAAGAAACTCCTGTAAACTCTGCACTCCTAGTCATCGGGAGGACAGTGCATTTTATTTTGCTCTCTCGGTGTCTTCTCAGCTTGAGATTACCATACCTGTGTGTTTGTTGTATACAGAGAAGTTAAAATAAATAAATAAAGCTGTAATGTAAAAATGTAAAACTATAAAACTAAAAATAGACTCCTTGTCGAACATGCTGTGTTAGTCTAATATGGACTTGTAGCGTTGGTGATCTAGAAACACTTCTTACAAGTAGCTTATTTAATAAAACTACAAGTAAAAATAAAAAACAAAAAAGGATCAATTTACATGCGGAAATCTTTCTAACCATGTGTTAGAAAGAGACTACCGCTCGTAAATTGTTATTTGTTGCTCTATTAAATAGTGATGTTTAATGATGTCTGAAAATGACATTTAACGTACATGTTCATCAAGTACATGTAACAAAAATACTGGTGATCCGTTTAAGGGCATAATGGTATCGTATTACGAGTAAGAAAAAGTAGATTTTTTTTAACCGCGAAAAAAATTTTTTTTTGTATGGAACAAGCCGTCACAGCTGACCAACAATCCATACAAAACCAAAAAAATTTTTTGGTTGATTTTTTTTCCCTTTCTTTTTCATAATTAAAATACGACACCAATTATGCCCTTAGAAGGATCACCAGTATTTTAGTTACACCTTGTGTATCGGAGAGGCCAGGGTACACAAAAATAACTGAACAAGCACTTTTATCACCTTGGAAATAGAGGCGTTGTTCAGATATTTGTGACCACCTTGGCCGCCCCGATATATTTGATGGCGACTGTACCATGCGCTATGTATTTCTTTTAATTTAAAGAAGAAATAAATTATAACTATTCATTTTTTTTACATACTTACTTTAATTTAGCTTGAATCCGTATGTATTATAGAGGAGTTTAAACTTTGGTGCGTTACATGCGCTTTACTGATCTGTGGTATGTATGTACAGTCGCCATCAGATATATCGGAGCGGCCAAGGTGGTCATAAATATCTGAACAACGCCTCTATTGTCAAGGCGATAAGGTGCATGTTCAGATATTTATGAGTACCCTGGCTGCTCCGATATATTTGATGGCGACTGTACAGTACTGTAGATGTTAGCGTTGTTGTCGATTCTAATGTTGTCAGTTTATAAATTTTCAGTACATCTCATTGTCTGATTGAGCTAAAATTTGGTATACTCCTGTAATTTAGATATTATTATACGCTATACATACATAATACCAGAGACTATAGAGATATAGACGACCACAGCCTAAGAACTTTTTGAAGCTCATGTCGATTGCGCCATCTATGTCAAAGCCCCCTAAAGATACCGAATATGTAAGAGAAATGTCACCTGCACTGCTACTCCACCTAGTAACGACTAGTGTACTACTAGTACGTTATTCGTTACTAGGTGGCGCTGATTTTATCTCATTTATATTGGCTCTGTTTAGGTGGCTCTGAACTAGATGGCGCTAAATACTCGGAGCCTCAAAAAGTTCTTAGGCTATGGCCGTCTACTATATATTTAAGTCTATGTCTCTATAGTATCTGATATAGTGTTTGTCCTAGCTATTGGCACGCTTGAAACTATATTGAACTTAAACTTATCTAAAATAATAATTTATTTCCTACTAATAACGAAACATCAAAGTAAACTTGAAATGTCATAAGATTAGCTTTAACTTTATCGATATAAATAGCGACATTGCGCGGCACTCGAGTAGCGAAAGTTATTTGACATTTAGGATAGCGAATTTTCTAGATAAACATAAAGAACAGTGACAAAATATTATGAACTCTAAGTTCTAACATATAAAATATAGTTTTGTTTAACGCACATTCGCAAATAATGCAAAAGAAACAGTTATTTCGTTTTTTTTGGATTATGTTTAAAAAAATACCTAACGATGATAGGATATATATCCACGTGAAAGATATTTTAAACCACTATGATTTCTGCAGCTTAATATTGCACAATACGGCAACTTAAATTTAATAATAATTTTTTGTTACACGGGCGTACGTATGACGTGAAAGTCATTCGGGTCTGAAGTTTACAAAACAACTGATCATAGTCTGTGCACAAAGTGAGTCGGCCGCTACTTACTGTCGGATACACGGGAACGCCCACTTGCTATCTCCATCATACTTCGTGGTTTTTACGCCGTACGATGGTGAACCATGTGTGCGGGGAACTGGTATTTAGTACAGTCTGTGAGCTTTTAGAAGAACCTTCAGGAAGCCGCGATGACACACGAAGGTAATATAATATTGCTGTTCTGCTTTTTTATGTGTCACTGTTGATTGATACCTGACGTCTCTTTCTAAAACTCGAAGGTTCTTCTGAGAGCTCACGGGCTATGATAAATGCGCCTTCAGGCGACCTGACGCGGCGATCGTATACGCCGACCTGACGTGCAAACCGAACGTTTGCCTGGGCCCTTAGGGTCAAAGCCAAACGTCACGACTGCCCGATTCGGTCACCCGACCGAATCACACACGCACACGTCCGGTTGAGGAATTTTGACAAGACATTAGGATTTTCGGGTATCAACCGCGGTCACACTATAGTTCAGTCATTATAGATTTTGACCCGTGAATAATTAGTTCTTGGATTCCGAAAAAAAAACAGGCTATAAATTGATCCTGACGAAAAAGGAATCTGACGAATGTGTCTTAGATCAAGTTTTTTTTCTGTCCCAAAAGGAATTCCATTTTCGTCCGAAAAAAACAGGCTATAATTGATCCTGACGAAGCACGTCAGATAAAAGTTTATATATCATTATAAATATAAAAAATAATCAGTTGACTGTATCGTAGGGAAAAGACCGTCAGCTGATCACGTAAACATACGATCTTCAGGGCATCATCTGACGGTCTTTCCACCTCGATACAGCCGGCTGACAATTTTTTATGTTTGTAAGATCATATAAACTATTATCTGAAAAATTTTCAATCGGGACGCGATGACCGGTTTTTTTTTAATCGCCCTTAGGGGGCCCACCGACTATCAGTCCGCCTGACGACATCGCCCTGTGGTCAGTTAGAACAAAAATTTGACAGCTCCGAACATCGACAGGCCAATATCGTCAGGCCGACTGATAGTGGGTGGGCCCCATTAATCACTACAGAAGTAGCGCCTGGGACGCGATTATCACGAAATTTGTTCCTGGCTTATATTACGCTCTAATAGAAAGAATAGAGTAGACGGCTATAGTCTAAGAACTTTTTGAGGCTCCAAGTGTTTAGCGCCATCTAGTTCAGAGCGACCTTAACAGAGCCAAATAGCATGAGGTAAAATCAGCACCACCTAGTAACGACTAGTGTATTATTAGTACGTTATTCGTTACTAGGTGGCGCTGATTTTACCCCATATATCTTTAAGGCACTGGTCCCACCGCTAGTAAGCTATGAGCTATCGGCTATAAACATCGCCGTGTCTCTTTTATTTACACGGGAGTGCTTATCTTTTGTTCGTGTTTATAGCCGATAGCTCATAGCTTACTAGCTCGCGGTGGTACCAGTGCCTAAGTCTATGGAATAGTCAAAATAAAATGCCAGTCTTGCATTCGATACATTTTATTCACTTAATATCGCATAGAAGTGCCACTCCTCGTAAGGCCCAGTGTCTCGGGTTGCTGTCCGTCTCGAAGTCTATGGATCCGACGTATTTAGCATCTGTTCGCTGTGGCTTGCGGTAGATGGGACACTCGTAGAGCCTTGGATCCTTGCCCGCAGTTGTGTTGATCGCGAATATGTAGATGATCGGCATTTGCTCATAGAGGACCTTAGGCTTCGACTCTATTAGCTTCCCTGATTTTCTATCCAAGGATGCACCTGAAAGGAAGTTAGCTATTATGTATATGTCAGATAATACTTATTGTAGGATGTGTGGCGAAGAGGAAGAGACAATGAAATGAAACTTAATGTGTGAATGTCACGCTCTAGCCAGACAGAGAGTGAAGGACTTTGGTAGGTACTGGCTATCCAGATCCAGAGGAAGCACTGCCCTTGAGCTCCATCATCCAACATATGGAGATGGTTGAGAAAGCTCTCAAGTAGGTGTACTAGGGGGTACCTACACAAAAGATCCGAAATCTGGGTCGAAATGTATCCATATGGACCCCCGAATCCAATAAGATAAGATATGTATAGTATAATTAACCCTTTACCAGGCCAAGGGATATATTCCTCCCACATCTTATATCGGTTACCGTAGTCAAGTTTTAACTCCAAACCTCCTACAAATTATTTTGTCAATCCCTGAAAATAGTACTATATGATCTTCATTCACAACACGCTTCTAAATCACGTAATATATTTTTGGCAGCCGTTTAAATTCACCTGAACTCTAATAACCTACTTAGAAATTCGGATACTTTCCTTAATTTCTATGAAACAGAAGTACGTAGGTTGAACAATATTTTGATATTTTGTAGATTCTGAGTGTTGAAAGGTAATGTAATCATAAACATTGGTAAATATTCATGCATTATTGTGTGCAGAATTGGGATGTGGGTTGACATTATCCCATGGCCTTATTAGAGTTTAACTGTGTGGGAGCTATTCTTCCCATGGCCCGGTAAATTGTCTTGTCATGTCATAAAAACTCACGTAAGTAATAAAACTGTAAAAATCATAAAATAATGTTTTCAGTAGGGAATGCAATCTCGTTCTCGCGAGATCTCGTTTTTGCGAGATCTCGGCCTTTTTTAGCGAGACTGATCTCGGTCGAAAAATGGGCGAGATCTCGCGAGTTTAACGAGATTGCGCTCGAGCATAAAAATGTCTTATTTGAAGCGAAGAATCCTGCTCAGGTGCCTGAAAATTAAGCAAGCCAACGGAAACCGTGTTCTATTGACGCGCCGCCACTGCCACACATAAAAACGTCAAATGGACCGTGCTAAGTTCGTAATAAATATTATGAAATTATCGTACACAAATCATCAACAATTTATTTTAAGTATTTGTACTAACAATAATGATTCAAGTTGGTCTCTGAATAAAAGAAATTGAAATTTAATTGAAATCTACCTAAATGTAAGCTCAATAGCTTACTGTGTGCTTTTTTGTGGGTACTAGACGACGCGCAAGTCGCGCAACTATAGGTACAGGGTGAATTTTAAGTCGTGAATCGAAATATGTTTTTCTGACTATATGAACAATCAACCATTTAATGCCCCGACTCTCACTAAAATCAAGCTAGATTTTTTATTTTTTAAATAATGTTTTGTCAGTTATTTTTCTTTTAATGGTAGTTTCATGCTATTACACCGACCTATTAAGATATTTAAATTAGTGAATTGAATTGACTCTTTGATTTGGAACTATTATTAGCATAAATTTAGTAATTTATCATAGCAAAAAATTAGATTTACTTAATTTTACATCTAAAAAATGTTAAACAGTCGTTTTAATGTTACAATATCACCTTTAAAAGAAAAATAAATGACAAAAACATTATTTAAAAAAATAAAAAATCTAGTTTGATTTTAGTGAGAGTCGGGGCATTAAATTGTTCGTTGTTTATAGAATTAGAAAAATATATTTAAATTCACGACTTAAATTAATTAAAAACTTAAATGCCCTGAACTCAGGTTCTTAACTAAAATTCGAACCCGGGACCTCCTGTTTTACAGGCAGGATCATTTAAGCAGTCCAGACACTGTCAGTAATAATGACATTATGAGTTTTATATGCGTCATTACGTAAAAGTTTATAAAAATAAGACGCTAAAATAAATGTTTATGTTATAACACCTCTAACTCTTTTTTTTCTCCTATAACGTATTCAAATATTGTGATTATTTGCAAGAACAAACATACAAAACCGCCAATCTCGCGAGATCTCGAAATTGGCGAGATCTCGCGGTATTGATATTCACAAACTCGCGAGATCTCGCCTGAACTCCAATCTCGCGAGATTGCATTCCCTAGTTTTCAGTGATTGATATAATGTTTCGTATTAGATTTGGAGTTAAACCTAGACCATTATAACCGATATAAGATGTGGGAAGAATATATCCCCTCGCCTGATCAAGAATATACTAAGACCAAATCGAGTATGACAGTTAATTACTTAGGCACTGGTCCTACCGCGAGCTAGTAAGCTATGAGCTATCGGCTATAAACACGAACAAAAGATAAGCACTCCCGTGTGAATAAAAGAGACACGGCGACATTTATAGTTACTCGCCCAGCGGTGAGCTATAAATATCACCGTGTCTCTTTTATTTACACGGGAGTGCTTATCTTTTGTTCGTGTTTATAGCCGATAGCTCATAGCTTACTAGCTCGCGGTGGGACCAGTGCCTTAGCCAGGCGATGGGATAACCGTAACCCACATTTTTATTTCTGGTTTAAAGGAACATCTCCGACTTTTGTAAATAAATTTTTTACAAGGCGTTCAATACGGTTGTAACAGTATATACAGTACGTAAGAAGACTCGCTAGTTCTTCGGGGCCTGGTAAAGGGTTAAAAAGGGATAAATAGTATAAGAATGAGAATGAATGAGAATGATATACGTGTTACAGGACCCACTGAAAACCTGAAAACTTTCAGAATCGAGAGTGGAATCTTGCGCAGTATATCTTAACATGGATGGGTTATATATTTTTAATCAATTATTTAAATGTCTATTCTAAATATTTCTAAGGATACAGTTTACCATTGGATCAAGAGCTTAGGAGATAGCGGTTGAATATTTAAGAGGCCTTATTCCCTATACGCGCATATTTTGCGAAAACCTTAATTTTCTTTTGAGGATATGGCAAAAATACTTAGTGCTTTTAACTTAACTTTTTATGTATATGATAGTCCGTACCTTTATCTAGACGGCCACCGGAAAAAAAATACCATTTTTGAACAAAAATTAGGAAAAACATGGCTTCTCTTGGAAGGCCTTTCCGGAATTTGCAGATAACATGTCGTTTTGTTTTAGGATAACTTAAACATAGAGAACATTTCTTATAAAATTTGAATACCATTTCATTCAGCACAAAATTTTTAAGACGGCCACCGCAAAAAAATTTAAAATTTCATCTTGGATAATAGAGAAAATACTTTCTGAATACTTGTAATTTTTTGATTAAAATAGGGTTACATTAAATTTTTTTCACGGAAGTCCTATTATTATTCTGCCTTAAAAATATAAACATAGCAAAGTTCAACTATGCATCTACCATGAAAAAAAAAATCATTACTGTAACCCTAAATTTACTTATGGTAGAATTTTTTAAAGATGACTCTAAATCTCCTAAAAACTTGACAAAACACACCGCGCCGCCGTCTCTGGCTCAGTATGGAACGAGAGCTCGTAGACGACGGACCTGTGTTAAATCGTCCCGCGCGCATTACGTAAGTTTGCCACATAGCTACACTCAGAGGTCACCTAAATCGGGTAATCTTCTATGGCATTGGCAACACGTAGTGACCTGCTTCCATTGCCCTATAGTTGCGAGAAGTATGCAGCACTGCGAATGAATTACCAAGATCCTTACTTTCTTTATTTTATTATTACTTTATTTATTGAGGTTTAGTTGATCACTGATTATATTTAGTTTACTTTTTTATTATTACTTTGAGCCCTGATGTAGTCCAGGGTCTGATGAAAGAAGTTGGTTACCGGAACTCCTTATCTACTAGGCATAACTCAACCGTGTTTGAGGTTCTTAGACTTAGCTTGAGAAGCAGCATCACGTAAGATGAGGTCCAGGGTCTCATGATGAAGTCAGGTGTTGGTCACCGGAACTGCCTATCTACTCATCACAACTCCATCGTGTTTGGGCTCGTTAGACTTAGCTTGACGAGCACTCCCACTTGAGATGAGGCACAGGGTCTCATGATGGAGTCAGGAGTTGGTCACCGGAACTGCCTATCTACTCATCACAACTCCATCGTGTTTGGGCTCGTTACACTTAGCTTGACGAGCACTCCCACTTGAGATGAGGTCCAGGGTCTCATGATGGAGTCTGGAGTTGGTCACCGGAACTGCCTATCTACTCATCACAACTCCATAGTGTTTGGGCTCGTTACACTTAGCTTGACGAGCACTCCCGCTTTACATGAGGTCCAGGGTCTCATGATGGAGCCAGGAGTTGGTCACCGGAACTGCCTTTATACTCATCACAAATCCATTGTGTTTGGGCTCGTAATACTTAGCTTGACGAGCACTCCCACTTTACATGAGGTCCAGGGTCTCATGATGGAGCCAGGAGTTGGTCACCGGAACTGCCTATATACTCATCACAACTCCATCGTGTTTGGGCTCGTTACACTTAGCTTGACGAGCACTCCCGCTTTAGATGAGGTCCAGGGTCTCATGATGGAGTCAGGAGTTGGTCACCAGAACTGCCTATATACCCATCACAACTCCATCGTGTTTGAGCTCATTAGCCTTAGCTTGACGAGCACTTTCACTTGAGATCGGGTCCAGGGTCTCATGATGGAGTCAGGGCTTGGTCACTAGAACTGCCTATATACTCATCACAACTCCATCGTGTTTGGGCTCATTAGACTTAGATTGACGAGCACTTCCGCTTGAGATGAGGTCCAGGGTCTCATGATTGAGTCAGGAGTTGGTCACTAGAACTGCCTATCTACTCATCACAACTCCATCGTGTTTGGGCTCATTAGCCTTAGCTTGACGAGCACTTTCACTTGAGATCGGGTCCAGGGTCTCATGATGGAGTCAGGAGTTGGTCACCGGAACTGCCTATCTACTCATCACAACTCCATAGTGTTTGGGCTCGTTACACTTAGCTTGACGAGCACTTCCGCTTTACATGAGGTCCAGGGTCTCATGATGGAGCCAGGAGTTGGTCAGCGGAACTGCCTATCTACTCATCACAACTCCATTGTGTTTGGGCTCCTAATACTTAGCTTGACGAGCACTCCCACTTTACATGAGGTCCAGGGTCTCATGATGGAGCCAGGAGTTGGTCACCGGAACTGCCTATATACTCATCACAACTCCATCGTGTTTGGGCTCGTTACACTTAGCTTGACGAGCACTCCCGCTTTAGATGAGGTCCAGGGTCTCATGATGGAGTCAGGAGTTGGTCACCAGAACTGGCTATATACCCATCACAACTCCATCGTGTTTGGGCTCGTTACACTTAGCTTGACGAGCACTCCCGCTTTAGATGAGGTCCAGGGTCTCATGATGGAGCCAGGAGTTGGTCACCGGAACTGCCTATATACTCATCACAACTCCATCGTGTTTGGGCTCGTTACACTTAGCTTGACGAGCACTCCCGCTTTAGATGAGGTCCAGGGTCTCATGATGGAGTCAGGAGTTGGTCACCAGAACTGGCTATATACCCATCACAACTCCATCGTGTTTGGGCTCATTAGCCTAAGCTTAACGAGCACTTTAACTTGAGATCGGGTCCAAGGTCTCATGATGGAGTCAGGGCTTGGTCACTAGAACTGCCTATATACTCATCACAACTCCATCGTGTTTGGGCTCATTAGACTTAGCTTGACGAGCACTTCCGCTTGAGATGAGGTCCAGGGTCTCATGATGGAGTCAGGAGTTGGTCACTAGAACTGCCTATCTACTCATCACAACTCCATCGTGTTTGGGCTCATTAGATTAAGCTTGACGAGCACTTCCGCTTGAGATGAAGTCCAAGGTCTTATGATGGAGTCAGTCATTTTGAAACAGACATAATTTTTGAAATCTAGAGCCCCTAATTATCCGAAAACGACTACCATGACGATTTTTCACAAAAGTGTATGCCCGCCATCTTGGATTTTGAAACGGACATAATTTTAGGTATATTTCGAAAATCGATTCTACCTATTCATTTCTTCGACACAATCTAATTTTGAAAAAAAATCTTTACAGAAGGTCTAGTTATGACCCCCAGATTCCAAAATGACCACTGGTTCAAAAGTTTATATATATATAAATTATGTATGTATGGATGTAATGGATGTATATATCCGCAGCCCGATTCTGTCATCACGATAGCGGTCGCATCTTTGCTCCGATTGCTTTTGAAACTTGGTACAAAAATTGCCCTGGTTGATACCTAGGACAAGTTCGTGAATGGGCGGAATAGGGCCAAAGGGACGGGAGAGGCCTCACTTTTTATGAAATCAGTTTTTCGGAAATAACTTTTTTCCTATGGAAAATATACCATCCGTTTTTCTTTTATATGGCGTGGGATCTGAATATCTATAACTCTTTTAATCATATCTTTAAGAAAATATCGTTAATTTTAGTCGAAATTAAAAAAAAACCTAATTTTTTCTGGAGAAAATTCTTAACTCCTAAACCTTGAATAATTTTATGTCAGCAATATTTTTTATCGAAAGGTCATTTTTTTTCTAAAATATTCAAAAACTATGTCTGTCGGAAAAATGAAGTTCTCGAAAAAAAAAATCTGAAAGTGCGGATTTTGGCCTTGTTTAGCAGGTCAAAATTCTTGTTCCCGACTTTTACTGTTAAATTCATGTTAAATATTACATAGGTCGTACAAAAAAAATTGTAAAAAAAAACTTTGAACTGGTATCCCATGCGGTACCATGCAGCGCCCTTATCCATTCATCCACAAGGACAAGATGCGAAATCTACCTGTGCGTTCCCCTTGCGGGGACGGATTTTTTTAAATCTATAGCCCCTAATTAGCCGAAAACGACTACCATGACGATTCTTCACAAAAAGTGTATGACCGTCATCTTGGATTTGAAAACAGACATTATTTTCGAAATCTGCTCCCATCAATTACCAGAAAATGACTACCATGACGATTTTTTCACAAAAAGTGTATGACCGCCATCTTGGAATTGAAAACAGACATTTTTTTCGAAATCTGCACCCATCAATTAGCAGAAAATGACTACCATGACGATTTTTCACAAAAAGTGTTTGACCGCCATCTTCGATTTTGAAACGGACATGATTTTTGAAATCTAGAGCCCCTAATTAGCCGAAAACGACTACCATGACGATTTTTCACAAAAAGTGTATGACCGCCATCTTGGATTTGAAAACAGACATTATTTTCGAAATCTGCACCCATCAATTATCAGAAAATTACTACCATGACGATTTTTCACAAAAAATGTATGACCGCCATCTTGGATTTGAAAACAGACATTATTTTTGAAATCTGCACCCATCAATTAGTCGAAAACGACTACCATGACGATTTTTACCAAAAAAATTATACGGCCGCCATCTTGGATTTTAAAACAGACATTATTTTCGAAATCTGCACACCCAAATTAGTCGAAAACGAGTACCATGACAATTTTTACGAAAAAAGTATACGGCCGCCATATTGGATTTTAAAACAGACATTATTTTCGTAATCTGCACACCCGAATTAGTCGAAAACGACTACCATGACAATTTTTACGAAAAAAGTATACGGCCGCCATCTTGGATTTTAAAACAGACATTATTTTCGTAATCTGCACACCCGAATTAGTTGAAAACGACAACCATGACGATTTTTACGAAAAAAGTATATAGCCGCCATCTTGGAATTTAAAACAGACATTATTTTCGAAATTTGCACACCCTGATTAGTCGAAAACGACTACCATGACGATTTTTACGAAAAAAGGATGCTTTGATTTTAAAACAGACATTATTTTCGTAATCTGCAAACCCGAATTAGTCGAAAACGACTACCATGACGATTTTTACGAAAAAGGTGGATGGCCGCCATCTTGGATTTTAAAAGAGACATTATTTTCGTAATCTGCAGACCCGAATTAGTCGAAAACGACTAACATGACGATTTTTACGAAAAAAGTATACGACCGCCATGTTGGATTTTAAAAGAAACATTATTTTCGTAATCTGCACACCCGAATTAGTCGAAAACGACTACCATGATGATTTTTACGAAAGAAGTATATAGGCGCCATCTTGGATTTTAAAACAGACATTATTTTCGTAATCTGCACACCCGAATTAGTCGAAAACGACTACCATGACGATTTTTACGAAAAAAGTATACGGCCGCCATCTTGGATTTTAAAACAGACATTATTTTCGTAATCTGCACACCCGAATTAGTCGAAAACGACAACCATGACGATTTTTACGAAAAAAGTATATAGCCGCCATCTTGGATTTTAAAACAGACATTATTTTCGAAATTTTCACACCCTGATTAGTCGAAAACGACTACCATGACGATTTTTACGAAAAAAGGATGTGGCCGCCATCTTTGATTTTAAAACAGACATTTTTTTCGTAATCTGCAAACCCGAATTAGTCGAAAACGACTACCATGACGATTTTTACGAAAAAGGTGGATGGCCGCCATCTTGGATTTTAAAAGAGACATTATTTTCGTAATCTGCAGACCCGAATTAGTCGAAAACGACTACCATGACGATTTTTACGAAAAAAGGATGCTTTGATTTTAAAACAGACATTATTTTCGTAATCTGCAAACCCGAATTAGTCGAAAACGACTACCATGACGATTTTTACGAAAAAGGTGGATGGCCGCCATCTTGGATTTTAAAAGAGACATTATTTTCGTAATCTGCAGACCCGAATTAGTCGAAAACGACTAACATGACGATTTTTACGAAAAAAGTATACGACCGCCATGTTGGATTTTAAAAGAAACATTATTTTCGTAATCTGCACACCCGAATTAGTCGAAAACGACAACCATGATGATTTTTACGAAAGAAGTATATGGGCGCCATCTTGGATTTTAAAACAGACATTATTTTCGTAATCTGCACACCCGAATTAGTCGAAAACGACTACCATGACGATTTTTACGAAAAAAGTATACGGCCGCCATCTTGGATTTTAAAACAGACATTATTTTCGTAATCTGCACACCCGAATTAGTCGAAAACGACAACCATGACGATTTTTACGAAAAAAGTATATAGCCGCCATCTTGGATTTTAAAACAGACATTATTTTCGAAATTTGCACACCCTGATTAGTCGAAAACGACTACCATGACGATTTTTACGAAAAAAGGATGTGGCCGCCATCTTTGATTTTAAAACAGACATTATTTTCGTAATCTGCAAACCCGAATTAGTCGAAAACGACTACCATGACGATTTTTACGAAAAAGGTGGATGGCCGCCATCTTGGATTTTAAAAGAGACATTATTTTCGTAATCTGCAGACCCGAATTAGTCGAAAACGACTAACATGACGATTTTTACGAAAAAAGTATACGACCGCCATGTTGGATTTTAAAACAAACATTATTTTCGTAATCTGCACACCCGAATTAGTCGAAAACGACTACCATGATGATTTTTACGAAAGAAGTATATGGGCGCCATCTTGGATTTTAAAACAGACATTATTTTCGTAATCTGCACACCCGAATTAGTCGAAAACGACTACCATGACGATTTTTACGAAAAAAGTATACGGCCGCCATCTTGGATTTTAAAACAGACATTATTTTCGTAATCTGCACACCCGAATTAGTCGAAAACGACAACCATGACGATTTTTACGAAAAAAGTATATAGCCGCCATCTTGGATTTTAAAACAGACATTATTTTCGAAATTTGCACACCCTGATTAGTCGAAAACGACTACCATGACGATTTTTACGAAAAAAGGATGTGGCCGCCATCTTTGATTTTAAAACAGACATTATTTTCGTAATCTGCACACCTGAATTAGTCGAAAACGACTACCATGACGATTTTTACGAAAAAAGTATATGGCCGCCATCTTGGATTTAAAGCAGACATTATTTTCGTAATCTGCACACCCGAATTAGTCGAAAACGACTACCATGACGATTTTTACGAAAAAAGTATATGACCGCCATCTTTGATTTTAAAACAGACATTATTTTCGTAATCTGCACACCCGAATTAGTCGAAAACGACTACCATGACGATTTTTACGAAAAAAGTATATGGCCGCCATCTTGGATTTTAAAACAGACATTATTTTCGTAATCTGCACACCCGAATTAGTCGAAAACGACTACCATGACGATTTTTACGAAAAAAGTATATGGCCGCCATCTTGGATTTTAAAACAGATATAATATTTAAAATTCACACCCTCACCCTTCACCTTAGCCTAAAACAACTACCAGACCTTACCCTCTACCCTCATCTCTTACCATAAGGCAGGCCGTGCGCTAGTTTGCCACCATATATAAAAAAAATCTACTCCAGATATAATGGCGAACTTAGGTAAAATGCAAATGACCGGTCGGGCCGCTTCAATATATCTGATGGTGACAGTACAGTCGCCATCAGATATATCGGAGCGGCCAAGGTGGTCACAAATATTGAACAACGCCTCTATTGTCAAGGCAATAAAGTGCATGTTCAGATATTTTTGAGTACCGTGGCCGCTCCGATATATTTGATGGCGACTGTACATGCACTCTGTAAGGTACAGTTGCCATCAAATATATCGGAGCAGCCAAGGTACTCAAAAATATCTGAACGTGCACTTTATCGCCTTGACAATAGAGGCGTTGTTCAGATATTTATAACCACCTTCACCGTTCCGATCTATCTGATGGCGACTGTACCTCCAACAGGCCTATTGATTTTAGTTGCGTATTTAATTCTCTCTTCCATGTAAAAGAAAATAAAAAGTCTGTACAACTTATGCGTAAAAATAATTTTGCTTGTAATTGAAGTTGAAAACTATCAAGACTATTGAAGCGTGCGTATCGTCGTTGTTATTGCCGGCGGCCGTGTATTGAGCGCTAACGCCATCTATCGAGTAAGAAATCGTGAAATTTAGGAACGTTCACGGGACTAAGGCCTCTTAATAATGACAGGCATCATTGATAAATTTGTTTAAAGATAAAAAGATAAAGATAAAAGATAAAAAAGATATTATTTATCGCATGGCATTACAAGTCAACTGGATTATAATATTTATACTTGTTAAAAATGAAGCCGAAGCTGGTACAGTCAGCGTCAAATATATTGTAACAGCCATGACGAACTATTTGGCTACTCTAGCTGTTACAATATATTTGACGCTGACTGTACATATGAAGTGTTATGTAGGTTGTCATTGGTAGGGGTAGGTTGTTATTACCAATAGGTATTCATTTTTTCGCAAGACAATAATTATTGCAAAACGGTACGCATATATTTAGATAGAACGATGATGTAACAATAACAATATTGTAATCCTTCTAACGGTACGATATTTTCTGAAAGAGTCGGAAGTGGTCAACCTTATATCACTGAATTGTACGAAAGTACGAACAATTCATACGGCTCTACAACACTTTAATAATTTTAAACAAAAAAAGAACCGACTTCACTTAGGATCCGCTATTCCAAGAGGAAGTGGCCGAGTTGCTGTAAAAAATAGTGAAATCACTATAGGTGTGCCTATAATAGTTGAAGAGTTCCCTCGATTTCTCCAGGATCCCATCATCAGATCCCGACTTGGTGACAATGGGACCATCTAGGGGTTATACCTGTTCGATTCAAAAAAAAATTTTGAAAATCGGTTCACGATTCACGGAGATATGGAGTAACATACATACAAAAAAAAAATATGATAAAAAAAAAAAAATTCAGTCGAATTGAGAACCTCCTCCTTTTTTGAAGTCGGTTAAAAAGAAGAAAATACATAAAACTTGGTTTCTCACGGCTGGAGCTTTCAGCTGGGAATATTTGGAGAACAGTTCAATGCCATGGAAGGACAATATTGCAAGACAAGATCGGACACGGGACACGGGACACGGATGTCGCTCAACTTCATGTCGATTGGAGTAAAATGATGAGTGTATCAGGAGAAATTGAAATACTAATTACGTTTTTGTTTCATTATAAGTAAAATTTGCCATTAAAAGAGAAAATTTAATTGTGTTTTGTTTTACTTAAAACTTATTGATCGTTTTTCAGCATATTTACTACACAGAACACCGCCATCTAGTGCAAGATTCGGTCACTAAACAAAATCTGGTCTAGGTCGTCATTCTGGAGACAAATCTTAACAGCGCGATTCAGGATCTTTACCACACAGAACAACGCCATCTAACATGAGATTCGGTAACTAAACAAACTTTGTACAATTGCCATCAGATATACCGAAAAGGCCGAAGTAGTCACAAATATCTGAACAACGCCTCTATTGTCATAATAAAGTGCATGTTCAGACATTTTTGAGTACTTTGGCCGCCCCGATATATTTGATGGTGACTATAAAAGTCTGGGGTCATAATCTCAAGAAAAATCTTAATAGCGCGATCCAGGATTATTACCACACATAACAGCGCTATCTCGCGTGAGATTCGGTAACTAAACAAAAGTCGTATGACTTACAACCTAGCTGCATTATACTTTCAACAATCTTTTTTGCTCTCAATATTGAGCCATATCTGACGTGACCAGCTCTCAGTCCAAGAGTCCTTATGACCACAATAAAAAAAATCAAAGAGAATTACTTAAATGTATTTTGTAAGTGCAATACCTATTTACCAAGGACACAGCGTCTAAAGAAATAGATCTACACTGGCTTATACCTAATTTACAGCCAGTCAGGTACTTATACGCGGTTCGAGGAGAAATAAGCCAAACGAGCTCCGGTTTCCCTTCCCTACTAATACTAATGACGTGCCACCTCTGCTTTGTATCCCTTTTTAAAAGCCAGCAAATTGGTAATCGACGCCTTACAAAAAACCCCTTCAAGAACGTACCTTCTAAAAACAATCCATACACGTAGACTCCTTCAGCCGGACCCTCGTGGACATCCTCTCGGTTCAGCTTGGTGATGTGGTTCTGCAGTACTACTGAGTCCAACGCCCAGCCTTTGTGACTTCGGGTGACCTCCTGCCGAATAGAAGCATGACCTTAGGAGACTGAAAAATGTGTGGTTATCAAAATTGATCAACGTATCTTTTACCGTTAAGTACAGCCATTAGATATATCGGGCGGCCAAGGTGGTCACAAATATCTGAACAACACCTGTATTGTCAAGGCAGCAAAGTGGATGTTCTATGTATGAGTACCCTGGCCGCTCCAATATATATAACGACGACTTTACCAAACATTTTCCTCCGCAAAGGTCTTATAGACCGAGCGACCCCAAAGTGTCTCTGTTAGCTTGGGTCAAAATGCTTTCATACGAAATCATTATATCTAACTTGGGATGCAGTGACAACGTCCTTACGACCTTAGACTTAGACTAACTAACCTGTCTCATGGCGGTTAGGAAGCCCTGGGGGTTAAAGAAGCCAGTCATCCAGAAGCTGGTGGGCCGGCCGTTCTTCAGCCACACTCGGTACTGATGTTCACGCTCTAATAGTTCTGTGTACCAGAAACCTAGGGTCGCAGACTCCCATGATACCTAGAAGCAATGCAAAATAGTTTAGTAGTTTGAAATTGGACAGAGAATTGCAAAATTACACACTCATTACTCCCTGCAGACTATGTCTAATAAGGAATTTTCCTTCCTTGTTACATAATAGTACTCAATATGTGTTAGAACACACCTTGGCCTTCGTAACTATTTCAACTCATGATTTTAGCTCAACCCCAAACCGCTAACCTAGCGTCAAACAAACACAAATCAACCAAGAAGTAACTTGATGAACAGTTCATTATCATTTATTGATTAAGGTCTCCGGCAGACACCGAGTGCAGCGCACTGCGTCATTGTACCAAGACATAAAAATTTCTGCATGACACAGATACCTACCACAGCCCTTAACAATACCTTGAGCCAATTCTGCGGTATCCGCGCGTCGTACATAGCATCGAGACTCTCGCGCAGCCCCTGACTCATCACTATGGTTCCATCGATAGCTAACTTCAGGTTGCACAGAGTTGACTGCACTGACTTGATTACTCGCTGGATACGGTCAATCTCTTGTCTGAAACAACAGTCATTTTTAAATTCTATTTATCATTCTCTAAAAAGATATTTATATATTAGTAATTTGGTCTTACATACCTTAAAAATATGTTCATCGGCAAAAAAGCTCCCATCTTCACTAGAGCCTCCCTAACCTCAAAACTCACATATTGCTTAGGTAATTTTTCTAACATATCTTCAGCTAACCTGTACACAATACTTTCACGAGTCTCACCACCTTGACTTCCACCCTCTTTTGGTTGCACACTCAATATTGTGTCCAGAATATCTTTAGCACTATTAATTTGATACGTTATATCCGCGTTTCCGTGAAGGCCGAATACCTCAGGAGTATCAGTCAGTGGAAGTTGATTTATATAGTCAACATAGCCAGACAGATTTCTTGTCTGGGGTACTTTATAACCCTTGTAGAATTCAAAGCCCGGTCGTAGCAGTACATCGCAAAACCACACGTTTGTAAAAGTCGTCAAGAGACGTTTATCGAAATCGTCTGTAACTCTACCACCATACTGGACTTCGCCAAGCATGTAACAGATTGTTGGCCAAGATATGCCTTTCTTAGGGTCGATATCATCGAGGTGGTTTTGTATAAACTGCACGCTAGCGGCGTAATCTGCTTGGTTGAACTCGTAGGGAATGTTCCATCCTAATGGACCGAATTTCCGTCGTTCTTGCACGATAGTGTGTAGAAAAGCCACTGCATATAATAGCGGTGGCCATTGAGATAAAGATGAGTAATCTAAAGTATCCTGAGTGATGTTTTGGTAAGTTCTTTTCATGCTAGCTCTGATACCTTGGGGTGGTTCGTTGGTGAACTTTATGGCCATTTGTAAAAGACCTATTGGGAACTCTGTGTGGACTTCAGTTGTGAGCCATAATCTGAAGGATTCCTGGACGTGTTCGGTTTCTATTAGAGCATCCATAGCTTCTACGCAGAAAGGAAGGGACAAATGGATGTTTTGAAGCAGTACCCACCCTCCTTCGTTCATTGAATCTGAGATCATTTTTCGTGCAACGATTTCTTGACCCTGACCCATCGAAACTGCTTTAATTTCTGGAGAGGAAAGTTTGAATTAGTGTTAGATATGAGCACAGCAAAAAGTCATCTAGCTTGTAAATGGAGGAGTACAACTAAGCAAGACAGAATTCTTACGTATTTCCTTAGACTTGGCTAGTGAAGCGATCTGCGCGGACGGATCGGAGCCGATGGACAGGATGCAGATGAGCGGTGTGCGTGGTTCCGACTCTTCCCAGGTTGCTTCGAGGTTTAAGATGCAGCCCTCGCCATACTCCGGCCCAAGGGAATCTAGAATTCAAAAAAGTTATAATTATGAACTGATCTCCTCCAGGCTTGATCACTCCCAATTCCTCATTTTCCTATAATTTTCAATCGGCAATCTGACCTCCATATATTATGTAGAATAGCCTGATTGAAAATTAGAAAAATTTAGCAGTACCTAACAAAACTGATTAAAACAGCAGCTTTCAACACCCACAACAGCCAAAGGGAATCCTTGCCTGATGCACTGTTTAATGATCATAGAGTGTAGTGCTACCCACCGACGATGTACTTCCTGGCTTGTGACAAAGTCCTGTCAGGACTCCACGAACGGATGAGCAGCAGCTTGCGAAAGACGTCGAGGCTGTCGTTGTAGCCACTGGGAATCGTCTCCTCCTCTGGCTTGGCCTTCTCATACCAGACACGCCACTCTTTCTCGTTAGATGTGATCTAAAACGTCGGTAACATGATAAAGTGATATTTGTCCTAAGTGTTCAGTTAAAAAAAAATGTTTTAAGCAAATATTACCTTTTGCAACACGTCTGAAAAAGTGCTTAATTTACTAATTTCTACCAAATTTAGCCATGTTATATCCAAAATCCATCTGAATGGTTTTGGAGTTACTGCATTCAAATCCAGTGACGCGCCTCCTTTCACGAACGCCGTGAATTCATCGTGAGAAATTAGCTGTCGATGGCAATCGATCTTCATTGCCAGCATGAGCGTGAATAGAGCCTTGTGTCGCTCATACAAACTTCGCAATGTAAATGCCCACACTTCATGAGTCAGATATTTCAGTATTATATTAATGCGCTCCTCAGTCACATTGGTTTTAGTAGACTTGGTTATGGAATTGTCAAATATTGTCAAAAACTGTTTTAACGAGTTTTGATACATAATGTTCACATTGCTCATTTCTACTATTAAAAAGTACAATATCGAGCCTCTGGCTGCGACTGCCCTAAACTCTTCTCGAGCTTTTATAATTTTCTTTTCTGTGACTTCAGCCACTTTTAGTTTTTCATTGACCTCTTCGGCTGTCGTTTTAGTTATTTGCAAGACATGGATCAACGCTTCGTCATCTACTAACGAACCTTCAGAAGAAGTGAGGCGGCAAAGCAGATTACTTTCCAACTCTTTCATGCTACGCTGATTCTTCATGACGGATTCAAAGAGCGCCACTCTTTCTTCTTCTAAGTCTGATTTCTCCATCAAAATTACGCGACCTAAAAGTTGGTCTTCTAAACCCCTCATAGTAACAGTGAAATCAATTATCGAAGTTTTAGCGCTTATTTCTGGAGAATATGCAGGGTTCGGTAATTTTGTTGTAATGTAAAGCATGAAACCAGGCATAACATCGCATTCTTTATCACCGACTATTACTTTCTCTATTGAACCTGACTTTATAAAATTCTTTTCCAGCACGTTGTCAATGACTGGATCTAATTCCACGGCGACATCTTCTATAAGTAATGGTCTACCCAGTGACAGACTGTCTTCTAAATGAGTTCTGAAATACTTGTGGTTTAGTGAAGTAATTTGTAATTCATTAGTACTTTCTTTGTTTTTTATCCAGTTCTTACCCTGACTCTGTGGATCAACTAGTAAGGGGTATGAACTAGATTTAGTAACAATGAGAGCATTTTGCACTGATAAATCATCGTTTGGTAAACCCTGCAGTGTCCATTCAGATATTGTAGCATTTTCAACCAGCATATTAGTTATATTCAAATTATCTGTAACCGGTATTTGTTTGTTCTTCAATATCCCCATCCAATTAGTCAGTAGATTGTTTCTAAACTCCTGGTTATAAGGGCCACAATATGAAAGGAATCCCGTTGCTAGGACAACATCACCTACCAACCTTCCCAACTGCTCTTTGAAATCTTTACTCTGTTGCGTCCATCTGATTTTTTCTCCACCTAATCCATTAATGAGTGCTGTCGCAGCCGTCATTTTTCGTAAGCAGACATTTGCAGCATCCGTCAGTTGTTGTTTTTCAGAGACTGCAGACTCATATTGTTCTTTGACTTTCCGAAGTGACATTTCACGTTCCTCAAGCTGCCTTTCTGCGGAAGCCAAATCTTCCATTGCAAGCTAAAAAATAAAAGTAGGAACTTATTAAAGCTAGCTAATATATCTCGAAGGATAAGTGCAAAGGAGGATAGTAGAACAAGAAGTACTTGCATATTAATTACCTTCAGTCTAGCTTCCTGGAGTAGCAGGTTTGCTTTCAACGGCAGAACTTCCTTGTTGACACTGTGGAAGAAAGCCATGGCTTTTGTCCACGATAACAAACCGGCGACGTCACCGCAGACTCTCTTAGCTGTGTCCATGTTGTAATCCTCCATCTCAAAATACGGTACCAAATGCTCTACCATCTCGTTATTTATAATGTCTTTAGGATAATTCTGGAGTTGGAGAAGGAAAGTCGTACTAGCCATCATCTGAAATTTAAGTTTATTTTTTTCACAAATATTACTAAACTTAACTCAAACCTACTCCTTCAAGTAGAAGTGTAATATAATTTAATAATACTAGTGATTACCTTGAGTGATTCCGCCCAAGAAGGTTTAGGGCATGGTGCTGCCACATCAGGAATGAGAGGGTGCAATCTTCTCTGGAACAATATCAGTACGCAATCCATGATCCTCATAATAAGATGTGGTGGCCTACCTAATTTTCTGACCGTGGCAATATGCGCAGGCTTTATAGTATTAAGAGCAGCTTCAGCTTCTTCTAATGCCGGTTTAGCTGCCTCCAGTTTGATTTCTGCTTTTAATTTTTCTTCAGCTATGTAAGCTACGAGGGCTTCTGCCTTTTCTTTTACTATCTGCACCTGATTTTTAACTATTTCAGCTTGCATTGCTCTTTCTGTTACTTCAGTGAGTACACGACCTGCTTTCTCCGAAGCTAATGCTAAATCCTGTTCCATTACGGCTAAATCTTTCTTTAGGACTTCAACAGATATAGATGCTTCACGGAGTTTTTCTAAACCAGTGTCCATGCGTAAGGCACCATCACCTAGCTCTTTTTGCTTCATCTGATAAATTGTTTTGTACCCTCCAATAAAGTTGAGATACGATTTAGGAGTAACGTGTGACGATCGGCGGAACCTTTGGAAATATTCCGCTGACACTTGCGAAACGACATCTTGAATAGTTCCTAATACTGTGACGAGCTCTTTTTTTACTTCTTTTGTACATTCAATTTCGAATTCTGTCAAAAAATGGTCGGCGACAGAAACCAGGGCATCTTTAGGCCATGGCTGAAACCAGTCAATGGTGCAGCCTGAGATAAGAGCTGGGAAGCGAAGTGCGCGGTATCTGAAGGCTTCACTGACCTGAAAACCATGATGATCATAATTATTTTTAACCCATACAGGAAAAAAGTAATTTATTAAGGAATTGATGATTAAATTTACAATATATTCTTACCGGCGAGAAACATAGTACGACATGTAGGTTTTGACATGTTCTGTTCAGAAAATATTCCATTACCAATTCGTTTGTTAGAGTTCTCTTTTGATTTTCTCGCTTCATAATTGGCGTGAGTTCTGAAATTATTTCTTGCTGCTCATCCTTAGTAAATAAATTTGATATTACACCAGACGACAGAATATTGTTCAAATACTCTAGAAAACCTTCTTCTTTAATATCCAGATCAGTGAAAATGAATGTTGTTCCTTTGCCTTGGACACCACACGATCTATAAAGAAGCTTTAAGTCTTCAAGGAAGTTACCAACATTGTACGATCTCGTAAGTGCTATTTGGAATGATCGGTATCCAGCTATGAAGGTCGATAGTTTCGTGAGAGATTGTTTTCCAGAGCCTCCTACTCCAACTAGCATCACATTGCCTCTAGGATGTCGGATTACTCTGGATATCTTAACGAGATGGAACATGGCATCGGGGAAGAACACCAGATCCATGCCCGACCCTCGGACCATTTCGTTGAACTGGGACAGGAACATTTCTAATCTTTCTCGGAGCTCACTGTACTCAAATACGGGTTCATATACTTTTGGTAACTCCATGTCAGCATCTTCACCTTCTTCGCCAGTTGGTTCAGGTGCGTCTCTAGAAAGCAAATACAAATCAATTAAATACTTTATTAATTAAGTTTTCCTTCCTAGGACATTATCAGAAAAATGATTTACCTCATAAAATCTACAAACACAGGCTCGCTTTCCATCATCTTTTTATATTCCAATCCTAATATTTCATCTGCTATATCGTACATAGCTTTGTTAAACCAATCTTTATCAACTTGATGTGTAAACCTATCGGAGAAAACCCTAGAAAATTCATGTTTCCACAGCAACATTAAACATTTTTCTGATTCAATGACAGTTGGTAAGGTTCCAACCATGCCCTGCCAGACTCTAGACAAATCTCGAAGAGAAAACACGTAGTGAAATTTAGCTGGCGTCGGTAGTAGATTCAATCTTGTCTTCATCCATAGTTCTCTTGTCAATGGAATCACTTTCTTTATAAGATTACGAACTTCTACTGTAAACCCACGCTTGGCGTTATAATGACCTTCACCAATAACTTTAAATATTTTGTCTATAGCATCGTTATTAGGCAATGGGCAGTTGAATATAGCAAACTGGCGCTTCAAACGTGAAGGTATATCGTTTCTACCACCGCCTGAAACAAAGTTCTAAATTAAAAAAAAAACTTAACAGTTATTAGATTAGAAGCTACTAGTTACGCGTAGTACCTGGTTGTCCCATAGCACCTAGGAACTGTATGTCAATGACTGTCGTAAAGTCTCCTGGCTTCTCCAGGCTATAGAAACCACTCATGCTCATCGTCTGCCTAACAATCTCATTAGTGATTTGATCACCCCACTCATTGATCTGTGGCAAATTTATGTCGTCGATAAACACCAACATTTTCTTACCCCCTGGCGGCCCAAATGTCATACCGCTGCGTTTTTCAACATAACTTTCAATAGTCTTTTGGAACTGATAAGGACTAGTCGCTGAAGAGAAATTAAAAGAGCGGCCCATGAACTGCTCTGGATTTGTATTTTTCATGTAGGCTTTCATCATGACAGTCTTGGCAGTGCCTTGTTCTCCGATCAACAGGACAGCTTTTCCTTGTTTAGCTATGCAGTGAATTAGGTAGTTTATTCTCACGTTATCTACTATTGGAACTAAGATACTAGCATAATCTGGCGATGCTGTATCTGGGTATTGATAATTTGTTACCAAGTCATCCCACAGTTCCCATTTGCCAGGATGTTTCACATAAAAATCGAAAACGATGGATGGTTTATTATTAGGGTGTTTTGGCAAATCCAATATTTCCGCAAAATTCTGTTTTAAGTACCCGTCGTATTGTATTCTGTCTTTGGTTTCGAGAAGAGACCCAAATCCCCAAACTAATGTGAATACGTATACTTTGTGTAAATGTTCTGGTGTAAAGAGTACAATTTCTTCAGTTTTCTCTTTTTCTTCTTCATCATCGATATCACCATTAACAGATTTACTTGCGGACGGGTCTTCTATTTCTTCAATCTGTGGAGGAACGAGTCCCTCCAAGAGGCTGAGCATTTGCAGTATAATGTTACTTTGAAGCACTCTCATGCTGAAGACCAGGTTCTGAGTACACCACGTGTAGACGTTTGGGAATGTCTGCTCAAACAGCGTGCTAAATATTTCCAATTCTCTTTCTGAGCGAGTCTTGAGCCACGCACGAAGAACTAAAACGTAAAGTAATATGACTGTAAAGTAGCAGAAACCTTAAAACAATATTACAAACGGAGATCATAAATTCTTAAACAGTTTCAATTAAGCTGATTCGCAAGATATTATAAATGATAAAACATTCACACCTGGATCCCAGTCCAAACCTGAGGCACTCATATACACCATCCCATTCCTCGAAACAGTCGCAGGCGACGCGTTATCAATATTTTCCGGCTCAAATAAGATTTTCGAAGTAGGCGACATAGTTAAGCGGTCTCCGTTAGCCAACGTCAAAGTTTTATTATCGTCAAGCACAGAGTTGAGGTTCTCAATCCAAATGCTGTCAACAGGGCCATCGAGGACCAGCCAGACATGTTCATCTTCCTTCATCTTCAAGGTTTTCCGCCAGAGAGCTGAGAAGATGCCATCGGTCCAATCGTTGGTGGCGACGTCGAGTCGGCCGAACATCTGGGCGGCTGTGATGGCTTTAGGATTCATACGCATTTCCCTGAAAAGCATGGAGTACTGGGTAAAATTTCATACTCGTAAGTACACTTTTAATCCCAAAGAGAAGCAAATTCATTAGATAATATTTGAAGAATTATGATAAATTGCATAAATATGAGAATCTAGAGCACGTTCTTTAATTATTGTGTGCACTCGTATTTGAGTCGCGAAGAGGCTTACTACTTCACTTTATGGGCAAATTTACTTGTGTGGGTTTTCGGTCTCACTAAGCGCGTTCATAAGGGTGTGTATGCAGGTAGTCTTGCCGGCTCCGGGCGGCCCCAGCGTCATGATACCGTGACGCACACGCTGGGTCTCGTACAGCTGTAATCACAACAGCTGCCGATAAAAAAAGGAACACAAAATACGAATACCGCGACGTTTATTTTATTCATCGGTGAATAGTCACCATCCTAGGATCAAGCCGAACCAAAATAGTTTTTTTTTTCAGTTTAAGTATACCGATATCACGATAAACATCAAAACTCGAGGGATCGTTGTGGGAAGTTTTAATGTAAAGTATTGTCACTTATCACCAGAGATCGGACTTTAGGGTGCAACGCGGTTTTAATACCTCAAAAATTATGCTAAAATGGATTATCTACGGGATTTTAGGACACACGGTGTATATTTTAGTTACAACAAACACATTTCAATAACATTTCAATGTTTTAACGACTAACTTATACCTACTCGCAAATTAAGTGTATGTTTTCTGCCGTGCACCTTAAAATCCGATCACCGCTTATAACCGATTGTTGAGGAGAATTAGGCCCAGTTTTCTGTTTTGTATTCCATTGCTTCATTTATAATATTTAATTATCGTCATGCGGTACAGTCCGCTCATCTGCTGTACTCACCTGAATAATTTTGAGCACCCACGGCGGGTGACAGATCAATCCGGTATCTTCCACCTGCTTCTTTATGGCCTCTTCCAACTCAGGGTATGTGGTCTTCTCTAATGCCTGGTTCGGGAATAGATCAGCGACCAGTGATATAAAGAGCGGCTCGTCCTCATCAATCAGTTTTGAGAGGTTCATGTCGCGGAGCACTCGCATCACGATAGTGCTCTCGTTGTCCTTGGAGTTGACGCGCTTTACTGCCCCGAGGGTACGCAGGACAGAGAGGATATTGCGGAGACCGAAGTCGTAGTGAACCTGAAACGTTCATAGACGGTTTAATTCACGGTCTCTACGTCATAACAGTACAGAGACAAGGAATAGGGCCTCAGCAGTTCCTGCCACGAAACTACATGCAAATACTAGGGAGTCATAAATTAACCGACATCGTATTCACAGAAAGAAATAGGTTCAACTAAAATAGGTCCCTTTCGCTCCAGCGTTAGTGACAAAGCTACATAAGGATACTAGGCTGCCATAAAATAGTAGAGCTTTTGTGGAATTTCATGACGTTGTTATTCGTTTACGTCACAAAAATTTTCGATACAGGGCTCAAGCTGTTAAAGAAAGAATAAGAACTGGGTATATTTTGAAAGTGTTTCATGTATGCAATATGGAAAAATTGGCCAAGTACGACTCGAACTCGCGCACGAAGGTTTCTGTACTGTTATCTATAAAAATGGCAAAAAATCAAGTCTGTTGTATGGAAGCCCCCTTTAATTTTAGAAATCGGCTATAGAAATACATCATCTGTGAAAAAATTAGCTGTCTAACTATCACTGTTCATGCGATACAGCCTGGTGACAGACGGACAGACAGAGATGCAATAGATAGAATTAAAAGGTCCTATTAATTTTTTTTTTTAATATAAAATGAGAAGAGTTGACTACATGATTGAGTAAACTACATGATTAAATCTAAATTAAATGAATTAATCGTGACTAGCCTGCTTAGTAAGCTGCTCCTCACACAGCTTGTACAGCGTGTAAAACTTCCTCGCGAGCGTGATGTTCTCCAAGAAGCCGCAAGACGCCAGCTTCACTCTGATGATGATCTGCCGGTCTGGCACCATCATTGCCACTGTACGGAACTGGATCTTCAAGTTCTCGGGTAACTCTTTTCTGCCAGCGTATCCCGGGTTCTGGAAAATATTATAACATTGAAAAAAAAATTTGGCGTACTTTGTCTAGTACTAGTCTAGTGTTACTACTTAAAAAAACTGCAAATCAAAATATTCAAATCAATTATTGAATTTGCTCCAACAATTCTTTTTTTATTGGTTAAAACAACTGCAAGTCAAAATATTCAACAAAATAATTTTTATTCCTCCAAAAATCCTTTTATCTAAGTCATTAAATTGTTTGTTGTCTTTGTCTTTCATATCATAAGCCAAGCTTGAATAGTATTCAATCCATGAGAGGGCGTATTTGGTCAATTTGCGACAAACATACGTCGATGAACAGCTTTATACTATGATGAGGATAAAAAGATTTACGGCTTCTTTATTATTTCTTTAGCTTCAAATCATTTGCTAACATCTAAACCTTACCATAGTAATGAAGATGCCGAATTCCGGGCACATCTCCGATATATCCCCATCAGTGAACACGAACGTTTTCTTCTTCTCCTTCTTGGCAGCCAAGACGACAGCCACTTGCTGTGCGGCCACGGATAGTACGGGGAGCTCTATGCGGTTGAACTCGTCGAAGCAGCCCCAGGAGCCTGACTGGGCGAGACCTTTGTAGATGCGGCCTAGACCTCTGGTGACAAGAAACAAAAATGTGACAATGCATATTGAAAAAGATCTTATGGCGGCCGGCAGTTACGTTCTAGTCGTTGTACAGATTTAATTTTCAAGAAATAAAGGCGTAAACGCCGGCCGCCTTAAGGCACGCGCACGGAAAGTCGTGACCTCATCGCCAGAGCGTGATATCCAAAATATAACCGAGTGCGCTCGCGCAAATTTTTCTGGCGTCAGTGACAATCTTTTTCTGTCCCATGCTTAGCAGTCAAAGATTTATAAACATCGAGTTAGAATATAAAAGAGGCCCAGACACAAAAAAGATTTTCCGGAAATATAGCACATAAAAATGTGTAACCGGCCGATGCGAATTATTTAACATCGTTAAGGTTGGTCCTCGGAAGGATCGGGTTTCGCTCGGCTCGGGCTCGGCTCTTTTCGGCATTTAAGAGTCGGGGAGACTGTGCCACATTTGGCGTGCTGATTGGGTATCTTTTACCTTATACTTATGAGATCTATGGTTATAAAAGAGAATGTTGGGTAAGTAAACCTGTAATCCATCTGGTCGGAACAGTTGAACACTACGACGTATTTGGCGAGGGTCTTGCCCATGTCCTTGACGGTTTCCGTCTTCCCGGTGCCGGCGGGGCCGCAGGGCGCGCCGCCCATGCTCATGGCCAGCGCCTGCGCTAGGGTTATGTAGCATCTGGAAATATTCAAGGTCAGTCACTTTAAGAGGACCTTTAAAATGTACCTACAGTGATTTAGCGGTAAAAAGGTGTGCACTGAGTAAGTTACAAATTACAAATAAGAAATAAGTAGTACCGTCAACTGCTGAAACTAACTTATTAGGTATAAATAGCTGTTTGGTGAAGAAAACCATGATTTCAAGCCAGGCATAGTTGTGTATTGTAGGCAAAGTTGTAGCAATTGACGGTATCCAAAATGAAGGACTTCTGTACATTTATAAAGTTACGAAATGTCGATTTCCCATGGGAAACTCAGAGAACTTTCATGTTGAAAATTTTGTAACTTTGTGGCATATCTGTAGTAAGGGCTCTGACACTTTCGTTACGAAATTTTCTAAGTCTTAGATGAAACTAGCACTAGCACAGAACAAAAGAGTGTGAGCATACCTAAAGGTGGATAGATCTAGAAAATTAAAGATACCTATCAGTCAACGGAGTGATGACCAGCCGATCAGTACAGCCAAGATACTCGTTCTGATAAATAAATGTGACATCCGTAACTGACACCCAGGTCTTGTCGGCGTCTTCTTTGAAGTAGAACCGGCATTGCTTCAGCCATTCGAAGTCACTGGCTGATCTGACGTTGAGTCGACACTAGAATGTAAAAAAAAAGTTTTGTTGCTGGCTGTAATTCACTTAGTCGCCTGTTCTTCGAGGCAAGGTGCCTTCTTTTACAATTTAAAAATAAAAGCTGATTTTATCCTGCTCATCCAATTACATGACAAGTCAAACGAGAAGCTAACCAATAAGTTGTATCTATGGGTAAAATACAACGTTTTGTATAAAATAACAAATTAAGAGCACATTAGCACAGTAGGGAGGTATTTTAGACTCCACGAACAACTAAAAATTCACGTTCGCAATTCAAACTCTGGACGTAGGGCTGTACCAAGCATGATTCAAGCAACGGTAGCATCGCATCACTAATCTTGTATATTTCGGTCGCGTAACTGTAAACGATGTAAGTTATTTTTGCCCGCTGCTCGCTCTATTTTTATTGTTCGTAGTTGGACTACTCGATGTGTACTCTGATATCAGGAACAAACACTTACAAGCATATCAAATATGTCTCTCTGATGAACATGAATCGTAATCAACGTCTCGAACTTTATCCTCTCGATCTTCAGCAGATCCCTGGTGGTCTGATCGATGAGGGTGTTCAGCAGCTCGAGGAACTTGTTGTTGGTCTCCATCATTATCTTCTTGTCCTGGCGCGCCTGCATCAGAGCTAGCTCTGCATCGCGGGTCCAGATGATCTGGATGCCGAGTAGACCCACCTGGTATAAGGTCACGGATTTAATTTACAATCTCTTTTTCTCTCCGCATATTAGGATATGATCGGGTTATATCGTTTGCCACCATAGCGGTCATTCTAACTAGTATGCCAGTTCAAAAGTGACGCATGACGTGATATGCGATAAAATGGCAACCATGCTATCCATTCTGGTCGTTTATCCATTATGATCAATACTGGATAGAATTTATAGTAATTTAGTGAATCGCATTTATATTGGGACATTGCAATTTACAAATTACAAAATTCAATGTAGGTACCTTCAAATAACAGGATTTGAGAGGTAGCATTAGCTTACCTGCGCCGGCATCTTATCAAGGAACATAAGCATATTGAAACCAGGGTCATTTATGAATGACACCGAGTTTCTGATGATAGAGTGGAGACTGCTCTGGGCCGACTGAAGTAGTGACGTCAGCCAAGTTTCCACTGAACCTTCGGCTCGCACCGGTCGTTCTAATTTGATCTCTTCGCCTTCTGATGATACTATGGCGATCATTTTATTGTACTCTATAATAAAATGAAAATTTTATCAGTCAACCAACCTAGGAGTCATATTTGCTAGGTTTAAATTTACAACACAGCTCAGTTACACATTCGCATTTCTTACTCACCTATATCATGAAACTTCACGTAACGTATATTATCAAAAATGGACAGCAAATGATTCTGTATCGTATGCGAATCCGAGGCCTGTCCAAGAATCTCCAAGAGCGCTGGATCCGACACAAAGAAGAACCTCGGAAACATCGTCCTCTTCTTCTCGAGATACCCGCTTAGACTCTTCTGGCATAACTCTAACTGTTCTTGCAAATGTGGGAGTAATTGTCTAAGTAAATCGTCTCCTACGCAGCATGAGACAACTCCTGGGGTCTCATGAGCCCTCTGCATGATCTTTTGCCAAGATTTGTCGATTTTGGAGAAGCGTTTGGCCTCTTTAGGCAGCTGTTTAGCGATGTCGCCCCCGACGAAGACCGCCTCGAGGTACACCCACATGTTCTGCACGAGAAGCCAACGCTCGAGGATCTCGTTGGTGTTTTGGAGGTCGTACAGCCATTGCTGAATCTGCTTTCTGAATGGAGCGTTGTAGCTGAAAACATATAAGTGATTAGGGAATTCTGAATTACACTCTAACAGCCGATCATTATATTCTAAAGATGTAAGTTATATCCGAATTTATTAACGTTAGTATATGATCAGTAGCATTTCCATACGGTTAGGCATGTATGTTTCTCTAATTGTAAATGGACCACTCGTTCCCCGTTTGGATTCCATATATTGCTGAACCGATTAGAATAGGATTAGAGTTGAAAGATTTCCCATATACTTACGTCAAAATTAGTATGGTTGACTGTTAACTCAATCGTATTCTCATCGCGGTTCAGTAAGTAATAGATAGAGACATAACCAACAGATACTAAAAATTTTGAACTGCACATACCTAATGGGTAAACCACAAGAGTAGGTGACTCTCTTTATTTGGTTCATTTAGTTTGGAAAGTGAAAGATACTAGAGAGACATATATTTACCGATTAGAAAGCAAGGAGCCCAAGATCATAAGACTGTCCTCCAACTGCCCTATAGTTTCAGCTGTAGTATCACCCCGCAGGAGAAGCTCTCCTCGATTATTGAACGTTTGGAATGTTAACTCATGGATCGACCACTCGTTGGTGACTTGTCGAAGTTTGGCTTCTATATCCTTTTCCTTCATCGCTGATATGCAAATATCCTGAAATACGGGGGTATATAATGAAAATAAAAAAAATGTGCTGGACAACATAGCGTTTAGATAAAAGAAGTCTCGTAGATGCCGTGTAGTGTAGGCAAAGGGTACAATATTATTATTTATTTATTTATTACTTCCTTGTTTTTCTGCCGAGATCTAATTTTTATAATAGGTAAATAAAACTAAAAATTCATAGTTTTTCGCTTAACTTTGCTCTGCAGATTTTTTAAGAACGAACTTTAAAATATTATATACTGTGTAAACTGCAGTGACATAGTTTTGAATTTCGCGGATTTCAATTGTTCATACTTCAATCAGTACTAACTAGAGTATTACTCTTAAGAGCTTATGATAGCTTGGTAGGTATTAGTTGAAACCATTCTATAAATATTTAAAACGCAGTCAATAGAAACCGCGCCGATCGATATTTATAATACTAACTCGGTAACCTAGACAACATTATTGATCTGTACGTATAGGTATCCAGAAAAATACGTATACATTTACCATTTACCGTTGTTTTGCTTGCATTTATTTAGCCTCTTAGCATTTCATGTATTCCTAGTACATTTGCCACGTGCATAACCTGTTGAATTGTTTGTACTTGCGCAGTTAGAAGAAGGGTTTGCGCGAGTTGAATAAAGTACTTGTACAAGAAATAGATGGCTCTGTTAGTTAGAGTTTCGAAATTATTTCATTGTAAACATGGCAAAACATTCTATTTCAATATTGCATTCCGTTCAAAATATTACTAGAAGTGCCGAGTGGCCTTACTTCCTTGTAAAATTACCTCAATATCTTCTTTATTCGGCAGCAACGGAGCCTCCAAAATGTTCTTAAGACAGAAATCCTCATTGTCTAGCTCAAATATGTACTTGGTAACTTCCATGATCCGCTGCCAGTGCCTTGGTTTCATGGCCTTGTTCGCCATCAGCTCCAGAAGAGGACACATGTCGTTGAAATCGTCTATGGTTTTCTTTAGAGCGAAGAAGGCGGGCCACTCTTTTAGGCTGGAAACATAAGGTGGTAAGTAACTATAGAGGTTGCTGACATATGATTGTGGAAGGATATATTTAATAGTTTTATGACTGGAGGGGAAATGGACTCAGATTTATCTAAGTAGATGTATTGTCAATACAAAAATGCAATAAAAAACGAACTTTAGGTCACGGCTAGACTAAGTCGAGGAAGAAGAAAGCATGCTCATTGCTCAATCAATAAAAGTACTTACACACGAAGAGTTCTGTTTAACTACAAGTCATCCACTGTATGTACTCACCCTTTAGGCAGCTTGCGACATCTGTTCTGGAACTCCATAAGTTCATTGTTGATTTCTTCTATATTCACTTCGCCCCAAGGTATATCGTAGTAACTGCTGACTCTGTCTATTACATCGTTGTATAATTTGTACAGTTTCTGAAGAAGGTTAAGTTCTTTCCTGATCTGAGCCAGCTCTGGGTACTCGGTGTGGGGGAGACCGAAGAGTTCTTCTCCGTTTTGGTAGGTTTGCAGCTTACGCCACATACCATCAAAGCGGTTCTGGAAAATTCAGCGTATGGATTAAAAATTTAGATATGCAAAGTATACGTGCATAGAACATTATCATGCCTGTTTTTCATGGGAATGAGGTTAAGGATTCACACTTCATATTTAGATGATAATTGATTTACAGTAGTTACAGTTGTGTTACAAGAGTTAATCTCCTCACTTATGTATTGTCGGATGTAAAAGATAGAAGGTGATTAAATGCGATTGGTGCAGTTAAACTGTGATCGGCTAAGCGTGTTGAACCGGTCCAGGTAGTTCTAGGTCCTCCCCCATACCTGGAATAGTATCAGCCTGTCGGACGCCTCGCGCGGCGTCAGCCCCGACTGCATCGGACCAGCGTGTCGGTACTCATGGACGTATTCCCCGTTGTCCTCTCTGAATCTGTCTAGATTGTTTTTTAGGTCCTCTTCGAACTGTGGCTGCATTTTGAGCAGTTGCACGTGAGCGCCGAGAGCAGTGGCCTGGAATTTGTTAAATTGAAATTGTAAAGTGAGACTACGTTTTATAATTACCAAAGTCATTTTCACAAGAGTGGTCTAATCATAAGATGTTGTAAATTGATGTTTTGGGGAATTTTTAAATGGGGAAAACTCTTTATCAACGGCGCAAAATATAAATACAAGGTTCTCCAGCTCCATAAGTTGGTACTTCGTGATGAGCCTCGATATGAAATAAGAAACGAACCTGAAGTTGCTGCCATGAGTAGCGCAGGCTGTCCACCTGTTCCAAATCGGCCTGGCTCACTGGCAACTCGTAGCGGGTTATCACGTTAAATGCTTCCTGGGAAAAAATAAATGCAAGTTAATATTTAGCGTGTTCTCACTTCGTCAGCTTTCCAATATCAAATTGTTTGACATTGGCATAGGTTTAGTTTTAGCTTTAGGAACCGTTTTTCTAATAGGTTTGTGCGCATCATAATTTCTGTTAACCGCCTTTCGGCGGAAACCATCATGTCATTACCCAACAGGGAATATTACGCAAAACTCTGCATAGGGGGCGGCACTAGCACATCCATAGGGCCTATCACGAAACACCAAAATAGGAATTTCGTTACCTGGTTTTCTGTCACTGTTTTATATTCGAGCGATAGAGAGGCACATGTCAAAATTTCGATTCTCTCGTTTCACGATAGGCCCTTTGTAAACAAACCGCCTTGGTGCGTAAATGACATATTTATTCGTTATAAATGAATTCAGAGCTCGGATTTTTCACGGCAAAACAAAACACTAGCGTAATTTAGCCAGTGCTTGAAATATTATTTTATCGATATCGATAATTCAGAACTAGAAGAAATAAAAGTCACCAAATAAAATTAATATGTAATAAAACTAATAAAAACATTTGTATAAAGTTACTATATATTAGAAACAGACGCAATTTCTTCTTCAAAATCTACGTCAGTACACACAGCAGCACAAGACATTTTATTTGGGTAATAGTGATAGGAGTAGATGATCATTATCTTTTCAACATTCTCTGGGAGTAAACAGTTGCGTTTATCACTATAAATCCATTTATGTACACTAAATGTACGTTCAACTTCAGTTGACGTCAAGGGAGCAAATTTATAGAATTATTAGTTTTATTAGTTTTATTACATATTAATTTTATTTGGTGACTTTTATTTCTTCTAGTTCTGAATTATCGATATCGATAAAATAATATTTCAAGCACTGGCTAAATTACGCTAGTGTTTTGTTTTGCCGTGAAAAATCCGAGCTCTGTATGATCTATGAAAACTTGTAAAAAAACTGTTTAAGGCCTAGTATGATTAAAAACTCTATGGTTTACCGATGTGCTAGTGCTGCACTCTGGTGGCAGAATATTGCAGTAATATCCCCTATTACAATAAATTCTAGTTTTGCTTCTTCCTGAAAAATTCAGGTCGCTTTCTTGAAATTTCTCTTGACTGTGATAATTATCATGTTTATGTTAACAATACCTTGGTATCCTTGCAATTCCTCTACTGCGCCACGCCTTCGGTTAGCCCGAAAATGTCCTCTCTAGCGTGGACTTCACTGACATCTTATCATAATCAAAAATACTCCTCCTCCTAGCGTTTGTCCCACCGCTTGAAACAGGTGAAGAAAATGAGTACGCTCAATGTTCATGACCAGGCCTTACCTCTACTGGATCTATCTTCAGCTCCATATCAACCTCCTGCTCTCTAATCTTCTTGAGAGTCTCCATGACGTTTCGAACGTCATCCAGGTCCCTGATTGGGCGTTCCAGCTTCCGCTCCAGGTCGTTCATGATGGCGTAGACGTAGTCCATCTCACGTTTATATTTCTTGCGCATGGCTTGCCCGATCCGATGTGTGCCATCTGGAATTCAAAGGAATATAAATTTAATACTTGGGCCACATTGGTGAATTAGCCCTACCACCGTGTGGAGTAATACCCACTTTTGAGCTCAGTGTTGAGCCCCAGCTTCAGTTTCTCTGTTGAAACGGCGAGGCAGCTCCCAATGATCAGCACATCTGGCTCCGTCGCCAACTTGGCCTCTAACTCGCTGTGCCGCTTGAGCGCCAGCTCGAAGTCGTTTAGGTTCCACGCTAATAGCTGTCGGAGTGTCTTCTCGCACTTCCATAGGTAATGGTATGGGCGCCATCGCTTTACGAGATTGTTGAGCTCCTGCAAATTTATGTTGACTTGGTAAACTTTATCGGATTCAGTTAAACTGGGAACTTAAAAAGTTAATGTTTTTCAGTTATGCTTATAATCTAATTTTAATTTAACAAATCAATATCTTTAAATTATTTTATTGAATCAATGTTCATAAGTACTCTCTAATGCCTTTATCCAAATCAGAGCGATCGAATATGTGTGGCTACGTGCTAATGAAATTATCAACAAATTCTTCTATAACGTGTTTTTCATATAAATACGAATATGGGTAAAACTAGAACATGTTGATAGCACAACAATATTCACCTTGCATTTCACTCATATTACACTGATCATAGTTTTCTGTCAAACAGTTGTCAAAAACACAACGCGCACCGCGCAATGCGCAATTAAAATTTATAAGACGTGACTAAGGGAGTTGACACGGGGCTCGGAAAAAAGTACCAAGGCAACATACACCATTAGAAGTTATTTTATCTTAACATTTTGCACATAATTATGAAACAAGTATACACATTCCACTAGGAATAAAATTAGGATACTGCAAATGTAAAATAGTCTCGGTTTTAGCAACATTATAGCCCCAGAAATAGGAATTTATTTAGGCTTTGGAGGTTATGACTAATGGCGGAAATAAAATCGATGACCACTTATGTAGAGCGCATGTCCGCCGGTAACACGTGCACGATACTAATATAGCTGGCTATAGGACAGGGACACCTAGGCTACCCCGCGGTAACAACAAAAGCTAAACTCACCAACGTCTGAAACCAATCACATCTTTTTCCAGACAAACTCTACATGTTTACTTTCATCAAGTATTAAATAAAATAAAAAAGTCGGTTAATAAGTAAAATTATGAAAGTAGTATTCAATATTCAAACAAAATCTAAAGATATGTATCTGAAATAAAGGAGTGTAGAATATTGACTAACGGGAAAACAAAATATGTCGATTCCGATTCTAAAACTCTACGTCGCGTCGACGTCAAAAATATGTTTATACTTTTGCATCTTATTCCTTTGTAATAAGGTTCAAAAGTGTAAACGTATTTTCATTTGTCATTTTTTTTTGACGTCGAACGTGCCCTGGTTATACCTAGGATAATATTATGGAAATATTCTTTTTCTTCTGAACCTTGAAACGTGGGTATTTAGTTTTATTTGTTTATCTACACCCATATCATAAACCCTCCATGATGCGTTCAAAAACCGCAAGTTATGACCACCATAAAAATATACTGTTTTGTTAGAAGTTAGAACAAATGTCTTATCTGTAACGATGTTATTATTATCAAATAATAAGCAAAAATTCGATATCATTATGAAAATCCGGCCTGCTCCCCGACAGCCGGCACGCGCCCCGCCGACCGACACAATCGAGTTGGCCATGGCGATGGCGGTGCAATCCGTGCAATGGCAGTCATTCATTCATCATTTAGGGTTTATAATATGTGTGTAGATAAAGCAGTGTATGCAACTGTACGTAATTAGGCCTTAAAACACTCGTGTGATCTTATTATGAAACTCACTTCGTTCGTTTCATAAAACCACACTCGTGTTTTAAGGACCCCTATTACGTAACAGTTACATAAACTACTATTAATACAAGTAATCTGTATAATAATTCTCACCGTCTTAACGTTCTGCGTGCAAGATGACAACAAAGAAAGAGTCTTGATAATCTCCTTATTCTCCACTATATAGTTATAAAAGTTCTTCTGCTGCAGAGGAAACGTTGGCTTCTCCTCCGACTCTAGTCTGTAATGCTTCTTCCGCTTCTGTTTAGCCGCGTTCAGGATCTTCGACTTCGGCAAAGCGCCTGTCACCGACTGAACCTGTTCGTCAAGCTTCGTCACAACCTCTAGAAGATGGTTAGACTGGTGTCCGGCTATCTTCTTCCAGCTAACCTGCTCACGGATGCGAGGGGAGGAGAGCGCGAAATAAAGAGGAAGAGTGAAGCAACATCGAGTGAGCGAAATAATAAGAAAGATAGGAAAGCACAGAAGGGTGAGACAGATACACAGTCGATCACAGTGTGTGGCATGACGACACAATACAATTAACATAACAACACAAGGAAGAGAAACAGATATCCATTATTAGATTGATCTTTTTTTAGTTCAGGTACCTACCAGTCACGGTAGATCTGTGACTATTAAGTCACGCTAGATGTCACGGTAGAAAGCTTTCCAATATCAAATTGTTTGACATTGGCATAGGTTTAGTTTTAGCTTTAGGAACCGTTTTTCTAATAGGTTTGTGCGCATCATAATTTCTGTTAACCGCCTTTCGGCGGAAACCATCATGTTATTACGCAATTACAATAAATCCTAGTTTTGCTTCTACCTTAAAAAGTCAGGTCGCTTTCTTGAAATTTCTCTTGACTGTGATAATTATCAGGTTTATGTTAACAATACCCTGGCATCCTTGCAATTCCTCTACTGCACCGCACCTTTGGTTAGCCCGAAGATGTCCTCTCTAGCGTGGACTTCACTGACATCTTGTGGATAAATAACGCGCCGTGGAGGAGGAAAATCGGCTTCTTCGGCTGTTCGTAGAGGAGAAAGAAGGCTATTCAAAATACCCTGGAACTCTTGCCGCCCGTCCATTGCGCGACCCCCTTGGCCAGCCCGGAGATGTGCTTCCCAGCTAGCACTAGCACTTCCTGGATCTCCTCTAGGGTGGGCTTCACTGACACGTTGGGGATCATCAGCGCGGCATGGAGAAGGAACAATGGTTTCCTCGGCTGTTCTGATGAAGAAAAATTAAGACTATTGGGAAGGGCAGCTATGTGAAGTCGAGTGTCTATGGCATTATTGAGTTCCTTCTTTGAGCATTTAACCAACAGTTCTTTACATACTGGCTGTCAAATTCTATAGGAAGCTACATAATTATCTACAAGGGCACCGTCTATGATTAGCGTTTGTTCAGATTCAAGTACGTCGTTCAAGTCGTCGAGGGTGTGAAGCTCGTAATTAATGTTTTTATATGAACTTAGTTTATGAAAAAAGGTGGCATATTTTCATATATAAACTTGTTAAAATGAAGTTAATATAACAAGCGACGTTGCCAGGTCTTCACGGGAACGACGAAGGAACGGCAAGCCTGTTGCCGCAACGCATCCGCCGAGCGAACTCGGGTCCGCTCCGGTACCAGGGTAGCATAACTTTGAACAAGTTTCACGCTTTGGAGTTTATCTAACGTCAAATAAACATAATGTTCTGTTATAGTTACATAACTTTATTGTCTTGTAATCAGGATTATGTAGGTTTGTAACTAAGTATACATGTTTAAGTAATTTTCCTAATGTTTATTATTCGAATTGGCAATTTGGATACGTAGCTTAATAATTTCAGAAGTTTTAGTACATACATAGTTTTTTGTTTAATAGCCACTGAACACTTTTCCAAAACCGGATAGTTATTTCCGCAATGTTTTTCCGGTAAGTCTGATATTATTTGGTATTTAATAGCACTTGTTACTTTATTGTGGGATTTTATAAATACGAGTTATCCGGGTGATTATAAAATGCAACTGTTTTATTTTCGATTATTTAGAAAATCTCAATCCCACCTTGTTTTCCGGTAAAAATGCTTTATCCACGTTTTATCGGTTTTCCGTTGATCCCAATAGGGGCTAGTTGCCGCACGAGTACCAGAGCTGCAGAATTCGCAAGAAGGTTCGGGTCAAAAACAACGATGATATATCCGTAAACGAAAGGAAACCCTATTTTCAAGATCGCCAGGTCGCTAGTTCTCTGTGTGCCTGGATCTGTTACGATAAATTACGCTTTAATTGTTGCTTATACGTGCTACATAATATAAACGTACGTGAGAACAGTACGATATAACTAACGTAGGCAAAAGTACGAAAAAACAAGCCATTTCTTAATTATGTTATTAATGTTATTATAACATGTTTTTGGATGCAGTTAATTTTAGTCATCTCCTTTGGGTCTGTTTCCTGTTATAGTCGATATTTTCCGTCGCTGCTATTTTTAGATACAAACAGAACGATTTTCCTCCTTCTGAAGTCTTGGTAAGCTACTAGATGGTCTCGCCACGTGGATAAAAGACGCATGCGTAATGGTTCAATAAAATCAGCTCAGAAGTATTCAACCCTTTCACGATAGGATAAGGTTTAATATAGCCAGTCAATTCTGAGGTCTAATAACTAAACCACGTGTTGGATTTGACCTCCGTACGAAATAGCAGACAAAGCGGAAGATTTAATGATTGATTTGAAAAGGACGCAAACTAATAGTGTCCTCTCGCTCTCACTTGTCAAGGATGAGTGCGATCAGTACGTACTTACGTATGCAACGTTGCAATATTGCTGTATACCTAATAGTTATAAACAACTAGTACTATTCTTTTGTGTTATGCATTCCTGGTGAAATTTGACATTTTTCTCCAGCCGTGTGCGTTTTCATTGCAGTTTTAGGGATCAACTAAAAATGAGGTATATTAAAAAAGTAGCTACATCTATCTATACATATAATAAAGCTGAAGAGGGTCGAAAATCTGTACATTGGAGATATTAGTAAAAAAATAAGTTAGTAGGTCTTAGAATCGATAACAGAACACGTTTCGACGATTTTTAGAATTTTTGTCTGTTTGTCTGTTTGGATGGGGAGAGTTGGCGTCAAAACGCCTGAACCGATTTCGATAAAAACTTCACTAGCAGGTTCTACAGACCACTGGTCAGGACATAGGCTATAAAAAATACGAACTTTTTGGATTTAAGGGGGTTTAAGGGGGGTTTAAACTTTGTATGTGAAATGAATATGAGTGTTAAGCTCAAGCAGCAAATTGATATTTGTTTAACTACTTTCGGTTAGTTCATATTCATTCGTATAAATAAATAAATGTGTTAAATAATAATATACTGGTTAAATATAGTGGAAAAGTAAAAAATACGTACCATCAAAACGGGTATCTAGACATGTCTTTGGCTATACGATTAGGTAACGCTATCTCTCGCAGAACTTTGTTACTACCGAGTCCTCTTTACGCAAAATCTGACCACTACATATGTAGTTAAGGTGCAAACTAAATGCAACACGAGTTCGCAGAGATATCCCTAGATGGCTATAGTAGGTAGGTACTATCTATGCTATGAGTTATGAGTATAATGGGAACCTATGCCTTTACCTCTTTAAAAGACGACTGGCTGCTGCGGATACGAATTTTTATATGTTTCCTTTTCATCGGAAAATTACTCGATCACCTACCACTACAAAACACACCGTACTACTGCTTATTATACCAAAAATTGTTACGTCGAACATTTGAGATAGGAGAAAAATAATTTTGATAGAGTTTACCGCGCCATAGGTTGTAAAAAGAGGGGGGCTCGGGGGGCGGAGCCCCCCGCAAAAAGAAAAAAATACACGAAACTATAGATAATTATACCAAAAATAGTTACGTTAAACATTTAAGATGGGAGAATAAGAGTTTTGATAGAGTCAACCACATGATGGGCGGGGAAAAAAGGGGGGCTCGGGGGGCGGAGCCCCCCGCATTAAGAAAAACACACCGTAGTACTGCTTATTATACCAAAAATTGTTACGTCGAACATTTGAGATAGGAGAAAAAGAATTTTGATAGAGGTTACCGCGCCATAGGTTGTAAAAAGAGGGGGGCTCGAGGGGCGGAGCCCCCCGCAAAAAGAAAAAATACACCATACTATAGATAATTATACCAAAAATAGTTACGTTGAACATTTAAGATGGGAGAATAAGAGTTTTGATAGAGTCAACCACGTGATGGGCGGGGAAAAAAGGGGGGCTCGGGGGGCGGAGCCCCCCGCATTAAGAAAAAATACACCGTAGTACTGCTTTTTATACCAAAAATTGCTACGCCGAACATTTGAGATAAGAGAAAAAAAATTTGATAGTTTACTACGCGATGGGCCGTAAAAGAGGGGGGGCTAGGGGGGCGGAGCCCCCCGCAAAAAGAAAAAAACACCATACTATAGATAATTATATCAAAAATAGTTACGTTGAACATTTAAGATGGGAGAAGAAGAGTTTTGATAGGCGTAACCACGTGATGGGCGGGAAGAAAGGGGGGGCTCGGGGGGCGGAGCCCCCCGCATAAAGAAAATACACACTGTAGTACTGTTTACTATACCAAAAATTGATACGTCGAACATTTGAGATAGGAGAAAAAAAAATTTGATAGAGTCAACCACGTGATGGGCGGGGAAAAAAGGGGGGCTCGGGGGGCGGAGCCCCCCGCATAAAGAAAAAACACACCGTACTACTGCTTATTATACCAAAAATTGTTACGTCGAACATTTGAGATGGGAGAAAAAGAGTTTTGATAAAGTTTACCAAGAAAAAGAGTTGTGACGGGCGCCAAAGAAAGGGAGGCTCAGGGGGCGGAGCTCCACGCATAAAAAAACCCCGTTATATTGCTTATGATACCAAAAATTGCTATGGTAAGGTTGAAAGTTCAAGATGGGAGCAAGAGTTTGACAGAGATTTGCACGTGGCAGGCGGTAAAAGGCGGCTCGGGGGGTGGAGCCTACGCATAAAGATAAACACACCGTACCATTGCTATTTTTACCAAAAAATGGTAAGGTTGAATATTTAAGATGTAGATAGAGTTGACCACTATTAATACCAAAAATGATTAAGTTGCATATTTAAGACGGAAGCAATAACAGTTTTGATAGAATTTACTATGTAAAAGGCGGCTCGGGGGCCATTTCGCGTACACTTTAACATCAAGTTGTGTTCGATATCTCCTTACATTGGTCTTTCCGCCCTCCGGTTTACTTTTAAGACTTAGTCATTAATTTGTGTTCGATCTCTGACCTCCTGCTGCATTTTCTACTGAGATGCTTCGAACGTTCGACTCTACAGAGAGAGCTCTGCTTTTAGCTCTTCAGATCTTCCCGCTCACATGGTTCTCTGCCGCAGACGCTTTCGGTCGATCTTTTGGGATGTCGAAGTTATAACTGACTTCATGAAATTTGATATGTAGAAAGCGTTTAGCAGTGGACTGTTGAGGGATGAGTGTAACGAAAAGTGACAGAGCCTACTGCAATGCACGCGGGCGAAGCCGCGCGGGTACAGCTAGTTTTTCATAAAATTTAGTTAAGAAACGGAATATAAACACATGGACAGAACGAAAATTAACAATTCGTTGGGGCTTAAAGAACTTACGATTCTAGACAGGGATCAAATCAAATTTCGCTAATCTAATCTAAAAATAACGAGGTACTGAATGCTCCAAACAAGTCGACTGGGGCAAAGCCAGACGAAAAAAAAGGTGATGGCGGGACGATCATGCAGTTCGCAGTGACTGGCGGGAGCATGCGTTATAAGAAGCCGTAACGAGTGACGAAAGCGAGGGGAGGCCAGAGGCCAGACGTGCCCTTGCCCACCAGAAGGACACAAAACTATTAAAAAAATATTTAGTTGCTCCTTTTTAGTGTTTTATACCAAATGTGGTTTACGAAACACTTATATAACACATTCACGGCCTTGCTAAATGCGTAGCGCTACGCCGTAGCCGATAACATAGGTTTCCCGCTTTGTAGCGAAAATGCTTTGTAGAGCCGTGACGACAACGTGTCGTCAAGGGCACTGAATGGGTTAAATGGGTTATAGTAGCTAATACTTAAATTCAGTCAGTCGACAACGAAGTCGTGTAAAGTTTGCTCAGTTCATGCAAATATTAAATGCCAACTCGATAAATCTCCAAGATCTTTTGGATTTGACAATAACACCGCAACATAACTACGTTGCATTGTTGTTATCGAAATCTAACTGCCTCAATTTAAAAAACCACCCATCTTGTTTATGTTAATACATTGTTAAATAAAATATAGCTTAAATAGCTACGTATTAAATATACCTAAGTGACGTAGTTAGACATTGAAAAGGACGTGGAACCACGTGACATTGAGATGCTGTGCCCTCCTCCGTACCAGGGTTCCAAAAGTAACAAGATGGTGGTTTGTGTACATTGCTTAGCAAGGACGACACGTGGCCACCAATACAGCAGCAGCATTAACTACTCGTAATTTCAAGATTATAGAAGGAACTTCTCGATTTATCGATCGCAGGACCAATTTAGAATATTCAGCCTTAGTTCCATTGTCCTGGTGTCAGGTATAATAAATAATGCATTTTTTTAATCTTAATGACAACTGATGAGGTTGTGTGGCAAGCACTACCCAGAACTTAACTACACGCGATATACTTTACTAGGGCACCATCGTGCAACGGTATAGAGACAAGCAGCATCATGTCATGTCGAAATGGATCGCTTCATCACTGAAGATCACAAAGATTTACAGAAAAGAGATAATATTATCACTGAATATTTACGTAAGGTTCAGTGCGTTATAAAATAACCCCCTGACGTCAACATACCTCCTTTCAGCGGTGCAATAATGCAACATTTTTCATTGAGGACAATCGCGTATGAATGTACCGCTAGAGGCGCTAGTGGAGACAAAGGTCTTCGATAGGATATTACTTATAATTATGGCAAATATGAGTTACGAGTCATTGAATGTGATGCTTTAAAAGCGGAACTAAGAAAAACTTCCTTTTAACCAAATAATATGGAACTGCGGAACACTGCGTGGTCGTTGATATTTTTTTACAGTACGGTTTATTGTATAAAAGATACGTAAATTTGGTTTTCACTAACGTAATAAAAAATACAGCTGTATTTCACGACCTCCGTCTACAGTGGCGCCAACTGTTGAATTAAAAAACGGTAACTCTCAAGTTGAAAAAAGCGCCATCTGTTTAATGCTATCTAAATTTCGTACTAAGTCTAGGACTCTAGGTTTACATATACGTCATTTCATTAGTGTTAGAGACTAGAGGTGAAAATGTTATACATCCTAATAACTTCTGTTACCCTAATAACTACTACAATGTTTGTGGTCAGCAGATCGTTTAAGGCGGTTAGTTTACCTACCAGTGGCGGCGAGTCCATAGAACTCGATTCCTATCGGCTTGCCTAATTTTCAGGCAGATGAGCAGGTTTCTATAGCTCACGAAGAAAATAAAAGCCAAATTAAGCTCCGGCTTGCCCTAGAAAAATCAGGCAGTTGTATAAAAGTGATATAACAGGAGATACTCCACTCCTGAATAAAATCCCTCCGGCCCTCCGCCTTACAAATTGGGTTTCCTATTTATAGGGTAAATCGCCAGTAACTGGCCACCGTCCAGTGACTGGCCACTCATACTAAAAATGAACTCTATTTACCTCCAGACAGAATTCATTTTAGTATAACTTGGCCTGTTGTTGAAAATGAATTCTGTTTGTAGGTGCATAGAGCTCATTTCAGTTTAACGTTGCCAGTTACTGGACGGTGACCAGTTACTGGCAATTTACCTCTCGTTACCAGTTTTGCCATACCTTACTTATTGCACATTGCATTGTAAATCATCATTGTCCTTGTGTATCAATAGTTAGGGTAAACAATCCAGCTCCTATACTTTATGAAAACCTGGTATCTAGACTCGGTCTGGGACGTAAAATCCACGTGGACTCCACGTGATTCAACCAGGCCTACCGCGAAAATACAAAATCGATTTTTGTTATCTGCGTCACTTTCGCTCGAACAACGCAAGTGCGATAGAAAGAGGTATATTTTTTACAATTAATAATAAAAATAAAAACAACATATAAACTTAACAAAACTAAGACCTAAAAAACACTTAAAAATTTAAAAAAATGGGCTCCAGATCAGATCCGATCGGTAGGGTGCCGGCATTTGCCGGCAAATTGTCACTCTTGGTCGTGTCCATGTTGTTTTGAATACCTTGACCGTTTAGTCACTCCTGACGATTCCCCATATGCCACGGAAAAGGTTTCGTATCAGGGCTTGTAACCGTAACCGAAATCCATAGTAAAAAACCGGTTTGTTATTTCGTTCTTTTCGTTACTGTTTTATACTCAATCGAAAAATCCTATAATTTGAAGTGAAAAATATAATAAAACATCGGGTTTTACATAATAACCATAAACTAATTAAATATATTGGATCATTTCGGGGTTTTTTGCATTAACCGGTTACAAGCCCTGTTTCGTATAAGTCGAAACTATTGAACACGTCTCCCAATCAGCTAATTGTGTTGCTGACTAAATACATAAAAAAAAACTTAGAAGCTCCAGGAAGATAGATCAATCAGTTGTCATATTTTTGCTGGTTGGTAACCAGCAATCGTCAGCAGTTTCGCCGTCCGTCAGTACCCGCAAGAACTGTCTATCCGCAAAGACACCAGGCTAACATTAATTGGAGGAGCTACGCAAAGGGACTCTAAAGAGGAAAACACTTGGCCGTATTATGTTGCCTCTCATTATAGCAGACAGTGATTCAAATATAATAAAAACATATTATGGTATTTACAAATCGTTGACTAGTCAAAGTTATTTAATAATTTAATGATTAAATAACTTTGATAGGTCGTATTTAAAAAAAAATCCTAACCGACACATGAGTGTCGTTTTGACCCTATGAAAAAAACTCGCTTCTACTCATTAAAAATCGATTGACCCAGTGATGACATTGAATGACGCTCCACACGCTTTAACCAATTTTTTACCAGATTTGAGTCAATATTCCTACATTTTCACTACAGATAGAATTATAAGGCAAACGGCTAGGTATCGGTTCTTTAATATTTTATCTCCATTCTGTAGAGCCGGCTTTTGAAATAAATGAGCATTGTTTTTTGCTTTTGTTTAAACATGGTGTAAAAGACACTTTTTTTGATATTCGAATGCTGTGAAGAATCTTACATATACAAAATCTACATATTGGGGATCCTCTTTTACGTCTCTAAAAATTAATGAGCGATTTTAATTTTAAACAAAATTAACACAATATTTATGAAGAGAAAACCACTCTTCTGGCCTAAAATTGCTCGAATTTCATGTGTTTGAAAACGATGAATATTGAAGTAAATATAATATAATACTATCTTGATTAAGGCCGTTACTGATAATAGTGATAATATGATGACTACAAAACTCATTAGCAAAATAAGGGGTTCAGATCGAAGGTCATTAGCGCCAGGGAGCGCCTTAAGACCCACGAAAATTACCCACTGGGCAAATTAAATACAAGTATCTGGGGTCAGTAAGTACGGTCACTGTAATTTTATTAGCTTCTAATTTAAAAAAAGTTGCTTTTCAATTCGGCTTATTTTTCCGATAAGTTTAAGATCACTAACCGTCGCTGAATTGCTTGCAACGTACTAGGTAGCCAGAAACGTGAGATGTAAAATATTCGCACAATATAGCGTACCTAGTTAAGAGTAGCCTCTTAATACGTAGCAACTGTACGTATAAGGAGGCCACATTATAATTGTCATGTGGTACAAAGCGCTCAAGGCTCAGTTATTTGTCAGATGATTTTATCTCCCTCTCTCTACGAGAGGAATTCCCGGGAGACTAGGGTGCAAAAGTAATTGACTCAGGTTACTCCTATGGTAACTAACGTTTGTCTCTTTCCTTTTACACCGAGAAAAAAAGATACATAACATTTTTGTCTCTCGCTTTTATTTAAGATTTGCAATTATTTCAGCGTGCTTCAGCCTAGAACGGAACTTAAAGCTTCGTCAAATAAAAAGTAAAAAGTAACGTGTGTGCTTTTTCTATATGATTACTTTGGATGTTCGTAACGTGTGGGTGACTAGGGCAGGCCGCAAATTTTAAACATGGTTGATTTATTTTATTCATAAGTTAACCTTGCAATGTATTTTTTACTTTCCTGAGCCAAAAAGTAAAATATAATTTAGGAACCGTAGGGACATACGCCTTTTTATGGGTGTTCTACATAAATATTTGATACTGCAATTCCAAGCTTATTACGAACGCGGTACGGCCCATTATCAGTAGTACATAATCACATATCGACGTCTCCAGGAAGTATCAGTTTGCTCTACATTGTAACCGTTTATTTTTTATGTGAGCCTGGTGAAACGTTCTTGCGCCGTGACCGACGCCAGGGCCAAACGAATTATTTTGAATGGGGTCACATACAAAAGTCCTTACAAATTAAGACAGTGAACAATAAACGTCCTGTCAGTGTGCAACAACATGCTAGATGAACGTTAAATTTTTTTATCAGACCTAAACCTTCTGATAAATCTAACATGCTGCGCACACCTCTTTGGCACAACGAATATTTAAAATGTCAATCTGGAAGTTTAGTCAGGGGGGTACAACTCAAAGTAAATCTGTCAAAAAATATGAGTTTGACACGACGTATCCGATACGTTTGCATAAGTGCGAAAGAGAACTTGTCATGCGTTAAGAAGGGACAACATGATTCGTGACGTTACGTGACATTACAGAGGTCTCTCTGTATTATACTATTATTTACTCTGTGGTTTAGTTATTACCTACTTACATATTAGCTGTATAATTTGACAATTAATTTTTTTTTGTTAAAAAGAATTCAGATTTTTACCTTAATTCATTAATTTCATTATTTTTAAAATTGTACAGTCACGATCAAGTCACGGTCCTTATATAATTAACCTACCTCAAGGTTTCCAACGTCGTCGAAATTACCTGAAGCTAGTGAAGTTACTAGTTCGTTGACGGATTTATTAACAACTATACAGAGTGACCAAAAAAGAACTAAATTCCCGTTGGCTGTAAGGGGGCAACGGGAATTTAGTAGTTTTTTTTGGCCAGCCTGTATATTAATGCTACATTCAACATTGAATTATAATAATGTTTTGTACTCTTTTGGATGCCTAATTTACTAATGGATTTTAGCTCTATTATTTTATAATAATACCAATTTACTGCAGAAATTGCTGCTTTGCGTACATAAAAAATCTAAAATTCTAGTACAACTGGTACTAGGTACTGAACTCAGTGCCCAAGCTTTACAGTTTAGACCAGTCTCTAGGTATTTACTTCGTACAATTTATGCAAACCTGGTAACCTGAGCTGGATTTTTTTAGGAGAAATCTGCCTTTACAACGCGGTGTACTCGACACCAACGCCATCTTTCGGCAGCTTTCGAAATTACTCGTAGGTAGAGGTTCTAATAATAACTAAACTGTTTTTCTGTCTTACGTACCTATTAGTTCCTACCACCAGATGGCACTAATAAAGTTATATTCTTCAAGATGTAATGATTTTATAAGAGGTATACACACAGAGCTAAAATGGCGCTTAGGTATAAATAGGTACCTATACACTAAATTAATCCGTCCTCATAAATTACTTATGCGGCATGTACAGTCGCCATCAAATATATCGGAGCGGCCAGGGTACTCAAAAATATCTGAACATGCACTTTATCGGCTTGGCAATAGAGGCGTTGTTCAGATATTTGTGACCACCTTGGCCGCTCCGATATATCTGATGGTGACTGTACCTGGAATCGTGTGCGCTGGAAGTGCTCTTTTCTTTTCCATTAATCTCTTAATCTACCTAAACTTAACCTAAACTACCCTCACAGATAACCTCAACCACTAGATAGATCATAAGTACAACTCGGGGTCACCACACATAGGTGCTCTCGTACTAATTTTGTATGAGAGTGCGACCGATTATTTCAGTTGATTTAACGTTTTTGATCATTACTCATGTGAATTAAAAATATCCACAAAAATCAAGTTACAGGGGTGAACCTGGATTATTATGCTACAAATTAGTGTAGAATACTATTGAGATGTGCTGTTGGAATAGTAGAAATTTACGAATAAAATTGCGCTTATGTGTGGTGACCTCGTGCTCCCTGTAAAAGCTTAATGATGAGGTGTCTGTGTAGTCTGTGCCTACCCTACTCTACATGCTGACGCAATAAAACGTCACACATTTAAAGGAACTTAAAAAGGGTACCTACTGACAAGAGTCACAAGTCACCACAGATAGAAATCTCTCGTTACATGAAAGAACTATGGCAGAGCATAGGAGTACGATTACATTTCCCTTTATATAACAGGGTCTGGTTAAGCATTTTATAATTTGAGAAATATTCAAGAGCCATTAAGGATTTCCCGGACAAATATAGAAACTACGAGCTCATGTCATGACATTCAGAGTTAATAAGTGGTGTGAAATAATCATCCAGTGCACTAGTTTCACAAAATAGAAGATAAAACGTGCCACTGGTTATGACTGTATTAGGAGTGCACAACTGCACATGCATCCATATACATCCCTGATGCACAATAATAAGGTAGGTATCCAAATAATAAGAAAAGGAAAGATAGACACCGGCAACGGCGGCAACCCTTTTGCGTTTCTGATCTCCCGGTATGACGTGTCGGTCAGAGGCGACGTTGGCGAGAGTGTGCCACTTCACGTCGTATCTTCTAAGGAAGGTGTAATCTTTTTTTATTTAGTAACGAACTGAGAACTCGCGATTTTCTTGCAAAGGAGTTGACCAATATAACAAGAGCCATATGAAGATTTTTTTGGATTCTAAGTCCATAACCTCTTGATCGAGCCAGCTCATAAACAAACCCTCAACTTTTATTTATAACTGCTACAACCTCAACAAATTTCATAAAGATCAAAAAAAACATTACTAAAGTTATAATCAAACAAACTCTCAAAATCAAAAAGCCATCAAAATGCTAGTAGCCAGAATTTGATTTTAAGAAATCTCTTCGCTTACGCCCCGCTCGTTCGATAATAGACCACCACTGCTATAAATTGTCCGTTTCACAAGTATTTCAAAATTATGTATGTAATAAATAATGTGTACAAACAAAAGCATCTGACATCGTTACTTTGCGATGGCAGTACTGTCGCGTCTACCTAACCGTCCCAACCTAACCTAACCTAAATATCCTTCCTACCTTCATCAGCAAACGCCTCAGCTTCGGAGAACTGCTTGATGATGAGGTCCAGTGTACGCCGGGTGACCTTGATGAGAACGTCCACCACTTTGCGGCTGTAGTATCGGCGCATCTCATTTACTGCGTTCTTCACCATTTCCTACAGCCGAAAAACATATTTAAGTCGGATAGAGCTTTTTATTCTTTGAGACGAGAATGTTGTTCATCATGAGATTGTATTGTTTAACTTATTCTAGCACTTATATAGGGAGGGCAGCCATCCACTATCGGTCCGTCGGACGATATCGATATCTGTCAGTTAGAACAAACAATTTACAGTTCCGAACAACAGACAGGCCGATATCGTCCGGCGGACTGATATTTAGTGTAGTGTTATTTACTATCTATTAAAGCACTGGCGGTAAAAAGTCCGACTTTCAATCCGGGGGTCTCAAGTTCAAACCCCGACTCGTGCCACTGAATTTTGCAGAACTTATTTACGAAATATCATTTAACATTTACCAGTCGCTTTTAGGTAAAGGCAAAAAATCTTGAGGAAACCGAACCCAATCCCAATACCAACAAGGCCCAGTTTCCCCTCTGGGTTGGAAGTTCAGATGGCAGTCGCTTGCGTAAAAATGAGCGCCTACGCCAATTGATAGGAATAAGTTGCCAAGCGGACCCCAGGCTCAATTGAGCCGTGGCAGAAGCCGATACGAAACGTATAGGAAGAAGAAGATTTAGCACTGGTGCTTTATGACGTTTGATGGAAAGTATCATAGATGTCATAGTTTACTTTTCTTGTTTTATGTTATCCTGGTATCTCACGTAGCTTTGTGACGGTTAGTGCGAGCTAGAAGTCCACTTTCCTTGTATTAGGATATTCATTGGATATGTTACCCTGGTACAGTCGCCATCAGATATATCGGAGCTGCCAAGGCGGTCACAAATATCTGAACAACGCTTCTATTCTCAAGGGGATAAATTGCATGTTCAGATATTTTTGGGTACCCTGGCCGCGCCGATATATTTGATGGCGACTGTACCGTGTGGAGTATTGTGAGGTTAAGTGATTGATTTGGGATATTGAATGGCACCCCGAGAAGACTTCTTTCTCCTATGTAGCTTTGTGACAGTTACTCATAGTCACGAAAGACCACTGCGCCAGCCAGCATGTAGCTTGCAGACTCATCGCAGGACACTTCCTTTGTACTCTTGGAGAGAGCAGTAGGTGAGGGCTCTCGAAGCACTCCCACCCAAACCGTCGACCAATCTCGTTAGCCCTTGTAAACCCGTTGATGTACACTTACTTGCATGCTCTTGGAGACACCGCCAGCCGGCACAGAGAGCAGTCGATGGGGGCTCTTGAAACACTCCGACATAGCCATCCAGTCTCGCTGGCCCCTTGCAGACTCGTTGATGTACACTTACTTGCATGCTCTTGGAGACACCACCAGCCGGCACAGAGAGCAGTCGGTGGGGGCTCTTGAAACACTCCGACATAGCCATCCAGTCTCGCTGGCCCCTTGCAGACTCGTTGACGTACACTTACTTGCATGCTCTTGGAGAGACCACCAGCTGGCATGGAGAGCAGTCGGTGGGGGCTCTCGAAGCACTCCCATACCGCCGACCAGTCTTGTTGCCCACTTGACGTAGACTCGTTGAGGGTGGACGCGTGCCCGCTCCCGCCTTGGGCTTCGTCTGATAAAGAAGTTGACAATTCATCGTTTTTAGTGATGTACTAAATGTCAAAATTGTTAAGGCAATGAAAACGGGTTAACTTTTATGGAAATTCAGGCATAAAAGCTCAAAGTCAAGTCGAATTGAAAAAAAGGTAGATTTGTTACTAAAGTTTGAGGCAACATTTCGCATCTTCCGATACAAACCTCTCAAGTCTCAAGTCTTTTTCTATCATCGTCAAAACTTAAATCTTTCAGAGCAAAATCTATAAAATAAGACAGAAGAAGTTGATTCTTTATGCGTCGCCACAGACTACACAGACACCTCATCATTAAGCTTTTACAGGGAGCACGAGGTCACCACACATAAGCGCAATTTTATTCGTAAATTTCTACGATCTGAACAGCACACCTCAATAGCATTCTACACCAATTTGTAGTATAACAATCCAGGATCACCCCTGTAACTAGATTTTTGTGGATATTTTTAATTCACATGAGTAATGATCAAAAACGGTAACTCAACTGAAATAAGCGGTCGCGTTCTCATACAAAATTAGTACGGGAGCACCTATGTGTGGTGACCCCGAGTTGTACTTACGATCTATCTAGTGGTTGAGGTTATCTGTGTGCGTCGCAGAAATAAAGAAAATTAATTATATAGATAGAAACACCAGGGTCAGCTTGGTAGACAGAGAAAGCGCTAATTATTTATGTTATATATATTATTTATGTATGTATGTTATGTCTAATTACCGTTATATTAAAATGTCATTTTGGTCGGATGTTCACATCCGACATTTTGGAATTCGAATCGATGTGTAGCTACAATACATACCGAAACCCGTAGCAATGCCTCTACGGCGTAGCTATTCGTAGCAAAGATAACCGTCTCAAAGGCGTTGATGAAAGAGAAATTATCGAACGAGAGGAGTGCAAGCGAAACGAGTTCTTACAAACAACTTCTGGCCACTGGAACGTCTCGGCATTTCCATGGCTTTTTGATTTTGAGAGTTTGTTCCGCGATAACTTTTTTTACGTTTATCTGATCTTCATGAAAGATGGGGTCATAGCAAAGATACATATAATTTTGGGAGTTCGTATATTATCTGAGCAGGATCGATGAAGGGGTCATGGTCTAAAGAATCATCATATGGGTCTTGTTATATTGGTCATCTCGTTTGCAAGGAAATCGCGAGTCTTCAATTCAAGGCGGACTACTATAACTTGTAATATTATTTAAGGCATCCTCGTATTTTAGGTTAGGTATATTACAAATAAAAATAAATAATCTAACACAAACATGAAAACGATAACGTTTGACGCTTAAAAACAATTGAAAAGTTTCTTAATTGATTTTACTACGGTACTTCGTGGTTGTTACATTTACGCACACACATATAAATGCCAAATCCAATGACATTGCAAGTCTTAACCACCTGCCTCCCCACATTAACGTACGAACTGCAATTGCAGAACTATATTCGTCTTGCTTGCACCAGAAATCAATCATTGAACTCTCTGGACCGGTATATTACTAACTGGTATTTGGTTCTGAAAACCTTGATAAGCCGAATTGTGCCTTGCTGGTACAGTTTAAAGTTTATATTTGTAGAGTTCAAGGCAAGTTTGAATTTTCCGATCGATATCTGCAATCTTCTGCTCTACGGTATTTATGCGATCCTTGTAAAAGATTCTCGTACGGGCCATCACTATTTTGGTGTATCTATGAATTGGTGCGATTGTTAATCAAACACAGGACTATTGGTCCGCATGTCTTTACTATCAGCGATATCGCATTTTGGGGGGATCTCAATTCCTTAGTCCTTACCATCAGCTATGAGGAATTCGAAGTCCGGGTTGATCTCAACTGACTTGAACTGGTGCGCCTCTTGACTAAACCCAGGACTATCAGACCATGTATGTCTACTATCAGCGATATCGCATTTAGGGGTGATCTCAAGTCCTAAATCCTTACCATCAGCTATGAGAAACTCGTAGTCCGGTTTTCCATTTGATCTGGTGCGCTTCTTGATGAAACCCAGGACTATCAGTCAACGTACGTCTTTACTATCAGCAGTATCAGCAATATCGCATTTTGGGGTGATCTCAAGTCCTCATTCCTTACCATCAGCTATGAGGAACTCGAAGTCCGGGTTGATCTCAACGGACTTGAACTGGTGCGCCTCTTGACTAAACCCAGGACTATCAGACCACATGTCTACTGTCAGCGATATCGCATTTAGGGGTGATCTCAAGTCCTAAATCCTTACCATCAGCTATGAGAAACTCGTAGTCCGGTTTTCCATTTGATCTGGTGCGCTTCTTGATGAAACCCAGGACTATCAGTCAACGTACGTCTTTACTATCAGCAGTATCAGCAATATCGCATTTTGGGGTGATCTCAAGTCCTCATTCCTTACCATCAGCTATGAGGAACTCGAAGTCCGGGTTGATCTCAACGGACTTGAACTGGTGCGCCGCTTTCTTGATCAAGTCCAGGACTTCTTCTACCGCCTCCTCGACCATGAGGCTCTTACGGTTTAGTTCCACGCATGCGTTGCTGTAAAAAATAAATTTTATACTCGATGTGGCATATACTACTTCGATATGTGGCATTATCCTTATTGAGTTAAAATGCTGTGTTTACTGAATACTTTTTCACTCACCGGCATCCTGTCTCTACGTTTTCTATAAATTCGTCAACCGTCCATGGAGTTTCTTCTGCGAATAAAAGTTAAGGTTTAACAAAGGTGTAATTATGTTATGGTGAGATCTTGAAATTTTTACGTGCTTTTACTCGCAATGTTTGTCAGTTACATTGTTGTTTAAAATCTTGCAAGCCAGATTTGAACATGTTCGTAATGTCCGATTGCGTTTAAATTTAACATACCTGCGTAACTTGAATGACAATACAATATTATGGTACCATCGAGCTAGTCTGATGATGGAGACCGAATAAGACTCTGTTAAAAAATAATAAAAGCACATTGTGTTTGGCTTTATTAGAATAATTTCTTTGAACAGTAGATGAATTTTGCATGAAAAGTCCAGTTAGCATTAAAAGCATGTACGTATTAAAATAAATTGTTTTAATAAAAAAATCTTTTCTAATAAGAGCAACTTACCTGGTAAATTAATCAGAGTAACCTCTTGCATCCCAGACAGGACATATATAATCCGATTCGTATAAATATCATGCACTCTAGTGACCAGGACATCAAAGCCTTTAATGGCTGCGTTGGCACGTTCTATAAACTCCTCCCAGTCTTCGCTGGTCCACGAGACAGAACGCAGGCCTGGGAGCAGGAGGGAAGATAGCCGGACTACTTGAGGCAGAAAGAGAGGACGCACTTCGAGCTTCACTCTGCGTACGGTGCGTAGATAGTCTTCTAGAAGAAACTGAAATCAATAACATCTTGGTATTCGTTGTCGCCTATTTGACAATGGTAACCTCTAAAGAATTATTAGGTAGTCTGACGGTGCTGTCTACGTCTGCACAATTAAACTATTAGACACTCAAGTAGTTACCTCCAAAGAATCATTAACCAGAGTGAAGTAATTCTTCTAGCGTACAGCGAGTGGCAGACTATGGCAGTTCCACATCCATCTTGACCAGGCAGTCAGACTCCCTGATGAGCAGTCTGACGGTGCTGTCCAGGTCTGCACAATTGCACATTAAAACAATGGCAGATCGTAAACTAGTTTGAAATCTTACCTCCAAAGAATCATTAACCAGAGTGAAGTAATTCTTCTTAGCGTACAGCGAGTGGCACACTATGGGCAGTTCCACATCCATCTTGACCAGGCAGTCAGACTCCCTGATGAGCAATCTGACGGTGCTGTCCAGATTCACGCTGATACGGCCGAGCTCGTCGATCTTCAGCAGCGTGTTGTTGAGACAGTCGTCTACGTCCCACAACTGCATGAAAAACTAAGGGTTTAGGTATATTCACAATAAACTCTACATTCTTAATCTTCTAAATAGTGTGTAAAAATTCAATTTTTTTTAAATAATTAATCTTTTTTTTATGTAACGCCTTGGCCGCTCCGATATATTTCATGGCGATTGTACTTACATTATTTTTTTGGGTTAATACGAGGTAAGTTGATTCAGCAGGTTGTTGTTTATTTCTCCTTTTTGTAAAGGGTCGGCAACGCGTATGTCTCACACCTCTGGAGTTGCACCTCTGGAGTTGCACCTCTGGAGTTGCACCTCTGGAGTTGCAGGCGTCCATAGGCTACGGTAGCTGCTTACCATCAGGCGGGGCGTATGCTTGTTTGCCACCGTCGTGGAATAAAAAAAGGAGTTGTTGGGATTACCTCATACTTCGTAGTTCGTATGCATTTGGTTTGATAGTAAGTATAGTTAGTTGCCTTTCGGCCCTGAACCAACGTTAACAAAACATAGACATAGTTTGTTAGAACTATGAATACATTTTAGCTACCAGGACTGTATGATATCAAGGCGTTGTATCTATTTGTATCTAGACTAGATCTAGGTCATTGAAAGTGAATCCTGTGAACCCGTAACTTACTCGTATTGAATAGCGCTGTCTCGTCTGTTCAAAAAAGTTCAAGTAATATCGTAAACAAAGCTCATAGTTCCCAATCTCTTAGAAGTTGATTTTTAGACCTATCAATGACAGTAGTTTTTGTATCAAAAGCGTAGTCGGTCAAATTAAATTTACGTCTAAATTGAAATCATTGTTTTATCAGCAAAATCATGCGCATGGACTAGGGTACTGTCTCAGTTCCCCTGTTTTCGTCATAGTCCGTCTATATTAAGCCCTAGTGACTTACGTTCTGGTTCATTCAGACGACTCGCATGGACTGGTTGTAGTTGGTGACCGGAGACGCTCTCCACCGTCTCCGTCATAGTATGTCTGTACTGTATACCTCTTAATTTATCAAGCCATAGTGACTTACGTTCTGGTTCATCCAGACGGCTCGCATGGACTGGTTGTAGTTGGTGACCGGAGACGCTCTCCACCGTCTCCGTCATAGTATGTCTGTATTGTATACCTCTTAATTTATCAAGCCCTAGTGACTTACGTTCTGGTTCATCCAGACGGCTCGCATGGACTGGTTGTAGTTGGTGATCAGGGTCCTGGTGTTGCTGTATTTCCTCATGACCTCCACCGCGGCGCGCAGTGAACGCAGCACGGGGTGCGCGGAGACGCTCTCCACCGTTCCGGCGTATAGTCTGTCCGTATTGTATACCTCTTAATTTATCTTATCAAGCCCTAGTGACTTACGTTCTGGTTCATCCAGACGACTCGCATGGACTGGTTGTAGTTGGTGACCGGAGACGCTCTCCACCGTCTCCGTCATAGTATGTCTGTATTGTATACCTCTTAATTTATCAAACCCTAGTGACTTACGTTCTGGTTCATCCAGACGGCGCGCATGGACTGGTCGTAGTTGGTGATCAGGGTCCTGGTGTTGCTGTATTTCCTCATGACATCCACCGCAGCGGGCAGTGAGCGCAGCACGGGGTGCGCGGAGACGCTCTCCACCGTCTCCGTCATATTGTGGAGTAGACAGCGCGACCATTTTATGCGTCCTGGAAACGGATTAAAACTCAACATGGAATTTGTCTTTGGAAGCTGAAGTAGTAATTATAAGTTCTTTGTCTATCAGGAAAAAAACTTTTTTCTACTCGTCGACTGTAATCTGTGTATTAGGACTTTATAGACCAGACTTAAACCTTACACATTTAAATGTTGGATAGTCTATGGCACTTCCGGGATCATTAAATAGATTTATTAAACAACCCGCCACTAAACTAAAATAATTTTGAAAAGAGAATTTCATTCACATCTCGGTAAAATGTGTAGAGTTTGTCCGGAAAAAAAAGTGTCGTGGTTTATATGGGAGCTCATACATTGTACGACACTTTTCTTTTCGGACAGACTCAACTTTATAATTTCCGAACGTACTTAATCTGTCAAATTTTCTTCTACTTAAACTTGCTTCTACGTTGTGATTGGATTATAAAAAGACCAATCACAACTACAACGACATCTTGGACTCAGTTTATTCTAGCCGTCTCTTTCTACTACCGATGCAATTATATGTCTATCTCTTTTCGGTAGTGTCTGTAGCACCGAATGCCCAGATACAATTACTTCCGGTTTGAAAAATAGTGTTTGACGTTTGATTGGGAAAGATTTAGAAATAATTAAAGAAAATCAATTCTTACTTAATACTCGTAGAAAAAGTATTGTATACAATAGTGACATAATTAAGCTTTTCAATCTCGTACCTTAATTAGGCCACTCAGCGTAAAGCTCTTGATTATGTCACTATTGTATAAAATACTATTATAGTTAAAGCTTTTGCCTATAACTAAGTTTATTTAAGGTGTACTAGAAGTTTTACCTGAACGTATATACTTAATTGTAATGATACCATCGTAGATTACAGAGTGTACACTAATTACTTGCCAATAACATTTGAAAGCTTACTTTTTGACAGGTATACTTGTACAGTCAGCATCAAAAGTAAATAAACAGGCGTGGTATTTATGAGATGGCACGACTTTATTGTTAAGAGAACCATCATGTTAAGCATATTATTTTGAACACCATACCCGTTTTGAGACCTCAGCTGCTGAATGCTGATTGTACAGAAGGATCAGGCATATTTCAGGCTCACACACTATAAAGTCGTGTTACACTTATCCTAGTTAGCTTCCATAAACAGCCACTAAAGTTAAGAGATCGCTGATAATCGTTTGTCCCTTTCCCTCATATAGGTTGGACGGAAAGGGACAAACGATTATCAGAGGCCTCTTAACTTTAGTAGACGTTTATGAATAAGGGGGTTGGTTTCCAAAATTTTGTCAAGTTTAACCACATTTAGCAAGTAAATTTACTATTGAAAAAAGTTAGGATCCTAATTAGGATGCTTGTCAAATAGGTTACTAAAAAACGTAGTAACATGGTTTTATTTTTAAAATCACCATGTTATAGTCTGGCAAACCAAAAGCGCAGTAACAGTCAGAGTAACATGCTATACCCATCCCTTTTTTAGTAGTGAGAGTACTAGCATTAGAAAAAGACAGTATGATTCTCCCTGTCTATGCTTGAAGTGGAACAAACTCTGGCCAAACTATAATTTGTTAATATTGCCTATAACTATGTAACCACTTGTAGCTGTCTTATAGATTTTATAGTTTAAAGTTACGTCATGTAATTCTTGTAAAGCTTTTACAATGAAGCTTCTCATATTCCTGAACTCCTAGGTGAAGAATTATAATAATAGCACGCCTAGGCTAGGAATCAATATGCAGAAATGCAAAAAAAAATCAATAACTGAATCGACACGTCATTCTCGTTTAGCTCTGCATTAACTGCGAATGAGAAGGATGGCAAGTTACTAATCAAATCCATAGTCAATAGCTATTTCTACCGGAATAGAGGTGCAAGCTGTGGCACAGAATAATGAATATAGTCTGGCAAACCAAAAGCGCAGTAACAGTCAGAGTAACATGCTATACCCATCCCTTTTTTAGTAGTGAGAGTACTAGCATTAGAAAAAGACAGTATGATTCTCCCTGTCTATGCTTGAAGTGGAACAAACTCTGGCCAAACTATAGTACAAGTACAGAAGGTTCTCCGTCCTGAATTTGACATTTAGCTACAGAGATGAAAATGTTATCTGTGCAAAAAATAAAATAGGGTTGTCAATGTGCTTCATTCCGTGCACATGGTATTTACAGATAAAAAGAAGTTTGATATGTGAACGCAGCCGATGTATTTCATATAAATCAAGGGGTCTACAAATCTAAACGTCTAGTCAATCTGCCTCAATCTACCTAATCTATCAGTAAATTTAATACAAAACTAGATAAATATCAGATTTATTACCTTATTTGCCCAATCTAATTATTATTTTAGTACAAAACAACTACTATAAACTATTATTCTCGTACGCACCCATAAGATAATAAGCGATGTGCCAACCCTGCCCTCATTAAGCCGCCGGCACGGGGCGCGAAATTTAAAAAACAGGTACAATGGAGAGAGACATAGTGAAACCCCCCTGGCTGTGGAACGGCTACATTATTCCCCGCTTATTCATAAACATGTTTCAAACCACATTCAGTTAAATTATGTTTTGTCTGGTTCTAACAAACACAACTGTCAAAGTGACAGATAAGGACAACCGATGATATAGTTAAATGAGGTTTGAAGTTCGTTTATTAATAAGCGGGGAAAACTTGTCGTTTGTTACTCTGAAGTCAAAAGGATGTAAGTCGAAGTTAGTCAAACCGAATCGAGACTCAAACAGCGATCATATAACTTTCATGTTCGAAATAGTTCGAATATGGATATCTATAGGTAATTAGGCATTACTTTCTAGATAATCCGATGGCTTTCGTCATAATATCTCCAGAAAATCCATTTGATTTTCATAATCCCCTGGTAGTATCTTCGCTAATTCAGCCCACGCAGTTAAGCAACAGGTCATTTTTTCAAGGAAAATGACTAAAATACTCGTAATAGGAAATGACTCAAACAAGAAATCCGCATGTTAATAGAAATTATGTTTGTTTTATGATATTGATTTGTATGGCTCACCCCTGTATAAATATAGTATGATAATATACATACTATATAATTATACACACACACACACATACACACACAGTTTTTTTTGTAAACGTGGAGTCTAGTGAAGTCGGTTCTTTTTTGTTAAAAATTATATTTTGTGAACTTGTTAGGTATGTCACATTCATGGCCGAATTTTTCTTTAGGCAGAGTCGACACAGGGCCCACGCGCTCAACAACTTTAAAAGAGCTAACGATCTTTAGACATCTTACAAATGGGCCCCTAGGGCCCCTAGAACTGCATTGCCTGGGGGCCCTGACCTACTCACTCCTGAAGCACAGAGTAAATAATAGCACTATACAGAGGTCTATACTGTGACGTCACGAATCATGTTGACCCTTTTTAGCGCATGACAAGTTCTCTTTTTTTCACTTATGCAAACGTATCGGAAATGTCGTGTCAAACTCAATTTTCTTGACAGAAATACACAGTATACACATACACACCCTGAAGCATGGTTGTTATAAGGAGGATGAGTATCTCTTAAAGGAGAACGGTCTAAAAAGTGTCCAGCTATAAACAGTAAATAAACAGTTCGAAATCTCTCCGAGTGGCGCTAGTATAGCTAGAGCAACTTCGCAGCTATTGACGGCGTGAAATGCTCATATAAGCTACAGGCGCGGTCGCAGACGAAAATTTTGGGGGGGGGGACACTAATGTAGAATTTTTTTTTCAAATTTTTGAGGGGGTCTGTAAAAATATTTTTCTATTAGAAATGTAGGATTTTGGGGGGTGTCATGTCCCATGTGACCCTCCCCCCCCCCCCCCCTGGGACCGCGCCTGATAAGCTATTGTTGGCGCCACCAATTTAACGCCTTTTGACGGACACTTTTGTAACAGAGATTGTCATCCTTCTACCATAGAGTAACTTATATAGTAGAGCAGCACAGCCTAAGAACTTTTTGAAGCTCAAGTCAATTGCGTCCTCTGTCCGACAGTCCCCTAAAGATACCGAAAACGTAAAAGGAAATGTCACCTGCACTGCTACTCCACCTAGTAACAAATAGCGTACTAGTAGTAGCTACCAGGTGGAGTAGCTGTGCAGGTGACATTTCTTCTTACAAATTGGGTATCTTTAGGGGGCTTTCGGACAGAGGGTGCAACTGACTTGAGCTTCAAAAAGTTCTCAGGCTGTACTGATCTACTATATAAGTTACTCTAGGCTTCTACCATGCATAGGCTGACGTGTTTACTGATTATAGCCCTGCTTTTATATCTCACCGGCGACAGGAGAGTAGTTCCTTGGCAATGGAGGGTCGTCCTTCTGTTTTTTGAACATCTTGGTGATTTTGTCCACCTCTTTCTCGCAGTAGCGCAGCACACGGTCGTACTTCTCACTCAACTTCGTTATTTGAATCTTTTGACTGACCTGGAATGATATTTATACAGGGTGTAATCTAAAACGTGATACAAGATAATCAAACCTGAATCTATTCATGATATTGAACAACTTTTACTATGGGAGCAACTTTGTAAAAAAATAAAAAAATTGAGCTGCTCCATAGAAAAAGTCAAGGATAGGTAGACGAAAATGTATGAGAAGTTTAATTTTTTTTTGTAAATTTACTAAGTTGAGCCCATAGTAAAAGTTGTTCAATATCATGAATAGATTCAGGTTTGATTATCTTGTATCACGTTTTAGATTACACCCTGTATAAAGTACTACCACAGAGTAAATAATAGTATAATACAGAGAAACCTCTGTAACGTTACAAATCATGTTGTCCCTTCTTAACACATGACAAGTTCTCTTTCGCACTTATGCAAACGTATCGGATACGTCGTGTCAAACTCAAAATTTTTCACAGATTCACACTGAATTGTACCCCCCTCGTACTACTAAGTGTGATATGTCAAAGTGTAGCACTTAGAATGACTCAAATATTTCTAGTCCCGCATCAGAACGCGAGAGAAGTATTTTTTCTACATGTATTTTATTGTTCACTAGATTTTTACAACAACATTTTACTAGTACCTATTGATAATTTTGAATTATACCCAGATGTTAAAATAACTCTAAAGTTGCTTTCTTATTCACTCAAAATATAATTTGTTACATTAATAAAACACAACGAGAAAAATCTAACAAATACCTAAACCAAACCTAAACAATGATTTGAGGTAAACTTTTAGTATGGCGCGCAATTTTCTTTTTTTTTTTGATGTGCGTGTTGCTTGCAGCAAAGGCGCGGACCCATTATGCCAAACAGCCAAATAATATTATATTAAAACAGATACCTAATTCATGTTATAATTTATTTTGTAATACGAGTAATATAATAAGTTGAGATGATTCTTTCTCACAATTAGGATTGTATAATTTGTATTCTATCGTAAATGTGTATCTATATTGTGTATATTTACGTTTTTTAGAATGCAAACTCCTAAAAAGATTAAAATTAAAATAAAGATAATAGGTAGGTAGGTAACTACCCCACTACATTATAACGATTCGTCTGCATTCGTACAACTAGGTACTAGGGTATAGACGTAACTTGATCGGGTTTTAAATTGCAGCACTAGATGGATAATTAGAATGAAAAACCCCGCGTGTTTAATATCAAAGATTATGTGCCTAAGAATGGTAATTCTCTTTGGAATGGTGGAATAAGTAGGTACCCCGTTACAAGCAAGTGTGTTGAAATAGTTATTTGTGCAACAAAAGAGGAAAGTTGGTTTTTCTTGCGAGTGTTGATTTTGAGTTCCGAGTAAGCGAAATATACTATAATTGAATCACGAACGGAGCGAGTGATTCAAAGTTTGAATCTTGAGCGTAGCGAGGGATCTCAAGAACACGAGACGTAAAAAGACTTTCCTCTCGTGTGACACATCTACACCACTGGCCTCACTTACGTCACTGTTTCCTGTTAATTCAGTTCATATAACTCCTACTGTTTCTGAAAGCTTAGTGAAAACTAGATACAACGCGACGTTGCACCGCCGACCCTCAGAAGAGCGACGTTGCATTTCATCGAAGCTGTGTATAGTACGAGTATTAATGGCCTTGTGAACGGGCAATATTTTTACTGCAAAATGTCGCCGAATACTATTGGTGTCTTTCTCTAAGATGTGAGTAAAAAAAAAAGAATTTAAACCTTATCTGTCAACAGTCAAATTGCTTTGACAGCGTCTGCCATGACCACTTTAGTGGCTCTTGGCGTTCAAACGGTTAAGGCTAGCCAGTGTTCATTGTATGAAGGGTACAGTCGCCATCAAATATATCTGAACGGCCAAGGTACTCAAAAATATCTGAACATGCACTTTATTGCCTTGACAATAGAGGCGTTGTTCAGATATTTGTGACCACCTTGGCCGCTTCGATATATCTGATGGCAACTGTACACGGAAAGAACATGTCTAGTCACTTTGACAACATTTTGAGTTTTAGCGGTTTTAAAGTTTGGAACCATTCAATTAACCATACTATTTTCGCAACTAGATGGTTTTTATGAATGAAGTGGATTAATGTAAAAAAATCCAGCTGTTACAGAAGTTGTTGTTAATAGGTCATTGCAAGTTCTACATTTTGATACAAAAATCTAATTTTACGAAAAAAGGGACTAGACATGTTATTTCCGTGTACCCTTCGTATGAGTTAGATTACAATGCGATTATCTTCAGTTTGTTATTGACAAAGAATTCAAACCCAATTGATATTCAATTTTCGCAGGTGGTGAAAAATATGTTGTAAGTCAATTATAAATCTGTTTAACAGAATATGAAGTGATTAGAGATTTGTAAAACAATTTTCGCAGGTGGTGAAAAATATGTTGTAAGTCAATTATAAATTTGTTTCACAGAATATGAAGTGATTAAAGATTTGTAAAATTACTTATTTAGGGATAATCATGACATTGACACATTGACCCTCATACAATGTTAATATCACGATCTACTAAAAACAATGCATAATAGTTCTAGTCGGGGATTACTCCTCGCATCCCATGATGGCCTAGTATTTACACGTTCGGTGGCGAGCGACGTTGCAAGACATTCAAGGACGTTTGTCGATTCTACGTCACAGGTACAGTACCTACAGACAGCAGCACTAAGGGGATGACAGCAGCTGCTAAATTCCATCCCTATCCTTTTCAGCTCGAGTGAAAGAGAAACACTGTGTAACCTGTGTTACGATTAGTATGAGAGCACATTGCATATTTCACAAAATAATGAATAAAAAAAACTACGCGTTAATTGAGAAATATAAAATTATGATTAATGAAGTTTTTAGTAATGGTGGAATGTTGTCCTTAATTACAGAGGTATATAACATTCAACTGTTCAATTCTTTTCTATCAAACCGATTTCGTTAGTAACAAAGTTCTTTCAAAAAAAATGTTTTTATTTTTACTTTCCCAAAACAAGTAGTCATATCTAAAACACTGTTTAAGTAAAGTCAATTTGAGCGGGTGTTGTCAGCTTCTTAAATCAACAGCAGCGTGAAATTTAATTCAAATATTTCCTTATTTTTGAACGAGGCACACATTCTTTTTAGAGTTATTAATCGTAAGTACAACAGAGCAGAAGTGTTATTGCGGGCGCGGTGTTATTTTCAGAACAGACTTCAAGATTTCCAGAAGAAGAAGGAGGTTCTACATTCGTCGAGATCTTTTGTTTTTACAGTACTAGCTCGGGTATTTGCTCTTGGTAAGCCTAAGTGAAATTAGTTATTTTATCTTTAAAAAGTATTAACAATACAGTCGTGCCTCGATTATTTCTACCACCTCACCACGTAGCTACTTCTGGTGCTAGATTCAGGCGTGTATACAGGGGGGGAGGGGGGGCAACAGGGGCAAACAGCAACGTTGCAATACTTGCAATGTGCGGGAACGTGTTGACATCATGCATAGAAAGAAATGCCCTTTCGATTGATAATATGACAGACGTATACCTCTTGAAGAGTTATGATGCCCTGGTAGCAACCGATGCTGGTCGGTGTGCCAAGCAATCACGTACGTAAAGAACGGGTTAGGGAGAACTTTAAGATTAAAAACTTCAAAGAATTCGTAAATTCATCAATATTTGCAAATTTTCAAAGAGCTGGCAAGGAGAGCTGGCAACGGAATATTGTATACAATCAGAGGATCCATCAATGTGCTACAATCGGTGTGCTTGGTGTGCTTATGGCGCTAGCATTTAGCAGGTAGCACACCTTGCGGATATTAATCGGTAGAATTCAGAAAAATTGCTCGGCAAGGCTTTACATATTGGATAAAAGTACGTAAAAAGCGCCGCAGTTATAAGTATCTACACCTTACAAAAGAACATCACGCTTTTATAATGCACAATGTATAAGGTCGTACAATCAGCAGCAAAAGTAGGTAAGCGGGTAGGGTGTTCAAACTGAGCTGGACACGACTTTATTGTTAAGAGAATAAGAACTTGAGCAGGTAATTTTGAAAACCCTAACAGCTGAGCTACTTCTGCTGCTGACTGTACATCCCCTTCCACGCCCTCCCCCGGTGCAAAGGCACTGCCCACTGCCCAGTGCCCGATGCACCCCACACCCCTTTTTAAACATTACAGAAACCTCTTCAACCGCATACCATCCTGGTAGATGCAAGTCTTTGATCTTGCGCTGCGCTGGACAACATGCAGGTTCAATTCATTACCGAGCAATTTGCGTGACGTCACCAACAGCGTATTTGCAGAAAACTGAATGGGAGAAAAATTTTGGGGAACATTTTTTTATTTTAGACGACTTTTTTTAATTCATCCTAAAAAAAATTTTTAATTCATCCTAAAAAAATTTTTTTTGGAGCATAGCAAATAAGGGTAAAAAAGCGTTTTTTTATAGAGTAAGGAATATACTGGAGGTACATACTCAAACATGATTCACCGAAAATATGGCTCGTGAAAATTTGCAAAAACGTATTTTATCTATTATCCAAGATAAATCTTTGATTTTTATTTCATTGGCCATCTACCTATTATATACTCAATTGACTTTTATTCAAGTTTAGGAAATGAAAGGTACGTCTAGTTGGAAAATCCGGAAAGGCCTTTCAAGAGTTCCAAGACATCCAAACGTTTTTCATATTTTACTCATTAAAATGTAATTTTTACACCATTGGCCGTCTAGATACAGAAATGAACTATTATTTATATGTATTAATAGTGGAATTTGTTTTTTATGATATAACATTATTTACATATGGACTTAGAATACTTAATAACTAATTTATGCTAAGAACTCTATTATTTTAGTTGATTTAAAAATACTAAGTATTTTCGCCATAGCCTTCCAAGAAAATGAAGCATTTCATGAAACTCGCGCGTTTTGGGAATAAGGCCTGCCCGTGCAACCCGTGCAACCTATGCGTGGCATTTACAGTTTGAATTAATTTTGGTTTGAATTCGGTTTACTTTGCCTTAGAAAAACTTAGCATTAAAACGAGTAATTTTCTAACTTAATCGTATAAATTCCTAAATAACACAGTTCTTCCCTTGTCGACGACAGTTCGTTGAGTGATCTAGCCGAGTTCGTATTGTAGGTAAGGCATAACTATCACGGGGCATATAAATAACAAAAACAAAACGTCAAGGATTAAATCGCTTCGAAGTCATACAGTCGGGTTATGTATATTTTTAATTCGGCTCGGTTTCCTGTCACTATTATTTCCTGTCACTATATTGCATTTTTGCAAGCATAAAGTAGCATAACACCAACCAACCCAATCAAGGCCTTGCCAAAGCCAAGCCTTGATTGAGTTGGTATACCTACGTATTCATTGCAACGTACTTCTTCCATACCTATTGGATACCAGGAACGTATGAATTAAGAGAGTTCTGCTGCACCCTGATAATTTACCTGCAATACACATCGACACGTGACAATCGTTTATCAACAACGCCATTCGAAATTAGGGGCTGATAATAAACAAATGTATTTTTGAGTAGGACGATTGTGATACAGGAAGGGCCGTTGATAAATGCACTTTTAAAAATTAAAACAATCAATTACTTTTCATGTTTTCAAATAAAAGAAATATTTACAGTTAGAGATAATTATGTAAAAATACTTTTTCTACGAGTATTAAGTAAGAATTGATTTTCTTTAATTCTTTCTAAATTTTTCCCAATCAAACGTCAAACACTATTTTTCAAACCGGAAGTTATTGTATCTGGGCCTATTCGGTGGTACAGACACCACCGAAAAGAGATATACATATGATTGTGTACGTAGTAGAAAGAGATGGATGGAATAAACTGTGTCTAAACTTACTTCCAAGATGTCTTTGTAGTTGTGATTGGTCTTTTTGTAATCCAATCACAACGTAGAAGCAAGTTTAAGTAGAAGAAAATTTGACAGATTAAGTACGTTCGGAAATTATAAAGTTGAGTCTGTCCGAAAAGAAAAGTGTCGTACAATGTATGAGCTCCCATATAAACCATGACACTTTTCTTTCCGGACAAACTCTACACATTGTACCGAGATGTGAATGACATTCTCTTTTTTTCAAGTTAGTTTAGTGGCGGGTTATTTAATAAATCTATTTAATGATCCCGGAAGTGCCATAGACCAACCAACATTTAAATGTGTAAGGTTTAAGTCTGGTCTATAAAGTCCTAATACACAGATTAAAGTCGACGTGTAGAAAAAATATTGTTAGTTTAAAAAAAATCTCCGATGCAAAAAAAGGGTGTGTGTGGGGTGGTATAAGTTTGACCGCTATGTGTGTGTGTTTGTGGCACCAAAGTTCTTAAACGGAAAAACCGATTTGGACAGCAAGTTTTTGTAGCGATGGTTCTAATGCATGTTTTATCAAATTCGGTTCAGCCGTATTGCTTTGGTAGTTATTATAGTTTATCTCCATTATGCTCCAAAATTTGTACGGGAAGGTTTTCATTATCGACAAATTCAAATAATAAATGAATAAAAATAAATAATTATTATTGTATAATAATATAGATACAGTTTAAGTGGATGGGAAATAGGGTTGTAATATCAATGCAAAATTCGCATATACACTCTCGTCGATGTTCAATAAATCGAAACGTGAACGAGACAAAGCTATTTGTTTAGATGTGTGACTTATGACTGGATCGACAGTAGTTAGTTGTATAAAACAACTTCTAAATATGATAAAGTCCTGGTAGCTGGCAGGGAGGCAGGTATCATAGTTCTAAAATACATCTATATTGGTTTGCGTTATCTATCTATTTATTTATTGGGGTGGACCGATACGATCATCTCGAGGTCTCGGTGATATTTCAGATGGAAAAAAATGTAGCCGATAGTTACCATTTAAATTGTACACAATTTAGATATACATATTATGTTCTTTGAAATAATGGGCTGTAGTTAAATATATGCTTATCTGCTCAAACGTGAATCTTGGTACGGTTGGTCTCCACAATCACAAAGCTGTCTTTGACATTGTTCCTTATAACTCGGATAGGTTGCATGTTCACCTCTACTCTAAGGCCAATACATACCTTAAAAAACTCTTTTTTACGGGGCGGAAATCCTTTATGGATGCTTCTGCACTAGGAGGTTATGTCGGAGGCGCCCCGACTAAAAACCCCGCGATGGTCCTCCTCAACGTCTATTGGGTGATTCTAGAATGTGCTACGGAACGCGCCAGTCCCGCCCTGGCGTTACGCCACTGCGGGTGCCGCACTTTCACAGCCCCCTACTGTGACCCTTGGCAGCCCCGAGTTGCCCTTTTAGTCGCCTCGTATATACGGCAGCCAGGGAATGCCGTAACCGTATTCTGATGCCTGGGCTACAGGGCGCACTTGTGGCGTCTTCCAGACGCTCGAACAAGCACTACATACCTTTTCAAACCTAGTCAGAAACTTGATGCCTTGCGGCGTCTCCCATACACTGGAGAAATTCTCCTCAATAGTATTCCCTATGGATTCCCGTAGCATATTCGTCTTCTGTTCAAAGGCCTGGTAGTCCTTGTCAAAATCGTTGTTCCTGTAGTCTAGGTAGTCGTATTGGCAACTGGTCACCGCTTTCTTGGCTTCATCGAACGCGTGGACTGCTTCCTCGAGGTCTGTAAGTGGTTAAATTAGAACTACGTTAGTGAGTAGTTTTAGTGGTCGTTTTAATACGATTGTTTTTCTGGAGACTCCTCGTTGTACCGAAGTTCTATCGCAACTATTTAAATTAACTACACTCGATGTCGATGAAAACGAGCTATTTTGTATGGAAATTATGTATCAGAGTCCAGAATAGTATTTTACCATCATCACATCAGCAATTTACTCAGTGTTTCTTAAACTGGCAATGAATTTAGTCTTTACAGTTGCATACCAAATTGTATTCAGATATTTGTGAGCACCATATTTCCTTCGATATGCATATAAGCTGCGTTTCTGAGATTAGAGATGAGCCATCATGCGTTGCATTTTGATACATACTTCTAGTGCTTACTGTACCTAGTAGCATTTTCAGCTCAATCAAACAGCAGGAAATGGTTGAAATACAATTTAAAAGATTTATAAAACTGCAACTGCAAGCTAAATAAAACTGTGTAAAAGAAAGCAAAAGTCAGCTGCTACCAAGCAAACATAAGATAAAAAGAGTTAGCGATCTCATGCAAATAATCCTTTGTTAAGATAATCTATCTCAATAAATAGCAAATAGCAATATCTACGCGCAAAATCAAAAATCATTTCAAGTCTTATACGTAACACAATACGCGTCATATTAAAGGACGAGTTACAGTTTTGTGCTCCCAAGATTTAGGTCACAGAAAGTCACCTTGATACGGGAGTAGTCAGGGACTAGCGCGTGCAGTTACCAAGTTATCATAAGGGGTACAGAGTTCACTTTTATGCCGATATTGTTGCGTCACAATAAAATTGTCAAACGAATAATCCCTAATAATAAGGACTTCATTGTGTACTAAGGACTTCATTGTGTACATTTCGGTTGAAATAAGTGTTTATTTATCACCTCAAACCACACTTTAGAATCAAATTCTTAGCAAACTTTATGTACTTAATCATGCCATGTATAAACTAAAAACCAATGTCAGTGATTCGGCACCAGGTAGGTATAGTTGTCTGGATAGAATATCAAATCGAGTTCAAGTCTGCTTCAGAGCGAACCTAAATTTATTTGACTTATTTCGGAATTAGGGTTTCCTAGTTGGCGGCACTGTAACGAGGGGTATTTTTGACAGCAGCTGTCAAAATCTACCAATAAAAAAAAGGATGATTAAACATGATTTATGCATTTTGACAGCTAGACCTCTCGCCATGATGTTGCCATAGTGGAAAACTCGATCGCGGAAACTATAAAGCTGGAAACCCTCTTTGACCTCATTGTTAATTATTTGCAGCCTTGTATGTGAACCTTACCTTCGCCAAGCAACAACCCTTCCATCCTCTTCGCAAACAAATGATTATAATCTTCCATGAGATCAAACATGGCTATGATCTTGTTCACCCTCTTGCAGAACGTGTCAAACTTCCCAAAAACATAGTTCTCTGAAAAGCTAAACTGTTCCGTGTTTGGTAAAAACGGCTGGTTCTTCACGAAGAGGTAGGTCTCCCGATACGTCTTGTTTAGGTTCAGGCAGTGGATCAGCTTTTCGCGGACCTGGGCTCGATCCTGGGACCAGATCGTCTCCTTAAAGCGGCAAGTGATGTATTGCTTGCAGGTTTCTATCATTTGGTTCGTTATCTGAAAGGTACGATCGAAAACATATGGATCCTTGTATGAGAAGCCGGCGTAAAAATATCTGTCAATCTTATTTGTACCATAAGAGCGTGTAACATATTTTTTAATACAGTTGCTCAAAAAAGTGCTTTTCTTGTAGTGGTTTAGCGTGCGGAAAGTTTGATATCGCGCACTAGTGCTTTTTACTTTTCCAGCCAATCACAGCTAATGACAGTGACAGACAGCCAATCACAGCGCCGCACCGCATCGCGCGGAGCGTTCGGATACATGTACTAAAGTAACCTCAAAGTGAATAATTGTCAATTTTATAATTTTTTCGCAACTGTATATCTCGGTACTCGTGAAGTAATGACATACTTTCCGCACTAATATCGAAATGTACTATTTTCGGCCTCCGTTGACGAATATACAATTGCTGGTGACTGTACATATAATTCTCATTGACATTTTACTGCAGACAGGCGCCATTCATTTATTGGGGACGATTTTTTTATGCTGTATAGGCAGGCGTTTGACCACGATTTAGGGGGGATGGGGTTTGACCATGTTTTACTTCTCCCTACGGGAGGAGAAATTTTATTCTTGTTTTTTTAGGTATGGGCCAAAAGTGGCAAAACTTGTTTAACATAATAAATGAACCAAGCCATAAAAATTATGAATTACCCTCTTACACCCGAATACTAAGGGTGGATTGCACCACGCACAATTCACGGACTCATCAACGTTAAATATGGCGACGGAGCTGTCATCCCATAGAAAACTGTCAAACTTTTTATACAAGATTTTTTTAACGATGTCGTCGACGTTAACAGACGGTTTGGTGCAACCGGCCCTAAGTTGGTATGATACAGAAATCGCATATTAAATTACCTTGACCATCAGCGAAGAGATCCTCTCCGACGTATTATAAAACTGAGACACACTATGTATCAGCCGAACTGTCTGCAGCAAACTCAGTATAGAATCCTTAATCTTCACAGGATCATCCAGGTACAGGGAATGGCAGCACTTCTCCATGGCCTGGATGAACTTGGCGTTGTCCTTGGCCTCGTTGTAGCAGAAGGTTATCTTGTGGTCGGTGTCTCGCCAGAGCTTGATGACCTTGGAGTTGGCCAGTTGGAGGCAGGTCAGCGTTAGTTGGACTTCGTTGTCCTGTGAATACGAAACGTTGTGTGGGAAGGGACATGGTGTTTTAAGGGGAGTTGTGTAAACGTTTAAGTCTGACTAGTAGAGGTGAGGACATCATAGAGAGGCAATCAATTGAAGCCCACTGAATACGGAGAAACTGTAGATATACATACAATTAATAATATAATAAGCAATGCTGGACACAGATTAGGATAGATGGAACTTATAATTTTGTATGTAAATTCACCCTCACACAATTTGATTCTATAAGAATACGAGAAATAAATAATGAACATAGTAATTACAACGTAATTGCAGAAGTATAAAGTACAAATTGGCGGAATGAGTGCCTAAAGGCAGCTAAATGGCTCCAAAACTCGGGGGCGGCTCTGAACGTCTATGTACTAGGGATACAAAATTAGAGAGAAGGCTAAAAACTTGAATTAAAAAATGGTTGTCTGTAAAGTCGGTTTACGGACTATAAATTGTGCGTGATAACGTCATGCATGTCATAAGAAAACATTGATGAAAATTTGGCAGTTATAGGGACTGCCGATGGAAGTGAAAACTTAGAACTTTTTGTATTAAAATTTCATAATGTTTGAATTTAAATTATCAACATCAATCTGGTTTCCACATCTATTGACACTCCGAGCAACAATTGTATGCATGTTTATATGATTTTTATTATTCAAATACATATATTACGGGCTGTACAGTCAGCGTCAAATATATTGTAACAGCCAAAGTGATCAAATAGTTCGTCACACCATATATTTTGCATGGTGTGACGAACTATTTGGCTACTCTAGCTGTTACAATATATTTGACGCTGACTGTACAAGATCATAACAAGATATAAATACACTTCAATTGAATGAAATATTATAGCTCGTAGTATTAATTTAATAAGATAAATTTTACATTGATATAAAAATATATCGTCAAACGTGGCAACTTGACCTTCTGTAAGCAACTTTACCAATAACCTGCGTAATCACAAAATGGTGTTACTAAATAGAAATAGCTCGAAGGTAGCCTTAAACCTTTGAATGCAAAGATTCTCTCTTTAGCTCTATCATATTTTCTCGGTAAAGTAGAATAGTAGACTACGCTAAAGTTACTTACAGAAGGTAAAGTTGCCAAGGTTGACGGTATCTAAACCAGACATCACTTTGGATCCACGTTTCTATCAGCAAACTTGAGCACAAGTTGCTGTAAACTATAATAAGTGTGCCTAACACACACTCCGTGCCTCGGGAAGGTTTGCTAGCCACTATTCAACTAGCCGAGATTAATGGAAGTCATTATTATATCACTGTTGTGCACATGAGGACTGCTTATCTATGCATTCATGTCTATACCCTCTACTTCATTTGCACACGAGTTTTCCGTGAAATCTTGAAAACACACATATTATTATTTTCATCACTCAGCAATAATATTGATTTATTTAAAATAAAAGTACATAATAACATATATATAACTTAATAAATTAATCCTAGAATATGTACATATTTACAAATAGAAAACGGGCTCAAGTTCCAAGCCAAATGGGAGGGTGCCCAGAAGGCTGGCAGAGTTACCACGCTGAATAGCAATTCCTATGCGCTGTGCAAGGAAAGCGCCAGCCCTCTGGTCACCCGTAGCATCTTTAAGCCGTTTACTAAGTTGTTTAAAAATGATTCGAGCTCCGGGTCCCCAGGGTCCGAGGGTCTCCACCCCAAACGGCACAAACATGCAGCTTGAATCGATTGCTGCATATTTGCGCCGCTTGAGGCGCTCAGCCGCATCGGCGGCCGCTCCAGCCTTAGACGAGGTTTTTGGGAGATGGGACGGCGCAAGGGTATCCACGCAAGTGGCATCCCATACCAGAGGCCGTCCCAACTCCCAAGGAACAAGGGTCATGCCATCAGGCCGCTTACCGTCATCTGTAGCTAGGCCTGTGGGTTCTAATATGGCTGGAGCTCCGGCAGTAGTAAAGGCACGGCGTAAGATGTCATTAATGGAGGCATGCCGCGCGATACGGCCCGCGCTCCTGCTGCAGGAGAGGCCGTGCAGGCCTGTGCTGTTGACGCTGGCACCACATTGGCACCTATGCGGGGCAACGCAAGGCGCACCCAGGCGCAGAGCTATGGAGAGCCTAAACGTGTCGTTGCTAAGTAAGGTGCCCAGATTCTTTGAAGGTAAAGCTCGTAGCCAAGACCCCGACTCCCATTCACTACAAGCAAGGAGACGAGCACGTTCTGTGGGGCTGGTAGACGTTTCGTAAAGGTGGTTCCGCACCAGCTCGCAGAGCGGCTCGTCCCATTGGCGCTGCGAATGGAGAGCAGTTGGTAAGTCAGAGTTGGGGCAGTTGAGCCTCCAAAAGTCTACGGCATCTTTCGAAAGAGGGATTACCAAATCATCAGAGTCTTTTAGGATTTTTGCGGTCAGATTTCGTGTGCTATGGATTGATGAAAGAAAAGCGGGTAGGGATACTATTGAAATTTTGCGGATCCCAATACCTCCATGCCTAATGGGTAGGGAGGCTTGGGCCCATTGATTGTAGCCGAGATTGATATTTATAACGGAAGAAAGGGTGTTTTTGATCAGTATATCAAGTTTTTCTAAAAGTTCGGGGTACATCCACAGGTTGCTACATCGTAGTGCGTACGTGAATTTAGGTACAAAAAGGCAGTATTTTATTATAGTGTACGCCATATGGGCATTTATTTGAAGTAGGCGGTCTGAAAAGGCAGTAAACTTTTGACAATTTTGATTAATAAAGTCCGAGAAAGATTCATCTAGGACCGGTGACCCTAGGAGGTAAAGGGAGCTGCTATCTACTACTTTAATGTTTGGAGCTACATTTACAAATTTTGATAAGGTTAGATCCTTCTGAGGAAATTCGTCGTGAAAATATAATTCGAATTTTGAGAAGTTGAATTGCAGGCCTATGTTTGCAAATTTCTCAGTGAGAATTTTTAAATCATCTAGCACCATGTCAGCCTTACCTCCCAGAGTACCGTCATCTAGATACCAGACATTAAAACAGGATTTAAGGGTCTGGATAACAGGATGAATAGCCAAGCTGAACAGAGCTGGGCCTAGGGGGTCTCCTTGTTGGCAGCCAACTGATGAGAGTAGGGAATTGTTTTTGTAGAGTAATTTAGAAGGCGCGCTATAGCATTGCCAGACGAAGTTGAAGAGTTCCGGAGTTTTTTCTTTTACTTGATTTAACAGGGTACTACGATCAACAGAGTTGAAGGCGTTTGCTACATCGACTTTAACCAGAACCTCACATTCCTTTTGTTCGATAAAGGTACGTAACGCGTGTACTGCCGCCTCACAGCCACCTCGCGAGCCAAAACCCAGTTGTGTAGGTTGAAAATACCCAGTTAATTTACTAGAAACAGCAGTGCAGCAGCATTTTGCAGTCAGGCGGCGGTAGGTAGTTCCAACAGCTATTGGCCTAATGCCGCCATCTTTTTTTTCTAGTGCACACAGGTTGGCACCATACAAAACTTCAGTGACATCGGGGTTTACAGAACCTGCTAACATGTGGTTAGTCAAAGCCGTCAGTTCCCTCAGCAATGAGTCACCAGCTTCGCCACAAGTGTGACTTAGAAGGTCCTTTAAATGTTGGGGAGATAAGCCGTCTAGGCCGCTGGCGGAGCCATTGGGGAAGGAAAAAACTGCTCTGATGATGTCATCTGAAGTTACTTGTAGACAAGGGCTAGAAGAGTCCGGGGGATCAGGGAGAGAAAGATTGGCGTTTGAAGTAGGGTGTTTGTTTTGTAAGGCTGCGAGGGTCTCAGCCGTGTCGGGGGCAAAGGAATCACTGGAGAATAAAATCCGAGCAGCGCCTTTGATATTGCCTTCGCTGATCTTAGATTCTACATGACGTGGTAAGGAGAAATCATGCTTTAGGAAAGATCTTGGTAAGTTGTTGATGTCATGAGGACTGAGGCAGTTCTTCTTAATTAGGGAAGTCAAAGAATCACCTCCTTGTGCGTCTTGTTTAACGTGTAAAATCCGGTACGGAAAAGTAAGGAGGTGCTCCCATGACTCACGTGTGTTCTGGTTTATTGCAGACTTCAGGTCATCAGTAAGTTTTTGAGCGACCTGAATCCGTGCACTCCGAGGGATTCGCTTTATGACCGGGATCGATTGTTTGAGCGTGCTTAATTTTTCGGAAAAGGGCTGGGCTTGTATATTAAGGTCTGGAGGCTGCGGATCTGGCTGGGTGAGACTGGCATGAATACGGCGAATGTGGATGTTTACTCCCCTTTGGCCTTTAAAGGAACGGTTACAGTGCACAGATAGAAATAATATCTTAATTCAAAACGCAAAACTCTCTTGCACGCGGTTTCTTAAAGAGAGTAATAAATACCTTAGACCAATAAACATGACTTGAGTTAAAAATATCATGATTTTTAAAAGAAGAATTAAAATTATTCAGCTTTAGCTTTACCCATTTTTAAAGCGAATAGTAATGATTTGAGTTAAGATAATAGTTATTTACGGCAAAAAAGCACCAAAACTTTCCTTTAAGAGTTTTATGTGTTTACGTCAAAAGCGATTAGTTCTTGGTTTGATGTTTTCAATCTACAGCTAAGAGCCAAAGCCAATTCAAAGAAGTAGCGCCAAAAGTTTGATTTGAGATTTTTAAGTTTTTAGGCAAGAGAGATAAATTTTTGCTTTGAAGTTTTCAACCTACAATCAAGAGCCACAGCTATTCCAAAGAAGAAGCACATCATTTTTGCTTTGAAACATTCAAGTTTTGGACGTTAGTTACCCTGCGCATCAATAGATGTCTCTGCGTGTAGGTTAGAACGCGCGAACGTTTGTTCGACGTAACTTCATGACCCTCGGCGCTTTACCCGGGCTTATTTGAGATTCACAATAGCAATCTCAGCTCTAGTTAATACGATTATAAATTGTGAGTATATAAATAATCATAATTTATATTTGTATTATCTACTTTTAGTTAAACTTCCTTTCTTGGGATTAGTCCCGAGAAACACAGTTTCTGCTACTAGCTTTTTAAGTAGTGCACTGAGACACTAAGGCGATTATCACACTGACGACGGATCCGCATGCGGCGCCGGTGTGCGAGCGAGATAGCGCTATACACATGCAGAGCGCTATCTCGCTCGCGCACCGGTGCCGCATGCGGATCCGCGCCAGTGTGATAACCGCCTTAGAAAATGTTATTGTTTGTTTCAAGTAATCGATTTCATACGCCAAGAAATTTTAGATCTTGGTGTGAAAATATCAAATTTTACATCAAGTAACACATGCTCTTGAACTAATGCGTTTTCTTGTTTCCGTGGAGAAATTCAATTCTCAATTTAAACTATGAGTCTTCATCCAAGAAACAAAGTTTCTTGGCTTAAGTTCTTTATGTATTGCACTAAGACACATAAAGTTCAATTTAAAAAAAATACAATACAAAAACAAAATTCAAACGCTCTTCGTGAGAATATTAAGCTTATTTTAAAAAGAAGATTTTTATATCTCGGATAAAATATTGAATTTATTAGGTTAAGTAATAAACTTTGAAACATTTTATATCTTAAAATAAAGAATTTTATTTTTTCCTTATATGGGAAACTGGATATCTCTTGATTCAAATAGGTTTCTTTGGTTGAAGAGATTTTTTCTATCTGTGTGTGGGCAAGGCACTAGGCTCTCCACAGGGAGGGGGGCGGTATTCGTCAAGGGACCCGTAAACAAGATTTAAAAAAAGTATCACTACGAATTATAAGGCTAAACAAATAACTTAAGGGATATGTACATAATAGGAAATAATAACTACAGTAGAATAAAAAAGGGGTATAAAAAGGATATAAAAGTAAGTAGTAATCAATCAGATCAACGGAAGAAGCGCGTTGACCCAATCCTTCTTGTGGTGTCCCTTGTATGAGATGGTAAGTAATCTTCGACACAGAGCAGCAGATTAATTATCACATTTATCACCGAGATTATTATTTAGTAAGATTGGGATTTTCCATGCACTTAACTTGAGAAATCACAGAAAAAACGTTGTTTACAAATACACAGAACATAATTTTCAGTTGTTGACAGATGTCACCTTGGCCGGGTGCGCTGCTTCGCACCGAAAAGGCCGGGGCTGCGGTCTCCGCGTAGACAAATTTTTCGATTTATGACGTTTCTTATAGAGCAGCAGGTCAAGCGCGGTGGTACATTTTATTTTTATGCAAATCTTAATAATACATCTTGACGGGTGTAATCTATTATTCCTAAAACGAAACAATCTATTTAAAATGCAATTAATTACTGTTTATGACAATATCATCGCATGTCAAAAATACTGCCAGTAGACAAGTATAAAAAAGCGATGCAAACTTTTTTAATTAATACACGCACACATTCATAACACACATTCTGTACTAACCCACCTCTCATACAATCATGGTACCCTAGTACTTCGATTTAAAATTGTCATGTTTCTGGTATCCATCTGTTGTCTGACCGGAAAGAAAAGTGTAGTAGAATGTATGAAGCTCCCATATAAACCATGACACTTCTATTTCCCAACAAACTATATCAATTTTGTCTAATGAAAGTAATGAAATAGAGTAAAATACCAACCAACCTCTCATACACCATGGTACCCTAGTCCAACGATAAAATGTTTAGTAATGTTTCTGGTCAAGTTTGTCAAAGTTCATCTTCCTCTATTACTTTACTATTAGTGATCCCTGAGCCCCTGGTAGCCTTCGTATACAAAAATATTTATCACGTGACCCCAACGGAACGCTACATTTCTTCGTGCATGCCATCGGTTGTTCATCGATTTATAAGACGTTATCACGTCAAAATGTTAATCAAATTCTAATCCCATTTAATTAGCAGCGAGGTCGCTTACTTCTACTTTTTATATTTACTAACCAATTAATATATAAGAAATATGTGCTTAGTCTTAAGCTTTTAGTGAATAAGATTCTGCAATAAATCTTTTTCTTTCTTTCTTTCTTTCTATCTAATATAGTTCACATAAAACTTGTCACAGGATTTTAACTTATATATGTAGGAACTAGATTTTATATCTAAATCTGAATTCACGATTACGCATCCGAGCGACTTATGGGGACCACCCACTATCAGTCAACCTGACGATATTAGCCTTTCCGTTGTTCGGGGCTGTTAATTTTTTGTTTTAACTGACAGGCCGATATCGTCAGGTGGACTGATAGTCGGTGGCCTGTGGCCTCCCTTGTGTATCGCAAAAGCGAGTGACTGTGCTTGGTCAATTGATTAGTCGGTTACCGTCGGAAGTCACCACGTCATTCGCCATAGCTATTACCTGCAAGTAGGAGACCAGCTGTGAGAACTGCGCCCCCCTCTTCTTCCAATACTCCAGCTCGTCCTGCGGACCGCTGGAGTCCACCTCTCGCCGCAGCTGCTCGCTCTCACTCAATATCTGATGACAATAAAATACACGCTGGAAAAATTGTGTCTTCACCTCAAACAACATTCGGTAGCTAGTTGTCAATAGTTAGGCTTGATTTCCATTGAAACGAAGGTGAGCAGAGATAAGATACATGTGGGAATAATCTGAGAAGTTGATGATGATTGGTACTACAGAACCTACCTCCATGACCTTCTTGATCCACTCATTGACTCGTTCCTCCAGCGCGGTGATGGTGGTCGGGTTCTTGGTCATCTCCTTAAGCTGCACGTGGTCCGTCACGGTTGCCATGTGACACTGCCCGTCCTCAAACAAGTTCACTTGTCCGCAGACATCCTCACAAACTGGAAGAATGAATAGGTGGGGCTAAGAAAATTCATAGCATGTAAAGCGACGGTTTTAAGGAGTAAGGACTCATTTTATAAAACACCACAAGTTTACGTAGTCGAACGATCAAGCGCTGCAAAGCGAAATTCTTAGAGACAACTTCGGACACAACAGAACTATAACTGGCTTTAGTAACGTTTTTCTGATCTTCAATAAAGTTGGGGTTGTAGCAGAGATAAATATGATCACAGAGTTCTCATATGAGCTGGATTAACCAGGGAGTTCTGGAATCAGAAGGCTTAAACAAATTTGTTGAGGGGTCTTGTTATACAAGTCAACTTGTTTGCAAGAATCGCAAATTCTTAGATTGAAGCGCACTACTAGTTTATATAGATACCTTTAAGGGCGGAGCAGAAAGACCGCAAGCCAGGAAGCAGCTGGTTCTTGACAATGGGAAACCTGGTCTCGTCTTCGTCACCGTCGGCGCTGGGGTGCGCGAGCGCGCTCATGTACACGTGCTCCACAACACGTTCGATGGCGGTCACCAGGCCCACCTTCTCCGCATTTAGGATGCCGCAGAATCTGAAGGTAAAGAACTAACTTGTTCATATATTAGCTATTAGTTATTTTTAGCAGTTTTTAAAATATTTCACATGTTTTAACTGTCAAATTACATGGTCTCCCCATCGGACCTTTTCTTTAAGGGGTCACTTGTCGCTCATTTGCAAAAGCCAAATCAATTTGAATTTCTGTATTGTTATTTAACATATGTGTATAGGGTACCTACTTAATCAAAAATATCTGAACATGAACTTTATTGCCCTGAGAATAGAGACGTTGTTCAGATATTTGTGACTACCTTGTCCGCTCCGATATATCTGATGGCGACTGTACAGCCCCAGTAATATATATATACTCTTGTCATATTTTCATATTTGTGATCACTATTTGTATCATGGAAACATTATTTCTTCTTAAATTTTCTGGAACTTTACTCTTAACAAACCTATACATAAAGCCATCTCTGGCCGTTTCCTTCTGATATTGTCCACTTACAGATCTTTGTGGAACCCCTCCTCTGGCAGCTGTTTACTGACGTTGATCCTGAACATGTAGATGCAGACGCCTGTGAACTTGACATCCCACCCATCGGACAGGAAGAGTTTCCTTTTCAACGTGACCTGCGGCGGCGGCTGCTTACCCTGCCCCTGTTGCCGTGGCTTCGTCCCTGGATTCAAGTAGCAAGCATAAAACTCATAAAACACAGATTATTAGCTACTATAAGGTGGCAAAAAAGGAATATCTAATATGACTCGCTTTACGAGGGAACGCTGAATGTACATAATTCTGTATATTAGGTATATGAGTTCAATCGTCACACGGGAATGATAACCATATTTCTGGTAAATCCCAAAAAGTTATAGCATAATTTTAAAGCCGATCGGAAGTATTTTTAACGTATTTTACAAATTATAACAGTCACTGCAGATAACCAATTAAGTCACTGCTGGATCAAGTTTGGCCTAGTTGTAGTTAGCCCGGGTAGAATTAGAAGAAAAAACGCTATTTTGTCTTTGATTGCCGCAACAAGTACTATATCATCATACAGAATGTAACAAATATACTAGTGATCCATTTAAGAGCATTATAATTTTAATCATTTTATTGGCAGGTACAAGAGTATAAATAAATTACAAATAAGACTTATAAATAAAACTTATCTATTTAAATAAACCTTAACTAAAAGAAGTTTGGAACCCTTATCACCCTTGTGGTCACGCATTTAGACAGCCAGGTGTTGTATACGAGTATCTGTTACCTTCGACGGGCGCGCGTTGTTCCACTTCTTCCACATCCTGGTAGTACCAGAGCAGCTTGTTGCGCATGTGCGGCAGGAACAGCTGATTGATGTCGTCCAGCTGAAACAACACGAGCTATTTTTAAGCAGACATTTCCCGGTGAACCTGATTTGGTGCATGCCTTTCAAACTATTTCCATTATATGCGAAATACGAAATTCACTCGAGGAGTTTGCAATTCTTCTGCCAATGGATCGCGAATAGTACTTATATGCTAACGGCGTTTTCACTCAATCTAGGCTCACCTCCGTGACCTCAAGGAAAACTTCTGGTCTTGGCACTTGGACATATTGTCAAATGTTTTATGTCGCTTCCTAGTCCAATTAGGAAATATGTTACGGTGGTTACGATCCGTGAGGTATGAGTCATTGTTTCTGTGTTTATCATCCCCCTATTTTGGTTCCAATCGTAGTTTGTTTGCACTAATACCTGTTCGTATATCATCAACGTTGATACGTACGTAGTTTTCAAATTACGCGCCGTGTAAATTTTGGAGGAATACCGTACTTACGAAGGTCTGTAAACATTTTATGGTCTTCGTGATTACTACTTTCTGCTCACCATATAATACTTTTCTGTTCATCATGTATCCTTCAAAGACATCCATGGTGAATGTCCTGGAAGATGACCTTTTGCCTGCATCCCTCAACCTTTAGTAGAAAAACCAACAGCTACCCATATTCCCCTCGAAGACATGGTCCATGATGGAGGCCCGCGGCAGACCGGGGCCTTCAATCAGTAACTTAAAGCGAGCCTGCCTGCCACCCCCCTTAGTAGAAAGGGAAAACACCAGCTCACCATGTTCCCCTCGAAGACATGGTCCATGATGGAGTGCCGCGGCAGCCCCGTGCCATCGATGAGGAGCTGGAAGGTGAACTCCAGCCTGGGGTCCATCTCCCCCCTCCTGGCCTTGCGCTCGCATTCTTCCCGTCTTTTCTAAAAGAACAACCCAAAAACTTTAATTGAATGGAAAATATACCGTAGCTATAGCTAAGCAAAGTTGATAACAGCTGGTCTGTGTGCATCGAGAGTTGATAGCTCCTAATTTCTGCACGTGAACGCTGGTATGGGTCATCGTAACGTAGTACGTGCAATGGTCGGCCCAGGCTAAAAGTATTTGAGATGCTGGCAATCATGAACAAATTATACAACATAGATTTAAAGCCCAAACCGGAAAGAGTCTCCACTCCACTGAGCCTGGTCAGTCTATCCATGCATAAAAAGTAAATATCCCCGATTTCTTAATTTGTGGTCGAGTCTCTTTGTACAGTCGCCATCAGATATATTGGAGCACGAGCAGCCAAGGTGGTCCCAAATATCTGAACAACGCCTTTATTGTCAAGGCGATAAGGTGCTTGTTCAGATATTTTTGAGTACCGTGGCCGCTCCTATATATTTGATAGCGACTGTACCTACCTATTGTAAGTTTTAGTTTAGGTCGCTTATTGGTTGGTATGCATCTAAATGTGTACGTAGATAATAGGGTATCTGGGTGTTTGAGGTCTGTTCTGTACACTTATAGAATAAAAGGTCCAGAGACTATACTACTCACTCAGAAATGTACAGGCAGATAAATATAGTCTGGCTGACCAAAAAGTGCAGTAACAGTGGAAGTAATAAGCTATACTCATCCCATTTTAGTAGCGAGGGCACTAGGGTAAGAAAGAGACAGTATAATTCTCTCTATGCTTGAAGTAAAGCATTTCCTGGCCAAACTATAGACATATACTTAAAGATACGACTACGAACTTTTTGAGGCTCCAAGTCTTTAGCGCCATCCAGTCCAGAGCGGGCGACCTGCTCTAGTATGCTAGTCGTTACTAGATGGAGTAGCAGAGTCGCTCTGGACTAGATGGCGCTAAAGACATATATGGAGCCTCAAAAAGTTCTTAGACTATGGCCGTCTATTATATCTTTAAGTCTATGCTAGATAAGCATCATGATAAGATTCTAAGTATGTCTCAAAAGTACGTATAAAATGTAATTTTCCATAACCGTCACACCTGCAAAATATCCATAACATCCTCTTCCTCTTCCTCACTGGACCCAGCTTTCAATCCGGCCACAAACATTTTCCACACCTAGTTAATCAGACCAAGACACTAACACGACTGCCAAGTGCCAATACCCCACACACTTTTTTTTAATAACCAGTCCTGCTCAAATGTAACGGCAGTTTCTCGGGGCTGACGTGTAAATTAGTACTTTTTTAATATTGAAGTAGACGGAAATTTACCTAAATTTCGAGAATAATGGTTTTTATTTTCACTGTAACCACCACCTAGCTCACAGGCTTAATGGTAAGACTTCAAAACTTTATACTTTAGGTACTATCGTGCTGCTTCTCTCGTTTTTGTCTGCTTTTTGTTCTTTTTTATCTGGATCTTTTTCAACGTTACCGAATTCAGTTTTTATGGGTATGTAGTAGTAGTTTACCAAAACTGTATTACTCATTTTAAAAATGAAAATGATTTCTAAAAGTTAACAAGAAAACACTGCAACTGTCATTTTTTGATCAAAAATAAAAAAAGTAAAAGTAAGTGTACGCGATTCAGTCCCGTTTTTATAAAAATAATATTAATTAATAAAAATTCCAATGGAAATTTTGAAATTCACAACCCAGTTTAAAAGTCGGCGTAGACGTATAACATAATATCTACTTAGTTGCTTACAGAGGCAAAATGTAATATAATATGAATCTTTGTTAAAAAAATAATACCTAACTATACTATCAATATAAAAAACAAAATTGTAAGTAATGAACTACGAAACACAGCTTGACCTGACAAAATTACCTAGCACAAAATATTATTTCAAATTGTGCCCGACATTTTAATCACTTCAAAGTATTACCAATCAAAATATTAGTTTCCTCTTTTAGGAGCAATAAGGTAATAATTATACATACTTATAATATTAAAAAAGTAATTTATAGACTAAATAATCCGTTTTCGCGAGTTTAGTAAGGCCGACTAATCCGCGCGGCGTCCAAACCGAACCATCAGGTAACAATGGTTCAACTACAGTGGTAATATGCAAATTAAACGGACAGACAAGTAGGGGGTGTCATTAAAGGGGGGGTGGTACGGAGTCGCACTTGCTGCTTGTACCGACGCACGCAAAGGCTTTGAATTAATTGCGATTTAATTTGTGCTAATGTGGTTTCTATTAATAGGTGCCTTTGCGTGGTTAAGGTTTAATCTAAATAATAATCATTTTAAATAGATTCAGCGAGGAAATGCTGCCAGCGTCCTCGGCACTTTGCCACAGGGGCCGTTTTTATTAGAAATCGATTTTTAGTTTTTAGTATTTTTAAGTTAGTTTTAATTGGTTTACATAAGGTTTTATTAATATTTAGTTTTAATATAAGTATATTTTTAAGTAGTTTTAGTTGTGGTTGTTAATTTTCAAATTAAAATAAAAAACTTCTTTGATGACGTTGATGTCAATTTTCTTGCAATTTTTACGAATTCAATTTTTGTACTGATTGTGTGGTTATTTTGTTAGCTCTTTGCTCTTTTTAGACAAAGGGCCCTAGGCAGCAAAAGTCTAATGATACAAAATAGCTTTTCATCCCTACTATTTGAAAAAGGGTAATTTGTTGCCCATTTACAAAAGTGACTTTTGATCCCTCTGTGTTTTTTTTTTATTTTCCTTGTCTTTGCAACCGATTAAAATGAAACAACATTATATAACTTCTCTTTCTAGCAGATAGCTAGTTAAATACCTTTTTTTTCGTTTTTCTCATAGAAGGAGTGAAAAGTACTACGTGGTAGCAAAATTATTTCGATCTCGGGTCACTTGAATCCCTCACTACGCTCAAGATTCCACTTTAGAATTTCTCGCTACGCTCGGGAGTCTATTCTGGAATCCTTCGCTTCGTTCGGGATTCAACACGCTACCCTCGACCGACATAAGTCACTTTGCTCCATTGTAATACAATCTACTATTGTTTACATTTTCTTTTATGATTATAGTGACGATAGTGATGATTTGATGGTGACAAGGACCATTGAAGCTAGGGTACGACTAACTACCGAGGTAAGTTCATTTATTTGTTTCGAGTATACACGTGCAGTCAGGGTTTAAAATATGAGTATTTGACCTCCAATACAAAGTACTATTTATTATTAATATTCGTAAATTGTTCTGCCTTTACTCCACATCGCTTATATGAAGGGTACACGGAAAGAACATGTCTAGTCCCTTTTTTCGTAAAATGTGATTTTTGTATCAAAATTTAGAGCTTGCAATGAACTATTAGCAACAACTTCTGTTACAGCTCGAATTTTTAACATAAGTCCACTTTTTAATTCATAAAAACCATCTAGTTACGAAAATAGTATGGTTAATTGAATCGTTCCAAACTTTAAAACCGCTATAACTCAAAATGTTGTCAAAGTGACTAGACATGTTCTTTCCGTGTACCCTTCATATATATTCTAGAGAGAGGTAAAAGAACGAACGAAGCACGTGGTTCGCTCCTACCCAGCTCCTACCACGCGATTTGAATCACTCGTATTCGACGCTAAAATTACATCTTATAAGGACTATCTAGGTTTTTTCATTAGGTTTGATCGGTATCATCATCAAATAACTATAAGTACCTACAAAAATTATTTGAAGGTTCGATCGATATTATTTTCACTTATTCAGGTATTTTGTACGAGAGTGAAGGCGCGTGGAAAACTGTATCACTAGGCTCTCATAACGCACAAAGATCCATCTTATAAAATGAGTTACGAACGAATATAAACTGCAAGTTTTTCATGTTAGAGTATATTTTGTCATGCTTGTGCATTGTTCACTTGGACATACAACCGTACCTGTTTTGAAATAAGGATCATTTTCGTATGACGATACTAATATTTGAAACGCAACAACAACGTTGAGACCTAAATGTCCTGCACTTTACAAATGATTGATTTATGGGTGCAAGCGGGACGTCGGTATTCCTCTTTTACCTGCATTTTCAGGAGGACGCACCTGAGCTCTTGTATTCGTATTACTGAATGGCTTACGAGTTAACAGCTTGCGTTTATATTAGCATGTGTGTGGAAATATTTTAGTGTGCGTATGTTGATGCATTAGTCTATCTTGTGCTTTAAAATTGAAGATTGCACCTTATGAATGCGTGTAACCGAGCTCGAGAGCGTAGCAGACAGCAGAACTAAATTATGAAATCAAGAAAAGCACTTAGGTACGGTGGTATCTAAGTCAGGCGCATTTACCCCAACAGGTGCAGATGATGCCCTGCAGGTTGTTGGACCCATTACTGCTTCTATGTGTAGGTATATAGTGACAAATGCAGACCCTCCCGGCGGATACAACATATCTCCATAATTTTGTGAATATTTTACAGGAGGTGCGTGTAAAATTAGTAATATGAATCCTTTCTTTGTTGCTAAAACGCCAAGTTAACCCTCATAAAGTTACACGAGGCACGCGAGGGGGTAGTACGGATAGTACCCACCAGGTACCAGGAAATGATAAGACGAAAGGAGTAACCAGATGCAAGCTACAAGACAGCAGCAGGAAAGCACATTTAGAATGCAGGTGCTCGTGCGTTCCTGTAAGCATGTTCGTCTCGTTTTATCTTGAGTAGTTTAGTGTAATAGAAAGAGTGCACCAGTGTTCAGACTATTGCTGAAATAGCTTGTTTTGAGATTAGTTGCATTAATGTTTAATAAGATATCGTACAATGAGGCGGTTGAACTCTCATCAACGTAACAAGGTCAATGGCAACACTCACTCGTAGTATATTTCTAAAAAAAACTATTTTAATCCGATCACGACACAGATAAGGTATATCTGAGAAGGTTTGAGCCGGATTTAACACATTCAACGCTATGCTACGCGCGTAGCGCTACGCCGTAGCCGATAACATGGGTTTCCCGCTATGTAGCGAAAATGCTCCGTAGAGCCGTGACGACAACGTGTCGTCATTAGCGCTGAATAGGGTCCCGATTGTTTAAAGTCACAATGGCTATTATCTACCTCACTAATATCTGCATTTCTGCACTTGTTCGTTTTCTGTATTTTTTAATGCTGACATGTTATAATTATAATATGTTAATTAGTCGTAGTGTTTTAAATTATGTTGTAGACCGAAGTGTAGCACTTCGTAGCTTGCGCTACGAAATCACGTTGCTCTTCTTTATTTATTTTCTTATTTCTGTGACTAACAGTAGTTTATGTAACTGTTACGTAATAGGGGTCCTTACGGCCTTAAGGCCTAATTACGTACAGTTGCATACACTGCTTTATCTACACACATATTATAAACCCGAAATGATGATTGAATGACTGCAATTGCACGGATTGCACGCCATCGCCATGACCAACTTTACTCGATTGTGTCGGCGGTCGGGCGGCGCATGCCGGCGGGCGCCCGGGCGGGGCCCACCCGGATTTTCATAATGATATCGAATTTTTGCTTATTATTTGATAATAATAACATCGTTACAGATAAGACATTTATTCTAACTACTAACGAAACAATCAATTTTTATGTTGGTTATAACGTGCGGGTTTTGAACGCATCATGGAGGGTTTATGATATGGGTGTAGATAAAATGTTTAAATAAAACCAATTTGTTACGATTATCCGTGATTACTATCCACAAACAATTGGACAATCCATCAATTGGGATTTTTCATTTATTTTGGAAATGTATATTTCGAAAACCATTTCGAGGTCTAGGTTTATTGATCAATTTTAGATTTATATTTCGCCAAAAAAATGAGTGGATTCGGATATTTTCGCAAAATATGAATGACCTTTGTTTGACCTTGTCCTCACAACCTCCATGTAAAACCTCTTTATAAAACTTTAGTAAGAATTCCTAAAAAAATAAAAACAATGTCATAAGCAACGACATTGTCAAATATGTAAACAGAATATTGTAAACAACCACTTCGGGACTACGGATTTATATGAAAAAGTAAGTATTACACACAAAAATTAAGCCAAAAGTGCAATAATAATCAAGTACTAATCTTTTAAAATATATAAAAGCTTACAAGTAATCGTCTTGCCTCGTCCCGCATAAGTATTTTAGTACCTCTTATTTCAATCAGACTATAGTTTCAACTTGATGCGATTTACTCCAATATACTGATATTTTCTAACTTTGGTATATTTACTGGGTCGGCTTTTACAAAATTAAGCATCATGGGTATTATTTCTTTCGCTTTACAAATACAATTTGAATTTGTATAATTTTCGCGGTCAAGAGAACGTGCGAAGTGACGTACCAATACTTACAATCTTGACATGACAGCGTCAGTTGACGACAAGTAAGGGTTTTTTATACGAATTATGGACTTCGTCAAAGCTATTCAGCCTGCAACCTGTAACTTACAAGACGTCGTATCTGATTTTTTATTTTAATTGTAATAAAATAACTAAGCTGTTTTAAGCTAAATAAATCAAATTGATATCTTAAAATGGCCTATAGTTTCAGAATAAATTATCAAAATGGGGGGTAAAAAAATATGAACAATCCCAATTACTATCTACAACTTAGAATCAGTTGCAACAAACCGTATGTTACCTATGTGTGAAAAATTTCATAGTATTCTGCTGAGTAGCGATGTGTCAGATCAATTTGTTCGGTGCAACAACCTACCTTTACACAAGGTACTCATACTTGTGATTTGTACTCTCCTCCTCCCGTATTCTTCTAAGCTTACACCTTACGATATCATTTAAAAATTGTGCACATATTTTTTTAAAAGGGAAGGATAAACCATTTTTATGTATAATTACGTACCATAATACCACACACTTTAGTTTTTTGTCGAGCCGATGGGAAGGCTCACGAGCGACTACATTTTTATAGTTCATTCCTCGTAAGATACTTACATTTCATATTGATTTGAATGCTATGAGAGCCTAACCATATTTTGTGGTTACATAAAAAAGCACTTATTATTCGATTCGACTAGCTTCCGCCCGTGATTCCGTCTGCGTACAAGTATTTTAAAGTTGCAACCATTTTCATCGCCTTACAACTTCACAAGATTTGAAAAATTTTATGTATCTTCCACATTTCAAGGCGGTCTGTCAGTCTTTAGATAACATTCCGTGTGTCAACTGTCAAGTAATTATCTGTACCTCTGTACAAATTAACTGTAATCAGTCATTCATAGGTGTTCGAGATCCGACGCTGAAATATATTTCGTATAGTACAGTCACCAGCAAAAGTATCTTCCTACGCGAAGGCCGCAAAAACATGTGACACGCTCTTATGACCCTACAGATAAGAGCGTGTCACATATTTTTGCGGCCTTCGTGTAGGAAGATACTATTGCCAGTGACTGTACAAGAAACGTCTAGTATAAAATTAAGGTGTATTTTGATTGATCGGAAACACACAGACTTTTGCAGTTGAAATGAATTTGAATTTCTAAAGCAATTGGCCAAATTAAGTTGTGATCGTAAATTGTACATCTTATCTGATTTGGAAAAAAGATAGAATCGATCTTCGTTTGTATAATAAGATAATTTTGAACGTCCGAATGTTACTTAACGGCTCTTCGTTCTCAATCTGACAATTTCATCAAATTATATGATACTTATTCTTTTAAGTATCTGCCTCTCAATTATCTTAAGCATTTGCAGCACTCATGCAATACTTTAAATCACATATACTCACAAAATTGCTTATAGCCTTCCCCACCATTAAAAGATCCATTGCGCCTTTATATCTTCAGCACACACTTTCAAATAAGCTTAAAAAGTTTCTACTTTCACATTTAACTCCGAGGCCTATAAAACTGAAATTAGTACCGTATAGAATTCTTTCACTGAGGCATGACATGTGAAAACGTATTAAAAATAAATTAGATTAGAATAGGCCGGTACAATAGGTACTTCCACTACTATTTTCTGGTATAAAATAGTCGCTTAGTGCGTGCAAAAGGGTTTCGAAGACTAAGCGAAACCACACTCGGTCTATCGCTACGGGTGTATTTTACGACCCACATATATGGCAATATCGTGGCTGTCACTGGATATAGTGGCACTCTGCACGAAAGCCTTAAAAAAGTTTGATACGTGACCTCCGAGATGACATGCCGACAAGAGTATCGTAATACGTAACCAGCGATTGGTGTACCGACAAACTTTACATAATTCCGGTATTTTTCACATGAAATTGATAGTATAAATAATCATAATCTTAAATTCTTATTACTGTTTTTTCAAAAAAAAACATTGTTCATTTTATTCAGAGTTTTAAATTTCAGATTAAACCAGGGGCCTATTTAATAAAGCTACAAGTGACAATTTACAAGCGGAAGTCTCTTTCTAACCCTATGTATTAGCCGCTTGTAAGTAAATTGTCAATTGTAGCTTTATTAAATAGGCCACATATTCGAGCGGTCGAATCACCCACCAATGGGGCGATTTTTGAGATTCGAGTACTCGAAAGTGACATTTACAACTCAGAATAAAACGATGAAATGATGTTTAAAAAAACAGCGATAGGAATTTGAAATCATGAGTATTTAAACTATTAATTTCATGCGAAAAAATTGGCGGTAAGCTTTTGATGCGATTATTTTCGAGCTTGAACTTTTTGAATTCGGGCGCTCGAAAGTCAAAAATTGGCCCCCTGGTCGTACACAGTTAACACGACGAATTTTTAACTTTGATGTTAAGCGTTATAAAATTCACCAAGCATTTTCGATCTGAATGTTACTATAAATCGTAATACTTGCGTGTCAGGGAACAAAGAAACGCCTTTTTTTAACGCATGCGATACTCAATCATTTGTCACCCATAAAGACGATATGTAAAATCGTGCATGCAAGGTAGCTCATAGCTAACTATGATGTCTATACAGTAGTCTTCTAACTGAGAACCTAAGAGGTGCACACTTACCTACCGTCAAATGTGCGAAATACGAATATTTATTTAAAATAATCTTAATCGCCCAGGCAGGTACTTTAAGAACTTAGGAAAGCACTGCGCAATTAAAAATCGTTGTAGTTTAGATCATTCCTTATCAATGATTTACATAAATAGTTTCAGTCTGTTTTTTACCTACAAATCAGCTCTATCCTCTTGCATCTCTTCCCTGTACTGTTAAGCCACATACGAGTTTAATTTGTAATCACAGTGCTTGTATTAGTGGTAAGTACCTACCTCTTAGTCGTCTTCAGAGGCGCTTCGTGGAGGTTTTTGAAGGACACCCAGGTCATGACTGGGCCTACTAGTAAGTACCTCCTCTGAGACGTCTTTATTCTCATCGAAGTCTCACCTCTGGAAAGCGAAGCGCAGTTGATTCGAAAAGTGTTCCGCGTCTCTTCTCCTTTAGGCTAACTATGACCTGCATGAGTCTGATGCCATGATGTGTATTGCTAGCAAGTACCACTGAGTCGTCTTCTTGGTCATCGAAGTCACACTTCGTGAAGGCTCTGCGCATTTGTTTCTCGAAATACTTGCGTTCTTGCGCTTTCTCTTGAGTGTTTACTTTACACCACTAGCGATCTACACGAGTCTAATGAGTAGCAGGTACCTCTAAGTCGTCTTCGTCGTCGAAGTCGCACTTTGCGAAAGCTCTGCGCAGTTTGTGCTCGAAATAATCGCATGCTTCCGTTGCTCCTGAGTGATAAGGCTACTAACGGTCTACTTGAGTTTATTATAATCTATACATATAATAAAGCTGAAGAGGGTCGAAAATCTGTACATTGGAGATATTAGTAAAAAAATAAGTTAGTAGGTCTTAGAATCGATAACAAAACACGTTTCGACGATTTTTAGAATTTTTGTCTGTTTGTCTGTTTGTCTGTTTGTCTGTTTGGATGGGGAGAGTTGGCGTCAAAACGCCTGAACCGATTTCGATAAAAACTTCACTGACAGGTTCAACAGACCTCTGGTCAGGACATAGGCTATAAAAAATACGAACTTTTTGGATTTAAGGGGGCTTAAGGGGGGTTTAAACTTTGTATGGGAAATGAATATGAGTGTTAAGCTCAAGCAGCAAATTGATATTTGTTTAACTACTTTCGGTTAGTTCATATTCATTCGTATAAATAAATAAATGTGTTAAATAATAATATACTGGTTAAATATAGTGGAAAAGTAAAAAATACGTACCATCAAAAGGGGTATCTAGACATGTCTTTGGCTATACGATTAGGTAACGCTATCTCTCGCAGAACTTTGTTACTACCGAGTCCTCTTTACGCAAAATCTGACCACTACATATGTAGTATAGGTGCAAACTAAATGCAACACGAGTTCGCAGAGATTTCCCTAGATGGCTATAGTAGGTAGGTACTATCTATGCTATGAGTATAATAGTAGGGTTTTGCCTCAGTACAAATGCGAAAAAAATTGTGCGCATCGAGAAAAAGTTGTGAATTTTTGACCATAGATAGAGTGAGCAAAGATGAATATTTTTTAGTATTGGCGGTCTGTAAAATTTTTGGACCTTCACGTCAAAATCAGGGGTCCCGTGCAATATGTTATTACTCTCTGGTTAAGACTGCTAGGGGTTGTTTGGTATCGTTTCCGTGTAAAACAGACATGCAGAATTCATTTCTGATATTAAAAATGTAAAATTTTGTATTAAAAAAAAAGTTGTGCCGCGAGGAAAAACACAATTTTATTTTTATTTTTTTAGAACGTCATATAACTAATATATATCCTTTATTTCAAATAATAAAAAATATTATAAAGAAGCATATTTAATATAGATTATAGAAACATATACATTTTATACACCTTAAATACAAAAAACTTCCGGTTTTTTTTTTACTAAAGTTGAGTAACGGAAAACAGACGTCGCGTCGTTTGAATTGTGACGGTTTATGTTAAAGTTAAGGAGGAAATATATGTTTTTATTTATTGTATTTTTTTATTTCTGCATTTTGTGAAGTTATTATAAATAAAATTTACTAATAACAAGCAATACATGCATTTTAAGGTCAATTCGCTACGGATGTTCACGTTCACATTGATTATCGATACTTACTATGGAGAAAACATATACACCACGAAGCAAACATTTTTTTTCGCGTAGTTTTTGTACACTATAAGCCTAAAAATTTTATATATTTAGAAACTACATTAAATATGCTTATTTATAATATTTTTTATTATTAGAAAAGAAATGATATATATTAGTTATATGACGTTCTAAAAAAAAATAAAAAATTGTGTTTTTCCTCGCCACACAACTTTTTTTTTAATGAGAAATTTTACATTTTTAATATCACAAATGAATTCCGCATGTCTGTTTTATACGGAAATGATACCACACAACCCCTAGCAGCCTTAACCATAGAGTAATAACGTATTTCACAGGACCCCTGATTTTGACGTGAAGGTCCAAAAATTTTACGGACCTCCAATACTAAAAAATATTTATCGTGGGCCATTCTCTCCATGGTCAAAAATTCACAACTTTTTCTCGATGCGCACAATTTTTACAAATTCGAGCTCTGCTATAATGGGAGGCTTCTTTCTGCTGAGGCCTGACGCGCCAGCACGCGGTTGCTTAGCAACGCCTATAAAAACACATGTTTGTGGTTGAAAAGACGACTGATTGCTGCGGATACGAATTTGTATATGTTTCCTTTTCATCGGAAAATTACTCGATCACCTACCACTACAAAACACACCGTACTACTGCTTATTATACCAAAAATTGTTAGGTCGAACATTTGAGATAGGAGAAAAAGAATTTTGATAGAGTTTACTGCGCGAAAAAAAACCATACTATAGATAATTATACCAAAAATAGTTACGTTTAACATTTAATATGGGAGAAGAAGAGTTTTGATAGAGTCAACCACGTGATGGGCGGGGAAAAAAGGGGGGCTCGGGAGGCGGAGCCAACCGCATTAAGAAAAAACACACCGTAGTACTGCTTATTATACCAAAAATTGTTACGTCGAACATTTGAGATAGGAGAAAAAAGAACTATGATAGAGTTTACCGCGCGATGGGCTGTAAAAAGAGGGGGGTTCGGGGGGCGGAGCCCCCCGCAAAAAGAAGAAAACACACCATACTATAGATAATAATACCAAAAATTGTTACGTCGAACATCTGAGATAGGAGAAAAAGATTTTTGATAGAGTTTACCGCGCGATGGGCTGTAAAAAGAGGGGGGCTCGGGGGGCGGAGCCCCCCGCATTAAGTAAAAACACACCGTAGTACTGCTTATTATACCAAAAATTGTTAAGTCGAACATTTGAGATAGGAGAAGAAGAATTTTGACAGAGTTTACCGCGCGATGGGCTTCAAAAAGAGGGGGGCTCGGGGGGCGGAGCCCTCCGCAAAAAGAAAGAAATACACCATACTATAGATAATTATACCAAAAATAGTTACGTTGAACATTTAAGATGGGAGAATAAGAGTTTTGATAGAGTCAACCACGCGATGGGCGGGGAAAAAAGGGGGGCTGGGCATTAATAAAAAACACACCGTAGTACTGCTTATTATACCAAAAATTGCTACGTCGAACATTTGAGATAAGAGAAAAAGAATTTTGATAGAGTTTACCGCGCGATGGGCTGTAAAAAAAAGGGGGGCTCGGGGGGCGGAGCCCCCCGCAAAAAGAAGAAAACACACCATACTATAGATAATTATACCAAAAATTGTTACGTCGAACATCTGTGAACATTTAAGATGGGAGAATAAGAGTTTTGATAGAGTTTACCGCGCGATGGGCTGTAAAAAGAGGGGGACTCGGGGGTGGAGCCCCCCGCATTAAGAAAAAACACACCGTAGTACTGCTTATTATACCAAAAATTATTACGTCGAACATTTGAGATAAGAGAAAAAGAATTTTGATAGAGTTTACCGCGCGATGGGCTGTAAAAAGAGGGGGGCTCGGGGGGCGGAGCCCCCCGCAAAAAGAAGAAAACACACCATACTATAGATAATTATACCAAAAATTGTTACGTCGAACATCTGAGATAGGAGAAAAAGATTTTTGATAGAGTTTACCGCGCGATGGGCTGTAAAAAGAGGGGGGCTCGGGGGGCGGAGCCCCCCGCAAAAAGAAAAAAACACCATATTATAGATATTTATACCAAAAATAGTTACGTTGAACATTTAAGATGGGAGAAGAAGAGTTTTGATAGAGTCAATCTCGTGATGGGCGGGGAAAAAAGGGGGGCTCGGGGGGCGGAGCCCCCCGCATTAAGAAAAACACACCGTAGTACTGCTTATTATACCAAAAATTGTTAGGTCGAACATTTGAGATAAGAGAAAAAGAATTTTGATAGAGTTTACCGCGCGATGGGCTGTAAAATGCGGGGGGCTCGGGGGGCGGAGCCCCCCGCAAAAAGAAGCAAATACACCATACTATAGATAATTATACCAAAAATTGATACGTCGAACATTTGAGATAGGAGAAAAAGAATTTTGCCAGAGTTTACCGCGCCATGGGCTGCAAAAAGAGGGGGGCTCGGGGGGCGGAGCCCTCCGCAAAAAGAAAGAAATACACCATACTATAGATAATTATACCAAAAATAGTTACGTTGAACATTTAAGATGGGAGAATAAGAGTTTTGATAGAGTCAACCACGCGATGGGCGGGGAAAAAAGGGGGGCTCGGGGGGCGGAGCCCCCCGCATTAAGAAAAAACACACCGTAGTACTGCTTATTATACCAAAAATTGCTACGTCGAACATTTGAGATAAGAGAAAAAGAATTTTGATAGAGTTTACCGCGCGATGGGCTGTAAAAAAAAGGGGGGCTCGGGGGGCGGCGCCCCCCGCAAAAAGAAGAAAATACACCATACTATAGATAATAATACCAAAAATTGTTACGTCGAACATCTGAGATAGGAGAAAAAGATTTTTGATAGAGTTTACCGCGCGATGGGCTGTAAAAAGAGGGGGGCTCGGGGGGCAGAGCCCCCCGCAAAAAGAAAGAAATACACCATACTATAGATAATTATACCAAAAAAAGTTACGTTGAACATTTAAGATGGGAGAATAAGAGTTTTGATAGAGTCAACCACGCGATGGGCGGGGAAAAAAGGGGGGCTCGGGGGGCGGAGCCCCCCGCATTAAGAAAAAACACACCGTAGTACTGCTTATTATACCAAAAATTGCTACGTCGAACATTTGAGATAAGAGAAAAAGAATTTTGATAGAGTTTACCGCGCGATGGGCTGTAAAAAAAGAAGGGGCTCGGGGGGCGGCGCCCCCCGCAAACAGAAGAAAATACACCATACTATAGATAATTATACCAAAATTGTGACGTCGAATATCTGAGATAGGAGAAAAAGATTTTTGATAGAGTTTACCGCGCGATGGGCTGTAAAAAGAGGGGGGCTCGGGGAGCGGAGCCCCCCGCATTAAGTAAAAACACACCGTAGTACTGCTTATTATACCAAAAATTGTTACGTCGAACATTTGAGATAGGAGAAGAAGAATTTTGACAGAGTTTACCGCGCGATGGGCTGTAAAAAGAGGGGGGCTCGGGGGGCGGAGCCCCCCGCAAAAAGAAGAAAACACACCATACTATAGATATTTATACCAAAAATTGTTACGTCGAACATCTGAGATAGGAGAAAAAGATATTTGATAGAGTTTACCGCGCGATGGGCTGCAAAAAAGGGGGGATTGGGGGGTGGAGCCCCCCGCAAAAAGAAATAAACACACCATACTATAGATAATTATACCAAAAATTGTTACGTTGAACATTTGAGATGGGAGAAGAAAAGTTTTGATAGAGTTAACCACGTGACGGGCGGGAAAAAAGGGGGGCTCTAGGGGCGGAGCCCCCCGCAAAAAGAAAAAAATACACCATACTATAGATAATTATACCAAAAATAGTTACGTTGAACATTTAAGATGGGAGAAAAAGAGTTTTGATAAAGTTTACCATGTGACGGGCGCCAAAGAAAGGGAGGCTCAGGGGGCGGAGCTCCCCGCATAAAAAAACCCCGTTCTATTGCTTATGATACCAAAAATTGCTATGGTAAGGTTGAAAGTTCAAGATGGGAGCAAGAGTTTGACAGAGATTTGCACGTGGCAGGCGGTAAAAGGCGGCTCGGGGGGTGGAGCCCACGCAAAAAGATAAACACACCGTACCATTGCTATTTTTACCAAAAAATGGTAAGGTTGAATATTTAGGATGTACATAGAGTTGACCACTATTAATACCAAAAATGATTAAGTTGCATATTTAAGACGGAAGCAATAACAGTTTTGATAGAATTAACTATGTGAAAGGCGGCTCGGGGGCCATTTCGCGTACACTTTAATATCAAGTTGTGTTCGATATCTCCTTACTATTGGTCTTTCCGCCCTCCAGTTTACTTTTAAGACTTAGTCATTAATTTGTGTTCGATCTCTGACCTCCTGCTGCATTTTCTACTGAGATGCTTCGGACGTGGGACTCTACAGAGAGAGCTCTTCTTTTAGCTCTTCAGATCTTCCCGCTCACATGGTTCTCTGCCGCAGACGCTTTCGGTCGATCTTTTGGGATGTCGAAGTTATAACTGACTTTATGAAATTTGATATGTAGAAACCGTTTAGCAGTGGACTGTTGAGGGATGAGTGTAACGAAAAGTGACAGAGCCTACTTCAATGCACGCGGGCGAAGCCGCGCGGGTACAGCTAGTGAGTAATATGTACTAATAGCAGGTACCTCTAAGTCGTCTTCGTCGTCGAAGTCGCACTTTGCGAAAGCTCTGCGCAGTTTGTGCCCGAAATAATCGCATGCTTCCGTTGCTCCTGAGTGATAAGGCTACTAACGGTCTATTTGAGTTTATTATAATGAGTAATATGTACTAATAGCAGGTACCTCTGAGTCGTCTTCTTCGTCGTCGGGGTCGCGCTTGGTGAAGGCTCGGCGCAGTTTGTGCTCGAAATAATCGCATGCTTCCGTTGCTCCTGAGTGATAAGGCTACTAACGGTCTACTTGAGTTTATTATAATGAGTAATATGTATTTATAGCAGGTACCTCTGAGTCGTCTTCGTCGTCGTCGACGTCGCACTTCGCGAAGGCGGTGCGTAATTGGTTCTCGAAGTGTTCGCGAGCTTGCGCCTTCTCTTCGGCGTTTAGGTGCATTCTTTGGACGAACATTGTGTTTTAAATTCGAATTGTTCTTTATTAACACTGAAAATGTATTCAGGCTGCGCGCTTTTAACGAACGTTTTAAGATTTCTAATTTATTTCAGAAACTGTACATAGTTAAAAAAAATTTTTAAATAAAAAAAGCCTGGTGTTTTTGGTAATTTGTTATAGTTTTTTTGCCACTCCCGTATTGGTTTGTACAGTCACCAAAGGAAGTGTCTAAGTTGATTTTGGACATTGCGTCTAATCGTCTGCCATAGACGTTACAGGCCAATGATGATGATGATAGTTTTTGCTTTTTATTTTAATACGAGCTTAGTCCCCTTTCCTAAACCCTTTTTAAATGGCGGAAACCAAATTTAAAATAAATTGAAGTGAATCATACTATTTGCGATAAGGATTCTTCTCAAAACATAAATAAGTTTTTAACGAAAAATTACTTCACCGAAGTGGTTTATTAAAATATGCTGGATTTCGTTTCAGCCAATTTATGGGTTATATAAATATAATAATTTATAATTTCTCTTTAAATGTAACTTTTTATTATTGGTGATTTTAATATACATACATAAATTCCTATTTCCTCGGTGAACAATCCCTATCGCAAAAAGCTAGTATTACCTAAAAACTCACATAATCACCCACCCAAATTATATTAGCGTCCTCGTTTTACCTAACACGCGACGTAGTTCTAGGACAAGTTTGAATTTAAGTCCCAAGTAGATAAGCGTTCTTGTACATTCCAGTGAGCATTCTAATCTAACTACCTACTAAGAATTATTACAGGATATTTCCGCTAGAATTTATTAAAGATCCGATTAACAATAACACTTTCAACGTTGTAGTCTTATCCACTTTTAATTATTAATTCATCAAAAAGCATTTTACTTATAGCGTAATAGCAGTCAATAAAAGCAATGCGTTTTTCTTATCTTTTAGATCTCGCGTCAATTTACAGATAAATACGTAAAACAATCATATTTTAATGTCAACATTCTAATAAACTGTACGTACTTAGATATGATTTTCTTCATTTTGATTTGAGGAGCTCACGAAAAGTAACATAAGGTCGTCCCGGTTTAAAATTTGACTGATTTGGAGGGTGTGAAAAGGGTGGTCGGTATCGACAAAACAAAGGTGCCGGCCGACACGCAAGTGTCTTGGATACACTTCACACCACGTTATTTACGGCCTTCTAAACATCTTGCTAAACTGGACAAATTTTTACATATCTTTTAATAAGCATTCTCAGGCTCCTAGTCGGTAGTGACTCTGCCTACGAAACAGGGCCCAAGTTCGAATCTTGATATTTTGTTTGTGTGTTTATCACGGATATTTGTTCCTAAGCTATGTATGTTTTGTATGTATTTATCTATATCTACTTATTATTATATCGTCGCCTTAGTATACGTACACAATATAATACAAGCCTTATTGAGCTAACTATGGGACTAGGTCATTGTGTAAGATTGTCCCCTAATATTTATTTATTAAAATATTTAATGGTTTCTTAATTTTTTAATAAACACAGTGTGCTTTTCTGTATTACCTCATAAACAGGGTAATTAAAACTCCGTAAAAATTTTCAATAATGTTGTAGGATTGATGGAGCTTAGACGCAGGCACAAATCTGAGTAATAATGACTCTTCATATTTATCATTTAATTCTGCTTTTCCAATGATAAACTCTACACGTAATACAAACACCGTTCCTGTAGGCGAATTTACCCACCCCGTTATATTTTTATGATTATAATTGAGCACTTCTATTGCAGTAAGCACTTCTATTGCTATTGTAAACACACATGACTGTTCTTTAATCCTTTCGTACTCCAACAGACGCTCTTTAACCTCAGAACGACACTCAATACTTCTTATCTTATCTTATTGTATTCGGGGGCCCATATGGATACACTACGACCCAGAGGGATTCACTCAACACTTCGTTTGATGTAAGAAACTGCACTGCTCATCGCTCGCCACAGTATGAGCACTTTTCCCGTACAAACTCGGAAACTCTGTGAGGCATATTTGCTTCTAGGACTCATATAGTGCGGCTAAAGTGGTTTGATATCAGTTTTTATGTGCATACTCGTAAGTTGGGCAAGGCTGCGGCCTCGAAGGGAAAATGTCGACAGCGAAAATCTCAAATGCAGTAAACATGTTATATTAAATAGGAAAATTTAGTCGCGCAGTTTATTATACGGCCATGGGCAATTCTTGAGGTTCTATTCTATTCAATGGAATTCAACAAGAAACCTCCTCAAGGTCTTTAAATACTTAGGTAATGCGAACACATTTCAAATATCATTTACGTCAATCTCATTTGCCGCCCACTGGCGTAGCGGCAAATCTCACTTCTCACCCAGGAGAAGACGTAAAATTGTGTACGCACCACGGGCGGTAATAAAGAAGGCCTCAGATCGCTTGTGCCCGCAAATGCCCGCAATCTGAGCCGTTCTTTATTTTACCGCCCTAGGTAATGTACTATTCTATACACTAATTTTCGAACGAGCGGAGCGTAAGCGAAGATCGTTCTTACAAACAACAACTGTCACCTGGCTACTGGGACGTCTCGGCATTTGGATGGCTTTTTGATTTAGATAGTTTGTCCGACGATAACTTTAGTAACGATTTTCCGATCTTTATGAAATTTGTTGGGGTTGTAGCAGAGACCAACAAAATTTGCGAGTTCGTATATGAGCTGGATTGAGACGGGGGTTCTGAAATTAGAAGGCCTAAAAAGGTTTAGTAAAGGGGTCCTGTTACATTGGTCATCTTATTTGCTACTTTTACGAGCAAGTATGGTTGAGTTTGGTATCAAACGAAAGGTATTGATTAACACTCTCGTCAAATCCTTATTAACTGCTTACTGTTTCATAACAATTAGCAACATAAAATTGATTTCAAAAATATTTTCCATTTTATTTTGATTTTGGTGTAAATATTTTGACAACTGACTTTTTTTTAATTTATTAGAGCTTTGGCTGCTAGGGCCATCAGCATACTGACATTAACACATTAGTTAGAGAGAGTTACCATAGACGCATAATGATGGTGACCGAAACCTATACAGGTAGTCCACAGATGAGAACGACATGTCAAAGCAACAGAGTGAGAGGCATGTGAGAGGTGGATTTAAATTTAGATGAGACAAAAACTGTCAAATCTGAAGCGATTTCGTCGCGGTAAAATTTTGCGCATCAACCGCACAATTTAATATGGACGTTTAGTTTCACCATGATGGTTAGTTGAGAAAAAAATACCCGATACCTATTTTTGGTATTTGTAGTAATTCTACTATTGCACATTATTTTATGGCGAAACACAAGATTCGCGAGTTCACGGTTCGGGGCGAACTACTAGTATTATATGTTTGGCCTCCATGTTCCAACACTTTAGTAGGTATATCGAATATACCTTGGTTTACCTTACCTAGAGTTACTATACCTAGAGTTACCCCATTTTTCATAAACGTTTCTCAGGCCTCAATTACCTAGTTAATTTATGTTTTAATCCTTATCTATCATTTCGACAGTTGTGTTCCTTAGAAACGGACAAAACGAGAGACATTTATGAATAAGGGGGTTAGTAGGTATGTGCCAAAAAGCAAGTATCATAGAGCTGAAACACCCGTATCACCGTAAGGGATAGAACACACACAACGCGACTAATTTGGAAACGCATTTCAAGATGGCTGATAGCATACTGTAGCTAGCCTACATAATTTAGTCGGTTTCATTGTTACCCTTCAAAGAGCGGTGGAGGGTGATAAACGTTTCTATTGTACTTAGGCCCTTATGGAAGTAAGCAATAATCACAAGGGTGAGTCTATGATAAGGACTAACGATAATAGCGCCTTCTCTGTCATATCTATGGAAAGTGTAATAAGACTATCCCGTTCAATCTTGGTATTATTAGTTCCGTGTCAGATCTATGGGTGCTATATCTATGGTATGTGCCTAATTGGAGTCCTACTTTTTTTCTTTAGGTATAGTTTAGTTACAATTGCATTAAAAACTCCCACAAGATCATAGTTTCAACATCCTAAGTAGCGCCAGGGGGGTACAACTCAAAGTAATTCTGTCAAAGTGTTTGACACGACGTATCCGATACGTTTGCATAAGTGCGAAAGAGAACTTGTCATGCGTTAATAAGGGACAACATGATTCGTGACGTTACGTGACATTACAGAGCTCTCTCTGTATTATACTATTATTTACTCTGTGGTAGCGCTCACAGAAATAATTGTCAGTGTTCAACAAGTGTGAGTGTTGTAAACATAGATATTAATACTTGCTTTGAGGTTGTAAAGTATTTGAATGCATTACTTTGGAACCTACACCTTGGTCATGATATCCTAGTACTTGCATTTCGCTTACTTTTATGCAATACTTTCCAGTAACTACTTACTCGTAGTGTCGGTGACACGTTGTTCATTGTGTTTCCAAGCAGACATGTACAACCAATCTTTAAAACGACCGCATCAACGTAATGCGTTAGCATGCCTATAACGCATAGATACTAGTATACCATCCATAGATCTGACACGGAACTAATAATACCAAGATAGAACGGGATGGTCTTATTACACTTTCAATAGATACGGCAGAGAGGTGCTATTATCGTTGGTCCTTGTCATAGTTTCTATTACCCTCCACGCGTTACTTCTAGCAGTGGAGGGTAACAAACAGATATAATGCGCGATTTCTTCAAGAATTTCTGTGATTGCTACGAGAAAAGCTGTTAGTTTTCCTAGAAAGTTGTGTCGGCTAAGGAAAAGATTGGTAAATTGTTCTGTTTTATGCTGTAGAAGTGATTATGGACATCTATACATATATCTATGCCATACGGGGGTACACGTGTGCGGGCTCTAGTTAATACTTGCTTTGAGCTATAACGGGTATATGGGGTATATGATGTAGAGATGCAACAAATAGTTGATTGGCCGGATACCGAATACTGAATGTCCGGCAGACCCTTTGGCCGGATAGCCGGATATTCAGCCTAAAGTTTTACCTACAGTTAAACTAATTCGAGCTCGTGGGTGGCAATACGCACAAATCGCAACTTGTTCAAGAAATGTTAAGCTACCTAATTTTATGTCTTTTTTTGAATGAAAGAATCACGTGACGTGATAATCTGATATTAAATAATTGATAAATAAATTATTTGGTGGTTCACTATGTATACATCCCGTTTTTGAACTTGACTATGTGTCATATCCGGAACTAGTTATCCGGTATTCGGCCAAACAGTAAAAAGGTGGCCGGATAGGCCGAATACCAAATAGTGACCGAATATGGGAACGTACCCAAACTACGTGACCCATTTTTTTCAGTTTTTGACCCCCCTCCCCCCCCTCGGTGACCATCTAGTAATTGCCAAGACCCCCTCCCTCCCCCCTAGTTGTCACGTAGTAAAACTCGCACATATAGTTTAGAGTGATGTTTTGGACATAGAAAGCAAAAATACATAATTTTGCCTAGGTACTTATTGCCTTTTATTTACTCGACACTGGCCGCGTGACGCCAAAAGTGCATGGAAACCTATAATTAGAAGCGCGATATTTGAGCATAATTATTGACTACGTGACAGAACCTAAGACTCCCCCCCTCCCCCCTGTGACCTAGAGTAGTATTTTGACGACCCCCCTCCCCCCCCCTAAACTGGTCACGTAGTTTGGGTACGTTCCCTATCCACTGCATCCTCGCTGCATCCGTAATAAGATGTATGAATGCGAAAAGATAGCCTAAGTAACTGTCGACCAATCACAGGGAATTGTAATATGCTGGTTCCAATTACGCCACCAATGTGTAGAAAACAATCATAGGGGTTTTAAGGCAGTTGTCCCCCTTGGAAAACGTATACTGGATATGGTCAATGTATAGTTTTTTTTCTAATTTTAACCATATTTTTACGAATTTGACAAACTTCTGAATTTAATCATTAAATTGAGCACTTTTCAATATAACAACGTCAACAACTAGCAGAGAACACATTTCTCTGCTATTGTCGGGATCTACCTTTGATGATTCAACCAACCGGAGCGGTCATTGACAGGCGTGCCCATCTGCCCAAAATATATGACCAGTTGTCATACTTATTGTATAAACTGCAATTCATAATTAAATTCCATTCCATCAAATCTACCACTGTGTTGCCAGTAAAATGAAACGTTTTATTAATAGTAAGTATATTATCGGAGGAAGAATGCACATATGTAAATAGTTAAGTACTAATTTTAAATACAATATTTAAATGCTTATTTTAAATAATCAGTGTTATAAAAAAGCAGTCCCATTAATTGATATTGAATTATAACTATTTTGAGGTAGAAAAGTTCGTATTGAATTGGTATTACTTCAGGTCTAAACAACATTTGGTAACTTACAACTTGTTTAACTTTGAACTAGACTTACCTCTAAGTCCATCTCCAACGTCATTTTCTTGATTCTATAACTAATGGCTTCTTTCATTAAAACAATTTAAAACACATTTTTTAATTACCAAAAGTTTTACCAACTTGCCATTATAACCTAGTTAAAGATAAAAAATAAACTTGGTACTTAAATCTTTTTTAATATTTCTTGTTCTTTTTGTGTTCTATTTGTGTCCATAGAACTCAATTAACCTCGGTATGTCTATTTTGCTTGTGCTTAAGCAAAACCAGCCTGCTTGCCTTTTAGATTTATTTGGTACCCGTTGGTCCAAATCCAAATACTTACTACTAAATAATAAAAATGTTTATTTAAGGTTTTAAAATAATAACAAAAGCTACCGGGGCAGAGGCAAACCAAAGATGGCGGTATGTCTTGGACGCATTCTGTAAAGAGTGGTCGAAAATGTCAACCAACTGGGTCGAATGGGGAAAAAAAGAGTAGGCCTTTGCCAATAACCAAACGAAAAAAAAAGAATAAATCTTCCACTGAAGAACAATCTGTATAATTATCACTGAACTTATAGTGGGTAGCTATATGTTGAAAATTACGAACGTATATACAATTTGACATATGTCGAAAAAAAGAGCTACTCATGCAGTGCCCCGATACAAACTGACGACAATAAATTTGACAAAACGAAACGAACGTAATATTCCATCCATATGAATTACCATCAGACGCAGGGGTGGATGATAATAACCCCAAATATGCATGCGCTATTCACATATTCCGTTAGGCAAAACGTGGGCAAAGCTGTGCAGCTGAACTACTTCATATTTTATTGATGGAAATATCTTTCTCAAAAGTTTTTTTTTTCAGTATAAGTACAGCCTTGGCCAGAAATATTGGGCACCAATGAGATTTTCATACAAAACTCGGCCATCTTTTTTGAAGTTATTTTATCAATTAATTCAAACTAATAGGCATGTTTTGTTGAAGTTAGTAGTAACTGCATAGAATATTTGCAATATGTCGCACCGACATAAAATGTTGATTTTTGGTACCTTCTGTTTTCATATTTTATAGGTTGAAAGTATTCTGAAGTGAAGTTTTCTATGTATAAATAAAATATAACATTTACCGTTACCGTACATTGTTAGGCTATCCTAACAATGTACGGTAACGGTATGTACACTATGAACGGTATTTCCCTATGGAAATAATACTTAACATCAAAATGGAAAACAAAAAACAGTCATTATCAATACTTCTCGCTAAGGCTGTTTGCTTGACAGTAGATTTCTAAAGTTAATGGGAATGTAGGGGTCAACTTATATTAGCGACTTTTTTTGTCAAGGCATAAGTCGAGAATAGCATTGCAGCTTTAATATATGGGGCAACCTGACGATGGGAAATTGGTGCGTGTTTCGCAAGCATTTTATTCATTTCTTCTTGGATAGAATAAAAAAAATCTATAATCGCTATGCGGTAGGAGCATTACCATAGATCATGCCATAATTTTATAATATAAGCTAGCCGACTTAAACGGTAGGTCCATCATTATTTGTAGACTTTGCACCGCCCTTTAACGTTTTTTTCAATGCAGTATAGGCAGGTGTTTGACCACGATCTCACCTGATAGTAATTGATGATGCGGTCTACGGTGAGGCACGCTTACCTATGAGATACCTATTTATCGTTAAAAAATCATGTATGAAATGTATGACAGTTTTCTATGAGATAACGCCCTATGAGATAATGCCGTTAGTTATGCGTGGTGCCACCGACCCTGGCCACGTCAGGTATGAAATACTGATTCCCATCAGTTTATCTGAACTCTCCTGGCGTAATGAAAATATTTGGCCTTATTCATTATTGTTGTTTTACGTATATATCAATTATTGGAAACTTTACTGCTACTCATGATATGATTTCAGTTGACCAGTCAACTTACCTCCCCATTCAATAATCGTGTGACCACCCAGACAGTGGTTTGGACGGTACCGCTGTTTACTGACACAGTACCTATTTACCCTTTCATAACTGTACAGACCCTACCGTTTATCTAAAACCAAATACTGTAAACAATATAGACAGCCACATAAGATAAGATAAAATAAATCTTTATTTAACATAAATTATATTACAGACATTTCCGGGGTCTCCGCACTAGGCTACGCCTGTATCGCGGTGAACCAGTTACAGATTTATATAACGTAATATTAGGTACAAAATAAGCCAAATTAGATAACAAATAGATTTGGTTGAACTTAGACACCTAAGAACTTTTTGAAGCTCAAAAGCTAAAGCGCCATCTACACGAGAACAACCTAAAAACACAAAAATTGTAGGAAAACATGACAATGCGTTGCAGCGACATATAGTAACGAGTAGCGCACCGTAGTAACGCTAGACGTTGCTGCGACGCAATATCATTTTTCTACTATTTTTATATATTTAGGTTGTTCTCGTGCAGATGGCGCTTTAGACTTGAGCTTCAAAAAGTTCTTAGACTGTGGCTGTCTATACTAAATATTTATAGTCTCTGCTAACCATATGGGCTGCCAAACCAAAATATACGGCAATGTTTTTTTAAATAAATAATAGGTTACGCAGCATTACTCTATTTGGTACCAAAGCACTGAAAACTAAAATTCTAAAATCACAAAAGAAGGTTAAGTACTTCTTTTAAATATAAAATTCTTGAAATTGGTCGTACCTAAATATTTTATAAGAAAAAGCAAATAATTTTAAACAAAAAAAGAACCGACTTCACTTAGGATCCGCTATTCCAAGAGGAAGTGGCCGAGTTGCTGTAAAAAATAGTGAAATCACTATAGGTGTGCCTATAATAGTTGAAGAGTTCCCTCGATTTCTCCAGGATCCCATCATCAGATCCCGACTTGGTGACAATGGGACCATCTAGGGGTTATACCTGTTCGATTCAAAAAAAAATTTTGAAAATCGGTTCACGATTCACGGAGATATGGAGTAACATACATACAAAAAAAAAATTATGATAAAAAAAAAAAAATTCAATCGAATTGAGAACCTCCTCTTTTTTTGAAGTCGGTTAAAAAGAAAGCGAATGGTTTACAAAGTACAAGTACTCAAACAGGGAATTCCACATTTTAGATCTTACCAATTTCACAAATTTAAGTACCTACTTAAGTGTCGGATACAATCCTATCTAATTTGATCCATGTTTAAATATTTACGCCTTTCAGTGCAACACTGTTGGTATACAGGGTGGAAAGATAAGTCGGGCCCTAGAGGGGAACTACCTTAAAACGTTGAGATAGCTCAATACACTGAAAGGAAACATTCCTTTATTTTTCCTAAAAAGTAAAACTGCATTCACAGATTTTTTTCTATTTTTCCCTTTTTTCGATACTAAAATTGAAGGTTTTTTTTTTTCATTATTTATGGCTTCTCTTGTGCCGTAAATTTGGTTGGTATTAAGAAGTTTGTATTCTTGTTGGAAATAGGATCTTTTGTCATGAATTATCATAAAAATTGTTTTTGACAAAAATTACAAAATGAGTAGCTTTTTTATGAATTGTACATTTTCTCGATAGTTTGTAAATGCAGATATGTCTCTTTTTAAAAATAAAAGAATGTTACCTTTCAGTTAATTGAGCTATCTCAACGTTTTAAGGTAGTTTCCCTCCAGGGCCCGACTTATCTTTCCACCGTGTATATTAACTACACTGTAGCGATTAAATGTATTGGGTAAATATTATATAAGACAGTGGTTTCAAACCGTTGGTCCGCGGACAACTGGTAGTTCCTGGAAGCACCTAAAGTGGCCCGCAAAGTAATGAAAAGGACCACCCTTTGTTGAATATTGCCATAGACATTTACTTCCAAATTGTTGGTGGTCTGGTCTCTGACAAAATAGAAATATTTAAGGGTGGTTTCTCAGCACTGAAAGCATATTTTTGTATATCAATGATTCTTACACTGATATACAAAAATATGTTATAGAGAAAGATGATCAAATTAGATAATAGAGGGAAAAATCGAGGGAAAGAGGGGAAGGGGGAGAAGGAGGATAAACTGGCTTGACAACATAAAAAAATGGACAAACATTAAAGACGCAGCTTCGCTGGCGAGAATCGCAAGCAGCAGAGAACAAATGGCAAAGGTGGTCGCTGACGTCCGCTAGGACATAGCAACATAAGAAGAAGATCAAATTAGACACTTCTCAGACAACATTGCTTACCTACTAGTGGCGGCGCGTCCATAGAACACGATTCCCGCCGGCTTGCCTAAATTTCAAGCGCCTAAGCAATTTTCCTACAGCTAATGAAGAAATTTTAAGCCAAATCCAGCACCGGCTTGCCTAAGATGACCCACTGCCACTGTTACTTATGTACCTTTAGTAACTATACCTATACAATTTTAGCCACCTGAGGCCAGTTTTATAAAGCTACAAGTTACAATTTACAAGCGGAACTCTCTTTCCAACCCTATGTGTTAGAAAGAGACTTCCGCTTGTAAATTGTAACTTGTAGCTTTATAAAACTGGCCTCTGATCACCTTATCCGCTACCAAATTATTTTCCATTACCGAGTCATTTTGATGTTCAATATACTTTCCCTAAACTATAAATTACATCTAACCACCCAATAACAAGAAAGCAAATCCTAAAATAGAACCAAACACGTAACAGCCACTCGTTTATGCATATTTGATATTATGATTATAGCAGTGCCGTTTTCCGAAAACTCTATTGCCTCCGCACGCGTCAAAAGCCGTATAATGAGGCGCCGGCGTCAGATACCACACGTACCTAAACAACCCCCCACACGCCAACACCGCATACCTACTCCACTCCTCAGTCACTCACCCTCGCTATCTCCTCCTCAGTGATCTGGCTAGACTTAGCCTCCGTGTCAGCCATCCTTTAAAACTTTAAACTGTCCCAACTCGCAGTCTTTATCTACATCTGCAAACCATTAGCCGAGCACTAATTAACAAAAAGAACCACCACGAAAAAATGTCTACCGATGTCAGAGGGAGGCAAAAAACAACTGGTACATAAGACGGGGACATTTTTAAAGGTTTATTAAAAGAAGGAGAAAGTAAAGGCAAATTAGAGCAGTTTATTAATGTTGGGAGTAATTTTGCTGGGGCCGGTGTGTCGCGTGCGGGGCCGGGCGCCTGGCACGGCCCGGCCCGGCCGACGGGTGACTCTCGTGAGCTATGTATTCGCGACCTAACTAATCTTTATTTATGAGATTCGTGATTTCCATAAGCAAATATTGATCTGGATACAATGTGGCTTGAGTAAACGTAGTCCTTGGCAATGTTAATCAATAATCTTAGAAGCATCTAGAACTTGAGGCTACAGACCAAGGCAAAACGTCCATAGAAATAGATGCTTACCGTCGTGCTTAATGTGAGAGCACCTTATCAGGAAAACAGAAGGGTAAATTAGCTCCGGTTTACCCTAGGGTTATGTTTAACAGCCCGCCAAATAAGACATGAACAGAATGTTGCGTGATTATATGTTAATACATGAATTACATTTCGATGTGGTCGATTTATTTATCATTTGGCTACACCTCAGCAGTCGTAAGAATTATCTTAAAGTACTTATCAAAAGCACCATTTTAAAAGTAATTCACACGTACAGTCCGCAGCAGAAGTAGCTAAGTTCCTATTCTCTTAACAATAAAGTCGAGTCCAGCTCATTATGAACACCCTACTCGCTTAGCTACCTTTGCTGCTGACTGTACAGAGCCGCCATACCAATGTCGTATTTACAGAAAGTGTTAATCTTTTTGCACCGCAGTTGGCCGCGTTGTGCTGTAACCGATTCAAGCGTCTTCCCGCTTTGTAGCGGAAATCCGCTTTTACCATATAATAATAATCTACTTTTGGTGCATCTGTAGAATCACCCTAACTGCTGTCGCAGAAGTTACGAAGTTAAAAGATAAATAAGGTTTCGTTTCCAAACTGTTCCTTAAGCTATGTATTATCTGAAGATGACAATCGCTACCTTATTGGTAGTTAAATATAGGCAAATCTTCGTTCTCGTCCCTCGTATTTTAATAAGTTTTTTTGGAATTCAATTTTCTAGTCCTGGACATTATTTAAAATTTTAAGCAGTTGTCCAACCAGCGGTGATACAACGAGTAGCTGGAATTTTTATTTAAAGCACCACCCACTCGTGTTACAGTAACGTCTAACCGTCACATTCCTGACAAAATGTATGGGATTTGACGTTGACCGTCAGTTTTGTGACGATTGCTAACCGGCCGTTAATGGTACAGTTAAGTGAAAATGCCCAGCTATTTACTATTTGCTCGCACAAGAATATATCGGAACGGCCAAGGTGGTTACAAATATCTGAACATCGCCTCTATTGTCAAGGCGATAAAGTGCATGTTCAGATTACTTCAGATATTTTTGAGTACCCTGGCCGCTCAGATATATTTGGTGGCGACTGTACCTAATCAGTACATATAGGGGTGGTCTGTAGGATATAAGGTTGATTTTAAATAAAAAAGAGCCTTAAATAAAATGATTTCATTTATTCTTATTATACAAAAGCTTAGATAATAAAGTTTAAAAATACAAGGATACAGGACAGACTTACGAGACAGTCTCGCGAACCAACCGTGTCAGTAGAAACCAGCTTAGGCGATTCATTTTCTTTCATATAGTTAGTTTCCTATACAATTATACTTTCTACAAAAACGGTCAGATGGAGATATACTATATATAGTTATTTAAAAGTAGTTTTATAGTGAATATAATATGTTAATATTAAATAATTTTATACTTTCTTTTTTGGCCTAGGTACTCAAGAAAGGTAACTAAATATAAGGAAGAAATGGTACGTACATTTCTTCTTTAGAGTATTTCTTACAAAATATGTTTAGTGTGGCGGTTTCTGCAATTATTATGTTACTTCCCCTCAGAATATATCTCCTTCCATACCATTGTGAGTGCAGGAGGAAAGAAGTGCTCCGAAATTACCATTCTAATTTATTTGCATGTTTGTAGTATTATTTAAAGATCTCGTAATTTTGAATAGAAATAATATAAAATAAAATGTCAAAATCCAAAAAGCACCCACAACGGTGTTATTTTATTACGTAACGCTCGCGAAGGATATCGATTCAATCGACGATTTGTCGCAACCAACAACAATACTAATATACCTAATTCACTTATAAATATAAATCTGTCAATTTGTTGAGAAGTGTATTTATTCCATTCGTTCATCATTCGTTCCATTCCAGCCGAGGCATTTCTGAAAAATGTTTGCAGGAACCTATAATTAATAACAATGTAACCGAATATTACCGCGTACGTATTTAATAACATTTGTATATATAATTGTTTTTTTTTTGATATCCAGTCACATTACAAGTAACAAATGAAATCCTTAAATCATAATAAATCCATTCGACCCTCTCAGCAAATACTTATTACCATTTCTTAATACCAAAATCGCTTAATCTGACAGATGGATTTATCAGATTTGAAATCAAGCGATTCAAAAATTCAGCGAAGCATTCAGACATGTTTTGAACCATACCACCCTTATTTTATGCATGGCGCGGCGCGCATTGAAGTTTTAATTTATTTGTTTACTCATGTATGAGTCAGGTATTTTTAAAACTACCTTCAACATAATTTATTTCATAGTTTTACATATATATTGTATATTTATTTCCCTATTAATTATGCATAATATTTAACTTACATGTTAACATCGTATCTGTATCTCATATTGACGATATATTTAAATTGACACTTAAACATTGAATTGACGTACAGTTTTCGGGAGTGTTTAGTTATTACCAAGTCGCTTCTACAGTAAGATTGTATTTTTTATTTATTTATTGATAGTGCAACGCACCCGCCTCAGTACTTCAGGCTTTTTTACAAACAAGTACTGTCTAACTTACATTTGCGGGAGCTACTAAAGTAGGTCTTAAATTCTAAAACACTTATTTAAGGTAATATCTTCAATTTATAGGAAAATCGAATTTTTAAGATTAATTATTGTATATATGTATACATAACAAATATGTATATTCAAAGTTTGTTTATAAAATCACTAAACAGAATATTGTCTCATATATATTATTTTATTGGCATGTTAGCACCGATTCAGACTTCAAATTTATTGATTTAGTTTTATATACATATAGTATAACAGTATATAATTATTTAATTAAAATTATTCAGAATATAATAGTACATTACGTACCTAGGGCGATCGCGGCCATTTGTGGCCCGAATCGAAGGTAAGGGCCATAAACAAGCGATCTGAGGCCTTCTTTATTACCGCCCGTGGTGCCCACACAATTTTGCGTCTTCTCCTGGGTGTGAAGTGAGATTTGCTGCTGCGCCCGTGGGCGGCAAATCTCACTTACCGCCCAGAGTGACGTGAAATAATTTTGTATATTTTTCCTAGGACAATTTGTGCACTTTCTGTAATTATATCTGCAGAGCTATAAGACAGTATAACACCTTTCTGCCGTCTTTCTTTTACAAGATATTTTTGTAGATGTACTTACTGACTGCAGTATTCGGAAAATCAATGTGCATAAAGAATGTCAAAAAAAATATATGAGAAAAAATCGATTATTCCGTCACTTGATTTGATTAACTCGTTCACATTTCGCGAAACAAAAATATTAATAATATTGAAAAGCCGACAAATAATCTATTAATAAGCAAAGCGATTACATTAATTATGAAAACGGACTATCCCCAACCGACTATTCCTAATACAAAAATGTATTCTTGGTATGCAGTCGATAAGTAAAAACTTCTTTTATATATGTCCGTAATGTCAGTACCGCCATTTCTAAAGTGCATTTCAAGGCGCTTTTTAAACAAGGCGTTCAAGATTCGAACGCATAATTATCAGTGATTGTTACTTGATAATTATCGCAATGATTATCGAAATTTTTATTATAGAAATTATATTAAACAAAAATCTGTAAATGCAGAAGGCTCAAAAACAATCGTGTGTGAATTAGAACTATTTTTAAAAGAAAATAAATGAAGCACCAACCATATGTGCGATAATTCAGAGAATAATCAGCAACGAAAGCTGCTGCTGTGGAATGAACTCCCTACTGGTTTTCTCAGAGGGCTTCAGTATGAGGTCCTTCAAAAATGGAGTATACAGGTTCTTAAAGGGTAGGCAACAAGCATGTTAATCTTCTGGGGTTGCAGGCGTCCATAGGTTGCGATAACCGCTTACCTTACTTAGCAGGCGGGCCGTGTGCCGTGGTACAAAAAAGTCACGGCGATAATTATCAAAACCTTAGTTATCTTGATAATTTCGAACCCTGAAGGCAGTATTTTACGTTATGACGAGCCGTGGCGAGGGCAGTATGTCCGTGTGCTCGGCGAAGGTCATGGCCGCCGTCCACTTGAGCTGCTCCTCCGTGACGGCGCCTGCGATTGTGCAGCCGAACCACGGCCGGTCTTTGCTCCTGCGAATACACTTAGGATCAGAATAAGGTTCATTGAGTCGCGGAAACCCGCTAGGCGTTCTCCAGTACAGTACAGCATTTCTCCACGCTCTTTGTTTTTTAGAAGCAATTTTTGACACCTCTCATTTCAGTACAAAAATCCAATTTTAGGTTATAAAATGTACTAAGGTAACAGGTGTCAAAAATTGCTTCTTACGTTGCACGACGTATAAGAAGGATTTGAACCTGGATAAAAATAAAATCACAGACGGTTTCCGCGATCGAGTTGTCCACTAGATAGCGGCACCGTGGCGAGAGGTGTTTTTGACAGCAACTGTAAAAATCCACCAAATAAAATAAATATTATTACAGTTCGTGAGCTTTAAGAAGAACCTTCGGGAATCGGCGATGACACGCGAAGGTAATATTGCTGTTCTGCTTTTTCACGTGTCACTGTTGATTGATACCCGACGTCTCTTTCTAAAACCCGAAGGTTCTTCTGAGACCTCACGAACTGTAAATATGATTGGTGAAAATCAATCGCGGCCATCTAGTGAAAAATCGATCGCGGAAACCCTCATGGAAAAAAAAGCGAAACTAACGATTTCTTCGCTGACTTCTTCACGCACATTTTCTCTACGAATGACTACCAGTTCAAAAGTTAGAAATCTCGTGGCTACCATGGTTTTCCATTAAATAACCCCCTGTATAACTTGTCAGGTACCTTTTTTGCTTGTTGCGCGGCACGAAGGTGATGGCCCAGCGCGACTGGGGGTTCCTTTTCGGCTCGTGCCCCACGTACCACAGGATGTCTTTTATATTCCACTCGTCTATTTTGTAGGAACCCTACAAATAACAGTCATATCTTATTATTGGAGTCCCATTTTACAGCCGAATCAAATCAACTCTCCTCATAAATAAGGCCGCGGTTTATACAGAATGTAACAAAAATACTGGTGATGCTTTTAGGGGCATAATTGGTATCGCTTTCTAATTATGAAAAAGTAAGAAAAAAATCTTTTTTAATACACTTGCTCAAAAAAGTGCTTTTCTTGTAGTGGTTTAGCGTGCGGAAAGTTTGATATCGCGCACTAGTGCTTTTTACTTTTGCAGCCAATCACAGCTAATGACAGTGACAGACAGCCAATCACAGCGCCGCACCGCACCGCGCGGAGCGTTCGGATACATGTACTAAAGTAACCTCAAAGTGAATAATTGACAATTTTATAATTTTTTCGCAACTGTATTAAAAAACGTCGTTCGATACTCGTGCGTAAATGTCATTCTTCACTCGTCCCGAGTCTTGCCACTCGCCTACGGCTAGTGGCAAGACTCGGGACGTAATGACATACTTTCCGCACTAATATCGAAATGTACTATATCTTGCGAAAAAAAATGGTTTTGTATGAAGGGCTGGCTGAGACGACGTGTCATAGTGACAATTAAGTCTAAATTTAATTACCCTGAAAATATAACATAGAACCCTGTGAAATTGGGCCAGCGATGTGTTAAAATAAAAGGCAAACAGCGAAATTCCAACCTTTATGAAACGTAAAGTAGGATTTTTTTACGAAAGCGATTACCATCTACCCTAAATCTTATTAGAACCAGCCAGCCCAGCATCCTCGCAGCATTTTCTTTAATTGGAGTCTTGTATAACCAGGGTGTCCACTATAAACCCCCAAAAAAATTCCCTGACTTTTCCCTGACTTTCCATGACCATTTTTTGAAATTTCCCTGACCAAAATGTCCATCTACAAAAACATTTTTACTATTTTTAGCTCAAGGTAGTCGAATTTCCATAATTGCAAGACTTTAGTATCGCATTTTTTTCGTGTCTCCATTTCAGTGTTTACGTAAATATTACTTAACGTAATATATGCGCATCCTTATGAGTGTCTGACTGTTGAATTTTTACAAAATCGAATCAAGTTTCAGAACAAAAGTATGTATAGAGACCAATTTTGAATTGTTAGTTTTAAGTATATGGACACGCTACAATTTTTTTATACAACGGCGGTGGCAAACAAGCATACGGCCCACCTGATGGTAAGCAGCTATCGTAGCCTATGGACGCCTGAAACTCCAGAGGTGTCACATGCGCGTTGCCGACCCTTTAAAAACAGGAGGATTCACTGTGTTGACGGCTAAAGGAACCAGAGGGGTCCCTCGTCGTCAACACACTGGGTCCTCTTTGAGCTCTTTGGTTACTATGCATATACATTATAAACTTAAATATATGTATGTCATAAAAAGCGTCTGGTGACCAGGAATGGGATCGAACAAGCGTCTTCTGCATCGCATCCGGGTCACAAACTCCTACTTAAAATAACCCGTTAACCTAGGAGTTAGGGCTACTGCAGCGAACGCTTAAGACGCTGGTTTCATCGCAGCCCCAGGCACCAGAGATCTTGGTCACTTTTCCTTTGTAAGTATACGTTCCGTTGTAATTTTTCCAGAGTCACGCAATCTTCCTAGCACAATATCAGCATGTTGTATTGATTCCGTATGTCTCACAGCGTGCAGCGTACGAATCAAAACGAATGGGCCTTTTTTCAAATTTTAAATAATAGCTGAAGTTATTCATTGCATTTAATAATTTTTATTTATTTTATTTTATTCGTTAAGCTTCGAAACTCTTGTGATAGTGTTCTGTGACAAGTACATTTTCGGAGTTATTTAAATCGATGTTATATATTTAAATAGAATATCTTCAGGAAACAAATCGTCGAGATTTTCGTCTTTACAAGTTCTCCATTAGATTTATTTATCAAGTCCATTATGGCAACATGTACAAATGACGCTAGAGGTTTGTTGGTTTGAAATAGCCATATAAAATGGTTGGTAATCTTTTTTAATAAATACTACGTTTACACTTGTATGTTCGCATTTGAGTAACGTTCTACGAACCATTCGCGTACGAGTGCCAACGCGAATGTCCGTTCACATATTCGGCTCTGTGGGTATGACTCCCCGACGCGACATGTTTAGACAGTCCACGCGCTATTCGCCGGTTTATTCGCCTCGTCACTCCCACACAAGTATAAACGCGGTACAGTCGCCATCAGATATATCGAAGTGGCAAAAGTGGCCACAAATATCTGAACATACACTTTATTGCCTTGACGATAGAGGCTTTGTTCAGATATTTGTGACCACCTCGGCCGCTCTGATATATCTGATGGCAAATGTACAATATAGATCCTACGATTGCCAATGGAGCTTTTAGTAACGGATTTTTCATTACAGTAAGGTTTTTTGTTTTCGCTCATTAGAAGCAAATTCTCGAACCTGATGCTTTTATAGATCTGTCAAGGCATAGTCCATTTTCAAGCCACCTTATCAATGTAAATTAAATCGCGAATTCTGTACATCCAGACATAGCATGTGTGCTATTCCGTGATTGGTCACATACACGACATTTGTCTTCAATCTTGCTATCTGGGAACATTTTGTTACGCTGTATTTTAGTCCCGTCCCCGTCGCAACAGTTTAGGCAGATTTTGTTCAGTTCAGGACTGCATTTAATGTTGGTACAAGTTATTCTAATGTTTATACTCGAAACTGTAATTCAAGGCCAAAAAAGTTACTACAATGTTGCCACTGCAGTAAAATGTTTGTACAATGGTATATTCCCTTTTTTTATTAAAAACACGCTAAGATAATTTATTTGTTGGTAATTTCAATCCTATAATTTGAAGAAGTAATTGTATTTACTTATTTTACATAAATAAAAGACGCCCTAATAAAAAGTTAAACATCTGTGATTTTTGGTTGCAAAGCTGGTATTGCACTTGTATTACTTCGGGTATTCATAACATTTGGTACAATAATTTACGACTAAGTTAAGAACTACATCAAGTCAAGAACGAAACCTTATCGTGTTTAATATGTTCGTTAGAATTGTCTCCGTGTTAGTTTACTGTTGAAAGTAGAGTACAGTCGGCGACAAAAGTTCATACCTACCTTTTTTTTTACAAAAACCTTATTTTAACTAGTAGCCCGCTTCGAACCGAGAACTCGATTGAACTGAATTTACATGCAAACGAGTGGACCAATATAACAAGACACTTTATGATGATTTTTTCGCGCCTTCTAAGCTCCATAACGCCTTGATCAATCTGGTCATATTTGAACACTCAAATTATATTATTTATCTATGCTGCATCCCCAAGAAATTTTATAAAGTTATCGTGGAACAATTATTTAAAATAAAAAATCTATCGAAATGCAGAGACGTCTAGGTAGCCAGCTGACAGTTCCGTTGTATCCGTACGTCTGTAAGTACTTCACTTCGCTTACGCTCCACTCTTTAGATAATGTCACAGAATAAATAATATGATAATGTTGGCCAATATAAAGCAGCATATTATAAAAAGGTTGGCGAAACCTGAAAAGTTTACTTGACAGTGACATAAGCGACAATGATGGTTATGACAGTGACGTATCTGTCGTATATTTTTTGGCCTTGAATTCCAGTTTCGAGTATAATTAGTGGTCAACTGATTTTAGTTTCAAGATTTTTGATATTATGTTTCGGACCTTTTCTATGTGACACTACGGGTCGCTCACCCATATTCCTCAATTTAAATATTTGGCAACATTGTCTAAAATTAAATACGCTGAATGCTGATATTATGATCGCCTACGACTTCGATATGCAAACTTTGGACTCACTCTTAGATTGAGTCATACTTTATTAAACGTACAATATTTTGAACTCATTTCATTAGTCATATTCACTGTTTTATGAAACTCTAACACATCACTGTAAAAAAACTGTATGATTTTTATGATATTTCATATCCTAAAAGCAGAAATTTAACTATGGTACATTAAATCATAATGTTGCAGATCCTTCCTACACTGAAATACAATGCTATGAGTCTGGGTTACTAGTCAGCTTGAGCAAAGGCTTTCTCATTAGCAATCGCTGAGAAGGTTTAAGATTTTTTTAAACCTTAAAAAAAATATTCTAAATAGAGAAGGTATGACGCCTTATAAGTAATTCTATGAATTCTTTGGATTCACCTATAACCAAGAGAAAAAAACTTTTGTTTTCCATTATTTTTTATATTCCTTAATTTTTTTTCCAGGTCCATATTTTTCCCTGACCTCATTATAATTTCCCTGACTTTCCATGACTTTCCAGTGCCATTTCGAGCTTCCCTGACTTTTCACTGACTTTCCCTGACTTTCCAGAACGTGGACACCCTGATAACATAAGTTCCGCACGTGTATTAAGAAGCCCGGACTAGAACCTACGACCTACTAGAACCTGTTACACACCTGTTTGTCCTTGAAATAGCACAGCTTGCCGTTCTGGAACTCGAACATGTGCAACTTGAAGGTCTTCATACTCTCGCTCGCGAAGCGCAGCTCCGCGCACACCAGACCGGAGTTTCTCAACGCCTCCATCTCGTGGAGAATCTGTTTCAACGGTGAAATCGGTTACATATTTAACCCATCAAATTAGAATAGGTAATGTACTCAAAAGAGTAGGCGCCATTTTGTATTTTCTAATTTTACGGTCCGATCCTTTTTCAAATCAATACTTGGGGTGGAGAACAGAAACCAATTCTCTTCTTACGGCAAGCTCCTATGTAATACAACTGGAAAAACATTGTATGCATGTTCTTTCGTTAAACTTTCGATTCTACATATCTGGAACATCAAATATGGAAAATAAAAAAGTGGGTGCTATCTGCCATAACCAGGGAGCGAAACATTGGTGCCGGTGACGTAATTTTGACGTAAATTTATATAAAGGCTGCTTTTATTTTTATTTTTTCAGTTATGCTATGACGGTGGCAAACAAGCATACGGCCTCCCTTATGGTAAGCAGTTACCGTCCTAGCCTGTGGACGCCTGCAACTTCTAATTCTTCGAACGCTTTTATATAAACATTAATTGTTTCGTTTATTAATAATGTTTATAAATTGTTTAGTATTTATACACAGTATAATGCAAATTCAAAAGTAATGAAAAAAACGATGCCAATAAAATGTTTTATTAGGTACCATAAATATAAAAAAATAATCGCAAGTGAATAAAAAAACACAAACGTGCCTTCGTTGGCTACCGAAGTATGCAGAACGCTATAATAATACGTATTTATTTACAAATAAGTAATATTTACATAGATATTGTCTCCAACAATGTCTTTCTTAATATGTATAATATTATGCTCTTTATAAGTAGTGGCCGTGTCAACTCAGATGTCAATATCGATAAACTGTTTTATATTTAATTTCGATAAAAACACTCTGTATGTAGCTTGACGTCATACGTCTGTCATCGGCACCAAAGTTTCGCTCCCTGGCCATAACTTAATTTTTGGTCCAACCCGTTACACACAAAAGTCTCACCTTATTCTCTCTAACCAACAGATAGTTGTCCTTCCTGTCGTCCTCGTCCCAGTACCCCCACCGCAGCACCACGTCGAGCACCACCTCGTCGATGTGCACCACTCTCTTCATGGCCTCGCTGCATATCACCTCTTCCAGCATGAGGAGATGAGAGTCGATGTTGGCTTTCTCGGAGAGTTGGATGCATATGTCGGCGCTGGTTGTGCTTGGTGTGAGCTGTGGAAACATTTTGTTACACATTTTAGATTTTTCGTATGTCAACAGAATATAGTATAGATTATTTTACAGTCGTACTGCTGGGCAAAGGTATCCTCTTCCTATTACACATATTGATGTAACCTTCATATCACAATCTGCTTTAGGTTAGACTGTTGCCCTATTATCAAGTCATCACCCGGTCTCGCAAAATGGTTGCAACGGAAGACCAGCGCTGGCCTTGCCAGCATTAACGCTGAGTTGCAACCATTTCGTGACAAAGTGTGTATATTTTTCTGTTTGTTTCTTTTGTATATGTTTGTCATGAATAAATGTTTCTTTCTTTCTTTCTTTCAATACTCACCAATACTGAAGACTGTGTCGACCGTCCAGTGGCGCCCTCGTTGAGGGTATTGTATTTCCTAATGGACGAAACAATTTCTGTACAATCCCTCATGTTAAGTTGTAGTCCTACTAATTATTAGGAAACACAAACCCCCTAATGAGGACGCCACTGGACGGTCGACGCACTCTTAAGTAGCACGTTGTCCGTTCTTTCACATATACCCAAGCTTTCAAACCTACTACCTTTAGTCACTGTAGGCACTCTCCTACTAAGCCGCAAACACTTGGCCTCGGTTGACCTCACAATACTCACTTTCACATAGATTCAAGCCTTGAAACCTGCTTCTTTAGGAATAGGCTATTTTCCTATGAAGTCAAATCAGCTACTCTTTAGGAAACGTCAAAACGATTTGTTATATGAAGTTTATACGGGAGACTAATATTGTGACGTCATAATTCTATATGATGAATACATCTCCTATATAAAAGTTTTAACCATTAAAAACATTTAAAACGCAAACACATGTTACACCTGGATTTTCCCGTGTATTTTTGAAAATTAGATTTTATGAATGCAGCGAAACAATTAAGTTTATCTACTGGAAAGTACCCTATTATAGGCACTACTACTAAGCCCCCGCCACCCGGTCTCGCGACGCCATTAGGCCTCGCTCGACGTAACACTTTTGCAATACTCACCGACACTTGGTAGCACGTAGTCCGATCCTTCACATACACCCAAGCCTTCAAATCGCCCGCAGCCTTAGGCGCACTGGGCGCTCTATTACTAAGCACCCTCATTAGGACTCGCCGCACGGCGCCCTCCCGCCGCTGCTCGGCCTCGGTCGGCTCCCACACGGCTTCGTAGTTCGCTATCAGGTCGCGGACGACGAACACCTCTTTGGAGTACCAGGATGTGTTGAGGGTGTTGCTGGTCTGTGTAAATTGAAATATACATTCATAAAACAACACTGCACAGTAACAAAGTCTGCGAACTAGCACTTTCCGAACATACGACTCAAAAATTTGCCTGTTAAGGGTTGGTCACACTCAAGCGCGTATAGCCGGCGATGCGTGAGCGGGTTACAATGCTGACGTCTGAATCTTTGGCATTGTGCCTTTCGACACGGTGTTGTGCCGCGCTCACGCCCTGCCGGCATTGCGGTCGAATGTGACCAAGCCTTTGCTTGCTGACCTTTGCAAGGTTTTCGTCAGGAGGCCGAACTCATATGAACGTCGTTGACGAAGTTCACCCAAGCTATGTCTCATTTGCGTCGTTTTTGCATTTCAACATTATAATGTGTTAAATCCTGTACTCGTGACAGACAACTCGTCACTTTAGTATGGATAAGCAATGCCCTATTGTTCATACGCGATATATTTGTCTGCCTACAATCAGCCTTAAACAGACAGTCTATAGTATGACAAATATTGATACACTCACCAAGGCAGCCGGCATCAAGGTGGGCGCCCACACGGAGGCCAAGTTCTCCGCGCTCATCTTGTTAGCATGCGCCATGCTGTGCAGGAAGTGCAGGTGCGCGAATAGCTTGCGCGCCGTGTTGCGAGCCACCAGCGGCAGGGACGCCATCACGCGCCGGTAGATCGTGTTCCTGGCCGCTGGCTCGTCTTGATCTAGAAACGATGCACTTGTTACATACTGTATCAAACCTCCACAATCTTACTGTATTGATGGGAATGTTTTCTTTTTTTTTCATTCCCAATCTTTTCTAAGGTAAAAAAACATGCGAATTTATCGTTTACTAACTAGGAAGCCATTCCATTAACTATCATACGAGTTGTTTCAGTAACTGCCTATAATATCAACCTTACGCGGTGTGCTAGGTGAGCGAATTCAACGCGAACATGAAGCGGCGCATCGCGAAGCGAAGGCGATCAGGTGGTTTGATATTTTCGCGCGAGCTCAACGCGGTAGCGGGTCAGGGTGTCGTTTTGTGGAGCGATTCGCGCGCACGTCCGAAAAGGCCACCGGCGCCACCGCTTCGCATTGAATTTGCGAGTCATCGCATCGGATCGCTTCGCAAATGTGTTCGCTACCAATGGCCCGCATACAACACCGCCTTGCATTTTCGGCTAAAAACACGCTAAAGATTCTTATAATAAATAATTAGCAGCGCCATCTAGCGTGTTATTAGGAAAGCTTGAAATACGAAACCTTACCTAACGCAGCCAGCATGGCCTCCCTCTTAGCCTGCGTCATGAGGGGCTCCGGGAGGTCCCTGAAGAACCTCTTCAGCACCCCCGCGACGTCGTGCTCGGAGTGCGTGTCGGGGCTGAGCTGGACCGACCACGCGTCTCTGCGGAACCGGGCCAGCAGTTCTGAGAGCACTACGTTGCTGCCTGCGCGCCGGTAGATGCCTTCTGATAGACTGCCTGTTGACAAATATGGAGATATTGTGATAATCGACGTCAAGGATATGTTTACACTTTTGCACCTTACTCCTTTGTAATAAAGTGCAAAAGTGTAAACATATCTTTGGCGTTGACAGTAAAATGCAATTGAAGGAGAAGAAGGAAGAAGCGCAGTATCGGGAGTTATGAAGATCCAGGAGCAGGATATTCCCAGCAGTGGGACACTGGGGCATACTGACCGTGGGCATAGATGAAACTGATACATTTGTCAACGATGGCCGGAACATCTTCTTTGGTCAACTGTTGGTGGTGGATTTGAGCTCCGTTGTTGTGAGCCGCCAACTTCACCATGTAGCGCCAACCCTGTAACAGAGTAACTATTTATTGTGAGTTCTGAAGGGCAGTATAGGGTAAAATCGGTTTACAGGGCGAAACGGTTCAAGTTAAGAGCGCCGTGGCGTGCGGGAAAGCCAATCCTAACGCGGTATGCTGATTGGCTGTCCGTGGCTACACGCATTTTCATGATTGCTGCGATCGATTCGCCTCGATCTAACCGGACCATACGGACGAACCTGTAACGACAGCGCATGAACCACTGTGAACAGTCCATGAAGTAGATTACCGCTGCCGTCAGTAGGCATGGCTTGTGTCGTGTGTACGCATCCTTCTAGTCACTGCCGCTACAGTACAAGTTGCTCACCTTGAGGTCCCTCTCGGTCGGGAACCGCAGGTAGATCGTGGCGTGTGGACAGTCCATGAGTAGATTACCGCTGCCATCAGTAGGCATCGCTTGTGTCGTGTGTACGCATCCTTCTAGTCACTGCCGCTACAGTACAAGTTGCTCACCTTGAGGTCCCTCTCGGTCGGGAACTGCAGGTAGATCGTGGCGTGTGGACAGTCCATGAGTAGATTACCGCTGCCGTCAGTAGGCATCGCTTGTGTCGTGTGTACGCATCCTTCTAGTCACTGCCGCTACAGTACAAGTTGCTCACCTTGAGGTCCCTCTCGGTCGGGAACCGCAGGTAGATCGTGGCGTGTGGACAGTCCATGAGTAGATTACCGCTGCCATCAGTAGGCATCGCTTGTGTCGTGTGTACGCATCCTTCTAGTCACTGCCGCTACAGTACAAGTTGCTCACCTTGAGGTCCCTCTCGGTCGGGAACCGCAGGTAGATCGTGGCGTGTGGACAGTCCATGAGTAGATTACCGCTGCCATCAGTAGGCATCGCTTGTGTCGTGTGTACGCATCCTTCTAGTCACTGCCGCTACAGTACAAGTTGCTCACCTTGAGGTCCCTCTCGGTCGGGAACTGCAGGTAGATCGTGGCGTGTGGACAGTCCATGAGTAGATTACCGCTGCCATCAGTAGGCATCGCTTGTGTCGTGTGTACGCATCCTTCTAGTCACTGCCGCTACAGTACAAGTTGCTCACCTTGAGGTCCCTCTCGGTCGGGAACCGCAGGTAGATCGTGGCGTGTGGACAGTCCATGAGTAGATTACCGCTGCCGTCAGTAGGCATGGCTTGTGTCGTGTGTACGCATCCTTCTAGTCACTGCCGCTACAGTACAAGTTGCTCACCTTGAGGTCCCTCTCGGTCGGGAACTGCAGGTAGATCGTGGCGTGTGGACAGTCCATGAGTAGATTACCGCTGCCATCAGTAGGCATCGCTTGTGTCGTGTGTACGCATCCTTCTAGTCACTGCCGCTACAGTACAAGTTGCTCACCTTGAGGTCCCTCTCGGTCGGGAACCGCAGGTAGATCGTGGCGTGTGGACAGTCCATGAGTAGATTACCGCTGCCGTCAGTAGGCATGGCTTGTGTCGTGTGTACGCATCCTTCTAGTCACTGCCGCTACAGTACAAGTTGCTCACCTTGAGGTCCCTCTCGGTCGGGAACCGCAGGTAGATCGTGGCGTGTGGACAGTCCATGAGTAGATTACCGCTGCCGTCAGTAGGCATGGCTTGTGTCGTGTGTACGCATCCTTCTAGTCACTGCCGCTACAGTACAAGTTGCTCACCTTGAGGTCCCTCTCGGTCGGGAACCGCAGGTAGATCGTGGCGTGTGGACAGTCCATGAGTAGATTACCGCTGCCGTCAGTAGGCATGGCTTGTGTCGTGTGTACGCATCCTTCTAGTCACTGCCGCTACAGTACAAGCTGCTCACCTTGAGGTCCCTCTCGGTCGGGAACCGCAGGTAGATCGTGGCGTGTGGACAGTCCATGAGTAGATTACCGCTGCCGTCAGTAGGCATCGCTTGTTTTGTCTCCTCGTCCACGTCTTGCGTCACTGGAAGGCAACAGGATAATAAATTTTTCTACTCCGGTACTTAAAAAACTGTCAATTATATGGTCCCGCCAACGAATATAAAAGCATGTCTTATGTCATTTCAAAAAAGTCTATCTTGACTATTCTTCATAAAGACCCTAGGGTTATTATGTGATAAAAAGCAACTGCTAAAAGCGGTATTAGACATTGCAACCTGCAGGGCCCAATTTGTCAGGTTGGAAGGTGTAATTTCTAAAAGCAAACTGCGTTTAATTTTGTATTTTATTTAAACCCTAGTCGTAGAAAAAGTAATGTATGCAACGTTGTATAAGTAGTTCAAAAAAGGCTCATGGCGTCTTTATTAACAATTTTCGGCTTCGCCTCAAATTGTTACACACGCCACTCACCTTTTCTGAACCCTCTTATACAACTATTGCATAAAATACTATAACGAATAACATGTTTATAAAACGTTCTATGTACATTAGATTATCTGGTCATTCGGTGTTTCAAAACACTGTCACTCCTGGATCGAGGAAAAAAGTCTTTATTATTCAACTCGTCGGTATATATGTATTGGTATGTCGGTCACAGTGGTGGCCCGTCCATAGAACACGATTCCCGTCGGCTTGCCTAAGAATCAGGCGCCTGAGCAGTTTTTCTACAGCTCATGAAGACATTTTAAGTCAAATTCTGCACTGGCTTGCCTAAGAAAAAATTTGACCTACCGCCACTGACTCCGTTAAACTATATATATTTTACAGCAATGATATACATAATCGTTATCAATTGCCCCGAGCCGCGTTTAGATTCGTTATACTCAAAATTTTTTGATAACAATTTGTTTGGAGTTGACATCAAGAGATTGGCTTTGGCGTTTTTTTATCATGGCCGAAGCATTAGACCATGAGGCTTGTGCTGGCCATACACGATGCTTCCTATCGTCCAATCGGCATGACGCTACCGATTGGATCAGTTAGAATTGACCGTGTGTGGGAGTGGAGCATTATATCCAGAGTTCATGGGGACGTTGATTAAATATCTGTCCAATAGCAATAATAATACCGTGTAGTGTAACCGTTTACGTGCATTTGTGTGGTAGTCACGATACTAATTTACCTTCCTGTGACATAGTGACTCACGAAAAAGTACCTAATTGTGTTTGCATTTCAACTCCACAAAGTTTTAACACAAAATATAAAGTAACTAAGTAAGTTGTCTCTTTCGTTTCACGAAAGTTAAACTTTTCTAAATCCTAGGCTTTAAATTTACCTACATTATACCTCGAAGGTTAAATTTAAGGTATAATTTTCAAAACCGTTTACTCTTGTACTTACACTGCTCTTCTTGGCCTGGTTAGAAAAACAGCAATTCTCTATCTCTACCGAAAATCTATATTTGTGAAAGAGTTTAGTCAAAGTGCCCACTTTGTTGATTTAAATACATGGACACTTAATCTCATCTCATTAATAGGTTTAGAAAGTACAGTCACCGGCAATAGTATCTTCCTATGTGATGCGCACTTATGGCCCTACAAATACTACAAAAGAGCGTGTCACATAAGTATTTTCGAAGATACTATTGCCTGTGACTGTACAGTCAATATCAAATATATTGTACAGTCTCCATCAAATATATCAGCCAGGGTATTCAAAAATATCTGAACATGCACTTTATCGCCTTGACAATACAGGCGTTGTTCAGATATTTGTGACCACCTTGGCCGCTCCGATATATCTGATGGCGACTGTAACAGCAAGAGTAGCCAAATAGTTTGACACACCATACAAAATATATGGTGTGACGAACTATTTGATCACTTTGGCTGATACAATATATTTGATGCTGACTGTACCTACTGATAACTTCGTATCGACAGTGGGTTCTTTTTCCTGGGCTTACACATTTCATGGCTAATATTGGCCGCCTTTCTGTCATCGCTCCTAAGATATAAATAGCCGTTTAGTGAAGAACACCATGTTATTAAAGCCAGGTAGAGTTGAGCATCGTAGGCACTGTTGTAGCAGTTTACTACAGTTAACTAATGCTAGACGCTAGAAGAATACCCTAGCAGCCGAGGTCATCAGTGCCGTTCATGTTCGATCCGTGACGTCACAGACTGGAATGTCAAGGTGTCGTATTTGCACGGCCAAAGTTCACCAGATCGCTGACTCAGAACTGTTGTAACGAATAAAATTAGTCTGACTACGAATCATAGTTCTACCGATTGCTTGATAACTGTGTAAATACGAGTGACAATCTGTGACACGTGGCGAGATCCATACGAGATCACTACATGTTTGACACATGTAGGTACTAGAATGATTCAAAAAGGTCTCGCTAGCGACTGTCATTTTTGGGTATCGAATTGGACCCTGCCCAGCAACTACATTTGAGAACAATGATAAAGTATCAGGAAATTTCTACCCAAAAATGAGCGTGTTTAATTTTCCTTGAACAGGATATGTAACGTGCAGGCGCCGCTAGGTTGTGAACTCCAAAATGGTTGAGCAGCGGTTATCTATCTATACATATAATAAAGCTGAAGAGGGTAAAAAATCTGTACATTGGAGATATTAGTAAAAAAATAAGTTAGTAGGTCTTAGAATCGATAACAGAACACGTTTCGACGATTTTTAGAATTTTTGTCTGTTTGTCTGTTTGTCTGTTTGTCTGTTTGGATGGGGAGAGTTGGCGTCAAAACGCCTGAACCGATTTCGATAAAAACTTCACTAGCAGGTTCTACAGACCTCTGGTCAGGACATAGGCTATAAAAAATACGAACTTTTTGGATTTAAGGGGGTTTAAGGGGGGTTTAAACTTTGTATGTGAAATGAATATGAGTGTTAAGCTCAAGCAGCAAATTGATATTTGTTTAACTACTTTCGGTTAGTTCATATTCATTCGTATAAATAAATATATGTGTTAAATAATAATATACTGGTTAAATATAGTGGAAAAGTAAAAAATACGTACCATCAAAACGGATATCTAGACATGTATTTGGCTATACGATTAGGTAACGCTATCTCTCGCAGAACTTTGTTACTACCGAGTCCTCTTTACGCAAAATCTGACCACTACATATGTAGTTTAGGTGCAAACTAAATGCAACACGAGTTCGCAGAGATATCCCTAGATGGCTATAGTAGGTAGGTACTATCTATGCTATGAGTTATGAGTATAATGGGAACCTATGCCTTTACCTCTTTAAAAGACGACTGACTGCTGCGGATACGAATTTGTATATGTTTCCTTTTCATAGGAAAATTACTCGATCACCTACCACTACAAAACACACCGTACTACTGCTTATTATACCAAAAATTGTTAGGTCGAACATTTGAGATAGGAGAAAAAGAATTTTGATAGAGTTTACTGCGCGATGGGCTGTAAAAAAAAGGAGGGCTCGGGGGGGGGGTCAACCACGTGATGGGCGAAAAAAAAAGGGGGGCTCGGGGGGCGGAGCCCCCCGCATTAAGAAAAACACACCGTAGTACTGCTTATTATACCAAAAATTGTTACGTCGAACATTTGAGATGGAAGAAAAAGAATTTTGATAGAGTATACCGCGCCATAGGTTGCAAAAAGAGGGGGGCTCGGGGGGCGGAGCCCCCCGCAAAAAGACAAAAACATACGAAACTATAGATAATTATACCAAAAATAGTTACGTTAAACATTTAAGATGGGAGAATAAGAGTTTTGATAGAGTCAACCACATGATGGGCGGGGAAAAAAGGGGGGCTCGGGGGGCGGAGCCCCCCGCATTAAGAAAAACACACCGTAGTACTGCTTATTATACCAAAAATTGTTACGTCGAACATTTGAGATAGGAGAAAAAGAATTTTGATAGAGTTTACCGCGCCATAGGTTGTAAAAAGAGGGAGGCTCGGGGGGCGGACCCCCCGCAAAAAGAAAAAATACACCATACTATAGATAATTATACCAAAAATAGTTACGTTGAACATTTAAGATGGGAGAATAAGAGTTTTGATAGAGTCAACCACGTGATGGGCGAGGAAAAAAGGGGGGCTCGGGGGGCGGAGCCCCCCGCATTAAGAAAAAATACACCGTAGTACTGCTTTTTATACCAAAAATTGCTACGCCGAACATTTGAGATAAGAGAAAAAAAATTTGATAGAGTTTACCTCGCGATGGGCTGCAAAAGAAGGGGGGCTCGGGGGGCGGAGCCCCCCGCAAAAAGAAAAAAACACCATACTATAGATAATTATATCAAAAATAGTTACGTTGAACATTTAAGATGGGAGAAGAAGAGTTTTGATAGACGTAACCACGTGATGGGCGGGAAGAAAGGGGGGGCTCGGGGGGCGGAGCCCCCCGCATAAAGAAAATACACACCGTAGTACTGTTTATTATACCAAAAATTGTTACGTCGAACATTTGAGATAGGAGAAAAAGAATTTTGATAGAGTTTACCGCGCGATGGGTTGTAAAAAGAGGGGGGCTCGGGGGACGGAGCCCCCCGCAAAAAGAAAAAAATACACCATACTATAGATAATTATACCAAAAATAGTTACGTTTAACATTTAAGATGGGAGAAGAAGAGTTTTGATAGAGGTAACCACGTGGTGGGCGGTAAGAAAAGGGGGGCTCGGGGGGCGGAGCCCCCGCATAAAGAAAAAACACACCGTACTACTGCTTATTATACCAAAAATTGTTACGTCGAACATTTGAGATGGGAGAAAAAGAGTTTTGATAAAGTTTACCAAGAAAAAGAGTTGTGACGGGCGCCAAAGAAAGGGAGGCTCAGGGGGCGGAGCTCCACGCATAAAAAAACCCCGTTCTATTGCTTATGATACCAAAAATTGCTATGGTAAGGTTGAAAGTTCAAGATGGAAGCAAGAGTTTGACAGAGATTTGCACGTGGCAGGCGGTAAAAGTCGGCTCGGGGGGTGGAGCCTACGCATAAAGATAAACACACCGTACCATTGCTATTTTTACCAAAAAATGGTAAGTTTGAATATTTAAGATGTAGATAGAGTTGACCACTATTAATACCAAAAATGATTAAGTTGCATATTTAAGACGGAAGCAATAACAGTTTTGATAGAATTAACTATGTGAAAGGCGGCTCGGGGGCCATTTCGCGTACACTTTAACATCAAGTTGTGTTCGATATCTCCTTACATTGGTCTTTCCGCCCTCCGGTTTACTTTTAAGACTTAGTCATTAATTTGTGTTCGATCTCTGACCTCCTGCTGCATTTTCTACTGAGATGCTTCGAACGTTCGACTCTACAGAGAGAGCTCTGCTTTTAGCTCTTCAGATCTTCCCGCTCACATGGTTCTCTGCCGCAGACGCTTTCGGTCGATCTTTTGGGATGTCGAAGTTATAACTGACTTTATGAAATTTGATATGTAGAAAGCGTTCAGCATTGGACTGTTGAGGGATGAGTGTAACGAAAAGTGACAAAGCCTACTGCAATGCACGCGGGCGAAGCCGCGCGGGTACAGCTAGTCAGTATGAATAAATACGTTCTGTTTCCGCTCCGTGGCGACACAGACCGGCAATGAGGACTGTGGGAATCTAAGCGAAACGAGAGCAAAATACGCGGTGTAAAGGTGTGAATGTTAAGAGGATGATAAGAGCTAAATTTGGTTGCCTGACGGTAATGACGTCTGACTTTCAATCCGAAGGTCCCGGGTTCAAACCCCGGCTCGTACCAATGAGTTTTTCGGAACTTATGTACGAAATATAATTTGATATTTACCAATCGCTATACGGTGAAGGAAAACATCGTGAGGAAACCTGCATACATCCGCGGAGAAATTCAAAGGTGTATGTGAAGTTCCCAACCCGCTTTGGGCCAGCGTGGGGACTATAGCCTGATCCCTCTCGTGCATGAGAGGAGGCCTGTGCCCAGCAGTGGGACGTATAGAGGCTAACATATTAAGAGCTAAATTCCCTCCCTATCTTTTTCAGCGCGAGTGAAAGAGAATGGGAGCTCATTGCAAATTTTGCAAAATGATTAATAAAAAAAAAACTATGCATTAATTGAGAAATTTAAGGCAACGAAGTTTTTAGTATTAGTGTGGTGGAATGTTGTCCTTAATTACAGACATATAAGCCAAGAAACTTAAGACGTGCGATTGTTTTAAGCTAATTTTAGATGTAACTTTGGAATTATTTTCTATCGAGCCGATTTCGTCCAATCGTGTATTGGAATTAACCAAGTTCTTTTAAATATAATGAATATTAACATATATTTTTTTTACATTTCCAAAACAAGTAGTTATAGCTATATGACTGTTTAAGTAAAGTCAATTTGAAGGTCATCGGGTCTTGTCAGCCTCTTAAAGCCCTCAAGGAGTTGTGTCGGCAAGTAAAGTGTCATTCGGGCAGGTCACCGTCAGATGGGTGACTCAAAACTGTGTGACGCATAGACGCGTCAATATAACACGCCGTTTTCTTGATCATTGAGAGGAGACTTCCTGGCAGTTCGCGCGTTTAAGGTTCGCACGGGTTAGCCCGTCGGATCTTTTTGATAGTTCTATCTGGTGAATATTAGATACTAGTATTTTGCGGATATACATCAGTGTTTAACTCCCGCCATAAATTGACAGATTAGTCCGCCACACACATCTTTCAGGCAGCTCTGACGACAAATATAGACGTGTCAGGCTCGCTACTAAACCTTCTCTCTTGTACATTCGCCATCAAATATATCTAAGTGGCCAAGGTACCTAAGAAAATCTGACCACGCACTTTATCGCTTTGAGAATAGTGGCGTTGTTCAGATATTTGTGACCACCTTGGCGCTCCGATATATCTTATGGCGACTGAACTTGTATAGGTATTTAGCATAACTACGTGATACTACATTATTTATAAAATAACTTCGTGTCCGTTCGTTTCCGCGCGCGAGTAAAGGTCGTCTTACGCATGCTGCGGTATAATAGACTTTAAATTCATTGTAATTAGGTATAAATCAGTTAATGCATTACTTGACAAGATAGCAAACAGGTATTCTAATATGTTAGTATAAGATTAGCTGTTACTAACACTTTGTTTTGCTATGTAATCTATACTTCGAAACCTACGAGTTCAAAACAAAACTGATCGATTTTAAAATGTACTAGATACAAAATCTTATAACATTGACAAAGACATATTCAAATGCAATTAGTTAATGTTTAAGATTTTGTAACTTTTACGTAACGCTATTATCACTATGGCGATGCAAGACGGTATATCGCGATCGATAAGACTAGTAACATCGAAATTGTCATTCCTAATCATGTTCTTTGTCTCTATCTCTATGTTGTTGTGTTGTTATATAAAGTTATCGTTAAATATTAGGATTCTACTTAGCTACTATAGCACTACACTAAATAAATTTACTGATAGTATTCTTTCACATCTTTCTATTATTTCCCTTTAAAAAAAATATCAAAACCACCTGTCAACCCTTCTCATCTAATCAAAGTGACGATCGTATATCGGGAACGCGACCCCCAACTTAAATAATGCATAGGTTCAGGTAACTTTTTGTTCACATCTGTCATTTCGTTATTTTGTCATATTGGCTACGGCTGCATTGATTATCTAAACGTTTCAAGCAACTTGTATAGGTCCTACTTTAGTGCACCCAGTTTGGCGTCGACCCACATTGCGATTTCCAGTACAAGGTCGCCAATCGGCAACTTTTCTAAGTATCCTCTCTACAAGTACGACCATTGCAACCAGCTTCCAAAGGATTAGAGTAGCGTTTAATGTTTTTTGCACTTAGTAAGCCTATTAGGGCTCACAGTCGTGATAACCGTACCAAGTCCTAAGGGCAAGGCGGGACATTGCGTTCACTAATGTTTGCGCTTTATTTTGGTTGCCATGGACGCGTCGTCGGACACGCAGTCGGTCTGCTGATTAAGCGGCCACTCAATTTGTACCCTGTCTTCTTCGGGCCGTTGGGCTGTCAGGCCCTGCTGCCTCGTGTCTGTAGCCCTAGCATCTCGTCTTCCTCAGGTCGACGGTGCAGAGCTCGCTCTCTCGACTGGTGTAGTAAGCCAGCACCCGACGGACCAGCATCACCTACGCGCCTCGCCATTCTCCGCTCACGCCTTCCTGCAGTGAACGACCGACTAGGTTGGGCTGTCAGGCCCTGCTGCCATTCCTGTCTGTAACCCTAACTCACCGACGCATCTCGTCTTCCTCAGGTCGACGGTGCAGAGCCCGCTCTCTCGACTGGTGTAGTAGACCAGCACCCGACGGACCAGCATCACCCACGCGCCTCGCCATTCTCCGCTCACGCCTTCCTGCAGTGAACGACCGACTAGGTTGGGCTGTCAGGCCCTGCTGCCATTCCTGTCTGTAACCCTAACTCACCGACGCATCTCGTCTTCCTCAGGTCGACGGTGCAGAGCCCGCTCTCTCGACTGGTGTAGTAGACCAGCACCCGACGGACCAGCATCACCCACGCGTCTCGCCATTCTCCGCTCACGCCTTCCTGCAGTGAACGACCGACTAGGTTGGGCTGTCAGGCCCTGCTGCCATTCCTGTCTGTAACCCTAACTCACCGACGCATCTCGTCTTCCTCAGGTCGACGGTGCAGAGCCCGCTCTCTCGACTGGTGTAGTAGACCAGCACCCGACGGACCAGCATCACCCACGCGTCTCGCCATTCTCCGCTCACGCCTTCCTGCAGTGAACGACCGACTAGGTTGGGCTGTCAGGCCCTGCTGCCACTCCTGTCTGTAACCCTAACTCACCGACGCATCTCGTCTTCCTCAGGTCGACGGTGCAGAGTCCGCTCTCTCGACTGGTGTAGTAGACCAGCACCCGACGGACCAGCATCACCCACGCGCCTCGCCATTCTCCGCTCACGCCTTCCTGCAGTGAACGACCGACTAGGTTAGGTATAGCAATTTACCACGCCATTTTAACTCAATGAAATGGAACTTAACTTATGAAATTATGTCGAACGTAACTTTACAAAGGATAGCAAAGAACATTGCAACGAAAGATAAAGAACTACCAATAAAAACATGACTTTGGAGATCGTACATAAAAAATTTAATGTTTATAAATTTCTCTATTTTTTTTAATGGCAAATTTGTAAGTCCATAAACAAAATAAGACGTAAGGTACTATGTCATTGTATTAGTTAAATCAATAAGGTAAGGAACTATGTCCTTGTCAACAGAGGAAGCTAAACTACTATTTGAGTAAAAAGTTGTGGGCTAAATACAAAGCTTTACCTAACCAAGGCAACTTTAAGTCTATTTTAATGTCGTTAAATAAAATCGCATGGCAGGGTAGTTAAAAGTTCAGCAATCGAAAACATTAATCGAAAATATTGTCTAGGCGTCAAAATTATGGTATTTCGCTGATGCGTTGTTTATACACTTATTATTAAATTGAAAACAACAGCTAAAATATCTAAAGTACGCACACTTATTATACAATAGGTAATATAAAGTATTTAATCTAAGCAATAACACAATTTTATCAGTTAGCATTATATCAAACAAAAATACTGCAACTACTTGCTATACTGCAATGCAAATGCATTATTGCATCCAATTCTCACATAGCTGCATAGGTATTTAAGATCGTAAACATAACATTCCCTGGGGAAGAGGACCGGCGCTGCATATTATGCCTTAGCAAATAAACAATCGTTGTGCAAATAAATATAACCTTCAAACTGCAATATTGTTATGATTGGATCTACATACATACATGTTCTCCAAACTTCACATCAATACGGTGTGTCTGTCTGTGCAGTTACGTCACTTTGTCTACCACGTTTATAAACATACATGGTATATAAAACAGCCATAATCAATAATCATATTTATTTATCATTCTAATCATACAAAGATCAAATTAAATAGGTATTACATTTAAAGCCTGTAACTATAACGAGACTTACAAGTCCCGGAATCGAATACGAGCCCCGATGTAGGGTGATTGTGCTAGTTTTCGTCCACTCTTGTCAGTTTTCCGTCCACACTTATGTATAGGTTTATAATCCAGTTTTTCCCAAAATAAAAGCATGAAGATAAAAAATCTACTAAATGATAATCTATAAATGTAAAAAATATTTGCAGCAAATTAATGAAGTGGACGGTAAATTGGACCTGGACGGGAAACTAGTACAATCACCCTATGCTTTCGTGTACTCAGACCATTTTCTTAGGCTCTCCTATTTGTACAGAAAAGTAGTTTTAGGCCAAAATTCAACATTTGTTTATAATAATCATATAATATTTAAAGTTTTCATGTAAATACCCTACACTAGCGCAAGTAAACCAAATACTATTCTGAAAATCGAAAAAAATATGATTTTATGCCAAAAATTGCCATTCAAAAACAAAGGGTGAGATAAGCGTCATTCCTAGGAAAAGCAACACGGTTATAGCTACATATTGAACGTTTAGTTTTCTATGGTTTTTTCAATCATGCAAAATCACATTGTACAGGTATTATAAATAGGTACGTTTTTCGAGGTTTCCAACGGTATTCTCCGATAACCGTTTCGTTTGGCAGTCGGGTTTTTGTTGACAGCTCTACTGCCAATTGTTGTGGCAGATCAATGACTATTGACCGCGACACAGTTAGACTGGTTATTGTAGTTGCAACGGTATTTATAATATACATTATAATGATTAAAGCTGAACTGCTTTTGGACTTCCACGCGCTAATCATTGATTTTTAAGTAATTTTGAACACTTACTCATTTATATCGTGCTTGCACTGCCGGTCCCTTATTGCATTTTGCACACTATTACGATGAGATTGCTATATATGTATATATTATTTCTAAATAAATCATTAGTTCAGTAATGCCTTATTGACAACCGACAATGATGTACCTTTTAATTGAAAACGGTACATATACTAAAAATATTGGCATGTCATGGACTGAAATTTAGTCGTAATTTTCTAAATAATAATAACCAGAGACTTATAGATAATATAGACTAAGAACTTTTTGAAGCTCATGTCTGAAAGCGCCATCTAGTCCAGAGTCCCCTAAAGGTAGCTCGTAAGTAGGAAAAAAGCTAGCTTTACTACTGTACGCTATTCGTCCCATAGAGACTCTGGACTGAGAGCGCTGGTAGCCTTGCGGTAAGACGTGCGACTTTCAATCCGGAGATCTCGGGTTCAAACCCCGGCTCGTACCACTGAGTTTTTCGGAACTTATGTACGGAATATCATTTGATATTTACCAGTCGCTTTTCGGTGAAGGAAAACATCGTAAGGAAACCGGATCTAATCCCAAAAAGGCCTAGTTTCCCCTCTGGGTTGGAAGGTCAGATGGCAGTCGCTTTCGTAAAAACTAGTGTCTACGCCAATTCATGGGATTAGGTTGTCAAGCGGACCCCAAACCGGGATAAACGCTAGGATGAAGAAGAAGAAGAGACTCTGGACTAGATGGCGCTTTCAGACATGAGCTTCAAAAAGTTCTTAGACTGTACTGCTCTATTATATATGTTACTCTATGTAATAACAAAATATAAATTCGCATCAAGCTTAAACCGCAGTGTATTAAAGAGGTGAAATGGTGCTCCCTAGGCGTTACATAGTTGGAGCCAAAAATTGTGGGTTTTAATGCCCCCATGTTTATAGCAGGAACCGGAAAGGAAAATTAGACTAAATCTGTATGACACATCCGCATTATGTGAACAGTCAGCCACACAAGTGTATACAGAACACGGACTGATGCAATGGTGAGCTCAACGATATTAACACAAAGATCTATTGTTTTAATAAGAGAGTTGTTTACGTACGATTGTATGAATGCAATATTAGTGGCCCGAATTATGTCTAAATATTGATATATCCGCTAAGATTGACCACAAAGTTTAAGATCAGCGTTTTCAAGCGCAAAAAAGGAAAGAACGCAATATTTGAGTAGGCAAGTATATTTAAGAGAGGAACGTATGAAGTATGAACAAACAGGAGCTCGGATTCATTAGCAAAAAATCATTGAATTTAGTTTTAGACTACTTATTACAGTCGCCGTCAGATCTATCAGAGCGGCCAAGGTGATCACAAATATTTGAACAACGTCTCTACTGTCAAAGCGATAAAGTGCATGTTCAGATATTGTTGAGTACCCTGGCCGCTCCGATATATTTGATGGCGACTGTACAATACTAAGAAATTAAAAATAAAGGTCCGTTTAGGAAAAGAGGAGGATACTATTGCCGGTGACTGTACGTGACATTTAGTTTGTAGACCATACAAAAAATGCATTGACGACTGTTCTTTTGAGAAGGTACCTACAGAATTGTACAGGTTATGTTGTAGCTCACAAATGTGCGGAGATGAACATTATCTGTGAGTCACGGGGCTCGTGTATACCTACACTATATCTGTGTGTGTACTGTATATGTTATCGTAGTCAGTCGGACACGGCCTCGGGACTTACTGCATATTTTGTCACTGTTGGTAAACATGGACATATCATACAGAATTGTTTGTATTTAGACGATCACGCAAACAATAAGACATCGAAGTTTTAAGACCTAATGTGTGTCAGAAATTCAACTGGGATAACACCTCAAAAATAGTACATTACACAACTAGGGTGGTAAAACAAAGAAAGGCCGAGATCGCAGAAGTTTGCGGCCCGAGCTGCAAGCGAGGGACGTAAATATGCGATCGAGGGCTTTCATTATTACCTCCCGTGTTGTGTACATCGTTTTATGTCTACATTTGGCCAAAAAGCGTCTTTTTCCGTACGCGCAGCGTTCGGAAAAAGCCACTTTATGGCCAGGTGTGGCATAAAGTATATTTAAAAGTGTAGTTTTATAAATTTCAATAGTAATAAATAATTGAGTATCCATATCTCTTGTATATGTATACAACGTAATGTGACTTTATTTATTCCTTATAATTTCGTATATTCTGTGGTCTTCGTATAGCCTGGCTGTCTAAAAAGTGCAGTAACAGTGGGAGTAATAAGCTATACTCATCCCTTTTTCAGTAGCGAGGGTACGAGCGTGAAAAAGAGACAGTCTGATTATCTGTCTGTGCTTGAAGTAAAACAACCCCTGCCCAAACTATATTGGTATTAGGGCCTTATCACAGTTAAGCGATTTAAAAGCGATTTCTATAAAAAACTCGTACGCGGCGAACGCGCTGCTTGTTCGCCCCCATATAAAACTCGCTCGCAAATCGCAAGTGTGGTAGCGCTCTTATTGGTGAACAGGAGGCCTATTCGACATGCGAAACTGTGACACGAGGGTACCCATGCGAGATCACTATTGTTTGACACATGAACTGGTAGAAATGTTCTCACGTGTGACTGTATATTTCCCGTCATCGAATTCGACCCCACTGCCAGTGTAGCTTTTTATTGGCAAAAGCTTAATGCAAGGCCTGAGTGGACGCTCGAGTTAGGCGTCCAGCGGGGCGTGCGGCGTGCATGTTAAACAAATGAAATTCATACTGGTGTCCTGAGTCGACCCTGCACAAAGTGTATGGCTCACCCGCCACGCTGCACGCCCCGCCGAACGCTCCGCTCCAAGCGTCCACTCAGGCCTTGCACTTAGTGTATCGTATCAGTCGCTTCACTGATTTATGTATCCACCTGTTCGGTGCATCGAGAGCCATGCTGATTCATCAAAATTAGACTTTCGAGAGTGTATCGACCCCACTCGAATCTCACTATATGTTGTGGCTGGACCATAAGACATGTGATTGAGAAAAGAAAATATTTAGACAACCGAAAACAAAAATAATATTTTTTTAAACGAATACACAGATACACCACTGGCTTATTAAGTAATGACGTAAGCTTTTGTTACCCCTTATTACGGCATAGATAACAGTCTATTCCATATGAATCTTAAAATATTGTAAACAAAACAATCACGACACATTTTGTATTGATGTCACGACATTATATTCTCCCTCTATCTTATATTTTGTATGTTTCTAACATACACAAAAGTGACAGATAAGGCTCTCAGGCCTGAGTTTAAATACTTTAAAAATCCATATGGGATGGTACAGTCGCCATCAGATATATCGGAGCGGCCAAGGTGGTCACAAATATCTGAACAATCCTTCTATTGTCAAGGCGATAAAGTGCATGTTCAGATATTTTTGAGTACCCTGCCCGCTCCGATATATTTGATGGCGACGGTACTTTATGTTCGCGTAAGAACTCGTCTCGCCGCGCTCAACCAATCAGAATGCACGGCACATCAGCAATGTCATTACGCCCGTTGCAACTCCATGTGCATAAGGCCTTTCTGAAGCCCGCGTCGGAGATGCAGCGATTGGTTGACCCAGTTCCATGATACCTGGACCCACTGTTGATCTGCACAATGAATGCGCGAATTATGTGCAGTTATTGTGAACGGGGTTATAATGACTTGGAGCGGAATTCCACAGATACCAGATACTAATCTTATTTTTGTTGATATTGGTTTGACGCTAATGTGGGTTACGTCAAAGCGAATAAAAATTTATGAGTTTAATGTCTGACCTTGGTTTCACAATTTACAACGATTTAGTAGAAGACTAAAAAAATACAAAGGAAGGTACAGTCGCCATCAGATATATCGAAGCGGCCTAGGTGGTCACAAATATCTGAACAACGCCTCTATTGTCAATGTGATAAAGTGCATGTTCAGGTACAAGGTAGATTTTTCATTTTTATCTAATTACTTAAAACTTTTTTATATATCTATTTTTTCACCTGAACATGATTATTTTAGATTAAGCAGAGACGTCCGCTAACGAGGCCAATATTTAGAAACAAGGGAAAAATAGAAAAAAAATACTATCGTGGGGTGACTCGAACTCGAATATGTTATTCATTCATTCATTCATATTGTAGTCTTATACTATTTGTGCATACAACAAAAAACATGGTATGTAGGTAATCATAATCAAAGTGATTTGCTTTTTTGATTTACGCGTGTAGGCAATAAAAAATAATATTTTCCGCAAGACTCAGCTCATACTTGTAGTTGTTATAATACTAATAATTTTCTATTTCTACACCCTGCAAATAGAGAAAATCTACCGATGGTCAGTTGTGTTGTTGTTGTTGCTTATAGTTATACCTAAACTTGAAAGAAGTTGAAAGTTAAACAATAACTAGCTTATCTTTTCGTATTCGCCACAACCAAGCCAGCGATAACCTATAACCTGTTGAAATTCCGCGCTCCGTTAGGTATATACGATCGAGTCGCTTAATGTCCAACTCGGATAAATCCATCTGTCAGAGTATACGATTTTGGTACTAAGAAAAGGCAATAGGGTAGATATTTGCTGAGAGGGTCGAATGACACATATATAGCTTCAATACTGAGTAAATATAAAATTTAAACAAGCATTGTCAAAATGGACTTTTATTTTATAGGTATGAGTATTACTGAGAAGGCTTGGTCGTTTAGGTCAGTAGCCTGTTTGGGTTAAAACGGCATGCGTTTTTATCTGTTTGTTACAAGGGTTTTTAGGGGAATTACGCCCAGACCGATTCTAAGCAATTCGATAGTCGAGCGATTTTTATAATCGCTCGACAATTATATGGGTTAGCGAAATAAAGTTTGATAGAAAATCCTTACTCAATCATTATTGAAATCAAGTAACTCTAACTAAGTAGTAGCATTGTCATGTAAACTACGGAAGTATACCACATTTCAGCTCAATCAGACACCGGGAAGTGGTTGATTTTTAACTTACAAGATTTAATGCACATAATGACAAACAAATATACGGGGTCAAGCTAAATAAAACAGTGTAACATCTTTGAAATTGAATGATACTTTTGAAACTGACACTCGTGATTGACATACCATAAAGCAGAGTAACACAAATGGTTAGTACAAGTCGATACAATCCGGAGGCTCGAGGATACCTCGTAGTTTAATTTAATGGGCGTTTTTATTAAAACCGGTTCTTGGTGGTAATGTTAGCGGTCAGGGACTAGGCCGATAATTCCGATATTGGCTAGCGCGAACATCGGAATGCGAAAATTGTCTACCTTTATCGCTCTCACATATACTACTACTCGTACTCGTATGTCTCGTAATAGGCGATCGATAGAGGAGATAAAAGGACGTGGTTCGCGTGTGGACCGACATCACATATGATACTAGTATAGTATTGCTATTCCGGGTAGCAAGTTACTTAACGCCGCATTAGCGCATTGCACAGTAGGTACATTTGCTCCAATCAATTCTAAGATATGGATGTTTGGACGGGATGAGAAACCGGGTCACTTTGTATATGTATAGAGACCATACAAGTGGACCAGTTAATGTTCATGAGTGATGTTTTGTGTTTCAAATACATGAACGTTTGGTATATAAGTACAGTCGCTTACGAAATATATTGGAGCGGCCAATGTACTCATAAATATCTGAACATGCACTTTATCGCCTTGATAATTGAGGCGTTGTTCGGATATTTGTGACCACCTTGGCCGCGCCTATATTTCTGTGGCGATTAACGTGATATCTGTGCCCTATACCACAAAACTTTACAAGTGCACAATTCTACAAAATTGTTAAATTGTAAACAAAAAAATGTAGGTACCACAATCATTACAAATATGTTTTCGTTACAATTTGCGGTATACAAATGTGTCACTTTTTTTAAAGCGTATCACAAAGAATAAAGGTATGTCATGACAGCTACATAATTGTAGGATTGTTGATTTGTAAATATACAGGTCAATAATTGTAATGTTACAACTACAATTATTATGTCATGACAGCTACCTACATAATTGTAGGATTGTCCGTCTTTATGTCTGTCTGTCCGCGGCTTAGCTCAGTGATGGTTTGTATTAGAAGCTGAAATTTGGTATGAGTATATATTTTGATTCCGCCGAAAAAATAAAACACAATTTTTTTTATTTCGGTACCTCTCTTACAATTAACCCTATTTTTTGGGGGTTGGAAAGGTCATTCAAAATGAAAGGGGTTCTCTAAAACAAGATTTTGATAAGACCAACATTTTTTTTATTTAAATAATGCTCTGAAAGTTTAAAAAAGGGGGGGGGGGGGGTAAAAAACCATAAGAGCGCGACCTATTCTTTCAATGAACATTATAGTGAATAAAATCGGCCGAGAACTACGGAACCCTACATTGAGTATGGCCCCATATGCTCTTGGCCGATTTTTTCATTCCTTATGGCAAATAATGGTGTGTTTTGGATGACATCTATCGGTATTAATGATCCATCTATAATACCTGCGACCCTGGGAAAATTTACATGTGATGCTGCAATAAAATCTTCAGAAAGTGAGTTTCCATTTGTTGGCCATCTTACTTCGCTTCCTTCCTAGTAATTTGTCCACTATAATAGTTGTGTGCATGAGCATCGCCAGTGACGTGATGTTGAGAACCTGAGCCTAACCATCTTAAAACAGTCAGTAACTGTTGTTTAGGATAAAGAGCGTGACTTCTTCGCGTCGGATGTCTTAAGATTTCCACCAATAGTTTGTAGGAGATATTCGACGGTAGATGGTTAAACATAAATGTATACGTTCTCGATATGTCCTAGGACGTCGCACTATTATTTCTTCTTCACTATCACTGCTACTTGGACTAAACATTTCGTTGTACAAAGAGTTGGTCGCTAAATGTGATAAATTATTATAATTTTATTATATTGCAATCAATGACTAGTATTTAATATAGTTGTAAGAGGGTGTGACAAACGTTTAGAGAATTGTTAACTTGTAGGTACAATTCTACACGTATGTATAATTATTACTACAATCTAATGGAGCACAAAACAATTGTCAGCTACAAATTTGTACGTTTCCCGGAAAATATATGTAACGTATGTAAAGTTTTGTGATACGGTAAATTGTAGATATTTGCTACAATTTACATATTTGTAGGAATTTTCCAGCACAAATATGTAACTTGTAAATTTTGTGGTACACACACTTGTATTATGGCAAATTTGTAACTTGACACTTGTCAAATTGTAATTGTAAGTTTTGTGGTATAGGGCACTGGTCTAACCTAAAACTCTGTTGATTGAGTGTAAACTATAAATATCATACAAACTGTGCAATTACCCTATTAGCTCACCGAAGGAAGCCCACTAACTGCTCGATAGGAGAAATAATTCGTGTATAGCTGAATTTTGGTGAAGTTGTAGATAAAGGTGTCTTACACAACATACTAAAAGTACTCATGGATAGGGGTGCCGCTAACGGGGAGAGGGGGGTGTAAAGGTCCCCTTTTTTGGCTTTTCGTAAATAACTCAGTAGCGGTGGCTCATACGAAAAAATGTTCTTCTACTTAATTAATCCACAAATGGTTTTGTACAAAAAAGGTTCTTTACACTTTTTTGCTGAGATCAATGTATAATGAGATTTCGAAGAAATACGATAATCACTTTCAGAAACTTTCGGAGCTCTTATTTACGAAACTATTAGTTTTGTCTAAAAATTGTTTTAGAAAACCCATATTTATATTAAAAGACCTATCCAACGACACCCCACACATTAGGGGGGATTTAAAAAACATAATTTACCCCCCACTTCATGTGTTCGGGAGCTACCCTAAAAAATATATTTTTTTAGATTTTGTTTTAAAACTTTGTCTGCGTATTCAAAACACATACTCATACGAAGTTTAACTATTCTAGTACTAACCATCACTGCGCAAAGCCGTGAACGGATAGACTGGGACAAACGGACAGCGAAACTATAAGGTTAGGAAATTGATTGCAGGCGTCCATAGGCTATGGGAACTGCTTACCATCAGACGGGTCGTATGCTTGTTTGCCACCGTCGTGGCATAAAAAATAAAAAGTAAAAAAATACCCTCTTCAACCTGCTCAGTGATGGTTAGTACTTGAATAGTTAAACTTCGTATGAGTATGTGTTTTGAACACGCAGACAAAGTTTTAAAACAAAATCTGAAAAAATATTATTTTTTAGGGTACCTCCCGAACACATGAAGTGGGGGGTAAATTCTGTTTTTTAATCCACCCCTAATGTGTGGGGTATCGTTGGATAGGTATTTTAATATAAATATGGGTTTTCTAAAACAATTTTTAGACAAAACTAATAGTTTCGTAAATAATAGCTCCGAAAGTGATTATCGTATTTCCTCGAAATCTCATTATACATTGATCCCAGCAAAAAAGTGTAAAGAACCTTTTTTGTAGAAAATTATTTGTGGATTAATTAAGTAGAAGAACATTTTTTCATATGAGCCACCGCTACTGAGTTATTTACGAAAAGCCAAAAAAGGGGACCTTTACACCCCCCTCTCCCCGTTAGCGGCACCCCCATCCATGAGTACTTTTAGTATGTTGTGTAAGACACCTTTATCTACAACTTCACCAAAATTCAGCTATACACGAATTATTTCCCCTAAGTTTTCCTTCGTTTGGAGGGCTATATGAATCATCACGTCACGTCATCCGTTCATTAATTGTTAAATGATCTTAAATCAGTCGCGCGACGCTATAAGGGTCTAAATACTTTTAGTACCTATACAGAATGTTTTTTTCAATAACTAGCCATATTGTGCGAGGTAATTTGGTAGACCATACTAAACAACTTTTACTATGGGGCCAACTCCGAAATCTCACAAAAATTTGGCGTTTCATACATTTCGGCCGATCAGACGTTGACGTTTTCTATGGGGAGGCCGACATTTTATTTGGGATTTCGGGGTTGGTCCCATTGAAAGAGTTGTTCAGTATGACTTACCTAATCACCTCTCACAATATGGCTAGTTATTGAAAAAACAACCTGTATACATAGGTACGTAAGGCCGGTAGTTATAGGAAAATACTACCCACCATACACTATTAAAAGTGTCAGCAAATACAACAATACCTTTTTTTTTACCCGGTTGTATATGCAAAGGGGTACGTTTTCAACCGGTGGATAATATTTAACTAGAAATCTATGTAAGCGAACTATTAAGCCTAAATAGTTTAATATCTCTGTCCCTAAGTTGTGTGATTAAAAGTAAACTATGTTCAACAACAGGATGGATTTGATTGAAATGGATGGATATCGATTCGTGGAATGGTCTCTCAAAGGTCAAATAAATAACTAATCCCAGATGTAGTAATATGACGTTTTCAAGATAAAGGTAGGTACATCATTGTCTTTTGTTAATAGAGTTTATTTCTAAATGAATTATTATGGCAGTAATGCCTTATTGACTGCCGACAATGATGTACCTTTTACTCGAAAACGGCACAAATGTAGACGTTAGAAATCTCATGAAGAACAAGCGCGCTCTATTCAAAACAACATCCCAATTGTACAGATCACGTGAACAGCGTCCGTACGGGGCTCGAGCCGTGAGTCAGTGTTGTGATCCCTGGCGGGAGCAACATCCTCGTTACCCAGAGGTCTTATTCCAATGGCGTGGCGAGTTAAACGCAGTTTATTACGCTGTTTACTGTCTGTGGGCAGGGCATGGAGCCTCGTGAAAACGGCTTCGTGCTAACTAGTCTCAGGCGGTCGAGTTGTAATCGCAGACACCATGCTGGCACCTAACAATATATGTAAGACAAAAGTGACGCATGAGCGATTGAAAAGGAAATGGCAATCCTATCAGTCCTGGAGTTCGATTTTTGAATCTCACCGGTGCCTTTTTTTGTATGCAGCCGATGACTATTTAGTACGAAATGAGTCACCCGGTGAGATTCAAAAATCGAACTCCTGCTCATTCCGGAAATAAATATAACGGGTTGTCACTAATTAACTAGCACGTCGATATACCTACCGCGGAATAGCAAAGCAATATTATTGTAGTTGATATATTTTTACACAATTTTCAATCGTGTTTGTATGACAATGTGCCCTCAATGCCTAACCTATCAAAACAATAAAATGATAGCGGACGAATTTGTATTTTACCGTATTTAACATTTACTTCGAACATTTATTTATTCTTCGTAAACATTGTGTGCCCGAATAACATTATACTCGGCCCTGAATGAATGTGAATGGTTTCGTTTTTTTTTTATAGTGAACTCATTGTGTGTAAATCGGAATAATATTGCACTCGGCCGTCGATCGTGAGTGACTTAGATATTCTGGAACCCCCCTCTATGCACAATATACCTAGTATTGTGGACCAGACCATAACATAACATTACGAGTGTGAGAAGTGATTGTATTATAATGCTAAATTGCCGTTTGATAACGGTTCTTCAAGCTTATTTCTAAATTCAGTTGTCAAGTGTTTCTTAGAACAACGACAACAGCAAATTTACTTATTGAAACAAGGACCGATGCTGTGCTGACCTAATGTGGCTTCGGAGAACTGTTATCATGTGAATATAGTCCAGATATTGCGTATGAATCGAGCACTGTCCACCGTTTGGTATTGAATGTAGAACAAATACGTAAATTCAAAAAAAAACAATCAAAAGAATAATGACTATAGCTAGGGATACACGCACAGATCTGCCTGCCGGATTTGTCTGGCGTATGTGCCCGGCGCACAGATCTGTCCATGTATGGCACGAATTGGACACGGATTTGTCTGCGGACACATCTGAATAGCGCCATAAATGGACTGATCTGTTCATTTATGTCGCTCATCTTACGTTGCTGCGCGACTCTCCACACCTCAAGCGCGCCTCGAAGTATGAAGTGGCAGGCCACAACGTAAGATATGCTAGCCCGCCTGGTGTGCTATCTGTTCCGAAGTAACCAGAAGCTGATTTTCATGGAGTTTCAAACTGTATAATCCTTATGTTATACTTATAGTGGTAGAAGTATACATTATAGAAGATCATGTGTACCTACCGAGAGTTTATCGAACTGATAGTAAACCTGCAATATCACGGCATCAGCTCTCGGCACGCGTTATCCTGTTATCATGTCACTCGGAACAGTTAGACCGATAGCACACAGGATTAGATAAACACCAGGGGTGTGCCTAGCCTGTAACAAACGATGCCGACGACCTACATTGTTACGCTTAAACGCTTTTACACTCAGAACCCTTACAAAGAGGGTAAGCGAGGCCGTTTAGTAAAATGAGGCAAGCAATATAATGTATAATGTAATGTATTATACGGTGCTGTTAGGACGATAGCACTAGATCTTACTTATTTATCTATGCCTGTAGGTAACAAACTGTGCCGAGGACCTACCCTGTTACGTTCACACTCAATATAGCGAGGCCGTTTAGTAAAATGAGGCAGGTAATACCTAAATCTTAATGTATAGTAGGTATAATTCGAAACTAACCACAGAATACTCGCGGGTAGTGCCTAACTAAATATAACACATATTTATACATAACATAATGCATGCATGATAAGAGCAGTGAATAAGGAGCGAGCAATTCTTCCCGGCTTGCCCATTTTGAGGCGTTTAAACTCCATTTTTAAAGGATCGTTTTTATACTGGTTTTTACTCACCGCGATGCGGATTAGGAAGGAAATACTTAATCCGATCAACAATGGTATCTACAGTGATTAACTTAAAATTGTATTAACCTATTTATATTACAATATAACAGCCATCCCAATTCAGTATGTAGGTATAAATATACTTTATTCTTTGTTAAAGTCTAGGCCAAATATTTGCTAGTGCCAAAAACATCCTTTAAAAATCATTTAAACCGTTATAAGTGCCGTTCATGTCCCATTGAGAGCAGTAGGTCATTACGGTAATTTAGCGCTTATTACCGCGCCATAGGTGTCGTAAAACTACATTATAATGCACATGTTCAATACAATGTCATATTTGTTTTGTACTTTCTCTTACGCTGACTTTGCGCGTGGATGCGAATTCGAATTTATCGCATAAAAGGTATAAAGCAGTAATTGCATTGATGATAGAGTTAAGGCTAGTCCGGCTGATAACGTAGACGTAGATAATGCAAAGATTTAGATACGTGTTCTTTGTTTGATGACAATTGCCCAAAATTCTTAGAGTAATTGAGATTATTATTAAAGATTAACGAGAAAACATAAAAAACAACCCTTTCTCGATTATAACAAGGTTCAATTCGGTACTACTCATAAAATTTGAACTGACGTTGTCACTTTTGTAAAAGAAGTCGCTGCAATGATTCTCGGTATTATGAGATTAATCTAATGTGTATGCAAGAAATGTGGATACAGTAGGGAATATTACGCAAAACTCTGCGTAGGGGGAGGCACTAGCACATCCAGAGGGCCTACCACGAAACACGAAAATAAAAATTTCGTTACCTGGTTCTCTGTCACTCTTTCATATTCGAGCGATAGAGAGGCACATGTCAAAATTTCGATTCTCTAAACAAACCACCTTGGTGCGCAAATAACATATTTATGATTATTTTTCCGACCCAAATATCGACCAATAGAATTGCACCATTCGACGTCACGTGGTACAACCTACATGGTATTATACTGATAATTTTTTGATTATTTTCTCTGGTAGTCACACGTCAAACTGACAGGTTGAATTCAATGGGGAAGGCGGCTGCCAAACTTTGCTACTAGGTGGCGCCACTAGAGTTTGTGACATCATTAGTTTGGGCCCATGAAGTTACTATTTATTAAACTGGAGCAAAATCAGCCAAAAATATTAAGAAGTCAAATGTACTCTAATATGGTTATTTTAAGGTTAATTTTCGCTCGACATAGGAGAAGGAGGAAAACGAGCCGAGAGAGATGCTAAAAAGGGGAGACCTCTGTCCCTTTCTAAACGTTGCCATTCAGAAAAAAATTAATTCTGTACTAAAAACTATTTGGCATAAAATTAATTTAAAAAAAAGTTTTTAAACTTATTTGCCTACAAAAATTACTTACACTTATCATACTTTGTGTTTTTTTTATTAAGTTAATAAAATAGCACGAAAAATCTGTAATAATTATTTCATAATAAGAAAATAGGTAGCACATATGTGGACGAGTTTAGTGCAAGGGACCACTTTGTCGATTTACAAAGACACTCTTTTCTTTCACTAATAGGTAGTGCACATTACGTAGTTTTAGAAATTACTAGTAACTCTCTATCGACAAAAATGGTCCCTTTGTCTGTACACTGCCACATATATTTACAATCTACCCACCTCTCGTTAGGGTCGCCACATACCTAGCGGTTTTCCTCGCGGAATTACCGGAAGTAGCGGAAATTCATAGACAAAATGCTTAATTTGTCTATGGTAGCAGAAATTTGTCTATGGCTTCCATACAAAAAATCTGCTACCATAGACAAATTTCCGCTACCATAGACAAATTTCCGCTACTTCCGGTAATTCCGCGAGGAAAACCGCTAGGTGTGTGGCGACCCGTTATTAAAATACATGGTGTTGCCATACACCATCGCAATTAACATTCATTGCTGTTGTATTATCACATTGGCTTGGCGTCTAACGCTTCCACCAGGCGATAACAAACACGTCTCAATGTTTACTTTAGATCTCAAATTTCGTACAGTTTTTATAATAACGGCGTTTTACATAAAATAAAACGCTAATTATAAAAACTTACAAATTTGAGATCTAAAGTTTTCAAACCTGCCTGGTATAAAATAAATAAATATTGAGACAATGAGTTTAAAATTTTCGTGACCATAGAATCTGCCTGGTGGTGGGGGAAATTGGTGGGGCATCCACTGTGTGAGCGAGAAGAGTGTAGGGACGTCTATGCTAGAAAGGGACAGAACGACCATCAACAGTGCTGCCATCTCTCAATGTTTACTTTAGATCTCAAATTTGTAAGTTTTTATAATTAGCGTTTTATTTTATGTAAAACGCCGTTATTTGATGGTGACTGTAATAACCGCCAGCTCACTCTACAGCAAGTTGAGATATTTGCGTCCTTGTCAGTACTGTTTCGCTAGTGATTTTCGCATGCGAATGCGTAAGTGGACTAATCGCCTAAACCACAAGAACTTTACCGAAACCCTCACCCCAAAAATGGGAAAAATCATTACGTAGACATAGACAAGTAGCAGAGGAATGGTTGTTCGGAAAGATAAGTGCCGTAGTTTATATGAAAGCTCATGCATTCACTTCTCTTTCCGAACTTCTACAAAATATCATTATGACTATAGGATTTAAAATTAGTAAGAATAAAAATTTAGTTACCTTATTTTTATATTATAACACATACCTACTTAATTCAGTATTAATTGAACGACGATTTCCTAACTTGAAATTCACGTGGTCACCCTAATAGAAAGAGACAAAGGTCTCCCCGTGATGCTACCTCACTCGGCTCGTTTTTTCAAGGCCTGTGTACTATCTTGTTTTTTCTATACTATATCTATGTTTGGGCCAAAGAAAATATGTATACCTAATGTTTGGGCTAAGGCGCCGCTTGACAGAAAATGAACAAAACAGTTTTTATTTGGATTATTATACGTAATTTAAATTTAATTAGTTTGTACATACATACTAATACCAGAGACTATAGAGATATAGACGGCCACAGCCTAAGAACTTTTTAAGCGGCTTTCGGACAGAGGGCGCAATTGACTTGAGCTTCAAAAAGTTCTTAGGCTGTGGCCTTCTATATCTCTATAGTCTCTGTTAATAGTGCTAATACATAGTATATTTGTACCTATAGCCAGATTAATGCCTGAAATATGACTGTTGTAATGAAATTATCATAATAGTTAATGGAAAAGTGAGTACCACAATCAAATAAGTTTTGTATAAATTTAATGAGAATTGAATGTACCGGTTTAAATAGTTTTTAATATTAGACATGATCAGAGGTGGGAGCTTTGAATCTGCATTGATATCTCTATCTCTATAAGAATTTACATCTTCTGATTCTGTTGGTGCCTCATAAGTCATATCATAATCGACATTTAATGCTGGATTAAATTGAAAATTTTGGTCGTAACATATTATACCTGAAATAAACAGGAAAGCAATTTTAAACGTTGGTATTGTACATTTTCCTTGATATTTTAAGCATAATATTATCGAGTGAAAACAGTACATAGCCTAATATACTTAACCTTTCTATAAGGTTTTTTCCTTTAAAAAAGTTAAAAGCACTTTTACGGGAACGCGACGCATCCGCGTTCCCGTAAAAGTGCTTTTAACTGTGTTACATTACAGTCAGACCTCCATATTTTTCATGAGGATCCATTTTATCGCGTTAAACAGACGATTCTTACGTACATGAACATATCCTACATGCTCCTGTCAAAACAAAACTTTTTTATTTGAATGGCTTTAAAACTTTATCCGACAGTTTAATGGCCTCAGAGTTTAATACTTATACAGATAGTTTAATTAAAAAGTTTTATTAAACATTGGTTTATTAAATACAAATATTTTTTTAAGTTATAAATTTCATACAATGAATTAGTCGAGTTGTCTCAAACTCTAGTGGCGCCATCTACAATTACCTTTCAGCCGCCCTCCCCATTGTGAAAATTGGAGATTTTGCATGAAAATGAGTCGATTTGGAGTTTGTTCTCTGTCCACCATCGATAAAAAAGTCAAAGGAAATGTTTATTTGTTAACTGTTCATTTCATCTCATGGTGCAATTCTATTGGCCGACATTTGGGACGGAAAAATAATCCCCCGAATACCACACGAGCTTCAAAATTATCTGGCATTTCCCTCAAGGTTCCCTGCAAACAAATAAAGTCGTCAAGTTTTTCAGGAAAAATCACTCGCGCTTCGCGCTCGTGATTTTTTAACCTGAAAAACTTGACTCCTTCATTTGTTTGCAACGAACCTATCGGGAAATACCCGATAATTTTGAAGCTCGTGTGGTATTATAAGTGAACTTGTAAAAAAACTGTTTAAGGCCTAGTATGCATTAAAAAGTCTATGGTTTACCGGTGTGCTAGTGCTGCACTCTGGTGGCAGAATATTGCAGTAATATCCCCTATTGATTAAAAAAAAACTCGCTATGCACCATAAAGAAATAGAAAGCTCACTATCACACTGGTTATTCGATCCTTATCATCTAGCCTTCGAAATGACAAGCCTTCAGGGTAATAACCACTTGTATGGAGTGAGCGCTCTATGCTAAGCACCCACCTTCAAATAACACCAGCCGCACCTGGTGAACTCAGCCGTGTGCTTCGTCTGGAACTCCCCGGCCAGGTGTTCAGCTATCTTCTGCGCCCAGTTCCTCCTCTCCGAAGCGCTGGAACAGCTGAAGAGGACCTTGCGAGCAGATCGGCTTCCGGTGCTCACGGAGAGCTCCAGCATATAGGAGTTACTTGTTGTGCTGAAATAGAGCTAGATGTTAACTAGGTAAGGATTGCTTTTGAATGGGGGAGTTTGAATTGGGATACGCTGACCACTACAGTGTCAGCTTTGCTTGTTGCCCTGAAATGGGTCTTGGGGTAGGACGATAAAGTTTATTATTAGATGGCAAAAATGTTGTTACGGCTAAAGAGGACCTTGTGAGGCTTTCAGTGCACACGGAGAGCTCCAGCATGTAGGAGTTGCTTTTCGTGCTGAAATAGATCTTGATGTTAAGGTTTGGGATGTGCTTACACAACTAGTTTCAGCATGTACTGTTACCGGCAATAGTATCTTCCTACAGGAAGGCTGCAAAGATGTGTGACATGCTCTTAAAGCCCTACAAATAAGACCGTGTCACATATTTTTGCGGCCTTCGTGTAGGAAGATACTATTGCCGGTTACTGTAAGAGTTGTCCTGAAATTAACCTTGGCATTAGGACAGTAAGGTTTATTTTTTAATGAAGAAACTGAAAGGGTTTTTTTGGACTGATGTTGGGGTTGTTGAATCTGGAGGACCTTACGGGAAGAGCAGGTTTCAGTAAGATTAAGGTTAGATGAGGTAAGGTTGCTTATCTATGGAGCCAAAAATATTTGGTAATAATTGGTAAAAGTCCAGAGCTTTTAAAACCTAACGTACCAATGCTACTTATATTATAGTTCAAGCTAGTTGAAATGTCAAACTGGAAGGTATAAATTATAATATAATATACGAATTTTTTTACAATCAGTGACTTTCTTGCTTTGCAGCATAGGCTTTCCCAGTGTGACTTGAATCACGTCTAAATGACATACTTTATTAGTTTTATTACGTAATGTAGTTCCTACCTATACTTCCGTAGGCTTAATTAAGAGAATAATATGAATCAATCAGCTGAGTACTGGTTAACGGTTAGTATTACTTAGTACTTTATTAATGAGCCATCTAATGAGTAATAGTCTTATGAAATAGTGAATCATCAATCAGTAGTTAGGTAGTTACTATACTGTACATAGATATATGAGTATATAGCTACTAGCTATCTCGTGTTCGGAGAGAAAATTAACAACAACGTACAGTCTGCAGCAGAAGTAGCTAAGCGAGGTGCATTGAGTGACAGGAGATGACATCCCTAAGACTTTTCTTTGTCCCAAAAATTGTAGTGAGAATCACTACAAGTCTATACATACTACTTTTTTTTTTAAATCTTTGATTCAGTCATACTGTCAACCGGGAGGGGGTCAAAATGTGGCGAAAATTGTCTGACGTTACTACGTAGTTAATGACGCCTTTATAGGAGAACCAAAAAGTGTGAAGGTCTGCATATAGCCAGTGCATAGCTTTCTGTTATTCCACTTGACATTACTACCAATTATTATTCTTTATTCTTTTGACATTTCGAATTATCAATGCGTATTAAGTGTGTTTTTTTATTGTTCATAATGTTCATTTAATTATTTTATTGCATGGTAATTTTAAGCTTATTATTTGTACTTAAGTATAAAAAAATTGTGGCAAAGCATAGTGTTTCTTAACATATTATTAAGACCTGGGCCCTAAATAATAAACATTACAATCCACAATTACAAATCACAAATACAAATCAAAAATCTGTTTATTAAAAATTACAATCTACCCACAAATATGTCATTGTCACACTCGACAAATTTGTTTAATTGTAACTACAGTTGGACATAATCGTGTTTAATAAAGCGTTGTAATTGTCATATGTAATTGTAAATTGGCTCATTCTCTATAGAAATTCGTAACAATTTTTGAATTGTAGTTGACAATAACAATTTTGTAACCGTCAGAATTTTATTAAACAAAATTCACCAGCTACATTGACACGAGTGCACCTGTCACCCTGTGACAAATCTGTAAAGTTTATTGAACGCAATATGAGCACAATTGGACAAATTTGTCGTTTTTTGACATATTTGTCGGGTTGTAATGTTTATTAAATAGGGCCCTGATGAATGTACCTATGTTTTACGAATAAATAAATGATGATTAAAGATAGTTGTGACTGATAAAAGAGCAGAGTTTTGATTAGTATATGCTTAATCTTACAGGCCCACATGCAATTTTTTTTTAAATTATTATGTGTTCCACAGCAACTGGTAATAGTTGCTGGTGTTCCATAGTTTCATCCTTCACTGTTAGGATGTTACTGTACTGTAGATAGATTAGTTAAGAATAAAGGAAGATTTGAGTGTACTGAGAGTGCTTCAGCTTCTCTAAATCAGGTACAGGTACATACATGTATGTAGATATAGTAGTGTGATTAGTGTGAACAATATTATTGAGCACACACTTTGAGTTTCGTAGAAGTAGGCAACTATATTATGTTCATTCAAAGCCAAAAGCCACACCATACATATGGTCTGGCTGGCCAATAAGTGCAGTTAAAGTACACGCTACAAGCTATAGTCATCCCTTTTTCAGTAGCGAGGGTACTAGCATAGGAAAGAGACAGTATGATTGTCTGTCTATGCTTGAAGTAAAGCAAACCCTAGCCAATAAAATAGCCTAGCTATAAATAATTATATTATTATCCTACTATGACTTACCTAGATGATAGAGGCAACACAACTTGCAGGGAGTTGATTGTATCCAGTGCGTAAGACTCCTTCAGGACAGAGTTAGTGGGGTCCGTATAGCACAACAACTTCTGTTCTGACAGCACACAAAACCTGGTCTGCGTGTTCTTAAACAGGTCCTCCACACCGCCAGACACCACTTTAGTCAATGTGCCACTGAAAAATTGCACTGGCAAGGAGTTTATTGATGGTCTTTCAACCGTATCAACTTTAGGAATGACCGCTTTAGGAGACTTATTTAATACATTGTCTAATTTTAACATGCTTGAGAATTTCTGCATCACAGAATGGGTGCTTGTTGACCTCTCTCCGGCCTTTGGTAGTGAGTCCATGTCACTGTTAACAAACCAATTGGAATTGTTGTCCTTATCCACCATTGGGACTTTGTCATCTTTTGTTCCATTCTCAGGAAATAGACTGTCTGACCTTTCTGGGGGAGTAGGAGGATTATAATATTCACTATCTCGGAAATCAAATGTTTCATCCGAATTGTCTGAGGTAACTATAGTGCCGTAAGTATCTCCTATTAGGAATGATTCCAGTAGTATAAGCTCATTGCTAACTCCATCATACTTTGGCGCAGGTTTGCTTGTGTTGAGTGGATCAAATTCATAGATTGTACTTTTACTAGGTCTCTGTATTTTATTATTATTTGTACTTGTCTGATTACTGCTGATGGTACTATTTGGCAGTGTCCAGTTTTCATACATAGAGTTTTGTCTCATTACCCCAATGGTCTCTCTTTTCTTCCGTCTTTCTGGTACTTCAGGTGCTGATCTTATGCTTACTACACTATTTGCTCTTGAAGGTTTTGGCGTATCATATGTTAACTGTTCATTTTCCAAATTGATATAGTTGTTTTGGTCGGATTCTCTGCTGTCATACGAGAAGTTGCTGACGGTATCTGTATTGGAGTCTGAATTAGTAGAAAATAGAGAGAGATCATCAAAATGGGATGCATTTAAGTTGAGTGTTGGCAATTCTTGGGCGTTTTCGTTCTCGGCTTTGTACCTCTTCTGTTCTAATAGCGGTGAGTGGAACTGGATGTTGTCGAAGAGACTGACGTCCACGACAGGCATGGAGACGCAGCGCTGGTCTTCCGTCTCCTCCAGCGAGTCTGTCTTCTTCACTTTCCGCAGTTTCATGCCGGCGCTTCTCGTTCCTTCTATTACGGACTTGGTAACGGAGTCCCGCACCGCCCGCGACGTCGTAAGCGTCTTCTCCAACGTTCCTTTGGCGAACTTGGATCCATCCTGAATGGATTTCTCTATCTTCTCGTTGGCCGACCGCGCGGAGCTGCTCATTTTCAACGCGACATCCTCAGATATCTGTTTGGAAACTGAACTTATAGATCGGAATATATCCGAGGCGGAAACTCTGTCGTTGGTGGTGATTTTAGTTCTCGGCAGGGGCACAGGCCGCTTGAGAGGATCATTTTGTGGTACAAAGGCACTCCTCGGCTTGGGGACCGGTGGCGTATCCATCGGGATTGGTGCACTATCACTGTACAACTATTTAGACGACGATAACATTGCTAAGCCATTACACGAATTTTATAAACAATGTGACGAGTGACTCACAGCTCACAGGGCTAAACAAACCACTTCTTTATTGTGTTGACCCAATTATATCGTCCGCTCTATGCAAAAGTACTATGATGTGTATCTGCAGTGTAAATATACAGAGTTCAAACACTTAGAACACGTTAAAAATACAAAGTTAAATGTATATATTTATAAAAACCCTCGAAACTATCGCACGTTAACAAAGTGCGCTGAACGAGCGCGTAGCGTAGCGCAGACGCAGAATAAACGCAGCACGCAGCTGTGTGCCACAGACATAGAAATAATAGTATAGCCACAAATGAAAAATAATGCCACAGATTATAAACACATGTGTAACTTACGAGACGATTTCCAACCTTGCTTACCAACATAATAAATGAAAGTTACAAAATCTAGTCATTTCCGAATACGCTATATATACTAGTACCATACTAGTACTCATGGTGGAATAAGAAGTAATATGTTCCCTGTGTTACACAACATGCCTGCAAACGAAGGAAGTTGAATAGAATAAAATACTGAATTGAAAGTAGATTATTTAAGTACCAACCCGTAACCTAGGTTCAGCGCTTTTCTTGTAGAATTCAGTTAAAACTTAAAATGAACTTTATTCCCTAGCCAAAGACGGTATTTGAAAGACCTGCGAGCAAATTCCATGAATACCTTTATACCGCTTAAACGGCTATTAGACATTGCAACCTGCAGGGCCCAATCTGTTGTGTACCCTGCCTTTCCCTCCCCCTCCTTCAGCTCCCTACGGGCCCTACCTTTAATTACACCTTCCAACTTGACAGATTGGGCCCTGCAGGTTGCAATGTCTAATACCGCTTTTAGCTGCTTCTGTACACGTTATGATAATACCGGTATCAGACATTGCAATTTCTAGGGCCCAATTTGTCATGTACAGTAGCCAAAATATATCAGAGTGGCCAAGGTGGTCATACATATCTGAACAACGCTCTATTGTCGAGGCGATGTACTTGTTCAGCTATTTTTAAGTACCCTGACCGCTCCGATATATTTGATGGCGACTGTACTCCGCTCCCTCAAATCCCTAAAACGGCTATTAGACATTGCAACCTGGAGGGCCCAATCTGACAGGTTGGTAGGTGTAATTAAAGGGACCCTACCTTTAATTGGGGAGCTGAAGGAGGGATAGGGAGAGGCAGGGTACACAACAGATTGGGCCCTGCAGGTTGCAATGTCTAATACCCGTTTAAGTGCCCTAACTCGTTATTACACATCTCAATCGTGCAGATTGGGCCCTACAAATTGCAATGTCTAATACCGCATTAATAAGTAAGAGTATGGTTTAAACTGGAAATACCTACTATTCGTTTATATGTTGTAGAGATCTGGAAAATTAAGTAGAGGGTAATAATAAAATGATACACATCAGAATGCACGTTTATTTATTCATTTTCAGAAAAGAATCACAATTTTTCAAAAGCGGGTCACCAGTCACACTTCCGATTCTTTGGCTGTCACCATTACATAGATAGACAAAACTCAACCACCACAAAAAAAATCTTCGAAAAATGTACGTAAACAATTTTGTGCGTTATATAAAAGTTTCCAAAGTTTCAACTATAGACAGTACGTAATTTAATAGATTAACTTATCGGGAGACGTTATTAACTTCAGTGCATTATTAATTTGATTGTGATGTTTGTCTTACACTAGTTGATCCAGGCGGACTATTATGGAAACGTTTTTTGTCACTTATCCCTATGGACCTATGGATAAGCTACCCCTACCCGTCATCTCCTGCTTGCTCTTGTAGTGTACCTATTTGAAGGAACGAGTCGGATTTTTTTATCGTGAGCGATAACGCGATAAGTGACAAAATGCATCCTTAATATCCGTGCAGTGCGCGCGACGTGCATAATTGCATATTATAGTCGACCCGACTACCTTGCTCTATAACTTACTTAGTTACAATAATAATGATTACAAATAATGTGTTTGTTCATTAAACTGAGTTATATACTACGTGTACACTTATACCGTATACTGACTACATTTTTATCAATAAAAATATTTATATAAGTGACAACTTAAAGGAATTCTGATAATACATAATCAGATTGGCGGATACATTTCCTTAAAATAATTGCTGACTTGTCAATACAACAAAGCATCAATACCAAAATTATTTAAACGTAAAATTAAATAACAAAATTATATTTACATTTTTAGCAATAAATAATTACAAAAAGATAAGAAAGATGTAAATATATATATATGTATAAAAGAAAATGGTTCATTCCGAACCATGTTAATTCGATTGTTTTGAAAATATGTTTGGAATGGATTACAATAAAGATTTTTTTATAAACGTAATTCTAAACTGCTTGCGCAAAAAAAAAAAAACATATAATGAAGTAGCGATACGTCGTGTTAGCCAATTGCAAAGCCCTAAATTTCAATCTTTGTTTTTTACCCTGAGTAACGTGCTTTTGAACACAGCAACAACATTCATGAATCACTTAAAAATGGGTTTACATAATTACCTATGCACAATGCTATGTTGAGCTGGACCGCAGTCAAACACTCAAGTTACATTCAATACTTGAGTAATCAATTGAAATCCAATAGGTACGAATCATTATTATCTAAAATACATCAACTGGAATAAGTCGTATATCTATTACTTTTAACAAGGTTTTACTGCAATCGATGTTATACACAGAAAAAAAATATATTCCTCGAAGACAAATCCTCTTGGTCAAGACAGTTTATTGTTTCCTTTATAGGTGGAAACAATTTGCCTTCAAGTAAAATGAGAATGACTTTATTCAAGTAAAATACAGTGTGTTCCTGTAATAGGAGCAATAAATTAAAACGTAGATTCTACTCCTCAAACCAGGAAACGTTTGTTCAGCGACTTTTAAAAATAACGTATGGTTTGATTTTTAGGACACTTCAAAGTTTTTTCGAACACGCAATGTATTCCGAAATTGACTATGTCAGGGTGACAAGCAATGTCAATTAGACGGATTTTAACGTTCATTGAAAATACTATTTAGTTTGTATGAAAAAGAGACAATCTACAAAATACATATTTTTTAAAAGTTGTTGAACAAAAGTTTTGTAGTTTGAGGGGTAGAATCTATGTTTTAATTTATTGCTCCTATTACAGAAACACACTGTATATCTTGGGCTAAAGATTAATAATTAGTCCAAGACGATATTTACTTATTCTTGGCTGAAGATATCCTTTTTTCCGTGGAGACAAATAATAGTAAAGGTAATGGTTACCGAACCTACTGTAGATTTTGTAGGTATCAGCATTTTGGTTTTATAAAGTACGAGATAAGATACCATATAGAAAATTCTATTTTATAGACATTTTCTCTATTGAAACGGAGTGAAATAAATGCGCTAGTGTGGAGCCACCTTAGCGGGTATGGGAGTATATGAAGAGGTCATAGGTCATCCCATGAAAGTACAAATTTGTCTCCCAGTTAGTGGTTTTTGCACATTATTCCGTACCATGCACTTTTGTAATTTTTGTAACAATCGCCATTTTAGTGACGAAACAGTTGGCAAGAAGAGTCTTGCCAACTACTTGGATCGTCCAATATTTTCTAAATATAATTAAACTGAATAGAGATTCAGTTTAATTATATTTAAAAAATATTGGAGGATCCAAGTAGTTGAAGAATTGTACAGTTATTTTATGTACATCTTCGATAAAAACAAGTCAATAATTTTAATAGAAGACAATAGACCTATCTATTTAAATTTCGTACCAAATTCGTATCATTTTCGATTTTACACGCGATATACTGCAGTCCATAATGAACACCTACGTTATAAGCTGTTACACGTTTTGACACTCTAGATAGGTACATACATTTGGAAAGCCGGGCTTGCGAAAATACAGCATAAATACAAGAAATACAGAATAAAATGTCATTAGTCTCAGTAATGTCTAAGCGTGAATTTTCATCAAAATTTGACACTGTTGAGCAACGCTACCCGACCCTAGAGACGCATATAATCTAAATATTTGCAACGAACAATGCTAAACTTGTTGATAATTGTACTGTTAAAGCTGATTAACTTGCCAATTCAGTCGCTAAACTTACATTTTTACATACATTTAGCAAATGAATGTTGTCATAAATTTAACTGAATGTTGCCTCCGACCTAAAAATTCCGTATCATAACAATGCCAAAATACGTTTTTCTTTTTACAAAAACGAGTCTAATGTACAGAGGGCAATCTAGACTGCATGATATTTAAACTAAATCGTAATGTCTTCCGTTTTCTGCATCAGTAGTAGCATAGACTTAATATATAGTAGACGGCCATAGTCTAAGAACTTTTTGAAGCTCCAAATATTTAGCGCCATCTAGTTCAGAGCCACCTAAACAGAGCCAATGTGCATGAGATAAAATCAGCGCCACCTAGTAACGACTAGTGTACTACTAGTAAGTGATTCGTTACAAGGTGGCGCTGATCATGTATATTGGCTCCGTTTAGGTGGCTCTGAACTAGATGGCGTTAAATATATGGAACCTCAAAAAGTTCTTAGACTATGGCCGTCTACTATATATTTAAGTCTATGGTAGTAGTAAGTATCATATAAAGTGCGGAAAAAAGCTTTTCCGCCATCCGGCCATAGATAACACTTTAGTTAATGATGTAAATCACGGAAAATTCGATTTAAGTTCTTGAAATTTCCCCGCACTCGTGATGGCCCATGTACTTTTCCAATTAACAGACCTTATTACATTGCAATAAAGTATGTAATTGGATATTTTAAAACAGGATATGATACTTTTCTCCGGTAGGCGTGCAAGAAAAAGCGCCTAGTTGAGCAATGTTGAAGTGAAAGCGGCTCGAATTCCACTAAAATTGAGCTACAAGCCAACTGGCCTTGGAACAATAGCAGGGCTTCATCTGAGCTTGGAAAACAAAATACTTCAGATTTGTCTGTTATGGGCCAATCGACTAGTTGTTTGAAAAAAATTGTTGTTCATATTTATTTAGGTACCTACCTAGATTGTATCATGTTATTCGTTTTTTATTGATATCATTTAAACTAGACAAGCTTTACAAACTCAGATCAAACCGTGCTAGAACTAAACAGCGTTAAGTAAAGCTAAAATACTAAAAAATCTGGTGTACAGAGTAAACCACACTTGGACGCGTAAGCTGTAACCATTCCTTCTATTTATTACTACTTATTACGAGAACTAACACGTTATAAAGCTAACTATGGTACGAGAATTTATTTTCGTCAGTTTCCCCGGATTCCAGTATCGTCATTACCACTTTATTGTCGACTTCAACCGAACCGCGAAACTAAAGTTAAACATATAATATTAAATGCGAAACATCGTCACTAACACTCATATTACTGACTGTCATACATAAATTTACATCTACGATAAATTACTTGAATGATAATCACAACAATATAATTGTGTATAATAAAAACAGTACAAGCTGTTTCGAGTAATTATCAAATATTATATAATTTTATAATTTCTATCATTATGTTCTGGTGGAACCCCACAATTACGGCACTTCTTTGTTTACCTCGTCAAACGCCAGATTTGACTATTTGTCTCAGTTTAAAAGATGGCCTAAAAACAAATGACACGTTTAGCAAGGCCAGCTTTTGACTAGTAATCATAAATCATAAATAATTAGCTATTTGATCACTTAGCTTTTCTAGGTCTAACAAGTCTAACATGGTTAAGACCGAATATAAAAGGCCAAAGTACGTTACTAATTGTTAGCTTTAACATGGAGCAATAGTAAAATCATAGGTTTGACTAAACATACCTAGGAGTGCCACAATTTTGGGGTTTGCCAACAATTACACTAACAAATATAATTACTGCACAAACCCGAACCATGCGTTTTATTCACTGTACCACGTCACTGTTCCGAAAGTTCCACATCTATGTTACATTACTGGGATAAGGGGCGGTAAAAATACCTTAAAGTGAAAGTAAAAAACTTTTCTAGAATTCAGACTTGTGTCAGTCTTGTCCCGATCTTAATTCGAGCTCATAGCACGGCAATTTCAAAAAGCTGTACAAGTTAGCGCCTTGCCGTATTAAACTATTTTTGTTCCCGTTTAACGACACATGAGCTGTGTAATACGACAAGGTACTAAAAAGTCAGTTTTTGCCAGCCGTACGAACGATGTAATTAACTTGTCTTAGAATTCGTTTTAAGTCTTAGAAATCGTAAAATATGCGTGGGCCGGTACCGGTGCCGGCGTATGATCTAAATACTTAGTATTTTATCAATTTCAAACAAACTAATCTAAAGTCAGATAACAATTTTGACACCGAACTGGTAACTTTTAAACAACCTTACAAAATATAACCTTAAAAAGTTTAGGCGCCGGCACCGAAACTACATACTATATCTACTTTGTTTTAGACAATTCCAATTTGGAAATGGTGAAAGAGTAAAATACTAACTTACGAAGTCGTGGGGGTCTTAGTCGGTGTACTAAGTTACTACTTACGATGGGGTCCGATTGGAATGCGTATGGCGCGTTTTGAGCTGATAGACAGACTCTACGAATGGTACTTATGATACCGCGACACATCCCAACTAACAATTTAGTCGTATAATCAAGTGACTATACGACTGGAAGTATTATAACAGTTGAATAACTGTCGTCATTTTGACCATACATCGTGTAATGGTGCATTATGTAACTAAGTAGTCGGTGTCACTTATTGTCATATAACAAGGTCATATAAACGTTTATTCAACTATTTTACACGACTGTCGTATAGTAGGTATTCCGACGACTTCTATAGAACTTACTTACACGACAGTTGGTCGCATAGAGGTTACGGTCGTAATAACGTCGTAGACGCGACAATATTGTCGTATGAACACCCATTATGCGACCTTTAAAGTACCAATAGTTGCTTAATTGTCGTAATAGTGACCCTTATAGAACAGGCAACCAACGGTTACTAAGGCGACCGCTATACGTATTTAAGTAGCATAATGGCTGTAGTATTAACCGCTATTCAATCAATAGTTGAATAGAAGGTGTTAAATAAACTTTTATACAACTCTTGCTGTTTTCCATTGACGCCATCTTATTTATATGTTTTTTTTTTAAATGGATCGAACTAAATGGAAAAACATTAAGAGTGGTAGCTTCCGAAGAAAAATAAATAATAAATTGCTTGCGCTTCAAATCCAAACAAATATGCATAATAATGCAGCAGAAAAAAGTCAAGCTGGAGGCAGTGATAAAAATCAGGGTTCCGTATCATTTTTAAAAAGTGTCTCTAATGAAACCAATCCTATACCCAGTGATTCCACAGTAATACAAACTGATGTCGGACATAATTGTGATTATAGTGATTATACTGATAACAGGCGTTTTATTGTTTTTCTAGTGAACCCTAAAAGTATCGTAATGGCGACCAGTTCCAATTCAACGTATAGATTATAGAACCTTAAGTTGAATAAGGGTCACATAAGGCAATTTCTTAATAATTTGTTAATCAAAATAGTTAAATACTTAAGAATTTTATAAGCGCATTAAAAATTAGTCATAAACTTAGGTATCAATTATCAGTAAATTTGACTGCGCAGTAGTTTACAGCTCAGAAATACACTCCTTCAGTTACAATAAACCACCAACTTAAAAAAAATGGCTACTACTTACCTCCTTTTATCATTTAACACAACACTAGCAGCTGTCAATATAATACTTATAACTTATTTTGTTCCTGTGACCGTGCACACGATGAATCAATTATCTATACGACTTTTAAGGGGCGATAACTCAACTTAAGGTTGTGTAAATGTCGTATTTCGGACTACTACTCTTCCTTAAGTCGAATACGCGTCATAGTAGTTACTGTTAACCGACAAGGTGTCGAATCGGCGACGCATATTCGATCACTATGCAACTAAATGGTTTTTTATACTACCATTACTCAACTCTTTTACGTCTTTAAGTTGAATAAGATTCGCCCAAATCGCGTGGTATAAACGTTTATTCAACCTTTACACGACAGCAAAATCAGGTCGTATACACCTTTATTCGACCTCAAATTGTTAGTTGGGATTGCACCTACGAAGAAAACTGTACCTCTGACTTTTTGTAATAACTTTAAGAGCAGCATTGTTTCTCGCGGGCGACTTATGTTGAGATATTTTGTGTTATAACTACTGCTAATATACATTTAGTTTTACAGCAATATTTGTCTAACAGTTAATGTACTTAATACTTGTATGCAATCAAATGATAAATTTATTAGATAGACACAGTTGATTAATTACATCTTAGAGTCACAGAATCCGTCTATCGCCCGAACAAAAGCTTTCCAAACGAATGTTCGTTTGTCGTCAACAAATTCGAAGCGATCGCTTCCGTCATAGTTTCTATTTCAAATCTTTAGAGATTATCATCAAAGGTCAACGTGCTTTCCTACATCATGTTCAACATAGTCGTCAAACTTCTATATCTGTTCTATAGTCTGTTATATATAAACAAAAAAATACATCAGTAATTCGGCAAATGATATTGTTCTACAAGTATACCATATTTTATACATTATTATAAAATTCATGTGGCACTTACACCAGATTTTATCACCTTAAAAAGTACGACTTTCGAAACCTTATTTGCTTATAAGATAAGGTCTACGGTCGAACACTTTTTCTAAGCTTGGGTTACTAGTCATTTTTTGGTTTGAATTTTCATCTACTCACAGCAAGTGAATTCATGTTAGATTAATATTCAAATATCCCTGTTGACAACTATGCCGAACAAGTGTGGGTTTCAGTTGACTAAAAACATTTTACCTAACGTTTCACTTGACCTATCGTTTATTCCTAAAACACCCAACACAACTTGTGATAAATACGAGAGAGATGACAAAGTCAGGCAGGTGATACATTTATCACGTGATAAACTTAAACATAAACCCCAATATAGCTCGATAAGATCAATTGTAACATTAGCTAAAACCATTTTACATGTTATACGCGATGTATATAGCATCAATTTGGTCCGACAGGAAGCCATCTCTCAAGTGCATGCGTTGTTTCTCGCCCCGCGAGTTGATGGGGACGACTCCAGGGTCGACCACGACCACGACCCCGACGATGAGGTGGTGCTCCTCCAGCACGGTGTTGGTGACGAGGGGGACGAGGTTGAGGGCCTCGCTGTCGCTGCCGTCCAGCTCTACCACCACGACGAGGAGGTTCGTCCAGGTGAATACGGCGCTGAAAGACAATATATTTTTGTCATTTGTGTTTTATCAATGAAGCTTGTATACTACTATTTGTAATATCAAGAAGTAATAGACGGTTTTATAACAGAGTTCCCGGCCACCTTCGTCAAAAGACCAATGAATGGTCTGCATTTCACTGTTCCGTATTCTAAATTTAAGCTTAACATCGAGAATTGGTTTAAATGTTTCTTACAAAATATCAGGACTAGGGAATGCAACCCGGGTTTTTTTTAGTATGAAAATACCCGGGTATTACCCGGAAACCCGGGTTTCTTCATACTAAAAAAACATTGCAATCCCTAATCAGGACCGACTATGACGCATAGTTACAATTAAGTGTCATTTTCATGGAATACATGTAATTAAATATAGCTAGTTAGTGCTGCTCGAAAAAAAAAATACTAAAACCTAATTGGACTTATAGTGATTGCAGACCGATTAATGCGGAATCGTCTGTATGCGCGCTGGGATGTGTAGCGAGGACAAAGGTAAGACAAATTGATTACATTTATAAAGCATGTAATTGGATAAGCATTCGTAACTTACCATTCAGCAACCTTCTTGTGGCACCGCATCACCGAGTTCTCGATGTCAATGGGATGGTACCGCATCCCGCGCAGCATGATGGTCTCGTCCAGCGCGCCCACCACGAACACGGCGTCATGCGTGTCGTGCGCGTCCTGCTGGCTCGCGCCGCTCACGCTCCCGCAGGCTGACGCCAGCGACTCAGTGTCACTGTCCCTGATCATCAGCGAACTGTCGTCCCCTGCGCTAGCTGTCGTACTAATCTCCGTCCTCCTCAAAAACCCTAAATACCCCGTCCTCGCGTAAACCTCGCCTGTATTCCCGGTGACGAGCTGCGCGCAAAAGTGGTCCGCGTAGTCGCTCTCATCCCCGTATATCGTGAAGTATCCGCTCGCGCTGTGCGGCGATTGAACCCAAATTTCGCCTAAATGCGAATCCCCGCATTGTCCTTTCGTTTCGGGGTTCGCTGTGATTACTTTCACTCCGGGCAGGAGTTTTCCGGATTCCATTAAGCATAATGAATGAGGGCTGCCGCGTTCGACTAAGGATACTCTATCGTTGCGCAGAGCGCGCAAGTCTACGTATACAGTAGAAGGCTCAGGGCTTGAAGCGCCTTGCAAACAAATTGCGATGTTGACTCGGCAGCCGAATGATGTCGAAACTGCACGAGGGCTTAGCCCTAACGCAGAGAACAGCTTCGAGAACGAATTCGTCAAGTTTATCCTCGGCCTCTCTTCAGCCACTACGACACAGGTTCGCACGCACGCCAGATTAATTCCCTTCGACTTGAGCTGATTCACTGAGCTTCCTAACCCTTTAGTACACAATTCCATCACTCCGTATGAGCAGAAAGTATCCCTTACTTTATATTGCGATACGGCGCTCAGCCAAAGTCCAGGGTTGATTTCAACTTCAGAAGGTGGGATCAAAATCGAGTGATGTCCTGAATAGATGCTGCTGAGGCACCAGAGAGCGAATCCAAGACCGCAATATGGGTCTAGGCATAGCGCTATATGCCTGGAGGGGTATAGTTCGCAAGCGATTTTCATTGATCGGCAGAGAGAGGTGACTGCGGCGTGCGACATTTTGATGCCCGCGAGCATTCCCGTTGTAGACACGCTGAAGTCTAGATACGCTAGCATTTCTGCTGTAGGCGCGCGATAGAGAATAGGCAGTTTCTTTTTAGGCATGTCGTCAGTGTCGAGTGTGATCGGCCAAGCTTTGCTGTCGAGGACGTTGCTGGCTTCTTTAGAGCGGAGCAGTTTTATCACAGACTGGTTTGAGAGGACTAGAGTCGCTTTGCTGACGTCGACGATCATCCTGACCGTGGGGAGCGTCGTGTGGAGGTTCTGCGGGTGCGGGGGCCTGATGGTGACGGGGACGGCACCTACGTAGAGACAGCCGTAGAACGCGCAAATGAGATCAATCCCGGGCGGGAAAATGAGCGCTACGTGGTCTCCAGTATTGACCCTTCCTTTCTCTAAGAGGAGGTTGCCGATTCTCTCGGCCTTCTTGTGTAGTTCGGCGCAGGTGAGGACTTTGGACACGGCGCCTTTTGAGTTGAGGAGCGTGAAGATGACGTGGTCGGAGGTGCTCTGCGCGCGCCATCTCAGGATTTGAGATATGAATTGGTACTGAAAGAAAATACGTAGTGTTAATTAAATAATTCTTCATTGTAATATTAAATTATTTAGGCAAAGTTAAGCATCGTAGACAATGTTGCAGGAGTTTACGGTACGGAGTACTACTATAATGGGCCATATAGCTCGATTACTTCCGGGCATCCAAATTTCAGATGCTTGAACACTTGCCACAGCTCATGGAGAAAAATAATTAAACTCCGGGTTACAAATACTGTTTGAATGTTGATGCATCGTCACTGATGTATGTTAGACTTTACATTTGGCCAGGGACTGTCTCGTTTCAATCACAGAGAGCAGATTTCAAACACATACTTTCTTACACCAGTACCCTCATCACCAATTACTTCCAGGCACAGTCAGCTGCTGAAGCAGCTAAGTGGGTATTTAAGGTGTTACAAATGAAGTTAACACGCTCTTATGATTTTGACAATAAAGTCGTGTCCAGGGCTTGTAACCGGTTAAAGCAAAAAACCCCGAAATGCCCAATATATTTAATTATTTTATGGTTTTTATGTAAAACCCAAAATTGTATTTATGTTTTCACTTCATAGTATAGGATTTTTCGATTGAATATAAAATAGTAACGAAAAGAACGAATAAAAACCGTTTTTTACTATGGAGCAAAATTCCGGTTACGAGCCCTGGTCGTGTCAAGCTAATTTTGAACACCTCACCCGCTTCGCTACTTCTACTGCTGACTGTACTGTTACTGCAGTTTTTGGTTAGCCAGACTATATGTCAGTAGTTTTATCAGGAGTGTACAATTACCTTCCTAGCGGCATCCGAGTCGTCGGTGTAGCCCATGTCGCGGCCCTGCGCCGACGCCAGGCGGTTGCCCTGCACCAGGTTGCCCACAATCACCGACGCCGGCCCCACGTCTAAACATATAGGTACACTTCAGTTAACATTGACACAAACGGTTTAATATTTCTTCTGAAATAGTGAATGAGGTAGACAGAGATACGCGAAACATGCTTGACAAATACGCTTGAAGGACTACCTACTTATTGAACGAGAGAGCGTAAAGCGAAGTTAATACAGAGAACTTCGGACACAACAGAACTGTGTCAGCTGGCTACTGAGACATTCATTGATGAATTTTGATGGCTTTTTGACTTTGAATGTTTGTTCCGCGATAACTTTACGTGTTTTTCTGATCTTCTTGAAATTTGTTGGGGTTGCTACAGCAAAGGTATTTATAATTAGCGAATTCTTATATGAACCATGGGGTTCTGGAATCAGAAGACCTAACTACAAGGCCTGAGTGGAGAGCGGAGTGTCCAGCGGAGCGTGCAGCGTGGCGGGCGAGCGTGAATACACTTTGTGCAGCGTCGAATCAGGACACCAGTATGAGTTTCATTTGTTTAACATGCACGCCGCACGTCCAACTCGAGCGAGAACGAGGGCCTTACACTAAGAGTTTAATAAGAGGTCTTTATACATCAAGTCGTTTGCAAAAATAACGTGTTCTTAGTTCAAAGCGAACTACTACTAAGTTACTAATAGAGAAAGCGTTACGCTTATAGTTTACAGTAGTAGGTGTTGCGTTTCAAAAAACGAAAACGAACAGTATGAGGAGCTCACCTGAATGTATCTCCCGTGGTTTAGGCAGGTTAGTGACACAAGTGTGCGGGCACATGAGCACGTTAGCCGGGTGCAGCGTGCCCTCAAGGAACCGTCTCTTGCACTCGCTCAGGTGGATCCCGCCCAGAGGAGTCTTCGGCAGGTAGTTGGGCTGCACCAGGGCGAGGCAGTAGATGCCCACTTGGTGGATGGAGTCCACCGCTTGGAGCACGCGGGACATCCATTGGAAAGACTGGAAGGAAATTTGTTAAGCCAACAATTAATGACAAACTCCGCATCTACCACTGTAACTATTATGTCATCCTAGTAAAATTGGTGGGGAATAAAGATTACAACTAACCTCTTCCTCGCCACAATCCGGCCTCTGCTCTGCCACTATGCAGATCCTCTCATCACGCAGCACCCTCACAGAGAACACATCATACGGCCGCGGTATATGAACTTCAGGGGCTCCACATATACCACCGTAGCTATTATGACGTCCTAGTAAAATGGGTAGGGAACAAAGGTGTTACAACTAACCTCTTCCTCGCCACAATCCGGCCGCTGCTCGGCCACCATGCAGATCCTCTCATCCCGCAACACCCTCACAGAGAACACAGCGATCCGGCCGCGGTATATGAACTTCATGGGCTCTTATGTCGCCCTGGTTAAATTGGTGGGGAATAAAAGGGATAACTAACCTCTTCCTCGCCACAATCCGGCCGCTGCTCTGCCACTATGCAGATCCTCTCATCCCGCAGCACCCTCACAGAGAACACAGCGATCCGGCCGCGGTATATGAACTTCATGGGCTCTACAGCGAGCACTGTGGCGATGATGTCGTCCATGTTGTGCTTGCGGCCCGTCACGGTCATCAGGCCGTCGCGAGAGCCGCAGACGAACACGAGACCTGGTAATAATAATTAAATTATTAGTTAATTCAGTACAAAAAGGACTTAATACGGTTAAATAATCCTTCATGGGTATAAATTTATAATTCTTATAACTATAAATGAATTGAATCGGAATAATTAGCAGATAATGTAATGTGACGCGGGCAAGTATCTTTCCGTCTATTTTCTGTCCATCAGCATTTACTTGAGCCATTATTTCAGTGTTTGGTTTAAATGACTTTCGTGGAGATTTTTCGCAGATCCTATAAACAGTATATAGATATTTAACACAGTATTTACCTTCCACCAGACCTCTCAAGCATCCCAGCAGACCGCTCCTAACATAGCTCTCCTCTCCTATGGTCTCGCCATCGGCGTCTAGCGGCCTCACTCGGAACGCGGTGTTCGTGAGGCCAGGTAGCCCCCAGTGCCCGGACGCGGTAACGCCAGAGAGTACGCATCTAATACACAATATATAACCCATGTGACTTACCACCAGGCCCCAAGAATCCCAGCAGACCGCTCCTAACATAGCTCTCCTCTCCTATGGTCTCGCCATCGGCGTCTAGCGGCCTCACTCGGAACACGGTGTTCGTGAGGCCAGGTAGCCCCCAGTGCCCGGACGCGGTAACGCCAGAGAGTACGCATCTAATACACAATATATAACCCATGTGACTTACCACCAGGCCCCAAGAATCCCAGCAGACCGCTCCTAACATAGCTCTCCTCTCCTATGGTCTCGCCATCGGCGTCTAGCGGCCTCACTCGGAACACGGTGTTCGTGAGGCCAGGTAGCCCCCAGTACCCGGACCCGGTAGCGCCGGACAGGACGCAGATCTCACCGACTTCATCTGTCTTGCAGAGGTAGGCGGGGCCTTCCATTTTGACTACGACGATTACGCCTGCGGATTTAATTGGAAATAAATACATTTTGACTAGTTTTTTACGCTGCCAATCTATCCTATTTTTTACACAGACTGTCTATGGGATAGTATAGTCGCCATCAAATATATCGGAGCGGCCAGGGTACTCAAAAATATCTGAACATGCACTTTATGGCCTCGAAAATAGAGGCATTGTTCAGATATTTGTAACCACCTTGGCCGCTCCGATATATCCGATGGTGACTGTACAGAGTGTCTAGACCTAAACGTCAATGCCAGAAATGATCCACAACGGCGGTTAAAACAAACGGTGTGGCTTTTTATCCTCGTTTGTACGTTGGCCTATGCTCGCGTGCTGTTTAACCGGAGTCACAGCGCGCCTATCCAAATGTCCACAATACTCACACGACGGCATGACCTGCCCGCAGTCCTGCAACGTGAGCGAGGTGAGCGAGTTCTCCGCGTCGACGCGCACCACGCCGTACGAGAGCCCCGACATGGACAGGACCCCGCGGCCGGCCGACGAGCCTCCGCGGCCCGCGCGTCGCACGCACACCACCAGCGACTCGCTGCTGCACGCGCACGGGCAAATGGCGTCGCCGCGGACTCCTGGAATGGAATTAGTGTTATTTTCCGTCATTTCAACCGGCTTCGAGAGGAGTTCTTAATTCGTTCTTTGTTTTTGCTTATGTTTAACCAGTTGGAGTGGACTGATTTGGAAAATATTTTTTTTGTTTGAATAGGTATACTTGACTGTTGGTCCCATTATCATCAGGTTAAGATTGTTCATGGGATCCTGGAGAAACCGACGGAAACTCTTCAACTATTATAGACACTCCTATAGTAATTTGAGTTACAGCAACTCGGGAAGGTGGAGCCTAAGTGAAGTAAGTTCTTATTTATTTCATTAGTATTATTATATTCAACAAGATTCAATCTATATCGAGCGACTAATTCAATCTAGAGCGAGTGGCTAGCAGGCCCCAGTAGAGGTCGCGCGACTTTAGTATCGCTACTGAAGCCTTGTAAAACATAGTGCCGGTAGAGGTTTCTTGGTCGCTAGCAGCTCAATATTAAGCTGGTACATACCCTTGCTTTGGAACACGGACAGGAACTGGTCGCACGAAGACAGCGACCAGGGGTTGGCGCCGTCCGCGACCAGCAGCATGCGGAGAGAGCTCAGCGAGATCTCCTTGTGGTCGCGTATGGCTAGCAGGCCCCAGTGGAGGTCGCGCGATTTTACTATCGCTACTGACGCCTTGTAAAACATAGTGCCGGTAGAGGTTTCTTGGTCGCTAGCAGCTCAATATTGAAATGGTACATAGCACATACCCTTGCTTTGGAACACGGACAGGAACTGGTCGCATGAAGACAGCGACCAAGGGTTGGCGCCGTCCGCGACCAGCAGCATGCGGAGAGAGCTCAGCGAGATCTCCTTGTGGTCACGTGTGGCTAGCAGGCCCCAGTGGAGGTCGCGCGACTTTACTATCGCTACTGATGCCCTGAAAGACGTATGAAGAAAATTTTGAGTAAAAAATCATGTTTGGCTGTTAAATGCATCATAAATATTATCGTATTGGCACAACGTGAATGTACTGTAACCTACAAATCTTAATTAATTAATTATGTCAGCCATTACTCAATGACAGCAATACAAGAAATTATAATACAAGTCGCTCAGCAAGTTCGCATGCGCATTACTCGTAATTTCATATCAGAATTATTTTTAGCCCTTATGAATATCATAGGTCCCTATGTAATGTTAACTTAACTAAGATAACGCTAGTGGTCATGGGTGGTAATGGTAAATGGTCAATTAACAGTGTTGGTGATGGTACAGTCACCATCAAATATATCGGAGCGGCCGCGGTACTCAAAAATATCTGAACAACTCCTCTAACGTCAAGGCGATAAAGTGCATGTTCAGATATTTGTGACCACCTTGGCAGCTCCGATATATCTGATGGCGACTGTACAAGCGCTATGCTTGCCATAACAGTTAAAACAATTAAAACTGACATGTTAAGAGTTTGTAAGCGGTTAAAGAGATTTATAAAAGTTGTGAATCATTCGCGTCGCGAATTTTTCACGCAGCATACTCGTACTTAATTAACGTACGACTATATCTGCTATTGTAGCCTAGTCTTCTAGAACAAAAACAATGTTCGTAACTGTAATTTCAATACATTTCGAGTCGATATCGTAGCTTCAGCAAATTGTGTTGTGTGCATAAAACGGCAAGTACCAAAATTTACTTCGAAGCGGCAAGAACAACAAGTAGTTATAAACTCTGCAGAAACAATGAACCATGACGCATTTCGCAGGATGAATAAAAGTGAATCATACCAAGAAACTTCGCCTTTGCAATATTACAATAAAATTACGACTAAACCCATGTTGTGTTCAAAAGACCTAACATCATAAACATTATTATAGTGAGGAAATATCTATTATTCGCATAGGCAAGTTAATACCCTCAAAAATATTGAATCCACCTCACCTTGTATACGGAGTTACTTATTTTCATTGTTCATGCTTGGAATGATTTTATGACTAACGGCGGGCGCTACTGGACGGTCGACACAGTCTAAGCTATAGAAGTCATGTACTTTAATGGTCGGCATAACAAAATGGTACCTATTCAGTATAATGTCAAACTAGTCGCTTTTGCATAAAATAACAAACCCCGCCCTTTGATACAGAACCTTACCTCTGTATTTAGTAATCGTAGGCATCCAAAGGCAGAGCTGAGCTCATACATTCGCGCATACATCCGGAATGAATATGACGTGCATGCCATTGAGCACGCTGGCGAGCACGGCGTGCCACAGCCCGGTCTCCCTCTGACAGTCCAGCACACCATGAGTTCCTCTTATATAATGCAAGCTACTGACAGCCTAATGAAGTCTAATCTCACCTGTATTTAGTGATCATGTGCATCTACGAAGCAGGGCTAACTTTTATCAGCGCGTAATAAGGGATGAATATGACGTGCATGCTATTGAGCACGCTGGCGAGCACGGCGTGCCACAGCCCGGTCTCCCTCTTACCGTCCAGCACACTATGTGTTCCCCTTATATAGTGCAAGCTACTGACAGCCTAAAGTAGTCTAATCTCACCTGTATTTAGTGATCATGTGCATCCACGAAGCAGGGCTGACTTTCATCAGCGCGTACGGGATGAATATGACGTGCATGCCATTGAGCACGCTGGCGAGCACGGCGTGCCACAGCCCGGTCTCGCGCTTGAAGTCTAGCACGCACACCATGTGCTCGCCCTCGGTGTAGTTGCACGCTACGGAGAGCATGCGGCAGTGAGCTAGCATTGATTGGCTGAAATGAGAGGAAGGTTGGTTAGGATAAGGTTCAAAATTGAGCAGCAGCTGTTTAAAATGCGTTATTTTTATTCGCGCGATTTTTATTGCGGGGTTTTAGCTAACAAGACCCATATGTACGAGTAAATTGATATTTACCAATGTGTCGTTAATAACAGAGGACGATAATTATGGTATCTCCTGCGTATAGTGTTTTAATTTACCACAAAGTTGAGAGACAAACAAACTACAAATAATACAATCCACATTTTTGCTGCTGATAGCATTAAACTAAAGCTAAATATTTGGTATCAACTTACTTGCATAAACAAATTATACTATTTTGAGCTTCTTAACTAATTATGATTTGTACTAATGTAGGTGCCCCATTTATATAGTTATTAAGATGACTTCAGTTATTTTAGTTTAATTTTTATCATTAAGAGTTACATTTAGGCTTAACGATATTTCATATAATATATTTTAGAGTTTTTTACCACCTTAAAGTAATGCATAGAATGTACGTATTGCTATGAAAGTCAATTGCAAGCATAATTGAGCGAACACTGATTGCCAAGTGCTCGAGAAGTAGCTAAAAGTTCTATTATATATTTAACACCAACAGCAAAAAACATTATGGCTATTACGAGATTCAAAAGGTTTATTCACACAGGAAGTACTAAGCGAGATTTACTAATAGGACTAATTGGATACAAAATAAAGACTAATATGCAGATGAGAACTACAAAGGTAACCAAAGCTTTTTCCCAATCAATATCCACTTGTTGATATGAAATAGCGACACCTGTTTATATAACCACGTATCGTACTCTCCGGTCGGACACTGCATTTGGTTGTAACGCATCAGATGCGATTCTGCAACTTGCATCTTGTTATTGCACTCCCGATCTACAATAGATGGCGTTAGTAGCCGCAATGCTGAAAGTTTTCACTGCATGTAAACTTTCATCCAGTTTTGTTTACGAGCTTGCTCTGCGCTTTTCTTCCATAAAGACTTATACGATAAACCAGTTGCTGAAATTTATATCCTTCTGCACTTTATTTAGAGTTTATTTTTGTTGCAACTTTCTCTTGAATGCAATTCGGTTGTATTGTGATGTGATGAAGTTTAAAACCACATTTAAAGTTTTCGGATACAGTGCGCGAACTTTGAATAAATTATTGTGATGCACGAGATGATAGTCACTTAACGAGATAAATTAAACTTTGTTGATAACTAAATGAGTTATCGTTGAAATGTAAACTCTAATTGGGTTGCTGTTTGTTGCTACCAAAAACTTTCATCGAATTGAGTGTGAATTCGTAGTGTAACTGCTACTTTGCTTTATAAATTGTTACTTTTGTCAGACGAACTTGCTTGGACACTATTTTTGGTTTTAAATATTAAAACAATGTAGATATATGATGTCATATGCTGCGTAATCGAGATACATTAAATTATCATCATAAGGCTATTATTTGATCACCATTGGATTTAGGTATCTCCTTTTCTCCCGCTAGTAGAATTTAATGGCAATCATCGTTTTAATCTGAGACCGTGTAGCCATGACCGTCTTATGGGTTCTCTGAGTTACCATCATATACAGTTTTAACAACAGAAAGTAATACTTCCCGTACAGTCGCTGCGCGGGAGGGATCCAGACGCGCGGGGGGCGGGGAAGCTCTATCATGGACACCCAAGGCAAGGCGATTAGTTCACTCTTACCGTGTAACGATGACCCCCATGGCCGAGCCATCGACGGCTGATGTGTGCTCAATGTGCGCCGGGCTGTCGTCGGCGGGGCGCGGGGGAGGGATCCAGTCGCGCGGGGGGCGAGGAAGCTTCTCGGTGGACACCCATTGGAGGGATGGCCAGCCGCGAAATGAAACCACGTCGCCCGAAGATGTCTTTGGTAGACCTGGAGAAAAGATGCAGTTTTAATACTGACATACTTCCTACGAAAGTGTTAGAGGCGCAAATTTGACAGCTATAAGATCTAGTAAGTATATTTTATTCTTGTTTAGGTAGTAGTAGCAATACACTTTGTTTATAAAAACACAACGTGAGTGGAGAGATGTATAACACAACATAACGTACAAAGGCGAACAAACCCCTTATCGAACGAGCGGAGCGTAAGCGAAGATCGTTCTTACAAACAACAACTGTCACCTGGCTACTGGGACGTCTCGGTATTTGGATGGCTTTTTGATTTAGATAGTTTGTCCGACGATAACTTTAGTAACGATTTTCCGATCTTTATGAAATTTGTTGGGTTTGTAGCAGAGAACAACAAAATTTGCGAGTTCGTATATGAGCTGGATTGAGACGGGGGTTCTGAAATTAAAAGGCCTAAAAAGGTTTTGTAAAGGGGTCCTGTTACATTGGTCATCTTATTTGCTACTTTTACGAGCAAGTATGGTTGAGTTTGGTATCAAACGAAAGGTATTGATTAACACTCTCGTCAAATCCTTATTAACTGCTTACTCATAATAATTAGCAACATTAAATTGATTTCAAAAATATTTTCAATTATATTTTGATTTTGGTGTTAATATTTTGACAACTGACTTTTTTTAAATTTATTAGAGCTTTTGCTGCTAGGGCCATCAGCATACTGACATTAACACAGTAGTTAGAGAGAGTTACCATAGACGCATAATGATGGTGACCGAAACCTATATAAGGTGGCCACAGATGAGAACGACATGTCAAAGCAAAAGAGTGAGAGGCATGTGAGAGGTGGATTTAAATTTAGATGAGACAAAAACTGTCAAATCTGAAGCGATTTCGTCGCGGTAAAATTTTGCGCATCAACCGCACAATTTAATATGGACGTTTAGTTTCACCGTGATGGTTAGTTGAGAAAAAAATACCCGATACCTATTTTTGGTATTTTTAGTAATTCTACTATTGCACATTTATGGCGAAACACAAGATTCGCGAGTTCACAGTTAGGGGCGAACTACTAGTTTTATCCAGTTGTTGCAGCAGTCCCTTAGGGCCTCGCCCTGGCCCGAGCCCCCAATCCAAATGACTAGGATTTTACTCTAATAGAAACAAGTAGAATGTACCCTTTAAACATCAAAAAATAGCAGCATAAGAGCGTAAGAGAGTCAATAACTAAATGGCAAAAATGCAGGTATCCTCAGGAAGGTAACGTCAGGAAAATTAAAAGTGTACGCGATTAAAAGCGGTATTACACATTGCAACCTGCAGGGCCCAATCTGTTGTGTACCCTGCCTCTCCCTACCCTCCTTCAGCTCCCTAAAGGCCCTACCTTTAATTACACCTACCAACCTGACAGATTGGGCCCTGCAGGTTGCAATGTGTAATACCGCTTTTAGTTGTGATTAAGTCCCGTGTTTGACAAAATAATGCAGGTATCCTACCTAAGAAAGGGCCTATTTGATTGCGTATGTTAACTTTTTCTACCGACTTCAAGATTGGCAAGATTTGGAAGAAGAAGGTTCTCAATTCGTCGGGATCTTTGTTTCTTTCTTGTTTTTTTTTTCTATGATTATTCGGAGACGGCTGACCCGATTTGAAAAATTATTTTTATGCCACACTTGGCCATAAAGTGGCTTTTTCCGCACGCTGCGCGTACGGAAAAAGACGCTTTCTGGCCAAGTGTAGACATAAAATGATGTACACAACACGGGAGGTAATAAAGAAAGCCCTCGATCGCATATTTACGTCCCTCTCTTGCAGCTCGGGCCGCAAACTTCTGCGATCTCGGCCTTTCTTTGTTTTACCACCCTAGTTGTGTAATGTACTATTGTGTTTGTAAGAGTTTTTTCACAGTCATCAGGTCAGGATATGATGACGGGATCCTGGAGAAATCGAGGGAACTCTTTAAATATTATAGGACCACCTATAGTGCTTCAGTATTTTTACAGTACATAGGTCCGCATTCGGTTATTTTTTGTTTAAAATTATTGCAGTGACTAGTCACTGCAATAATTTAACTCTAGAGTTAGACGCATCAATCCTAACTGGCCCGACCGACTGCTTTTCGATTCCAATCCTCCATCACGTTCGCATCGCACTTTATTCTGCACGTAAAATGTAGAAAACCGCAATTTTAATTGAAGTGTTGCAAACATGTTTTGTTTTTCGACTTTTGCAACCCGGGACTTCGTTTCGTTTTACGTGAAAATGCGATTATGCAATTAGGACTTCGCTTCGTCGAGAGTATTATACAACACCCGTTAACCTACTGCATTCGTTTGTCAGTTTATTAAAATGAATTTACATTAAGTACTTACTGTTGTATATCAGCTAGAGTTAGAGACGGAAGCGGGTTGACTTTCGTGTTTTTGAGTTGCGATTTACGGAAAAACCTGTATCTGTTTTGAATGCAATTTTTGTTCATAATACATTAAAACATCCGTTTTTATCTTTACCGGTCAATTCTTCCTTTAACCTGTGTGTTATCGTTCGCCTTTTTGTAATAGATTCTCACTATAAATTTACTTGTAATCTATTTTGTAACAACCAATAAAAATCTCACAAATCCACAATTTTACACGTCGATGTTAACGTCCCATATTCCGCAACTATATTTATAACGCATTCAACCCAGTTCGGGTAATGATCCATTAGAGTATCCAAATAACGGAAGTTCCATTTTATATATTACTTCCGCGTCTATCTTGCTAGCTTACTTTCATTTGGCGATGATTTGTTATAGGTTATAGGTATCGTATCGGTATACTGTTGTTTTATTTGTACGGGCAGGTTCCACTAACCAATACGTCTATTAATAACTCATGAGAATAAAACTCACATATGGATCGTAAATGTTGCAAACTGTCTTTTGTTTGTTACAATTAGCTCATAGCTTGCGGCTAGCTGAACGCGTTATCGCCTTTCGGATCCAGAGTTAGGTAATTTATAGATTAATGGATTGGTTTTTCTTTCTTTCACAGGCACTAAGGCAGGCTCAAAAATCAAAATCTGACCATAGGCAGCCTATTATTCTCCCAAAAGTTAATGATACTGAAGTCTAATTTCTGGTTGCATCTTATGTCACTTACAATAAATCGCGACAAAATTTTGGGCTACATAAAAACTGTAGACCAAGGTATCAGAAATGTTCTTGTTTCGGGTATGTGGGCTTGATGGAGACACTGACCTTTCAGACACGCGTCGGAGGTGAGCGCGTACTGTATCCCGCAAGAGCCCAGCAGGAAGCCGACCTGCTGCAGCCCCGCGTCCCTCCTCGTCAGGGGCACCTCTATCGGCACCGGCACCACGCCGGCTTGCAGGCACCCGTAGAACGCGCACATGAAGTTGATTGGGTCGTTGTTGGGGTACACCAGGGCAACGCGGTCCCCAGGCTTTATAGACGTGTCGCCGGTTAGGGGCCCTCCGCTGCTCGCCTTGGATGTGAAGGATTTGTTGAGCAGCGCGAAGGCGATTTTTAACGACCGGCTTAGAAGTTTGCCTGTAAGGAGGAGGTTTGTTAATAACTTCATTAAAACCTTTCGGTTTGATGCAAAACTTTCGTTTTGCCGCAGGATAAAGGAGAAAACTTTAATCAACTTTAGGTACCTGCCATCAAACAAGTCAAACTTACTAAGTTCTGGGGTTCCGGGAAATAGCTTCACTTAAAACAATTAAACTTATGAAAATGTTTATCTTGAATTTTTATTCTTGCTTGAGTGAATGCTGTAGCATGTTGCGAGCATTTATAATTTTTGTATTAGGTAGGATATTTCTATGCTATTTTTCGCCCGCAAAATGTGTTCCTCTTACTAAAACTCACCATACGTAAGCGAATTGCTCAATTTGCCATTGGGGTCCAAAACCGTCGCCACATTCGCTTTGAACGACGCCGTGCCGTATCGCTGCAGCGCGGCCTCCAGGTTCCTGGGCAGCCCGGCGGGCACGACCAGCTGCTCGCCCACCGCTGGGGTCATGGTCCCACCCTCGGGTTTGGGCGCGTTGGGGTCTTTAGGGTTGGCTGCTATCTCGAGCTCGATGTCGTCGTCTTCGTAAAACTCGGGCAGCGGCCGGCGTTTCGGTCGCTTTAGTGTGTTGAGCAGCTGTTGAATCTTTGCTGATACCTGGTGCAGAGATTTATGGTTATTTTCCAGATAGAAACAAATAGTTTTTTCTTGGAAGATATTAAATGATCAATTGATCACGATCTCGACTACACTCGATGGGTTGATAAATGATAATTTTAAAAGGAAGAACCTAGCTACGCCCTGCCTGTTCATCGTTGACGTCTACCGATGTGTCTAGTTGTCTACCCACACCGACCGGTGCCAAACCTGGTGACGACCCTGCCGTCTGTTGTCTTACCTTCCACCATCCAGTGCCAGTGCCGGTATCATCTGACTGGTAACATCTCACCGCCGGCACGCCGCATGCCAATCAATGTGTCCGTCGGTATCAGTCCTGGCGACGAGCGTACTCATGTGTGTCACATCTGACTTACTTTCCACCGTCCAGTGCTAGTGCCGGTATCGTCTGATTGGTAGCTCGACTAACTGGTAGCACCCCACACGGTCCGCGACGAGAAAGCCTGCCGAGGTTTGTCACATTTGTCTGACCTTCGACCATCCAGTGACAGTGCCGGTACCGTCTAACTGGTAGCCCCCCACATGGTCCGCGACGAGTGAGCCTGCCGAAGTTTGTCACATCTTACCTTCCACCGTCCAGTGCCAGTGCCGGTATCATCTGATTGGTAGCACCCGACACGGTCGGCGACGAGTGCGCCGCCGCGCCGCGCGCCTGCCGATGTGTGTGTCACGTCTGGTTGGATGTCTGTGCAAATTACACTGGTGTTATTCAAAGCAAATTATGTTCAAGTTAATATAAATTGGTATAGTCGGCCAAGAAAGTGGTCTACCAGTTTTGACAAGTTTCTGCGAGATCTAACTATCGCTAAGGTTGAGGGTTTTCTGTAGGGTGGTAGACCACATTTTTGGCCGACTGGAACGCATACTCGTAGTATTAAAGGGGTCCTGAACCAAACTCTATAGCAGAAGGTCAAATGTGTAGGCAAGCGAGAGTTAAGACGTGCTCAGATTTCTGACCAGCCGCTGGGAATCTATTTGTATGGACATGGACACCTAGCTGTTTAGTCTTAGTCCAGATGAATCAGGCAACCTCTTAAAGGAACTTTAAAGCTGTGGGTAACAGAATCATGTGAGACCTTTGGGACAGCTAGACTCATGTTGATCACTATTTGTGGAAGTAAAGATATGACAATAAACTCACAAGCAGGCAGATGTGTCATTTCCGACAGATCGATCTCCGTCCTCTCTCTCGCGTGTTTTTTCTCCCTCTCCCTCTCCCTCTCCCGTTCTCGCTCCCTGTCTCTCTCACGCGGGAGCTGTGGCAGGGGGTGCGGGTGCGAGCGGGGGTGCGGAGCGGCGGGCCGCCGCGCGGGGGGTGACCCTAGCTCTGGGGGAGGGGGGAGATCTGTGTCGCCTGCGCACGAGTCCTCGTCTGAACTCGATGCTGTGAGAAAAAAATACATTGTAATCTAAATTGATATTGGCACTGACAAATTAGACAAACGGTTGTTGCGCGAGTGTTTTACATGATATGGCTGGAAGTAGAATTCACGAATCCGGTTACCGAATCAGCACACCTGAACTCTGAAGGCATAAGTCTCATACTAAATACCCTCAATACCAGACATATGACTAAACGTACTATTTTAAAACCTAACGTAATGTTACAATGCCAACAAGAGAATTAACCGGCCGTGTGCGAAACTCATCCGATTGGGTAACCAATCCAGGCAATCAGATAAGGTACCTGACGTCAGCTTCTAGCCAAGCCTAATTCCACTAGGGCTATTGCCGCCTGTGATGCTAGGAATAAAGCAATATGGCAAAGGTATTGCGTCGGTATCAACCATGACTGTAGATACTTTCTATTTCGGCAGCCATTGAACTAATCATCGAAACATTTCTTGAGCGGCGAGAATGGGTTCGGCGCTACATTCATGGCTAACTAATGCAAACATGGGTGTAACTTTATTAAGCGCTGGTCAACGCTGGTCGCGGTGCTGAACGTACCGCCAAACGCTCGCCAAGTTCCAGCTGCATCACCAGACCAGAGGAAGTTCGAAAATCGACGAAACGATGGCACCGTCTCTATCGCTCTTGCTTATACGAAAGAGAGTGATACAAATCGACGATTCGAACGAACGAATTCGATACGAACATTTTGCCAAGGTACTTACAGAGGTCGTGCCTCTCTCTGTCTGGGCTCTTGGCCATCATGGAGGTCCTTTTCGACGGCATGGGCAGCGATGGCTTGGGTCTGTTCTGCATCTCCGCTAACGCTTGCTGGACCGCTTCCTGCCGCACCTCTGTAACAGTCATGTTGTATTAGTATTCATTATCAAAGTACGGAAATCCAGGAACTGCATAATATTCGCATAACAATTATTGCTGAAACCAACCGCAAGACTCAGAGACCTGACAGAACAGATGATGGGCTCTCTCGAAAACTATGCCATTTTCATTAGGGTCAAATTCGCTTAATCTGATAGCCCATAAGCTGTCCTACGAGCCCTTAAGGTCTTGACGTTGCTTTTAGGGACACTGGGTATTTTACGTGACGAGAAGGAGTTATATAATTTATTTGGATATTCCAATGAAGTTTCCGACTACGTAATACTTTATTCATGCAGGAAAAAGTGTACTTAAATAGGTATTACTTTCTGCACAATACTACCATGCCATCTATTTCAAAAGGACCATCATGCTACCAAACCAACTTCTCGAAATTAACCTCTTTTATTTACATATTCAGAACGAAGGCACACCAAACATCAGAAATATATTATATGCGAGGCAATCTAGTGTGTATGTCAACAACAGAACTAACAGAAGTAGCTTAGCGCGTGTAGTTTCAGAAAGATCTTTATCGTATAAACAAAGTCGTTCAAGATCATTTTGAACACTATGTCCGCTTAGGCTGCCTTTCCACTGAGGCGGAGATGAGAGGAGATGTGAATCAACCAACAGCGTCTCAGGGGAAAGGCACCCTATTAGTTGATTCCCGAATATCTCCCCTCATCCCCGCTTCAGTGGAAAGGCAGCCTTATTTTTGAATTGCTTAGATACATGCACCATGCATTACGCATGTTGTAAACACATCGGTTAGTTACACAATTTTAATGTTAAGTACAGTCAGCAGCAAAAGTAGCTAAGCGGGTTCGGTGTTCAAAATGAGCTAGGCACGACTTTATTGTTAAAGGAATAAGAGCGTGTTTAGGCCATTTTGGACACCCTATCCGCTTAGGTACTTCTGCTGCTACATACATGCGTAAGTTCCTCAAAGTCTGAATGTAAAGCAAAGTACGGTGGACATGCATAATTGGTTGATTAGACCTTCCAAGTTGTTAAATATGAAAATGCGTTATACTTATTTTTTCATAATGTCATACTAATTTCATAGCAACCGATTTATGATATTAATCAAAATGTATTAGTAACCAGTATAAAAATGATCTCCAATTTCGCATATTAGGTACTAAACTCGAGGTCAACGTTCACTAGCAGAAGTATATTATGTGATTATGTGATTATACGACGACATGTGTGATTACAGACGGTATGTTGGTTGTTTGGAAGTTCGGACACGACTCGCAGCTTTACGTTAAGTGGTCTAACTGAAGAAAGGAGAAAGTCATCGGACGTGTTGGGACAGGTGCGTGCCTTTGACGTCAACGCTCATCTAATAGTACGGGCGGACAATTCTAACTTTTTTTACTACTTTTTCGGAACTCAGCATCACTTTTATGAACATGTGCCATGGGGCTTATCTTTGTATCACGTAACGTAGCAGATCTTACGGTCTCCGCCCGTACTATAAGAGATACGCGCACATAAAGTCCGTGCGAGTGTTTCTGACTGTCCAAGTGCATGTCAGGTTTAAACACACTGTCCTGTCCTAGATCAAAAACTCATGGCGAAAAAAATTCTTAAGCATGCCATCTCATCTCCTGTTACTCAATGCATTTTGGAACTTCTTTGCCACTTCATACAGATTGGCCAGGGATTGTTTTACTTCAAGCATAGACAGAGAAAATCATACTGTCTTTTTTTACGATAGTAACCTCGCTCCTAAAAAGGGATGAGTATAGCTTATTACTTCCACCGTTACTGCACTTTTTGGCCAGCCAGACTATAACTTATGTATCTTTATGCCACACCTGGCCATAAAGTGGCTTTTTCCGCACGCTGCGCGTACGGAAAAAGACGCTTTCTAGCCAGGTGTAGATATAAAATGATGTACACAACACGGGAGGTAATAAAGAAAGGCCGAGATCGCAGAAGTTTGCGGCCCGAGCTGCAAGCGAGGGACGTAAATATGCGATCGAGGGCGATGATATGTTTACCACCCTAGTTGTGTAATGTACTATTACTTGGCCACTGGGTAGCAAATAATAAAATCTGTTATTATAGAAAATGTTACAAAAAGGTGCTGAAGCCCCTGCATAACTACGAGTATAATGACCATCGGGTTCATAATTGCATGGCCAATTTATCAATGAATTAATTCATAAATTGCCCATGCATTTTTGAACCCGGTACATGCGACACGCTCACATCGGCATTGTACGTTTGCGAGGTAATCGGCGTAATAGACGTGGTGTCCATTTAAGTAGGATCTCTTAGACTAATGTCTATGCTCTATGGCGGTTATCACACTGGTGCGGATCCGCATGCGGCGCCGGTGTGCGAACGAGACAGCGCTATACACATGCAGAGCGCTATCTCTCTCGCGCACCGGCGCCGCATGCGGATCCGTCGTCAGTGTGATAATCGCCTAAGATCACAATTCCGTGGTATTTGAAGTTTTTGTCCGATTAGAGATTATTTTACAGAATCGCTATTTCATTGTTGAGTCATATAACATAAAACTGAAAACATCGTTTTTGTAAATATTAGTTTTGATCAACGATTCATAACAGAGGTTTTCCTCATTAATTAGGTCACTGAACCCGTAACCTACGAGAACGTTGACTAACCACTAGTTAATAAGGAAATAAATGTGGATTGCTAAAGCACTCTTTAGCGTTATACATATATAAAAGTCATAAATTACCCTTTAATGTAACCCTCCTTGTGGATATAAGTACAGCCTAGCTTCTACTTAAGAGGCTGACAACACCCGATGACCTTCATATTAATTTTACTTAAACAGCTTTTTAGCTATAACCAGTTTTGAGAAAGTAAAAAGAAAAATATTATATTATGTATCTGGAAGAACTTTGTTAATTCCGATACACGATTGGACGAAATAGTGCGGGCGGGGACCGTAAGATTAACTACGTTACGTGATACAAAGATAAGCCCGTTGGCATATTATGTTAATAAAAGTGACGCTGAGTTCCAAAAAAATTGAATTGGCCGGAAGCACAAAAAGTATTTTTACTTCTCATGCTCGTAAAGTTTTACTTTATGCTGGGTATAGGCGGACTAAAACTCAATTTTATGCACAAGTGCATAAAAAATTGCCATTGTCAAAATAGCCTTAGAAGAAGTCAATTTTTTATGCACTTGTGCATAAAATTGAGTTTTAGTCCGCCTATACCCAGCATAAAGTTAAACACTTATGAAAGAAATTCCTATTCTTTTTATTTCCTCACAATCGAAGTAAAAAGTAGAGTGTATAACTCGTCCATAAAACCCATTTTACGCTCGTACTTTATATCCATCCTCGCTCGCAAGCTCGCTCGTATGGATAAACGCCTCGCGTAAAATGGTGCGTTTTATGCACTTGTTGTACAATCTACTATTAAAAAAATGCCTCTAAATATTTAACATTTGTGATGTCACGGAAAGACTCGAACGTAAATCTCTGTACGATTCGTAAATAAGCCCATTCTCTCCACATGCAACATTGTTTACGCAAAGAGGCTTACAGTAAATATTGCTCTATTAATCACTTCCAATGGATGTTATAGCGTATTCGGATCAACTTATGAGAGAGAGAGGCGATTATTCTAGCTATTAATCAAGTAATTTATCCGCCCAATAACATTTTAAGACAAAATATTAGCTATAATGAGGATAAAGTTGTTCATTTCAATTATTTCAAACCAAATTTACATAGTTGCAATCAACGTATCGTAGAGGCAAAGGTATTCATAATATTTCACTCTTTTTGCCATTAAAATTATTCTTTAACTTTTCCTGGGACTGGCGCAATCTCCATACAATTTAATACATTTATTTACATAATTAAATATACAGTACAAATATTAAACTAAATTAATAACTAGCTCAAATCTAAACTAGGCCCTTGCGGCATACATAATTTCGTGTACATCAGTTCCAGTTTACGCATGAAAAGGCAAAAGACAAAGGAGACTGAACTACTTTTTCATTTATAAATTCCGTAGCAATCTGGTTATTTCTGACTTAGTGCGTTGCATAATATGCAGGGCGGGAAAATTGTATATGGGGCAAGTCTCCGACACAAAACAATCTAAAAGGTAGGAATACTAATAACAGTTTATATTCAAGAGGGAACGACAGGTGCCCGTGCGAACTGGCATATGGTGTCCCTCAAATAGGGGGCCCTATTTATTCCAGAATGTCATTTAATACGCTTAGCGAGAAGTGTATCATACGATTCATACGAAGTGAAGTCGGTATTGACCTTTCTTCCTAAAAACTGCAGGAAAAATCTATTATATGTATTTCTTTTTGTATATTTATTATTAAATGGTTAACAAAATTAAAAACAACTTAAGAATAAATTAAAACTAATCTAAACTAAAATACAAATTTTTGTATTAGGAGTTAGGAGTGCATAGGTTCTTAAAGGGTAGGCATCGCGCATGTGAATCCTCTGGGGTTGCAGGTATCCATAGGCTCCGTTAACTGCTTACAGGTAGTAGGTTTTTTGGAGCAAATTCAGTATGTTAGGAAATGGTTACAGTTTTCTAAATAAGTCATGCACAATTGCACACCTGTTAAGAGCTTTTAGGTTTTGAAAATAGGCCACTTTGAGAGCATGCAGTGAAAAGTAGCATTTATTTGAAAAAAATACTCGTTTTCTGCTCACGCTAGTTCCAAGAGGCGAGGGGCTATGCAAGCGTTGTCAGCTTTGGTTGTGAATATTTAAGTGTGGACGGAAAATATAATAACTATGAATGGTACCTGACGCATATTTCTTAGTAATTAATGTTCACTACTAACTCACAAATAGACTTTAAAAACAATAAAGTCGATGTCTAATTATAATTGTATTAGGATAATAGGCATATATGTATTTAGTCCAATAAGTAACAATGGAAATGAAATTAATTAAAACAACGTACCGGTACCTAATCGATTTGAAATTTGATAAATTTAAGTTCACAACTACCAGCCTAAAACAGTATTTTGTGACGGGAATGGGCACATGCTACTTAGGTAATTTTTAAATACAAATCACAGGAAAAAACACAGGCGGAGCCGCAGACAAAGCTAGTACCTATTTAATTACAATGTCACCAGCAGACATAAGTTTGCACTTGCAGACTGAATAACAGCCAGGAGTTCCGAAAGGCCAGACACTTGCGCGACACATGTCCTATTCTAAAAACATATGTTGAAAAAATTACTTTAGTAAACCAATTTAAGGTTGTATTTCCTACGCCCATAAAGATGGTACTTAAATCCATTCATACTTGAGCCTTCATCATCTTTTTAATTCGCACATTTATCACAAGAGTATACGGCACTTTTTAAGTGAATTATTCGTTTTTTGACGCCTCTTTTGCCTTTTATTTGCACACTCGGCTCGACTAATGAAGCTGGGGTGGACCGAATTTTTGAAACAATTCAATAATTCTCGACGCAATTGTATTTCACGGAGTAAGTATAGTTCTGTAGAAATTGCATCAACAAACAAGCCAGTTTTCGGCAGTCGGAAGACAATATTTATTTTTACCAGTCACTTTTATTTAAGAAAAACATTGTCCTAACAACCTGGGGCCCGTTTCTCAAAACATTATAACTTGTAAAACAAGCGGAGGTCACTTTTCGACACTTTCGACCAGAAAGGGACTTCCAATTGTATTACAAGTTACAAGCTTTTGAGAATAAGGGCCCCTGGCCTAATCCCGACATGCCCTATTTTCTCTTCTAAGTTGAATGATCATATGGCAGGCGCTTATTATGTAACGACTAGTACTTACGCCAATTCATGGAATTAGATTACGAAGCTAATCCTAAGGAGAATTCATAATTGAGTGGAGTAATCTGATAGCTCCTTGGATAGGAAGCTGCTTGCAAATGTATGTAAAGTGCTGACCAAATTACTCCATGCAATTATGAATTCTCCTTAGGATCAGCTCAGCAAGCTGATGATCACTAGTCGTTAAATAAGCGACGGCCATATGATCTTCGGGGATCAATGTTACTCTGCGTCCGTAGGAAATACCTTAGACCACCCTACACGTGATCCCTGGGTAGTGCTAAAAGAGTAACAAACTTGGCAGCTGCACTGTCCCATCTGTCGCAGCACTCATTGGATTTTCTTCACCATCTACTTTCCTACTACTATTACCACCTGAGAGCAGAAATGCCTATCTATATCCAATGACGAGTGGCCATACGATAAATAATTATAATCTTCCAACTTAGAACTCCCATTGAGCCGTAGCAAAAAGCCTAGGAGTAAGAGACTAATTTTACCAAGTTCACACATGTCGTGTGTTAAACATGAGTTACGATGCGACATAGCTTTGAGAAACTTACTTGTGACAAAAGGGACAACGGACAAAGGACTAAGCTGTTTTAAGATACAATACCTGAATAGGAATCATTTGAAGGGTTGACGTTGAATTAGAAACCAGTCCAATTTAAGTGACTTTACATAACCCGTTTGGTGTAAATGTGATTCGTTCAATTATTCAATTCATTTCGTGCATACAATAGATGAAGAATGACTGTCTGTTTATTTCGTATCTGGTGATAATACTGATAATAGGCTATTTTCTCAAAGACAAGTCTAACCATTAATAATATAAGGTCAAATTTATATTAAATTTGATTATTTATATATAAATTTGACGTAATTAGGCCGTGGCAACGTATATGTTTTGCTTTAGAATTTAGATATGATATCATCAATTGAAGAAAACCTCTCTCTGCCTCCCACCACCGTGGGGCAAGTAGAAAAAAGCCTCGATCATATCTACTAGCTAGACTAAAGAACCACGTTTTTTTTAATACCACGACAGCGGCAAACAAGCATAGGGCCCGCCTGATGGTAAGCAGTTACCGTAGCCTATAGACGCCTGCAACCCCGGAGAATTCACATGCGCTTTGCCTACCCTTTAAGAACCTATACACTCCTTTTTTGAAGAATCTCCTACTGTAGCCCTCTGGGAAAATCTCGGTAGGGAGTTCATTACACAGTCGGAGCGTTCGCGGACCCTTTAGGCTCCAGGGTGTGAGTAAGAACACCCTGCCGACGGCGAGCGGTGCGGTGATAAAAAGTTGCCGTGGGCATCATATCAAACAAGATGTATAATATCCCACTTTTTTAAGTAATATTTATGAATGAATGGCGCTCGCTATTGATCGAGCATACCTACATTCAATTGTTCATTTGTTTTTTAAGTTTTGTCAGAAGCCCAGACTCAAATTATTTGACTCCCTATAAGCGAACATGTTTCAGCTTCAGCAAATTTTGTTCCAGTTTCAGATTTCAAGTACAACACTATAATTTTCCAGGTTAATAGATCATTCCGTGTTAAAGACTTGCCTATACAGTGTGTAAATGTAATACGGGCGAATCTCTTAACGGTGATTAGTATAGGACATAAGAAATGAATTTAGATAACTTTTACTTAGAATTGCAATGAAAATTTTATCCATACAAAATAATTCGGCCCGCAATGTAATGCAAACGTTGACAGTTACTATCAACCATGTTTACAGTACATTGCTGTTGATAAAATTTTCAAAAATTAATTGTGTCACAGTTAAGTGTAACTTAAAAACATCTTAATTAATGATTACACTAATTAATAAAACATTTATTTACATAACTAAATATACAGAGGTACTACAGTACAAATACTAAACTAAATTAATAACTAGCTCAAATCTAAACTAGGCCCTTGCGGCATTGTACCAAGGATGCTGGCGGCATTTCCTCGTTGTACCGCAATGCTGATACGCTGTGCGAGGAAACCGCCAGCTCTTCGGTCACCAGTTACATCAACCAGACGCTTTGCGATTTCTGCAAAAAACTTGTGTGCGCTGGGACCCCATGGACCTAGAGTTTCAACTCCAAAAGGTACACTAATTAGTTCTGTCTGGTTTAATTTATCGTCCGTATTAGATTTACACACTGAATAGTGAGCCGATTAACTCAAGCTAAACTGCCGAGGCATCGTTGATCCCTTTGATCTAAGCGGCTAGTGCAATTGCTCTCAAACGGCAATCAGAATCTATTTACTGATAGCTAAGACGAACGTTCCAGTTGACAGCTACACTGCATGTGTATATCGACCAACTACAGCTTCATTCAATCGGTTCATCTTACTATACAGGTTGATTCAGTAGATGTGAGCAGGATTAACACTGCGGATTCAGTCAATAACAAGCTATTGTTTGATACTGGTTTTAGTGTAATTAGGTCACCCGACCGTGATTATAGAGAACAAAATTTCTAAGTAACAAAAAATAAATTCGTTGTTATTTCACTTAAACATGACGGCCGATTCATTGCCGTTAACTATGTAGGGTTGTTCTTGCTCACGTCTCCTGAACCACCCTGTATACATGCAAGTATTTAAGTATTCATATATATTTATATTTATAATAAAATAACACTTGACCCTTTTTTTAATTTGTGTAGTTCTGGGTAGTAAAGGTAGTTAATGCTTCTTACAAGATGAATACTTAAAAAACCGGCCAAGAGCATGTCGGGCCAGGCTCAGTGTAGGGTTCCGTATTTACCGGCCCATTCAAAAGGTAAACTCAAAAACGACTTAACTGGTTTTGATCTATATGGCTTTATTTGAAAGTACGTACGGCCAAAGATTTGGAGTGAAAAAAACATTCACCCCCACTTCATGTGTACGGGAGGTAGGTACCATAATGAAAACTATTATTCCTTGATTTTATTCTACCACTTTTTCGGCGTGATTAATGCAAATACTTTCTAGTGCTAACGATCACTAAGCTAAGCCGCGGACAGACAGACGGACATGGCGAAACTATAAGGGTTTCTAGCTGACTATGTAACCCTAAAAACGCTCTAGCATTCTAACCGAACTTCGAAATTGGATCTTGCTGAAAAATCTTGCTGTTTTAGGTAGCTTGACTATTGTAAGGTATTATATCAGCAACCATGTCTTAACTATGACATACTTAATTAACTTGATTTACATTTACAAAAAATATTAACCTCGTAGTTTAACTAGCACTTAAATACTGTTTCTATTTATTTTTGCATAAGCCCTACACGCAAATAGAAAGCTGCCTCATGAACAAGTTCTACCGGTTACAAGTTATGTCCTCCGATCATCAGTAAAAACTACGTTTGGATTAGCTTAAATAACACTACACAAATGGAAGAAAATAACCTAGAATGGAAATGTCAAAACAAATGCAAGAAGACCCAACCAGAAGAAAACCTAGCACCCGAAACAGAAAAAAAAAACAAAATGCACCAATGACATCACACCTCCATGGCATTAGGTTCTTTATGTGACTCACCGGAGTGGTACCGACTCTCGTTGCGCGTCAGCCGGCGATTGGTCCTGCCAGGCGGGGAGCGGAGCGCGTGTGCTCTCACTGCCCGATAAAGAACCCAAAAACACGTACCATCAAAATAAGCTGGCCACAAATCTCGATTTTCGTGACAAATCCCATCTATTTTTGAACTTGACACTTTACATGTGCACAGTTTTTTTTAAGCAGAAATTAAACGTTAAAATTAAGTCATTGTTATATGTAAGTGGATAAATATTAACATTATAGTTCAAATTGTATTGGGTTGATCCATCTTCGTTATTTTTTTTCAGATCGTAGCTTCTTTTGACAACAATAACTGAACACAATTTAACAATGTACGTACCTATTTATATTTCGATTCCAAATGAATTAATGAAAAGTGTCAAGCAAAATATGATTTGACCTAGAAAGATGGCAAACCTTAAAAGTAGAGCAGATGTAAAAGCAAAAATGAAAATGGTGCGTTGCACCACCACGCTTCCGTGACCACATTTCTCAGCACTCCAATATCGTTGGTCCTTTTGTTTTAGTCTCTGCCACACGTTGAGAATACTGACTCATAGAGTCAAGCTAGGTGTTTTTTTTTAACGGGCGTAGTTTAGATCGAAACTAAACAACGTAAGCATATACTCTTATAAAACTAAGCACTGTAAGAAAAACAGCGCAGAAAAACTAGCATTGCGTACTTTTTATATGCTTTAAATGGTATTTTTTAGGATGAAGTTTTGAGTCATACACGTATTCGTTACTGCAAGGTCTTGTGCGAAAAACTAGATGTATACAATGAGCAAATAATATTAAAGCGATTCGGTCTTATTATGTTTTATGAAATCTTTATATGAATGGTTCATTAATTAGAGTCTGTCCGGAAAGAGAAGTGTCGTACAATGTATGCATATGCATGAGCTCTTTTTCGGATAAATTCTACATATAGGTACAGATTTTCTTGAGATACTTTAGTATGGAGTTGTTCAGAAACTGAATGTATGGGTTTTTAAAGTTTCTGTACATGTGACCTCACTGAAGTTACAAGCGTCAAATTGGCCACGGAAACCGCTTATCATCGGAAAGGCTGTATTGACTAATAAAACCTGCGCTTTTCTTTGTGTGATATCTTATCTACGAGTACGACTTGGATTTTTTCCCGCCTTAATGACTGACGAAAATGGCTTCCAAAATTATGAGTTTATTTTATAGTTTGTTTACTTTAATTAATAGTACATTACTTCAGAGGCCGTGAAGTAAGGGATTTAAGGACGAGATTGCAGTAGACGGCCGAGGCGTAGCGGATAAAGCGAGTCCTGCAATCCCTCTTCCGGCCAAGGATTGTTTAGTGCTTTTCTCAAACATTGTAAGAAAATATTATAAAATAACTACTAAGTAATCAAGTAAAATGTTTACATTGCGCCTTTTTATTTTTTAAACTTGACCTGACATTTGAAAAAGCTATTCGAGCACCATGTTTAACCGCTTAATAAATATAGTTCTTTTTTAATTTTAATGTCGCAAGTATGCTTTCATAGAGAGTGGTCGTTGGCTGTATGTAATATTTCCTTTGTCAGTGTAATCTTAGTAAGCAAATTTAAAAAGTTAGAGCAGCGGACAATAATGTACGTTTCATACTAACTCCACTGGCCTTAGGCCAAGAAGTATAGTAAGGAGCCTTAAATGAGCAACTTCATGTCTTCATTTCGTGACATTAACGCATACATTACGGAGTATGTTTGAGAAAAACATATTTTTGACCAACTTAACAGACTCAAAAAAAATAAGTTCGTTCGGTTAATGTTGGTAAAATTGATTTAAAAGTTTCTTATAGCTTTACAAGTTTACTTATCTGTGGCAGTGTCGACTGAGGACAGGACCCTTGTTTACCGCGTTTTGTTGGTTAAAAAAAAACTTTTACAGCCTGAACCTGAACGATATTCATAACCTGCTATCAAAGTAAATTTTAATTTTTCGAGTTGAACCAATAGTCGGATCTGTAAGTTATATCGAAAATTCCTATATTGACCTAAATCGCTTAGTATTGGTAATACTTGTTATTAAGTTTTGCGATGCGTTCTCATCTAGAGTTAGGCAGGTTGTTTGTAGCAGGCAGGCTGACTGATTTGTTTGATATTAGTTTTATTACCATTTGAATTCGAATGAAGGAGCACGTAATTACTCTCATTAGGTCAGTCAATGCGATCTTCCACCTGATTTAGTTATATGTCAATTGGTTTCCAGTCCCGTGGGCAAAAATAGTGTATATTCAAATCCCGAAAATGGATATATCCATCCATCCTCTATATATAAAGAAGGGAACTTAAAAATAGCGCTAGTGAATTCTATAAAAAAACGTGCGATCACTGAGAGACAATCCTCCATATATATATCTGATCAACGGCAATCAGTGGCCGAAAAAAGAACCTTTTTTTTACCAGCGATTCTTTTTTTTTAGCAACTTGACGTTTCATAACACGTGAGCTGAATTGTTGAACTTTTATTTATTTTTCCAGCCTATCGTAGCAATTTAGCGAAAATGGATATTGCTACTACAATCGAGGTGTTCGTAGAACGTTTGGACATGATTAACGAACAGTTACGTACATCGAAGTTATGTTTGCAAGAACTAATGAGTCAAGATTCGGTAACAACGGAACACAGAAATTTAGAATCACATTCTAAGCCATTGAAAAAAAATATTAAAAAACGAGTACCTAAACAAACTTGTTACTGCACTATTTGCGGTAAAATATACAAGAACCGTAATACGATGCAGAGCCATATACTTTTAGAGCACAGCGACACGGAAAAGAGCAAGTGCACCCAATGTGACAAAATGTATCCTTCGCGGCTCAGTTTAAACAAGCACACGAGATACATGCACTTGAGGCATCGCTGTGCCGTCTGCTACAAGACGTTCGAGCACGCTCAGCTGTTGTCGCAGCACAGTGAGGCGTGCAAGAAGGTGCAGATGGCGTGTGAGGTGTGCGGGAACTTCTACGGTTCGCCGGTGTCTCTGCGCAACCACGTCAAGTACAAGCACCCGACGGAGACGGGGCACTGGTGCGCGCTGTGTCGCAGGGGGTACGTCAGCGAAGAGAAATTGATTAATCACAGGTTAGTAGGCTTAAGCTTTATAATAATGTATGATATTTTTTTTTTCGGGACTTTATTTTTTTATCTTTTTATAGAACTGGAGAGAACTTAACCTACCTACAGTCCCTGAGCTCTCAGAAGAACCTTCGGGTTTTAGAAAGAGACGTCGGGTATCAATCAACAGTGACACGTGAAAAAGCAGTACAGCAATATTACCTTCGTGTGTCATCGCTGATTCCCGAAGGTTCTTCTTAAAGCTCACGAGCTGTCAGAGATTGTAAAAAAAATCGGTATTCATGAATTCACTAATCTCTATAGCGTTATTTCTCAAGCTGAAACGTCGAAATCAGTTTTAAATCATCGTCCCTTACATATTGATACAATAATATAAATAAATAAATTTTGGGACTATCTTGTTTACACATATCGACTTAGCCCCATAATAACCTAACCCAATATAAGGGGAAATTGCAAAAATCTTTGATCCACTTGTGTTTCGAAAATCCTAATTAGAGGATTTTATACATTAATATCTCATATTATATTACAAATCTCTGGGTTGTAACAGGAGCACAGTGCACCCCACTGGAGCGACGGTCTGCAGCTGCGGGCAGCAGTTCCCCACTCTAGCGCAGCTTCGCAGCCATGAGCTGTACAAGCACACGCTAGACAGCCACAAGTGCCGCCACTGCCACAAGGCCTTCGCTACGGGCGCGAGGCTACAACGGCACCTCGCGCGCTTACATTAGATTATTGTCTAGCGACCATAAGTCGCGATCTGTACAAGACAGCGGTGCCGCCACTGACATAAGGCGATCGCCACGGACAGGGACACGAGGCTACAGGGGCAGCACCTCTCTCACGTACATTAGTTAGATTATTGACCAGAGACTATACAGCTAAGAGCTTTACAAGCACACGCTAGACAGACAGTGCCGCCACTGTCAAAAGGCGTTGGCTACGGAGGACACCAGGCTTAATTATTTCATGTGTACAAAAAATGTATTCGATGTGATACTTAAATATTGATTTTTCTACTCGTCGACTGTAATCTGTGTATTAGGACTTTAAAGACCAGACTTAAACCTTACACATTTAAATGTTGGATAGTATAGGGCACTTCCGGGATCATTAAATAGATTTATTAAACAACCCGCCACTAAACTAAAATAATTTTGAACAGAGAATTTCATTCACATCTCGGTAAAATGTGTAGAGTTTGTCCGGAAAGAAAAGTGTCATGGTTCATATGGGAGCTCCTACATTGTACGACACTTTTCTTTTCGGACAGACTCAACTTTATAATTTCCGAACGTACTTAATTTGTCCAATTTTCTTCTACTTAAACTTGCTTCTACGTTCTGATTGGATTATAAAAAGACCAATCACAACTACAACGACATCTTGGACTCAGTTTATTCTAGCCGTCTCTTTCTACTATCTCTTTTCGGTAGTGACTGTAGCACCGAATGCCCAGATACAATTACTTCCGGACTTCCGGTTTGAAAAATAGTGTTTGACGTTTGATTGGGAAAGATTTAAAAATAATTAAAGAAAATGAACTCTTACTTAATACTCGTAGAAAAAGTATTGTATACAATAGTGACATAATTAAGCTTTTCAATCTCGTACCTTAATTAGGACACTCAGCAAGCTTCGTGGCCTAAACGCGGTACTCGACTGAAAAGCTCTTGATTATGTCACTATTGTATAAAATACTATTGTTGCCTACTTTAATGTATTTAATAATCGTTCAAGTTTTAATTTAAGCGTAAAAATTAGTTATTGCTGAATAAGTAATTACTTAAAATCAATGTCATAATTAAATAGCAATAACCAATAATATTTCCATTAATAAAGCTCATATGGATTTAGTGAATGTAAGAGTAATAATAATAAACTTGTGTTTGCAATAGTAGATTGTGTAACAAGGGAGCAAAATGAAATATTTACCCAAATCCCAAACGAAGCAACGGAGTGTATAATAGAATCCCGAGCGTAGCGAGGGATTCTAAAGTAGACTCCTGAGTGTAGTGAGGGATTCAAGTGCTAACGCCCAAGCTGAAAATAGTTTTGCTCCTATGTGACACATACTGCTTTTCACACCACCTTAGAGGACATTTTTTTTAAATTGTCGATACATATTTACTTTAACTATATGTGCTTAGTTTGCTTTCTGATCATAATGAATCGATTAATTTAATAAAAAAATATATTTTAATGACGAACTGGCTGAAATATAAACTGATGTCCTTGAACAGAAAAGTGTCACTTTGTTCCCTCCTAGCAGGGAAGAAAAAGCCCGTATACGAGTAGGTGGTGTGAAAAAGGGTTTTGTAAACAGTCGATTATATTATGATTAGTCAATATATTTTGCAACTTTAGTTCGGTTGGATATAAATAAAACTGATTTCTAAAGTAAAATATCTAAGTATATTCATATGTATTAATAAAAGAAAATGATTCCATCGCATTAAAATGGACTAAATTTTCCTGAATCACCCGCACTTTTTTTATTCGAACTAACCCTTATACAGGCAGCAGCAGAAGTAGCTAATGCTAACCCCATACGAGCGTCTTCCGAGCGTCGGCGTGTCACCAGACATCGACGTCAACCCCCGTCTGGTAAATACCAAATGATATTCCGTACATAAGTTCCGAAAAACTCAGTGGTACGAGCCGGGGTTTGAACCCGAGACCTCCGGATTGAAAGTCGGTTAGTCTTACCGCAAGGCTACCAGCGATTTTTTTAAAGTAGAGTACAGTCGGCAACACAGCTATCATGCATCAAAATCTAACAAGAAACTGCTTTGCTACCGAAGATTGCATATAGGCGTTACTGCCTGGGTCATCGCGAAAATGTACTGCAGAATTCCCGGTAAATTCGCTCTCATATTCATAAATGCAACAATGATTTCCCCCGAGAACTTCGCATATGCTCCTCTAGCAATCACTGTCCAGTAATCGGGAATTGTTACTCACTTAGGGTTATACTTCGTTTTTTTTAGATTACAAATTGAGTAAACATAGAAACAGAAGTTGCCAAACACCAACAAACGATTAGTTATCATGATGAACAGTTCATTCAATTATAGGATCTTTCGCTTACTTGGGACTCAAAATCAACACTCGCAAGAAAAACCAACTTTCCTCTCTTTTTGTTGCACAAATAACTTGTCTGTCAAAGAAGCGCCAATATCACGTTATCGTATCTTGTTCAAATGGTCGAACCATTTTAGTTGCATGGGAATGCAGCTAGAAAACGGTGCAAACGAAAGCGTGCAATCCGAAATTCAGGTGAATTGCCAAAGGCTGGGCATTTGATTCGATTTTCCGAAGCTGGATACAATTAGGAATCGCGGCGCAGATGTACTTACGCTTTTACGAGATATCCGTGCTAATAAACAAATTCGTTAGTTTAATAGTTATTGAAATTGTTTAAAGCAGCCATTCTCAAAGTGTGCTCCGCGGAGCTCTAGGAGCTCTATTCTCCTAATAAGAGGGCACAATAAAAAAAAGTGAAAAAGTTATTTTTAATTAGGTATTTTATAAAACATAAAGACGGTTTATTAAAAAAAAACATTTTACCTATAATAATTATTTACTACGTCAAATAAGTTATTGCAAGTATAAAAGGGTACATCATTAATAATGTGCTGTGAACACTGCTCACTTTTACAAGCCTAATTTATTAGAACCTAACAAGGTTCAATACAACTTCATCCGCAAAATATATGTCATTTTATTTTATTATCAGCAGATTAGGCCGTCTCTAGTGAGCTAAAGATTGTGGTTTTCTAACATTTTTTCATTTGCTAGCTTAAGAATAGATTGAGATGTAAGTACTAGGTACAGTCGCCATCAAATATATCGGAGCGGTCAAGGTACTCAAATATATCTGAGCATGCACTTTATTACCTTGACAATAGAGACGTTGTTCAGATATTTGTGACCATCTTGGCCGCTCAGATATATCTGATGATTAAGGCATCAACTCGTCACATCAATATTTTGTTCTAACCGGTCATACTGCCGGAAGCAATAATATTTGTTTCAACCCGTCACAAGTAAATTTAGTTCTATTAAGTCACATAGTAATTTTGTATCCCCCTGGGGGATCTGACTAGGGGAGCCTGGTGGACTACAGCCGACCGACTGTTATATCCATGAATGAGTATCAAAAGAAGACTCTATATTCTGTATCCTCCTTGTGACCAGTTAGAACTTATTGACGGGATGACGAATAGGAACAGATTTCCAGTGTGACCAATAGCTACAAAATTGCTATGTGACTTAATAGAACTAAATTTACTTGTGACGGGTTGAAACAAATATTATCGCTTTCGGCAGTATTACCGGTTAAAACAAAATTTTGGTGTGACGAGTAAGTTGATGCCTAAATCTATCTGATGGCGACTGCACCATATATTTCATAACACTTAGTGTGAATTCAAAACTCATTTAAATAAAACAAAATTGAAATAAAGGAAGTTGTTCAGAAAGGAGCGGAGGGTGAAGTGGGTTTTCAGGAATTCTTCGTAGTGGATGTGGATGGGACTGGACGTGGACGGGTTCTCCGGCGGGGAAACTGGAAACAAGGAAGAGGTCTATTAAAATTGGTTATATACTTAAATACACAGAAAAACCATGGATGTCACTGTAATACCAATAGTTTTGTATGGGCACGCCCAAAATTCCGGTATTTTATAAAGATAGGGATATCTTATTAAGAACACAGGTATTGCATACCCAAACCTGCTTATTAAACGTGTTTCAAACCTCATTTAGCTAAATTGTTTTGTCTCTTCCTAACAAACACAACTGTCGAAGTGACAGATAAGCCCGAACGATAATTTAGTTAAATGAGGTTTGAAACACGTTTATGAACAAGCGGGTAAAGTTCTCTTCTCTCTCATGAAGTACAGGATACTGACATAAATCAAAAGATCTAATGCGCCTCTCTTCGCCGCAATTAACCCGAATAAAATATGTATGCCATGCCAAAACAGGAGAGACCTTTGCCCAGCAGTGGGACATAAAATAGGCTGTTATTTTTTATGCAGGAAAAAGAAAAACGTAATTTATTCAATTAGGCCATATACTTAATACCGGAATTATTTGTATGACCAATACCGGAATCACGGTATCTACCAATACCGGTATTGTATACCCTAATAACGTCGATCGTCGGTAATATTAGCGTTTAAGTTTTACCTTAACGCCAAATACATGCAAGTTTACTATCCAAGTTATTTCTTAACCTTTTGAACGCCAAGCATCGGACAGAAAAATCGTGCCCTCAGCGCCAGCGTGCGCGAGCGCGCAAGGCAAACCGGTTATATTTTGGACGTGTTATCACTTCCTGGCGCTGACGGCACGACTTTCCGTGCGCGTGATATGACGGCTTTGACGGTCAAAGGGTTAAAGTCAAATACATGCAATTTAATTTCTATGAATCAGCTTTGGCCTCAAAGCTCCAATCAACGCGCTCGTGACGGAGTCCGGCGTCAAAGCGACCTGAAGTGGACACATTATGCACTGATAGCTCAGAATACTCCGAATAGACGTCAGCTATGCAGAACTTTTTTGCAGTGCAGGCTTTCCGATGAGATATCCCATAACCCTTTGATACGCAATAGCCTTTTTTCAAAAAGTTGTGATTGGTCATCAAAGTTTTTATTCTCTAAAATAAATTTTTATACGTCAAACTTCATACGCGCTAAGCTAAAATATTGATGGTAAGGTATGATATATTATAAAGCGTTAACCGTATAACTGGTTGAACTAATGCGTAAGTATCCTTAGATACCTACGGACATACTAAGCCATGATCGTTTAGAATAGTTTAGATATCTCGCAGTAGTTACCTAAAAACTGAAGAAAAAAATGTAAGCGATACAGCGTTTTTTATCGCATAAATATTCAAGTGGTCGGTATAGAAATCAGTTAGTTCAATGCAATCGGTTGTTTGTATTTGCTTTATTGTGTTTTTTGCTTATTTTCCACTCTAATCTTTAATAGATTGGAGTAAAAGAGATGACAAGATAAGGTTTATTGGCGGGAGGAAGATGGAACGAACTTTTATCATCTTGATATCAACATATGGCGCGCCAGGTTTTGTTTGCTTTTTACCTGGCTTCGAGGTGTCACATAATCTTGTTCGTTAGAAAACATCTCGTTTTATAACTATTGCCGGTCTTATCATCTAGAGCAGTTGAGATTTAATATTTTCAACTTCATTTATCCCTCCCAACACCGGCTTCGCTTACTGGGTGGCTCCATCCCCTGTATCATAACTAAGTACGCTTTTATAAGGAATTTTGTAGTTTTGTATCTGACCACGCTTTGCGACGACTTGGTACCCCAGACTCCTTGTATTGACAAGTAGTACAAGTACAGAACTACAGTCTAGCCTGTTCACGTAAAACGTGGCAGGTGCCTCAGCTTGGTGTCGAGTGTCGACTTCTACGTACCGGCTCGCGTTGTCTGGACTGTAGCGAAATGAATGGTGTTTTTATCGCCCTTAGGTGTCGATAACTGCGACACCCAGTAGCCTTAGTTTGGAGGCGATTGGCATTTATTTAAGATGGAGGACGCCTAGTCTTTTATAAACTTACTGTAAATAAGCTTAGCATGGCACTAATCCGATTTTATTTATTTCGATCATAAAGAAACAAGTAAGCATACGAAGAGTTCAATTTCGAGTTTAAGGAATTTTTAGTAGCGAGATGAAACACACTGGAAGCTGATATGAGTATGACAAGGAGGTAATGAAGTATCCTGCATTGACTGCGTTAGTACTGAGCTAGGTACATAGCCCCGTCAACTTTCGTTACTTTCGCGACGAATCGGGCTCTAGCGGGGTACATACATAATTTGTTTAATACATACTTCGGGTAAGGAAAACTAATTTTTTTTTCGTAAAACCACGACATTCGTATTTCGTAAAATCGGAAAGAAATAGGCTGCCGCTAGCGCTGAATGACGCTAATCAATGTCGGCCAGCAATGTGCAAACACGTGAGAACAGCTTGGCCTGACTTTCCACGGTCTGATCAAGGCTCCCTTGAACAGTAAAGGCGGTGCGGATGTGCACTTCCCGCGGTGCCCATTATGACGCGTGCCGACGTAACGGGGGCGACGCGTGAGGACACTGCAAAGTTGCAAACCCGGGTATCGTAAACACTTGAAAAACTTACCATGGGTAGATTTTATTTCGTTGACATATGGTTCACAAATGATCAGTAAAAAGCGCATCAAGCCACTGCCTACTACACTACACCTTACACTACGCAAGTCCGTGTACACACCATCAAAAATATCTGAGCGGCCACGGTACTCAAATCTGAACAAGCACCTTATCGCATTGACAATAAAGGCGTTGTTTAGATATTTGTGAACACCTTGGCAGCTCCGATATATCTGATGGCGGCTGTAAAATCGTGGATACATAACTGAGCGATTGTAGGACTTATTTGGTTACAATATGGTTTAGTTTGTTGCTGTTAGTACAGTCGCCATCAAATATATCGGAGCGGCCAAGGTACTCAAAAATATCTGAACATGCACTTTATCGCCTTGTTAAGATATTTGTGACCACCTTGGCCGCCCCGATATATTAGATAGCGACTGTACGTGCACAAGATATTTAAACGCACGATACTACAACCTGATTTGTCGCGTGCTAATGAATGAGACTAGTATGGTTCTGTGGTTCAACAACAATCGTATGGCACGCAATAACAAAGACGAGACGCGCATACTTACTGATGTAGTACAGGCGCCATCAGATATATCGGAGCGGCCAAGGTGCTTGCAAATATCTGAACAACGCCTCTGGGTCTATTTCAACAGTACTAGTTTTTTGTGTCATTCCGGTGTAATTCTTTATTTACGTTTCTTTGATTTTTCTTTTAATGCCAATCGACACCTCAGACTGTTCTTTGATAAGCCTCTTACAGAGCACTTGATATCTTAAGCCTTTTGAGAATTATCGGAGATTTAAAAAATTGACTCGCACGTGAATGATAAGTATACACAGGAATGATATAACACTCCATCTGAATGACATTTTTCCACTGGAATGAAAAAAAAATACTCGCACGTGAATGATAAGTATGCAAAGGAATGATATAACACTCCACCTGAATGACATATCATTCCGTTGTTATTTTCATTCTGGTGGGTATTAAAGTCATTTTACTACACCGAAATCACCGGAATGAAATTGGTGGAATGATAAACCGAGGTGAAATAAAATTATAAAAAAATAACTAAATCCCACATTCTTTAACTATCGCGATATTTAAACTCACAAGTACAAAATACACGATCTGTAAATATTTGAAAAATAACAAATATGAAACAAAAAACATATAGCAAACTCCGGAATGATATTTTTTTTGTCCCCGTAACATCGAAATGACATGACCATGTGTGTAGCAGATCTATTAAGCATCACGTCGACATCTTATTGCGGTGAGAGCCTCGCCACAACTTACTCTCAAAGTGCGCAGGAGGCGGGGGGGCGTATGAATTCAAACTTAGCCAATAAACGTCGATGATATTTGTCCGCGGTAATAAGGATTATTTTGCCGGACAAATTTCATTACGCATAATAAGGGGGTTTATTAAAGAGTTAGTAAGCAAGTAATATTTTAAAGGATTCTTTATTGATATGGTATTATAATGAACTAAAAAATAATTTGATATCTTGTATAGTTTTAGAATTATGCGGCATTAAACAAGAATAACTGGGTTCCGGACAACCCACCTGAATGAAAAATTGGGCCTTTATTGTTTTTTCTAAATGATTCAATTATTTAATATTTCAATATTAGTTAATGCCCGAGGTCGATAGCTAAGAGATGTTTCCAAAAAAAAATAGTATATGACTATTTTGACTTTCTGCACCAGCGTTTTCAGTCTTGCCATCAAATTGTATTGCTTGGGATATTCACCCCTCTATTGTTAAGGCGATAAAGTGCATATTTCATATATTATTGAGTACCTTGACCGCTCCGATATATTTGATGGCGACTGTACAATGTAACAGCGCTGTCAATCCCAATTTCATGTTTAAGTATCAGCGGCCAGGAACGCTATTGTAAGCATACTTTGTATAATTAAGTAAAAATCGAATTAAATAAACCAGAGTGTATTATTAAAATAAAAATATCGGTTTCGTTAGAAAAGTAAATAAATTAGTAGAAAAGCAAACAACAAACGTAGTATACACATGACAAAATTTTATTAAAGAAATTCGTTTTCCAGAAAATATAAGTAATTTGCGGATATTTTTACCTTAAAATGAATGTAAATAGCAAGTTTATGTGTATAAATTGACAATGACGCCATGTTTTTCTTAAAAAGTGCGTGATTGCGATGCAATAAAGGTACCTAAATGGGTTTGTTTACCTTTATCTAGCTTTCAATTGACACCGACCTCATGCAATTTATGTAACAGTACCTATGCTTCCGACTGCGCGCAGACTTTATCTGCAATAGTCAATAACAAACGTCCTGGCCATCGGCACGTTTCCTTACCGAATTTGGATTCAAGTGGCAAGGCGAGGTTTGTACACTTTGTAGAGAAATGCTCGAGTCGAGTAGGCCAGGCTGTGCCCAATCTCAATCGGGACAAACTTCTATTAAGATGGGTTTTTAATTAAACTCACCAAAAATATCAATACTACGAATTTGTTCCGGTGCCGCGGTGCCGAAATTTCATAAGGTGATACAGATATTCTAACTTTCTTAGAAATCACGAGGTAAATTGTGGGACTACTGGTAGACAGAACCAAGATGACATATCAGTCGCCGGTCATAACATAGTCGTAAACACCAATAGGTTTTGCTATGGACAATAGTTACATATAGTCTCCATGTAAGTTATATATTTTTTATAATATAGACGTATCGGTTAAATAATAGACTTTAAACATCCCTTAATTTTTGCTATGTCCAACAGAAAAACGCGAATATAAGTATCTATATGATCCAATAGAAGTATAGACCTTCATTTATTTTAGTCAGAATTGTTTTACTGTATATTGCTCTGAGGTGCCGAGTTAGATTAGTACCAGCCGAAAATTAGTACCAGCTCTACCGACCTAAAGTCCTTTACAAAAACTTTGTATCAGGATTTTCTCTTCTATAAAATTGCCCTGACGATTCCTGATAACAAACACTATCTCTTACAACAGACTATTTTGATAAAAATACCTGTATTTTCAGCTCAATAATTTCACCGAGTATCCAATAGCTTGTCAGTGGCAACGTGTTTCGCTCGTTTCGAATGGACTTGTTTATTGAATATGAAGCGAAATGAACCTGTCACGTACGGCAGACTGAGTTTTAAAAAGTTGCGCGTTTTCGGCGTGGCGGCAGGTGAAATAAAGCGGTTTATTAAAAAAACTAATATTTTTTTATTGAACGTTTAATGTTGAGGTAGGTAACGAGAAAAAAATCCCCTTTTCAAATGCTTAATACATTGTAACTTTGTTGTTATTTAATTTAAAGCAAAATCCAGAATGTGCTGTAGTGGTATAGGAGGTGAAATATTCTTCGATTTCTTTTTACTTTAAGTTTAATAGGTCATTAGGATTTATTTAAAGAACTAAGTAAAAATATTAATTTAATCATTAAATAACTAAGCTACCATTTACTAGAAAAAACAATAGAACTACCACACAAACCGCATGTAGTTAAGTGGTGCGACACGCTACGGTTAAAGTTTAGAAATATTGTAAAAAAAGCCTATTTTCTGGAGCGCCGTGTCATTCCTGTGATACTGGGCTGTAATGGCAAGGGAACGGAACCAGGTCAATTGAATCTTATTAATAATGTATGCATGTTCGCATGATGTTCGCCCATCGCACATAAGCACATCTACCTACTTACTACTGCTGTGTTCACACTGCAATTAAAGTTTTCAGGCGAGTCAGTGAAACCTGACTTAACTTGACTAGTTAGGGGCTACTTTGAAAAATTATAGGTTTTTTCAAACGCTCTAGTGACTAAACGGGAAAAGGGACTGAATTTATTTTCGAATATATATTATAAGACTATATACTCTTGTTTTTAGCACAAGCCGAAACACGATTGCTGAAAGTTGCCTCGATAGAAAAAAAATCCGAAGTTGGGTCCTTTTTCCCCTTATTTTTCTTGGCTTGCATAAACTATAAGAGATTAAGTAATATAACTAAGTAAAAAATATGGTATTCTGGTTTATCTAAAAAGTCACAGAAGCAAAATTAGACAAAACTTTATAGATTCGCTTATTTATCGTAGTTTGGTCGAAAACCCTGATCCTTAAGAGCGCTGCATCCCTTTCTTTCGTGCACGGGAGCCATAAACGTGTCTCTAGCGGATGGGCGTGGCTTGTCCGAATCGAGGAATGGCCTTAATTAATATCATGCGTAGACGGAGGACGGCGGTTGTAAAGTATGAGATTTTATGACAGTTGTCACATCGCTTACGATTGCATAGCGTGTCGTACTAGCCGCGGCGAACAAAGTGACAGCATCAGCGCAGCGTGTGTACGCAGGATGCGACGCCATGCTGCTTTTCTCATTTGCTGTGGACTAACTTATACTGGTACTCCTGCATTGAGAGTTGGCCTCGGTAAGCGATTGTGCTAACATCTTATACATGTTATCTAAATTAGAATCTTTTGCACGATGCATTATAGCTGCGCATTGTTTTATTCAACGATTTGAGCAAATTGTTCAGTTTTAATATTAACACTTTCTTCGCAACAATACATGTAATAAGTTTCAATATAATTAATCCGGTTATTATGACAAGTTTTGTTTGTTTGCGTAGAGAGAATATCGTCTAATTATAAAACAGTCTTATTATAAATTCAAACATTCTCGTGACAAAACTTAGTTCATTAGCGAGCGTCATATACATGAGCTGGGCTCTTGTCGTTGTAGCATTTTCCATGTATGTCTTGCCATCTCTTTTACAGCCTAATACGTCACTACGATTACTTTTTCTTTTTCTTGATCCATGTATGCTACCCTTGATTTTCTCGACCTTCTTTTTGTTTCAGAATTCTTTCTTCTTGATAACATGTTCTCTCTCAATAAAATATTGTATCATACATAGCAACTATCCTCTTTTATTCTTTTACGGTGCTGTGCTAATTGCTCAACAAATTTTTCTTCTCTTTTACTATTACTTGAGCCTACAAAAACGTAGGTGCCAACTAATGTTCTAGAAAAGCGGTGTTTGACTTTTTTAAACAACCGCTCGAAATAATTAATAAGCTATAGTGAGCTGACCTGATCCAAACAGTCGTTGTAGAGATTTTTGAGGTATGCCTTTGCCCGACACCTATCGAAATGACACTTTAATTGATTTTATGCGGGAATTCTTCACAATTTCAATTTAAAAATAGAGTTATTTTAATTAAATATAATTTTATAGCGTGGGGACTATAGCCTGATCCCTCTCGTGCATGAGAGGAGGCCTGTGCCCAGCAGTGGGACGTATAGAGGCTAACATATTATTATTATTATTTATAGCGTAAATTTTTGGTGGTGGAGATCCACTTTAGTCTCTCAACTATTTTTTTAACACCTATTTCATTAAATTGCTAATTTAGATAGATTAAGCGCTTTTACAATTTTTGTAGTGGAACTGTTCTTTGATATTTCGCAAGTATTTTTTCTTGTTTGTTAAATCAGATTGCAATACTGGCGTCGCACAGTCCGTGCCAACAAGTGAGGAAAGGGCATTTTGTTGGTATGTATTACACACAATGCTTGTTTTACACCACCCTCCCCCCACTACGCATGATTTACATGTTGCGTTCTCTTACTGGCTTATTAGTTATTAGATTGTGAATTAATGACTGCTGGGAGCAGTCGTAGCAGAGTGCGTGAACAACGAAGTGAAATACCACTGGCAGTGCTGTCGGGAAGGGCCCGGGCGCCGAAACCGGATCGAAGCCGCAGGGAGCGGATGTCTGTGGTCGAGACAGTGTTACATGTTTTAGAATTGACTCGCATCAAGGATGTATTGTCCTGGACCTTATTAGGCCGCGGACTCAATGCACGCGAGCGGCGATACGAAGCGCGACGCGGCGAGCGGAGAGACGAGCGGCCGCCGCTGCATTCAAAACAGGCCCGTTCAAGTATATGTATTTGATCTAGTTGCGCGAACCTGCCGCCCGGCGGCCACCGCTACGACCGGCAAGATCCAAACATATAGAATTGAATGGACCTGTTTATAATGCCAGCTCGTCTTGCCGCTCGCCGCGTCACTGTTCGCGCCACTAGTCGCGTGCATCGAGTCTGCGGCCTTACATCCACGCTGACAGGTGCGACCATTGTTGAATAAGCGATCAGTCAGCCGACATATGTCGTCAACAATTATCAGCGTGGTGAAATAGAACTGGTCGATTGACAGAACGAGACGACTTTTGACGGATGACGGAGACGGTTGCAACGCAACGCGACGACTTGCGTGAGTGTAGAGAAGAACAAATGGCACTATTTCATACATTTTTTTTAGTTTATGACTTAAAGTCACTAACAGTTTAATTTTTAGATATGTTAGAGTTGTTCTAAAAACCAGCAACGAATATAAAATAAGCATGTTCATTTTTAATTAAACCTTGATGTAAGTATTGATTGCTCATCTCCCATCATCAGATAACGGTTGACTAAACCGAAATTACATGATGGTTCAGGTAATAGAGTTAATTATAATGCGTCAAACTAAGGGCCTGCTAATCAGGTAGGTATTCAGACATACATACAGCGTGTAATAATCTAATACGGGCGAATCGCTTAACGGTGATTAGTATAATCCTATACCTATACTATTCAGAAATGTAATTAGATAACTTTTACTTGAAATTGCAATTAAAATTTTATCTATACAAAGTAATTCAGCCCGCAATGTAATGCAAACACACTCGCATTAAACGCTCGTTGATTAAGGATGAACTATACTTAAGGAGTGTATTATAATAACACCTGTAAACTAACCCTTTTTCGTGCAAAATAAATAATTTGATTGATTGGTTGACAGTTACTTTCAATACCATGTTTACAGTACGTTGCTGCTGATAAAAATTTCAAAAAATTAATAATTATTGGGTCACAGTTAAGTGTAATTTAAAAAAAAAACATCTTAATTAATGATTACAGTAATGAGCTCTATGTCTGGTTTAATTTATCGCCTGTATGAGATTTACACACTATATATCGAATGGACGTGTATTCTCACGAGTAAATTAGAGGCTAGTAATCTTTAACCCTTACGCTTAGTACTTTATGGGTGGGTCACCACGCACAATTAACAGACTCATCAACGTTAAATCTGACGATGGAGCTGTCATCCCATAGAAAACTGTCAAACTTTTCATGCAAGATTTTTTTAACGATTACGTTGACGTTAACAGACGGTTTGGTGCAACCGACCCTTATACTTTGAATACATCGCTTTTGTAGGATTTATTAAATCCTGTCAGGCATCAGTATATTCAATATTTGTTTATTTGAATTACCAACAAGAGATACAACATAGTTGATACAATTATGCACGACTGGACATACGTATATGTTAAGGTCCGTTGAACACAACACGGTTCTAGACTAGCAATATCAATCTAGGCACCTGACAATTTGCGTGAGGTTCCGTAACAATATTGGGCGTACAAGCTATGAATATTAACCAATGTTCTGTCGTCAGTTGTGTATGACGCCAAAGGACACTTCTATTCTACATACATATTCTGTAATAGTATGGATCTTTACTAAATAAGAGACCTACAGTTAGATATTTCTTTTTGTTGTAAAACTTGTTGTGAGGTCTGTCATAGTTATAGGTACAGTCGCCATCAAATACATATATCGTACATTAAATAAGACTATTTTATCCATTATCAGTAATATACTTATATTACTTAAAGACAAAAAGTGGCAAATTGGCGAGATTTAAAATCGCTTTCCCAGATATCGCACGACGCGCGACGACAATCGAACGATTGTCCCAATCTTAAAAAAAGCGAAGTATAGTAACTATCATGATTTGTAGTAAAAATTATATTTCATCCCACAAAAATATGGTAAAAATAGCTTAGAAACTAATGGTTTTAAACGCGACAGCTTAGTTAATTCATTAGCCTTATCACAAATCTCTGATTGGGTTTCACACCAAAAAAACTTTGAAGCCATGCCGTGCAATATCATCAGACCAAAACCTTCAGAAATATTCAAAGAGTACACAATTCAATGAGTAATAGTAATGAGTTTGTAAAATTATCCTGCTGCATCTATAGTCTGTATCTTTAGGTATTTAAATAAAAGTAAACAAACAATTTGTACATTTTCGGGTAGTTATAACATTAATTGGTTAACCAACCAAAAAGAGTATTATATAACCAAATACAAAAACGCCTGATCTTCACTGACCTACATTATTTGATCATGTAATGTTTTCATCTACCCTCAACTGGCTTCAGGACCAATTTGAGGGTAGATTTTGTTTACTTTTATTTAAATACCTAAAGATACAGATTACCTATAGTATATACTCGTACGAATGTGATTCAGATTTGTGCCGGAATTTGAATGCTGAGTGCGGTTATTAAACCAATGGGCCGGAGTGGAGGTGCGGCCAAACCTCGTTAGCTACGGCACAGCGCGCGTACAGATTATTACAATTTCCCGATATAGCTAAACACATCCGCTTCATTCCGCATTCCGACAACAATTACCACTAAATCAAAATGCATTTCAAATACAAATGTAGACTGTAGAGCAATTACGTGTACCCCAATTAAATTTTCGTTTTTGCATGAAATTCTGAACATGATTTAATGAAAATCAGACGGGGTTTACTTAGAGAGATTTGTATCCTCGACTACATTACCCGATCGCGGTACTTGGCCGAAAGCAGGGCTACAGCAGACCAGAGCAAGGCGTGATTCTATGCTAAGGCGCAAGTCAAGATTAAGGAGAGTAGAGAAAAGGCAAGTGGTTTAAAGAAGCATAGACGAGATAGGAACAGGACCTTAGCCTAGGGCTGCCATCCGTCCAGGTCTCCCCGGATTTATCCTAGTTTGGAGGCCGTCCGGGGTGCGTTCGGGGGGGTTTTCAATAAGTGTCCCGGGCACTTTTTATGTGAGGAAACAACCCGTTGAATTTAATTATTTAGTGCTGATTTGGACACGTCCGGGGAAAAATGCAATTTACCACAAATGACCGGGTTCTATAAATTATTGTCCGGGTTCGGCGAATTTAGAGATGGCAGCCCTACCTTAGCCCGACAGGTCTAGCCTAGACAAGAGTTTATTTGGTCCAAGTCTGGTGGAATATACCGACAAATTAGATTCCTCCAAAGAATTTATTTCAGCATGTATAAATATACCTAACACCTATGTACCCTACTCATCATATTGAACTGCGGATACTACGTTGGTCCAAAACGAAAGATAAAATTAGTGTTTGTGCTACTTGGGAGGTAACATTTACTTAGCCTATTTTCTGCGTGTTTAATTTAGCACATTTACCTTCAAGTGAGCTAAAGTAAACATTAAAATAGCACGTGTGCCTTTACGAAAATACACTCAAGGACAATGAAAATGTGTCATTTTATAATAACAATATAATCTATACATACGTACTGATACGGACTCGTTTTCATTGCTTTGAGTGTATCAAGGGATGATTGGATAATCGTGATCTGAATATGAAAATAAATTAAGAGATTGCTTAAGTTATTACCTGCTATTAGTGCTATTACACAAATTTTGAAGAACCTTCCTTACACCCACAAAATGCGTCGCCGCGCCGTGGCCGTGGTTCGATAATTTCATGCCGCCCGCATTTCTTTTTAAATTGGTGAATATACAGGGATAACAAATCCTAGTTTATTAATACCCGGTTCAAAAGGTGGTTTTTGCCATAAAATCCTGTCAATTAAATTAGTAGGACTACTAAACGATTTCACTATGGAAACATTTACGAGTGAAATATATTGGATTTCCGCGATATTTACAATAGCTTTTTCACTTCTCTTGCTCTAAAAGTTCGTCTTTAAGCCTTGCGTAGGCGACCTAAAATCGCTTTTTATGCACTTGGGCCTAAAGTAAAATCTTCGTCGAATACCAAGGCAGTTGGTCCAACAGCCGCAAGCAAACAACTTCCTAAACTTTATTAAAAAAATTCACTACGACCTTTGTCGCGTACCTACTGAAAAAAAAAAGTTAACAGGCGGGAACTGCATTTATTTTTCGTTGTAATTTTGTGTTACAACCTGAAATTGCTTTATTTTCTCGCAATCGAAGCGAAAAGTAGAGTGTGCAACGTGTCCATAAAACCCATTTTACGCTCGACTTTATATCAATCCTCGCTCGCGAGCTCGCTCGGATAGATAAACGCCTCGCGTAAAATGGCTCGTTTTATGCACTTGTTGTACAATCTACTATTAATTATTTACTCTAATTATTAAATAATAAAGAGAAATCAATCATTCAATCACAAAAAATCATTGGAATAGAATGAACACTGAAAAAAATAATCAGGGAGCCAACTGAGATTAGGTAGGGTTTACTTAATAATCAGTAAACTTTACTAATAATCTCAGTTGGCTCCCTGTTTTTTTTTTCAGTGAAATGAAATGGAATTTGGAAATGTGAATTCGCAAAATCGAATTAGGTTCCGCAACAGTGAAACGTGAACCTTTTACCTTACCACCTTACCTTAAACCGTTTGCCTTCGACCAGAGAATTGAAACTGATATAAATAATGTATAGTTATTAAGAACGGCTATAAAGCAGCGCGCTTGCAGCTTCGAGTGTCGCATCAACAAATAAAACGCTGTTTACACAACGCAACCCAGTGACCCTTCTGAAAGTCTTGTGAAATGCACCGTCTACGTCTACTAGATTAAACTGCACCAAACTGGCAGTGCCATCACTAAAACCGAAAGCGGGAGAAAATGAGCTTTAACACAAACTAGTAAAGACTTATTGATTTTGAAGAGATGCATTAATAATGTTGCAGCATGTCTACTGATGCATTATATGGTGCTAACCGACCGAATAGGATACGTGCTCCGTAAATAGGGATTTCAGTGGATCCGAAGTCGTGTTTAATTTTGCCGGGAGCGTCGGCTAATGGCTGAAGCCGTAAAAGTTCTCTCGCAATCATAATGCATGTGCAAGTTGCTCGGGAAAATTGTGGTCTCTCTTCCTGGTGCATTTCCTGAATCGCGCTGCAAAAGTAGCCGCCAAAAGTATAATTACCATTTGAATTTTAAATCTGTCTCGACCGTCCAGTAGCGCTACTAGTGTAAAGGTTTTGTATGGAGTGAACACTATGCTATATAATATAGGGTGTATTGGGGTGATTTCGAAAGGCGGGTAATTCCGAAAATCATTAACTGTCGTTAACCACTGTAATAAGAGTCAACTTTCGGAATTACCCGCCACTTTTTTCCTATCAAAATTGCCCCAATACACCCTACTTATTTCTCTATGCCCGTATGAGGTCCGCTCGGAGTGTCGGAGCGGTCACCGGGCCCGCCCTTGACGATGTTTATGTATCTACGCTCGCGTCGCCGACCCAGACGGTTAGTAACCCTTAGAACGGTGAGTATCGAAAATAAGTGATGTGCTCCTGTACTTTAATGAATAGGGAGCCTAACGTATCTATAGATATTGTCTAGAAGATGCTTAACTGTTTGGTGTCTAGAGACGGCTTAAACGTGAAACTGACAGCAGCTGTCAAATGATGGCGCACGCGCGAGGACCGGACTTTGCCTTGTTTCAGTGATTTTGTAAACTCGAGGTCATTTCTTGATTTATTTGTCAAAGTACGATCACAGAACCATATTTTGATTATGCAAGTGTTTCAATTCAATTCCAAAAAAATATTATTTCACTTTTATTTGTTTATCATAGGCTGTTATTTTGTTTTTTGCGTACCTATACGAAATATTTCGAAACGGTATCACTAAGCCCGTACACGGTTGTGCCCCGAGCGGTCACTGGGTCCGCCCTTTGCGACGTTTATGTTTTAAAGCTCGATACAGGCTCAGATGTGTTATTAACCCTTAGAAAGGCGAGTACCTGGCCCAATATTACAAGGTTCTATGTTTCACTTGTACTCAATTGAAATTTAAACATTATCACCCAACTAGCAAAATAGTCCATTAAGGTAATCGTTTATCACTAAAGAGTCATTTTAAAGCGTTATAAAGGTATTCGTTATGACCATGTGTTCTATAAAAGTATCTTATATAGCTATTCAGCTGTATAATTTTATAGAGCACTTTAGTACTATAAAAAAGTGATGTAAACGTTTACATTACATCCTTAAATCACACCTTTAACACAGCACTATAAATGATTCTGTTTTGCTTTTATAGTGCTTCCTGGCCCTATTAAAGTTATATAAGGTACCACTTTAGGACACAATTGTGTTATTGTCGCTTCCGAATGATTATTATAGTGCAGTGTTAAAATTGTTACATAAACTCTATTATAGGATAATAATGCCCTATAGTTGATTTTTGCAACACTGATATCTGTCAAATTTGTGCAATAAGTATTTCCGAATCGCTACTTCAGGACCGATACTATAGTAGCCCCCAGTACGCTGTTTTAACACTGAATGGTCCTAAAATGAGTTTTTTGGGAACTATTACCTCACATAGTTCCGTAATAGAGTTTTTATTACTTTTAATGAGCTTTTCTGATACATAAAAGTAGCATTTCACGGTTTATAATCAACCAAAATGACCAATAGTGGAAAATTTTAAATCTTTTATATAACATGAGAATTGACAACAGTAAAGTGAAGAGAGTGAAACAAGGCCGGGTTCCGTACAAAATAATAATTCGATTAATCCAGCATGTAATGTGTTTGCTCAAGATTCTGTCAGTATTAGGAACGATAGTTTAAATATTTTAAATTGTTAGGTTGGTTCAGTTGGTAGTCATCACTATCTGAACCCCATTTCGTAGTTATAGTTAGTAGTATGATTGCCCTTCATTTTGGTATAACAGTTTACTCACCCAAAACCAATTAAAAAAACAAATGTAAGTAAGTATGGCATCAAAGGTTTCTCATACTAATACTATACGGTTTATCTGGTGTTAAGGAACCCTATTTTTGTCATGGCGGCAAATGACTGACCTGACAGATAGTCATATACTAAGCCTATAGTAAGCACAAAATTACTTGTTTACCATCGCTAGAGAGATTTATAAATTTTAATTATTATAATTCAATAAATATTAATAATTAAGGGAGCGCATGAAAATTTTGTTAATAATAATAGTATACTTTTTCCCTAAAACTTCAATCGCAAGTAAAAAATAGCTGTGTAGAACATTAACACTAACTTTACAGACAGTAAGCGGCCATCATGTTTTAAATACTCAATCACTTCACTTTACTTCATTCCCACAGAAACTTATTTTTATTTTTATTATGTTGGGAGCACCGCGCACCGTCGCGTCGCATCAAGCTTACCGATGAACTATAGTAGCTCCTTGATCTTCATTACGGGACTAAAAAGTCCATTAACAGCACCGTGATTACTTTTTGGTATCTTTTTAGTGATGTAAGCGGCACAACAAGCACTGTTAAAACCTTAAAAAGTGTTTACAGTAACCGTTATAGTATGACTATGGTACTAATATGTGATGTATGGAGCCGCAATAGCATCATTATGTCACGGAATTGCGATATAATTGTGCCAAAACCTGGTTTTGTAAACGTTTACATCAACGTTATAGGACAGATATGAAACACTAATGGTGTTTCTGAAAACGTTCTAGGTACTTTTATAGTACTTACTTTTGCTAGTTGGGCAGTGTCACAAAGTCACAATTTAATCACCCTCAAAATGTAACATAGAACCCTTTAATATTGGGCCAGAGTGTTGAACGCCAAATGGTGTGCATAATAAATAGTACTCGTGTCACTGTTGCCGGCTATTTGTGAGATAACAGTAGAGTACGAAAATAATTAAGTACTACACAGATAAAAGGATATCTTAATCCAAGATATTTCATTCATGTATATAAGGAAAATCGATAATTTCTTAAATCAAGTAAAAAATATCTTGAACCAAGTAAGTTCTATCTTGGATCAACAAAATCACACTTGGTTCAACAAAATCATACTTGGTTCAAGAAATTATCGATTTTCCTTATATACAAGAATGAAATATCTAGGATTAAGATATCCTTTTATCTGTGTAGTAAGTAGTAAATGTGAATAAAGACGAGAGAAGAAAAATACCTTTTCTTTATGAGTGACATTTGAGAAATTATTCATAGATTTGTAAATATATCTAAGAAATACATACGCTACAACACCACCGTACAGTCCAAGAGCTTTAAGAAGAACCTTCGGGAATCGGCGATGACACACGAAGGTAATATTGCTGTTCTGTTTTTTCATGTGTCACTGTTGATTGATACCCGACGTCTCTTCCTAAAAGACGAAGGTTCTTTTTAGACCTCACGGACTGTATATAGTGGTAGGTAGTGGGTCGGTAGAAGAAAATCTCCAAGCAAAATCATGAAGGTGATAACGGTGAATCATACTTAGAAATTCTTACGAAATAAATATTCGGCGAATACGAACATTCGTAAAAACACTTATATTCGCAGAATAAGAATATTTTTATTCGTTGCATCAGTTAATTCATTCATTCGTTGCATTTTTATTCATTTACACTATGTACTTATCCACCACCACTAATAATTTAAGTTAAAAGTGCTACTTACAAATAACAAACGAAGAACAATTAAAACAGGCCAGTTTATCTGAAATTTAAATTTCCATAGAAAGTGACCATTATTCAATGTCTCATTTTGCTCACTGTTCTTGTTCGTCATCAAAGTATAGCTGTCTTTGCTACAATGTCGTAAATAAATTTTCTAAAATCATCTGTGCTGATTGCAACCATTACGCAAAGCCTAAGGCTTAACTTATCCACATCCTCCATAAACTAAGATACTTAGCATATATTATAAGTCATATCGACTAATATAAGGTTCTTCTCTTCACGTTGATCCCACAAACACTCAATCCCTTATCATATAACACGACTAAAAAGACTCAGGAAGTCCCACATTAACATGCCCTCATAGTCTTTCGGCAAAAAAACTATCGGGATAGATTTCTTCACGTCATTCCGCCTTAACCGGTTCTATGATTCACGCAAGTCTGCGTCGCACTCCATCAATATGCGTCGAAAAGGGACAGTTGTTATGGCAGGGGGTTAGTCGAACTGTCCGGTCAACCAGCCTAAATCAGCGCTCTCTTACTATGATTATACCAGTACGAGATTCTTATGACTTATACTTATAATTATAATGTATGTATAGTTTTGGTCACATGAATATTTAATTACAAAATCGGGTATAAACAATTGAAATTGCCTTTACATTTTCCTTTAACTTAATTGCGATGTCACTAGAAGACCATAATACCAATAGTTGTAAAGGATCTCAAAATAGGCACACTGGATGTCGATTTGCGCAAACGCCCAAGATAATTAACTAAAGGATCTCGAAATCACTTTAATATCGAATACTACTACATATTAAAAGAAACAAACGGTCGGCTAGGGTGAAAAAGTTTGAATTAAAGGATTTAATTTTTTTTTAATCATATAACTGCCTCCCACTTTTGCAGGGTTACAATTAGGTACAAGCAGAGCCACTATTGCGAACATCGAAATTCACAAATTGATCTATATGCTTCTCCAACTCCAACGCTCTAGCTCGAGTGATCAGAGGCAAATAGACACAAGAACCAAGTGTTACGCGGTACGTGAGTTACACTGGTTAAAGTGATTATAGACCGATTGCTGGACTCGATCGCGATGAAGAACACTCGTCCAGGAATGGATTGACTTGTTAGTTTTATAATCACTTTACTAATGTGCCCGCTTGGAGGCTTCGCGGTGTTTTGATGTGTCGGTTAATTTCCCCGGGGATTTGGTTTTAATATCACTTAATGTATTAAACAAAGTTCGGAGAATAAAAAAAATGGAATTCTTTTTTTTATTAGGCAGGTTTTTTATAATATTGGAGAAGAAGGAATTAACACTTAAAAATCTCATTCTCGGTGAGAACTACAGTCGACGTCAAAGATAGATACACTTTCGCACCTTAATCTTTTGTAATAAGGTGGCAAAGTGTAAAAATATATTTGACTTCGACTGTACAATTGCTCAAGTACATTTCTTCTGATATATAGAAAGAAATCTTGTGTTATATAAGTATAGATACAGTGTGTATTTTTGATATTACCTCATACGCCAAGGGCATACGACTATGACTTTTATTTTTCCATATAAAATATTTCAGCACGCAATGTATCGCTACTTTGCCCTAAAATGTCACATTTGATGATGTGTCAAATAAGTGTATACGCAATACATTTCGTACTGAAGAAATTTAAAAAGTCAATTGCTCTATGTTAACTAAGAGTTAACTCAATATTTATTACAATATCGATTTATAATTTCAAAACTTGCGTCTGGCTTCCATTTGAGGTAATATCAAATAAACACGCGGTATAACACCATTTAAAAGGTTAAATAAAATTCAGCAATGGCTGACTCAGCATTACAGCTGAGTTAGGTACTGGTCGCTAGAGAGAAGACTCAGACGCAATGATTCTGTCTGGGTGTGTTTAGTTGTGTTGGTACCCAGTTATTACATACAAACACCGCCCTAGGGACCCACCTGGACTTTTAAACAAATGAACTTACGTACTAAGTCTAGGGTTGGCAGAAGTAATTTACAAACACAATGTTAATAAAATACTTACGTCATAAGTTTGATCAACACAACAGGCTCGGGCGCCTGTGTTTTATTACAGGTCAAACATATTAATACCTATAGCGAAAAATTGAAGACCCTAATATAAGAGAAACGCACCTACGAATAATGATTAAATTGACTAATGACTCTTAGAACATTTTTTGACATGAACGTCGAGCATGTCGTGAAGTAGCTAAGGTTTTTTTTACAATAATTCATCCTCTTTGAAGCAGGGCTTGTAACCGGTTAATGCAAAACACCCCGAAATGATCCAATATATTTAATTATTTTATGGTTTTTATGTAAAACCCGATGTTTTATTCTAGTTTTCACTTCAAATTATAGGATTTTTCGATTGAGTATAAAACAGTAACGAAAAGAACGAAAAAACAAACCGGTTTTTTACTATGGATTTCGGTTGCGGTTACAAGCCCTGCTTTGAAGGGTGCAAATAGGGTTGAAATTTTTAACAAGTTTAGCGTTGATGAAGTAGTGAGCAGAGGCTAGTTTAAATATATATAATAGTCACGTTATATAAGACAACCTTTTAAACGGGTGAAACACGGGCTAGGATTTAGGAAGTCTCAACATTTCCTATCAAATGAACAGTGACCAACAAATATTATAACTAGTGATAGTGATGCAACGAAAATTACTTTTACGAATATGAAACTAATATCACTTATGTCACTTTACAAATATGATTACGAATTGTGAGATACAAACTTAACTTTGCTTTTGTCCCCAAACAAAAATATACATTTGTTTTCAAGTTTACAGTCAGGGTGGGAGCACACAATGATGTGCCCACGTCGGGGGTCCAAGCGACCCAGAAAAGGCCATTGGGAGAGAGTGGCGAATCTTCCCTGCTCGCTGGAGACCACAAGAGAGCGAAGGTCGGTGGTTCGTTCGCTGAGGTCGCCGCGAGCGAGAAGATGGTCATCGTCCCAGTGGGCTTTCCGGCCGACAAGATCTTGGTAGGGCAGGTAACACCTATCCAAACAGCGATTATAGAGCTCATGATGGAGAGCGCTGTGGATCCCCTACCAAGAGTCTCCGTCGGGAACATCGTGGGGGGCGCCCTCCACGTTAACTGCGTAGGGAGGGAGTCCGCCACATGGCTCAGCTCGGTAATCGGGGGAGTGGAGATCGCCGGGCTGCGCCTTAAGGTCATGGCCGTCAAGGATCTTCCAAAACCGGTCAAGATGGCCTGGAAAACGAAGATCCTTGCCGGAGTAGACCTGAAGCTATTCTTCCGTCTGATGCAGAGGTACAATCCTCGGCTTCACACGGAAGAATGGAAGATAGTGGACACCTTGGCTACGGACACTGGCACCAGGCGAATCGTTCTGATGGACCGGGTGTCGGCGGACGTCATCAAGGAGTCTGGCTATCAGATTCACACAGGGGTCGATCTCAGCTCATTCAAGCTCCTGGAGGATGCGGAGGGAAAGGGGCAGGGAGGGGCTGGGAGCGGCCCCTGTGTGACGGTAGGGTCTGCGCGTGTGCCTGTGGAGGCAATCACAACCGCCCCTGAACCAGCGGAGCTACCTTCGGGTGGCGGAGCGGTTGAGGTGGCCGAGGGACAGTCCACAGAGGCAGGGGGCATGGTGCATTCCGGGGAGGGTAATGCCGGACCGCGTATGGCTCGCGAGTCGTCACCGCTTTCGTCGGTGATTGGCTCGGAGGACTTACGCGGCCTGTCGGAGCTCTACCTGGAGAACACCCTGTCACCCATGTCCTGTGATGGAACTGTCCAGGAGGTGGCTGCTGATCTCAGCACCACAAAATAAAAGCACTCGCGGAGGGCCTAAGGTGTGTACAAATAAATCTACAACACAATAAAGCGGCCACCGCCCTTCTGGCAAGGCAGCTAAAATGCGATAAGTTTGATATTGCTCTAATTCAAGAACCCTACATTTATAAGGGTGAGATAAGAGGCTTAAATGGTACTGGAGGGACAATAATATATCTTTGCCCTGAAAGTAATATGAGGACATGCATATATGTTAAAAATGGCGTCGATTTTATGATCTTACACGCTTTCTGTTCCAGGGACCTGACTACGGTCAGGATCCTAAACAAGGGGGAGGGTAAGGCACTCATCATCTCATCAGCCTACCTTCCCTATGAGGCAGCAGATCCTATCACACCACAACTCCGGGATCTTGTTGCGTACGGCAGCCAGGCGAACACCGACCTGATCATGGGCTGCGACGCTAACGCGCACCACGTCATCTGGGGCAGCTCAGATGTCAACAGAAGAGGGGAGAAAGTACTGGATTTTCTGGTGAGTTCTTCTCTACAGTTACTAAATAAAGGCAATGAACCAACATTCGTCAACGCTAGACGAGGTGAGGTTATTGATATAACGTTAGCTACTAACAATGCTAGTAATAATACTAACTCATGGCATGTATCTCAAGAAATTTCTTTATCAGACCATAGATATATATGCTTTAGGTACAAAACTACAATCCAAGTAGGAACTGTACGTAGGAGGAATCCCAGAAATACAGACTGGTCAGCTTTTAGAAGTGACCTGAAGGTGGATCTGGGGGATCCGAAAGGCAAGCTAAACTCTATTATCGACATAGAATTTGAAGCGGACAAAATCGTCCAAGCTGTGTTAACGGCATGGACTAACAACTGCCCGGAAAAGAAAACCCTGGCTAAGAAGATACCGTGGTGGAATCCAGAGATTGTAAAACTCAGGAAAGAAACACGAGCCATCTTCAACGATGCGAAAAGAACAAACAACTTTGAGCATTATGCACGCAAACTCACGGAATTTAACAAAGCCGTGAGAAAAGCCAAACGGAAAGCTTGGAGAAACCACTGCGATCAAATAGAGTCTATACCGGAAGGTATGAGACTAACAAAAGCGCTAGCCACGACAAAGTCAATACCGCTCAACTCAATTAGAAGGAGTGACGGAATGATGACAGAAACGGGACTGGAAACCCTCAAAGTAATGTGTGAGACACACTTCCCAGGCTCGGTAATACACCAGGGCGAACCAGACGAAAGTACAATTAGTGTCATAGAACAGTCAATCAGAACTACTAGACATAATTGGGACACGTCAAAGAAAGTAGTAGACCACAACAAGCTAAAATGGGCGCTGTCGACATTTCAGCCTTATAAAACCCCGGGGCCAGATGGAATCTACCCGATTCTACTACAAGAAGGCGCCAATGTACTCATACCGCATCTGAGCAGACTGTACAGGGCGTGCATAGCCTTCGGACACGTTCCGCGTGTCTGGAGGATGGTAAAAGTAACTTACCTACCTAAACCAGGTAAGGCAGATTACACAGAGGCCAAATCATACCGGCCAATAAGTCTCTCATCTTTTTTTCCTCAAGACGTTGGAAAAACTGGTAGATAGACACATAAGAGATGGTCCGCTTAAAAGACATCCTCTGCACCAGATGCAATGTGCTTATCAGTCTGGCAAATCAACTGAGACAGCACTGCACCTGGTGACGACCCGAGCGGAACAGGCAATAGAAAACAAAGAACTCTGCCTGGCTGCTTTTCTAGATGTAGAGGGAGCGTTTGACCGCACCACCTACCAAGCAATCAGTGCTGCGGCACTAAAACATGGCATAGAACCGACCATATGTAAATGGATAGGTAACATGCTAAATAGCCGACTTATAAAGTCCTCCCTTATGGGGGAAGAAATTATAGCAACGGCCACAAAAGGCTGCCCACAGGGAGGGGTTCTCTCACCAACTCTTTGGAGCTTGGTAGTCGACTCACTCTTGGAAGAACTGAATAAGGGCCCAACCTATACGGTAGGGTATGCAGATGATTTAGTGATACTTGTCAATGGGAAATTCCCCAGCACGGTATCGGAAATCATGAATGGAGCACTGAAGCTTGTGGAGCAATGGTGCGAGAGCCACCAACTCTCGATCAATCCAGGCAAAACAGTGGTAATACCATTTACCAGGAAAAAGACCCTGAACGGTATGAAGCAACTGAGCCTCTACGGAAGGGTACTAGAAATATCCAATAATGTAAAGTATCTAGGTGTAACACTGGATAAGGAACTGAATTGGAAAAAGCATGCCGACCTCACCATAACTAAAGCTATGAGAGTGTTTGGCATGTGTAGGTCAGCATATGGCAAAACCTGGGGCCTAACACCGAAGGTACTGAGATGGATCTATACCATGATGGTAAGACCTATCATACTGTACGGGAGCTTGGTGTGGTGGCCAAGGACACAAAAGAGCACATGCAAAGAAGCCTTAATGAAAATACAAAGAATGGCAAGCATGGCTATCACCGGCGCGTTCAGAACGACGCCAACGGCGGCACTAGATGTATTACTTGATCTACCGCCTTTACACTTAGTGATACAGTCAGAGGCGCGCAAATCGTTACACAGACTGGCTGTTGCAGGCCTCTGGGACGACAGCAGGCTAAAGACTAAGCACACAAGCATGGAATGCGACAATTTCATGGATAGGTTAACAAGCATGGGCTGTGACAAAATGCAACCCAAGTTTATTTTCAAAAAGAATTTTAAAGTACAAATTCCTACAAGGGCCGACTGGGCTGATGGTCTGGAACCACCAAATTCTGATGGTACAGACAGCATATGGTACACAGACGGTTCTAAAATAGGATCTAGTACGGGAGCCGGCATTTATGCAAATGACTACAGCAATAGTATAAGCATGGGCAATTATGCGACAGTCTTCCAAGCGGAGACGTACGCCATTATTGCCTGCGCACAAGAGAATATAGATAGACAGATCCAAGGGAAGAATATCTATATACTCAGCGACAGTCAGGCTGCACTCAGAGCACTTATAGCGCCAAAAGTGGAGTCCAGACTGATATTCAATGGCATCCAAGTCCTTAACAGGCTTGGAAGGCACAACAAAGTGCAACTGGTGTGGATCCCAGGGCACGAGGGCTTTATCGGCAACGAAAATGCTGATGAACTTGCAAGAAGGGGCTCTATGAATAATTATCTAGGCCCGGAACCATTTGTGGGGCTCTCGAAGGGAACCATAATCACAGCCATAAAGGATCACACCAAACATAAACACCAACAAGAGTGGGGTAGTTTGGCTGGTCTAAGGCATTCGAAGCTCTTCATGCACAAAGTTGACTCAAGCTGGAGCAAAAAGCTTTGGAAACTTAGCAGAAGAAGGCTCCAAATTATAACAGGGGTTTTCACGGGCCACTACGCTGTGAAAGGAGTATTGGCCAGAATGGGATTGTCAGATAATACTGATTGTAGGATGTGTGGTGAAGAGGAAGAGACAATGGAACACTTAATGTGTGAATGTCACGCTCTAGCCAGACAGAGAATGAAGGACTTTGGTACTGGCTATCCAGATCCAGAGGAATTCAAAGCACTGCCCTTGAGCTCCATCATCCAACACATGGAGATGGTTGAGAAAGCTCTCGAGTAGGTGTACTAGGGGGCAACTACACAAAAGATCCCTTTGGGTCGAAGTGTATCCTTACGGGCCCCCGAATACAATAAGATAAGATAAGATAAGATAAGTTTACAGTTCCTTCATTTTTCCTTTTTAGCAGATTTAGTATTTCTCTGTTATGGAACGTGCCCTCCATATATTTGTTTGAAATATTCAGCATAAACCAGCATAAATGGGGTCTTGAGTTGAACGAGGTATATTTTCTAATATGTATTGATTTTGAAATGAACAATTAAATGCGGTTAAATGTAGTAAAATCGACTTAATGGCATAATTATCGAATATGAATTCGTCATTTAAAAAAGTACGAATATTCGCATAAATCGTGATATTCGGCGAATACGAATATCTGTATTCGTTGCATCACTGCCGATAGCCGATATCATGTGCCAGTCGCCATGAATATATGGGAGCGGCCAAGGTACTTAAAAATACTTGAGATGCACTTTATCGCCTTGACAATAGAGGCGTTGTTCTGATATTTGTGACCACATTGGCCGCTCCGATATATTTGATGGCGACTGTACAAGTACATAAACTCTTTTCGCCTCGTTTTTTGTGTAAACTTGAATGGATGACCCTATTGGCACGTGGTCTACTCTGAAGTCGTTTTTGCGACCGCCTGAGTCATCAGTATCATATTCCGAGAACCGACAGCCGTCTGACACAACACCGCGTCGTGAGTATTCACGCCTAGTATGTTATGTAGTACAAAATACTTGTTTACATTTTTGCACCTTGCACCTTTGTAATAAGGCGCAGGAGGTAAACATATCTTTGGCGTCGACTGTACTAACTGTAAACACATGAATGACCAATGGTAGAAATTATCTGCCGACAATAAGAATTATGACTGGTCAGTAGATTGATACGTTCGACGAAGATATGTTTGTTTACACTTATGAATTGTGTATGTACCATTGTCTGTAATAAGGCGAAAACTGGAGGCGCACATCTTTGAGGTCTTTGAAGTCGGTCGTTAACTCAAAACCTAACATAACTGTTACCTACTAAGTTTTAATAAATGGAATTAAGTAACAACTAACTTAACAAAAATATGTACAGCATAAATAACTAACAGAAGAGGGAAAATGCTTGGACACCTGCTGCGGCACGATGAGTTTATAAGAAATATCATAGAAGGTAGAGTTGAGGCAGAAAGGAAGCCAGGAAAGCCAAGGAGAGCATACATGGATCAAGTAAAGGATAAAATAAACGTCGTGTCCTATCAGGCTGTAAAGGAGAAGGCAAATGACAGACAGGCATGGAAATTGCTCCACCGACAAGAGCCTAGCTCTTAAATATATGATGATGATGATGATGATGATGAAATAACTAACTTAAGCTAAAATACGTCCAAATTGGATGGCAGAATTTCCCCTCTCTGTATACTGATACGCTGTGAGAGGAAGCTGCCAGCCCTCTGATCTCCAGTGGTTACAATTAGCCACTAAGTTTTTGCAAACCCTAACATTTGAACTCTAACTGACAATCGTTAGCTGCGTACCTAAGAAAGTAGGCTGAGATGGTATGGTCGCGTAAAGAAGCCACCCGACTATGTCGGTAATTTGGCGACCCGACTATTCATCCCCGGTAAATGAGGTAGAAGCTAACCCAAAACAAGAGGGGACGCACGGAGGGACATGGTGCTAAAGGACATGAGTAAGTGTCAGGTGTCCGAAAAAGACGTCGAGGATAGGGCGAAGTGGAGACGAAAAGTGCGGAGCTGACCCACCATCATATGGAACTCATACCTTGGAAGAGTTTACTGTGTCAATGATGGCCACTAGCAATAAGATTTTGAGTGATGTAAAGTGGACAGAAATATTAGACACAATCTCATTAATTTCATGAAGCGAGCCATAAGACCGCGTCACATATAGCGCTTTTGTGCCAGTTATTACTACAGGCTATATGCAATAATTGACGAGACTACATTATACTTCAATTAACGCATATTGCATTCTCTGTGGTATCATATCATATTAAAGTAGAGTAAATTTCACGAACGGACATTAATTCAAAAGTATTGCGTTGCGCGAGCTGCAAAATATGTTTGCACTTGCATTTTAACTTTATATTATAGTCAGAAATATTCGAAGCATTTCATAAATTAATTTTGGCAGTTGCACTGACAATGTTGTGTATATCTGAATTTGGTTTTACCTATAGGTTGAATATATTTACATGGCCGTCGTCGGCTTGATAAAAACTAGTGCCTTAGTTGATTCATAGCAAAACAAAGACTATAAAAAAAATATAGTGATTTTTTTTTATAAAAAACTAACAATTTAAAATACATAATGAACTTTAATCATTATTGTATAAATTAGCATCAAGTTTTTAGCTAAATCCTTTGTCACTCACTCTTCTCTTTACTAAACCCTCTCTTCTATTCACTTCTCTCTATCGCTATTTTCCCTCTTCTACTCGGCAGCCTGAGACTGACCTTATCACTACACCAGACTCGTAACTGGCCCTCAATGTGGCCAAACAAGTAAGTCATGTTTAAAAAAAAAAAGCAAAACAAAGATAAAAATACTATGTTTTTTTTAATGTTTAGCAAAGAGCACGACCGATTTATCGACACTACTGCAGGATTCAACCACGCTGCGTTATTCAAATTATGGCAAAGGCAAGCGCCGGGGGCGAATCGCTCGGTTAAAATGTAGGCTATCCCGCTCACTCAATAGTCGAACAAGCGAAGTGTAAAGGGAAGAGGAATGCTATGTTTCCGACTCCTGAGTATTAGTTCGGTCAGTCGGTATGCCGCAGACTGCCCGGTATTTGGTATCAATTGTAAATCCGCTTTGATGCGGTTTATCCATGAGCGTAGTTTAAATTGATGAATTAGTTTAACAAACGTATTCACCCGTTTGTAAATCAAATTATTTGCACCTTTATATTTACCATTAGCTGGTTATTCATAGAAAAGCCGTGAGAATAGTGTAAAAAGCTTTCCACATTTAAAAATGGAATTGAAAAAAACTGGCCAAGATCATGTCGGGCCATGTTCAGTGTAGGGTTCCGTAAACTGAGACCATTAATTCAAAAGGTCGTTTCTTAAGGGAAATTTGGCGGCGCTTACGTCATTTTTACTTACGTCCTTTCACTATGGGTTTTTGAGTGATAACTCAATAATTTTAAACAAAAAAAGAACCGACTTCACTTAGGATCCGCTATTCCAAGAGGAAGTGGCCGAGTTGCTGTAAAAAATAGTGAAATCACTATAGGTATGCCTATAATAGTTGAAGAGTTGCCTCGATTTCTCCAGGATCCCATCATCAGATCCCGACTTGGTGACAATGGGACCATCTAGGGGTTATACCTGTACGATTAAAAAAAAATTTTGAAAATCGGTTCACGATTCACGGAGATATGGAGTAACATACATACAAAAAAAAAATTATGATAATAAAAAAAAAAAAAAATTCAGTCGAATTGAGAACCTCCTCCTTTTTTGAAGTCGGTTAAAAACAGCTCAACCAATTGAATTCAATATACTTTTCATTGAAGGTACTCATTAGGCCTCAGTTTCATGATTTTTTTCAAAATTTTAGGACCCACGATTCAAAAGTTAGATGGGGGGGACGCCCTGTTTTAAACTTTCGGAGCTATTATTTCCGAAAGTATTAGTTTTATCCAAAGACTGTATTAGAAGACCCAAATTCTTTTTAAAAGACCTATCCAACAATACCCCACACAACTTGGTTGGAATGAAAAAAAAAAATTCGCCCCCCACTTCATGTGTACGGGAGGTACCCTAACAAAATATATTTTTCGCGTTTTTATTCTACCGTTTTGTCGGCTTGGTTAATGCACATATTCAAACCAAATTTCAGCTTTCTAGTGCTAACGGTCACTGAGCTAGACCGCGGATGGACGGACGGACATGGCGAAACTATAAGGGTTCCGTTTTTGCCATTTTGGCTACGGAACCCTAAAAAGGTTAATTTTCTATTATATTATTGGCATTTAAAAAAAATTTGCATTTATAGCAACTGCAATGTCGCGCTTTTACGACATTTTAATAAGGGTTTCCGGAAGGTGAAGCCACTGTGACGAGGTCTTTTTGACAGTAGCTGTCAAAAATCCACCCATCAAATAGAATGTAATTAAACATGACTTGTGGATCTATGACAGCTGGACTTCTCGCCACGGTTCTGCCACCTGGTAAAAAAAAAATCGAGTCCAGAAACCCTCACTACCGAATATTTTTTGTGCTTATTGTCGATTTTTGAAGGAAAGTCAGGTACCTAATAGCTAATTTCGACATCTATTTTTTTTATAATTTCGCATAATGAACCTTCTGCCTAACATCATGTAGACTCTTAACGATATACTTCTTACTTTTAATTGGCGTTTTCGATAAACGATTGTGGTCTCGAATAGTGTCACTGTAATGTTGGAGAAGGCAGGATAAAGTTGCGCAAGTTGGCGGGACCGATAAACATCGGCTGTAAAACCCGGATTCCGCGACTATCGATAACGTTGCGCAGTGACAGATAATTGCGCTGCTTACGACTTAGAATGTCAGATACAAGCAGACTAGGATAAATAAATTGGTGACGTAAGCTGCTGAACATGCCTTGGCTTGTTGGAGTCTGGCTTAGTTTGTAGGATAAGGATAGTATGAAAGGTCTTACTGACTCCGTTATCGGAGTTATGACTGTTATAAAATGGTAGTCCTTGGCGCGGCGGTGCATTAAGTTTCAAAATCACACAGATTACACTTAGCAACTCAATTTCTGTATTACAGCCAAAACTGATGGATGACTAGTGAACTAACTACACAAATAATGTCAAACCTTTTTTTTTTTCAAGATTAGGAAGAAGGAAAAGACGCCACTGTAACCGTCACTTGTATGTAGATCTGTTACAATAGACATGATGATTTTTTTTCATGTATGGTGTTAATGGCACAGAGTAAATAATAGTATAATACAGAGATACCTCTGTAATGTCACGTAACGTCACGAATCATGTTGTCCCTTCTTAACGCATGACAAGTTCTCTTTCGCACTAATGCAAACGTATCGGATACGTCGTGTCAAACTCAATTTTTTTGATAGATTTACTTTGAGTTGTACCCCCCTGTTAATGGATTCGTTTTGTTGTGAGGAGCAAATGTCTATATGGGCTGATTGCCTTAAATCAACATAAAAGACAGAAATGACACTTAAAGTCTGAGATTTGCATTTGTTTCTCAAAACGCTCCTAACAAAATGACGAGAAGAAGTGACGTCACAACTAGATAGTCGCCCTGTTTAAAGTATGAAAGAATGAAATTGCTATTTTTACACTGAAATGTTGCGTTTATGTATATGGTTGCCATACAATTTATTTTACAATAAAATATTAAAAATTGGGTTATTTAACATTCGTCCTTAAAAAAATAAAAAATTTAAGCCTGATATCTTTGAACCATATCAATAACTAAATTTTATTGCATAATTCAACATGTGCCATCATTCCTATGCACTATGTTACATATGGGCCGAGCTCTGATTTAGCGTCTGGAATTCTATATATTGCGTGTCCGGCTTCAATGAGATCACGCGATCAACAAAATTAACGCGACACGACATCTTTGGTTCCTTATCCCTAGTGATCCCTACAAAGTAAAAAAAATATTGCACAACAAAAAAGAAAATATAAATTGACTTTTTCGGACCTTTTTACTCAATTTGTGTTCCAGCGGCAAAAAACAGAATTGTGATAAATTCAATACTATGACTCATTGTTGCAACTGTTGCAAGCATATTAAATTGGAAAAAGGTATTCATTCGATATTCTGTTTCATGAAGTAAGAAATACGGCAATTTTTCCGCTTGTTACCGGTGTGTATACGTTTCAAATGGATTTGGTAACACCGTACAAAAAACGTAACTTACTTTTTTTGAATATTAAAATAAAATAAAACTTACTAACGAAGGAACAAAATGACTTACTCTAGTACTACTGTCTGTCTAGTACAGGCGCCATCAGATATATCAGAGCGGCCAAGGTGGTCACAAATATTTGAACAACGCCTCTATTATCAGGGTGTTAAAGTGCATGTTCAGATGTTTTTGAGTACCCTGGCTACTCCGATAATTTGATGGCAACTGTACTGTTGTCACTGACGGCAAAATGATGGTCGATACCGTCAACTGCTACAACTTTGCGTACGATGCACAACTTTGCAATACTTTGCATGGCACAAACATGGTTTTCTTCAGCTAACAGCTATTTATATTTTCTATAATATAATAAGATATAAATAGCTGTTTGGTGAGCAAAACCATATTTTTCAACCTAAAGTTGTAGTAGTTCATGGTACATGTAGCTTTTACGGGAACGTTCAAAACCACATGGAAGTAGCAGTCACAAATTAAATAGTCAGTAACAGAACTACATGATCTAAAGCACTGTTAGATCGTCAACTCACTTTATTTGCGCAAGCTCAGCAAAAACATCGATATTATAAGGTTTTGGGAGCGCTGGATCGGTGTCACGGCCAGTGCAATGCTGCGTGTTGATTGTCTCTTATGCAACTATTCAATACTTATTAAATACCTGTCAATATCTCAAATGAAATACTAGGTTATAAAAGCTGGGTATCGAGATAGTAGCGAAGCGACCGGGTAATGCTAGTCACATCACACTGACCCCTCTGCCGCGGTGAGCAGAGCGTCAAATTAACAATGTTTTTGAAGATTAGAGAAGCGAATAATTAACCGTCTTAAGATTGCAAACAGCAAACTTAGTGGACGATCGAGTTCATGTTAAAGTAATACAAAAGTATGCAAGTGATTTCAGTGAACGCTGTCCAAATTCCTTAGAGCGTTATCACACTTGCGATTTACGAGCGAGTTTTGTATGGGAGCGAACACGCCGCGAGTTCGCCGCGTACGAGTTTTGTGTTAGAAATCGCTTTCAAATCGCTCAAGTGTGATAACTCTGATAAGGCCCTTAAAGGCTCGACTCGACTCTAAACGTTCGCCAAGTCGCCACTAAGACCGTAGTGTCACCGTACACTTCCTTAGAAGTAATCTCTGCTCCGATATATTGGTCAGAACCCTTACCCGCTTATTCATAAACGTATTGCAAACCTCATTTAACTAAATCATCTTTTGTCCTTATCTGTCACATTGACAGTTGTGTTTGTTAGAAACAGACAAAATTCATTTTAACTAAATGAGGTTTGAAACACGTTTATGAATAAGCGGGTTAGTGTATTCGTTTCACTAACGTAACGTATCGATTACGTTTGCGTTAGGTATTAATTTGTATAGGATTTTAAACACAGCAGATCAAGCGGAATGTATCGAAAATTAAATCACCGAGTATCTATAGAAGTATCTCTACTCGCTGGTTTATTAGTTTTCGATACGTTCCGCTTGGTGTGCTGTGTTAAAATCCCATACAAATTAAGACCTAATGCAACCGCAATCATTACGTTACGTTAGGGAAACGGATACACATACCCGCTTATTCATAAACGTGTTTCAAACCTCATTTAGTTAAAATTTATTTTGTCTGTTTCTAACAAACACAACTGTCAAAGTGACAGATAAGGACAAAAGATGATTTAGTTATTCGAGGTTTGAAATACGTTTATGAATAAGCGGGTAAGGGTTCAGAACAGAACAAACGGGAATCTCGTAGTTCCGTAGTCGAATTACGGAACTGCCCATAACTTCATGGACCGCTTTTGCTGTTAGAATGAAAATGGGTGGTTTTCATTTCACTGAAGGACTTTTAATTTAGTCCACTTATGCATCCCGACGCTGACAGGCTGCTAAAATAGAGTTAAATGCTGTTATACTTAAAGATTATTTTAGTTGTAACCTCCTAATCGGAATAAAACATTCTGAAGTGTAGTACGACGGTGTATAGAGGGTAGAGGGGGTGAAAGAGGAATAGGGATTTACCGTAAATACTAATTTGATGCAAGTTGCTACTATTGACTAGTAATAAACATGGGACTGTAAATCATCTAAAAGACTAGTGCACCTCCAGCCTTACGCGTCGCGTGCGCGAACGCATGATTTTTTACCGCATCACGTTTCAACCACTATGATTCGCGTCTCGTCTCGGCAGGGCGTCACTGCGCAGAAACGGATGCTAGTACGATCATTATGTTACTGATGGCATGATCCTTTGATACTTGAAGGCTAGATTGCCCATTGGATAAATCAATCTCCTTACATTCATTGAAAAATATAATTTGATTTATTTTCTTTGCAATTCATTTTTATAAATCACTCTCATTTAAATAAAACACATGAATGTTGAACTACTATCTGAGGTCGCTAAATCGCCTGTTTTGATAGGGGTTGATAACTGTTACAGTTGTAGAATTATACCCCCTTTCCCCCTTATTCATAAAACCTAAACCTCTACCAAATTGTGTCCCTTTCTAACTAATACGGATATCAAAGTGACACATAGGGATAAACGATTGTCAATGCACGATTACTTACGAATAAAAAGATTATCGTCACTACTTTGAAAAAGCTTCTATCTTGTTCTGTCACTCAAAAGAAAAATGTTGTAACTATGGACGCGATGCATATAGAGTTACTGCGTTTCAACTTAGAACAAGCGCGAGATACGAGATTTTTTCAAAGTACTTAGTGGCGTTATTAAGCATTATTGAGGGGCCAAAAACGAAGCACATATTTAAGTTAGCCTCTGTAAATAACGATTTAGAGAGCATCTCGAATTGGCTACTTTCCTATGAAGTCAAATCAGCTGCTCTTTAGCAAACGTCAAAACGATTTGTTATATGAAGTTTATACGGGAAACTAATATTGTGACGTCACAATTCTATATTATGAATACATCTCCTTTTTAACAATATTAACCATTATAAAATCATTTAAAGCGCAAACACACGTTACACCTGGATTTTCCGGTGTATTTTTGAAATTTAGATTTTATGAATTCAACGAAACAATTAAGTTTATCTACTGGAAAGTACCCTATTGGAGTCGCAGTTATGGCCTTAAAGTAAATCCTGATAAGACACAGGCTATTATAATTGGTAGCCTAAAACTACTTCCCAGGCTTAATTTTGATGATCTCCCACCTATTTATTTTAATGGCGTTTTGATTCCTTTGTCATGGGGACCTCAAGTGAACGAAGTTAGCAGGAAGATGTTCGCAGCAATTGGTTCACTCAGGAGATTACGCAACTTCCTTCCTATTCCCACCAAAATAGCTCTTGCTCAAACTCTTCTCCTCCCTATTTTGGATTATGCTGACATCTCTTATCTCGATCTCACTCAGGAGCAACTTAATAAGCTTGAACGTATCCAAAACGTCTGCATTAGATTCATATTTGGGTTACGCAAGTATGACCGCATCTCCCACTTCCGTACGCAGCTCAAGTGGCTTCCTATTCGCTTTCGTCGTAAATCACATATTCTGTCCCTTCTGTTTTCTGTTCTCTTCAACCCCGCAACTCCCCGCTATCTCAAGGTGCGTTTCAGTTACCTCCGGTCGGAAAGATGCTCCCGGAATTTGCTTCTTTCTGTCCCTTCATCGTCCTCAAAATTTTATAACGGTTCTTTCACATTTCAAGCGGTTCGACTTTGGAATTCTTTGCCTCTTGATGTCAGGTGTGCTCAATCACCCGCTTCATTTAAAAAGCTCCTTAAACAGCACTATTTGTCTCGTCCGTGACACTTCTTTCCCCTCTATATGTAGTTGGCACTGTATAATTATGTGTATCTGTATATGTATGTATGTATATGTATGTGTGCATATTTTATTTATTTATTCGTTTATTTATTTTGTAGTGTTTTTTTAATATGGTTATGAATTTAATTAGAAATTGTTTTGTGTTATTATTATTTTTCTGTAACTAGGCTTTCTTCACTGTTTTGCAACACCTACTGTTTTAGTTTATTTAATTAATTTCCGCTACCTAAAGGTTGTCTGGAAGAAATCGCTTTTTAGTGATAAGACCGCCTGTTGTTTACCTCTAATTTAATTTTATATTTTTTCCTGTACTGGTTTTGTTTTTGAGGTGTTCAATAAAGAGTATTTGTATTGTATTGTATTGTATTGTAGCGTGCACACAGTACACACACAGGTGGTTTGGGTGAATGCATTTGTCCAATATTTTGTTTCAATCACCAAAGATATTTTTTTTAAATTAATATGAGCCTAGAGTGTCCCACTGCTGGGCAAAGGCCTCCCTCTTCGCTTTCCACGTATCCCTGTTCTGACCCGTCTCCCACCAGTCACGATCAAAGGAGTCCAGAGCGCCTACCGCGAAGTTCGAAAATCGACAAAATCCCGTCTCTATCTATCGCTCTTGTTCATACGAAAGAGAGTGATGGAAATAGACGATTCGATGAACGAAGTGATTCGCGGTTATAGGCCTGGTCGTCCCGCCATTGCCGTCGAGGTTTGCGCGCGAAAGTTTCATTATCGTTTATTATTATTTCCTAAATAGTATGTTATGATGTTAGTTTGCATAAATACCTATTCACAGATTTATCACTTTTGCAAAGTCTTATAGATGAAAGCTATTTTTAAATGCGATCTTTGAGTGAAACAAAGGATCGTTTACGTAGCTGTGTGGTAGCTATGGGAAGTGTTTTATTAACCGACTTCAATTCCATAGAAGAAGGAGGTTCTGCATTCGGTTTGGATGTATGTTCACCGATTACTCCGAGACCCTTGGTCCGATTTGATTTTAATTCTATTTTCGCAGTCTTTCTACCAAGAAAGAAAAACAAAAGGTGTTACGGCACTTTAATCTAATTTAACAGGGAACCCGTCACTGCCAATTAGATGGTAGCCTGTAATTATGCTAACTCTGTTTTTGTAGCATACTGGAGTTGCTCTTTTGATACCTATTATTTATTGTAACTAGAAGGTACTTAATAGTACATTACGTACCTATGGTGGTAAAATAAAGAAAGGCTCAGATCGCTGGCATTTGTAGCCCGAACCGAAGGTAAGGGCCATAAACAAGCGATCTGAGGCATTCTTTATTACCGCCCGTGGTGCGTACATAATTTTACGTCTTCTCCTGGGTGTGAAGTGAGATTTTTCGCTGCGCCCTAGGGCGGTAAATCTCACTTAGCGCCCAGAGTGCAGAGTGACGTAAACACTTTTACAAAACATATGTCGAGTAAACTTTGTTGAGATAACTTGTTTAACAGGTTTAGTTTTTAAGTAGCTTTAACCAGATTTTGGTCATATTGGTAATTTTAACTCTGTTAGGAAAGTTACTACTAGTAATAAAATTAAAAAAGGAGAATAGGGTTTTGTTATTATCGTATTTCAATAAAGAGTACCGCAGTTGCTGTTCAAAAACGATGTATTTTCAACTACATATCCAAAAAAATACACTCAGGTTTAACAGAAGCTGTTAAGTTACTACAGTCAATTGCGAACTATTTTAAGTCTTGGCTGTATGAGGCTGATTAGTCATATGTTAACTAAGTAGACGTATCGGAGCGGCCATGGTGGTCACAAATATCTGAACAAGCACCTTATCTCCTTCAGAATATAGGCATATTCTGAAGGAGATAAGGTGCATGTTCAGATATTCTTGAGTACCGTGGCCGCTCCGATATATTTGATGGCGACTGTACCTAAACCTGTAGTCTATATTAGTCACAAAACTACGCTACCTTCGGCTGTAAAGTTCTAAAAGGGTGGATCTAGATTCTAGAGTATTCTAGAGTTTGGAGCTGTAAATGCATATATCTCTTAAATTGACTTGTTTTTTTCTCGGAATTTCTCTGTTGTTGTCATTATGTTCTATACTAGTGACTAAGTATTGGTCTATTAGTGAGACTATACGGCCTTTCCGAAGCAAGGAAAACAATAGACGCGTGCGCATCGCTGGCGTAAATCAAAATGGCCGAGACCTGAGTCAGTAATTGAAGAATACTTAATTAAGGTGGCATCATCCTGTGATGATACCACCGTTTTATTTGTAGTCGCTTTTAATTTCAATGTATAATGCAGATTATAATGTGAGTATAGAGTGCTCATACTGACAAATACTTGTCAAAAATATGTTGATGTCGGTCGGTATGTCAGCTTTATTCAGGAAAAAAACGCCCTGAACGTTTTACGCGTCCTTCACAGAAAAACGCTTCAATTTGCATTATTTGCAGCGCAGTTTCGATTGTTTACTTATGCTGCTTACTGTGTATTTCAACCAATACGGAGTTGGTACAATCCGAATAAACATTCTAGTGTAATAGGGCATTTCTATTTTAACTTGTCCCTTAAAGCACGACTTAAGTCGTGTATTAGTAACGTCTAACCGTCACATTCCTGACAAAACGTATGGGAGTTGACTTAAACCGTCAGTTTTGTGACCACTGCTTGTGACCGGCCATTAATGGTACACAGTTAAGTGAAAATGCCCAATAATCAGATTGTGTCGTATTCTGAAACAATTTATCTACATCTACACAGTAACTGCTTTTCTATAGAGAGCTGTTTGGGCACGATTTAGCTGTTAGTGATTAAACGTAAATACAGCACTTTTGATACTCAGTATTCCGATGAAATTGTTAGCCTGAGGGCTCAGTGAGCTTACTATAAGACTAGTTTGTATATGATTAACCCACGTGCAACTTCTCGGACTCGATCTCTCAGATAGAGATGTGTCATATAAATTAAGCCACTTAGGGAGTAGTTAGAGGGGAAGGGAGTCGCCGGATACACAACAAATCGGGCCCGAGAAATTGCCATGTATAATACCGGTTTAAGCCTAGCTCTTAGTGATGACTCTTGAAGATAAGTACTAGGCCTGCTATGACGTCAGCAAGCAGGTGCGCTCCACTGACACAGAAAAGCCGCCCAGACCCGCCAATCCCTCTGGTTACTCTGCCAACCACGTTTTTTATTTGTGCTGAATTTCAAATAGAACCATATTGCGTTCGCAATAGAGTTCAGTTTTCAGGCATAGGTGTAAGGGTTATACGAGTTTAGGTAAATTAGTGAAATTCATTAGAGTGCCTCGGACACCTTTATTTGCCTTATTTAATCCATTAGCAGCGGTTTGGCCCTTTTTGTGTCTGAAAATAACGATACCTTTTATTGTTACGGTACCTACTCATATTTTTTGTATATAAACAGTAATATTTTTGTTAGTTGACTATAAGAGAAGAGACTAAGACGATTTAGATTTGCGCAATGATTTAAAAAATGCTCTGCGAAAATCAGGTTAAAATGACTAAAATAGTGGACATGGGTTTATGTTCCCAATAGTTCCCATCATTAAATATTTTTTTAACGCAGTTATTAAAACTTCACACAAAATATATCTATAGGTAAATTTGCTGTTTGACCCGTACGTACGTATTCAATATTTGAATAGTGATTTGCGTTTTCAACCGAACCGTACTAAACAAAAAAAAAATGCACGTATTGAATGTAAATATAGAATATTTTAGGAACTCGCGATTACTTTATCTAGTTTTAGATAGCTATCCGACCGAGCGGAGGAACAATCTTTTATTTTCTGATTCGAGTAAATGAAAATGGGAAAAAAATATTGGTGGCAAGCAATCCTACAGCCTACTTCATGGCAAGCGGTCATGGACCGAAGCCTATATAGACGCCTGCAATCCCAGGATTGTTACATCACATGCGCGTTCCCGACCATTTAATACTTCTAACTTCATACGGTAGTCCCTCTAAAATTATTTATATTAAACTAAAGTAAAGTTCATCTCTCGCCGATAGCCGCTTGTCGGACAGCTGCCAGTGCCATACAAGCCCGTGGATTTTAATTTAAACTGGTCGATTCGCCCTGTCAGTCTACTTAATCGTTAGGCCCAGTAATAAAGAAAATTAGACCACTCCGCGGTCGGATATGGACCCGAGTGGCGCCCTACTTAACCGTAATTATTTAAGTATTCTGTGAGCGCCATAACGCTTTTAAATAACGACGCACTGGAAACATGGCTGTAGGTAGGAGGGGACATTATAGCGCAGTGCCAACGTAAATGGCCTACCTTAAATTAGCACAATTTCAACCATCTAATATAAAATTATCCTGTCACTTAGAAACTAATAGACCACCTCCAGTTTAAATCGAAAATAGAACCTAGAATTTTCACATCACACACACACATCACATTCTTCTACATCTCATATCGACATGCCACCAATAAATGTGTCACATCACTATTGCCCCCTTTGTACTGCATTATTGAAAAATTCTTAATATTATTCTAGTTTGTTATTTTTGGTATAATACGCTCGTATATGTTCCTATTCCTTATTTTTTAAATAATTGCACCGATTTACAACAATTTTTGCCTATTTTGTGATAATTGCCGCAAATTTCAAATTGACACTGGCACTAACGGAGCACAAAGCGCAAGAGTGATACAATCTTAGGTCAAACATGTCGCACATGCGTAAGGTCTGTGAGACATGTCTAGAGATGCGCCGGCGAGAACGTTCTCGCTCTCGAGAATTCCTTCTCCTGAGAATTTCCGCACTTTCTCGAGAATATTCTCTTGAAACGAGAATTACTGAGAAAGTACATAAAATCTGCACAAATTCTGACTTTTTAGTCTTTGTATATCTTCTTGAAGGTGTTTTAAAAATATTTATAATTATTCTAAACCGAAAAAAATATTCTAAGTGCAAATTATGTAAAAGGACGTAAGTGCCGTTAAATATCGTATTGAAAACGACCTTTTTAGTGGGTGAATTGTGCCGGGCAACTACGGAATTCTACATTAAGAGTCTATTGAGAGAGAGTGAAAACGAAAATTGCTAATAATGAAATAACGTACATAAATTGCACATGATAAGATAGTTTGAAGTCTAATTATTGCAAAACAATATTTTTGGTCCATACATATTAGTAAGTATTTAATACCTGAAAACTCAATTCTTGCTAGCTGGTTTAGTGAGGATGTTGATTTTTTATGCCCCCTAATATGTTCAATATTATTTGGTTCAAGCATAGAGTCAAGTTTATTTTTGTATTTTTATTATTACGAAATACTTTAATAATTTCCCAAAAATATCACCTTAACTTCTTAAAATTGCTCTAGCTGAACATACTACTAATATTGCTTAAAGAATATATTCTTGAATCATCTATAAAAATAAAATAAAACTGTTGGGTTTATTCCTTATAGTCTAAGGAAAATGAGTCGTCTAAGGCGTAGATGACTCATTTTCCAGGGTATTTATTTAATTGAAGATTGAGATTAAAATAATTTTAACGAATAAAAAATATACTTTTTTCACCTCTCCAAGCAAAAATCACGATAGGTATATTATTCATAAATGAAACCAAAAGTCTAAAAACTGTTCAGTTTATGCAGTTTAAGAAAGATCGTTTATTTTTCAGAATATGTATAAAAACTAATGGGATTTTTGTTAGTTAATGCAAAATAGTATCAAAAATTTGAACAAAATGCAAAAAGAATTTTACCAGACTGCATGCTCTTAACCGGTTTTTTCTTTTTTTTTGCATAAAATAAACGTAATTTCATTTCATTAAATTATTTGTTTCTATTAAGTAATCATTCTTTTAAAGTAAAATAAAAATATTATAGAAAAATTAAGATATTAAACATATAAATAAATTTCGTTTTTTATCCAACGTTTTACGTTTTAGTTTAAATTACATAGTTTTGGGGCATTACTATATTTATTTTTAAATTTATACTCACATAAAACTCAATCGAGAACATTACCGAGAACGTTCTCCGGAGCAAAGAGAATTAAGCTTTTTTAATGTTAATAAGCTCATTTGAAGACAAAAATGCTGTACCAGTATCAATAAAATGTATATGTTAATATTATGAAGACAAGAAAAAACGAAAATATTACGAAATAAAGGAGTCTTCTTCCAATAAAAGTACAAAGCAATATACGGGAAAGTTCTCGAGAATATTCTCGTGAGAACGTTCCCTAGAATGTTCTCGGAAATTTCCCGAGATAGTAGAGATTTTTGCACTTAGAATCTTTTGTTCGGTTTAAAATGGCTGTAAATATCTTTCAAACACCCTTAAGAATATAAACAACAAATAAGAAATCTGACTTTTTGCAGATTTGATGTACTTTCTCGGAAATTCTCGCTTCAGGGAACGTTCTCGAGAACGTTCTCGCAACTTTCTCTCGTTTGGGAACGTTCTCGAGAACGGCACATCTCTAGACATGTCGCATCAAACCGATACACTAAAGAAAAAAAAACATGCTTTTAAGTGAAATCACCGCTATCCCGCTAGTATCAACAGAATCACCTTGCAGAATGAGGCAGAGCGTTGCACACAGCTTAAATAAAGACGCATTCTTCACAAGATATAAAGTTCTGGATCATGCTCACATGACGTCAGCGTCTTGTCGCCCTGTCCATCCCATCATGTCACCGTGTAGCACTAAAAGCAATATGTTGTCACTACTACCCGCACGTCTGCTGTACTGAATCTAACGGACAAACAGCTATTCAGGTGAGGGTTCCGCAGCAACTATATAATGTCAGTGTCAGTGCCCTATTTAATAAAGCCACAAGTGAAAATTTACAAGTGGAAGTCTCTTTTTGACCCTATGTATTAGAAAGATACTACCGCTTGTAAATTGTCACTTGTAGTATTTATTAAATAGGCCACAGGTCCTATAGGAGAAAAAAATTAAATCTTCCTATATGTGTAATTAATAAGAGCTAGCTCGGAAACAATGGAATGGATACGATTTCGAAAACAACGAAACCTTGCATTTAGTTTTCAATAATACTTGTATAACTTAACCCAGGCGTTCGGCACGATAATTCTTGAATTTGCGTAGTTTTTCTTTTCTAGAATTTACTGTCGGTACCATGGCATGGTCCGATTTAAAAGATTTCTGGGTTACACACTAAATAAAACGAATCAATTATCTATAATGGAAAAAAGAGGGGTGGCCTTTGCCGAGCAGTGGGACACAATAGGCTCATAATAAATAATTATTATCTACTACCAATTAGTAAAAACTATAGTGCCTACGCCAATTCATGGGATTAGGTTGTCAAGCGGACTCCAAGCCGGGACAAGCGCTGGGCGGAAGAAGAAGAAACTAATACCTAACTAAAGAAAGAGTCAAAACACTTAATCCATTACATTATGGTGTATTTTGATTTGGCAAAAAATCACTTATCTCAGGCACTGTATGAAATTCCTCATAGATGACTCATACTTCACAAGACCTGTTTAAACGAAAATTCAACGGACAAACCGATAACTTTCTCAATCTCATAACTCGTGCGTTGTTTTAATTTTAAATTCTACCACGCAGAAAATAGGGTTGGATTGCGATGAGTGGTAGAAATTTTCATTGGACGGAGAAGCTATTAGGCCGGGAATTACTAGCCTAGTGTAACAAGTGGACCTACGTTTGAAGCAAACTCGGGCGACCTACGTTGCATTGCTATTTGTGCGGAGTATACGGGACATGTATTACGAATAACCATAATGTTAGCATTCTCGTATATGTCACAATACGCAGACAGATACAGACCTTTCTCCATGCGTGCTAACGGTCAATTTCGGATGAGTAAAAAAACGCGACCGGATTTCGCGGAAATTACTTACCGGAATGCAGTTATGAGTGCTCTTAACTCGGGTTAACAAAGTCGTTTTTCGTTTAGACGAAATGGCATTACAGCTATATTGCTATATTGTAGCGATAGATTTTTAGAGCATCTCATGGCCTATATCCAGCGCCAGGCATGCGTTACAAATTGCCGACTGAAAGATGTTACATGCTACGTATACAATGCAGTGCTACTTATTGGCAAATAACAGTTGGACTGCAGCTCTGTCTACTGTAAATACATCGAACAAATAAACAGTTCAGATACTTTAACAGTATTGGTTAAAAGGTCTTTGTCTTATTCCTGAATGGCAAATTCGCTTTTGCTGGGGTTGAAATTTAAGGCGGCGCCAATTTAAGCATAAACATTTCAATAAATGCCAGTGGCGGCGCTTCCACAGAACACGATTCCTGTCGGATTGCTTAAATTTCAGGCACCTGAGCAGTTTTCCTACAGCTCATGAAATTTTTTTAAGCCAAATTAAGCTCCGGTTCCCCAAAAAAAAGTGTTAACCTGTCGCCACTGATAAACGCGTCCCTAGGCGTTGTGAATTTTCACGGCCCAAATATTGAATTTGAAGAATTACTAGAATACGATAAAAGCTTACTATCAAACCAGGCGCTTGTTGCCACCAACAGAGTTTATTTGAACAAAAAACCGATAAAAATCACTGTTTTACACAGTCAGTTAAACTTTTGTGAACTCAAATCGGCCAGAATCGCATATTTTCGGGTTGGGGTAAATATAGAACACTTTTCACCGCTGGGAAAGCACTTTGTCAGCTTCCGCAAAAACAAACGGATATAAATAGGGAGCAGCTGCGGACTTTTTTAGACTCCATTGTTTGTGAAGCTAGCTGCTGACCCGATTTAGATTTAACTTAACTGACATAAATAAGTAAACTAACGAGATCTTTATACCCATTTTCTTTGCTAAAGTTACATGACACACTAGCGACCCGCCCCGGCTTTGCACGGATGCAATTATACATATAAATATAAACCTTCTTCTTGAATCACTCTATCTATTAAAAAAAACCGCATCAAAATCCGTTGCGTAGTTTTAAAGATTTTAGCATACATAGGGACAGACAGCAGGAAGCGACTTTGTTTTATACTATGTAGTGATAGCGGTGAGCGGCCAATAACGCAAGATAATTTTTCATTGTATAAGGTAATAAGAACTCTACGTAAGCTACATATGGTTCTAATTTCAAAATATAATTTTTGAGGCTTATCTGGTTTGACCGCTCACCCTTGGTTTTGCACTTTTCTTTTCAATTGGGTCACGAGGAAAACATACAGAAAAAAAACTGTAACTGGTAACTAGTAATTTAGGTTTAAATTGTTTAATATTGCTCGTCATGTTTCGATACGACGCGATGCAGAACCCAGCGGACCATGAACTTCGAAAACTTTCGTCTCTATCATTCTTGCTTATTCAAAAGAGATTGGTGGAAAAACAGACGATTGAACGAAGTGGTTCGCGGTTATAGGCCTGATACTAGGATCTTGGGAATGATGTACATTTTACTTGAAAACGCCACATTTTATTATGTCTCACGGGAGTTTTATAGTTAAAGTTTTAAGTTTTTCAATGTTATGGTAACTCAACACTGGTTATTTTACAGCACCGATGTTAATTACAGAAACCGGCAGCACACTCGTTACCGCTTCTCTGAACTTTAACCATAGCTTTAAGTTAATTTACTGATGGTCACTGTGCAAATAATTTAAATGTTTACACAAATTCAATAAGTATAGGTTAAAGGTTAACCATTTTATTAACTAAATTATACAGTCGCGTTTCAGCTATACACTGACAGGAAACGCACAGAAAATAAAATACATTGTAAAATATACTTCATTACCAAATACGAAAGAAGAAAGAAGAGCGAGAATGCAACGTGAAGCCGCAATATTAGCTAAATAAAAGACCCAGGATAAAATTTAAAAAATGAATACACGAGTGGTTGCATTTGCAATCAGCCATATTCTTCATCCGAATATAAATATTTCGAAATTAAATAAATGCGGCTGCATCTTTCATTTTCATTACGATGTCGGCAAATAAAATAAACGATGTTGTAAAAATTTTCGTAGGTACCGTCAAGTCTGGCAACTTTGCCACTTTTCACAGGTGTTGAAAAGTCATAGTACATTTTTAACCAGAATTCATATGAAACCACTGAAGTATGAATGACGCGACACATAATATATTTATCAACGAGTGCATACATAAGATGGTTTATAAATTAAATGACGGATAATAAGGTTTTACGAGTAAAAAGAAAACTGGCAAAGTTACCTATACCGTGTGGCAACTTTGCCAAATGCATTTTTACGTTGTATAGTAATTTAGTTGTATTTACAATATTAGTAAAGAATATTCAGTATTTAGGATACAATATTTTGGAATTTGATCCTTAATGATATATTATTCCATAAAGAAATACAGCAAAAGTGGCAAAGTCGATCACCCATTTAAGAAAATTTCATAGAAAGTCAGTGAATGTCAGGTGAAGTGGTCAAGGTTGACACAAATGAAAAAATATTAATTATTTAAGTACTTATTTATTTTGTTACATACGAGTAATCAGGTTACATAAGTACTCAGGAAAAACATAAAAGAGACCTTAATTAAAATATTATCAAGAACGAAACATAGAAAACTTTTTAAGAGGCCTATCACAGGTCCACTCGTAAATAATTGTGATTACCTAGGTACCTATTTAAACTTGACGATAGATATTTAAAAAAGGGTTTCGTCACAAACTGCCTCGTCGCCTCTTAACAAAAGTATTATCGAAACAAAACACTTATATGTAGTAATTATTACCAATAAAATAAGTATGTCACAGTTAACTTTGTTTTTTTTTTACTTAAACAAAACATACACTCTGTATACAATTGTTAACAACAAAACCAATCACAATTAATTGTGATTCTAATGTTAAAATATAGGCCCTGTTCTCTATAAATGATACAACTTCAGCAGTTTTTACCTGTTTCGGTATTATTTTTTTCCAACTTAAAAACTTTGTTGGTCTGTCACTCTGTGCTCCTCCCATTAAAAGCTGCCAGATGCCCGGATCTAGCAATAGGGATTGTTATGCAATCTGATTGGACTGGTTACAAAACTCTCATTATTGTGTCACATCGGACGTGGCCAGCTCTTAGACCATATCGAATAAATTATTATCGCAAGATCGTATCTGCCTAAGTTCGTAGTTTTTTGGAGATAACTCAAAAACGCCTATACCGGTAATGCTCAAAATATTTTTGGTTGAAAGAATATTAAAAGGTGTATCTTCTTGGTTTTTTTCATAATATTTGGATTTACGGTTCAAAAGTTACAGGGGGGGGGACACAATTTTTATGACTTTCGGAGCGATTATTTCTGAAAATATCCACTTAATCAAAAAATGTTCAAAGAAACCTCGGTTATTTGAACATTGTTATTTTTAGAGACCTATCGATTGATGTGCATCATGTTGATATTTGGCAAAAAAAATTTTTTGACAATTACTTACACATATGGAGTGCCCCCCTAAAATTTTTTTTTTTTGCAATTTCTCTACAAAACTAAGGAGCTGCACACACAATACACTTTATGTAAAAATTTGATAATGATACGTGTTATAGTTTCCGAGTAAAATAGCTGTGACATACGGACGGACAGACAGACAGACGGACATGACGAATCTATAAGGGTTCCGTTTTTTGCCATTTGGCTACGGAACCCTAAAAAGTATCTATCTTATGAAAAATGTAATTTAAATTTTTTGCTTGTGTACCAACCCTAGGCCGCTTCAAAACATGGCAAAGCTGCCCCCCCCATATTAGTCGGCGTGGTCTGGTGACTTTGCCAAAACAATTATCGGACTCAATTCAAACACTACGGCATTTATAAGGTAATCAATTCATTCCTTACCATTTAAATAACATAATATCTAAAATTTACGTACCTGGATGCGTTGTTTATACTCTAAACTTTTTAAAGTTCTTGAGCACTAACTTTTATGATTATGTGAGTGAGGAATTTGGAACTGAAATGGTAAGAAAATGGTTGCCGTGGTGTTGTCTCATTCATAATAATTTTGCCAATTGATAACCATATTTTCTACTAAAAGTAGGCACAACACTAAAAAATATACGTTGTCGGTGGTATGAAAGGATTACCTTATGCACTCTGCTGGTGGCAAAGTCAGTAACCCTTGGCAAAGCTGCCAGACTTGACGGTAATGAAAAATATGAGCATTGTAATGAATTGAATTATTATTATATGGATTTAATCATTGATTAATTGGTCATTCCTGAAATGGAGGACAAAGGAAGGTACTTACCAACGCGACCACTAGATATTGCGCCTACAATCTTTGGCACACATACAGTCCGCAGCAGAAGTAGCTAAATCTCTGCATCACTTTATTATCAAGACAACTAGAGCTCTTTCAGCTCATTTTGAACACCCGCTAGCTTATCCACTTCTACCGCTGACTGTACATCGGTAAGGTAAGTGATCAAGAGACCGGTGTACAAAATGTTGTATCGGTATAGACGAATTAAACCTAGTTCTAGATACATCTAGCCCCTAGATATCTTGTAAATTTAATCGAAACCGTTGTAGCGTACCTATCTGTGACGTTCCATTTAGGATTTTAGGTCAACTCTTCGGCGTTGGTTTTAAATATCTACATATATTATTATATCTGTGTACATGAATATGTTGCGTGCGAGTCTATGCCATACTAAAGTATACTAACTGTTGTATTATAAAGGTCAAAATTATATAAAATAATGCGAGCGCAGCGGGGCGGGACGGACTTTTATAAGTTGACCTCATTCAAAAAATATTTTTTTCCTGTTGATTTCATTCATGGTCATGATATTTACGATATTAAATTTGTAAAAACATACAGGGAAAAACACATATTTGCGCTTTCAATGATTTAAAATCACAATCAGCAACTCTAAAGGATGGTCATCAGTCAGAAAAAACACAAAACAGTCACAGCATAATTCTTCCATGGCACTTCATAGTTCATAGTACTCGTAATAGTAACAAATCGTTTTGACGTTTCTAAAATAGTACACAGATAAAAGGATATCTTAATCCAAGATATTTCATTCTTGTATATAAGGAAAATCGATAATTTCTTAAATCAAGTAAAAAATATCTTGAACCAAGTAAGTTCTATCTTGGATCAACAAAATCATACTTGGTTCAACAAAATCATACTTGGTTCAAGAAATTATCGATTTTCCTTATATACAAGAATGAAATATCTTGGATTAAGATATCCTTTTATCTGTGTAGCTTATTTGACTCGTTAGGATATTAGCCAATTCAGCTGAAAGTTTCCGATGCAACGTTGGAACAAAGCTAATAAAAAGCTCGCTACTGAAACCTTTCATTTCTGGTTAACCATAGGCAAAATTGCACGCAATACTTCACATAATAGAGGCATGGAGGTATTCCTGTTCAAGGAAAATATATTTCATTTAAACAGTGTAAACCTATCCGTACAGAGAAACGCTGAAATAGATAGAAAAGCTATTGTGCTGCATATTTCGAGGGTCAGCAGAAACTAGATTTTAAATCCCAATACTGTTAACGGATCACTTCTATAGAAATTTCCAAACAATGACCCGTTTTAATTGTTTATTTTAGATAACGTGCCATGATTGACTAGTTACAGATTAGGCGGGTCCAAACTTAGACCTTATGCCATTACAATAAGGTTTACAATCATGGCCAGTTAATGGGTATCATATCCCTAGGATATCGTACCAGTGCACTTTACGCCGATGTGAAATTATCTGTACGGCGGCTATAAGGTTAGGCCCAAAATTGGGTTAGGCTAGTAACAATATTTCCTCTACATACACCATCTAAGCTAACGGTGGTTTTGGACACTCCTGGTTTTAGATAGCCTGATGCAATATCGTGAATTTGAGATGACATATGTCACCAACACCTTGATTCAGTGCAGGGAGTGTTCCCTGACTTTTTAAAATATAAAATGTCGTTGAACCCCTGTATAATGTGCCCTTTATGTGCACTTTCCGTAAGAGTAAAAAAAAGTCTTAAACAAAAGCGCACTCCAGAGTCCAGAGTAAATTACTAATATACTTACACGATATTAACAAATCAATATTATTATGTAAAATTAGTTGGTACTACGTAGTAGGAATATTAATAAAAATCGTTTTATATTGGGTACCATGCATTCTTCTACTTAACTACATAACGATCGTCATCAAATAAACCTGAGCAAGCCTAAGAATATCTGAACGTTCTTTTACGAATTAGACTGTTAATATACTTACGTCCAAACTGCCCGAATACGCAGCTTTAGATTGCGCGTCTAAAAAGCGCAATTCATTCAATGTTTTGTTTTAAACGCGTAATCTAAAGCTGACATGTGCGGCGCATGCAGACAGTCTTGACGCACGCTAGAATGTTAAGTCACTTTTGCTAGAAATGATACGATAGTCAAAGACAATGAAAATGAGTCCCATTGTGAGAAATTTTCTATAGAGAGACCCGTATTCATTTTCCTTTCCTTTCCATGTACAGTCGACTACAAAAAGATGTAAGGTACAGGGGTGCAATCACGACTGGGGGGACAAAGTTATTTATGTAAAACACGTAAGATATTGCGACTAGAATATTGTCGAAATGTCCCCCCGTACCTTAGTTACTTTGGACCTTACTGTTATTATTATTAAATAACAAAAAGGTGAAAAGGTAGATACATTTCTTTGTAGTCGACTCGATTGTACCTATAAATTTGATGACGACTGCACTGTTTGTGCTTAAGGATGCAATATATTTGAAAAGTGAACAACAACTCTATCAAAAACTAGCTACTCACGAGTTTCACGACACTCATCTAAATGTGCACAAAAATGTTATTCTTAACCTTTTAAGCGCCTTACGTCAAAATTTTATGTTTCAATTTTGATCTCTGTCATAATTTATGAAGGTGTCATTCACATTGTCAATTTGTCTCATATATCAGACGACGGCGGCCAAAAGGTTAATGGCTCAATTACAATCCGTTAGACGCTTATTATTTTCCACCAATAAAATTTTCTTGACAAAACTTTTGATATTCAGATTTTAAACTGTCTACAAGCATTCAATAATATTTCCGCACAGTTACGTAATTGAGCCATATATAAAAAGAAAATTAACCATTTACCAACGCAAAGAAATAAAACATTGGGGTGCCAACAGGGTGTTCTTCGGTAAGGTCATAAGGTGCTTTGGGTGAAATTAGAACAACGGAAAATTTCGAATGTTTTCAAAGTCACCTGTGAACAACCACTAAATAAACTCTAGGTGTACGAAACAGGCTACGCTGACGGCGATCACCATTTGAGTATACATAGTATAACCCAACCAAACTGACAACCAGGGTGTAAAACTTCTCGTTCACACTTGCACGGTCGGAGCAAGAGTGAAAGAGATCGTAATATTACCCCGGTCGTCAGATTGGTTGGCTATTGCAATGTATAGCGGTCGACAGCGTCGAGCGTTAACTCACGGAGTGTAAAGTCAGCAGCAGAAGTAGCTAAACTGGTAGGGTGTTCAAAATGACCTGCACACGCTCTTATTCTCTTAACAATAAAGTCGTGTCCAGCTCATTTTGAACACCCTACCCGCTTAGCTACTTTTGCTGCTGATTGCACGCTTCGTGGTCGATGCGCAACAATCCCATAGCACCTCAACATTGAACTTGTCTACATAGAAATACAGTCAGCATGCAAAAGTGACATAGATAAAGAGATCCTGATATGACACCTTTTGCCGAAGAAAACCGACTGTTATTCTGTGTTTTTTTTTAGTTGAGTGCACCTAAACTATCGTCATACTACACGATACCTGAGTGGTATCGCTTCTCATTGTGCGTGACGCGCCGGTGCGTGCGGCGGTTCCTCGTGTGCAGGCGGCCGCTGCCGCCGTCGCCCCGCGGCCCGCGCGGCGGCTGGTTGCCTGCTACAGACATGCTAGTTGGCTCAGGTGTTAGAGGGATGCGGTGGGTGGGTGACGCGTGACACAGGGTATGGGGTCAACGTTAGATTTTCACGAACAAATCACGATTGTAAAATATAACTGGTCTTACGCTGTCGTCATCCACAGAATCCATTCACACATTAACATTATTAATAAATTCATTTATACCAGCTTATCGACCTGTTACGTAGAGCAGAATAAATCTATTCCTATGAAGTAACTTACCTTAGTTTACAGACTATTTATTAAAAAAACATACCGAGTAGCATATTTATATACATTTTAACCATTTGTTTTCCACATAATCATAATAATTATTTTACATAATTTAATTACAACTGGTGGTCAAATGTCTATAATAAACCCAGCAAAACAAAAGTAATCAAATAAAACAGTAAATACGTAAAGTAGGTGTAGATGTTTAATCAGTGTAAGTAAATATGGACAGCACTTAATTCCAATGAAAAGAGTAGTGTGTTGTGCAGATAGGTGTTCACCTTTGTTTACAAATTGAAATGAGCTCCGGAATAATTCACACGTATTTCTGCGAGGCAGGAAAACTTTGTTTGCCAGACGTATTTCCGGGGATTACGCGCAGAATCTACGTTTTAAAGGCCGTAGCAGGATAAGGGAAGAAAATATGCCCTTTTGTAATTAAAAGCTGGTTTTTTTTTCTATAGCTACTTACATCTTGTAGTGCAAGTGTACCTATCGCACGCAAGATATTTATCAAAAATCATTCGGCCTGCTGAAATGTTAAGTAGACTTTTCCTAAAACACGGAATTAGTGTCACCGTGAATGAAGATAGTGATAGTGACTAAAATAAGTGGACGCTAGGAGGATGATGAGTGATTACAATAAGGATATTTTATTGTATACCTACGTTAAAATGTCGAGTTAATATTAATGTAAATGACAAAAATTGATTTTATTTATTATTATTTACAAAGAAGATTTATTTTTAAGTTCTTTGGCAGTGTTAGAATGGTTTAAAAGCAAAATGTAACAAAATCCAACTAACACATTTTTTTCATTTTGACACTGTTGCTTTTCGATTTTAGCTGTGAAACTAATATGGTTAAATAAGGTTTTTTTAGGAATGCCACTTAGAGTGGTCACACCTTCAGAAAAAAAAATATTTTTGAAATTTTTAATTACTTGTTTTTTACAGGAATGTTGAAATGTTTTTAGAAAATATATACTTTTTAGTTTACCAAAATGAAATAAAGTAAGTATGATAAAGTTCAATACTTTTAGAGAAATATCATTTTTCATAAATTGGGATTTTATTTTTTTCCAGCTGCACCACTTGAATTTTTTTAACAGAACTTTGCACAATTGCACTACAAGATGTAAGTAGCTATAGAGAAAAAAAACAGCTTTTAATTACAAAAGGGCATATTTTCTTCCCTTATCCTGCTACGGCCTTTTTGCTCGTGTTACAGGAGGCACCCGCAAAATATTTTTTGTGCAGTTGCATCGATGGCACCAGAATAGATGTTATTCAGGTGGTTAATTTTATTAGAATTATTGTTAATTATTGTTCGTTTTCGAATACTAAATGGTGTCACGGGTATTTGTAATTCGGCCCGATAGCAAACATTCCTGGCATTTCTGTTCGCCACCATGTCCAAAGTCAACTATACATCCAATAACCTGACGTCACATAGTGTGACGTATGCCTCCGTCTCCACCGTTCGGCTCCACGTTTTCCCATTAAATCCATTTAGCTGTTTCCAGTTTGACTTGGATTTAGCTTCACATTCAATTCAAAATGACTACATTAATAATGTTGCGCTTTGAACTTTGCTTGCAGTTTAGTTTATAGTTGATATTTTAGTTTTAGTTTATAAATAAGAATGAGCATTCTTTTCGTTTATACTTATAGTTCGTGAAAGAAACGTTCTTTGTTCTCAATCAAAGTTTGTATAGAATAAAGGACAAGTTTAAATATTGAAGTCTGTCTCTAAGTAGCGTAGGAGGAAATAACAGACGCCAAAAACCGGCGAAGAATAGTAATAAAAAACAATCTCAATACTATATAACATGGCGCGGGTAAGTGGAGTCCGCTGACGAGCCAGTTCTGCAATTATTATCTCTCTAATGCTCATCTACTTGACTAGATTTGGATATTTTAGGCTGGCTCTACATGATGGGCCATCATAGGGCCGCAGCTATACGACGGAACGAGATCGCAATATCGTTAGCTCTTTCTAACGCATAGCTGCGTTCCTATGATGGCCCACCATGTAGAGGAGCCATCAAAGATATTGCATTTAATAGATTTAAATTCATGTTCAATGTCTGTATGTAGGCATATGTGCCGTTTTCAAATAAAAGGTAATCATTATCGGTTGTCAATAAGGTATTATCGCCATAATAAGTCCTACAGAAATAAACTCTATTGACAACCGACAACGATGTATGTACCTTTTGCTTGAAAACGTGACATATTTTCTCAGTTTCAGCTAGATTTAAATTTATAACTTGATGTAGAAGGACCTTACGAGATCGTCATCCTTTAGTCTTTGATTCCGGCTTCACCGCCACACTTTGTCTATTTTGGAGTCAACTGTTTTAAAGCCTTGTTTAATTAGTCACAGTCAAATTTAAAATAAAAACGAATAAAACCGAAACTCAGTTCGGATAGCGATTAGATCGACGCCCCTGGAATCAGCGGCCGTATCGAGCGACATTGTTGACCGCAATAAAACAACAAACAGGTATTGTCGCGTGACATAACATTGTGTGTGTATTGTTCGATGGCTTGTCATTCGCAAGTTTTAAAATAAATAAAGGCTTTTAAAAAGGCTTAAAACTACGGGAGTCTGCGTATGTTTTCAGATGTCCAGCAAAAGCCCTATTATATACCCTATTTAAAAAAAGATTACAGTCCCCTTCCCCCCACCAAATACAACTGGCTCTTGAGGCCTCTCGGTCTTAATCCAATGCAGACTACCCAAAGATAAACTGTGACAACTGTCAGCGCATAGTTACAAAATGCAAGGTTCCCATACAACATTCGAGCTAAACACACCCACCACCCACTAGCTAGCGTACACGGAAAAAAAGCTTCCGGGATATTCTCAATCTAAGACATTATTATATTATGTTGAAAATATTTCCTCGTGACAAGCATTTATTTTCTTCAACGAAAATAAATTAAAGTTTTAAATATAACGGAGCGAATATATTCTTACAGATTTTCTAGTTTTCTTTTACCTAAGATAATACTTGTTTGATTAAAGTACAATCTCTCTTATTTACTCAATATACTCTTGAAACAATACATTTTTGTATTTCTATTTTAAGAAAACGTGGTTTTATTAAGCGAAGAATCATATTTTTGGTAAAATAAATAATTGTCACGAGGAAATATTTTAAAGAAAATAATGATGTCTTGGATTGAGAATATCCCGGAAGCTTTTTTCCGTGTATAAATAAGAACATTAAGAACACGGGCAACTAAACACCCCCAGGTGATACCGAGTCCATTGACCCCGTCCGATAAGCCGAGGTGCGTTATCAGCCGTCCCTAAAACCCTTTCGGCACACTAACATCTGTTCCGATAAGCACATCAAAGGGCAAGCGATAGTCATATTGATTTTACCCGTTTCGGACTGCCACATGCAGTAAAAATAGGTCATTTATAATAAAATAATAGTAGATACGGTAGCTGACAGTGGCGAATTATTCATAGAGCTGGATTTCTAACAGCGTGCTTAGAAGCAATTTTTGACACCTGTCATCTCAGTACCTAAAATCCCCTTTTAGGTTATAAAATGTACTGAGATGACAGGTGTCAAAAATTGCTTCTTAGGTTGCACAAGGTATAATTTCAGTCAGTAGAAAATTTAATTTCCATAGACCATATTAAAAAACTTAAACATACTTGTGTATAATATAATACGATTTCATAACAAAAGACAGAGACGAAATTACAACCCGTGATTTAACAGTAAGTACTAAAACTGAAAGAAGAGTACTAATAGCGTAGACAGCGTAAATAGTAGTACTTATAGCTATAAATAGCAGTACTAAATCTACCTCTACCTCTGTACTACATATAATATTAGCGTCTACCGCATGCATCTTGACTCGGGATTGTATGTGTCCTCAATAATCCAATCACTGCAGACCATTCGAGACGAACAACGCGATCCCGGCGTCCGGTCCTTAAACTCTTGGTGCTGTCAAAAGACTTGAGAATTCAAGTCTCCGACTTTAGTTATTCAGACTTTTAAGTCAGAGCTCTTTTGAGTTAATTTAAAATACTAATACTCTTTTTCATAAAACTTAGCATCATAATTGCATTTCTCTTGTCACGTTTAGCAGGGATTTGCACAGAGCATCTTTTTCTTTCATGTAGCTGTTAAATTAAACGGACGAACGATCATCAATGGCGTTTTAATTTGACAGTCTTTGTAGAGGCTCGTGTCTTTGTGAAATTAATTATACCTGCCGCAAAACACTTTTAGTTTACTGTGTATTCATTGTCAAAGTAGGTATAGGAAGATTTTTTAAGATGTCCGAATTGCAGGAAGAAATCTCTAGTAAGATTAGTATATCTTAAAAAAATACTATTATACCCACGATCCTTATTTAGGTTACTGTGGCACAAACTACTTTTGACAGTTTTGACACACTTAACAGCGTCACGCCGCAGAGTTCTATGAAAAATCTCCATAAAATAAAATTAAGCGAACTTATAAACGGTGACAGACGGTTTGATGAAACCTACCCTAACCTTAGGCAATTTGTGTAAGGACGAGGGCATGCAATACCGGTATTATTTGTATGGGCAATCCCGGAATTCCGGTATTAGCCCAGTGTCTGAATAGGTTAGCCTGTACGAACGCTCAACAAGTACACTTAAACTATGCCAACTTATTGCTAACTACGCCTGTTCACAGCTCCAGGCGGGGGCCCGCGAGGCATAGGGCATAGTTGGTGAACTGGGGAAATGCACGGAATATCTGGGCATGGCGCGACGCATATGTAATAATGGCTGCTGATATGAAGGAAACTATTTAATTTCAATGAATAGCTGTTTCAGTTTTTATATCTTGTTTGTAGCTTTTTCGTTTGATATCTGGATTAGCTCATGTGATTATACGTCTACTGTTTAAGTGAGACGGTTGGTATAGAGTTACAGACGTTAACGGCTTGGCTGTATGAAGTCAATTAGTAGGTAATATGTAGGAATGTGACGAACTAAAAAAGTAATTTTCCCAAGTAAAGCCTTAGGCCAAGTAACTCAAGTAACTAGTTGTTTTAATTTTAGTATTTTGCTCTATAGAAATTCCACTGTTGAGCACAGTCGTCCCCATGCAGGAGAGGAATCGTGCTATTGTCCCCACGCCACGCTAGCCGAGGTGGGTGCAGCCTTCCTGATGTGTTTTCTTACACCTAATAGCGACTCGCAAATATCAAATAATATTCAGTACATCAATTCCGAAATTAATTGATTGACACCGGGCTTTGAACCCGACAGCACCGTTGTCAGTCGAAAGCTACCAACGTTAAAATAGACTATTTTTATAAGCTTCTTCCTAATCCGATATTTATTGGTAGACATGAAAGACGATAAGATAGACATTTCAATAAACTCTCCGACTCCTCAGAAGCCTCTCCGCGATGCGCTTGAAATGGATTTTCTCACAAGGAAATATGTTTTCACGCCGATTCCACAAACACTACCGGAAATGGTGCGAGACTGAAGACGAGTACTCGTTTTATCAATAGGCTAAGAAATATAGGTTGCATAATAACTATAGTATCTATTTCGAAAGTTTTCTTTATTTGACTAAAGTTTGTAACACAATCTAAGAGCTGTCGAGATTGTATAGTAAATGAAATGAAACGATGAATGATAGAATAGTAGTAAGGAGGGTTTCCCTAATCGATTTTTTCAGCAGGTGACAGCACCGTGTCGAGAGGTCCAGCTGTAATAATCCTACCACCAATCATATTTAATCACACTTTTTTTTGGTGGATTTTGACAGCTGCTGTCAAAAAGACCTCTCGCCACAGTGGCGTCACCAGGATTTCAGGAAACCCTCATCTTACCCCAGGTTAAAAACGTACAGTCAACAGAAGAATTGCTCAAAGCGACCTTTCACACTCTCTTTATTATCCTAAGAATAAATTCGTACCAAGATACTATGAACACCTTCTGCTACCGACTGTACAATATACGTTAGCTAAAACCTGCAACAATCCGCAGATAACAAAGTAAATGTCATGACCGCCCGACCGCAATGCTCTCATCTCATCAGGGCCATTAATTGCACATGTACAATAATGTGTACACGACGCTAATTACTATTAAAATGATGCGTCAATTGCACTCTCGCGAGGATATGTATACGCACAGATAACCTCAACCACTAGATAGATCATAAGTACAACTCGAAGTCACCACACATATGTGCTCCCGTACTAATTTTGTATGACAGCGCGACCGCTTATTTCAGTTGTATTAACGTTTTTGATCATTACTCATGTCAATTAAAAATATCCACCAAAATCAAGGTACAGGGGTGAACCTGGATTATTATGCTACAAATTGGTGTAGAATACTATTGAGATGTGCTGTTCAAATCGTAGAAATTTACGAATAAAATTGCACATATGTGTGATGACCTCGTGCTCCCTGTAAAAGCTTAATGATGAGGTGTCTGTGTAGTCTGTGTGTATACGGCTTTGTGATCATACTCGCTGGTGGAAAGCAACATTACGTTAGTCATTTTATTCATCAGTGAATCGTATATTTCTGGATTCTCCGGATGTTCGAATGATGCGCTATTTATCATAATCCATATTAAAAAAATCATTGCAAAGTAGCTTAAGATTTCGATATACAACATAATATCACAAACCCTCCAACGCGCTTGCTCTCGTTAATCATGTAATGTTGTAATGAATAAATAGCATATCTATTTGTAATCGTGCAATATACGATTTAAGCTATCAAACGTCCAAATTATTATCAATGAAGCGTGAAAGTTGCAATTATCGTCTCCAACGCTGTTCTTCGCAATAAATTGGGTCGCTGTTTGCATTATGAAGTAGCTAATGTAAATTAATATTTGCGGTACCGTGCGTATCTGTTAATTAATTATCAAGTTGATTGAATTGGTTTAAAATAAATAATTTATTACTTATACTCGTACCAACTCATCGTGATTGATTTGTACAATTTCCGTTAGAATCATAGTAGAATAGCCAAAAGTCAGTGCTCAAATTGTATATTAGGTAATAGGGTAATAGGGCGGATCGCTCAATGTATGAAAAAAAATTTTTTCACGGTATTCGAAAACGATGGGTGCGATTTTGATATCAAGAATTGGTAAGTGCCTCCACAAAGCGATTGAAAATACTGAAAAATACATAAAATAAATAAAAAAAGATGTTTTGGAACCTAACTATTTAGTACTAAATTGGTCATGTATATTATTGTATATTGTTATTAATTACTTTTTATTCGTTTTTCATAAAATTAGACCTATTTTCATTCATAACATAATACCTGTAGAGTTATTATAAATATCGATGAGGGTACATAGCAAAAACAAAATAAAACTTTTCTGAGTTATTATGTGCTATATTTATTTGAACATTGAATCTTATTTTAAAATAAAAAAATTAAACTGTTTTTTTGAGCGTTTAATTTTCATTTTTTAAATCATAGAGCTTCAGGTGCAAAACGGAACCCTTATAGTTTCGCCATGTCCGTCCGTCCGTCCGCCCCTCCGCGGTCTAGCTCAGTGACCGTTAGCACTAGAAAGCTGAAATTTGGTTTGAATATGTGCATTAACCAAGCCGACAAAACGGTAGAAAAAAAATTTTGTTAGGGTAACTCCCGTACACGTGAAGTGGGGGGCGAATTTTTTTTTCGTTCCAACCAAGTTGTGTGGGGTATCGTTGGATAGGTCTTTAAAAAAGAATAAGGGTCTTCTACAACAGTTTTTGGATAAAACTAATGATTTCGGAAATAATAGCTCCAAAGGTTTAAAATAGGGCGTCCCCCCATCTTACTTTTGAATCGTGGGTCCTAAAATGTTTAAAAAAATCATGAAACTGAGACCTCATGAGTACCTGCAATGAAAACTATATTGAAATAAATCGGTTGAGCCGTTTTTGAGTTATCACTCAAAAACCCATAGTGAAAGGACGTAAGTAAAAATGACGTAAGCGCCGCCAAATTTCCCGTAAGAAACGACCTTTTGAATTAATGGTCTCAGTTTACGGAACCTTACATTGAGCATGGCCCGACATGCTCTTGGCCGGTTTTTTATTTTTCGATAGGGTTGTGGAGGCACTTCCCATTATTTGATATTTTTATTTTTATTTTTTAAGCCATTTGCACCCTATAGACCACGAAAAACACACCCATCGTTAAAGGATTTCTTAAGTTTAGAAAAATGATCCGCTCTATTAGGTAATAGGTATTCGATTTATTATAAGCTCTAATATTTCGTTATCCCCTTAATTAAAAAAAAACTGTGGTCGTTTCGACTAAATGGGCTCTTATTTTTAATGTGTCTAGCATGCAATTTCTCTTTGTCTCCGTTCTTCCGTGTAAACAGGGCAGCTAGATCATACGCACCATAAAGTATGCGCGCGCAGTATTTATGTTTATTAATAATTATGTTTTACGATGCTAGTTAAATTTCACTATAGTAAAAAAAGGCAGTGCATCTCACGCAAAGGAGATAACGATACAATTAGTCAGGCACGCGACGACCGAACGGGCTCCTGCGGTGGACATTCTGAGCTTACTCCATTACAAGTCTATTACGGGTGGGGACGCGACGTAAGGTCTGTGACGTTACGTGATATAAAGATGTACCCCATGCCACATGCTCATATTTAAGTGATGATGAGTTCCGAAAAAATAGTAAAAAATATATATTGGCCGGAAGCACAAAAAGTACCACTTCCGGTAAAAAAAATGGATGGTATTTACCTACGCACGTCATTTTATATAAAGTTGATACTTGTGGCAACAAATAGCAATTTGTATTTAGGTAAAGAAAAACCAGTTCCTGCATGGCTGAAAGTGCAGTTAGGTTTTTTATAATGTTTTTATTGTTTTTGTATGTTTTAGATGTATTTTGTATTTTACTTTTATAAAAATATTGTAAAAAACCTGACTTAAGAGAAAAGACAAATAAAGAGAATAACATCTATTTTTTTGTGTGTGTTTTTTCCAGTAACTGTGTTGTAAACGCCGTGTCGCAAAGCTGCCGCGCGGTATCGTTCGGTCGTCATAGACCCGACTAATGGGTAACATAGTGCGTAATATTATGTTAAAATCTTACGCGTACGCGGCATGATATTGAAAAATTGTTGCGTTTACTGTCACGGATGGAGATAGAAGGTAATTTTACACGCACCGCTATACGTAATGTGTTCCACGAGTATGTTGTAAACATGCTTTAGGGTACTCAATTATTTTTTACCAACATGAACATTTGATGTACAGCCAAAGTCTAAAATATGTTTACACTTTTGCACCTTATTTCAATGGAGTAAGGTGCAAAAGTGTAAATATATCTTTGACGTCGATTGTACAGTTTCTGATTGTCTAGTCATTACTGGACACCATAACCAACGTACACTTGAGCTCCAGAGATGTGAGAAGTGTACATACGAAAAAAAAATTAAACTTATATAACCTAATCACCAGAGCTCGGATTTTTCACGGCAAAACAAAACACTAGCGTAATTTAGCCAGTGCTTGAAATATTATTTTATCGATATCGATAATTCAGAACTAGAAGAAATAAAAGTCACCAAATAAAATTAATATGTAATAAAACTAATAAAAACATTTGTATAAAGTTACTATATATTAGAAACAGACGCAATTTCTTCTTCAAAATCTACGTCAGTACACACAGCAGCACAAGACATTTTATTTGGGTACTAGTGATAGGAGTAGATGATCATTATCTTTTCAACATTCTCTGGGAGTAAACAGTTGCGTTTATCACTATAAATCCATTTATGTACACTAAATGTACGTTCAACTTCAGTTGACGTCAAGGGAGCAAATTTATAGAATTCATTATCAGTTCGGGTAATATTTTAGGTGTACCATCGAATAAAAAAAGAAAAAATGTACTGAGGCAATACCTGTCATATACTCTAGTAAGACTCGATAGGTGTCGATAAAATAATATTTCAAGCACTGGCTAAATTACGCTAGTGTTTTGTTTTGCCGTGAAAAATCCGAGCTCTGCTAATCACTTTAAAATACGAAAGCAGTCAAAAATATTAACAAGTTTTTTCTCAAAAGTCTGACACACGCTACTTATAACTAAGAAACGAAAATCTTATTGGGAAAATCAAATCACTTAGTCCTGATAATGATAATGTTATGGTCTGCTTGAAAAATAGAGTGTGTGAAAATAATGGACTAAGAGCTGGCGACGTCAGATATGACACAATAATGAGAGCTAGCTCTCCGTCTAAAACTCCAATCTTCAGTTATGGTCTAAGAGCTGGCCACGTCAGATATGACACAATAATGAGAGTTATGTAACCAGTCCAGTTAGATTGCATATCCATCCTTATTGCTAGATCCAGGCATCTGGCAGCTTTAAATGGGTGGAGATCAGAGTGACAGACTAACAAAGTTTTTAATTTGAAAAAAGTAATACCAAATAGGTAAAAACTACTGAAGTTGTGTCATTTATAGAGAAAAGGACCTATATTTAAATATTAGAACAAAAAACATTGTGTATTATACCGGAAACAAAAACAGTAGGCGAACCAAAGTAACCAAAAATTACTTTATACATCATTTGGCACTACTTCCCTCAACCGAAACTTTTAGATATTATGTAATCTAATTAAATACATGATACAATACGATTTACATTCATTGAGCTCCACCGCTTTACAGCTGCCAGATGTCCGGGTCTAAAAATAAGCATAGTATAGCATACTAACTAGATGGGTTTCGTTGCTCTCATTATTGTGTCATATCTGACGTGGCCAGGTCTCCGTCTATTATGATTAACACAGAGACAGAACGTGGTCGTCTACTTCTCTATCGCTAAACATAAGAACTAACGGGCCCGTAATTACGGGCCACCAGCATCGAAAACTAGGAGTGGCGCGACGAAATTACGCAGTGAACCGACCCTGCTAGAGAGACTTTTTGATTATAGAACCAGACTAGATAAAATGCCTTCTGTCGATACCAGTATCGATATCGGTATTCCAAATAAACCTGCATTTTAGGAGCACAGCATAAATCCAATTTTTCCCTCGCACAGGTATTTCTGGCATGAGAGTTCATGCATAGACTGCATATTCCTCCTACGTGACAGAGCAATTATATCGTCAGTTGACAAACAAAACTCAGTCTACTGGTAAATCTGTTACGAACAAAATAAAACGCTTTGTGACGCTTGCTTGCAACGCGAGGGGATTTAATCCACGCTTTGTTTTACTAAAGCACTACTGACACTTTTTTTTGGAATAGGTACAGTCAAGGAATTTGATTCGCGTACCGTTTCGTTGATTTATTGCTTGAAATGTCGGAATATCATAAGGGTTATATTTCTTTAAGCAAGCGAAGAAACATAGCCCTTAGTACTATTAATTGTCATCAGTAATTTAGACTTAAGACGGTACGCGAATCAAATTCCTTGACTGTACATACTATTTGTGCAAAGCATAAGCACGGGGCGCAAAATGCTCCTTTTGATGAACAGTTTTATTGTTTCCCATAGAATATTATGATTGCAAAAATGCCCGGTCCGTGTAAAACCCGTTTGAATCTGAAAAAGGTCATTGGGAAAATTGCTGTTGAGTTATTTGCGTTTTTTTCAAGACGGAATTTGGTAAGCGTGAATGCATTTGTACCTAAGAGAGCTTGTATTAGTGACATGTGATCTAAATGTGACCCCAATGACATTGCATCTAATCCAGCTAAGTACAGTCGCCATCAAATATATCGGAGCGAGCAAGGTACTCAAAAATATCGGAACAGCACTATGTCGCCTTAATAACAGGCGTTATTCCGATATTTGTGACCGCTTTGGCGCTCGGCGGGCGATATATCTAATGATGACTGTACTTGTGATTCTTTACTTATTAATAATTTCATCAATAAATATCTCATTTTATTTCATTTCTAGTAGTCCACAAACATATTAATTAGGCGCCCGGCTTCGACGTCGAGACTGAAGGGAAATGCAATTTTAGCGTCACCCGTCGCCTGCTAAGTTCGGATCCTGGGCGTGTATTTTGCTTACAGAGCTCAGACGAAGCGAACGCTGCTAATCCAATTTATATGACACTATATGGCATACAAGGATTGCCACGCGAAAAGTTGCTATTTGCGAGCAGGGATCGAATACCGGTATTTATTTCATACAAATTAACCGGTATTCCATTTCGGTATCTCGGTTGTTAATGAATATTTTTAAATATGTTTCGGATAATCTGATAATGTGTTACGTTTACCTAAATGTATGTTATGTTACATTGCAAAAGTCGGGCGCTATTTTGATTTTTAGTAATATCGGTGTTTGCGAGGAGTAAAACTTAGAGAGAATTCTCTCTAAGTTTTCTCCTGTTTGTATTTTCTATTGGTGAATAATAAATAATATTGTATTTAAATTCCGGCCTCGCGCGTCCAGTATAAATGCGAGCTTGAGATTAGAAACAACTATTCTTAGTCGCAGTCCTTCCTTCGGCGGAGGACGGTTTGAAATAGGAATGAGGTTGGTTCCGTTAAGACACGAGGCATTGATCGCGGAGGACAACGTTCGTCTGGCTACATTATGTTTAGGTTCAGTCGTCAACAAATATATCGGAGTTGCCAAGGTACTCAAAAATATCTGAACATGCATCGCCTCGATTGTTCAGAAATTTGTGACCACATTGGCTCCGATATATATATGATGGCGACTTGACGTTAATAATATTGATGAACGAGCTCGCAAATTTTAGAGTTCTAGAACATTGACATTGTTAATGCTTCAAACTTAAAGCTACTTATTGAATATTTTTAGGTATTCAGATAATTGTAAATAATTGTATGGTATTGTAAACATTTTTGGTTGGGTACGTCCGGCAGATAATCGATTTCTTGCTGATCACTGCAAGGATCGGAAAAACGCCCGTCATTTCAAAAATATAACCCTGTTATGTAAACCGATACTTGCATAGAACGTTATCTACTTATTATTTATGTATTAAAACGTTGACCCAAAGTATTAAGAACATGTTGGTTTACCTACATATCAATGAAATTCCATCTTTCAGACCAAATGACGGGCGTTTTTCCGATCCTTGCAGTGATCAGCGAGTATAATACAATAACATTTTATCGTACTAATTAGTTATGTACAGTCAGCAACAGAAGTAGCTAAGCTGGTTGGGTGTTCAAAATGAGCTGGTAACTGCTTTATTTGTTAAGAGAACAAGAGTATGTCAAGATCATATTAAACACCCAGCCTTCTATGATATTTCTGCAGCTAACAGATTTTTTAATGACTGATTTGCGTATTATCAAAACAGTCGTTATCAACAAAATGAGCCTATACAGTGCCCATTAGTGTTACTCTACATATGCTCTACATACATTTTTTTTAATGTGCTGTTACTGGATTGGAGTACCGTGAAGTGTGGTTATGTGCGTGTGGTCACCAACTAAACCGAATCAAATAATAAAGCATGTTGTTATCGAATGGTAATTTTTGCCAATTACAATATTTATCAATGGAAATATTGGTCACATGTTTTGTTGATGCCATAACCATGCGATACGAAGCCATGTTGGTTGACAAATCGTATTTGTAAAAAAATATTACAATGAAACAAATTACAAAATAAAAAGTTTTTTATTGAATTGGCTTCATAGTAATTTATTTAAGTATCCTGCAACAAATATTGTCATGTTGCAGACAACATTCGCACGCATATAAAACATATATGAGCAAGCAAAAATTACCAATCGATATCTTATCGTAGCTAGCCAACTTTCTCTTAGGACGATTATTACCAACATGTACTGCGTGATAAAGAAAAAAATATACAAACAAACATAGGAGAAAACGAAACAGCTATCGATGGACACTGGACCATTGGTTACATTAGTAAATCAGGTTTTTTTTTGTTGAAGGTCGGTGATTAATTAAGTAAGCGAACCGTTGCGAGCAGCAACGGAACTCGGTAACTGGCACATCAGATGTACTGTATTGTTAGATGAACTATATTTTAAATCCTTGATTATAATGTACGACAGGGCAACAATATTTATGAGTATTTAATCGGATTTTGGAGAGGAATGTGCTCTTTGCTGCCATTTGCAGATATGTAGGTACAGTGGGCCAAAAATGTGAGGTTTGTTTGAACGTCATGAGACAACAAGGTCGTGTATGTTTTAAACTCCGTTAGAAAAGTCAACCTTAGCGATCGTTAGATCTCGAAGATACTTTTGTCAAAACTGGTAGACCACTTTCTTGGCCCACTGTACGTTCAATTAGCAGCACAAGTAATAAGTTACTGAAGCAAAATGTACAGCACTTGAACATGAGACCACACTTTACCTTCATTTATAGCATTGACCTCTTAATAAATGTTAATATCCATTGTGATACTCTATTTCTGTTTCTACGATTGTGTATTTAATAAAATCGAAAAATCATATTGATTTTAATATACAAAGCAGTCTCTTAAAAAGAGTAGGTAGCGATATCTAGGTCTCAGTTACTTTTATTTTACGAGTTCTGATACTAGTTCCTAATCATTTCATCAAAGCACAAACTGATGCGCTCAAAGAAGAAGACAGTAAGTACTTACGAACTTAAGATGTACATACTGCTTCTCTCTATACCGAGGTTCATTGCACCCGTTCCAAATACAACCGATAAGTGAGCAATTGTGTACCCTACGCTAGTTGTAGCGAGGTGCACAATCGGTCAGTTACAAGTGGGCTATCCAGATTCTCTGCCCCGCCAGTTTGACCCCAGTTGCGGAATCGGGGCGTCATCGTTTCGCGATTGTCCAGTGCCCATCTTAGCGGCCAATTGACACTTGACCCCAGCGACACTTGCCGCGACCTTGACGTACAGTGAAGCTAGTATTAGACTTGTAGCTCTTGAGAGACAATGGAGAATAAATGACAAACGCAGACCGCGAGAATGAGATGTCTGTCCTTCGAGTTAAGCAATATATGGGAGTATAGACCACATGATTCAACTGAGAAGTTACTTCCTAAAATTGTATACCTAATATTTTCTCAAACCCGAAGGACAGCTCACGCATTGTACGCGCGCTCAGAATGCTCAGAGACGCGTCTGTATTTTTTTTTTTAATATCTCGAGAGCACAATAGCATGCAATATAAAATCACTCGCATAGCTCATAATATTAACACTGTAGTGTCATCACAAATTGTAAAATATTATTGACATGACATTGAGTTTTAAAACGTTGCACGTGTTATATGTGACTTTGTTACTGAAACCTAACTCATAATTAGTGTCAACGTTAAGAAGAAAATTACAACTTAAACTGTTAAAAATGCACTTAAATACAACGATAACAGACCACTTGTGGAAATTTAAATTTCGAATTGACCAATTTTGTTTGTCATTGAACAGCAGTCCAGCGCCAAGCATTCTGAGTCGCGATTTTTTTCAATTAGTATTAGGCGATGTTAGTAATGACATCTACAATATACTACAAAAAATTACGCCACTCGCGTACTTGACAGGAAAGACACTGCAACCCAAATTAGTAATATCGAATTATACGCGTATTTTCTGTAGTATAAAGTAAATCAGCAGCGATTTCGCAGCGTCGTAGTACTTGTGGCCCAACATACCTGGCTGCTGCTGCTGGTAGGGTGCGAGAAGCCGCGTCCGCTTCTTCTCATAGCCTTTTTGTGTGATGTCACCTGTGAACATTGATTACAGTTTAGCAACCAAGTTGTGCTAGCCCTGGGGGAAATAGATCATTGGATATTGGCACCACAGGTGGACAATTTGATATTGTTTATTGTAAACTGAGAAAATGTTGTGTAGCAAAGTACGAAAACAAAAAAAGACGATTCACTTTTTAATCAAAAGTAAAACGCGGCCATTCTGTACGTTGGGGATGGAACTCTTAATCGCACGTACGGCACGTCACTTCAATAAGACAGGATTTTTTTAAAGAAGAAAATGAGGTTGAATGTTTTAAATACTTCAACTCGCTACGAGTACGAGAGAGGAAACAAAAAACCTTTTAACGCCGACTTTTTCTTGCAAATGCAAAACGTAAAAAGAAAAGAAAGAAAATAACTATTCGCTTACAACAAGCCACGAAGAAGCGCGCAAAAATATCTACTCGTAACACAAATATATATGTATGGTTAATAGAACGTAACACATATTGTTGACTCCATCATTGTGTAAAATATCATTACAGGTTGTCACCATATGATACATCGGAGCGGCCAAGGTGGTCACAAATATCTTAACAACACCTCTATTGTCAAGACCATAAAGTGCATGTTCAGATATTTTGAGTACCTTGGCCGCTCCGATATATTTGATGGCGACTGTACCTACTTAACTACCTTGTCAGCTAAGGATGAAAAACCAGACCCTTTTAGTCGATTTTCTACAAGCAGGTTCCGCTAACGTTCAATTTCCTTTATAATCATTTATTACTTCATAACATTTTCTTTTGAGACACTCTTCGAAGGAAGTCATTTTGCCACTTTTTGCCCTTTCTCTCTAGAGTTTCTCTTATGCAAGTTTAAAAGCGGGCTTTGCAAAGAAAACAAGGGAAAAGTAACAAAATAAGTACCTTTGACTAAGGAGTGCTATTAAGGCAAAAGTACTACGACAAAAAAGAGGAAAGATTATATGAGAACGTGTATTTATTATTTATCTCTAAGTACACTTTACATGAAAGGTACCCTTTGGCGGGCGGCGCTTACTCTCTTATTTCTCGAATAGAATATTGAATCTGTAAAACGTAAGACCAGCACGCCTAGCACATGAGTGACGCGACAGTATCTCGCGCGCGAGATAGTCTATCCGTCCTTTTTTGACTATATCAATTAAAAAGAGATGGGTAGTCTATCTCGCGCGCGAGATACTGTCGCGTCGGTCATGTGCTAGGCGTGCAGGTGGCTTAGCATGACATGCGTTGTCGCGCGCGACTCCATACTTCGAGTCAGTTACAGTGGACTATAGAGATATAGATGGCCGCAGCCTAAGAACCTTTTGAAGCTCAAGACAATTGCGCCCTCTGTCAGAAAGTCACCTGCACTGCTACTCCACCTAGTAACAAATAGCGTTCTAGTAGTACACTAGTAGCAGTACAGCACGTACAAATATATATATAAAAAATATCTATCGTAAAAACATGCAGGTGATATACTAGTATTATTGGCTGGTACTGTAGTTGCGAGGTTGGACTAGTTGGGTGGTTTTAGGGTATACAATACCGTTTATTTTTCTATGAGCAATTCCGGAATACCGGTATTGGTATTTTACAGCACCTAATTGTAATCTCCACTGCACTATTCAGTCAACTTTAGATAAACTAGACGCACATAGTTAATTACTATACTATAAATGATTTATGTCTGATACACTGTGACCTTGTCAAAACCTGTACTCGATATTAGTACAGACGTCAAAGATATATCAACAGTTCTGCCCCTTATTACAAAGAAGTAAGGTGCAAAAGTATATAAATATAAGTAATTGTATACCTAGTAGACAAAAACTGACCAAACCAATTATTGAGACATGCTACTGGCCGATAGCAATGATTACAAAGATATTACGTCAACAGGTGGGTGAAACCTTCTATGTACACGCATTGAAACATAAGTAAGCAGTGTACAGTCACCAGCAATAGTATCTTCCTACTGGAAAGCCGCAAAAATGTGTGACACGCTCTTAAAGCCTTACAAATAAGAGCGTGTCACATATTTTTGCGGCCTTCGTGTAGGAAGATACTATTGCCGGTGGCTGTACTCCATACAAAGCAAAAATATATTTATTGCATAAGCTTAGCATAAGCCCCTTCTCTACCTGAATAAATTACTTACCCGCTTATTCATAAACGTGTTTCAAACCTCATTTAGTTAAAATGTATTTTGTCTGTTTCTAACAAACACAACTGTCAATGTGACAGATAAGGACAAAAGACGATTTAGTTAAATGAGGTTTGCAATACGTTTATGAATAAGCGGGTTAATGTACATACTCAATTAAATTTTGTACTAACCAAATTATTTGCTAGCGAAATTTAAATTTTACAATTAAAAAGAAAATTTTAAAAATCACCAAGTTTAACAAGATTCGGACTTACAATCTTACGGAACCCGTCCGATAGGTCTAACCAACTGAGCTATCGAGGCTTACTCGACCATGGGTGAATTTTTCCATCTATTCCTCTATCATGAACTCCCTCTTGTTTTTTTGAGTCTTAGTCTAGTTACAGTCGCTATCAAATATATCGGAGCGGCCAAGGTGGTCTCAAATATCTGAACAACACCTTTATGGTCAAAGCGATAACGTGCTTGCTCAGATATTTCTGAATACCGTGGCCGCTCCTATATACTTAATGGGGACTGTACCTGTACAGCTCATTTTTAACAGCTACTGCTGCTGACTGTACTTCTTTTTATCACAGTATATACAGTTTTATAAGTGACAGTCTATTACATAGCCGCTAATGGCATCAGCATTCGCTTTTTATGCATTTCATATCAAATTCAAAATGCGATTATGTTAGCGATAAAAATCGCGATAAACATTGATATCGTGCCTCGACACGGCATTGGCCACAAACAATGCTGACTATTGTGTTGACTTCCCTATCATATTACATAAAAATAATATATATGGGGTCATTTCTCTCAACCCGAGTGTTTTCTCGGGTTAACGTTAGTATGACCGTCATCAAGCGTTCCATCAAACTAGAGAGCTGATGTCAATGAGGGTTTCCTGATCCATGTAACGGCACTGTGACGCGAGGTCTTTTTGACAGCAGCTGTCAAAATCCACCAATCAGAAAAAATGTGATTAAACATGATTGGTGAATTATGACAGGTGGACCTCTCGCCACGGTGTAGCCATGTGATAAAAAAATCGATTCAGGGAACCCTTCATTACATCTATAGGTTCAATTGAGGTATGAGAGGTCCAGGATCCAGGATTACCTTAAGAAACAATTAAACATACAGTAGATAATATAAAGTGATATTGTAGGTCGCAAAATAAACCAACTTCTAAACGAATGTTATCACTTATCAGGCCTATTTGCACCTTCTTTTCAGGTGCAAACGTATTGTTTAAGCGACACCTGCATTCAAATACCAACACACAATTAGATAATTTGTGCATATCACATTTTAAGCATTAAAAAGACACGACATGAAGATGATATACCTATAGTTAAAAAATATTACACTAAAGAACTGCAATTTGTCTATTTAACAAAGCGTGACAAATACTAAAAAGTTTACAATGTTGTTAGACCAGAAAAAATAGAGAATCAGTAAAAAGTCAAGTAGGTATGGGTGAATAAAAAGTAAACAATAGCGGTAAAAATAGATCTATCGCGAAACTAGACTCGTGTTGATGAAGTGCAGTCAGCAGCAGAAGTAGCTAAGCGGGTGAGGTGTTCAAAATGAACTTAACAAGACAATGTTGTTAAGAGAAAGAGCGTGTGAAAATCATCGCCTAATACGGTCGGGTTTTTATCGACTGTCACCATAGCTGTCACGTTCTAACAAGTAAGCGCGAGAGTGACGCATGACGCGATAGGTGATAAAATGACAACTTCTGAACACGACGCCCGCATAGCATACTCTGCTGCTGATTGTGCGACCTCAGAGGCTAGCGTCCTCGGCGCGCTAGGCAGCCAATTCAGGCAAGGGAATGACACTACCATAGGTACTATTACATTTGTGTAGGGCTGCCGTCGCCGTACACCATGGACCATCATAGCCTGGTCACTAGTGTAAGTTATGGAGAGGCGGCGGCGCCGGACCCGCTTCCGTTCGCGTCACTTGAGCGTCAACTTATCCCCTTATTTGTAAACGTATCTCAAGGCCTCAATCAGTTAATTTATATTTTGTCTGTTTCTAACATACACAACTGACAAAGTGGCAGATAAAGACAAAACATAAATTAACTAATATTGTGGCTTAAGAGACGCTTAACGCTTAGACGCTATAAGGGTGGTTTGCACCCGAACAGCTCCAGTTGAATCGCAAACCAAATCTCAACATTCTCAACATGCCATCAATGGACGTTGCACATTTGGAAAGGGTTTATAATGTAATTAACTTTACCTTAGCGGCGTGTACCGTGTACCGTATTATTATAAAAAAATGCAATGTAGAATACGGTAGGTATCACAGCCCACGCTTTTTACAAGCTTTTACTGAGTTTCACCTTACCTGTTCAATTGTCTGTAATCAAATTTTGCAAGTTAAATTTGCACAGTACCCAGTTTCCGTTTGAGCTGAAATTTCGCACGCATAATATCTTAATCTGAACAACGCCTCTTTAGTCAAGGCGATAAAGTGAGAGACGCAAAATGAAGTCCCAATTTTGACCGAATACCGACAGTGTATAGTAGTAGAAACCGATTGATTTTGCATCATTGCAATTCTGGAACTAGTACGTATTATTCCCGTTTCATTGAATACAGTGCACTGTTACAATGGCGAACGTTGCGGAGGTATTTCATTAACCAGACTATGGATATACATATATTGTATTTACGTGAATTCTGGCTACACCTTTGCTTTTTGTATTAAACGCGCAGCGCCTTTAAACGAAAGTTGGATTATTTTGAAAATACGAAATCGCCGAAAAAAACTGATATTGCGTGCGGCACTAGTGCTATTTGTTTAGGCATGGTTTTGTTTAGAAATTGTAACCACAATGGGTAATTGACAAGTTTGTTAGAAATTAGAGCTATGGGTATGATATGAAAAATACCGTTTCTTAAATAAAATGCCACTTCATTAAATTGCCTTTACGTCACTCTGGGCGCTAAGTGAGATTTACCGCCCTAAGGCGCAACGGCAAATCTCACTTCACACCCAGGAGAAGACGTAAAATTATGTACGCACCACGGGCGGTAATAAAGAAGGCCTCAGATCACTTGTTTATGGCCCTTACCTTCGGTTCGGGCCACAAATGCCAGCGATCTGAGCCCTTCTTTATTTTACCGCCCTAGGTACGTAATGTACTATTTCATTTGTTACTTTTACTGAGAATCATGATAATATGATTCATTATTGATTTATAAATAAAAGGAGAGAAAATGTCCTATGTTTTACAACTTTCCATATACCGTCAAGTGGGGGGAGGAGAGGGGATGGCGAGGGCAGTTGGGTCAGGAATCCAATCCAGGATGGATGATAGATGGATGAGTTGGTTTTTATAGGCTACTGTTACGAAAATAATATATTCTTGTTACAATCACATTCACTGCTATGCTAAGCCGTAGCCGATAACATGGGTTTCCCGCTATGTAGCGAAAACGCTTCGTAGAGCCGTGACGACAACGTGTCGTCATTAGCAGTGAATGGGGCTACTGTAATGTTCATTATCCAAAAGTGTCAATTTTCCCAACTCACAATAAATAGTAGGAAATCCCACCTAGTCGACAGATACATATAGATACCACCGCCGTAGTCACCGAACTATGGGGTGAGGTGGGATTTTGTTTTCATCGTTAAAGTTATGACGGAGTAACGGAAATACAAAAACATAAAAAAAACTAAAATGTATACGGCCGGAACATTTTTTGTGTATAAAAATCAACGTGCTACAAGCAATAATAATATATTTTTATCGAGGCTTGAATGTCTGTTTTGACATTTTACGGTACTTAGCCTAAATATGCCGAAACCTCGCCATCAGACATATCGGTGAGGCCAAAGTGGTCACAAATATCTGTACAACGCGTCTATTCTCAAGGCAATAAAGTGCATGTTCAGATAATTTTGAGTACCTTGGTCGCTCCAATATATTTGATGGCGGGTTGGCGACTGTTGTACTATGCCGCCTATTTCTCCATGCACCTCGCTAAGCGTTAATTTAGACTGGTAATTACTGATACGCTTATTCACACTTATTTGTATGCATCAGTATACAAATAAGCGTTGCTATTTTTATAAAGCAATTCATACAAAGTATCAAATAGGACAACGGCAGGTCGGAGGCTGAACAGACAGACTTTATTTATCATCATAATAAAACGGCACGGTCCCCTGGTGCCGGCGTCCTAATTGGGTATTAACCCATTGACACAATATGAGATATGAGGGGTCTGCAACTCTGCAGGAAGGGAAAAACGTTGCTACTGCATTTTTACGTTCAAAAAGAATTTACAATTTTAGCATTTTTTGTTTAACTCGTTCACGAATACTGAGGAAGCGAGTAAGCTGGCCTACGCACTAACGATTCGTCGGCCTCTGAGCCACGTTATCGCGCACGGCCAGTTGGCTACCATAATTGAGAGAATATGCGATGTTTCCTATACTTATAATAAAATTTAGCAAATGTTAAAAGGTAAAGCTAATGTTTAGGTACAATAAACGAATTAATAATATCACATTATGTAATGATATATGCACCCATTGAGAGGCTAGCGCTATAAGTGTATTTATTTAGCCGTGCGATCGCCAGGTCATACTATTTATAATTAAAATATAGACAGCTAATATGCAAAGGGTCACAACGACATGAAAATCAGTCGACATTAATTTTATTATGAATTTACACATTTTTAAGAAATTATGAGAACTATGTCCAGTTGCAGTGACACCTTTCTTCATATTTGTTAGTATAGTGACCCTTTTCACTCTTTCTCCTTTGATGAAGTCGGCTAGGTGTAGGTGTCAGATACGTGATTACATTTTGTTTTGATTATTATTGACCAACTGAATATATTAACGTTACGCATTGTCAGTGATTTTTTTAAATCACCGTCAGGACAATTAAAATTGTTACGTTTCTGAGACTAAGTTCAGTAGGAAGTCCGGCTATAGTATGACTAGTTTTGCATTTCCCTTCGATGATGTGTAAGCGGATTCTACTGTACATAATATTCGCTAGACGTAGCCACACGCTGTGCGATTAGTTAGGTCAGTTATTCCATAGGTTACGAATAAAACGAATATACAAATTTTTAGCACAACGCACACGTATGGTAATAAATCAATCAATTTTACGCAATAAATGCCAACAGGCCGGAATAAACGAAAATATTTCAACAAAAAGCTTTCACCGCAGGTTAAATCAATATTATCCTCGATGGACGTTCACAAAGTTCGATTTTCCACGAATTTAAGGGTATTATAACTTAATTATCTTTATTCTGTTCAAGGCATTTAAATTTTTTTATTCAAACAAAATTAATACATTCATGGCGTCGACCAAGATTCGGAGGGTCGAGTATAAGCGTCGATATCTCAGTTGGTTAGAGTTATCTGACCGGTGGTCCGAAAATTCTTAGGCGGTTATCACACTGCTGCGGATCCGCATGCGGCGCCGGTGCGCGAGCGTGACAGCGCTCTGCATGTGTATAGCGCTATCTCTCTCGCGCACCGGCGCCGCATGCGGATCCGTCGCCAGTGTGATAATCGCCTTAAGTGCGAATCTTGCTCGACGCGGTGAATTTTTAGATTTTTCTTTTAATCTATAATTGTCAGTCTTTTCTGCTTAGTACAAGATTATATTTATTATGGTCTCTATTTATTATCTTTACGTTACTCTGGGCGCTAAGTGAGATTTACCGCCCTAGAGCGCAGCAGCAAATCTCACTTCACACCCAGGAGAGGACGTAAAATTATGTACGCACCACGGGCGGTAATAAAGAAGGCCTGAGATCGCTTGTTTATGGCCCTTACCTTCGGTTCGGGCCACAAATGCCAGCGATCTGAGGCCATCTTTATTTTACCGCCCTAGGTACGTAATGTTACTATTAATTTCTCTGCGGCGTTTTTCATAATTGAGGGAATGTTTACAAAAACCACATAACTAAAATTTTTGGCGGATTTGTGAATTTGATGTCATCATGTTCGTTACCGAAATGGCTACGAAAGGTGAAAAAATGTTATTTCAAAAACTATTCCCTGTATCAAAAAAAATGCCATTAAAATTTGTCGCATGCATCCTTAAAAGGTTATATAATGAAAACTTTTTTATAAAATAACGAATTTTCAGAAAACAAATTGTTTCTCTTTGCACAAGAATAACGTAACTAACTGAAATTTTACAAAAACAGCATTTATGTCAGTATTTCATGTATTATTCGAAAAATAAGGACCCTTAACACAAATAAAGAGATATACCTAACTTTGTGGCCATGTATCTTTACTGTCCCTGAAAATCGAGCATTAATCATAATTATTTAAAGAGAAATTTAGTATTCGATCTCACAGAAATAAATCAGGATCCTGATTTATTTCTGTGATCGATCTCCTGTAATATCATGCCCAATGTTTAAGATCTTTATTCTCAAAAGAAGATATACAAACTTCACTTATATGAGAATTACATTAAATTTACTTATTGATCTACATAAATATTAATTTAACTTACAAATACCATGCACACTTATCGAATATTTACGTAAAGCAGAACATACTAAATTAAGAAAACTTTGAGTAAATGACACTTTAGATTTTCTTTATGTTGGTTTTGTAAACATCTCTACAATTTATAAACCGCTTATTCAATGGTCCACGTGAGCAACGAGTAATACATACACTGAGGGTAGGATGTAGGATTAATCGGAGTCTGAGCACAATAGAGTACAATAGCAGACGAGAAGAAGAACTTAGAAGCTACGAAATGCAATTCCGGATCTGAATTGTGTGAAAGATGATAGGTATTCGAGAATTGAACCTACATGCGCGTCTTTTGCGCGTCGTTCGTAATATATTACTACTGAGCTGTGTGATACTGATAATGCATATTTACATAAAAGATGAATTATATGCGATGCGGTATTGGTATACGACGATCTGGTAACTAAAATTATGATTAAAATTAAATCTATAGGTAGTCGGCGTCACAGATATGATTACACTTTTGCACCTTATTACAACGGAGGAAGGTGTAAAGTGTAAACAAATCTTTAACATCAACTGTACAGTCGCCATCAGATATGTCGGAGCGGCCAAGGTGGACACAATTATCTGAATAACGCCTCTATTGTCAAGACGATAAAGTACATGCTCAGATATATTTGGGTACCTTGGCCGCTCCGATATATTTGATGGCGACTGTACAACCCGTATGCTAAATTGTCCTCAGACAACTCTAGTGTCAGAGTCAAACAAAAATAAGTTTTTCACGCCACCTGCTCGGAAATGTGGCAAAAGAAGATCAAAATCCAAGCTGGAAAGTAAGCAATTGCTGTAGCATCTGAACAACCACTACAAGAATTGCTATTTTGCAGCTATGAAATGTCATAGTAGAAAAGTAAAATCCAGATGTCATTGCATTGGACCCGCCAATGAGAATCATTTAAAACATTAAAAAGGTCTTTTTTGGCACCACTTTTTCATTCTAAAATAAAATAAGGTTGTTTATCGACCCAATTTACTTGTTTAAAAAAAAGAAACGTCAAAATCATTCAGATCACCCTTAAGGCGTTTTTACCTTTTTAACCGTTTGTGGTTTTCTATCAAAAAGTGGGTAAGGAGTGAACCGGCTATTAGACATGGCAACTTGCAGGGCCCAATCTGTTGTGTACCCTGCCTCTCCCTCTCCCTCCTTCAGCTCCCTACGGGCCCTACCTTTAATTATACCTACCAACCTGACAGATTGGGCCCTGCAGGTTGCAATGTCTAATAGCCGTTTGAGTCGGATTGAAGCAAACATCGTAAAACGCTTCTTAAAAGTGAAAAAAAAGTAATAAAGGTGGAGCGAGAAAAATACATATTGAATTGGATAATGTTTGACTGAAAAACAAGAAAGTTGTATTTATGCAGTAAAAATGAGTTCAATAAGTGTAGAAAATGTTATTAATACGCTGGCGCCCACCGAAATTCAAGAAACTGCACAGGCGTAGAAATTTGTTACCAGTGAAATCGCGTCCTAAATAAGAAGGCCCATGAACAGTGATATTTTGTATACAATATAATATCCGACGAACAATTCATATTATGGAAGGATGGCGAGAAAAGAAGCATTTATTGGCAGAAAGTTACATGCTCGTTTACTTTATCGTGCTTGTGAAAAACATATGAACCGTCAATATACCTATAAATAGTATCTATTAAAGTGTTTGTATATGCCAATTAATTTTTTATTTTATTTCCTCACAGTAGTCGTGAAAAGCACTATGTAATGTCTCGGCCGAAAGCGCTATAGGTGGACTCGTATCTTCGAGGGCCTCCCCTGGCGGGTCGGCCCTCGAACTAACTCGATCCACCTATAGCTTACTTTCTAGCCTCTACAACAATGTACTATTTCACGCCACCTGCTCGGAAATGTGGCAAAAGAAGATCAAAATCCAAGCTGGAAAGTAAGCAATTGCTGTAGCATCTGAACAACCACTACAAGAATTGCTATTTTGCAGCAATGAAATGTCATAGTAGAAAAGTAAAATCCAGATGTCATTGCATTGGACCCGCCAATGAGAATCATTTAAATCATTAAAAAGATCTTTTTTTGGGACCACTTTATCATTCTAAAATAAAATAAGTTTGTTGTTGAACCAATTTACTTGTTTAAAAAAAAGAAACGTCAAAATCATTCAGATCACCCTTAAGGCGTTTTTACCTTTTTAACCGTTTGTGGTTTTCTATCAAAAAGTGGGTAAGGAGTGAACCGGCTATTAGACATGGCAACTTGCAGGGCCCAATCTGTTGTGTACCCTGCCTCTCCCTCTCCCTCCTTCAGCTCCCTACGGGCCCTACCTTTAATTATACCTACCAACCTGACAGATTGGGCCCTGCAGGTTGCAATGTCTAATAGCCGTTTGAGTCGGATTGAAGCAAACATCGTAAAACGCTTCTTAAAAGTGAAAAAAAAGTAATAAAAGGTGGAGCGAGAAAAATACATATTGAATTGGATAATGTTTGACTGAAAAACAAGAAAGTTGTATTTATGCAGTAAAAATGAGTTCAATAAGTGTAGAAAATGTTATTAATACGCTGGCGCCCACCGAAATTCAAGAAACTGCACAGGCGTAGAAATTTGTTACCAGTGAAATCGCGTCCTAAATAAGAAGGCCCATGAACAGTGATATTTTGTATACAATATAATATCCGACGAACAATTCATATTACCTATGGAAGGATGGCGAAAAGAAGCATTTATTTGCAGAAAGTTACATGCTCGTTTACTTTATCGTGCTTGTGAAAAGCATATGAACCGTCAATATACCTATAAATAGTATCTATTAAAGTGTTTGTATATGCCAATTAATTTTTTATTTTATTTCCTCACAGTAGTCGTGAAAAGCACTATGTAATGTCTCGGCCGAAAGCGCTATAGGTGGACTCGTATCTTCGAGGGCCTCCCCTGGCGGGTCGGCCCTCGAACTAACTCGATCCACCTATAGCTTACTTTCCAGCCTGGCCTCCCCTGGCGGGTCGGCCCTCGAACTAACTCGATCCACCTATAGCTTACTTTCCAGCCTCTACAACAATGTACTATTATAGCCTTCCTAATAGACTTGAATTTAAAAAATCCCTATAAAGATCCGATTTAGATTGCAGTTAGCGCCAGACAAAGGAACCAGCGCCGACAGTTAAACTAAACAATTTTAAACCTTATTGCAAATAGGGTATTCCACTGATCAGTTAATGTCGCTCTCGGAACAGGAGGCGTCTATGAGCCCATATAATATTGCCTATATTGCCTCCAAAATAACATATTTTATATACATCAATGAAACTTTGCTTTATAAATTATAACTTATCTTGGCACTAGGAATGAGGACCTGCATGAGTCCTACTCCTATCAAAATTTATGCGTCCTACCTCCATTTTTCAACAATAACCCTTCGCAAAAAGAATGGTCCGTTTCGATCAATTTATCGCGTTGACAATAAATAAATAAAAATCATTTATTTCAGACATACGTTCATCAGACGATACAATAAAGGGGTTGTTCGGATATTTGTGACCACCTTGGCCTCTCCGATATATCTGATGTAGTTGTAATCATTTCATATTAAAATGCCTGAAATAGCGCACTAAGCTATATCACATCCCTTGACTTTTGCAAATAGTACCCTATTACTAGCGAACTACAGCCTGTTTTTCCTAAAAATAACTGTCAGTAGATCGTTCCACGCCCCATTACTATTTATAAAGATGTGCAGTAATTATTTGATAATTCGCAAGGCATTTTATAATTATCAACGTCACGAAAGATCACGGTCCATCAGTCAATACATAAATAACGCATAGCATTCCTGGTAAAAGTTCGCATAGCATAGGCATGGCGGCAGATTAAGACATATAACAATGAGGGTTTCCTGAATCGATTTTTGCAGGTGGCAGCACCGTTATGAGAGGTCCAGATGTCATAATCCACCAATCATGTTTAATCACTTTTTTTTATTGGTGGATTTTGTCTGCTGCTGTCAAAAAGACCTCTCGCCACAGTGCCGCCACCTGAGGCCAGTTTTATAAAGCTACAAGTTACAATTTACAAGCGGAACTCTCTTTCTAACCCTATGTGTTAGAAAGAGACTTCCGCTTGTAAATTGTAACTTTATAAAACTGGCCTCTGGATTCCCGGAAACCCTCATTGAAGATCTATTGTTTTACATCTTATATCTAATAAGTTTTATAAAACATCACTCCAATCAAACGACTGAAACTGGTTTAAGAAGACCTCAAAAGTCACATCGACAACTGCAGGATGTTGTAAAGAAACTGGTAAATTAACAACTCGATCTGCGCTAAAATGACCCGAAGTCGCTTAACTTCAAACTCGGATACATCCATTTGCCAGATTATGATTTTGGTATTAAGAAAAGGTAATAGGGTAGATATTTGCTAAGAGGGTCGTATGGATTTATCCGAGTTTGAAGTTATGAGTCCGGTAATGTTTTTTTTCGATTTCGCTCAACTTTTTGATGCGATTTTGCAGTAACTAACATAACTTCTATAATTTTGTATACATATTATGAAAGATCGTTTCTTTTTGGATGGAATAAATACAACGATTTTTTAATTTTATGCTTTATTTATAAATAATTCACCCTAATCTAACACCTGTTTCGCGATTTTTGCTTGGAGAGGTGAAAAGAGTAAGGTTTTTATTGATTTAAATTAAGTTATATAAGTATGTAAAATATATAAATACATTGGAAAATGAGTCGCCTGAGGAATAAGTGTAACAGTTTTTTTTCATTTTCATATATATTTTTTGAGAGAGAGTGTGTTTTTGCTAGAGCAATTTTGCTAAAAATTGCCGAAGTTTAGGTGATATTTTTGGAAAGATACTAAAGTATTTTGCAAACATAAAAATACAAAAATAAACTTCATTTTATGCTTTGTTCAGATAGTATAAAACATATTAGGGTCCATAACAAATAATAATTAAAAATCGTACGACAAAATTACATGAATCAACGTCCTCACTAAACATGCTCTGTAAGAATCGAGTTTTAAGGTATTAAATATTAATATAAATAGACCTAAAGTACTTTTTAACCGACTTCAAAAAAGGAGGAGGTTCTCAATTCGACTGATTTTTTTTTTTTTTTTTTTTTTTATCATATTTTTTTTTTTTTGTATGTATGTTACTCCATATCTCCGTGAATCGTGAACCGATTTTCAAAATTTTTTTTTGAATCGAACAGGTATAACCCCTAGATGGTCCCATTGTCACCAAGTCGGGATCTGATGATGGGATCCTGGAGAAATCGAGGGAACTCTTCAAGTATTATAGGCACACCTATAGTGATTTCACTAGTTTTTACAGCAACTCGGCCACTTCCTTTTGGAATAGCGGATCCTAAGTGAAGTCGGTTCTTTTTTTGTTTAAAATTATTTGCAATAACAAGACTTCAAGCTATCGTACCAAATGCAATTCATGTGTATAATGTTATTATTAGCGATTTTCGTTTTCAAATCGTTACCGGACTCTTATGCGCTACCAATCTGCTTGATCCTACAGTCACTTTAATACAAAACTGCACTATTCATACTTTTATCTACACCCATATCATAAACCCTCCGTGATGCGTTCAAAAACCGCACGTTATAACCACCATAAAAAAAGATTGTTTTGTTAGTAGTTAGAACAAATGTCTTATCTGTAACGATGTTATTATTATCAAATAAAAAGCAAAAATTCGATATCATTATGAAAATCCGGGTGGGCCCCGCCCGCCGCTGGCACAATCGAGTTGGGCATGGCATGGCGATGGCAGTGCAATCCGTGCAATGGCAGTCATTCAATCATCATTTCGGGTTTATAATATGTGTGTAGATAAAGCAGTGTATGCAACTGTACGTAATTAGGCCTTAAAACACTCGTGTGATCTTATTATGAAACTCACTTCGTTCGGTTCATAAAACCACACTCGTGTTTTAAGGACCCCTATTACGTAACAGTTACATAAAACTACTATAACTACATATTCTTACAACTAAACATATTCTATGGGGTTTAGGCACTGGTCCCACCGCGAGCGAGTAAACTACGAAAGAGAAACAAATATATAGCTGGGCGAGTATAGTTCATCGCCCAGCTATGATATTTGTCTCTCTTTTGTTTACACGGGAGCGATTATCTTTTGTCTCTTGAAATAGCCGATAGCTCATAGTTACTTGCTCGCGGTGGGACCAGTGCCTTAGTACTTTAATAAAATGCATTCGGTTTTACTTACTTTGTTTTTTTTTATTAGAAAAATAACGATCGATTTCGCCAACGTCGGCAGCTTCGTTTCTTCAGTAGGGAAAAATTTTATGAGATTACCTTTTTCCATTATTATTGATACGCTTAAGCCAGTAAAATCCAAATGGTAATTTTAAAATCCTTTACCCAAAAATAGCACGTTTTTCTAATTTGAGCAAAAAAAAACGAAGTATAAAAGCCCAATGCATTTTTTTGGTAGTAAACTCCATACAATATGTTTGATTGTAAGAATATGTAGGTATAATTATGAATCGTGCAATAGAACCATCATTAAAAAGCAGTAGGTAGGTATAACCATAGAGATAAAATGGCGCTCGCTTAAAGAGACGGGAAGTGCGCAATAGCGCATATGAACATTCACTAGTGCGAAAGAGATACACAAGTGTTCCAACTTTTGACTTTCAGAAAACACCACAAACACCACGGTCGCGACAGCTCATATTTTATCGCGTAAAATATCAAACAATCCAGAACAAAATCACTTGAAATGAAAAAGTAGAAACGTAGTATCGTATTGTGTACCTACCTGATTCCAACATTAAACACAAGAAAAACCCAGGAAATTACTCATTTTACAGGCAAATATGATATTCCGATCGATGTCTTTGAAACCATATTTTACCGAATTAGCAAAATAAATCTTGAAAGTAAGCACTAGATACAATAGAATATTAGTGTTTCTTTCTTTGTGTGGTAATATTTTATCATGAAAGTTAATATTCAAGATTATTTTGTGTAAAAATTGAAACTGTTATTCTACGCTAGGGATTGACAAAACGTCATAGGATCTTATATCGATATCTGTTCGATAAAAAATACTGCCGATATCCACGTTGAAGTTCAAAAGCGACAAATTGCACCTGTTGCAATGGACAATCAACGGTATTTTAGACGCTAGGCCGTTAGTTGGGGTTTAAAGTGGTTAATGCGTCGAACTCAGACTTAATTATATAATAAGTCATCAAATTAAGTATTGAACATTTTATAACTTCAACAAAAAAAATACATTATTATTTTACTAATTCTAACATGACTTTTAGCGTCAAATATGAATCTAAATGTGGGTGCATCTTATCGATAAAAAGTCAAATGTCGATAGATAATTAACCTGTTGTACTTGGCTGCACTATTTTTACACTCACATAGACAATTTACCCATGTGTGGGTAAATTCCTTTTTTGTCACACTTTTGATCATTGTCAATGGATCTATACATACTAGATCTGTGGGTATAACAAGCATATATTATACACACAATACACTCATAAACTACCTTTATTTATTTAAATTTCAGTAGGGAACAATTACAGTAAAACTAAGTATATTATTAGACTTCGTTGAGTTACTACAAAAATCTAGATTTTTACCGTTATGTCGTGTCGGCAAACAAATAGCAAGGTATAAATGACGTAAGTACTAAGTTTAGGATGTTTATCACGTACTTAGTCACGCGCCAGTTGAAAACAGAATCAAGGCATGTAGATAGTTATGTTTTTATTATTACTAACAAATTACATATTAGCTTTAGATAAATCACTTCACCATATTAAATTAGGTATAAATTCTTGGATGTCTAAGTGGGCTTTTAGGCTCTTACCCTTTTCTTTAATACAGATAATTTTCGTATTAGGCACCATTAGAGAAATAGCAATATTTTTGTAGTGCATTCCCCGGTGCATGGTACCGGTCCACAGTCCTACTGACTTGACCATTTTGTATACTTTCAAGCAGTTGTATACTTGCAAGGAGTTGGGGGAGGCCTTTTTGCAGGAAGATACACAGACAACCCTATTAATAAATAAAATAAAAAGCCTTTTTATTCCATAACTACTTAACAACTATTTACAATTTCTTATTTAATTTTTTTTTTTTTAGAGTTAGGACCCCTGTCGGGTATAGGCCTCCCCCAACCTCTTCCACCTTTCTCGATCTTGGGCCTCAGAAAGCCAATTCGAGCATACCTTCTCTACGTCCTCTGACCAGCGTGCGTGTGGGCGACCTGTTCCGCGCTTTCCTCCTGGTCCTGACCAAATAGTGGCTCTCTTTGTCCACTTTTGATCTGGCATCCTTGCGATGTGACCGGCCCACTGCCATTTTAGTTTGAGTGAGTGTTTGAGAGCGTCAATCACTTTTGTTTTCTCTCTTATACTTGTGTGGCGTACTTTATCAGTTAGTTTGACTTTTAAAATTTTCCCACCCTATTAATATATAATATTTACAAATAACTAAGATAAAAATTAAAGACAGCATGTAAAAATATCTGAAATAAAGGCTATTTTTATTTATTTATCTTGCATTTAAATATGGTCTATTATTAATTGATTTAGTATTGAAAGACAAGCCCTTGATGTTTCTGAGACCCAATCGTTTTTATTTGACCATATGAATTTACTTGTTTGAAGAAACTAATCATGAATATTTGAATTTTTTTTTTCAGTGTAGCAAATGATTTATTTATCGTAAAATAGTGTTACAATTTTAACTAATCATTAGCCACCAACAAGAACGTGGCATTAGTGCAGGGCAGAGGTAGACGGGCTGGGTAGGGCAGCACCGTCGATGAAACTGAAGAAATGTTGGGTGGATTTGAATCTGTGCCGTGTCCCACGGATACACATGCTGGTGGCTCCGATTATCGAAATTATAATTTTGGATCTTAGCCAGCCCAATACAATACTAAGGGGTCTCTGCCACCGGTCAGCGATCGCTTCACCAAGATGTTTGATAAAGTTTCACATTTGCGGAGCGGAAACTCCATCGACGGATGTAACGAGGGGAGTGAAGCTTGCGTGACTCTTTTCACAGGCGTTCCAGTATTTTCTTTTTTTCTCTTCTTGAATATTTGAAATTACCTAAGCTTATCTTTAATTTGTAAGTAGAGTTATATTCATCACTGTTTTGTATTAATTTAATCCAATATGAATGTATTTGTGTTCAATAAAGATAACCTTTTCTTATAAGAATTCAATTTGAATAATTGTGTGAATTCAATGACCAGGGGTCTTTCTGTGCCATACATTTTGCCCTAGCAAAAGATCAGGTTCCTGTATTGACATATAACTCCTTATAAGAATGAATAAAATTCAATAGCCCCTATTCAAAATATAAAATCAGAGATTTTGTTGACCGTAGGTGCAATTTGGGTAAGGGACGGGGATTTCAATGTCCCATAACTTAATTCAACCAATACCTATGGTATACAATTGTTTACAATAGATATATAACATGAATGTTATAATAAGAAGATAATATTTAATTATTTAAATTCAGTAGTTAAAAGTGCCAATGTATTTGCTATCATGTATACCTTTGTGGGCTTTGTGTATAACCTTAATCTATCCAATATGTTGCAATTTTGGTATAGTTTTTCCCCTATAAAAGCAAATTGTTGGTTATCCTTTTACATAAAAAAAGAGCTTTTACTTTATAAAAGATACTTTGTTTTTATATTCAGTATAATATGGCTTGTTGATATAATTGAATAAAACTTTCGTGAAGACTACCTTAATATCCTAAATATACGTGACTGAAGCCATTATCTTTAATAGTGGGTTGTTGATGTTACTTTTTGTAGATTCAAGCAATCTGATAACTCACTGCTATTTAGAATATGAAAGACTTGAAAATTAACTACTAAGGAAGTGCAGCTCATAAATGATATTGTTTTAAGAAAATGCAGATTATGATTAATGTATTGAGATGTGAGTAAATGAAGTACATACTTCATTTACTCTATCTAACCATGATCATGTGTATGTATGGCAACATGTGTGTTTATGCTTTCAATCAAGTAACCAGCTATGTTAGTATTTATTATATAGGTACATAGGTATGTGTGTCTGATAGATGAGTTACTTTAAGAGTCTTTGTTGACTTATCAATTGACAGTTCAATTAGATATCAAATAGCACTTCTAGATAGACTAGTCTAGATATCTATTAACAACATACATAATACCATTCTACAGTGCCAGATATCTACCTACTCATAGTACTCATGAATCAATAGTTTTCAAGAGAATTCTTATCAAATGATAAAGAATTTCAAAGCAACAACAGTGTCTGTAACTGTAAAATCGAATTTGTAAACGCCAATTGTAAGCACTTAGTAACTCATTCAAAACACAGACACCTAAATTGGGTTTGAGTATGTGAATAAGTACGAGTATGAGTAATACTGCATTGTGCGAGCGCGCGAGGAGATTTTATTTGTGGTCGACAAGTCACTCACACCAGTTAATAAGGAAAACACATTCAAAACTCAATGAAGGTACGACATAAAGACCAATAAAGCAGTGAGACCCTGCTTTAGGGTCAAACCTCGAGTGCACCTAAGTTTACAGCAAAGTTTCTACGATCGTTGGGAGTATTTCTATACGGCCGGAGTGCCATCGTGCATACAATTGCATTCCTTGACAGCCGATGTGTGACAAAGCGCGTAACAACTCGAGCGTGAGCCGCAGCCCCGATACCATTATCAGAACCCCAAGAGCCAAGAAAACACAAGACGCTACTCTCGCGCTCCCTAAAAACATCGTCAGCTGTCACGGATTGCGTCAATACTAGATAAACCTGTTTCGGGCCATCAACAAACATTTTATGCGCCAACGGACACAATTATCCGCAAACAGAAAAAAACAACCGGACAATAATAATCGCAACAAAATAAAGTTAAGTTAACAATTTATCGATCTATGGTGATCCGCAAGTTACTGCACTCTTACCTTCGGATAACTCTAAGTCCAATTCAGCTAATTTGTCTCTTATCTCGTCCGGCAACTTTGATATATCAACACTTAAGTCAGCCATCGTGGTAAAACACTATTTTCACACAAAACAAATAAATTTAGCGAGAACACTTCAAGAGACCATCGTGACACATGGCCATCTTGAATTTCGAACACTTTGTGACTCCGAGTGTACTATAGTATAGAACGAGATAGAAACTGTTAGTCTTTCAATAAAGCACTAGATGGCGCCTGCGCTGAAAAGAAACGGTAGGTTTTCTTTTAGCAAAGCAAGTCGTACTTATTTTTTTTTGGTTAATAGAATTATAATCTTTAAGCTATATTTACCTTATAATAAACGTATTTTATAACATTATGTGTGTTTTCTCGCCTGTTGTTTTATTACCACGTTTAGCTTCACTGTCTATGGTTTCATGATACCGTTTAAAACAGCTTCACACGCAGTAAAGGGGTCTAGACTCGCCGCGATATGGTGCCAAGTTCATATCGGCATCGCAGTTGATCGTATTCTCCAGAGGTAGGGTCGCCACACACCTAGCGGTTTTCCTCGCGGAATTACCGGAAGTAGCGGAAATTTGTCTATGGTAGCGGAAATTTGTCTATGGTAGCAGATTTTTTGTATGGAAGCCATAGACAAATTACCGGAAGTAGAGGAAATTCATAGACAAAATGCTTAATTTGTCTATGAATTTCCGCTACTTCCGGTAATTCCGCGAGGAAAACCGCTAGGTGTGTGGCGACCCGTAAAGATGCACCTCGACTGATCAACAGTTACACAACTGGTTTGACGGCTGACCTCCCATCTATAGTTCGATCTTGTTCCAATCGTTTGTCTAGTCGTTTACGTCAGTAGACCCCTTAATGACCGTGGAATACGTTTTTTTATTACAATACAGTTAGTTTGACTCGCTCGACATAAAAAATTAATAAAATCTTCATAACTAATAAATGTATACTAAACCATTCCAGCCCAGTTCCAAAACTAAAGCGCATTGGGGCACATTTAAATATGTTTCAGTTTGCTTATTATAATTTATACTAGTAGTCCGCCTCGAACTGAGAACTCGCGATTTACTTGCAAACAAGCTGACTAATATAACAAGATCCATGTGATGATATGTGTCTAAATGATAAATATAGTTTGGCCAGAGTTTGTTCCACTTCAAGCATAGACAGGGAGAATCATACTGTCTTTTTCTAATGCTAGTACTCTCACTACTAAAAAAGGGATGGGTATAGCATGTTACTCTGACTGTTACTGCGCTTTTGGTTTGCCAGACTATAAGTTCAATATTTCCTAAATGTAAAACTTTTAGAAAATATATCATTCTCCTGCAAACCAATGTAAATGGCGTATGGCACAAACGTATTCGCACTCACCCGACGATGTATCGTACCTCTGCAATAACCCCAACAAATTTCATAAATATATATCAAGAAAACTTTACTCAAGTTATCATCGAAGAAACTCTCAAAATCAAAAATCTATCGAAATGCTGAGACGGCCCAGTAGCTAGAAGTTGTTTGTAAGAACTCGCTTCGCATATTGTGCGGTGATCTAATTATAGAAAAGTGCGCAGATAATGAAGTCTCAAAACGCTGTGACCACTTTTGGCAAGGCTGAACAACGTTGCTTATATTTTAATTAAATAAATAAGAATGTGATTAATTTTTAACGTCCACATTGGTGAAATTCCCATTGCTCCGAACAAAGGGGGAACGTGAAGTTATTATCATAAGCTTTTGCCACAAAGTGAGGCCGAAAGAGAAGGTTTTCTATGGGACTGTGTCTCAAAGGGGGAACGTGAAGTTATTATCATAAGCTTTTGCCACAAAGTGAGGCCGAAAGAGAAGGTTTTCTATGGGACTGTGTCTCGTTTTAACTAAAGAGGTAATGACGTCATCAGGGAAATAAAAATGTGACAATTTTGTAACGAGTGCGAGTGAGACACCACTCCCTAGATTATGTTATGTATTGGGCTCTTTTTACTACTTTTATAGTCGTTTAAGTCTCCTATAAACACGACAGTTTTCCTCGGTAGTAGAGGGAGAAAGCCATTATAATAAAATTAAAAAAATCTAGACGTGAGTAGACCCTATAAAAAGTAAAGTGTGAAAACTCTTAACATAGGTCGGTTCTCACTTGTAACACTTGTGTAATCTATTGACCATAAACAAAATAATAATTGTAGACTGACAATGACAATACATGGCAACAATATTCAGAAAAGTTTGTAACTAGGTGGCGCTGGGTGTTTTCTTCTTCCCGTCATTCACACTTGATAGTTTTTTACTTTTTACATTTCGGTAGTTTAGTTGGCTGTAAAATTATTTTCGTAATGGCTGCCACGCTAAAAGTGTAGCTCATTGGTTATGTCATGTATATAAAATCATTATTCTTAAGTGTTACATGTGTAATTCAACAAGTGTTATGAACAATGATCGCATGAAAGGAGTCTTAGTCTCATTCTCACAGGGACGTTTCTTCTTTCATGTTTCCTTTTTTGGCAATTAAGTTATGGACTCGGCGTTTGTGTACTATATGTAATAAAAACATAATCTATGCGTCGTGAAAAGTGTTCTCTGGGACCATATTGAGTGGAAAGTGTTTCGAGAGAGTTGAAAATGACGGATACGCGTTCGTCGTCTGCGTTGTTTAAGCGCGCGGAGCAGCTGCGGCGATGGGAGGAATCCGACACCAATAAACAGAGCCCGACTCCCAAGCGGGCGTCGAGGATCCAGTTTTCTTCGGGGATCGTGTTCCTGGCGGCATGCACGTCGGGTGACAAGGACGAGGTGCAGCGACTCCTAAAAGCGGGAGCCGACATCAACACTGCGAACGTGGATGGCCTGACAGCTCTGCATCAGGTGAGTTTCAATGCTCCAACATACGCCCCAAACCATCTTCCTGACTTATGTCCTTCTTTTACGGCATGCTTACATACACGTTTGACAGTAGGAAGTTTCAAACTGGAATTATACTTTTTCATCATATAAGTTTACTTTGGAATCCAGAGTATTTGTTAAATTACGATTATAATTTTAACCTAATACGAAATACGAGCAGCAGTTTTGGTTTAATTCTGCTCTTTCAAAGTAACAAGTTGATTTGGTTTGAGAACTTTTCTGTGATCTTATTAAATGAAAAACATGCAATGCATAAATTACAGGTATGTTTTGGTGTTTATACTCTTCTAATTCATATAAGTTTCAAAATAAACTCCCCCTATGGTTCAAAATAGCAATATAAGTAATCAAAATAATGAAAATAGATGATATTTATATGAAATAGTTCTGTTTCTCTGATGTTTATCCCAATTATTTTCTATGTAGTTGTTATAAAGTTAAAATCATTATTTATTCCAGTTTTATATCATTGTAAAAACCACTAATAGTACATTAAATGTTTTTAATTACTGTACATGGATGGTTTCCTAAATTGAAAGCGATCAGCAGCAAGTATGTTATGCTTAAAGCAATTATTTTAAACAACTCAAAAATGAGTCTGCATTTAACGTTAGCCAGTATAAATTTTCTATTAATATTATTCAAATAAAAAGGAAAACTTCTAGCAGGCTTTACAATGCTTGTAGGATAGCTGTAGCACTGTCAGCGAAGCTGTTCAAATGGTCTCTTTATTAAATAATTATTAAAAATGGTCAATGATGTACACTGTTTTCTCTCATCATGATGAAAAACTTAGTAATATCATAGTATCAGAAACAAGTGCTTTTAAATTTGATTTATTGAAATGAGATTTCTAGTCTCTCTGAGTCTAGACTGCTGGCAAGTTTTATTTCATAGATTTACATAAATTATCTCCGTTGATAGAATACCAGTCTGATAATATCAATAATATTCATAAAAACCCATGCTCTCTCCTCATAATCTGTCAATAGCCTCACATATTAATCTGGGACTGAATTATTACAAAGGACTATTCTTTTTTTATTGATGTCTATGCCGGGTGATAAAGATATAATCAATTGATATCTCATTTATAAATAAGGTTTCAAGTTGACAACGGATTGGCACAGAACCCTAAAAAACCTGCAAACTTTTTGATACAACACAAGCATATTGACTCTTATTCTCTTAACAATAAAGTTGCAGCAATATCATTTTGATATTGAGAGATCACACTTTTCTTCTTCGTTTCGTATTCGTAACATTTGTTTTTCACGTAAGAGGGTCGTCAACCCGCTGCACAACCCTGGAATTGCTGGAGGACCGCACCCTAATGTGGTTTCATCAGGATGGTGTTAGAAATGCATTGAAATACATTTTTAATAAATTAAATTAGAAAAATGTATCAAAATACGTGTGACGTTGACATTAGGGACATTGACCGCTGGAGAGACCCGGTCGAAAGAGACCTAGGCGCCCTACAAACAGAAAACTGGGAGGAGATCGCACAAAACAGGACGCTTTGGCGCCATCTCGTGTCGGAGGCCAAGTCTCACTTCGGGTCGCTAAGCAAGAGGAGTTACTTAGTTAGTTAAAATCATTTTGATCACCTCTCCTGCCTTGCTACTTCTGATCAGTAGTGGCACGTCCATAGAATACGATTCCCGTTGACTTGCCTAATTTTCAGGCATTTGAGCAGTTTTCCTTCTTCTTCTCTCTTCTTCTTCTTCTTCTTTGTCGTATCCTCATGGCTGAGGGACGTGACGATTGTGGACACTTTTCACCAACACTCTCCAGGCCACTCGATCCAGGGCCCTTCCTTTCAGGTTTTCCTTCTGCTCATGGAGAAATTTGAAGACAAATAAAGTTCCGACTTGCCTAAGAAAAAAAATTACATACCGCCACTGCTTTTGATAGTGATTACTATCTATTACTTATTTTGGCTTTGACTTATTACATAGTTGGGCAAAATTAACTTGTTTAGTGCAGCAAGTACCTACTCATCGGCTAATGTTAGAGTTTTTGTTTTTATAAAAAACGGCTTGTCAATATTTTTCATTTTATCTATAAAACAGTTGGTCATAATGGGGAAATCAATTAGTAAAAGGCAATTAGCATAGAACTGTTATAGTATTTTAGAATTGAGGTCACAATAGATCTACATTTTGATTTTATTTAACAAAGCAGGTATATAATTTAGTTAATTTATCATACCCTTATAATTTTTTTACCAGCTCGCGCCACACCTTCCTATCCTCAGCGACCTTTCTAGCCTTCTTTCAGCTCAGTCCCGCTGCTCGCAGTTCACTCTCGACTGACCGACTGAAAAGCCCAGGGGAAAGTCTATTCACCTTTGGGGTGCCTTAGGATGACAACAACAACATATTTTTTTTTACAACCACAACATATAATATTATTTACAAAACAACAACATATAATTTTATTTTATTATTTTAGTGATTAAGGCACCTGCCGTGGGTTTGATAATTTGCTTGTTAAATACTTACCAGAATAAGTTAATTAATTCCAATCTTCATAAATGGTTATACAACTTTTGTATCATCTGTTCCATATTATCTCGCTCTCTCATTTGGTAATATGAGTGAATGAGATGCAAAAACGAAATTTGCATTTTCTAAGTTCACGGTAATCCCTTTGTTTCAATTTAGTGTTAGGGCGAACGTTATTTTGACGTTATAAATTAGGAATCCACATGTTATTCATATCGCACAGCTTGAGAAAGATCGTTTGCAACCAATAGGTAAACATGAGTGACTCACTGGTCTCTGTAGGAATAATATGACCTAATTGATTTATTGGCTTCATGCTGGACACAATACATCACTATTGCGATTATGATAATGGGCCCGCAAACTGCATAAACTAAATATTATTTTCTGACCATACAATGTATGATGTCCCAGGGGTGCATTTCACGGAAAGTGTCGGGTACGTGACGCTACATTTTTAGGACTTCTGGAAATGAGAAGAAGCTGATATTTGGCGTGATAACATTTGATAACTCGGCTTTAAGTTCGACGTTATATTCTACAGATTTATGCAGCTCTTTAAGGTAGCTGCCATATGCGTCACGTCCCCGACAAAGTTGACCTTTTCGTGGAATGCTCCCTGGGCTTCTCAAGAACGTAAATCTCAATATGTAGTGAAAAATATTTTCTAAATATTACCACTATAAAAAGGTGTCTCTATTTAAAAGAAACTTGACTAAATTACATATTTCATTCAGTATTGTATAATTATTGCGTTGTTGCATACCTACTCACTTTCTTTAAATATTTAATTCAGTTGCGGTGTGTCAAAAAAATTCTTAAGCAAGTCGGAGCTAATTTTGTTGTCACCGGTCGCGTATGTTGCCACTGCAGTAAAATGTTTGTACAATGGTATATTCCCTTTTTTATTAAAAACACGCTAACTTTATTTATTTGTTGGTAATTTCAATCCTATAATTTAAAGAGGTAATTCTATTTACTTATTTTACATAAATAAAAGACGCCCTAATAAAAAGTTAAACATCCGTGATTTTTGGTTGCAAAGCTGGTATTGCACTTGTATTACTTCAGGTATTCATAACATTTGGTACAATAATTTACGACTAAGTTAAGAACTACATCAAGTCAAAAACGAAACCTTATCGTGTTTAATATGTTCGTTAGAATTGTCTCCGTGTTAGTTTACTGTTGAAAGTAGAGTACAGTCGGCGACTAAAGTTCATACCTACCTTTTTTTTACAAAAAACCTTATTTTAACTAGTAGCCCGCTTCGAACCGAGAACTCGTGATTTACATGCAAACGAGTGGACCAATATAACAAGACACTTGATTTTTTCACGCCTTCTAAGCTCCATAACGCCTTGATCAATCTGGTCATATTTGAACACTCAAATTATATTATTTATCTATGCTGCATCCCCAAGAAATTTTATAATGTTATCATGGAACAATTATTTAAAATCAAAAATCTATCGAAATGCAGAGACGTCTAGGCAGCCAGCTGACAGTTCCGTTGTATCCGTACGTCTGTAAGTACTTCACTTCGCTTACGCTCCACTCTTTAGATAATGTCACAGAATAAATAATATGATAATGTTGGCCAATATAAAGCAGCATATTATAAAAAGGTTGGCGAAACCTGAAAAGTTTACTTGACAGTGACATAAGCGACAATGATGGTTATGACACTGACGTATCTGTCGTACATTTTTTGGCCTTGAATTACAGTTTCGAGATTAAGGGTGGGTTGCACCACGCACAATTAACAGAATCATCAACGTTAAATATGGCGACGGAGCTGTCATCCCATAGAAAATTGACAAACTTTTCATACAAGATTTTTTATACGATTACGTTTACGTTCACAGAAAGTTTGGTGCAACCGGGCCTTAGGCCTTCTCATTCTATCGTTACTTTGTTACTGAGCACAACACATTTACCACAAAATAAATTTTGCTAGAAGCCACAAGCTTGTGTGTACATTCTAAGTCAAAAATATGTTTATACTTTTTCACGTACCGCCTTTGTAATAAGGTGCAAAAGTGTAAATATATCTTTGACGTTGACTGTACTCCATGTGTTTCTTAATTGTCCAAGAGTCAGCTATTCAAATGTTGAACTTGTGATGCCCCAACTGTCAGGCATTGATTTCTAAAATAGAATATGGTCTAGGTATTAGGTACCTCTACCTATGTCGAAGAAATTATAATTATTCATCTTACCATTTTGTCCGAGTAAGTTCCCTTATCATTTTACTATAAAAAACGTATCAAATAAATATGAGGAAATCGGCACGCGTGGTTTCATGTACAGTCACTGAAAATACTTTAATTTAATTTATAATAATCAAAAAGAAGTTTAATTTACTTGAGATTTATTACTATTTAAAACTAAACCTTGTCGTGTGCTAGCATTTTTTGTTAGTTCAACTTCCTGGCTTTTTGCCGCCACTATCAAGTGTTATGCTGTGCTGTGATTAGTTTCAGTTAGTTCTGCTTTTTGCTCGAATAATCCGTGTAAACAGATGAAGATAACAGTTTAATTTGTAACAATTATTAAATAAATATTGGTGGTGCATTGATTATTCTTGACATAAATTTTAATCGTGGATATAAAATCGTAATATTTATGGTTTACGAGTACACGAGTATGTTTTGACTATGAATAATGATTTTTAGATAGTGGACCCGCTTCCTGAGGGTTCCGTATCCCACACACCTTTAACAATCACCGAAATACCGAATATTGTTTTATCGATAAGCAATATTGGATTGAGGCACAAACTTTTTTTATGCCGTTGAAAAACTGTCGTCTCAATACATCGAAATAGGTCGCGATTAGTTTAACAACTGCTAATAAGTAGTTTTTAATCGCATTATTTTTAAAATAACCATTTTCGGATTTTTTCCTTTACTAGTTGTCCTTTTTGCTGTAAGACTTTCCTTCTTGCAAAATTTTAGAATTATAGGTTTATTGTAGGTATATGGGAAGTACCTACACTGTATTTTTTTTCCACTGCGAAGTGTTACCCGCTTATTCATAAACGTGTTACAAACCTCATTTAGTTAAATTATGTTTCGTCTGTGCCTAACAAACTCAACTGTCAAAGTGACGGATAAGGACAAAAGATGATTTAGTTAAATGAGGTTTGAAATACGTTAATGAATAAGCGTTTAGAAAATAAGGCTCAAATAGCCTTAAAGGTATATTTGGATTGTGTGGCCTTAGAAACTAGATTTTTGGTCCACAAAGGGTTAAAACGAGACCCCATTACTAGACTCCACCGTCCGTCCTTCTGTCTATCCGTCTGTCACTAGCCTGTATCTCATAAACCTTGATAGTTAGACAGTCGATATTTTCACAGATGATATTTCGGTTACCGCTATGCACTATAACAATAAATATTAACAAAGAGAATAAAATAAATATTTTAGGCTACCCCCACACTAGCGTCTTCCAGCGTCGTCGTCGCCCGAGCCCACGCAGCGGTGACGCGGCGTCTACGCGACGTCGCTCAAGCGTCGACGCGACGTCGCTCGAGCGTCGGCGTCTCAGCAGCGTCGACGCGAGAACGACGCGACGTCAACCACCCCCGCCCCCAGACCCCACCCCCTCACCCCCTCTCTTTTGATGTTATTTTCAACAGTGATCCTAAAAGGGGTCCTTTTTTTATTTATAAAGCACAGAATCCTAAAAATAATAATAAACTCTCGCATTTCTATATGACGGTGTTTAGAATGCTCCTAGTCTAGTCTTTTGGAGGGTCACTTATGCGTCGTCACTGGGCCTAAAATAAAAAAAGGCAAGTAATATGTTTTGGGCTTTTACTCTATTATTTTGGAAGTTGACGTCGTTTTTTATTTTTCTCCCCCGAAAAGTTTTTTTTTAGTCCATCCGCATCCTTACTCTAATTAACACGTAAAGTTGTGTTGCTGTTATACCCACTCCAGTATATTGATAACTGGGTAATGGTTAAGACATAGTGCCATAGCTCAGTTAAGTTCCACACGGAGAGTTAGCATTTAGGTAACATCTGTGCTTCGCTTCCGCACAGAATCAGAATGCGGCAACGTCGTGACGGGGGCATAACTAGATTGCCGCGACGTCACCGCACGAATTTAGCCTGACCGTCTGCCGTATTAGCCTGCTAAATTTAAACGGCGGGAAACCGTAGTCGGGCGTAGCGGGCATACGACCTCTTTAAAATGGGTGTTGCGTTCGGATAACCTTTGCTGCCGGCGAGGTTTTAGCCAAAAGGAAACGTTTTTGATTGGAAAGGGTTTTCGGTTTAATGTCGCGACAGTTTGAAAAAAAAAGAGTATTATACTGACTGCCGTATTACCCATAGTTATACACAGTTCTCTAATAAAAATTATTTTACACTACAAATTGCAAACATAATCTTTTCAGATGATTTGATTAGGCTGAAGGAATTCATTTTTATTAGTTCAGAGTCCAGTCCTAATGAAAACGTTTACGTATATTTGCGATTCTCGTTGCATGATATTAAACTAATTTCCAAAGGGGAATAAATCTATAAAAGTGTGAAAGTGTCATTGTTACTCGCCAGATTCGCCGGTCAATTATTATTCATTAGACATTTGAAGGTCTAAATATTGCCCTCTAGGCGGCGAAGACAATATTTTGAATTAATTTTGGTTATATAAAGTCAAAAGCGCATAATTCTCAAGATTAGTTAAACTAATCAGTCAGTCAGTGCCCTGTTAATACATTCAGATACGTATTTTTCGACTTAGAACTGGAATCTCCAGAATAACTTGCTCTTCAGTTTCCCAACGACAATAATTAATTGGAGATCATACTCTTACTTTCGTTCTTTAGTCCGACATATATTACGCGCTCGGTAATCTGTACAACTGCAAATTGTCTGATCATAGTTAATCTTTATGTCATCTACACATAAAGGCTAGTTTTGGTCAGACTAAACTGTTGATGGTACGTCCGAATAACTGCCCCGGAGTAACAAGTCTTAATAGATGTAATTAGCGCGGTCAATAAGACGGGACAGAGATGCAGACGAATGATATAACCCTAGCAATATCAGTAACACTGCCTCTTTCTTATATTCCAAATCCGACAAGGACGTAAAGTATACTTCGCTTTAAAATTGGAAGGAATATACGATCATCTAAAATCGATAATTTCATTTTTATATGGCGGACTTCAGTGCTCAATACTTTTAGCCATGGATGTAATTGTTTGCATATAAAACGGGAGTAGGTCGCCTCGATCTCTACCATCTGTGGATCCCGTAGCGAATAAACCTACTAGCATTCCCGATGCCGTACCTTTATGGATTAATGTAGGTATATATAGCATTAGCATTCTATGAACAGTAACTTATAAACCAACATTTAAAAGTTAACGTTGGAAGTTCTCGACACAAAGTCTGGGTAAGTAGCGGGCTAAACTGGGTACGGGTACCAGAGACTATAAATAATGTAGACAGCCACAGTCCAAGAACTTCTTGAAGCTCAAGTCTGCAGCGCCATCTGCACGAGAGCAGCCTAAATATGAAGGGTACACGGAAAGAACATCTAGTCCCTTTTTTTGTAAAATGGGAGTTTTGTATCAAAATGTAGAGCTTGCAATGAATTATTAGCAACAACTTCTGTAACAGCTGGAATTTTTAACATAAATCCACTTTTTAATTCATAAAAACCATCTAGTTACGAAAATAATATGGTTAAGTGAATCGTTCCAAACTTTAAAACCGCTACAACTCAAAATATTGTCAAAGTGACTAGACATGTTCTTTCCGTGTACCCTTCATATATAAAAATAGTAGGAAAAAAATTACTGCCTTGCAGCGATATCTAGTAACGAGTAGCGTACTGTAGTAACGCTAGATGTCGCTGCGACGTACTGTCATTTTTCCTACTACATATTTTTATATCTTTGGGTTGCACTCGTGCAGATGGCGCTTGAGCTTCAAACAGTTCTTAGTTCTTGAGCTTCAAATTGTTCTTCAGACTATGGCTGTCTATATTATTTATAGTCTCTGCCCATACTAACCCCTGGTAGCGTCACCTTCATTTGTTTTAATTGATGTAAATCATACAGTCACGTTTGAAAATATGGATACATTCAATGTGACAAAAATATGTAGCCACGACTACTACCAAGGCGTTAAGTCTTGGATACATGTTTTAATCAGTGAAATGTATCGATATTTTCAGACGTGACCGTACACACCGTAGGTACTCGGCGTAGCACATCTTCGTTTGCAGGCATCAGTATCAGTGACCTACAAATTGGTACTCCGATTGTACAGACATTATTCTCGCGTATACGCAGTTACATCACTCGAGGGGCTTTAAAAGGCTCGTAAAAAGGGACCATATTTATGAGATCATAGGGTTCACTTTAAATCTACATTCTTAGTTGAGATACGTCTGTTTAAAATATCAGGATTGTTATGACGCACTGCAACACTAAACCGCATCGATACGCACTCTTGCGCTTCTTGAGTTGCCCAGGTTGTGTATTCCCGTAGTTTCAGCGTACGTGAGTAACATCCTCGTACTATCAACGTGAAATATGTTTAATTTTTTTAACCTTACTCCGTTGTAATAACTGTAATAAGGCACAAAAGTGTAAATCTTTGACGTCGACTACTGTATATGTATTAAATGTAGCCCTTATATGGTCTCGTCCTGATCTTAGAGCTTTCTTGATTACACTAAGTTTTTACCATTACACTAAGTTTTAAGCGATTAAGTTTTTACGGAGGCGACTGTTATTTAAAATTTACCGTTCTATTTTAATTGAAGACAGAGGGAACTCCTGATATTTTTTGGAATAGCCTTAGCCTGGTCACTTCGGCATGTCTTCTCAAGATCAGCGGGTAATAAATATCAAATAAGACTCACACCTTAAAAATCCTAACGTTCAACTCGTGTGCAATAGTATTTTGTGCAACAGTTACATAACGAGGGTTCTTATTATGTACCGTTGCACACAATAGTTTTTATACGAGTGCTTAAGCAAGCCGGTAAGAATTGAGTTCGACGAAAGCCGTGCACAACCTACTGCTTCTATGTAATCTCGTAACGTTCGATCTCCCGGTGGATTGTGCCGGCGGCGACACGTAATGCGGGGCCCGACAACAGTTTCACAATATTGTATGGAAATCCTTTCTGTGATTGTTATGGATGCTACAATATGCGACCATAGAAGCTCTATCAAAAAGTATGCGCTAGTAGATCCGCCACCACAATCTCAATTCGAGTATTACAGTCGCCGAGTATAAAAAGAAATATTCCACAATATGTAAATCAGGACAAAGGCTGCGTTTCCACCAGTATTATGAGCGAGGATGCGTTGCGTTGCGAGTTATGTGTTTGTTAAGAACTATCCTAGAGCTGCGCTGTGCTAGCATAAACAAATGAAGTGATTCCATTAATTTTCAAATACTCATTACTCAAAACACACTCAAAATACTCATTACTCAAAACTCGCTTGCCAAAGGCTGTAACCGCTGACCCTTGGAATTAAGAATAATCCGTGTTTATGTTGTAATAATAGGGAATATTACGCAAAACACTGCGTAGGGGGCGGCACTAGCACAACCAGAGTGCCTACCGCGAAACACGAAACTAAAAATTTCGTTACCTGGTTCTCTGTCACTCTTACATAAAAGAGCGATAGAGAGGCAGAAGTTGAAATTTCGATTCTTTTGTTTCACGATAGGCCCTCTGTTAACAAACCGCCTTGGTGCACATATGACATATTTATTCGTTATAAATTATCTATGAAAACTTGTAAAAAACTGTTTAAGGCCTAGTATATATTAAGAACTCTATGGTTTACCGGTGGGCTAGTGCTGCACTCTGGTGGCAGAACATTGCAGTAATATCCCCTATTGTAAATACTCTTTTTATGATTCACATCTACCTATTTACAGCGCCTGTCTTCGGACATAGGCATCTCCTTCTTTCTCGCTCCCATCATTGTTGTTAGCCAACGCCAACAACAATGGTATGGTGGGAGTTAGTACTCTACTTGCTTCGTACATCACTGTCCCTTGTACATGCAGCCCTTGCCGCTACTCCTCGCGTGACGTGAGAATTGTGTGTTCTGCTCTACCACTCACTTCGTTTCCGTCTTCCAATAATGGCAGACGTCATTATAGATGTTATTGCTGGCATGGCATTGTGTCTTCGACCGCTTGGCATAGAACGGTCTGCATGTAAACACGCAATGCTACTCGCGCTGCTCGTCCTTTGACTTCCGCACAAAAAACCGCTCTTTTGGGCAGCGCGAGTAGCAGCGGCAGGGTCAGGAGAAGTGTCGTATTTACACACTTCCCTCGCCATTTTCCTTCTCACTGCCGTGGAAGTGGGCTACATGTAAACGTTGTATACATTTGTCACTAGTTGTCAAGCCTATAAACATAATATTATCAGCACAACTGCATTTATTGGAATTCCTCGAGATTCTAGCTATCAACGGAGCAATCAACATGCGCTATTAGGAAGCGTTTGTAATAAATCAGAGATGCGCTAATATTTTACATCGTTGTTAAGGCGAAATAGATTGAGAGAAGTCTTACAAGAAGGATAAGGGCTAGGAAATTACTATGTAGTTACACAAATAACACAAAAACGTATGATCTGAGGATCCATTGTTATTTTAGATTATTATTTCTTGTTTAATTTGATAAGTTTAGCACTTGAAGATTTTTTGTTATAACAAATGTCTATTTGCAATGTAACTTTCACATTGGCGGCTCCTCAGAAATTATATAAATTTTGTTACTAAATAATTTCTTTTTTGTTTTCCTCATAGTTGATGTGAAAAGCAGTATGTGTCACATGGTATCAAAATTATTTCGTCTTGGGGGGATTCTATTGTAGAATCCATCACTTCATTCGGGATTTAATATACGTCCTTGACGGAAATATATCATTTTGATCCCTTGTAACACAAACTACTATTACAAAAAAAGGCAGTGCCCCCTACAAGTTAATTCGTTTTTTATATTCGTGTATCGGAATTATAATAGACGTTTTGCGATAATAATCAAAGCTCTGATTCTGCGGTTGTAGGTATATTTCATCTTATTTAACTAAAGTTGTACACATGTTGTACATTTATATTTGTAGCTTCTTATTCCCCATTATGTATGCAGTTAACATATACTTAGTAATATTTGTATGAAAGAGATGGAAGATACTGTTTTGGCTTGCGTCTTGAGACTAAACCAGTGGCCATTCTAGCCACAACGAGCATGTTTAGCCTTAAGTCAATTAATTAGTTGGTTATTTGTGTTAAAATATACTGCTTTAGGCTTGGCATTGTCGTTAAATCAATTGTGTTTTGTTGACTATATTTTAGCGGTACAGTCGCCATCAGATATGCGGCCAAGGTGGTCAGTACCGGGTACGCTCCGATATATTTGATGGCGACTGTACAGCCAGCTAAAACAGGGTGATTGTACGTTATCTTTCCAATTACGTCGTGTTCAGGAATCGTAATTGGTCAGTAAAATAGTCCTTGGTATCAGAAAATGTTGCACACGAACGATATTTTATCTATGAACAGAACTTTCTTTAATTAGCCTAAAAATAGTGTCCCACTGCTGGGCAAAGGCCCCTCCCGATTTCCACAACTCAGGTCCCGCGCTTTTACCGGCCAGGTGCCGAGGAAAACGTCCAAATCGTTCCGCCATCTCTGTTTATAGAACTATAGGTTTACTTATTGCTTCGTTCATTGCAGTCAGAAGTACCTAGTTAGCTGATCGAGGCGTTCAAAATGATCTTGGCACGAATACCGTGTCTTAATAGGCAACAAGAGAGTGTTAAGGTAAATTTTATCAGCTCCCCAGTACACACACACACACACACACACACACACTACATGGCTACACTGCTGCCGACTATACACCGGTAATCAAAACAAAACAATGCATTTATCATCATTATAGAAACTAGTGGTAGTGGTAAATCGAAATCTGTATATGAATAAACTTTAAAAGTGCGCGGTTTTGGATTTTTTATTTACCATGTAGGTTAAATCTTTTGTTGGCCATTATACCTAATTGATATATGTACCTACGAAATGCTACGGACACTAAAACGTGTTTATGTGTGTGCTGGTATTCCAAATAAATCGTATTTGCCTGTATTATGTCATTTTGGCAGCCAATCTATTGGATTGGAAATAAATAACTTCACACTTCGCTAATCGCGGAAGACAGTTTTAAACACCTGCAGTGAGTTATCTTATCTATTACAATACTCATAAAGATGATATTTGATCTTTAATTATCAAGTATAAGATTTTGTTTTCAAACTTTGTATTTCAAAGTTGGTTAGATCAACTTCAAATAGCTATAACTCTTTAAAGTGAGATCCGTACCGTCAAATTTGAGACTAGCATCGAATTAGCCTTGTTTCCTTTTATTATTTAAGTACAGTATCATTTTCATTTTGGTTTAAGTATGTCTAACCGTAACCTGTATATTTCACCATTTAAATCGTATACCCCATCCCTATTGAGCGCGGTTACTCGTGGTAAGTCTAAAGGCGCCCAGTAGTAAGATTTATATCTTGGCATGCGCAGTCGATTCGGCGCCTGATTCTAACACAAATTTTTCTATAAACCCTGCTAAAATTATATTTGCTATGGAGATTTAGAAGTAATCTAAACCTTATGTTTGAGGTAATAGTTAGTGGTAAATTTTCAGAAATATTAAAGAGATTTCGGAAACTGTTTCATACTAAAAACACGTGGTTTTGCATAGGAAATTATAAAGCGATTTGGTCGGTAATACGCCTGGGCATCATAATATTCATAATTGCTCGATTACGTGACGTCGATGTCATCGGGTGATTTGTAAAATGTCACCTTAGATAGCTGCATTATTTTTCCTGTTCCATCCGAGCGGCTATTGTTCGATGTTGCTGTGTTTCGTATGTCTCTCCATAAAACGTAGGTGCGAGTGCGGTTTCAGTTTATGTAGACTGCTCCAAGACAGAAACTTTCTTGACAGAGCAACCTAGCAGCTGAAGCGCTTGCTTTTGGCTTAGGCTGAAAAAAAAAAGAAATCGCCCTAAAAATTACGCAATGACAACTTGAATTGGTCGGGCTAAACACGTCAAGAATACGCGGACCATTATAAACAGCCTTGTATTTAAAAATATCGATGCCGGGGCCGTATCGCGGGAAGCGGAAACAGCGCTGGATACGTCACCAGAGATACCCGAGGGAGACTACTGCCCTTAAAATCGTTGCGTTTAAAAAAATTACATTTCTTTCTTTGACCACCCTAATAAGAAGGTACTTCGCTGATCATCTGGGTATTAATTGAGTGTTACAAGTTTTCTTACATTTGTGGTGAATTGGATGTAAACGCATTTAAAATCAATCGTTAATCAATAAATGTGTCCACTAAGGCTGACCTCACACTATAGCGTCTTTCGAGCGTCAACGTCGCGCGAGCGCCCGGAGCTTTATAATCCGTTAATAAGACTACCTTCCTCCTGGGAAATGGTCTGAAATATCGTTCAGATTATTGGTATTGTTGGGTATGAAACTTATGAGGACCGATGTTTATTTACCCTTTGGCCTAATGAGGCCTATGGTCCGGGGCGGTAAGCTGGCATTACTGATATGCGATGAACGATTTGCGATCCTGAAGATCTTCCGGCAGCCGACATACATAGCCTAGTGAATTTTTATTGAAAGCTAATAAGTTATTAGCTTTCATAAGTTATTAGTAATAACAAACGCAGAAAATCAATTTCAGTTAATGCAATGTCACAACTCGACTCTCGTTGTTTGACGCCCATGAAATACTATTTTTGCAAGTGGGACACATCACGTTTTGTCAAAACACAATGTCGCAAGGATGACGGTCGCTGTCACCACTCATCACATGGTGAATAACATCGAGACTGGACTTACCAAAATCGTTTATAACGCAGTGCTAAATAGTGAACTATTTCATTAAATCGGTATGTTTGGGTATTCCCCAGATTTGTTCCAGCTCACTTACTCTGCCATTATACATGTGCACCCTGTCTTGAAAACGAATGGAGTGTGTTACGCCAAATCTTCAAATATCGAATGTATCAGACGGTTCCTGCGTCATTACCTAAACAGTGAGCAGGTTAGAGGTAATGTCGAATTTATGTGTGAAAGACTTACAAACGCAATGTTTCTCCTAATTTCGTGCGTTTTGTATTTACGGTGCACACAGCAATATAAGCTTTCGTCCATCGTAACTAGGTTAAAAATTGCTAGCTTCCACAATGTTTCCTCTAGTTATTAACTCTTTTATATCCTGTAGTTAGTAGGGCGTTAGCTGTTCTGCCCTATATCTTGCCACTCGTTATGTTTACATCATCGCCTCCGATCACTATCGATACTCGTGTATTTTTAGTTTTAACATTCACACGAGTATTCGTGTTCCTATTCCCGTTCTTTTCTCTAATCTATCTATACATATAATAAAGCTGAAGAGGGTAAAAAATCTGTACATTGGAGATATTAGTAAAAAAATAAGTTAGTAGGTCTTAGAATCGATAACAGAACACGTTTCGACGATTTTTAGAATTTTTGTCTGTTTGTCTGTTTGTCTGTTTGGATGGGGAGAGTTGGCGTCAAAACGCCTGAACCGATTTCGATAAAAACTTCACTAGCAGGTTCTACAGACCTCTGGTCAGGACATAGGCTATAAAAAATACGAACTTTTTGGATTTAAGGGGGTTTAAGGGGGGTTTAAACTTTGTATGTGAAATGAATATGAGTGTTAAGCTCAAGCAGCAAATTGATATTTGTTTAACTACTTTCGGTTAGTTCATATTCATTCGTATAAATAAATAAATGTGTTAAATAATAATATACTGGTTAAATATAGTGGAAAAGTAAAAAATACGTACCATCAAAACGGGTATCTAGATATGTCTTTGGCTATACGATTAGGTAACGCTATCTCTCGCAGAACTTTGTTACTACCAAATCCTCTTTACGCAAAATCTGACCACTACATATGTAGTTTAGGTGCAAACTAAATGCAACACGAGTTCGCAGAGATATCCCTAGATGGCTATAGTAGGTAGGTACTATCTATGCTATGAGTTATGAGTATAATGGGAACCTATGCCTTTACCTCTTTAAAAGACGACTGACTGCTGCGGATACGAATTTGTATATGTTTCCTTTTCATCGGAAAATTACTCGATCACCTACCACTACAAAACACACCGTACTACTGCTTATTATACCAAAAATTGTTAGGTCGAACATTTGAGATAGGAGAAAAAGAATTTTGATAGAGTTTACTGCGCGATGGGCTGTAAAAAAAAGGAGGGCTCGGGAGGCGGAGCCCCCCGCAAAAAGAAAAAAATACACGAAACTATAGATAATTATACCAAAAATAGTTACTTACGTTGAACATTTAAGATGGGAGAATAAGAGTTTTGATAGAGTCAACTACGTGATGAGCGGGTAAAAAAGGGGGGCTCGGGGGGCGGAGCCCCCCGCATTAAGAAAAAACACACCGTAGTACTGTTTATTATACCAAAAATTGTTACGTCGAACATTTGAGATAGGAGAAAAAGAATTTTGATAGAGTTTACCGCGCGATGGGCTGTAAAAAAAAGGGGGGCTTGGGGGGCGGAGCCCCCCGCAAAAAGAAAGAACCCAACACTATAGATAATTATACCAAAAATAGTTACGTTGAACATTTAAGATGGGAGAAGAAGAGTTTTGATAGAGTCAACCACATGATGGGCGGGGAAAAAAGGGGGGCTCGGGGGGCGGAGCCCCCCGCATTAAGAAAAAACACACCGTAGTACTGCTTATTATACCAAAAATTGTTACGTCGAACATTTGAGATAGGAGAAAAAGAATTTTGATAGAGTTTACCGCGCCATAGGTTGTAAAAAGAGGGGGGCTCGGGGGGCGGAGCCCCCCGCAAAAAGAAAAAACCCACCATACTATAGATAATTATACCAAAAATAGTTACGTTGAACATTTAAGATGGGAGAATAAGAGTTTTGATAGAGTCAACCACGTGATGGGCGAGGAAAAAAGGGGGGCTCGGGGGGCGGAGCCCCCCGCATTTAGAAAAAATACACCGTAGTACTGCTTTTTATACCAAAAATTGCTACGCCGAACATTTGAGATAAGAGAAAAAAAATTTGATAGAGTTTACCGCGCGATGGGCTGTAAAAGAAGGGGGGCTCGGGGGGCGGAGCCCCCCGCAAAAAGAAAAAAACACCATACTATAGATAATTATACCAAAAATAGTTACGTTGAACATTTAAGATGGGAGAATAAGAGTTTTGATAGAGTCAACCACGTGATGGGCGAAAAAAAAAGGGGGGCTCGGGGGGCGGAGCCCCCCGCATTAAGAAAAACACACCGTAGTACTGCTTATTATACCAAAAATTGTTACGTCGAACATTTGAGGTGGAAGAAAAAGAATTTTGATAGAGTTTACCGCGCCATAGGTTGTAAAAAGAGGGGGGCTCGGGGGGCGGAGCCCCCCGCAAAAAGAAAAAAATACACGAAACTATAGATAATTATACCAAAAATAGTTACGTTAAACATTTAAGATGGGAGAATAAGAGTTTTGATAGAGTCAACCACTTGATCACCAACCTGAATAACAATCACTACTACACAATCGGTTACGCTGATGACATAGTGATACTGACAAGCGGTATGCATGCAGGTACAGTATGCGACGTCACACGCTCGGCACTCGCGATAGTGGAACACTGGTGCCGCGACAACGAACTATCGGTCAACCCAAGGAAGACCGAAATGGTAATGTTCACCAACAAACGGGCTTTGGGAAACTACCGCCTCCCAAAACTGTTCAACACTGAGCTCCAACTGTCATCTGAGGTAAAGTATCTAGGGGTAATACTGGACTGCAGATTGAACTGGAGCACTCATCTAAACAACAAAATCGAAAAAGCAACGGTCGCCTTCTGGCAATGTCGTAGAATGGTAGGTAAGACTTGAGGACTGAACCCCAAGATCACTCTATGGCTTTACCAGGCAGTAATTCGACCTATTATATGCTACGGCGCGATAGTATGGTGGCCACGCACCAAGCTATCTACGGTCGAAGCCAAACTACAACGACTACAGAGATTGGCCTGCATGGCAACTACGGGCTGCATGAGGACAACACCGACTGCAGCCCTGGAAGCTATACTGGGCCTTCCGCCGCTGCATCTTTTCGTCAAACAAGAGGCCATGGCTGCGGCGGTCCGGCTAAAGAAGCTGAATCTCTGGAAGACGCCTAGGACACCGCATACCGAAATCCTCTATGAGGCCGTAAGTAAGGAACCGCTCCTAGAGGCGGCAATTGACGCGATACCTAGGCAATTCGTCTTCGACAAGAAGTACAAGATCCAGCTGTACGAGGATCCATATGAAGGCCTCAACCCTAGGGAGCTGAGGATCTTCACAGACGGATCGAAAACAAGGTCAGGTACTGGCTCGGGAGTTTTCTCTGAGGACCTAAACATACACATCTCAACACCATTAGGAGCCCACAATACGGTCTTCCAGGCAGAGTGTATGGGCATAATAATGGCCGCTCACGCAATCGCCTCTAGGAAGGTAACGGATTACCCCATCCGTATACTCTCCGACAGTCGATCGGTTCTACAAGCCCTGCAGAGTCACAAAATAACCTCAGGTCTCATATACGAATGCCACAAAATCCTAACAGAGGTATGTACCACCAATAGTATAACCCTGCAGTGGATCAAAGGGCACAGCAACTCACGTGGCAACGACGCAGCTGACGCTCTGGCAAGAGGCGGCTCAGAGACGAAAGTGGTAGGTCCCGAACCCATAATACCTCTACCTGCTGCATGGCTGCGGAGAACACTACGTCACAACACCAAGGTAGAACACCAACAATTTTGGACTAACCTAGGTACATGCAGGCAAGCCAAGGAGGCCCTCCCGACAATCAACCCCGGATTGTCTCGGAAGCTCAAACAGCTCAAGAGGCCGCAGCTCAGGCTAATAACCGGAGCACTAACTGGTCATGCCCTTCTAAACAAACATCTTTTCACTTTAGGTGTCACTGACAGTCCCCTCTGCAGGGCCTGCATGGAAGAGGACGAAACAGCCGCCCACGTCATCATCACATGTCCGGGGGTGGCAGATTACCGGGCGAAACATCTTGGTTCGCCAAGGGCACTCCTGGAAGTCGTCGGCAACATAAAGGGTCTGCTAGGCTTCCTGGAGGAACTGGGATGGCACGAATGAGGCCACCCGGCACGCAAAATAGGCGCAATATATGGACGTCGAGTTGCGGAAAACAGCCCGCGTTAACCTTAACCTTAACCTTAGAGTCAACCACATGATGGGCGGGGAAAAAAGGGGGGCTCGGGGGGCGGAGCCCCCCGCATTAAGAAAAACACACCGTAGTACTGCTTATTATACCAAAAATTGTTACGTCGAACATTTGAGATAGGAGAAAAAGAATTTTGATAGAGTTTACCGCGCCATAGGTTGTAAAAAGAGGGAGGCTCGGGGGGCGGAGCCCCCCGCAAAAAGAAAAAATACACCATACTATAGATAATTATACCAAAAATAGTTACGTTGAACATTTAAGATGGGAGAATAAGAGTTTTGATAGAGCCAACCACGTGATGGGCGAGGAAAAAAGGGGGGCTCGGGGGGCGGAGCCCCCCGCATTAAGAAAAAATACACCGTAGTACTGCTTTTTAAACCAAAAATTGCTACGCCGAACATTTGAGATAAGAGAAAAAAAATTGATAGAGTTTACCGCGCGATGGGCCGTAAAAGACGGGGGGCTCGGGGGGCGGAGCCCCCCGCAAAAAGAAAAAAATACACCATACTATAGATAATTATATCAAAAATAGTTACGTTGAACATTTAAGATGGGAGAAGAAGAGTTTTGATAGACGTAACCACGTGATGGGCGGGAAGAAAGGGGGGGCTCGGGGGGCGGAGCCCCCCGCATAAAGAAAATACACACCGTAGTACTGTTTATTATACCAAAAATTGTTACGTCGAACATTTGAGATAGGAGAAAAAGAATTTTGATAGAGTTTACCGCGCGATGGGTTGTAAAAAGAGGGGGGCTCGGGGGACGGAGCCCCCCGCAAAAAGAAAAAAATACACCATACTATAGATAATTATACCAAAAATAGTTACGTTTAACATTTAAGATGGGAGAAGAAGAGTTTTGAGAGAGGTAACCACGTGGTGGGCGGTAAGAAAAGGGGGGCTCGGGGGGCGGAGCCCCCGCATAAAGAAAAAACACACCGTACTACTGCTTATTATACCAAAAATTGTTACGTCGAACATTTGAGATGGGAGAAAAAGAGTTTTGATAAAGTTTACCAAGAAAAAGAGTTGTGACGGGCGCCAAAGAAAGGGAGGCTCAGGGGGCGGAGCTCCACGCATAAAAAAACCCCGTTCTATTGCTTATGATACCAAAAATTGCTATGGTAAGGTTGAAAGTTCAAGATGGAAGCAAGAGTTTGACAGAGATTTGCACGTGGCAGGCGGTAAAAGGCGGCTCGGGGGGTGGAGCCTACGCATAAAGATAAACACACCGTACCATTGCTATTTTTACCAAAAAATGGTAAGGTTGAATATTTAAGATGTAGATAGAGTTGACCACTATTAATACCAAAAATGATTAAGTTGCATATTTAAGACGGAAGCAATAACAGTTTTGATAGAATTAACTATGTGAAAGGCGGCTCGGGGGCCATTTCGCGTACACTTTAACATCAAGTTGTGTTCGATATCTCCTTACATTGGTCTTTCCGCCCTCCGGTTTACTTTTAAGACTTAGTCATTAATTTGTGTTCGATCTCTGACCTCCTGCTGCATTTTCTACTGAGATGCTTCGAACGTTCGACTCTACAGAGAGAGCTCTGCTTTTAGCTCTTCAGATCTTCCCGCTCACATGGTTCTCTGCCGCAGACGCTTTCGGTCGATCTTTTGGGATGTCGAAGTTATAACTGACTTTATGAAATTTGATATGTAGAAAGCGTTTAGCAGTGGACTGTTGAGGGATGAGTGTAACGAAAAGTGACAAAGCCTACTGCAATGCACGCGGGCGAAGCCGCGCGGGTACAGCTAGTATCATCTATAACAGATAGCAATGTAAACTTGATTTGACGTTGAAACCCCTGCCCTACTTTAAAAGTTCAGTTTGATATCTTTGATCAGTATTCGCTATAGTTTATAAATAGGCTTATGCGAACTTTTTGGCATCGTACGCTGAGAAATGGCAGACTTTAAAGCGTTGATTTATAATACCACTGGTGGAAACCGTCTTTGTAGCTTGAGCGCCATTTAACGTGTTTAGTTCACTGCTAATATTCGTTTTAATTAGGTCATGCAGTCGGGTCTGTAAAGTTTCGTTTATTGTTAATTACCTAGGTTATTGACCGATAGAGTCGCAAAGATGACGGTAAGAACCATCGTCAAAAGTAGCTTGGTGCGATTTTCAACCAACTTCAAGATTTCGAAGGAAGATGTTCTCAATTCGTCGGGATCATTGTTTTTTTTATTTGCTTTTTTATGTATGTATACCGATTATTCGAGGACGGCTGGACCAATTTGCAAATAATTTTTTTGTTTGAAAGAGTATACTTCACAGTCGGTCCCATTGTCACCAGGTCCAGATCTGATGATGGGATCCTGAAGAAATCGAGGGAACTCTTCAACTATTATAGGCACAGCTATAATGATTTCACTATTTTTTACAGCAAATGCTACTTCTTCTTGGAATAGCGGACCCTAAGTGAAGTCGGTACTTTTGTTTAAAATTATATTATAAATACTATAACCGCATATCAAGATCAATTAGCCGCCTAAACCTAAATTCTTATAAGAATATGAAGCGATCGATGTGGGTGCAAGAACTCACGATGCTTTTACTGATTTTTAAAAGTATTGTTGACATACGCGATTTCGCATTACTGTTAGACATAGCTTTCCTAAAAGATATATTAAGTAGACTAACTGTGCGATGCGATACCGTCTGGCACCGGTCTACGACCCACAGTTGGCACGGCGTATTATAGTTTTATAGTGTAAATGTTACAAAATTAGCCGAATTCAGTTCGTCGCCTGACCTGACTGTGTCCAGTGGAAGCTAGTAACCCGAAAATCAAACGCATCGAGCATAAAGTATTGTATAATTTGATCTTTTTGATGCTGAATACTTTTTACTTGTTACCGAATAGGTAATGGATCATTATCACAATTGACAATTACAAATTTGGTTAACGTTAATTTGATGTAATACTACATTATATGTATCAATCCGTTATATTGGTCCATAGTTCCGTCGGTATGTCACTCAATCGGTGGATGACAGCCCCGGGCTCTTTGTGTAAGTTAGAATGAGCATCATAACTTGTCATGCGTTATGGAGGGACAACGTGACGTCACAGAGAGAACTCTGTTATCTCTGTATAGTACTATTACTATTATTTACTGTCGTGCTGTGACATCCGTAAAACATTCCACTGCATCAGAATCACAGTGTTTGACGTTTTTTGCTACGATGACGACGATGACCGATAAGAATTTCCGGTGTTACGGCCTTCGTCAGGGTGCAGTGATTTTTAGTACTACTCATAAACCAAAGTACTAAAAATTACTTTGGCGGACGTTTGGACAAAACTTGGCTTACCAACATATAGGAATAATATTGCCAAGGAGATTGAGAGAAAGAGCCCGCTGGGAAGACACATCGAAGGCTTGTTTCGTGTTCTATCAGTTGAATATATACTGCTACGGATTTTAAACGAAATGAGTTTTTTTTAAGAATTTACATGGCTCCTGTTGGCAATATGCGAATTCTCTGTCGTGACATGCCATAATTTTCCTTGGCCACAGAATTATTTGTAACACTACTCGTCAACTGTCTAATGAACGGGCGCCTATCAGTCAAGCAGCGCCACATTAACGACAAATTTGATGTTAATATTCTATTAAAAGTTTAGCTACCTACAGCCTTGGCCAGAAGTGTTGAGCACCAATGCGATTTTCATACAAAACTGGAAAGTTTAGTCCATCGTTTCCATCTTTGTTTAAGTTATTTTGTCAAATTAATTTAAACTAATAGGCATGTTTTGTTGAAGTTAGTAGTAACTGCATAGAATATTTGCAATATGTCGCACCGACTTAAATTTACATTTTTGGTACCTTCTGTTTTCATATTTTTTAAGTACCTTGAAAGTGTTATTAAGTGAAGTTTTCTATATTTATAAATAAAATATAACATTTACCGTTACCGTACATTGTTAGGATAGGGAAATAATGCTTAACATCAAAATTGTAAACAAAAAACACGTATGCTCAATACTTCTGGCCAAGGCTGTATATCTCCTAAATACAAAAACTTATATTAAAGACAATTAGCCTGGTAAATGAATGCTCAAAAAGGGGTCTAACTGGGAAAGTCGAAAGCAGAAATTTTGACTTTGGAACTTTGTTAAGTCTAGTTAGTAGACTAGAATACTAAAAGTCTCCATCCCCCGGAGGTGAGCCCGGGAAGGGGGGGAGGCAAATAAGGTCCCGTTTTTTGGTTATTTGCTTAAATCTAGAAAACCATGCGTCATAGACAATTTTGCTGTAGTACATAATTGAAGCTGATAAAATTCTCTACAACTTTCATGAATTCACTTTTTATCTAATTAAATACTAATAGTGGTCTATATATAAGCAATATTGAAAAGTGGGGGGTATTCTCTACAATTCCTGCCATATTTATCTAGCAAAAGTAAATCTGGATAAAAAGTCTGTTAGGTTAAAAAGTGCTTTCAATTTTGCCAGCTGGAATCATTCGTTGACCACACCAGAGACTATAGAGATATAGACGACCACAGCCTAAGAACTTTTTGAAGCTCATGTCGATTGCGCCATCTATGTTAAAGCCACCTAAAGATACCGAATATGTAATAGAAATGTCAGCTGCACTGCTACTCTACGTAGTAGCTACTAGTGTACTACTAGTACGCTATTTGTTACTAGGCGGAGTAGCAGTGCAGGTGACATTTCTCTTACATATTCGGTATCTTTAGGGGTCTTTGACATAGATGGCGCAATTGACTTGAGCTTCGAAAAGTTCTTAGGCTGTGGTCGTCTATATCTCTATAGTCTCTGACCACACTAAACGGTAACTTTAGCGCGCGTGAAAAGTTGAAAACAATCGGTTTGAGATAAATCATTGTTCTAAATTATATAAATGAGGTTAGATTAATAAATGTGGGCGTTACTGACGGCTTCAGTTGTTGTTAGGAATTTGTCTGAAAGCTTTTTTTACGGTGTACAGTCACGCTTAATAATATCTGGATGGCCAAGGCCATTTGATATTTTGTAAGTTATAAAAGACGTATAAAATTAATTTTGTGTATAATTTAGCCCGAGTTGCAATACAAAGACAATTGAAATCAAACATGAGTGCACCACTTGTAAATTTGTAATCTCTAGACCTGGTTTAGCGTTGAGCACGATCTAGGTGAATATATTGAATGTAAATGCTGCCATTTTCAGTCAAAGTCGTCCAGCATTTTGTATCTGAGGAATTATGTCTGAATTCGGTCGAAAGACACTTAAGTGTATTTTTTGTTTTTCGTTTCAGATTTGACTTTTTTTAGCGTTACATAAACTTTATTCAAAATAATTCTAGTACATTACTAATTAAATAAATAAAAACTAAATAAACCTATACCTAACTTAAACCAAAGGCCCTAAACCAAAACTGCAAATATCCCCAATCCCTATATTTGAATAGAAAGAATAGAATAGAAAATATTTTATTCATAGACACAGATACAAACATAATACATAGAAGAATAAGCAAAACTTTGACTTAAATATAGTCTATTCGCTCTTTGGGTGATTGTAGCGCTGTCCTTTTACCCCGGTGACAATTGTCACAATTTCTGACATATCCAAATTAATGACGTCACAAGCGTCTACAAGCTACAGTAATCGCTTACCAGCAGCCGGGTTGCATGCTTTTTTGCCACCACCATGATATTTTTAATAAAATTCAACATATTTATATTATATCGTTAATAAATAAGTACTGAGTTAACTGAAGTGCTCCCGACAATTGTCACGAGTAACAGAATAATGGAGTTCTTAGAATAATTGTAAATAGTATTCTCTCAACATGAGATTAGGCTTGTGTCGGAATTTCGTGACAATAATTGTCGTGTTTTTCAATACTTATGTCAAAACCTCTGTTTACAAAAGTAGTAGTTTTAGTGATAATAAATGAATAAGTTTTTCTTTAAATACTACGCTGGTGGCAAACAAGCGTGCAGCCCGCTCAATAGTAAGCGGTTTCTGTAGCTTATGGATGCCTGTGACGTCAGTAATTTGGATATGTCAGAAAATGACAATTGTCACCGTGGTGAAATAGGGGCCTGGTGGGTTTTAGTTAGTTATCTGACATTTGAGCCTGTCAAATAGTTTCAAAAAAATTGTCCCTTTACAGTTCACGTTTGCCGTGCGTTGTCGCTTGCATTTCCCCCCACAACGATTTCGCACATAGCAAATAAGGGCCTATTACATCTATCCTCTTTGTTGGACTCTACGAGAATAGGCATATGTGATTTCTCTGTCCGTCTCCGCGGAAAATGAGGAGAAGGTGAATGTAATAGGTATTTTAGTTAGTCATTTTAAACTATTAGACCGGCGTCGCGCATCCGCGTTTTGTTCACCTGATTTATTGGTGAGTTTTGTTTCTATAACGCGTATTTTTAGCGCGCTCATATCTTTAGATAGCACGCAATTGGGTCGGTGACTTGACGTCTATTGTGTCGGGTGCATTTCCTGCTGGTACAGTCGCCTTCAGATATGTCGGAGCGGCCAAGGTGGATAAATACTGAACAACGCCTCTCTTGTCAAGACGATAAAGTGCATGTTCCGATATTTTTGAATACCCTGGGCGCTCCGATATATTTGATGGCGACTGTACTACAGATTTGATAACTGCAGTTCAAGTAGCAATGTTTGCTATTAGTTCCTTATTGGTGCGTATTATCTACAACGCAAACGCTTAAGTCTTTTTTTTCGAAACGAGTCTTTAGCTCCATGTAATCGTGCCATTACCCATCGGGTGTTTCTGCCCGGCGGGTTACCAGCCGCTGTCACTGACCGACCCGAATATTTTTCTGGTATGATGTAGTGGCGCGTATATATAGAACTGGGCCGGAAAATTGTAACCGAGGTCAAAGTAATTCGGTCTTACGTCACATGTGCCATTTTAGCGTTGCGCTGGTAGGTGGTGCTGTATGGGATTAGGAACGGCTTAATTATCAGAAATTTTTTAACAAGGCTCTAGTGTAATATATTATATGTAGATATCGTACATTTTGTAGCTTTCCTCGATGTAACCGTTAACAGACATCGGTATAACATACATAGATTTACTATTCAGTAATAGTATTTTTAAGTTTACGAGTGATTTTACGGCCGTAGCTCAGTCACGTTTACCTATTCAATGTGTACTCTGTTTTCTCGTGGTTTAACAGATATCTATTCGGAATCATAATATTTAATTATACTCTAAGATTAAACCCATCGCGAAAAAACATAATAGTCCTTGTTTAACTATAATTACATTAATTGGCGTTATTCTTAAACGATTCAAATAACATGCCATTGATGTACGTTTTTCCATCATTTAGACATCTAATTTAGTTAGAAACGAACAAATTTCAACAGTGATTAGTTGATTATGATTTGCTAAGTGGTAGGAATAAGTGGGTATTATCTTTATTTATACTATAACAGCTACGGTATTTTCCTTTCCGCCTCTGCTCCTGACTATTTTATTAATCACAAGCAATCGCTATTTATTTTGTCGTTATACGGCGTCCAATTCCTAACCTATTCCGCCATCCTTCTGCTATCCTAGGCATATGATATTTTTTCATCATTATCCGTGTGAGAACGTGACGCAGCAACTGTCATTTTGTACAAGCTTATGTAAGGCTAACTCCACACAAGCGTCGACGTCGCACGAGCGCCCAAACCGACGTTTGTCGAGCGTCGGCGTCACGCTAGTTTGGGGTTAGCCTGATGCTATCCACACGACAACTGTCACCATCACAACGCTACGTTTCCACCAAAGATGAGCGCGGATGTAGCTCTAGGATTGGTTCTTAATAAACACATTCATCGCAACGCATACTCGCTCATTTCTCGTGGTTACGCAGCCTAAAGCTACTGAAATTGACAAAATGACATAATTGCGTGCCTCGGTCGCACGCCCGCCATCCGGACCGATACGAGATGTGATAATAAAACTATAGTGAAGTCCAATGTCATCGTGTGGAATTCTCCATTGTATTGTGGACCATAATTTCATGTTCGCAGCATTATTGACACTAGTCTAGACCTCTGACTTCCTCCGCATGATTTCGTTAATATTTTCAACCCAATTTTCATCACCTTAGCGGTGAAATTTCCTAAAATCGTTTCTTAGTGGAGATCTAATGAAAATAAAGGCGACAGTCTACTTAAAGGAACCTTTTGGCGGACGGCGCTAACGCATTGCTCAAATACAATATTAAATCTGTGCAACGTACCGTCGCCATCAAATATATCGGAGCGGCCAAGGTGGTAACAAATATCTGAACAACGCCTCTATTGTCAAGGCGGTAAAGTACATTTTCAGATATTTTTGAGTACTCTGGCCACTCTGATATATTTGATGGCGACTGTGACTGTGGCAAATGGTACCTTTTCATGTAGGTAGGTTCAGACTCAATATTATTTTATTCAATTTACTTGTAATGCTTATATGTTCAATATTTCAAAGTAATTTAAATTAAGTTATATTTTCAACAGTCCTGGCTGTAGTGTGCTTAAACAGGAGGCATTGTTGAATTCCTAAATAATTATGATACGATGCTTTTATCAGTTTCATCATATATTCAAAGCTATTAATATGGTATGGATTAAAGTGACATAAAGTGCCAATTGTGTATTAATATTATGAATTATGAAATTGCTATGCGCTGCTATGCGAAGTAAAATGTTTAGTTTGTTAGTTTTTATGTGACAGTTAATGTTAATATGCTAATTTACAGAATTCGTATCAAAAAATATTTGTAACTTTTCTCTCCGCTTCTTCCTTTTACATCTACGTTATACGAGTTTTATCAAGAGTATAGACGTACTAATTAAGTTTATAGGGACTTCCTTTACAAAAAACTCATACGTAGCGTTAGACGAAATGTCGTATGTAATAGGGGAAAGCGGGTAAGATAGGCCATTTATCAAGGGGCACTGGTAACAAGTTGACCGCGTTATGTGCGATGCGGGTCCCGATGCTGAACGCTCCAGTGGGCAAGCACTAGGGTTGTCAAATTCATAAAAACGCAAATTTCGACAATATAAAACTATGTAGTTTTCTGAAACAGTTCAACATATTAGTAAGTCCAAACGTCCTGCATTTATTTTTCAAAATACACAATTGCCTATTATTATATAATGATATAATCAATAAAAACCTATATAAATAGCTTCCAGTCGTGTTTGTTGTTTTGGTACCCGACACAAGTTTGTTAAAAGTGAGGACTCGTCTTGTCTGTGGTGTATGGCTTTGACGTGTCCAAAGATAACCTTATTAACTAAATGCGTATTTATCCTCTTTGAATGATGTACAGTCGACGTCAAAGATATGTTTACACTTTTGCACCTTATTACAAAGGCGTAAGGTGAAAAAGTGTAAACATATCTTTGACGTCGACTGTACATTCAGTATAATTTCGTTATATTTGAAATAAGTGTATTTTGCTATAACTTTTGCCAACCCTGGACGGCACTGACCCTGCCACGGTGCCGTACTGCTGCGTCTTAGTAAATGCATTATGCGATGCCGAGATGCAATGGCGAATGTCCGACAGTTATTGTTTAATTAGGTACTACACTAACGAGCTATGAAAACGAGTCACTTTGTGCTTTTATAAGTATAGTTATGTATTTGGAGGTATTTGTTTTATAAGTACGTTTGTACATAGTTATACGCTGCTAACGATGTCTAGCTATGCCTGGCTTGAGAGAGAGTGATTGTCTATCTCTATTGAATATCTCAGGAATAAGTAAGATATAAACATCTATTTCGTGACGTTTTTCAAGGCAGGCAAAGTTAAGCTTCATAGGCAATGTTACAGAAGTTGACAGTATTGCTATATTATATTTGCGAATTTCTAGTGAACATAATCTGCCATGATTAAGTAAAGGTCTGAATGTATATCCAAGTTATTGACGTGTGTAATAATGGATGTATTTTTGATCTGGACTTTACAAATTCTTAAAAGCCTGTGCTACGATATGGATAAAATTTAATGATAATGATCATATGACTTAAGTGTTACTGCTGTAGCGAATTATCTAATGGTTACCTGATAATTAATGTTAAAAACCAACACATTATTTTAAAAGGCACATTACTGCCAGGTAGATAAACGATTTGACCGCTGGCGCCGTCGTCTGGTATATGAGACAAAGTGACAACGTGAATGACACCTTCATAAATTATGACAGAGACCAAAATTGAAAATTAATATTTTACGTAAGGCGGTCAAAAGGTTAATTATGGAATTTGATGCTCTCGTTTTGACAAAGGGACACATACATCGTGAGAAAACCTTTATACATCTGTGAATCAATACCAGTGCGAGTTATGTTGCCCAAAACTTCGTGTAATTTTTGTGGTCAGCAGTAGATGGCATCTACACTAAACTACAACTTAATCGGAAGTCACGGTCGTCTTTCTGTTGTCCTCGGCGTTTTGTCACGGCTCGATGGAACCTGAATTCCGCTCAGCAACCTAATCTTAACAATTAGCGGAAATACTCGTTTACCTACGAGAGCAACTGCCATTCTGACTGCCACTTGATAGATATCAAATAGTATTTGGTACGTGCCGAGAATCTCACTGATACATTCAGCACCATTAAGTTTAGGGGATAGGGTGTTCAAAATTACCTTCACTCGCTCTTATTCTCTTAACAATGAAGTCGTGTCAAGCTCATTTCGATCTCACCCGCTTAGCAGAAGTTAGTCTGCTGTAGACTGTATTTACAAATTACAAGCAGGTAGGAACCCGCGGACTTTCGATTGAACGTTACACGTCTTGCCGCTTGGCTACCTACGCTGCTTAGGTTGCTAATCGGAACTTACGTTTTATTCATAATGCAAATGCCATTTTATTAAACTGTGTGAAGTTGCAAACACCATCTTTTCAATATATTGCGTTCGTATGATGCAAGGCAAATGGAAATGTTTAGGATGCTGATCGTTCATGTTGTTATTATTTTTAAAGATAAAATAAGTTGCTTATGTGGACATTTATAACACATAACTATTGTATTGCTTATTTGCCATATGCGATTTAATTGATACTATCGTTTCACTCTTACTTTATAATTTATTTATTCTATGTGTACTTGCATCTAGTATTGTATGAATCGTCATGAGTTCTACGTTCCCCTGTACCATGCGATAACGCCATGGGATGATTCAATGGATGTGCACATCTTATGCGCATGACTCCGGTGTGCACTGTGCACCGACATTTTAACGTTTCAAAAACATTGATCTAACATCTACCAACGATGTTTTCAGGCATGCATCGACGACAACCTAGACATGGTGGAGTTCCTAGTGGCGCACGGCGCGGACGTGAACCGCGGCGACAACGAGGGCTGGACGCCGCTGCATGCTACCGCCTCCTGCGGCTTCCTCAGCATAGCCAGGTGAGACCACCGGCAGTGCTGCTAGGCGACGACGACAACCTAGACATGGTGGAGTTCCTAGTGGGGCACGGCGCGGACGTGAACCGCGGCGACAACGAGGGCTTGACGCCGCTGCACGCCTCCGCCTCCTGCGGCTTCCTCAGCATAGCCAGGTGAGACCACAGCCCCAGTGCTGCCAGGCGTCGTCGACAACCTAGACATGGTGGAACCGTTGGATGCCTAGGCTACCCGAATCGCGACAGTCGGCGAGAAGCGACTAGCGGTGCAAGTTAGCAAGTATTCTTAATCTTCGCCGAGTCTCTTCTAAAATACTTTACCAAACCAAATACTATAATTCCATACCAAAAGTTTACATACGTAACGGAGAATACCGTTCCATTCATTAGAAAATTTTACAAGCGTCATCAATCTTCATCGTTCGGAAATAATTTAGGTTTTCCTGTGTATCATTAATTCGTTACGTAACTTACGTAGCTATTACTCATACATTAGGCTAGAAACTAATTTCAATACGTACAGACTGCACTAGACCAGGCACACATATTGTTAAATTGTCTCGAGTAAATCCATAATGACGTATTGTAATGCAATGGTCGTATATAGGTCAGACACCTTTACAATGAACATAATATTAAGAGCATGACAGACATGAATAATATTGAATACCTAACTTAGATTAGAGTTTGTGTTTGTCAGGAATCCCCGTGAGTAGTGAATACACATATGGTCTAAGAGCTGGCCACTTCAGATATGACACAATAATGAGAGCAATTAAGCGTATGTAGTTAGATTGCTTTACCATCCTTATTGGGCATCTGGCAGCTTTTAATGGGTGGAGGTCAGAGTGACAGAACAACAAAGTTTTTCACTTGGAAAATACATTTTCTACTAAGAATTCATAATGTATGGAGTAATCTGATTGATCCTGATGGCATACAAAGTTATATGCAAAAGTAACTATTTTTTTATGTACTTTTACACCCAATGCATCTATATAGTTTAAGCAGTGTGACAGTTTTAATGTTAAAAGTATTTTATTAATTATGATTTATAATTATCAACATATTACTACCGTATCAAAATACATATGCGCTGTTGTAGTATTAGTAGTAGTAAGTCGCGTAGAATGGAACAGTTTGACGCCATTGTGAAACTAGACTAATAAAAATGCCTAATATTTAAACGTACAACATAAAAATAACCAAAGCCTACATGTTATACTGGTTTTTACTGCAAAAAAAATCCAAATTCACATCATAATACCGCTTTGATGAGTTTTCTGATTTTTTGCGGGGCATATCAGTATGTTTTGATATGCGGAATATAATTTCATTAAATTATTCGTGGTGATCATTAGTCATTATAAATTATAAGGAGTCTATTCTCATAGGCCGTACGTCTGACTCACTGTTTGGAATTGCTATCGGCAATGTCAGTCAGTGAGTAAACAATGCATAGCGTAAGAAGGAAGTGTTTTATGAAAAACACTACTAAAATACTTTTCTTTCTTTGTAATTACGACTAAAGCATGTACAATCAGCTATAATAAATAAAAAATAATTAATAGAATATCGTTAGATTTTTATAAGCCTCAATTAGGTACTTTACTCAAATCATAGTGTTTCTCTTATTTAACTATTATGAAATTTATGAATAATAGAATCTCGGAACGTTATATAAAAATGAAAAATAAAATACGCACACCCCAGAGCAAGTTCCATATGACGCAGTGCAAGGCTTCCCGCTTCCTTAATTTGAAACTTAAGTTTGGTCTTCTTGCGCGCGTAGCTGTAATTTATGTACAAATAAACCGTGCATCTCTTAAAAAAATCTATATACCACGTTTCAGGTATCTCCTGGAGAGCGGGGCGGACGTGGCGGCTGTGAACTATGACGGCGAGCTCGCAGTCGACATCGCGGAGAGCGACGCCATGGAGCAGCTGCTGCAGAAGGCTATTGACGAGAAAGGTAAACAAGATAAACGTCCCGTGGAAACCACGGGCCATGATCATGACACTCCAGGCCAAACGCGGTGACTCGGCGCAGCTTTAGCCCGCCGTTCGGGGCGTTATGCTGCGTTTCCACCAGAGATGAGCGAGGGTGCGTTGCGAAGAATGTGTCACGCACACATGTGTGTGTGTAGAATCACATCAACCTAATCTTTGCGCCTCGCATCCTCGCTTCTTAGTGGAATCGCAGCTGAATTAGGCTCCCTGTACACCGTCTGTAAACACGGTGAGCTCACACCGATGAGCATAGAGATTTGGTTGTCATTATCATACATTTAATATTATACTCATTTTCGCAGGTATTGACTGCGAGAAATCTCGTAACGCCGAAGTGGACAACCTACTCAGCGACGCAAAGAACTGGGCGGCAAATGGCTACGTGGAAGTTAGGGATCCTAAAACTGGTGGCACGCCGCTCCATGTCGCCGCTGCCAAGGGTTATATTGATGTAAGTCCCCGACGATACTAACAAAGACGTCTGTATACAGAAAAAAAACTTTGAGTTTCTAAGTGTGCGGCATCAGTGGCGAGTATTCGGCAATGTGAACAGCGTAGCGTCAAGTTTCCTAGGATTAGGCAACTTTGACTGAGGCATAAATAATAGTATTTCATTCAGAATGGCCGCACTACGGCCAGCCCTGGTTGGAATTAGCTTATCCCGCTGCGGTCTATTGGTAGGAAACCAGTAGGTTATCAGTCAAGTTGAAGGTAAGAGCTGACGCACATATTGAAGTGTGTACTGTACAGACGTGTTGTACATAGGCGCGTCGAATTTTGTAGTCTGGCGTTTCCACCCTGTTACAGGCCGAATGCTCTGCCACCACTTGAGCGACTACGGCGAAAAATCGCATACAATTAAGTCATACGATAATCGTGAAGAGTTTCCACTAGATTTTGTTAAATCTTAGGTAAAGTTTACATGAGGATATTGTTTCTCGTGCTACGAAAATCATCGAATCAGGGCAATTGTTTTGATATGTACATTGTTTTCAGGTGGCCAAGATGCTTCTAGAAGAGTGTGGCGCAGAGCCCGACTGCGTAGACTATGAAGGGTGGACGCCACTGCACGCTGCCGCTCTCTGGGGACAGAAGGAAGCCGCCGCGCTGTTGTTAAAATGCGGCGCCGACCCTCATTTGAAGAACTACTCGGTATGCTTTGTTATTCTATCATTGCTATAGTTCGGCTACGGAGTTTCACACTGAGATCTTAGACTGGGAGAATCATAATATTTTTTTATTACGGTAGTACTATATCACAAATAATTTTATTTTTTTTATTTAAGAACAGGAATAAAGCCATACGAATAATAATAATAATAACAAATAATTTTAAACAAAAAAAGAACGGATTCACTTAGACTCCTCTTTTCCAAGAAGATATGCCCGAGCTGTTGTAAAAAAAATTAAAATTACTATAGGTGTGCCTATAATAGTTGAAAGTTCCCTCGATCTCTCCAGGATCCCATCATCAGATCCTGATCTGGTGACTATGGGACCTACTGTGAAGTATACTCTTTCGAACAAAAAAAGAATTTCCCAAATTGGTCGAGCTGTCTTCGAATAATCGGTGAACATACATAAAAAAAAACAAAGATCCCCATGAATTGAGAACCTTCTCTTTCGAAATCTTGATATCGCTTGAAAAGAAATGAGTATTGGTTTAATGTTTTCGTTTACTGTACCAAAATGTTAAAAAATGAACCCTTATGGTACAACTCTGTTTGTCCGTTTGTCTGTCTGTCACAAAACGAATGGGTAACTATAAAACCGTTTGAGCTGAAATTTTGTACACATATTTAACTAAATATGTAGGTTTGAAAATGGGGCGACTGTTAGGACTTAGGTGGTAATTAAATAAATAAATAAAACATTCTGCAATCTATACCATGTGATACTCCTATCAAGTGAAAGTACTTGCTGTAAAAATTTGGAACATTTTATTTTAATAATTATAAAATAAATAGTTTTGAAGTTATTCAATAAAAACAAAATAACAATGACTATTTCCCAAGTGGTGTGTGAAAGTCGGTCTATAAATGAATGAATTACCTATATTCCAGGGCCAGACCTGCATGGACCTAGTAGACCCGTCGATATCGTCGTGGCTCGCCGAGGCCACCCTCAAGGCGCCGCGGCGCGTCAACAACAACAACAACAACAAGCGGAAACTGTCGCCGCCGCGGCACGAGGTCAAGCGGGTCGAGCTGCAGATCACAGGGGACGTTGTCAACGGTGAGACCATATTGAAATGTGTTAAGGTTCATTTTCATATGTGACCGAACGCGTCAAGGGGTGCTGCCTCGGTGGAAACCTTAGATTTAACCAACCGGAGCGGCCATTGACAGGCTCCCCTCTGCTAAAAGTATATGACCAGTCTGATATGTCGAGTAGACTGACGGTTATCTGACGTGGCTATTTTGACGTTTCGCATACATTTGAAGTTCCCCTCCCCCGCACAAAAACGCCAGACTTTTTTTGTATAGAAAATGACACATGGCCGGTCCGGTTGGTTGAATAGTCTAAGGTGGAAACGCTCGAAGCGCTTGACGCGGGAGACACCGACAACTACTTGTACAGTCGCCATCAAATATAAAGGAGCGGACAAGGTACTCACAAATATCTGAATGTACAGTCGCCATCAGTAATATCGGAGCAACTAAGGTGGTCAATATCTGAACAACCTCTCTATTGCCAAGTCGTTAAGGCATGTTCAGATGGTCGACCACCTTGGCCGCTCCGATATATCTGATGGCGACTGTACTATAACGCCTTGGCAATAGAGCGTTGTTCAGATATTTGTGACCACCTTGGAAGCTACGATATATCTGATGGCGATTGTATAACAAGTTTAGCGGTTGACACTGCTAATGTTAGCGTCGAGCAATTCGCTCGAATATTTTTTTCGTAACAGAGGCATAATTCCTGTTGTGTATGTTGTATGCTACATAAAAAACACGCAAGAGTTAATGAATATGACCCGTTTTGATTGCTCTAGACTGGAGTGTATGTTTTATGATAGCATATAAAAACTAGACGCATCATCTAGTGGTTCATTCGTGTTTTCTTCAACAATAGTAGATTTTTGCAAACGCATGATCATCATTCGTTATGCACAATAGGGAATATTACGCAAAACTCTGCGCAGGGGGCGGCACTAGCACAAACAGAGGGCCTACCGCGAAACACGAAAATAACTCTGTCACTCTTACATATTCGAGCGATAGAGAGGTAGATGTCAAAATTTCGATTCTCTCGTTTCACGATAGGCCTTCTGTAAACAAACCGCCTTGGTGCACAAATGACATATTTATTCGTTATAAATTATCTATGAAAACTTGCAAAAAATCTGTTTAAGGCCTAGTATGTATTAAGAACTCTATGGTTTACCGATGTGCTAGTGCTGCACTCTGGCGGCAGAACATTGCAGTAATATCCCCTATTACATAAGTCCTTTATCATTGAAGATATCATAAAAATCATGGTTGTTGTAAATTTTGTTTTTTAACGCACTTCGGTTGTTTACATCTGAATGTGAGAATGAGATAACTAATTTCCTGTTATCGTTAATTTATGTTCAGTCATATTTTTAATGGGATGTGAAATATTTGTCATTTTACTAAAGTCCGTGTAAAGAAAAAAATGCTTATAGCGAAAGGCCAGCTGAGTCATACATTGATACATTACGTAGTATGGTCTTGGATTTTCCATTTGGGGTTCACTTTACATTGGAATTTTGTTATATTAAAAGAAAAAATATTGAACTGTAAATGAATAAATAGTTAACTTTAAGTAAAAATCCGTGATGTACATCGTACAGTCACGAACCCGAATTGTAGAGCTACTTGCCGTTGTTCGTAATTTAGCATCTTTTTTTTAATAAATGGCTTTCTCCCTTTGCACATGAGCAATGGGAATTCTGCCAATGACAAGTTGACGACGTTAATCACATTTTATTTGTTAAATAAATATAGGCAACGTTGTTCGGTTTTAGCCTTGCTCTTTTTAAGGGTGATAGCTGCTCCTTACAAGCAACACGTGGCGGCCATGCCCGGACAACTGTCCATTAAACTACAGAGAGTTTACACGCGTTTTGAGACTAATTCTTCATTAGCTGTACACTTTCATTAGATGACCGCACAATAAGCTATCAATATTACACACTGAACTACTTAAATGAGCAAAAAATAAAAAAATGTTTCTCAAGACGTCCAAACTACCCTGCGTTACGAACAGAAGTCCAATTTAGCATTGTGATAATTGACTGATGTAACTGACAGTTGACAGCTAGCCGGTAACGTCGGGTCATTCATAACACGGCTAAATTACGAACAATTGCAAGTGGCCCAACAATCCGTGTTCGTGACTGTACCATCGCCAACACTGTTAACTGACTTTTAAACCCTATTGTAACGGCATAAGGTCTACTGATGGTCAATTAAGAATGTTGCTGTTTGTACGTCAGCATTTCGCTAGCGATTCGTAAATCGCTCGACATTTAAAGATAGCAAGTATACCGACGCTTAGCGTTTTGACTGCACCAGTTTACGAAAACAATAATATTTCGCATCCCTTAACGCCCATCAAACCCCTATAAACACATGCCCTCACATCAGACAAGCCGCCGGTGCCGGAGATCATAAAGCAGGACTCGAAGCCCCCCAAGGGCCGCGCGCCCTCGCCCGATGCGGAGGAGGAGGCGCCCTCGTGGCGTCGCACCGCCAGCTTCCGGAAACAGCCGGAGATCACACGTCAGTATATACATTAAACTTTTCAATGCCAAAGACGCGATAGCGTCTTGAGCGGTGGTGCCCATGGCGCCAAGAATAGCTATAAGGTACGTACGTAAACTGGAGAGGGCATCAGGTCGCCCCTGTTTATATGGTGCGAAGTTTAAATAACTCGTTAAATTAGTCCGCTAGATGTCGGGATTGACGGGGACAACGTGCAAGCAAGGGTATCTGATACAATAGAGTAACTTATATAGTAGAGCAGCACAGCCTGACAACTTTTTGAAGCTCAAGTCAGTTGCACCCTCTATCCGAAAGCCCCCTAAAGATACTCAAAATGTAAGAGGAAATGTCACCTGCACTGCTACTCCACCTAGTAGCAACTAGTGTACTACTAGTACGCTATTCGCGCTCTAAGGCTGTGGTCGTCCATATCTCTATAGTCTCTGCTATAAGTCATACAAGTTACTCTATGCTGATACGTTTCCATAAGTGAAAAAGAGAACTTGTCATGCGCTAAGAAGGGACAACATGATTCGCGACGTCACAGTAAGACCTTTGTATAGAACTATTATTTACTCTGTGATAAATTGATAACACTATGCATGCACATAAATTCATACAAAGTCTCTAGACTTAAACGGTAACGTCAGGAATGGTCCCCCAATGCACCTTTTATAATCTGTGTGTTTTTGACATAATTTTCTGTTTTGCAGGCGAGAACAAGCCAGCGAACAACGCCGTGGACAACGACACAATACTGAGAAGGACGCACAGTTTCGAAAACGACAAGACGTGAGTCAATACTGCATGCTTGCGAAGACTTTTATCTATTTACCGTGTTTTTCTAGTTTTTATCTTATAAACGTTTGATTAGAGTACGTTTTTTCTTTGCGAATTTAAAGCTACATAGTTGATAAATGAGAACTAAAATCAACGTGCGTAAATTTAGATTTTTGATTATTGTTATACGAGTATAAGGTTACCATTTGTTTATCGAGCGATAAACGAGGAACCATATCGTGTGCTAGCCATATCGATCGTCATTTGATAACTTAATGGATGATTAGTGCTGGTACTGAAATTATATGAACGTCTCTATTTTCTATGCATTAACTTGGTCGCTACAGCTTTAAACAAAATGTACCACTTAATCGCTACAGCATTAAGATTACTAAGGCTTTGAAGTCTCCAACATAAAAAAAGCACACAAGAAAAAGTTACAAGAGTAACATGTGTTAATACTCGTATAAATATTATTTTCAACGTCTAAGGCATCGCAAAAGTGCGTCCAGATCTGGCGAACATGTAGCACGTGCGTTGGTATCGCGAACTTAAGTTCACTTCGCTTCGTAGTATAACTTGCAGATAGGATGCAGTGCGAATGGCAAACCGATGTATTAGCTTCGCGTTCACCAAATTTGGACACAGCGTTATAATTAATGCTGAAGCTAGCTATAAAATTACAGGACCGTCAGACACTATACTTTACCGATCTATCTTGTAACAGCACGATCGGTTGTTTTCAGACTAAGACAGAAATTGAACCGCGTGAGCTTGTTGATAAACCGCTTCGACGCGTCGGGGCCGCGCGTGGCCTTCGTCCGGTCCGAGTTAGTGTATGTGTGTGTGGCGTCCTGTCCGTGGGTAGGCCGGTATTGCAATATCAGTCCACTTGTGTATTAGGGTAAGCACTAAATCCTAATTATTGAATGAGTGGAGTAACCTGACAGCTCTTGCCATACAAAGTGGCTTAGCGCAGGAGATGTCAGGTTACTTCACTCGATTAGAATTAGGGTTTACGGTCATATTACTTGACTCACATAATCTATGTTTTAACAATACGAACAGTAAAACTGCGAATAAGCTTGGGTACTAAGGTTACATACAAATATAACTACAAACATATCGTTGCGGCTTTCGTTCCGCAAATTACCCAATTTTAGGGTGGTCATTTAGTGGGCCTTTCGCTAACACCCTCGATTGCGGCGCAGAAGACACTTCTGGACGCACCTTTACGTTCGCATTGAGGCACCCATTTCTATGGGTCGCCTTTTTTTTAATAGTTTGCAAACGTATCTACTACAATTAAGGGCCGGTTGCACCAAACTGTCTGTGAACGTAAACGTAATCGTAAAAAAAATCTTGTATGAAAAGTTTGACAGTTTTCTATGCGATGACAGCTCCGTCGCCATATTTAACGTTGATGAGTCTGTTAATTGTGCAAATGTGCATGGTGCAACCCACCCTTAGTCTTATTTGATATACGTTGTGATTTCGAAGTTTTGTAACTAGGTGTTCGTATGATAGAGTGACCGATATTGCAAAAACCGGTGAGGTTAGGTGGTACGTTGGTTCGGTGTAGGGATGTCTGTGCTTGAGGTCTGTTTGTCTATTGTCTAAAGGAAGGTAGTACTTAGTAACAAATATAGTCGTTTCCCGTGAAAGTCTTACAAGTCACGTTCAGCTTTATTTTTACATACGAGAGCATTCCATGGTTACGTAATCGACATTCGGAACCAAAATATTTCGACTTTCCAAGCCTGGTTCTTTTTTGTAATATTGGTATCATTAAACCGGCTTGTTTTCTAAATAATCTGTTTAAATTTACTTTTACCATATAATAAGCAAGTCGACAAAGTAATTCAGAATTAGAGCAAATGTTACGTAACCGGCTCGCATGCAAAATACGCGAATACTTTGTCCTACACGTAGACATTGCATTAATAAAGAATCTTATTCAAAAATAAAGTACTTAGATGAAAAACTTACCGTTTTCATGGAATGCTCCTACGGCAGGTACTGTAGTTAGTGGGTGAATGAAATAAACATAGGTTTATACTTAGGGCATAGTAAACATCTTACGTATAGTCTGTTAGGTACAGTCGCAATTAGATATATTGGAGCGGCCAAGATGCTTACAAATATCTGAACAACTATTGTCAAGGTATTTTGAGTACCTTAACTGCTCCGGTATATTTGATGGCGGCAGTACAAGATATAATTGATAATATTTTCGTATATTAGAGAAAAAACTAATATTTTGAACATACTTAATTATACTAGTACATATTATTTACAAAGCATTTCTATAACCAACTTTATCTCTGCAAAATGTACTATAGTTTATAGTACCTACTATAGATTATATTTTAGAAAAATTAAATTATGGTCAAAAAATTTAAAATTAAAAAATTTGGCGGCTGAAGCATACAATAGGGGATAGTTTTTCTATTGCCGGGATTGACGATTCTTAGTAACGAAGTAAGTTATAATATATTAAAAAGTTTTGTACACTTTCTTAATACCAACTGGAATTCGCTCTTGGTTTAAATTATAAGAAGGCATAAGACGAGCAATGAATTACCACGATTATTGTATTCATCAATGTATCCCACCCCGTTTTCATTATAATTTTGAGTTGGAAATAGTTCTATCATGTTTCGCATTAATTTACGTAACTTGTTCGCCATGTTCATTACTTATTTTGTCGTTTTCGGGGATGACTGGTGATGTAGCTGCATTTGCAAGTCAAAAAACTTATGTAATCTAATTATTACTAAAATCTCATATATTTTTAAACAAGTGCTTAAATCTTTTTTACCATTACAGCACAGCGCCACTTATTCCCTAATTCTCATTGGTCGTAATCGTACGTCGCACTTCAGCGGGCATTTTGGGGGCACGTCATTTGGTAATCTTTACAAAATAAAGAGTTATACACACTATGTAGACAATTTAAGATTGTTACATGATAACAGGTATTTCTGAATACTAACTACGTAGTAAATAATTAAATACTAAGTAATACCAAATGATGTGCCCCCAAAATGCCCGCTGGAGTGCGACGTATGGTCATAATCCTAACATTGTATATACTGTGCTACGGTTCCAAAGCGCTTCGGCGTTTATATTTTTCTAAGGATATTTAAGGTTATAAATAAACGAAGATTTCTGTAAGGCTCGTCCACATTGATGATAAACTGATGAACATACGATGATGCAAAGTGACGTAGTGAAATATATTTAACAATCCATAGTAAAGGCCCCTTATGGCAGCCAGCACTTACGATATATACAGGGTGGAAAGTTAAGTCGGGCCCTGGAGGGAAACTACCTTAAAACGTTGAGATAGCTCAATTAACTGAAAGGAAACATTCTTTTATTTTTAAAAAGAGACATATCTGCATTTACAAATTTTCTAGAAAATGTACAGTTCACAAAAAAACTACTCATTTTGTAATTTTTGTCAAAAACAATTTTTATGACAATTCATGCCAAACGATCCTATTTCCAACAAGAATACAAACTTCTTAATACCAACCAAATTTACGGCACAAGAGAAGCCATAAATAATGAAAAAAGAAAAATCATACAATTTTAGTATCGAAAAAAGGGAAAATTAGAAAAAAATCTGTGAATGCAGTTTTACTTTTTAGGAAAAATAAAGGAATGTTTCCTTTCAGTGTATTGAGCTATCTCAACGTTTTAAGGTAGTTTCCCTCCAGGGCCCGACTTATCTTTCCACCCTGTATATTACGATATATATATTTTTGTAGTAGTTGCGTTTACGTTGCGTCTGCGTTTCGATGTGGTCGCTCCTCTAACTGTAGCACTTTATCATAAAACCGCGATAAGAATGGGATTGTAGCACCTATGTCGCTACAGAATAATTACATGAAATTACATTGTCAATGTTGGAGTGGTAAGTGTTTTTTCATGAGATATTAGAAAAAAATTACCAACAATTGAGTTGAAGCATGAGTACCTTTACGTATCAGCACTTAAAATATGAATTATTAGGTGGGTCTACATAGGAAATTGCCTCGCGAAGTAGCTCTGGAAGTGTGGAAGCGCCTTGGCCGGCAAAGGCTGAGCGGCCATGGTCGAGGTGCGATTACACTGTCCGAGCTCCTTCGCGAGGCTTCACGGGGTGTGTGGTGCCGCCTATTGATGAAAACAGCGGTACACTCCAATCCTATTCTCATTGCGGCCTCATAATAGCATGCTTGTGTGTTGTGAACAGTTTCTATCAGCGGTACCGCGACGTCACGGCGCGTATAAAGGCGTCGTCCTGCCCCTCTATACCGCCGCCGCCCGCTGAGAAGGAGACTAATGATACTAACGAGGACGTGCAGACAAGGTGCCTGACTGGTTGGCGTCGGTTTTGGGTTCATTCATGGGACTAGGCTTAGTGACAGCCACATAACAAATGTTAAGCTAAGCAGCAATCTCCCACAATAGTATAGAACCGTGGGTGCCGATAACTTCATACCTACTTACTCGATACATATTTTTATAGCAAAATGATATTTGAACGTCACCATTTACTCGGTCAACATTTTTGTATGAATAATTGTAATTTCTTCGGCGTAATAGACCATATTCTATTTAAGAGATCAACATGATATAACATCACGCATCCTTGGTCAACTAAATGACACGCGGAGTGAATTAGTAGTTAATGTATTTACAGTGGTGACAGTCCTGGCAAGTTTTGGTACAAGAAACGAGGTACAGTCGCCATCAATTATATCGGAGCGGCCAAGGTACTCAAAAATATCTTTTTACGCACTTTATCGCCTTGACAACAGAGGCGTTGTTCAGATATTCGTGACCACCTTGGACGCTCCGATATATTTGATGGCGACTGTACGTCCCAAAATTAAGGACATGTGACATGCATTTTACAAACTGGCAAATGGTTCTATTCCAAGTGGGTAACTCTCTAGATGCCCCTGATGGATATAGCTACTAGCTATAGCGCCAACATATTAAAAGTTATAAACTGACATCGCGTCCAAAGAATAACTGCATAAATGAACAGTTATCTATTAAAGTAGTTACAAGTATGTAGCGTCACGTTTCCATTGGTCAGCTCTCTGCGATTTGAACCCAGAACCGACATTAACACTTAATTATTACATTCATATTAAACAATTCATATTAACTTCATTTAAGATCAATTCAACAATCATCGTGTGTACTAACTTTACATCTCAATACATTTTCCTATTGTAAATAGACATTTATGGTATGTGTGTGTTTGAATAAAATAATATGTTGATCTTAGATGAACGTATACTGTGTTATCTGTTATACGCGTCTTATGTGTGCAGTTTATGTGTACCGTAAAATGTGGTGAGTAGGGATAGCGGGGGCAGTCGAGTCGTGAATGGGGAGAGTAGGCATGACTGAGGGATGAGGTGGTTTTTAGAAACACGTTTATGAATTATCGGGTTGCGGTTGAGCGGTGTGCATCGTGACTATGAAAAATCCTTGTCCTCCTTAGGCCCAACCAAAACTCAATAATTTGCTAGTGCTTTTTCAACCTAAGGCACAGCACGCCTAGCACATGACTGATGCGACAGTATCTCGCGCGCGAGATAGACTACCCGTCACTTTTTAATTGACACAGTCAGAAAAGGACGGATAGACTATCTCGCGCGCGAGATACTGACGTGTCATTCATGTGCTAGGCGTGCTGGTCCCACCGCGAGCTAGTAAGCTATGAGCTATCGGCTATAAACGCGAACAAAAGATAAGCACTCCCGTGTAAATAAAAGAGACACGGCGATATTTATAGACCATCGCTGGGCGAGTAACTATAAATATCGCCGTTTCTCTTTTATTTACACATAGTTTATTTTGCTGGTACATCATTTTAAATTGGTACTCTGTTCCAATTTAAAATGATTTAAATATCAATCTACTATGAATAGGAACTTGGGCCTTAGGAGGATATAATTTTAAACTTAGGCAATTCTTGCCCCGTCTGTCTAGGTACCTACAGTCGATGTCAAAGATATGTTTACACTTTTGAGTCTTCTTACAAAGGAGTAAGCATATCTTTGACGTCGACTGAACAGTGAGCAAAATACCAATATTTTTTCCACTCAACTTCTGAATCTTAACAATATCGAAAATATTATGTAATTCTCTTTTCAACCTTTTCAATGTATGAAGCTTGCAAATTGTTAATTCACAAACACTCGTGCCCATTAATAACTCTTTGACTCCCGTACAGAATAAATTCGGCAGCAGACAAGAGAGAGCGAGAGGCGAACACGTGGAGTCCAACATCTACTGGTGCCAACACCAACACAACCAATACCAATACCACCACACAGACCACTGTTAGGAGGTATGTACTGTTTTATACTCTATGCCTAACTGTTAACCTTTTGACCGCCAGATGGCGAAGTAATATGCCGTATCCCTGACGGCAGAGCCAAAATATATACCTACAGTGTGTGATCTGTAACACGAGCAAAATAAATTAACATATTTTTAAAAGTTGTTGAACAATTGTTTTATTGTTTAAGGAGTACAATCTACGTTTTAATTTTTGCTCGTTTTGCAGGCCACACCCTGTATAAGTAATGTCGAATATCATAAAAGGGTTCTAGGGATGAAAACTCTCATGGTTTTTGAACCGGCCGTCATCGGCGTTCAGAAGGTTAATAAGTAACAATTGCATATATATAATGTTGTCCAGTCGCCATCAGATATATCGGAGCGGCCAAGGTGGTCACAAACATCTGAACAACGCCTTTATTGTCAAGGCGATAGGGTGCTTGTTCAGATATTTTTGAGTACCGTGGCCGCTCCGACGTATTTGATGACAACATTGACAACTGTCCACCGACGAAAGAAAGAAATTGTGTCCACGGCGTCATTATGCGTTCCGCTGACAACACAATTTCGACGCCTGTTTTACGAAATCATGAATTACATAGAAATATATTATTTTGATGGTTGTAATTGTAATATACCCGGCTTGTCTGTAAGTAGAGAGTATGGGTAAAAACACACTATTCCCACTTACAAAATGCAAGCAATGCAACGTGGGAGAGATTGTGTGCACACTTGTCCCACGTATTCGACGTGTATTGACATCAGACGCTAGAAACACACTATACCTACGTACGCAACGTATGCATTACCACGTGGGAATGACGCGCTAGGAGTGTAAGATAACACATTGATCGTACGCATGCGAAAGCGTGTGAAATCCCCTCCACGCTCCCACGCCGATCTGACGCGACAGATCGAACGTTGCATGGGACGCGTGGCATAGCATCGCGTATGACAAGTATGTTTCTAAGCATACAAATATAAGGGTCCAGATTTCATAATGCATTGCATACGTTGCGTACGTGGGATCAGTGTGTCCCTACCTTATTTGGTGATGGGTCTTCAGGGTATATTTTAGAATGTTTGAACGGCTTGTTATGTACAGTCGACGTCAAAGATATGTTTACACTTTTTCACCTTATTACAATGGAGTAAGGTGCAAGAGTGTAAACATATGTTTGACTTCGACTGTACAAAAACAATAAAAGGTTGTAGTGAATTAATCCTTGCTTGTCTTAGGAGTTTTTAAAAGATCTTATGGATTCGTGCGGCGTGAAAAAGGGACTGGGAAATTTCAAAAAATGCTGTACAAATTATTTACCGACAATACCGATGGTGCATTTCACGAAAAGTGTCGGGTACGTGACGCTACATTTCACGAAAAGTGTCGGGTACGTGACGCTACATTTCACGAAACGTGTCGGGTACGTGACGCTACATTTCATGAAAAGTGTCGGGTACGTGACGCTACATTTCACGAAAAGTGTCGGGTACGTGACGCTACATTTCATGAAAAGTGTCGGGTACGTGACGCTACATTTTTAGTTCTTCTGGAAATGAGAAGAATATTTGGCGACCCGACAAAAGTTGACCTTTTCGTGGAATGCTCCAGTTACTGTCTTCTAAATAGTGCATCTTCCCTAATATAATCTCTTTTTAAGCAATAATATGTCACGATTCAGACGAAGTATAAAATAAATTATTAATAAGTCCGTTGTAAGTCGTGTATAAACAGAGTTGGCAGAAAGTCCTTCGATCTACTGAGGCGCCATAAGTACTTTTTGACATGTCCTGATCTGATCATACAAAAATCAGAGATTTCATAGATTAGAACCTGCATCTATGTATGAATGACCTTGTACTATAGTATAGTAATATACCGTAGCTCGTCCGATGCGGAGAACAGTAGCAATTCCACCTCCAGCTCGGCCACGCCCACCAAACTGTCGCCCGGGAACATATTCAAGAACTTCTTCAAGTACTGTTAATGTTGCTTGGTGTGTTTTGCTTGCGGCGTTTCGATGTTATAGTCAAATCACTGCTTTTTATATCTCTGTAATTATCTATGTGCGGTATAGTCAGTTTTTTTTTGATGTCGAATTTGTTCGTAGAAATCCCTAGTAAGATTCAGAATATTCAGATATTTAAAAAAAATACTACCTTACAGAAATTTACAGTAAGAAGCTAATCGAATAAGCCATGTTTTAAGTTTCTATCCACGGAAAAAGGATATCTTCAGCCAGGAATACCAACATAAGAATATTATTATTTAAACATTAGTAAATATTGTCTTGGACCAATTATATATCTTTAGCCCAAGATATATTTGACTTGAAAAATACATTTTACTTGAATCAAGATCACTTTTTAGGTAAATTGTTTCCACCTATACCTCGTTTTTTTTCAGATTAGAAAAATAACGGTCGATTTAGACACTTTAGCTGTATTTTTTTCAGCCATATCTGGGCAAAATATAAATGAAACTACTTTTTTCCACTATTAGTGATACGCTTAAGCCAATACGATGCAAAATAACAAATTTTAAAATCGTTTTCCCAAAAATCGCATGACGACAATCGTACGATCTGAAAAAAAAAACGAAGTATAATACATACGATACAATATTGTCTTGGCCAAAAAGATTTCTCTTCGATGAAGATATCTAAGACAATGTATCTTTTAGTTGAAAACGAAACAAATGTGTGTTTTCACCACCCGTTCTTACATGAGAGTGATTGTGATTAGAAATTAACAAATTAATTTCCAATATTAAGTAGTGATTTGACTAAAACTAAAGAAAATTGTGTTTTTCTACGAAGCGCTTCGTTCTTTTTTTTTATAATTTATAAACTTATAATAAAAAAATCGGGCGGTATTGACCATTCAGATTACACCATAGAATCGAATCGTGTGTTTAAAAGTCGAACTGTTGTAATAAACTGAGGAAATAAAAATGTTGTTAACTTATTTAGTCACTACAGTTGAACTTTCTGACAGAGTAGTGACAGTTAGTGACACTTAATTTAAGGCCGAACCACACCGACTGCGTGTGCGTAGACGTGCACGTCACGCTGCGTTGTGAAATAAGAGGTCTCATAACCACAAGAACTGTCAAACCGCACGCGCACGCACAGTTCACGCGCCGTCACGCAAGCGGTGTGACATGTCTTATTTTACAACGCAGCGTGACGTGCACGTCTACGCACACGCAGTCGGTGTGGTTCGGCCTTAAATTAAGTGTCACTAAACTGTCACTACTCTGTCAGAAAGTTCAACTGTAGTGACTAAATAAGTTAACAACATTTTTATTACCTCAGTTTATTATAACAGAATAAAGCCTAAAAATATCATTTGAATGTGATGCTGATGTTGTTATAGGGTTTTAGTGACTTTTGGTCCATCGGCAGTGTTTGAACCGCCAATGAATATACAGTCGAAACCTTTTATAACGAAATATCGGACGTTGCGTCTAAGAAATAAATCCCAGGGCAAACTTTTATATTGAAATAACACCGGTTATGACGTAATATCGGATTTAACCAAGGGTGTGTAACTCTGTCAAGAAAATTGAGTATGAAAAGAGAACATGATTCGTGACTTCACAGTAAGTCCTCTTTACAGTACTAAATTAATGGGGTTGGCAACTGTCAAAGTGACATCTTCAAAATTGGTCCCTAGAAAAGCTAAATTTATATGGCGCGAGGTAGTTTTTATTTATTTTCGCGAAAATGACTAAATTTTTTGTCTCGAATTGCTCCGAAATTGATATCCATCCGTTTTTGGAATACACTATAATTAAAATGATGTAGATTAACGCCATAGGGAAGGTTTTTTGCCTAAGAAAAGCTTTATGCCTGCATACAAGTTAGGGACCGTTCATCGTCTGTTTCTTTCTATCATTGTTTGTATCTCTTTCTCTTATTGTATGGAATCTGGAACAGCGCCCTCTGCAAAAGTTTTCACCGGCCAACCCCATTAAATACTCAGTGATTTTAAAGCCGGAATATGGTGGTCCCTTTGGTGTCGTTATTTAAAAAGGTTTCGTCTGTAGTTGCAAAGGCCTGAATTTGTTCTGTTATAATAAAAATTGTCGCCTCTTGGAATACTTGCAATGGTATTCCAGTCACCTCTCTTTTTTGAGCTAAACAGAAAGAGACGGTTGAAATGCGTAGGCTAGGTTTTGCTCCATTTGCTGTGCTAGCACCTTAGTTAACATATGAACTGAAATTGTGTAACCGTTTTTATTAGGGCAGATGCCCCGGTTTTGGCCACTTTAAGGAGAGTTTGTCTGTTCAGACGTCTGTCATTTCGTGTCAAGAAGGAATTATGACACTCTTTTTGCACCAAGTCAGTGAAAATATATTACCATATTTATATGAAACTGCGCTGTTAAGATTCTGGCATTAGCTCTTATTTTTTTTTTATACAATGCCATAAAGGGGTCGTGGAGCCAGTTTTGGCCACTTTTTTCCATGGCCCCTGATAGCTAAATGACAACTTATACGTAACAGATGACAGTGCCATCTGTACGGCCATATTTTACTCTTATATTAACCATAAACCATAGACTCGTAAATTTGTCTATTCCTCAATAAAGTTGAAAATGGCCAAAACCGGCACAGTGGCCACAACCGGGGCATCTGCCCTAACTGTTTTTTAATTTATTTAGATCTACTTGTTTTTGCTTGTTCAAAGCTAAACCAAAAACTGCATTTTTATTGTTTTACACCCTTAGTTTCAAATCACTTTCAATATAATAATGTAGAGAATGCATGAGCATGCGTTTTACTTTATTTTGCTATATTATAAAATAAAATAAACTAATTTGAACTGAGAGCTGAAACCCACAATGGCTTTATGAAAGAGCAATTTTTTATATAGAGACATTTATAAAACTAAAATTTCGATACACATTTCACGATTGGCTCAGTTCAGAAAAGTTAGCACAACAATCAAACTACGACCTTACACTCTTACTAATAAGTCTGCAAATTGCAGGTCATTCGTGCCTCCAGTGCGCGACGAAGAGAGCGAGACGCAACGAAAGGCGCACGCTAAGCGAGTGAGGGAGACGAGGCGATCGACGCAGGGCGTCACGCTCGACGAGATCAAGTCCGCTGAGCAGCTTGTCAAGAAGAAGACTGGAAATGGCACCACAGAGGTAGCACTCCATAATACTCCTAGCTTTGACGTGTGGTGTTAGAGTGAGACGCAGCGACAGAGATTGAGGCAGGGCTGGGTGAGAGATAAAGTCCGCCGAGTGATTGAGTGTTACAACGTATGGTGTTAGAGTGAGACGCAGCGATAGAGGCTGACGCAGTGCTGGTTGAGAGATAGTCCGCCGTGTTAGTCAAAAAGAAGACTGGCAACGGCACAACCGAGGTAGCACTGTAATAGTTCTGGGTGTTATAACGTGTAGTGCTAGAGTGAGAGGGACCGCTAGTGAGCGAGATGAAGCGTTGAACGCAGGTCGACAAGAAGACAAAGTTAACAATGGCCACACAGTGGTAGCACTATAATACTCCTGGCGTAATGACTAACGATAGCCATCTTGGCTGCTCCCCCTTGTTTAGGCTGCGTTTCCACCAGAGATGAGCGAGGATGCGCTGCGAGTGATGTGTTTGTCAAGAACCAATCCTAGAGCTGCGATGTGCGAAGATAAACAAATGAAGTGATTCTATTGGTTTTCAAAAACACATTACTCGCAACACATCGTCGCTCATCTCTGGTGGAAACGCAGTCTTACCCTACACGCAGCCGAAATAAGTATATTCCACATTGCGTTTTAATTTTTCTATATAATGATAACCAGTCCGTCTATGCCAAATCTGCACGGCAAGGTGCTGTCTTCGCCCCTCTGGGATCGATGCGTAGGCGGTAGTAGGTGCTAGACTGCTATATTTTTTTCATTCTGCGGCTAATGTTACGTATAATAAAAATATTAATCTCTAATGAGTATGTACTTATTATTTGGCTGCGTGGCCCTGGCTTTAGAATAGTGCCACCCGGCTCTTCCCGCGGGTGTCGTAAGAGATAAGGCGGAGGCGACTAAGGGATAAGGAAACCTCTGATCCCTACTGCTCGTGAGAACGCTGTGGTGATTTATTTAATTAGTAGTCATCCGCATTCGCCATCCATCACGTCTCGTTCTTCAAGGGGGCGAGAAGTGGCTCACGGAGAGCCGTTTTGCTGCATTGTTCGTAGCAAATGAAAGTCCGTGATCTTTGCCCACCCCTTTTGGGATATAGGCGTGATTGTATGTATTAAATGAAATTTATTTTTTTAGGCACCTGCGCCAGCTAGTCCCAAGAAAGAAGAACCTCCTTCACCAGCCCCGGTTGAAAATAATGCGGTATGTCACTTTCCATACTAAGCCTTTGCAAATAATTTGGTTTGTTATGGGTATCTCTATGGGAATATATACGTAACTATTTTGAAGCTAAACTATGGTTGTGGGGTAACAATTATAATGTTCAAGCTTTAAAGCATATTTACTAGTATTTTAGAGAAGAATATTACAAAGTATTCGGTTTTCTGTAAATACTTTTGAGTTTGATTTTTCAATAATTTTGTGCTCACTTCAGTTTGGTCATTATTCACTGAACCCCGTTGTTTGTTAATTAATTGATTAACTTTACAGTAATTAATACCGCAGTTGTAATTAAAATCGTTTAATTTGGCCACCAACAATACATTATCGCTGATTTGTGTTCTCATGAATTTGTGTCTCATTTAAGAGTCGCCAGCACGCTCGCTGTCGCGTCCCCATACAAACGTAGTTCAGCTCTCATTTTAAAACAACATGCTTTAGAACCGCGAAATTTGGCATGGGCATTCTAGTAGTACAGATCTAGGTCGGACATTCGTTTTCGTTGCTAAAAATTGCAATAGAAAGAAGAAGGAAACATAGCAAAATTAAGTTTTGTATGAAAATCTGTAACTGGCTGTATTTTCTTTGTATTACAATTTTTAGCAACGAAAACAAATGTCCGACCTAGATCTGTACAACTAGAATGCCCATGCCAAATTTCGCGGTTCTAAAGCATGTCGTTTTAAAATGAGAGCTGAACTACGTTTGTATGGGAACGCGAGCGTCCTGGCGACTCTTAAGCAACAAAAATACAGTCACTAGTAAAACGGCTATCTGTACTACTTCCTGATGGCTATTTTACATTTCATAACCACTCAAAGTAACTTATTCTTGAGCTGATGTAAGTATTTATGTATGTTACCGTTTACAAGGCTTACAGTGAATATGAAAATGTAGGTACAGAGGTATATAACTTCTTGTAAGTCACAGAAACTGTTTCTGTTATTTGTTTTCCAAATTCTAAATTATATTTATTTTGTAAGATTATAGAAGCGTACTATTGACGAATTCTTAAGCGCAATTGAAGTTAACGTACGCGCAAAAAACGCCGATCATAACAACCATATTATATATGTTTTTTTAAACAGGATTTCGTCAATACACCTTTTATTCTTATAAAACTTCAATCAATTATTACACCCTCCCCAGCAACATTTACTGTTGTGGAGTTTACAAAAGTCAATGACGTCACGATTCAACTGTAAACTTTGCGATGGTAAAATCGCACACGACATTCCAGTACCTTGTGAATTCATAAAAGTACTTTTAGACTAGTTGTGTAAGACGGTCTTTTTATAATAAATTAATCTCTTTTATCCACACCCATACCATAAACCCTCCATGATGCGTTCATAAACCGCACGTTATAACCACCATAAAAATAGATTGTTTCGTTAGTAGTGAGAACAAATGTCTTATCTGTAACGATGTTATTATTATCAAATAATAAGCAAAAATTCGATATCATTATGAAAATCCGGGTGGGCCCCGCCCGCCGGCACGCGCCTCCCGACCGCCGGCACAATCGAGTTGGCGATGGCGTGCAATCCGTGCAATGGCAGTCATTCAATCATCATTTCGGGTTTATAATATGTGTGTAGATAAAGCAGTGTATGCAACTGTACGTAATTAGGCCTTAAAACACTCGTGTGATCTTATTATGAAACTCACTTCGTTAAAAACCACACTCGTGTTTTAAGGACCCTTATTACGTAACAGGTACATAAACTACTATTATGTTAGGTTAGGTTAGCTAGTTTTACTGCTATCGTTACGTTTTGGCCTTGTTAACTTTCACGGTTTGCTGTGTAATTAGACGAAGCGTTAAGAATTAGTTTATGGGTGACAGTTAAAGCACAAAGGACACAAATTGCCGCTCAAAACGCTCCTAACAAAATGACACTAAATTTTTACGTCACTCTTCAATAGTCGCCCTTTTGAAAGTGTCGGAGAATAATGCATTTGCGTTGCGATTTTGACCGTGAATTTTTGCGTTTAGGTATATTTGCCATGCGATTTATCGAACGAGCGGAGCGTAAGCGAAGATCGTTCTTACAAACAACAACTGTCACCTGGCTACTGGGACGTCTCGGCATTTGGATGGCTTTTTGATTTAGATAGTTTGTCCGACGATAACTTTAGTAACGATTTTCCGATCTTTATGAAATTTGTTGGGGTTGTAGCAGAGACCAACAAAATTTGCGAGTTCGTATATGAGCTGGATTGAGACGGGGGTTCTGAAATTAGAAGGCCTAAAAAGGTTTTGTAAAGGGGTCCTGTTACATTGGTCATCTTATTTGCTACTTTTACGAGCAAGTATGGTTGAGTTTGGTATCAAACGGAAGGTATTGATTAACACTCTCGACAAATCCTTATTAACTGCCTACTGTTTCATAACAATTAGCTACATAAAATTGATTTCAAAAATATTTTCAATTATATTTTGATTTTGGGTAAATATTTTGACAACTGACTTTTTTTTAATTTATTAGAGCTTTGGCTGCTAGGGCCATCAGCATACTGATATTAACAAATTAGTTAGAGAGAGTTACCATAGACGCATAATGATGGTGACCGAAACCTATATAGGTGGTTCACAGATGAGAACGACATGTCAAAGCAACAGAGTGAGAGGCAATGTGAGAGGTGGATTTAAATTTAGATGAGACAAAAACTGTTAAATCTGAAGCGATTTCGTCGCGGTAAAATTTTGCGCATCAACCGCACAATTTAATATGGACGTTTAGTTTCACCGTGATGGTTAGTTGAGAAAAAATACCCGATACCTATTTTTGGTATTTGTAGTAATTCTACTATTGCACATTTATGGTGAAACACAAGATTCGCGAGTTCACAGTTCGGGGCGAACTACTAGTTTTACAGTAAAAAGTGAAATAAGGAATGGTATATTTTTTTTCGTAGTTTTATAAGATCGTAAAATTTGCGGCTTGGTTTGAGGCTAGGTATATTTGAACCATTTTAATTGTTACAAGTAAGTAGGTAACCATTCTCTATGAGCTCGCTGGAATGTCATGTGCGCGTATGTGATGTGGGCAGACGCGGGACGTGGCCGTCACCGTCGCGCTGGCGTGCGCGAGCGCAACTGCCACCGCGACCATCGCGCCGCACGAGCGCCGCCCCTCGTGGCGCCTGCGGCTCGACCCGACCAATAAGGTGGTTAGCGGGACTTGAGCAAACGCGACTATCTTATCAGCATGATCGCGTCCAATGCTGGACTAGCTGGTCATAAAAAGATAAATAGTATACCCAAGTATACCCTTACAAACAAAAAATAATAATCCAAATCGGTGCAACCTTCCCCGGTAGACATACATTAGAAAAAATGTAAAAGATCCCGACGAAATGAAAACCTCCTCCTCCGAAATCTTAAATTCAGTTGAAAACGTGACTGCGTGTATAAATTGGGAAGTTACCTTCGACGTTTTAAGAACGACATTGTCCTCGTGGTCTCGAGTTTTCCAAACTACCCGCGATCCACGACACAATGACATTTTTTTTAGTAAGCTTGGGGATAGACATTTCGAAAGCAAATTCCGAGTGATGGGGTAATACAACTTGATCTAAAGTATAAAAGGCAAGCCGCGTATTGTTCTTGTTCGCGTTTGCTCAAATCTCGAACATTCGGAAATATCTCGAGCATGTTTTGTCTATGATACCTGAGTCTAGGCTATTAGGTTGATTCGATATCGTTAAGCTTGCTATACATGAAACATGCATGGGACATATGTTTATTAATAACTGTGCTAAAACATTAACGATTAATCGTCCTCCTAGTTTACTTGAAAACCTCAAGTTCGTATAAATGTCGGTAATTTTAAAATTCATTATTTATTTATTTGTAGTGATTATGTTATGTATTATAAATCAATGCTTTTTAGTAATACTAACACATTTATACTAATATTGAGGCCTTTGCATGTATATGTAACCGTAAAAAGTGGCGTCTTTAGGAAAAGGGGACCTTAAAGAGGCCGGTTTTCACGTCATTCATGAACTGTTGGATTGTTTATAAATCTGGTCCCTCCCGTTCTATGCCCCCTTTCTTAAGAAGGTAACTACTGTTTCACCATTTTCTGTAGGTGGCCATTTCATAAAGTTACATCACAACTTTGATTATTAAACCAACCGGATGCGACACGCACTCTCATTTCTATCGGAAAAAGTCTGCCGTTTTTTGCCGGGGAGGGGAACGTCAAATGTATACGAAACGTCAAAATAGCCAAGTCAAATAAACGTCAGTCCATACAATGAGTATGACCACTGGTCATACATATTCGGCAGAGGGGAACGCCTGTCAATGCCGGCTCCGCTTGGTTTAAATCACAATGACTCTTTAATTTATCCGGTGCTCCGTATATGTGATATAATAATATGTAACAGAAATGTGAGATATGTTGCACAATTTACACATTTTAAAAATCTATGAAATGGCTATAAATACAATATTTTACCTTTGTTACGTTAAGGTAAGTTTGTTTCGGCTAATTATGATTCTGAATCTGCCACCAATCACTCTAATCAGATAAACGTATTCACAAAGTCACGAAGCACCACTCAGCCGAATTTATTTAATTACCAGGCAAATTATATTTACTCGTGGTTTTTTGTAAAGACCCTATTACGTAATACCTACCTACTAATATTTTAATGGGCGTTCCATGGCTTTCACGGTCCCGGCGGCGCAATTTTGTCGGCTACTCAAGATGCAATGTTCAGAGTGAATACGTCTGTTTGGTTATATTGTGTTACCCCCCCCCCCCCAGTGTAGTGATATTGGGAAAATTATAGAATATCCCCATATCACTACTGAATGTATCCTGTCATTGTGTTGTACCACCATTTAGTGTGCACATTCATGAAATAATTTTTTTCAAAGGTCCTCCTCCTAAATCGTTATATGGCTATCGTGATATAAGACGTGATAATATAACTTTAAAGTTTGTATGTAGTAAAATGGCAAGGACATTTGTTAAATACTTCTCGTATTCGAAATAGTCATTGAATATAAAAATCCTGGTCATGGCACCATTTTAGGGTTGTCACGAGGTTTTGAATAACACGTTCACTGTCCAGGTGCCCAATGTGGGTTTATGAAGCTTTTATTTAGGAGTCCGTGCTCCCACTATGGGGTCACGTCCACATACTGAAATTGACACATGGACTTGCAACATAGTTTTGTATGGGAACAGTGAACGTGATAAAAAAGTCATATAGCGCTGGATAGCCATATAACTCTTGAAACGGTTGTCTGTTCCTTTTCACTGGCGATTGGAGCGAAAATAAAAGGAACAGACTTCAGCCTAACAAAGTTACGTGACTACCTCACTAGGTCAGAAGTCGTATCTAGCATGTTATGTATGTTATACAGTTTGAGTTGGAGGACGCGGGTCGGCCGCGCGTCGCCACGGACGCCACCGTCACGTTGCCGCTGCGGCGCCCGCCCGCTGCCAGCACCGCAAACACCGCCTCGCCGCCGTCTAAAGAGGAGAGTCGCGCTGGTAAGACACTCGCATTAAATTAGATCTGCTTTGAAATGAAGAGCTGACATATGAAGAACTAGAGTTCTTCATGATGCACTAAGAGCAATATCACAATCAATACAGAGCTCGACGCCGCCATGCACGGGACGCCAAACATCATAAAAGGTTTCTATTTAGAAGTGGCATATGATCATTATTGAACGGACGATTGTTGACGTCGCTGACGTCAATGGCCTATGCCGATGCCGTGACTGGCCGTCATTGACGCTCAAAAGGATAATAAAGTAAATGCTCGAGAATCTTATTATGTTTATTATGGAAATTATTCATTTTTATTCATAAACGCGTGATAATTTTTTTTTATTCTTAGGTGAAGATGAGAAAGAGCGCGAGAGCAGTTCTGAGAGCAAATCGTCGTCGAACGCGTCCCCCGCAAGTACACAGGCCGCCATGAACGTCATCCAGCGCCGGCGCAGGCCCAAGCGGCGCTCCACCGGCGTCGGTCACGTCGACATGGACGTGAGTAGACGCCCAACATTCTTGTAATGACATAAGGTCTACCTTGTCTCTGTTGTATTACAGTTGAGAGTATGGTGCGATGCATTGAACTCATTTAATACTAATCAGCGTTCGCTCGGTTCTCTTCGGAAAAAGGAGTAATTTTAAGACCTCTTTTTCTGTATTAATTTTACTTTGTCGTCTGTAATCCTCTGCATTAGGCGTCATTCATTTATCAGGTACGGGAGTCAGTTTTGGCCACTTCTAAGTAAGAAAAAAAAACAAGAAAAAAAAAATAGCTCTCGTGAGTCTATTTGAATGTAAATTATAATTAACATATTCCTCTAATAGAACATATTCGTACGAGTACTTACTCGTACCCTACCGTAACCTACTTAGGTTAGCAATGCCGAAGTAATATTAATTATTTTATTACTCTCGCATGGTCACAGCTTGCAGCTCTAAACTAGAAGTGACACGAAGCATATGCTCATGTATTCACAGCTACATCTAATATAAACCTTACAACCATACGTTTAAAATTCATTTCAATAGTACGAATCATCGGTAGCTATCGGTATTTACTACTAATTATACATATGTCAAATTGAAAGCAATAAGCGCCATATCAATTGCATTGCAAGTCGCTTCCGACCGATACTTATGGAGGTCCAAAGGGGAGGCCTATGTTCAGCAGTGGACGTCTTATGGCTGAGATGATGATGATGATGATGAATTGCATTCGTCTTTCTTACTAGCATACCTGCGTAAACACAAAAAAGTCACTTTGTGAAACGGTTTCGTGATTTCACGGTTTGTCCTCTAGCTAAATTTGTTTAATCTGATCATACCTTATGCCTGCCTTATGGCATTAAGTCCGCTTTTTTGTATGATAAGGTTTTCTTTTGTGCAATGAAGTTTAAATAAATAGAAACGTGTGTATGGCTGATCGTATAAAATTATTGAATTTAAACTTTCGTGAGACATAATATTGTCTACGGTTGCCGCGATAGTTATTCATGAAATACCCCCGTCAACCCGTGACCACGAACGCAGTAAAGTGTTCGAAACGTCGGGATGTAATTAAAATTCAGTATACGCGATATAATCCGTTCAAAGTTGTTTTATTTCGTGAGACATATTAACGCTATTATCACTGCATGCGGCTATACTCACTTGTGTTTAGTCACTACGCGCGACATGTTTCGGAGAGCTTAGGTCTCTATCCTCAAGCACTAAAAGTGCTAGGCGAACCGATCCACGACCCGTCGTTGCGGCACAAGCAATTTATTTCAGTGCATAGAAAAAAGTTGAAAAAACTCCCACTTTGTCGACTTCCCAAAACTAAACAATACAGCTATAGTGAAAGAATGAAGTCTTAATGATAAGTAAAAAGTGGAACGTTTCACTAAACTCGTCCACATTTATTCAGTTTAGCAGTTGTAAATTGGTGTAAATTTGCAGGACATCGTGAATGACCGCGGCGGGGGCGGAGAGGGGGACGGCGAAACAGAAACTCTACAGGTAAGTCTGAATAGCGTACAGTGAGTAGATCTGTAAGGTTTGGCGTGAAATATAGGACCGCAAAACACGTGCACAAACGTAGGGTTATAATATAACCCGCACGGCTTTGCACGGGTGCAATTATACATATAAACCTTCCTCTTGAATCACTCTATCTCTAAAAAAACCGCATCAAAACCCGTTGCGTAGTTTTAAAGATCTAAGCATACATAGGGAAGCGACTTTGTTTTATACTATGTAGTGATAGTGATACTTGTAATGCTCGAGTCACAAAAAATATTTGTGAATTTCTCGAAACCAATTACTAACTCGATGACACTATATAACATTACGAAGACGAGAAATTGACGTTCCTAGGTTTTTGTAAAATAGTTGCTCTTAATTTACTGCACTCGCAAAAAAAAGTACGCACGTAAAATACACGGAGTTCGGGTTCGGACTTACCAAGATATTTTTTACAACCAATAATAAATAATGTTATTTTTGATTAACAATAACTGTGCGCTTGCTTACACTGGTGTGACGGATAAATGGAGGTGTAGTTTATGATCGGTTTATTTATATTCTAAAGCTTTATAGTATACTAGTCGTAAACTAGCTTGCCGGGTCTGCCATATCCTAAAAAAATATACCTGGGACAGTCGCCATCAAATATATTGGAGCAGCCGGGTTACTCAGAAATATCTGAACATGCACTTTATCGCCTTGACGATAGTGGCGTTGTTTAGATATTTGTAACTACCTTGGCCGCTCCGATATATCTGGTGGCGACTGTACCCAATAACAAAACTTGATACGTACAATAATGATTCTACTTGAAATAATTGAACGAAATCACGTTGCTGTTCTAAGGTCAAGAGTCTAATCGTTGCAAAGAGACCTCAGACCCCAAAGCTTAAATGAGTCGTCTGTTTTAGACCCTTCACCTTCAGTCTTACACCCTCGTTCGAGTCAAACTCGCACTTTACCGAAGAAGAAAGTATACAGAGTTAACAGACACTATAGTTGGCACGTGCTGGAATAAAACTACAAACACATAAATAAATCATAAAATTTCCATGTGGTTTTTTATATTAAGAGAAAATTTGGCTGGAATACAGAGGCTGTTTAAACACGTTGTCAAGCGTAGCGCCTCAGGTTAACCAGTGTAAGACTGATTCTGCGCGTTCGAACTGATTGCGAGGTCAAAGTCAGTCATATTATAATAATGACTGCGTTATTGTCACCATCAGCTCGTAAAAAGAAACTGTGTCCCAAGATTCTTGTGTCCCTCGAGAAAATATCGACAATTATTAGTCCATAGCCGAAGAATTCACGAGAGGAAATTCCTCTGAAATCTCACCTGGCGGGGTATTATATCTTCTGATACCGCCCAGTGCGTAACCATTTCGATGCCATTGAGATTCCAGGCTGTAAGGAAGAACGCCTTATAATCATGTGACTTTGCAAATTTTCACTGCATGACCTTTTTGCAGCATTACTATTTATTTCTATTCGATAGTATACTCATACAGGTCAAATTATATTTGTCGTAATCACAGTCGATACATGTTTTGTGAATATGGTACTATTATTTAGAAGTTTGTGAAGAGAAACGACCGACCTTCCTTACTGTATAAAACGCTTTAAGTATTTATCACTCTGAAGGTAGATGTTGCATTTTATTTCTGAAGTGGTACGGGTTACAACCAGTCTGCGGTTTCGAAAGTCATCAAAGTTTTTATAAATATTGCAAGGGCATTTACTGTAAGAAAAAATAAATATTATAAGACAATTTTACACAAATCGTAAGCTTCGTAAGTCTTGGTACTCGAAGATCATAAATCAATATGTATTACCTAAGCTCACGGCTTGTCCTTTGTAGAATCTCTGGATATTGGTGGTCACAAATATCCGAACAACGCCTCTATTTTCAAGGCGATAAAGTGCATGTTCAGATATTTTTGAGTACCGTGGCCGCTCCGATATATTTGATGGCGACTGCACTGCTCCTAAACTTAGGAATAAACATCAGTGCTCCTTACTCTAACAAGTGCTGATACCGGAATCGACCTCATCGTAGGCGTTTAGTAAATTCACTCAAGAATAGTTGTCACTAGAGCAAGATCGATCGCCGAACAATGTCTCGGGTATTTTTAGAGCAGCGATTCGCTTCTGCGAATCCGTCAAAACGTACGTTTGACAGGTTTGAAATGGAGCGCAGATGCCGATATAAATCCGCTACGTTGTCTAATATAAAATGGCACGTGTAACGTAAAAAACCGGCCAAGTGATACGGGGGTCTTACAAACAACTTCTGGCTACTGGGACGTCTCGGCATTTCGACGTTTGTTCGACGATAACTTTAGTGACGTTTTTCTGATCTTTATGAAATTTTTTGCTGTTGTCGCAGAGATACATAAAATTTAAGAGTTCGTTTATGAGCTGGATCGACCAAGGGGTTGTTGGCTTAGAAGGCGGAAAAAAATCTTCATATGGGTCTTGTTATATTGGTCTACTAGTTTGAAAGTAAATCGCGAGTTGTCAGTTCAAGGCGGACTACTAGTTTTAATCTTTACAATGTACCGTATGTGGATGGGGTATGTTTTTAGTCGGCATTCAATTCCAGGCAGAACGGTTACCGTTACAAACAAATTATTTGGTCTATCGACCGTACTAAAGGGTCAGGATACACTCACAATAAATTTATTACATACCTCTTAGGAAGCTTGTGATACTTGTGACTAATACAACCTCGTCAACATCGCGAATGCAATCCGAGTCAAAATCTATTTATGTCTGAAATAGCAAGGTCGCCAACAAAACGCGATAGGGATCGAGATGCAAGCAATGAGGGGTTCCTGAATCGATGTTTTCACCAGGCGGCACCACCGTAGCGAGAGATAATCCACCTTTAATATTTTTATTATTGGATTTTGACAGCTGCTGTCAAAAAGACCTCCCGTCACAGTGCCGCCACCTGGGGTTCCGGAAAACCTCATTGTAAGAGTGGCAACGGGCACTATTTAGTTTAAAAAATCTCATAGGCTTCTTTCCTCTTAGAGCCGGTTGCACCAAACTGTCTGTGAACGTAAACGTAATCGTAAAAAAAATCTTGTATGAAAAGTTTGACAGTTTTCTATGGGATGACAGCTCCGTCGCCATATTTTACGTTGATGAGTCTGTTAATTGTGCGTGGTGCAACCCACCCTTAGTCTTTCCAGTGTTTTACGTAGTGGATAGTCATTCATCCTTCCTTGCAATTACTTAGAACCAAATAGCATTACAGAAGACAAAATAATGGAAAAGTTATAAAGAACATTATACAAAAAGTGGGAGGAAAACGAAATGGGGCAAGGCGAGGTAGAGATAATTAAATTTGGCGTGGAATTAGGCTGCCAAGGAAAGAGGTGCGTAGAAATCTCAACAAGAAGCTAAGAACACAGTTCTCAAATTCATTGGTTGACATGGTGAACCGATATATAAACAAATATCCTCTTGGCGTCCGCCCGTCCGGCGAGAAAATTGTTTGAGACAATCTACTTTTTCGTATGCAACTAATGTGTTACAATATTGTCAACAGTTTTAAATAGCTCTAGTAACGAATTTCGCTACTCGCAATTATGCAGTATGTCTAGTGAGTAACCAGTTTTATTTTTTGTTTATGAATCACGTCTAAAATTACATAAGCACTTATTGTTTCGGAAACGAATCAACTAGCGAAACTCGGTTGGCACGTAACTTTTCGCATTTGAGTGCGTGTAGGCAGAATCTCTCATCTTTTCGGGCACCTTGGCGGTACTTTTGGATATCATACACAGTCATTACTGACTTCGAGGAAATATGGTTTATTTTGGGAGCACTGCATTATAATTTGTTCCATAAGTACTTTAGTGAATTTGCGAAAACCCGATTTTTATTTATGCAAAGTTTGTGCTTGTTGGAAATATTTCTTTATCATTAGTGATATTTTATATCGTCTTTATAAAATGGTCTGTGTCTTTTTTACCGATAACTAACAATTTTAAGGTTACGTCTCCACTAGAGATGAGCAAGGATGCGTTGCGAATGGAATGTGTTTGTTGAGAACCAATCCTAGATCTGAGTGAGCTGCGAGGATAAGTAAATGAAGTGATTCTATTGGTTATTAACCAACACTATCTTCACAACATAACCTCGCTCGTCTCTGGTGGAAACGCCGCCTAACTCTGAAAATCTCGTAGAGCCTTACTAGGGTTTAGTCAATTTGACAGATGTAGTTGCTTGACTTTTGAAAATTTAAATAGTAAAATAGTTATATTTTGAGCGACGTGTCTTAAAGTTATTAATTCGTTTTTCGCTTTGTCATGTTGCATGTTGGTGAAAACAATTCGGCCATATTATTTTAAAAGTTTTGTGGTTATTTGTAAAATATTTTGCTAATTCATGTCATAAATTGGAAATCATTTTCATGTTTGCAGAGTTGTACAGTCGAGGTCAAAGATATGTTTACACTTTTGCACCTTGTTACAAAGGATTACGGTGCAAGAGTTTAAACATATCTTTGACGTCGGCTGTACAGTAATTTAACGTAACCAGTATTTAAGATTTCAGTATTTATCTTTGTCCTACAGAGCTATATTCTGTCATGGTCTTAAGTGATGTCATTGTGTCGTACTCCATAGCTCATGGCGAAGTTTTGCACTGTCAAAGATGCCTATCAAATAAACTTTGTAACACTGGATTGTTCTCTCTCTTACCGTCTCAGCTCAGCATCATGACCATGATAAAGATGTAAAAGGGCCAATGAAGTGGTTCAGCTATAATAAATGGGGTAGGGTTACTACGTCTCGCTGGACCCGCGCCAGCGGCGTACGGCAGCGGGACGGCCGGTGATCCGTCATGCGACGAGACGTTTACTTAACGATTTGTTTATGTCGCTATTTTTATTATGATAGTTTTTAGTTTAATGTTTGTAAAAGCACCAAAATTGGCGAGCACCAAACGAGATTCGAGTACAAGTTATAACGTTCGCGCATTGACCGATCGCGATTGGAATAGGCAAAGTCGATGAAAGTACCCAAAAACTAATTAAATTTCAAGAACTTCTATAAATTTTCAAAACGAATAAAAAAAAACGTTACTTAAAATTCCCATACTAAATTGTTAGAAGTTTAAAAAGTAATTCCGCAATTTTGGAAAATTTTTTTTGGCACATCAGTAGGTGAAATGCGCACGTTGTGAATACGATATAGAGTCATTAAACCGCCCAACTTCAGAAATACGAATTTAGTACCCATGTAAATACCGGTTCGTAATATAAAAACAAATTATTCGGCGTTTTAGGTAAATTCACAAGAGCTGGCGCCGAATGTCTATGAACATGTGAAAAGTTCTGTACAAATCGCGCACAAGCTTTCATGGATCAGTCGAATTAAAAAAAATTGAAGTAAATAATTTTATATGTAATTTATTTTGTCACATAAAACCAAATTTTGTTTTTATTATAAATGACTTTATAATTAAGCCACCGACTGAGAAATGACTTGGCAATTTTATTTGTATCGAAAAAAATCAACATTTTTTTTATAAATATGCCCTTTGTCACCGAATGACACCTCACACGTTGAAATTCGTATCATAGGGTATTGTAGAGCGTGCCAAAGAAATGGACGTACAAACATACACTAAAACATAACTCTCCTTCGGCAATCGGGTAAAAACGGGAATCGCCGAGGTGCAGACTTAGTCAGAATACGCACACGATGAGATGAGAGATGAGAGTGGCAACCAACAAATGAGATTGACAAATCGCGACACGATACGGTCCGCGGCAACTCATTGTTAGCCAAGTATCTGGTCCATTGGTGTGGCCAACGTATTGAGGCAATAGACGGAGAGCTAGCCACGTCAGATATGACACAATAATGAGAGCGACGAAAACCCCCTCGTTAGTTTGCTATACTATGCTTATTTCTAGATCCAGAGATCTGGCGGCTGTAAAGTGGTGAAGCTCAAAGAATGCAAATAACTTAAAGAAAACAAATCCTAGAGTTCTGGATTTGATGCAGTATTATGGGAAATTACGTAATTAATTAGATATTAGATTATATCGTAGCCAGACGTTGATGATGGGGAAAGAAGTGCCAAATGATGTATAATGTAGATCTAGACATCATTCGTTGATATTGTAAATGTAAATTAAAGAATATAGATATGTTTTCAGATAATAATAATCCGTATAATTTTCGTAACGTTCGTTATGTTTGGGGACAGGTTAATTTTCTGTAGTCCTTCCAACATAGCGGACGCAGCAGGTGGCTGCACCAGAGACTACAGACGCATACACTCGATTTTTGTAGATTATTAAAATTTACATGAGTAACGATTGAAATCGTTAACTGAATTGAAATAAGCGGTCGCGCTCTCATCATCATCATCATTATCATCTCAGCCATAAGACGTCCACTGCTGAACATAGGCCTCCCCTTTAAAAAAAGGGGGGGAGGGGTCTCATACTCGCACTAAATTAGCACGGGAGCGCCTATGTGTGGAGACATCAAGTTGTCCTTTAAGGCCTGAGTGGATGCTCGAGTTGAACGTGCAGCAGGACGGGGCGTGCGGCGTGCATGTTAAACAAATGAAACTCATACTGGTGTCCTGAGTCGACCCTGCACAAAGTGTATGCTCCATCTAGTAGTTGAGGCGATCTGTGCCACATACGCAGGAGAAACTCCAAATGTGCTCTCCAGCGTATTAATTTCAGACGTTATTATACTATACGTCAACAATGTAAGCGCGGTGCGTCATAGCCATGTGTGGGCCAGAAATATACTGAAGTTTGCATCGATTAAGATTACGGGGTGTTCCAGTTCTAATCTTGCGAGCTGAAAGGGCTAATAATAATGCAGATATAGTTCAAAATTTCCATATCAAAATCATTCTGTAATTTCAGTAGGCTCGAGAGAAAAAAAAACTCGGTTTCGAGATTTTATTATTGTGATATTATAAATACTATACTTTATTGCTGTTGTAAGCGTGGCCGCAGGTAGCACGTTGCCTTTATGTTGATAGGATTAGGTACAGTCAACGCCATAAATATGTGTACACTTTTGCCCCTTACTCCATTGTAATATGTTCAAAAGTGTATATATATTTAAAGGCGTTGACTATACAACTCTGTATAGATATATGTCGTGTCACTCTCTTTGTTGAAGTTTATTTTCGCTATTTCCAGTAAATATATTCTTTACATATAAGAAATACTATAGTTTAGTGTCGCTGAGTGCTTTCTTGAGGGTAGCATTGAGTTCTAAACCTTGTGCGTTGATAGGGGTTATATATAGATGTGTTACACTTAATACCAGTTTATGTTGGTTATAACCAGATAATATATGGTGGTACAGTCACCATCAGATATATCGGAGCGGCCAAGGCGGTCGTATATATCTGAACAACGCCTCTATTGTCAATTCGGTAAAGTGCATGTTCAGATATTTGTGAGTACCTTGACCGCTCTGATATATTCGATGGCGACCTTTATTACTTATTAATAGGTATTTATCAATGCAGAAAAACTGTTTGAACATTGAAGTTGAAACGAGAAACTATTGGAGAACCCATAAGTTTTGTTTAGTAGCAAAAATAGTAAGGGATTGTGTGCGATTACAGAATATTCATGTAGTTTAAAATTTTCACAAAATAAAATTGCCGGAAATTAGGTTATGAATATCACAAGTCCTGCGTCATTTGACTTGCGGAAATTTACTTTTTACGAATCGCTTCCGGCTCCGATGACGGCCGCAAATAGAATCGACATGCCCACGACGAAAATTATATGTTATTCTGTTACATGTGTGCTGTTATGTGACGGTGTACAGTCAGCATCTATAGTATCTTCCTACACGAAGGCCGCAAAAATATGTGACACGCTCTTATTTGTAGAGCCATAGGAGCGTGTCGCATATTTTTGCGGCCTTCGTGTAGGAAGATACTATTGATGCTGACTGTATGACCATTTGTATCGACCTGCCAACATTTTCATATTAAACGGCGCCGACTCTGGTGGCCATGTACACCCCAAGATATTAGCTTGTTTTTTTCTTTACCCTTTGTAAGGGCGCACTCGGACGTCGAATTGTTTGCCTTTTACATTGCCATTCAGACACTCACCCTACCCTTTTTAGGGTTCCGTAGTTTATCTCTTTTCGACATATCTGTCGCTAGTCATTGATTAGTAGTCATGTCGTTTTTAAGGGAGGTCTCGCACTGCTACTTTTCAACCGACTTCAAGATTTCGAAGATTTAAAATTTCTATTTTTTTTATGTACAGTCGCCATCAAATATATCGGAGCGGTCACGGTACTCAAAAATATCTGAACAATCACCTTACCACCTTAAAAATAAAGGCGTTGTTCAGATATTTGTGACCACCTTGACCGCTCCGATATATCTGATGGCGACTGTATGTTCACCGATTATTCGAAGACGGCTGGACCGATTTGAAAAATTATTTTTTCGTTTGAAAGAGTGTACTTCACTGTTCGTCCCAATCTGATGATGGGATCCTGGAGAAATCGAGAGAACTCTTCAACTATTATAGGCACACCTATAGTGTTTCAGTGTTTTTTACAGCAACTACAAATTTAATCCTAAGTGAAGTCGGTTCTTTTTTTGTTTAAATGATTGTAGCGATGCATTAGCGCCGTCACGCTACTGCAGTGCAACTGTATCGCTACAACAAGTTGCAATGCACGATCTAACACGTCTCATCTCCCTAATAATTATTGAATGACGACTTTTCGAAACGTCATGGTTCATGACTCATGAGGTAGGTACCGAGTACGTCAAGTGCTGCAATAAGTACGTCGTTACTGGCGTTGACTACTAAAATAGTGTGGTTTTCCGAACTCGCCGACGTGATAAACAGCTTTTAAATCTGTCACATTATGTTCCTCGTTATAACTATCGTAGAGACGTCAATATCTATAGAGAACTCGTAAACCGTCAAGCAAACGTTGACAAAAAGCGTCTGCGCACAAAGTTTTCCACTCTCCCAGGGTTCCATAGGCAAAAGAAAATTAAGAACGTAACGTGGAATCGTATGTTGTTACCTCCCTCTCTATCGCACTCGCTATTTCGAGCGAAAAAGATACAGATAAAAGTTTCGGTTTTCGAAGTTCGCGATAAACCCTCAGCTCACTATTAACGATCGACTATTTTCTCGTACAACAAACGTAAATATAGAGGAGTTGTTCAGATATTTGTGACCACCTTGGCCACTCCGATATATCTGATGGTGATTGTACCAATGAATAAAAAGATGCAGGCATTATTCGTTGATTGCTAACTGTCCACTGCTGATGGGAACATTTTCTAAGAGGTCTTGCTTGGATGGAAAATAGTCGATCGCTCATAGCTTTCTCGCTTTGCGCGATCGGACGCATGATTGTAAGAAGAGCCTTAAGGCCGAGCCACACCGGCTGCGTATGCGTAGACGTGCACGTCCGTCAGCGATGTAAAATAAGAATTCTCATAAGACATGTCACACCGATTGCGTGACGGTGCGTGACGTGCGCGACGTGCGTGCGCTTGCGGTGTGCAATGTCTTATGAGAATTCTTATTTTACAATGCAGAGGGACGTGCACGTCTACGCACACGCGGTCCGGCAGGTTCGGCCTTTGAAACCCGGCTTATTCTTTAAAACTGTCATTTGCCTATGACGTGCGTCCAAGAAATTCAAATAAGCGTTGACGTCGTTATAGTAAAAATAATAATTCACAGCAAGTTTGATTACGTTTGATATTCTCCGTCGCTAGTTAAAGAGTGATTCTGTTTATGATCGTAGTTTACTTTCATCACTTCATTGGTCTCCCATTTTAACGTGGTATTAATTACGTGTCTACCGTGACATCATGACTGACTTTTTATAAGTTTATTTCATTAAATTTTTTGTGGGTGTCTGAACTTGAGTTTTAAATAAAACTGTACGTCATCAGCGACTCATGAATTTCATTTTGAATTTAGATAAAACTATCTTTCAGACATGTCGAAATTTGTTGGATTTGTTTTCTTTTAAGACCACACACTTGTTTTAATCCAATGAGTTAAAAATCTAACTATCTAATTTGGATTCTCCGATTTAGCAAACTATCAGTATTTTGCAGAAACTGTTACTTTTACGCTTTAGTTTTTTTTTTACTTTTCTGCTACATACCCTCCAATTCTTCCGCCCAAAATGGTAACTAAGCCTCACTTTCTTTTCTTTCACCTAATAGCAATTAATAGCCATCGATGTTTAGCAGATATTTATTGGGAGAAAACATAATATATGCCGTAGTTCTAACTCACGACTGAATCAAATTGCTTATCTAACCCTTTGAAACGACCGTTCGCTCGGTGCGTTACCGATGGCCCGCGGGTTAGGTAGGGCCTTATCATCACACTTGAGCGATTTGAGAGCGATTTCTATACAAAACACCAGAGCTCGGATTTTTCACGGCAAAACAAAACACTAGCGTAATTTAGCCAGTGCTTGAAATATTATTTTATCGATATCGATAATTCAGAACTAGAAGAAATAAAAGTCACCAAATAAAATTAATATGTAATAAAACTAATAAAAACATTTGTATAAAGTTACTATATATTAGAAACAGACGCAATTTCTTCTTCAAAATCTACGTCAGTACACACAGCAGCACAAGACATTTTATTTGGGTAATAGTGATAGGAGTAGATGATCATTATCTTTTCAACATTCTCTGGGAGTAAACAGTTGCGTTTATCACTATAAATCCATTTATGTACACTAAATGTACGTTCAACTTCAGTTGACGTCAAGGGAGCAAATTTATTGAATTCATTATCAGTTCGGGTAATATTTTAGGTGTACCATCGAATAAAAAAAGAAAAAATGTACTGAGGCAATACCTGTCATATACTCTAGTAAGACTCGATAGGTGTCGATAAAATAATATTTCAAGCACTGGCTAAATTACGCTAGTGTTTTGTTTTGCCGTGAAAAATCCGAGCTCTGCAAAACACGTACGCGGTGAACTCGCGGTGTGTTCGCTTCCACACAAAACTCGCTCGCAAATTGCAAGTGTGATCTCTCTTAGCGCTTTATACCGCTTCCTAGGCATCAGTTCAGTGTGATCCGGAATAGCTAATTAACTGGATCCAGTAACAATCGAAACCCGCGTTCGTATAAACTGCGCGCGCCTTTTTCTGTCTGTGCGTTGCTCTAAATATAAATTCTATTTTCAAGTTTACACGCTATACATTTGTTGGGTGCTGTGACCCAAATACGCGTGTTTTGAGTTGATGGAGTTCAGAGTTTTGAAATCGCCGGGAAGCGAATGGGCCGCGGGCTTGGAATATTTCAATGAGAATACGACTGTTTCTTAATGGGTTTAGTAAAGTCGACGTGGTTGAGTAGATGGGATTTTTAGCAAGGTGGATGCTGTTTTGTCACAAACCTAGTAACGGACTCGGATTTTATCGAATAGGTATTAGTGACGTAGTGAAATGATAACTGATTAGTGATTAATTATGCTCTTAGGTCGTAAAGTTTATAAAAACATGATACGTACGTAGAACTATAAAAACGAAAAGGCACAGTAGGAAGTACCATGATTTTTTTAACTTGAATATCTGAAGGGTACACGGAAAGAACATGTCTAGTCATAGTGGGTGTGCTTAGCTCAAATGTTGTATGGGAACCTTGCATTTTGTGACTATGCGCTGGCACTTGCTGCAGTTGATCTTTAGGTAGTCTGCATTGGATTAAGACCGGGTGGCGTCGAGAGGCGAGTTGTATTTGGTGGGGGTAAGGGGGGGAAGTTTAACTCCGCGGCGCTTCGATTGAAACCATTTTTTTCCTAAACCATACGTAATAGGGTATGTAATATATCATTTTCGGATAAACTAAAGATGAGGAATATATATTTAGCACAAAAACAATGGACTTTAAAGCAAAAAAAAAAAACAAATAATTCTTTCAATATTAACAACATGTTCGTGTTTGAAAAGGAAATATGTTTGAATATATGCCCATCTTCTATTTTTAGTTTGGAGGTATATTCGATGCAAAGTCGTAGTGTAATTATTATCACAAAAAACCGGCCAAGTGGGAGTCGGACTCGCGCATCGAGGGTTCCGTACAAACCTATTACAAGGTTAAATTGCTGTTTCTTTTTATTGCGCTGATATAAAACTGAGTTCACGGGAAATACCTTTAGGTTTTGATACCCTTGAGAGTAGGTATACTCATTTTTAAATTATGCGACTTATATTGCTATTTCTTATGATTACGTGGACATAAAAGTTTCGTTTTGCTACAGCTGAAAGGTATTATAGACCTGAGTATTTGATATGAATTTCAATTTAATACCTCTACGCGTTTACCAGGAAAAAGGTAGTAAGTTATAAATAAATAAATAAATTTTTGTATGATTTTATAAAACTGTCTAGTTTTTGTTATTTTTCATTGTCTATACTTTAAGACGTTGCTTCGTGCCAAATCGTTTCTGATTTTACGGGAGCATAAACGACTGTATCTTTTAAATAGACCTGATTGTTTGATATCAATTTCAGCTTGATACCTCCACGCGTTCCTGACAAAAATGGTCTTGACCGACAGACAGACAGACAGACAGACAGACAGACACACAGACAGACAGACAGACGGACAACAAAGTGAACCTATAAGGGTTTCGTTTTTTTTCCTTTCGATGTACGGAACCCTAAAAAGGGACTTAATCGCGTAGACTTACTTTTATAATTTTCCTGACGTTGACTCTGCCTGCGACCACGAGCGTTACGACATCAGGAAAATGATAAATGTGAGTGTACACGATTAAGTCCCGTGTTTGTCAAAATAATGAGTGAAAATCGTGTGGGTTTAAGCGAGCACATAGTAGTTAAATGTTTTTAACTAACTTAAAAAATATACTTACCCCTTTCCGTCCCTCCTCTAACCCTTTTTTTAATACAAGCCAAGTTTTGCATTTCATATAGGGCAGATGCCCCGGTTTTGGCCACTTTAAGAAGACTTTGATTGTCCAGACGTCCGTAATTTTGCGTTAGGAATTATGACATTCTTTGTGTACTGGCGTCATTGAAAATATAATACTATATTTATATGAGTCAGCGCTGTAAAGATTCTAACATAAGATCTTATTATTTTCTTTTATGAAATATCAAAAAGTGGCCCAAGAGTCCGTTTTGGCCAATTTTTTCCATGACTCCTGACAACTGAATGACAACTGATACATGACAGATGACAATGCCATCTGCTCTGCCATAATTTACTCTTACATTAACTATAAACCATAGACTTGTAAATTCGTAAATATCTTAATAAAGTTGAAAATGACCAAAACCGGCACAGTGGCCAAAACCGGGGCATCTGCCCTAATAAATGGTGTGTTCAATGCGTGTTTTAAACAGTACGTAATCGTGCTTCACGGTCTTCACGCACGACCTAGTTCGAAAATCATCCTGACTCGCGCTAAATATTATTTTTTATTTCATATGTATTAACATATATAGATATTAATGTATATATTTTTAAAAACTACATAAATTTACCTTTATGCCAGTATTTTTTGTTTATAGGTATTTGTTGTAGTTTTAAAAATAGTGAGGTAAATGTAAAAAAATATATATTGGGTATTAGTTATATCTGGTCTATTTGTTTATTTTGTTCTAAAGTGCATTTTGTTTGTACCGAAACTATATTTTTCGTTCTTATTTTATCCGAAAATAATATATTACATACAATTTTATTTATGATTTTAGAAAAAAGTCGGAGTTAAATTTCCCCCCCTTACCCCCACCAAATACATCTCGCTTTTCGACGCCACTCGGTCTTAATCCACCTAGGGCCACCTAGAGACCAACTGTGTCAAGTGTCAGCGCATAGTCACAAAGTGCGAGGTGTCGAAGCTTAGCACACCCACTATCACTTTGACAACATTTTGAGTTATAGCGGTTTTAAAGTTTGGAACGATTCAATTAACCATACTATTTTCGTAACTAGATGGTTTTTATGAATAAAAAAGTGGGTTTATGTTAAAAATTCCAGCTGTTACAGAAGTTGTTGCTAATAGTTTATTGCAAGCTCTACATTTTGATAGAAAAATCTCATTTTACGAAAAAAGGGACTAGACATGTTCTTTCCGTGTACCCTTCATCTGCCTTAACTTGAACTACCTAACCCAGATTTATCTACATGTTCATGACATGACATTTTCTAATTGTATTGATCTTTAAGAAGAAATTGTACCCCATAAAAACATCGCAATTTTCTCTAGAGCTGGTAAACTCATTCATTTATATTTGCGTATGCGCGTGAAAGAGACAGTACTCAAGGACGGACGGAAATAAGGATTACACGCAGTAGTATTGTTAGAACGGTCGTCAATCAGTCGGTTTCCTTCGGTATTGGCAAAATTATGAAGGCCGGTCTTTGTTTGCGACATTCAATTTTTACTTGGGTTCGGTAGATGTTCAAATCGGATACACCTTGTTTTTTTTGTTCCGAAAAGTAGCCCACAGAAACCACAGAACCACACGACCACACCACAACCACACCACACCACCACAGAACCACAGAAGTAGCCACAGGTAGTAGTAGAGTAGTAGTAGTCGCTATTTGCCCACATTTACAAGGTACCACCATGAGTAAAGGTAGAATTCCGAATGTCGTAATTTTTTTGTACCTTCACAAAAAAGCTTCACAAGCAGTGGTAAACTAATCGCGACCTAAGTCGATGTATGGATACAAAAATTTCCAAAATCCAATTGTTCTTTTCATTAGAGCCAAGTTCGGGTGATTGTTAAAGTTGTTTGATGTACGGAACCCTCAGGGCGAATCGACTCGTGCTTGGTCTGTTTTGTGAAAAACCCCTTACTGTAGTAACACCCTTTCACCGTAAATTGTGTCCCTTTTCGAGTGAGCATTCATACGGCAGGTACGAGTTATAAATACCCCACAAACGCACGTCATAGCGTGTCACGAGCAAAATAAATACTCACATGGAAAACATTAGCTGCTCCCGTCGTCCCGCCCGCGAATTCGCGGGCTGATTTACGAGAGTTAGGCGGCTGCTTGACTTGCGAAGACTTAGCTGCTAGCGATCGACTATTCACATGGAGAACATTAGCTGCTCTCGTCGGCCCGCCCGTGACTTCGCGGGCTGATTTAGGAGAGTTAGGCGGCTGTTTCACCAGACAAGACATAGCTGTTAGCGATCGAATACTCACATGGAGAACATTAGCTGCTCCCGTCGGCCCGCCCGTGACTTCGCGGGCTGATTTACGAGAGTTAGGCGTCTGTTTGACTTGCGAAGACTTAGCTGTTAGCGATCGAATACTCACATGGAGAACATTAGCTGCTCCCGTCAGCCCGCCCGTGACTTCGCGGGCTGATTTAGGAGAGTTAGGCGGCTGTTTCACCAGACAAGACATAGCTGTTAGCGATCGAATACTCACATGGAGAACATTAGCTGCTCCCGTCGGCCCGCCCGTGACTTCGCGGGCTGATTTACGAGAGTTAGGCGTCTGTTTGACTGGCGAAGACATAGCGGGTAGCAATCGATTATTTTTTTCTGCCAAAAATTTACCTTAGAGTAGATGACATTCTGTTCTTTTATTATTATTTAGGATCACCAACAGATAATACATGATGCGAAATTAATTCATAGCTTAAGTTATATAACAGGTAGATGTTTATCTAATTATAGGTAACCACACTCTTATTCCCTTATGAGTAAAAGAGATGAACTGGTAAGAACTTTTTCTGAATTGAAACACTTGTAACGGTTGTAGTTTTTTAAGATGTCGGAATACTAGAGAAAAAACATACTATAACCTTAGAAAAATCTCTCTTCTTGTTCTTTTTCACCAGGTCTAAGCTTTTATTTTAGACAAGTCCGCCTGGTTGAGCAACGCAGCTATGTTAAGTAGAATGTATACGTAGCTTACACAAAGATGAAACTTTATAGTTTTGTGAATGTCGATATCGGTAAACAGAAAAAAGCTAAATCTTTGAAAAATTCAGAGGACGTAAAAGCTTATGCAACATTTAAAAAAAAAACGGTTGAGCAGTAAACATAAATTCAGGCGTCTCCGAGCAACAAGGTGTAAGCTCTGCATAATTTTCAAACTGTAGTGTATTGTAACAACACGTCTTTACATAACTGTAGGTATGTTTCATTACATACGAAACACAAACAAAACTAACATTGAAAATCCGCCTGATGAGCTTTAAGCAAAACTTCGCGTAGGGTTCTACACATCGCATCCGTATACAACGTTAAATACAGGTGATGGTCTCACGTGCACGTCAGCGGCGGCGGGCGGCGCGCCGTGGGCGTGCAGTACAAGCCCAGCGGCCGACGCGAGCGCGCGTGCTCGCGCCCCGACATGTCTCGCAAACAAGACCGGTACAGCTCCCGCCCGAGGTCCCTCACCACACACTATGGCTCCTCCCCCAGCGTCCTCGGCTCCATGTTCTCCAGTCCCTCACAGTACAACCCCTACTCAAACTACTCCAACTACGGCTCCAACACCTACAGAAACTACAACCCCTACAGTCCTGGCTTCCAGCGCTCTAACCCGGCCATATACGGCGGAACCAGCTCCGGCTATGGCGGCGTTTATCTCAGCGGAGCGTTGCTCGGCTCCCTTAACATAATGACACCGGTTTTAAAAAAGTTAGACAAAAAACTTAAAGACAGTAAAACGAACTTTAAACCCAAAGCTGTGCCGCCGGCTAAAGTGCCGGAGCCTCACGAAGAAGTGCCGGACGTGCCGCCGGTGCGGCCGGAGAGGAAGTCCCGGTCGGCGAGTAGAAGCAACCTCAATAAGGAGCGCTCGAGGTCGCTCACGGCCATCGAGCCGGGAGGGCACCTCAATGCGCGAACGCTCAGCCTCACCTCACTCGCCTCCGACGGATATTGTGTATGTTGTCCACTCTCAATGTTTACTCATAAACGTGGTTATATTGGGTGTATGAAGTGGCTTTTCAAATCTTCTGTTTATCGTAATATTTCGGAATTAAAAACTCTTTAAACAGATTACAACCTTTATAAATAGTTTGTTGTCTGTTTACAATGCGTGACATGACACGTTTTACTCTATGAACGAAGGCAAAATCTTAACTCAAAAATATTATAAAATACCTTATGTAGAATGCATTGAACAATAGTTTATTTACCTGTGCGTCGTGCTGTGTGTTTTTCTGTAGATGATTCTATTGAAAGCGGCGTAGTAGCTTTGACTTTGCTTGATACAAGCTCTTAAGCTACATTTAAGAAAAGCGGCAAATCTATCGTAACGTTATTAAATAGCCATATTTCGTACCTTAAATTTTGTTATTACATAGTCGTCTTAGGATTTAGTATTTTTTATCCAACCCTGTTTACGCGTAATGTTATTGTTTATGAAAATTATGAATTTAAACACATCTTAGAATAACTTCGTGGCGTTAGCGTCAATCTATAAAATGGGAGATGGAAATGGGCAATAACCTAAGATTATTGTTCGTATAATAAGCTGGTAACGAGTTGACGCTAGTAATAAAGAACCACTGAAGTATAATCCGAAATAGACTGCCACATTAGCGTGAAATTAAGCGTGGATTCCTAAATAACTGTATACAAGTGTATGTGGTTAAATTTCAATGTGATTTATTTTATGAATGTAACTGTGGCTCACGGTTATGAACTTAGCAAAGTTAATATTATCAAAGGTTGGAATAGGTAAAAAACTTAAGTAATTCACCTGTTGTATGTAGTTGTGACGTGTCAAATAGACATTTGTTTTGTTTGTGTGTCTTTTACGAGTAAACATGTATTGTCTATTCGAACACGCTACAACTACAGGTGACTTGCTTAAGTTTTTTACCTATACATATTTTGGGATAAATGACTTTGACTTGCCGTTTGCTGTCATATTAAATATCTATAATGAATTAATGATAACTAACTGTACTCTTGAAAAGGTAAATGACTGTACTCATACAGTCGCCATCAGATATCTCGGAGCGGCAAAGGTGGTCACAAATATTTGAACAACGCCTTTATTGTTATGGCGATGATGCACTTCTTCAGACATTTTTGAGTACCCTGGCCGCTCCGATATATTTGATGGCCGTTGTACGAAGGCGGTGTTCAGTCTATTTACTTCTGTAAGGTAATCCTGTGTTCAATATGAAATCAAGGCACTCTTTACACATAAGTGTACGTCACAGGAATACGACATACATTCGTATGCAAAATCCTAGTCATCCGTTGCCACGGTTACTCTCTTCTAGGTCACTATTAAAACTTGGCTGTCTATTTATATTTTCCTTTTCAATGATGATTTAGAATATAATATGAATATTATTTTTTGTACAGTCGCCATCAGATATATCGAAACAGCCAAGGTGATCACAAATATCTGAACAATACCTCTATTGTCAAGGCCATAAAGTGCATGTTCAGGTAATGAGTGGTTCAGTAAAAAAGTAGCAGTGAATTACCTGGTATATTTTTGTATCTTATGCTAACTATGAAGTAGCTTATTTTTATAGTAATCTGTATATAATATACTATAAATTAAAAGTAAAATCATATCGAAAAATATGAGATTATTCGAGCTTGCTCATTTTTATTGCAATGTACTTTGAATATTTTTGAACAACGCATTTTGACAATTTTCATTTGCCGTTTTCCACAATGCCACAATTGAATTCCCATTTTCACGACTTGTGTATACCAATTAACTGGATTTTATCTTGGGTAGTCAGGAAGTCTCTCCAATCTAACCTCTGCCAGATGTCTATGGGAGACAAATTTCTGTAAAAATAGCAAATACACAAAGGAAACATGTAATATAAAAGTCGAGAACTTGAATTCGCCCTTTTATTTTTAATACTATTGTGTTTTATTTTATAGAATAGGATCTGCAGATAACTATAAAAATGCACTGCTTTAAAATTATCACAAAATATAATGAAAAATCCCCATTACGTGCTGGCACTTTTTTCCGAACCACTCTTTATTTTGGACTACCTTGGCCGCTCCGATATATTTGATGGCGACTGTAATAGGGAAGTAGTTCCTCTCTATCTCAATATTTATTCGGTTACTTTTCGGATAAGTTCGTTCACCTAATTCTAGCAATTGGCATAGACTTTACTCGTTATCCGCTTAATAACCTATATCTTCTGCACCTTTGTTCCGGCGATAAACCAGTGTATAATCTTTTTTTGATAATTGGTCCCTTGCCAAACATTTTGTGGATCACCCGTGGTTTAATTATTTGCCTTTAAGCTTTCAGTGACTATGATAAATTATTTGTGCGTAACCAAAAATATATATGACCAGTTTTTCCTGTGGCATCGACCGGGTTGCTGTAGTTTAATACGTACATTATGATTGGTTGAGTTGAGAACGTGTGTGAACCTCACCACGCATTACAATTTTCATGGTGAAAAAATCCTACAAACATGTTTTCCATATATGTATATAAAGGTCAAAGCAAAAATTCGCCGTTCTACTCGCAATCGCATGCGGCGCCGGTGTGCAAGCGTGACAGTGCTATACACATGCAGAGCGCTATCCTGCTCATGCACCGGCGCCATACGGAAACCGCAGCAGTATGAAAGCCGAATAATCACCGAATTATGCAGAATAGACTACATAGTATAAAACAAATTCGCTTCCCGCTATCTGTCTGTATGTATGCTTAGATCTTTAAAACTACGCAACGGATTTAAATGCGGTTTTTTTTAATAGATAGAGTGATTCAAGAGGAAGGATATATGTACAATTGCAAAGCGAAGCCAGGGCGGATCGCTAGTATCATATAAAACAACCACTAGTAACCTCACCCCAGTGGCGGCAGTCTGACCGACACTTGATGGATTCTCTAATTGTGTAGTATTGCGTGTTCGTCCTATGCTACTAGCCTGCCCATCGCATATGATTGCTAGCTACCACACAGCCTATCTCAACATGGTTGTGTTGAGAGCATTTAGAACACCTCGATATGTTTACTATTTCGGCTGCTGAAACCTCATATTTTTCAACATTATCGCTGTTCTACGAGTACCTATAAACAGAGTCATTGGTGATCCACGTTTCTAATTCCAGATTTCCCTATCGAAAGAGTTCTATCATTTCAACATCATTGCGTCACGAGCATAAACTTTCCCGCTCACATTTAAATGGGATACGCTTTTGACAAGGCTGCTCCTTGTTTGATGTTTCTAGAAAACATTTATACTGTTAGTCATTGAGACATGCAAGCCAAAATGTTAACCCACATTCGTAAAGCCGGATATGGTATTTACCAAATTTAGTTTAGATGATGGCATTTCATAACTGTGTCGAAGACTAAACTTCTAATTAATGACATTTTTCGTTATGAATATCTTAATACATTTTATGACTAATACACAAAGATTGACTGCAAGTGTTGGCCCGACTTTTAGAAGATCGGTACACGTCTAATGTGCGTTGCGGTTAAGCTTGTGGTCCCTGAGTCACGTTAGATAACAATCGCAATGTTGAGTCAACAGCTGACCTAGCTAGGTACAAGGAAGATCCTCTTTTATTCAACTGGTCAAGAGAATTGTAGTTTACGGTGATCATTTTAAACACACTTTTCTGACAATCTACAGAGTTTGATGCTTATCACAATACATACTGTAACTAGAATGTCTTCAATTCATGTGGTATTACGATTATGTTCTTTGTGATCCTTGAGAGGTGTCCAGATCTAGCGAACGTGTCACGGATGCGCTTGTTTTATAAAGGCAAAACATTCGCATGCATACCGTCACGTGCTACAACTTTGCCTGGCTTGAAAAACATGGTTTAAATCTTATTCCAGATGGGAAAAAGGTGGCCATCTCAGGGATAAGATATAAATAGCTGTTTGCGTCGTAGGCAAAGTTGAGTATGCGTACGATTAATTTGATGCCAGATCTGGATGCAACTTTACCTACGTGAGCTACGTGTGTTACAATCCCTCACCATGCTATCATCTATTTCCAGTCGGGCAGCGAGCGCACAGAAGACGGCGAGGACATCGACTACAAGGCGCTGTACATCGCGTCGTCGAGCGAGGTGCGGCGTCTGCGCGCCCTGCTGGCCACCTCCGAGCAGCAGCTGCGCGACGCGCGCGCCACCATAGCGCGCACCAGCCAAGTGGTAAGTGATCGGTACTGGGGGCCAGCGTTCGGCGGTGCGAATTCTAAGGGATTTCAGCATTCACTGCCCATATTTACATTCAACTCACTGTCGTTCATTTGTTTACTTTTCTTAATTGACGCGGCACCAAATATACAGACGGTCGCGACTCTGTTTCCACCAGTGCGTTTTCACATTATTCCGTCCGATATCGGATGTCGGAAAGGATCACGAAGAAGACAATGACAATTGCTAAAAAGAAAGCACTAATGCAAAAGGGCGCATTTAATGCCAAAGGTACCTAGATGCTAGGCTAGAGCAGCTTATTTTTCCCTTGGGCCATTCAACATCCGAGCTAGGTACAAGTGAAATTATATCGAACCATTGGACAAGTGCGACTGGTACGTCTGTAATCGAAGTTCCAGACCTGTACCTCAATGGTACTTCATACATTATTTAATTACTACATCTTGCATGAGTATGATGTTCTCCAGAATGTGACGTGAGTTATATTTATAGAATTAGTGTGTTATTTAGTTACAATTTGCTTTGCGACCTTATAACTGCCACAATCTTAGTGCAATGCCAAGTCTACTCATTAATATGCCGCCCGAGCAAATGTTCTAATTTGTGTTACACGTGTTCACCCACTTGAACTTGGGAATGAAATTGTTTCTACCCTCGTATGAGTTTTTGAGGTGGCATCATCATATTCATACCTTGCATTTGTTCCGGCTTATCTTTACCATAGCTCAATGGAGCCTGGGCTCTGTTTGTCAACTTATACTTATTGAGAAATAAATATCTTCCAACCGACGCTCTTTACAATTAAAGAATGCATGATTTTTATAAAAGGAGATTACAAATGTGACTTACATTACTTACATACGAGTAATCTTGGAGGTCCCTAAAAATACTTCGACTCAGGACTTATTCCAGCCTGTATTTAATACAGCCTTGGCCAGAAGTGTTGAGCATAGACCAGGTGTTTTTTGTTTACAATTTTGATGTTAAGCATTATTTCCCTATCTTAACAATGTACGGTAACGGTAAATGTTATATTTTATTTATAAATATAGAAAACTTCACTTAATAACACTTTCAAGGTACTTAAAAAATATGAAAACAGAAGGTACCAAAAATGTAAATTTAAGTCGGTGCGACATATTGCAAATATTCTATGAAGTTACTACTAACTTCTAGTCTAAATTAATTGACAAAATAACTTAAACAAAGATGGAAACGATGGACTAAACTTTCCAGTTTTGTATGAAAATCGCTCAACACTTCTGGCCAAGGCTGTAGATGACTAATTTAATTAATTGCATCGCTAATGCTTTACCAATGCCATTGTTTTATAATAAGATGCATTATCGTCGTACTTCGAACCGACCCCACGAAGAGAGGCCTATGCTCAGCAGTGGGCGATAAAAAGGCTGAAATGATGATGATGATCGTCTTTACCATGGTTTTATTAGTTAGTATTTGACACTGACTGCTAGGCACCGGCTTCCACTGGTTGTACGTAAAGGGCTATACCCACGTTAGCCTGAAGCGGACATTGATACTAGATAATATAATGATCACTAACTAACAAGCCTGGCGAAATTTAACAGATATTATTCACACTTTTTCAGCTAATCACTATTCTCACAAAACTCTATGAGCTATACATTTTTACTGATCTTTGCGAATTGGCCTGATGCTGCCCTCGTCCGTAGATCCTTACATTTCAATGCAAGGCAAAGCTTATAAATATCATTTAAGGATTGTGTGCTATAAAAATATGTCTGAATTGCTAGTACACGAACTACTATTTATTGTGTAATTGCGAAGTACATACAAGTGAACATAAAAAGAGTAAAAAATATGATCAAAGTAAGAATGTCTCCAATATTTGGTTTCCCCGTTCCAGAATCAGCAGAACTCGCTGTCAGACATCGAGAAACGTGAGAAGCGAGCCATGGAGAGGAAACTGTCAGAAATGGAGGAGGAATTAAAGGTAAATCGTGTTAAATGTCTATCATAATGTCACATAACGGGGAACACGGTCCTTGCTTATTAGAAGGACTTATTTGAAAACATAACTGTATAGTAGATTATGTAGACGTTCATAATATTTTGTATCGTACTTAATCGGGATGTACAGGGTGTAACAAAAATACTGGTGATCCGTTTAAGGGCATAATTGGTATCGTATTGCGAGTATGAAAAAGTAGAAGAAATATTTTTTGGACGCGAAAAAAAATTTTTTTTTGTATGGGGCGAGTCGTCCCTCTTCGCCAACCCTCCATACAAAACCAAAAACTTTTTTCGCGAGATAATTTTTTTTTCTTAGTTTTTCACAATAATAATACGATACCAATTATGCCCTTAAAAAGATCACCAGTATTTTTGTTACACCTTGTATAAGTGATATCTGATATAGTTTAGGTACGTAAATTTAGTAAGTAAAAAAATAAATTTGCGGAACCGCAATCGCAATACTATCCAGGTTCTTTGGGTGGCCGTTCAAGTACTAAAATTTCTTGGCTTTTTTGGTGTTAATTTGAGGTGGCCCTACTATACACTGACTAACTGATTGGCTTTTTAAGCTGATTAGTCGACGCCGTCAATTTTGCCGTTTCGACGTATTTTCTTCTAATTTCACAGTTAAATGTTGATAAGCAAGGACTGTCTTCAACGTTACTAAACACACCCACACACCACGAACTTTTCAAGTACGATATAAAGACAAAAGTAAACAGCTGATGTTCGTTTTGTAGCAATTGCAAAAACTAAAAGCCGAGAACGAACGGCTGAGGGCCGAGAACCGGGCCCTGACGCGGGTCGTCAGCAAGCTTACCAACTCTGCCTCCAAATAGGTAATTTGTGTTGGTGTGACGTCGCGGCCGGGGCGGTTGTGACAACTGTTTGTGTCGTTCATTCAAGTACTACATATAGTCTGTCTGGCCAATATGTGCAGTAAAAGATGAAGTAAAAAGCAATTCCCATCCTTTTTTTGTAGCGAGGGTACTAGCATAAGAAAGAGAAAGTGTTCTCTGTCTATGCTTGAAGTAAAACCGTGAACAAACTATACCTGTGAGTAGTGAAAAAGGGTATAAGTAAGTAAGAAAAAGAGCTCATTCTATAAAAGACACGGCACTTGTACCCTTTTTAGCTGAGCTAGTTATTGTACTCCTTTTTATTAAGGCCACAGTATGCTTACAAATTGTAAGTTACAATATACAAACTAGAAGAGAACCTAAATTATTAAACAGTATATTTGTTACAATACGAAGATGTCAAAGGCCAAGAATGTAAAAAGGTCTGTTTAAAAATATCTTCATTTTAAACGTGGACTAAATATGGACATATGTTTGGTATATACATTTGGGATCATCCATTAATTACATCACACCTCAAGGGGGAGGGAGGGGGTCCACAAAATGTGACATATCGTGACATGGGGGAGGGAGGAGTTCCATGTTTGTGACCTCACAATCCTCACATACAATTTTTTTACAAAATCTAAGTTTAAAAAAAATTGTTAACAAACATTGTACTAAACTAATTTTCTACATACTCGGAATACTCGGATTTGTTTGAATACTTTCGTTCCCTATATATTTGTTACTATTTTTCTGGCAATCCTAATAAAAAGTTAGTTTCAAAGTGATGTTGTAATTTTTACCTTCTTAAACTAAAAATCTAAATGTGACGTCACACTATGGGGGGAGGGTGCAGTTAATTGTGACGAAATGTGACAAGGGGGGAGGGAGGGGTCAAAAAATCATGAAATTGGTGTTACGTAATTAATGGACGATCCCTTTGTATCAAATATTTACCTACACAGGAATACCTAGTGCAAAATGCTTATTATAGTTTTGGTATTATGCCGAAATTGTATATTACAGTGCAATAGAAAGATTATCAATTGTCCAGAGAGCATCCATAGAAAAATAGTAACTAATTTAATTACTACCGTAGCCTATGCCGAATTGTAAGTAGTGTTTATAAAAATGTTCATGAACGAAACGAAGAGTTGTCTAACTATCGCCCGCTGGCCAGTGACGTCACTCAGTGTCGCGCGCCCCCCACTTAATGCAACAATAACTGTGTGTTGGCAAGCATGCTTTTGATACGTTTCTAACATGCGCCCGATTGGTCTACGCTTCCGTTCGGCCACCTCTGAAAATATGGATACATTTAATGTGACAAAAGCATGTATCCAAGACTTTACGTCTTAGCAATAGAGTGGTGGCTACATTTGTCACATTAAATGTATACTTATTTTCAAACGTGACTGTACATTAGTGGTACTAGTGCTTAGATATTTGTGGAATACACATGGTTTTAGGAAACAGGGTTTAGATGTTGTGAAGCAATTTGAGTGGAGCTTTCGTTTAGCTTCGTAGTTCTCATTTGTGATATTGAGTAAAGAGCTGCTACAAGAATGTTCAGCCATTTGTCGGAGTCAACTTACTTCAAAGCTTTGAGATGTTAAAAATAGTACATTACGCAATTATTTATTGTATTATTATTATTGAGCCTATTGTGTCCCACTGCTGGGCAAAGGCCTCCCCTCTTTTCTTCCATTCGTCACGGTCTAGTAGCACTATTACGCAACAAGGGCGGTAAAATAAAGAACGGCTCAGATCGTGGATATTTGTGGCCCGAACCGAAGGTAACGGGCATAAACAAGCGATCTGAGGCCTTCTTTATTACCGCCCGTGGTGCTTACACAATTTTACGTCTTCTCTTGGGTTTGAAGTGAGATTTGCCGCTGGGCCCTCGGGCAGGCCGTAAAAAAATATGCGGGTTATATTAGGGAGGCAAGCAGTCAATGAGGCGTGATTCTTAAACAAAAGCAGGCACAAACGTGCATTAGTTCCTGCAGTAGTTTTTTATATTGTATGACGTAGACTTTTCGGTGTGCACTGTGTTTTATCAGATTATGAATTTATTATGTAAAATTAACTATTTCAAATCAATAATTATGGTATTCATCAAAATTTATGTGAAAGAAACATAAAATTAGTAATCTTAACAAATCTATTGTACACCTTTTATAATAGACAAACATGCAATCACTTACTTAGTTTATAATAATTATTAATGTAAGTTCAAATATACCACATAAAGTCTAATAAATATTAAAGCAAAAACAAAAACAAGAGACTGGCATAAATAATAATTCAATTCACTTTCATTTATATCAACAAAGATAAAATTTGTACTTTTTTTTCATCTCGAATGAAACTTTCAGATGTCTATATCTGAAAGAGTAAGAGAAAAAGAAATAGTCTGTATGGAACACAGTGCGTGCAGTGTTCGCTCGTGTGCTGCATGCCTTGTAATGTCCGTGAGCGGCGTGCCTCATCCATCCGTAGCTAGGACCATCGTACAGACCAATACGCACCTTGTCTCCATAAAACTTGATTCAGAATGGATTGTTACTAATCAATGACAAGTTTGAACGTACTCTAACATCACGGACGCACTTTTGTACATATTACCGGATGATCAATGCGAACATTACGTCGCGATCTACATAGAAGGCTGAGATTGCAGTTTTTATATGGCCGTTGTATGAGAGTTCCAACAAGGCAGGTAGGCGAATATTCGGTGTCACTATTTGTGACATACCTAGTGCCAATTTCCCTTCCCCTTTCAAGAATACATTCTGGACTGACTGTAATTGGATGCTGTTAAGCAAAACTGTGTTAACCCCACATTCGTTTTGCAATAAGATGTCAACTTTAAGCCCACATTCTTAGAGTTGAGATTTTATTGCAAAATCAATGTTAACCCACAGTTTTGCTTAACATCATCCTAATATCGACAGACCTCATTTCCACGGTGACGTCCTGTACAATGGACTACCAGGAAATCGAAAAGCTTTTGAGTTCTACTTTTGCTCTCAAACGAGTCAAAGTAATTGTGAACGCTCAAATAATGATCCTGTTATTGTCAGAAGTTGCCTGTATTTTAGTTGGTAAACTTTTTATTCGTTATATTTATCGATCAAGGCCATCCGTGGTTGTCATTTTATCGCCTATCGCGTCATGCGTCACTTTGACACTTACACACTTGTTAGAACGTGACAGCTATCTTAAAACCCTACCATAGGCTAGCAGGTTTTAATAGCTTATTATCGTTTTTTGGTAAATAACACTGAATATCAAATTCAACTATCGCTTATTGTTCAAGGGTTCGAATCCCGAAAGAGCATTACAAATACAATGCTGTTTGTGACTTGTTTGTAGGCCAAACTGAGTGGGATTAGAATTGATTTGTCATTATCATTTTTTGTGTAAATATACTTTATCCCAATAACAAAATGCGTTCTGTGTTAACAATTCGATATCGTTTGGTTGACGTGAAATACCTCTTGTTTTACTTGATCCTATAGATATCATGAGAGACGAAAAAATAATACAGGCATATTACAACGGTGCAATGTTTTATTCCTCATTAAAACATGAGTCATATAGCAAACTCACATTTTGATTTTCTTTTTCTTTGAAGCTTTAAACTCCGTACACAAATTGTCACATGTCGACTTTTCAACTTAGATGGGTCTAGAGTTTGCACGACGGATCTGTATGGGAAGATCTACCGATCCGGATAATTTCATACATTTCGGATCCGGATTGCAAACTCTAGATCGGTAAAAAATTATTACATGTTACGTCATTATTATTTTATCGTCTCTATAACCAATGTATGTCTAATATATTAATGAATGTTTAAATTTTCAGTACCAGCAAGCGCTCCAAGCCGAGAACCAGCGGCTAAAGGACGAGAACGGAGCCCTAATCCGAGTGATCAGCAAGCTGTCCAAGTGAGGGCGCAGGGAGGCATCCGAACAGTATTTAGCGACACTATCCTTTGCTCATATCAAGTGGTACCTAGTCTAGCTTCACACCGGCCTTCCATGTCATCAGAGGTGGATACACTTTCCATTTTCCCTTGTTTATATTCGGCATTTACGTAAGCCTAACTAATTTAGTCGTGGGATCTTACCGACCAGTGTGAAAGACACTTTACATTTGAAGGGATGTTTACAAAAACAATATAACTGTTTAGAGCGGTTGACACTTTTTAGGAACATTGTTAATCGTTTCAGGTGTCAACCAGTGTAGTCAGTTATGTTGTTTTTGTAAACATCCCTTCATTTGAAATATTCACTGTGTAGCGAAGATTGGAATAATAATTGAAAGGACATTTTTAAGTTTACTGTAAATATTTTGTGAAGTTTTTGTGCTCGAGGTAACGAGTTTGGAAATTTAACGGCAAGGGTTATAATTATAACATCGGGTATTAAGGAATAGCTATATTTGCAGTAGGATAATGATACAAGCCTTGCCGAACTCTTTGATTTGGACTAAATATTAAAATATAAAATAAGTAAATTTGTGGGTTCAATAAAACATAGGCAGATCTAAATTGCATTGGCAGTTAAAACTCTGCTCGAGTAATCTAATATAATATAATCTTGACGCCATTATATGGAATGTTTTTAAAACTCCGTCGTTTTTACCGCTCTTATTACACGACGAAACGCTTTTTCCGGTTTTGCCGATTGGTTGACGAAAAATTGTGCTATCCCCTTTATATACCCTTTGCCTAATTTTTGTTTCGCATACCTCCGTGAATGTGGTTCGATCATTGGCAAAGGTGTGTTCGTACAGACGGTGTGAAGTTATAGTGCGTATATATTTCCTGTTTAACCCTAGATATTGTATATTACAATGGGCCGAATATTTCGACCGTTAGGTCTTGCCACATTATTTGTAAACTGATGAGTTTTTTAATAATAATGTTTTAGTCGACGGACGTGCGTTAGCAGATATATGCAAAAATGTTTTTATCATCAATGGATTTTCCCATTTTATATCTAAAATATACAATAAAAGGATCGTCGATTAACATAATTTATTATTGAAATACATTCAGATATTTACTCAAATCAATTTTAAAATATTTAATTCGTCATCGAATAATGAAGTTATTTTATTAAGGCAAAATGTATTTATGTTGAATGTGGTATATATTAGGATCAGTGTCAGTAGATTATAATTAAGGTTTTCATAAACTAAAAACAAATGTGCCTCAATTGATTCTTCCTTTGACTTTATAAAGTATTATAATATATTTATTCACCGTCAGACGTACTTCGGGACGACAGCTTAGTACGGCATCGTGTCTGATCTTTGTACAGTCGCCATCGGATATATAGGAGCGGCCACGGTGGTCATAAATCTCTGAACAACGCCTTTATTGTCAAGGCGATAAAGTGCATGCTCAGATATTTTTGAGTACATTGGCCGCTCCGATATATTTGATGGCGACTGTACACCCACAGAAAAAGTGGAACAGTCAATATGTATTTAAATTGAACTGAACGTAAAAGTTTTTTATTCGCAATGTAGTTTGGTATATTTAAGCTTTTCATTCGATAATAAGGTCGTCTGCTATTTTTAAGAACCACCTAGAAGTCAATTCTGTGCGTCATTTCAATACATTTCAACGTTTTTTTAACACGATGTTATTAATATGACGACAAAACTTGGGTTGCCCTCTTTTCCACTACACTGAATACAATTTTATACTCATACTACCACAATTGTATGGTATAGATAAAAATTTGACTGTTGCATTCGCTTCAATAATCTACACGTAATTTAACTATTTCTTTTGTTAGATTATTTAAGCGATCTTTGGGTGACAATCATAATGTGTGAGGTTTTTAGTAATATCTTCCTGTTATATTATGAGATTACGATTAGTAATGCCATTGAAGCTACTGTGCAGTCACCTCCAGCATTTGAGCGTGCGAGACTAACTGTATACTTATAAAACTTGACATGAACGTATACATTTTTTATACTTGTGTTAGGACTATGGTTCACTAAGTTCCTCCGCTTAGATGTGTATGGCGGTGACATCGCCTTAAATATCAACTATTTGTTTCACAAAGGTTCCATGTTGTCCTCATTTACGGGTCCCGTTGTGGAATAAGCGTTGAGTGGTTATACGCCGTCCTGGTAGTCCGCAGTGTTGACCCTGATGTATTCCTAGATGATATATTATTATGACGTGTAAAGTAGACTAGTATTATGTTATGAAGCAGCGCTGCCGCGCCTAATAATTTCGTGTAGTTATATATATCTCGAATTACTAATATCTATTTATACGGGGTGTTTCCTGTAATAAGAGCAATAAATTTAAACGTAGATTCTACTCCTAAAACGAAACTTTTGTTCAAAAACCTTTTAAAAATATGTAGTTTGTAGATTGTCTCTTTGTCATACAAACTAAATAATATTCTCAATGTACGTTAAAATCCGTCTAAATTGCTTGTCAGTCTTGTCACTCTGCAGACATAATCAATTTCGAAATACATTGCGTGTTCGAATAAACTTTGAAATGTCCTAAAAAAGTTATTTATAAAAGTTGCTGAACTAACGTTGTCTGGTGTGAGGAGTAGCATCTACGTTTTAATTTATTGCTCTTATTATAGGACATAACCGATATACGCATAGTGTTTTTAAGCAATAGTTGGAAATTGGAAATGTGATATGTTGATTTTGTACGCACCGATAAGCATGTTATATGAAGTTACTTGTTTTCTCTTGTGTTTTTTATGTGAGCATCGGACTTTGACCGTTCCGGGGCCATTCGAGGGACTCCTGGCAGATTATATGTGAATTTACTTTGGGGATATTCCATGAGTGACGCGAGCCACGATTTTATTGCGTGTTCCTTCTATTATTTACTAATTAGAGTATAATATATCTCTAGATAAGTGTTATTTTTTATCCTTAGATATATTGACACTTTAATTTGGACCATACAAAATTCACAGTGGGCTGTGTGACTCGCGTTACATTTTCATAGAATGACCGATTATACTATTATGACCAGAACCATACTTGTCACGTTATTAAATATTATTAAAAGTATATGCTAATAGGATATCGAAGGTCCAACCCCTAAGGTACTGATAGACTATGCAAATACTTTTTTAAAGTGCTTAGGGAGTTTACAGAGACAATAATATAGCAACCCCAGCCCCCGTGGGTATTTGTATAGTTTCGGCCGCGAGGGCGAGGTAGTATATAGTATGGATTTAACTTGTGTATATTCAAGTCGTGAGCGCAATTTACTTGCATGCATATAGTTCAACAGTACAGTAATCAAATCAAACTATTCGCATGGTTGTATTATGTGACAGACCTTATTTTGCAGCAATTAGGTATAATTTAGAATGACGTAACCTTGATTATGGATGAGGCTCGGTGGGTCGATGAAGTCAGACTAGGCGTGTGGTGTGGTCACGCCCTTACTCGCTGTCCGATATCCTACGCATAGGGAGCATGCTTTCATAAGTATTTACCTGTTTCGCTCTGACGTGTAATTGCGTCCCTCTTCAATCAGGGGCCTTACTAAATAGTAAGATTTTAATGATATTTATTTCGATACTATTCATTAGAAATAATTTGAATTATATTTGTTTAACTAATGTCGCTCGTGCGTATGTTTTAAAGCAAAGAATGTAATAAATAAAATTATATTAATTTAATGTTATTTAAAATGTTTACAATGCCGTCAACTTGGTCTATTGTATTGTATTGTATAAATTCGTAGCATTTTTTAACTTAGCGATTCTGATTTTTGTTCATTAAAGTTTTTTATTTATTTCCAGAGATAAGAGTTAAATGAAATAAATATCTTGATTAATTTATTTTTGGTTCTGTTATTTTGGTTTGCTTATTTGTTGTAGGTCCGATCTGATCTGTAAATGTTTCCATACGTATAGACCTCGAAATTTTGTACAACATAAGTACAGTCGCCATCAGATACATCGGCGCAGCCAAGGTGCTCACAAATATCTGAAGAACGCCTCTATTGTCAAGGCGAGAAAGTGCATGTTCAGATATTTTTGAGTACCCTTGTTGCTCCGATAAATTTGATGGCGACAGTACAGTAAGTCACGTAGTTATTTGCTGCAACATGGCACTGCCTGTTAGGTTCCTATGAGTTTTTCTCTATGGTTCAGCAAACATTGGTCACTTATCTGAGAACTGGTGGAGCTCTCGGAATGATACTAAACTAACAATCGTGCCTTTGCCTTTTCATCGATTTAGTTAGGGCTTCCACAGAGTGCGGTAGTGGTACAATTTAATGTATAAATACTAATCCCAAATGAAATATTGGAGCGGCCGAGATATTAGATTGTCGGAACATTTACATGAATGCTTTGGACAAAAGAGGGAAATATCTGTGAAAAAAGTTCGAAAAATTTAAGGAATTTTCCAGAAGGAAATTAAAATTCAAGAAATATATAAATTTAATTGTGCCCTCCTCGCGAGCGCGCAAGGCGAACCGGTTATATTTTCGACGTGATATCACGGGCTGGCGCTGAGGGCACAAATTTCCGTCGCATGATTTGACGTCTTTGGTGGTCAAAGGGTTAAGAAAAGTTTCCGAAATATTCCGCAATTTTAGAAAGTTACCGTCGGTACATCAGTAATGTGATGACGTTTGCAACTCGATTTAGTTTGCTCATAGTATATTCTAGTAATGAATTATAAATGACTGCTGCACGACCTAAAAAGCTCATAATAATATTGTCGTGTAAGTCCCCGCCTCGCCTGCCTCCATAACGTGTGGGCCTCTTTTCAATAGCCCAATCTTTTCAGCCAAACTTCAACACAATAGCGTTGTACTCTTTCCGTTTTATTTATAACTAGCGACCCGGCCCGGCTTCGCACGGGTGCAATTATACATATAAACTTTCCTCTTGAATCACTCTATCTATTTAAAAAAAACCGCATCTAAATCCGTTTCGTAGTTTTAAAGATCTAAGCATACATACACAGATAAAAGGATATCTTAATCCAAGATATTCATTCTTGTATATAAGGAAAATCGATAATTTCTTAAATCAAGTAAAAAATATCTTGAACCAAGTAAGTTCTATCTTGGATCAACAAAATCATACTTGGTTCAACAAAATCATACTTGGTTCAAGAAATTATCGATTTTCCTTATATACAAGAATGAATATCTTGGATTAAGATATATTTTTTTTCTGTGTAGGGACAGACAGCAGGAAGCGACTGTTTTATACTACCTATGTCTGTAGTGCTAGCCCAAACGCCCGCTGGACTAGTTCAAATGTATCTATTGATGTACCCGTAAATGGTATCTAGCAAGTGTATTACATACCAGTGCTGTTATAACTATGAACGCAAAGTCAATAGTTACGACACAATAAAATTATTTATAAGTGGTGTATTTCTTGTTAAAATTGTAATTCATACATACATATTCAAACTATATCAATGTTTGGTTGAAAGTTTTCTTCATAAAATTTGTACCCAAAATAGTACTAGACTCCGTATGTCTTTGGTTCTCGTTAATAATAAACCTTCATACTGAACGAAGGAAAAATTATATGTCATATCAAGATAATATGTAAATATAAATAGTTAGTCGTTTAAAATGTTCTAAGAGTAAATCACCAACAGCTGACTGTACCACGTTAAGCTGGTTTGAGTGCCACGCTGACTATGTGCCCGTTCATTCTATTCACAAAATAGTACAGTCGCCATAATGTTATATGTGTAACGTGGGCGCCCTGCTGAACGCGCTGCTGATGTTCACCCCGCATGGCACTAAAAGCGACTGACAGGTAATTTTATCAATAGTTTTGTTTGCCTTAAAATTATTTAATCGTCTTGTTCTGTTATGTAGCCCTCCAAACGAAGGAAAACTTAGGGGAAATAATTCGTGTATAGCTGAATTTTGGTATAGTTGTAGACAAAGGTGTCTTACACAACATACCAAAAGTACCCATGGATAGGGGTGCCGCTAACGGGGAGAGGGGGGTGTAAAGGTCCCCTTTTTTGGCTTTTCGTAAATAACTCAGTAGCGGTGGCTCATACGAAAAAATGTTCTTCTACTTAATTAATCCACAAATTATTTTCTACAAAAAAGGTTCTTTACACTTTTTTGCTCAGATCAATGTATAATGAGATTTCGAGGAAATACGATAATCACTTTTTGAAACTTTCGGAGCTATTCTTTACGAAACTGTTAGTTTTGTCTAAAAGTTGTTTTAGAAAACCCATATTTATATTAAAAGACCTATCCAACGACACCCCAAACACTAGGGGTGGAGTAAAAAAAAGAATTTACCTCCCACTTCATGTGTTCGGGAGGTACCCCAAAAAATAATATTTTTCAGATTTTGTTTTAAAACTTTGTCTGCGTGTTCAAAACACATACTCATACGAAGTTTAACTATTCAAGTACTAACCATCACTGAGCAGGTTGAAGAGGGTATTTTTTTACTTTTTATTTTTTATGCCACGACGGTGGCAAACAAGCATACAACCCGTCTGATGGTAAGCAGTTCCCATAGCCTATGGACGCCTGCAATCAACTTCCTAACCTTATAGTTTCGCTGTCCGTTTGTGCCAGTCTGTCCGTTCACGGCTTTGCGCAGTGATGGTTAGTAATAGAATAGTTAAACTTCGTATGAGTATGTGTTTTGAACACGCAGACAAAGTTTTAAAACAAAATCTGAAAAAATATTATTTTTTAGGGTATACTTATTCTGCTGGAAGTTGAGCTTGTTCGGATTATCTATTCACTATTGTATTCAAAATCTCAAGTCGGGAAGGTGCCATAAAAAAGATTCAGAGCGCTAATTATTGCTAATGTATTAACAACTTTACGACTAGGACATTAGATGCAAAATAAACAGAGCAAGTTAAAGCATGCTTTGCGTGGGGCCAGCACGTGCCAGAAGGGCGCGTGCCGTAACATCAGGTAAACGTATCCCTAGATGAACATATTTTTCATTTACTGACTAGAGTCATAGAGTTAAAAATTCATTAACATTTTTAACAGTAATTAGTGCTGTGAACCTTTTTTTATGGCACCTTCCCGGCTTGAGATTTTGAATACAATAGTGAATAGATAATCCGAACAAGCTCAACTTCCAGCAGAATAAGTATAACTCCCGAACACATGAAGTGGGGGGTAAATTATGTTTTTTAATTCACCCCTAATGTGTGGGGTGTCGTTGGATAGGTCTTTTAATATAAATATGGGTTTTCTCAAACAATTTTTAGACAAAACTAATAGTTTCGTAAATAAAAGCTCCGAAAGGTTCTAAAAGTGATTATCGGATTTCCTCGAAATCTCATTATACACTGATCTCAGCAAAAAAGTGTAAAGAACCTTTTTTGTGCAAAATCATTTGTGGATTAATTAAGTAGAAGAACATTTTTTCCTATGAGCCACCGCTACTGAGTTATTTACGAAAAGCCAAAAAAGGGGACCTTTACACCCCCCTCTCCCCGTTAGCGGCACCCCTATCCATGAGTACTTTTAGTATGTTGTGTAAGACACCTTTATCTACAACTTCACCAAAATTCAGCTATACACGAATTATTTCTCCTATCGAGCAGTTAGTGGGCTTCCTTCGGTGAGCTAATGTAACTGTAACACACAAGGGCGAAATTTCTGCAGTTGTGTCATTCTTTCCGATTCTGTATTTTATTATATTGTACAGTCGACCAAGAAAGTGGTCTACCAGTTTTGACAAAAGTTTCTGCGAGATGTAACGATCGCTGAGGTTGACATTTCTAACGGAGTTTAAAACATGCACGACCTTGTTGTCTCATGACGTTCAAACGAACCTCAACCATAACTCTAAATCAATACCTCTACACCAATAGGTAGGTAGCGTGTAGATAATACAAACCTATTGATTGGCATCTCAACATACCAGTCGACGGCTACTGGCTAAATACCTTAGGACCGGTTGCACCAAACCGTCTATTAACGTCAACGTAATCGTAAAAAAATCTTGTATGAAAGTTTTCTATGGAATAACAGCTCCGTCGCCATATTTAACGTTGGCGAGGCCATTAATTGTGCGTTTGGCAACCCACCCTGTCTTAAAATAAGATTCAAGTTGTTAATAATAATAACATAGGAGGTGTGTCGATCATACATTATGCTCTCTACTTAATAATACTAATACAATACTTTTTTCGATTTAAGTACGACTTGGCCAAAAAACTAACTACTATAGGTATTAAAGGCTTGCCCTTAATCATGATGGATCACATAAAAACCTAGTAAACGTTATAACGACAACTATAACCACTTGCTATTATTATCGCTGACTGTATTCAACTGTGAATATGATAATAATGTATATATATGATAGGATTTATAGGATTAGTTTCTGTTTGTAGGTAGACGACAATTACAAACATTTACACCGTATGTTAAAGCTAATATCGTTGTCTTCTCAATGTCTTGTCAATTTTATACAATAAACTAATTGGGATTAAGTCTCGCCTTTTATTTTTTGCTGTTGTCAGGTTGTCAAGCCCCGGTCCTTATAGACGGAGAGCTGGCCACGTCAGATATGACACAATAATGAGAGCGACGAAACCCCTCTAGTTAGTTTGCTATACTATGCTTATTTTTAGATCCGGACATCTGGCAGCTGTAAAGTGGTGGAGGTCAAAGAATGCAAATAACTTGAAGAAAAGAAATCCTAACTTTCTGGATTTGATCAAATATTATGAAAAATGATGTAATTAATTAGATTATCTCATATCTAAACGTTTCGATTGGGGGAAGTAGTGCCAAATGATGTATAATGTAATTTTTGGTTACTCGCCTACTGTTTTTGTTTCCGCAATAATACACAATGGTTTTTGTTCTTATGTTAAAATATAGGCCCTGTTCTCTGTAAATGACACAACTTCAGCAGTTTTTATCTATTTTGGTATTACTTTTTTCCAACTTAAAGACTTTGTTGGTCTGTCACTCTGATCTCCACCCATTAAAAGCTGCCAGATGCCCTGATCTAGCAATAAGGATGGTTATGCAATCTAACTGGACTGGTTACAAAACTCTCATTATTGTGTCATATCTGACGTGGCCAGCTCTTAGACCATTAGGGATGTATGCTTGAGAATGGTGAAAAGAAGTGTGTATTCTTTTATTTATCAATATTTTTTATTTTAAGTAGATAATAAAAAAGTTGGTAGGTAAAGCCTGACCAGAAATATATGACCATTGTCAAGAGGGCGCTTTTTTCTCATTTGTTCGCTATGTGCGAAGTGCATGGTGGGGGTAACGTGAAAGATCGACGACACTGGAATCATTCTGTAAACTCACCACCACTATTGTCAATAGTCTTAAAAAGTTAAACGGTACTTAAATCATCCATTCATCATTCATTTTCCACTTCATCTAAATCATTGCACCAATTCTTATAAGAAATAAGCCATTATAGCCTTAAACGAATCCAGCCGCCCGTACCCTTCGCGGGGTCTGGATTTTCTAAACATAGAAAAAGAAAAAAAAAACGTGAAAGATCGCAGTGCACAATGTAACAAGAAATTGGGCTCTTGTCAATACCATATTTCAAAATATTTGACATCACCTAAAGGGTCAACTGTCAAAATAGTGAATCAGAAATGTATGGAGCGTTGTCGATGGTAGCTTACATTTGTCATAGACCTCCAACCTCCATACAATATTGCCTCCATTCCGCTAGGTGTAATTTGAACCTAATAAAAAAGAAAAAGCCCCTTTAACCCCCTGCTCAAGAGATGGCGCCACACTCATGCACACGCGAATAGGGACCGAGCGCGTTGGAGAGTCTGTCATCTTTTGGTTTTAATCGAAAACTATGACTTCTCCACGCCACTAGACAGTGCTGCCTCCAACATTTGACTCACGTACCCTTGCACGTTGTAGGTACTGCCATCTAGTGGACTTATTAGGCAACTTTAACGTGATATTTTCACTTCGCGCCATTAAACACGGGCGTCCTGTGCTGCCCTCTTTATTTTCTGCACGTTCCCTGGTGACAGTTCAGTTTAGTATGAAATATTTAGTTCCAATGAAATTCCGCAACATGGCGCATGGTCATATCTGGTCAGGCTTTATATTAGTTTAGGGTCACAACACACCTAGCGGAATTCCTCGCGGAATTAGCGGAAGTAGCGGAAATTTGTCTATGGTAGCGGAAATTTGTCTATGGCTTTCATACAAAAAATCTGCTACCATAGACAAATTTCCGCTACCATAGACAAATTTCCGCTACTTCCGCTAATTCCGCGAGGAATTCCGCTAGGTCTGTGGTGACCCTTATATGTTAAGCATCCACTTGATATGTAGAGGAAATAAGTAATGAGTATGCGATGTTAATTCACATTTCACATACCTTACACACATACCTACCAGTTAGAGTATTACTGAATCGCGATGAGAATGGGATTGAGTTAGCTGTCAACCTATACAAATTTTGACGTAGTTAAGCATATGGAAAATCTGTCAACTCTAATAATCCCATTCCAATCGCGGTCCAGTAATAGACGGAGAGCTGGCCACGTCAGATATGACACAATAATGAGAGCAACGAAACCCCTCTAGTTAGTTTGCTATACTATGCTTATTTCTAGATCCGGACATCTGGCAGCTGTAAAGTGGTGGAGGTCAAAGAAAGCAAATAACTTGAAGAAAATAAATTCTAGAGTTCTGGTTTTGATCCAGTATTATGAAAAAGTATATTATTAATTAGATTATATAATATCCAAAAGTTTCGTTTAGGGGAAGTAGTGTCAAATGACGTATAATGTAATTTTTGGTTACTCGCCTACTGTTTTTGTTTGCGCAATAATACACAATGTTTTTTGTTCTAATGTTAAAATATAGGCCCTGTTCTCTATAAATGACACAACTTCAGCAGTTTTTACTTATTTCGGTATTACTTTTTTTCAACTTAAAAACTTTGTTGGTCTGTCACTCTGAGCTCCACCCATTAAAAGCTGCCAGATGCCCGGATCTAGCAATAAGGATGGTTATGCAATCTAACTGGACTGATTACAAACCTCTCTTTTATTGTGTCACATCTGACGTGGCCAGCTCTTAGACCATAATAAGTATGTACGTAGGTGCGTGGTCCTCATAACTTTTGTCCGGTACCTAATCAAACTCACATTACGTATTACATCACTCTGGTACTACCAGAGTATTACGTACAGTGTGTCCGGCAAGAAAAGTGCCGTAGAATGTATGAGCTCTGATATAAAACACGACACTTTTCTTTCTGGACAAACTATAAGGTTTAAGAAGAGTATTTGCGTATATGTAGGTACGGTCAAAGACTGTTGAGCAATTTAGGGTTTACTTACTGTTCCTAGTACCTGTACAGTCGCCATCAAATATATCGGAACGGCCAGGGTACTCAAAAATATCTGAACATGCACTTTATAATCTTGACAATAGTCGTTTCAGCTATTTGTGACCACATTGGCCGCTCCGATATATCTGATGGCGACTCTGCCTACATTGGATGGAATATGGAATTAAAAAGACGTTCACATTGAAGACATATATTCAACAATCTACGCACTATTACAAATTATTCTATAAAAAATAACAATATTAGGGTATTCTTTTTACAATTTATTCCTAACGAACACAAATTGGAACGATTTGACAATACAGTTTTTTCATTGACAGGCTCTGGCGGTGTAGGCCAACGTCACGAGCATGGTTTCGGCAAACAGATGCTCATTTGACGTAGTGTCGGCTCTCCTAGTTTCTCATAAATCATGAATTAAGCACCTAGGGCGTTAAAATAAAGAATAGCTCAGATCGCGGGTATTTGAGGCCCGAACCGAAGGTAAGGGCCATAAACAAGCGATCAGAGGCCTTCTTTATTGCCGCCCGTGATGCGTACACAATGGGGTTGGCAACTGTCAACGGTTTGGCCAGATGGCGCCAGCATAGCTAGGTCCCTTTCACTAGTATTGTTGTATGGGATTTGGCTTAAAGGCTAGCCCATCCAGATGTCAAAAATTGTTAAAAGAAACAAGATTTTGACACTATTTGTAGGACTGACAGGTACCAGCTAAGCTGGCGCCATCTGTAAATACTTTCGACCGGCCAACCCCATTGTACGTCTTCTCCTGGGTGTGAAGTGAGATTTGCCGCTGCGCCCGTGGGCGAGTGACGTAAAATAACTTTTTGATATTCTAAAACTGAAACTGCATGGATCCTTGCTAATACCTTTTCAATGCAGTTAATTCATCTTTGTATGAGAATGATCCAACTTTTATACACTTTTCTACACTTGAATCGTAGGACTTAATAGGTTTAACTACTTAACAATTATGCAATTCACTTACGTTAAATTCACACTTTTATTATGCTTTAGTATTAGAATTTTAGACTACAACATGAAGTAATTACGTAGGTACTTACATTTTATATAGCAAGCAGTAAAAAAATGTTATAATCAGTAAAATTAATTGTGGTACACAATGAATTATACTGAATATAACATTTTGTTATATATTTATAACACTGATTATAACATTAGTTGTTATAAAAAGGACTTAGCAAGTATTTTGTATAAAACTTAAGCAAATTCCTAAACCCCACCATAAATTGGTTGCGATCAGTCGAAAGATGAATTTGTCTAATGGCATTTAATTAGAGTCCGTTTACGCGAAGTTTGCACCGACCTGGCAGCTAGCGCGCGTCAACAATATTAAGTAGTCATAAAGCCGGGGCCAATTAAGGTGTATATTGCTCAAAATGTGTTGAGTACCTAATTGTCTGAAAATAGACAAGTCTGCCAGCAAATCCGTATCAGAGGCGGCCATCTTCACATAAGCCGATTACGCAATATGAAATTCGCTTTCATCGAACAGAAGTTCACCTAGGTCTATATACACGATAAAATAATGTTAGTCAATTAAACATGCTCATAATAAATGTTTTAGTTTAACCTTTTGACCGCCGTACGTCAAAAATTTAACTTTCAATTTTGAACTCTGTCATTATTTATGAAGGTGTCATTCACATTGTCACTCTGTCTCATATATCAGACGATGGCGGTCAAAAGGTTAAATAGATTCACTAATGAAACAATTTTATATAATTACTTACACAGCGGGTCCAAAAAATAATAGCTTAGGTACTGTCGCCATCAAATATATCGTCGCGGCCAAGGTTGTCGCAAATATCTGAACAACGCCTCACGCCTCTATTGTCAAGGCGATAAAGTCCACTTTTAGATATTTTTGAGTGACATTGGTTAGGTTGTTTTTATACATTAACGTGGACGATATCTCCATGATATAATACTTTTAAGGTGTGCTTAAATGTGTAGTCAGGAGAGGTGGTCAGCACACATGTCTTATCACATTTAGGTATATTAAGCGGTTGCCTAAAAGTCACCCACTTCACCCGGTACGGGCCGCCTCCGCCGCCCTCCCTAGCTACGCCACTGCTTAGCTGTATTATATTTAAAGGCACAAATTGCATTTTTAATGAATTACGACTTAAGACACTACCTTTTCTGGTCACGCTGAACTGAGTAGGTAAAGCTAACTATTAAACTTACTAAGAAAACCAATTATTTATAAGGAACATAATAAAATTATTATATCTAGGACAAGGTACGTTATTAAGAAAAAGAAATAAGTAGCGGTATTATTTTGGCATCAATAATATATGATCAAATTCTGTGATTTATGAATTACTTAGCAATAGTAGGTATATAAAACAAAATAAATAACTAACTTCTACGTATCCATGTTTATTTTCTGAATACGTACCGACAATGCTGCGTTTGGGTGTAATATCTACCAAATACTTACAATCCTTACATACTAAATAATAAATTTTATATGGTTAATACTTTCGGTTCACATAAAACTATCGATACAGGAATGTGAGCTGAAAGTATGTTGTAAAAATAGAAATTACCTACCTAAGTTGCAGGAAACGATCGATTCGATGCACAAGTAATGTTTGAAATTCATCATCATTTCAGCCGAAAGACGTCCACTGCTGGACATAGGCTTTGAAATTACTGGATTAAAATTAAAAAAAAATTTCAGGTATCTAAATAATTAAAAATATTTCGACAGAAAAACGTCATTCGATTTGTAAGTTGATAATTTTCAAAAGAAGTTATTGAATAATGAATGACGTCGCAATCTATTCTTTAAATACGAATTTAACCAACTAGGTACCTCCATTTTCAATCATGCTGCCACAGTTTTATATTTTATGAGAACAAAATCAACCCAAACCTAACCGTCTACATCGACAAAGTGGTAGACAATAGGTACATGGTATACATTAATACATTGACCAAGCAAGACATAATAATTAAATCCAGTAATTTCCAAGTTCCGACTGAAATAAGAACATAACTCGAAATTCAATGTTACGCAGCCGGGCAAAAGCAGAGAAGAGTTAATTTGCAGCGAACGAATACAGTTATAAGAGGAATATGTACTGCAATTAAAATATAGAACAAGCTTGCTCTGATTATACGATACTTACATTTAAATACTTTATACTATTATGCCTACATTTAATAGATAATTTGGCTGTTTCAAATTTAAGCGCCTGCTACCTAATATCTAATCTAATATATATTATAGTAAGCATGCATTTATCTTTTTCACTGATTCAACATATCTCCATTTTAGTAAGCGCACTTAACATAATTAATTAAAATGCAATTTACACAAATCTAAACTAATTAATATACATGGATAATTCATACAATTCCAACGCTTTACATCTTTGGTTCGTACCGTAAGGGTTGGTGCTCACTTCAATTTCGTCTTCGTTCTTGCTATAAATTATCATAAGCTATTTACACACCCGACTGCTGCATTTCTGCATGCAGATCTTTTTTTTTTATGAATGAAATGTCAAAAAGGGGCCCAGGAGCCAGTTTTGGCCACTTTCTTTTATGTCTCCTAACAACTGAATGACACCTGAAACATGAAAGATGACAGTACCATCTGTACTGCCATAATGTACTCTTATATCAACTATAAACCACAGACTTGTAAATTTGTCTATGCCTTAATAAAGTTGAAAGTGGCCAAAACCGGCACAGTGGCCAAAACCGGGGCATCTGCCCTAGTTAATTAATACAGAATACCTTTGAAAGTTTAAACAAAATTCATAAAATCATGGAAACGTACATATGTACAGTCAGCGTCAAATATAATATTGTAACAGCTAAAGTGATCAAATAGTTCATCACACCAAATATTTGGTATGATGTGACGAACTGTTTGGCTAATCTAGCTGTTACAATATATTTGACGCTGACTGTACATACACCCCAAAGATGATAGATAATTCATCATATATTTTTAAATATATGTAGGTATAAAATTATATGACGGTAGGTACTTTATACACCACGCAGCATACCACGGATTACTGAGGTATGTTTACGGTTGTATTAAAGTTGTTAATGCAGCCGGGTAAGTTATTTTAAATTATAATTAATATCGGTTTAAACCAAGTCTACAGAAAATGGTAACCATTAACATTATTGATTTTGTATGAACATAAAAAAATACAAATAGTAGGTACAGCTCTTATCACTTGATACGTCACGTATAAAAAATCCACCAATGTCTCATTAAACTTATTCTTAAATCAAAAGCGACTACGAATTATGACACAAAAACGAGTCAACTACATATTAACCAAGCGATTGCTATTTGGTTACCTAAATTCGTGAAAGTATAGCACGTAATAACTTTCCTTAACACATTTTCAATAGAATTATACATATAGCAATATACTGACGAACGCATCTCAACGCTCTTGACTCAAAAAGTTCAGTATGGCTCTTATTTATATCTTAGTCCAATTCTAAGTTTGGTCGAGACGCATCTTTATAGAAATAATAAATATTCCTTGTCGTTGGCCGAGAATTAAACCTTATAAATAGTATTCGAATTTTAGCGCACCGCAACCCCGTTAATAGTGACGACCGCGTTGGGGCCGGTCGGCTCCGGCTCGTAGGCCGAGTCGGAGTCGCTCCGTCGGCCGTAGGCCGCGTTGTCGGCCAGGTGCTCGCTGTAGGGCGAGTCGTACACGTTGTCGGTGACGTGGTCGTAGATGTGCCGGCCGTTGGTGTCGTGCAGCGTGGCGTAGCTCATCACGGCCGCGTTCTGGTCCTCCTTGCGTTCTGCGCCTTCTATGTTCTCGGTGTTCTTCACTGGGGTTGATTTTCGACTGGAAGATGTTTTCCTATTAGAGTTATGTTCAATGTCCTGAATTTAAATCCTGGGTTCAATTTAATTAGAGAAAACATATTAAATAATTGAAGACGCCAGGAGGTCTGTAATCGATATCAGCGCATTTAGGACGTAAAGTACAAGTACTCTAAATAATTACTAATGAGAAAATGGACTCTTATAGTTTTTGACAGTGGACGTCAAAAATATGTTTACATTTTTGCACCTCAATACAAATAAGTAAGGTACAAAAGTGTAAACATATCTTTGACGTCGACTGTACAAATTATCAGCTCGACACTTTAAAACTACTCACAGTATTAAATAAATGGCGCCCAACAACACCAGTAGGAACAGCACAACGCCACAACCAATCCCGACCCTCAGCGGCAGCGTGCTGTTCTCCGCCGCCTCGTTGCTGGCTATCTCGCAGCTCGGCTCGTCGCCCGACCAGTGGCCGTCGTCCATGCACTTGCGCAGGAAGGGCCCCACTCGCTGGAACTGCGGCAGGCAGTGGTACTCGATGGAGCTGCCGAAGAGCGTGGAGCTGTTCGCTATGATGACGCGCCCGTTGTCGACCGTGCCTGGCGGACGGCAGTCGATGGCTGGAAAATAATGTCAGTTTAAATGGCAGTAAGAAGCATGAAATCTTATGAAGATCAGTATGACAAACTGGGTCTTAGAAATACAGCCGAAGTAGTAGCAAACCAAGACAACGCCCGTGCCGTGAGTGTGTTTAAAGGCATTAACTAGATGTGTGTAATGGACGGAAACAAGTAATAAAAACCAGGCATTTCAACACAAAGAATGGTACGACAATATATCGGGTTGACAAGTCAAGGCAGACTGAAGCATGACAACTTAAACTTTATTGAATTTAAATTATGACAAACCTGTATAAAAAGGTGGCAAATCAGATGTCTTCGGGGACTTGGCAAATTGTCTGAATGGAATGGAATAAAACGTCAACTGACGTGGTACCAATTTCTAGAGTTAATTCCTTGGCCTCTTTTAGGCTGTAGTCTTGCAATCAACCTCGGCAGTGTAAATTCCACAACCCAAGCTTTTACGAGAGGAAATTCCTCTCAGACCGTTCAGGTACTCACGCAAGCAGACAGGTGGTGTTCCACTCCAGGTGCCCTTGGGCAGGCACTTCCTGGTCTGGTTCCCTTTGAGGCTGTAGCCGCGTTCGCAGCGGTAGTGCGCTTCGCCGTCGATACTTCGCGTCGATGTCACCACATGTAACCCTATGCTGCCCTTGCTCTGCTCCGCAGGGTCCAAGCATGTTATTTCTGTGGATAAACGGGGTTTGTGAGACTTTTGCTTATCAACATTTGAATATACGTATAGTTACTGTTAAATCCCAAAAAAACGAAGTGCATAAGATTCATGTTACCAAATGTAAAGCCAGCTAGCGGTAAGATATATTTAAATAACGAATGCCTAGAGATGGTGGACAGTACTCTTTTCTTAGGCTTGACCATAGACAAAAATTTACAATGGAGCCCACACATATATTCTCTAGCAAACCGATTGAGTTCAGCAGCATACGCAGTCAGAAGGATTAGACAACTCACTAATGTAGAAACAGCCCGAATAGTGTATTTCAGCTACTTTCATAGTATAATGTCTTATGCAATGTTAGTCTGGGGTAAAGCCGCCGATATTCAAACTATTTTTGTATTACAAAAAAGAGCAGTGCGGAATATATATAACTTAAGAAGACTTGATTCCTTACGAGAACTTTTCAAAGAAATTAATATTTTAACTATGGCATCACAATACGTATATGACTGCATAATATATGCTCTAAAAAATATGTCCTCCTTTAAGAAATTGCGAAGTGCTAGAAATAATCATAAAATAGTAATCACTAGTTCACGTGTTAAGAGAGTAAAGAAATGTTATTTAGGAAAATGTAAAACCACGTATAATAAATTACCCAGGGAAGCACTAGACTTGCCTTTACCAAAATTAAAAAAATACATTAAATCTGGGCTATTGCATAAAGCTTATTACACCGTGGAAGAGTACCTTAGTGATGAAAATGCATGGACTATTCCAAAGACATCACATCAGATTACTTGACATATAATTTACTTCTATACATTTTAATTTATTATGTGATGTGATCATTCCGAATTATAAATGTACTTTTAAAAAATATATATATATTCTGTAATTTTTAGTTGTTAGTATTTACGTGTAACTTAGATTAAGTATGTACTTTGACGATGCAAAAGTGATTGTAAAATCCTACTTGAATAAATGATTTTTTACTTTTTACTTTTTACTTTACTTTTACTTTTATGGTAAGCATTGATTGCACACGGCTGAGTAATGAATCGCTTTTTTTCACCTTTGCAGACGGGTGCCTCAGAGCTCCAGGTGCCGTTGTCCTGGCACAGCCGGCGCGACACTCCGTCCAGCTGCCAGTGCTCGTCGCACTCGTATAGGGCCGTCGCGCCGTAGTACGTCGCGTTCGTGGCGAGGGTCACCTTGCCGTTTTCGAGGCGGCCTGGGTTGCCGCAGTCCACGTCTGTGTCATGAAGATAAAAAAATACTAAATTATTTTTCAAGACTTTGAAGAGTTAGTACCATAGTTCCATGCCTGGCAGATTAACTGGCATTAACGCTACTAAAATCAAAAGAAACGATAGAATTTGGCACGTTCCAAGTCCAGGGAGGGTTATTGTTAAAGATCCTTTTCATATAAGGTGTTTCCTCAACCATTAGCCATTTGTGCGGGGTGATTAAGTAGGCTATTTGTTATTAGGTATTACGGGGTTGGTCCCATAGAAAAAGATCTTCAGAACGACTTACCTACCAAATCTTCTCGTTCAATATGGCTGAGGGTCGGAGAAACACCTTGTATGTAGTTGATATTCGTATTCCACTTACATTGGCACCTCGGTGTGCTGCCACTCCACTGGCCACTATCCTCACAAGTAGACAGACTTTCTCCGACGACCTTGTATCCTCTCTCGCAGCGGTATTTGACCAGCGCGCCGATGCGGTAGGTGTTCCCGTTGCCGGCGCTGACGGAGGTCGAGGTCCGGATCATGGTGCGACCGTGCATGCGGTCGTTGCCCGTCACGGACACGATGCTGTTCTCGGCGACTATAGGCTCTGGGCAGCGGATTTCTGTGTAGACAATGTTTATAAATGATAAATATTAGCAAATAATCGGACAGTCCCGTGGTCCCCAAGGTAAAAAACGATGGTGAGGTAGATGAAGCTCCAACTTTGACTTACTCTTTTAGGCTGCATTTCCGCCAGAGATGAGCGACCATACGTTGCGAAGAATGTGTTTGTTTTTGTTAAGACCCAATCTAATAGCTGCGCTGTACTATAAGTAGATGAAGTGAGTCTATTGGTTCTTAAAACCATATTTCTCGCAAGCAACACATTATCGCTGATCTCTGTTGGAAACGCAGGAAATATATCCTGTAAGGTCCTACCTTCACATCTGGGCGACGAGTCGCTCCACTGGTGGTCGGACAGGCACTCGCGCCGCACCGGCCCGGCGAGCCGGAAGTTGCTGGTGCACGAGTACTGGATCAAGCTACCGAGGTGGGTGGTGCCGTTCAGCAGCTCGGCCGCGCCGTACGGCAGCGGAGGCAGCTTGCCACAGTCCACGTCTGTTCACAAAACATAAAGCTGGATAATCCCTATTTTATTAGGGGAAAATATGTTTAAGATCTGGGTTAGATGCGTAAAAGGGCTGTTGACGTGACATACATGAAATTTATAAGATAATGTAGATACTCGTAGACTCTTCCGACAATACAACCAAGATAAAGTGTCTGTATCTGAGCGGAAATAACTAGTCACACTAGTACCTAATAATTGGCTCCAATATCCTGCCTATAATTGTATCTGCTACGGCACTTCTCTTTCCTCTAAGACTCGGATTGAATTTTCTCTAAAAGTGTACCGGTTTTACCTATAAAAGTGACCTCAGCTGATGGCTAATCGTATAAAGCTTACTCTACCCTGAACTTAAAATCATTTTAGCGAGAAGCGTGCCGCCAGCCTGTGGCGACCCCGACATCGTTTACATGGCTTAGTATCTGAATCACGGTTTTTAAAATAGCGAATGTAAAGGCAGCCTTATTTTGTGGCACCTAAGGTTCAGTTTAGATAACAAATTTAGAGGGACGCGGCGTTAACATTGTTAGTCATATTGATAGGTTGCAGGATGTAATGTTGTTACATGAGACTTTACACGCGACACTTTGCTCTTTGACTTAAACTAATTTAAGGAAACGCGATATTTTAGTGCAAAATCAACGAGTAACAAGCATACATATTACTATGACATCAACAACTACATTCTGGAAGTTTTATCGGTTTTGGAAATTGATTTTCCGCATATCATTTTTACAGAACATAAACAACAAAACATATTTCTTCGTCATTTGGCCAAATAAAGTTAATGAAGTAGATACTTCATTGTGTGTAATTTTTAGAGTCTTGCAATACTCGTAAAGACAGAGAAGAATGAAATGTACATGTTGGATGGTTGGGATAACGGAATTACAACCACACATAGGCACAACATTCCTAATTAACCCTTAACCACATGTCTTGCAGTGAAAGTCGATGGTGGAGTGTAGTCGTGTGTCCAGTAACTTACACTCGCACTTGGGCGACTCGCCCGACCACTCGCCGTCCTGCTGGCACGTGAGGCTGCGCTCACCGACCAGCAGGTGTCCGAGTACTAGTGTAGTCTTATATCAAGTAACTTACACTCGCACTTGGGCGACTCGCCCGACCACTCGCCGTCCTGCTGGCACGTGAGGCTGCGCTCGCCGATCTGCAGGTGTCCGGGTACTAGTGTAGTCGTATATCAAGTAACTTACACTCGCACTTGGGCGACTCGCCCGACCACTCGCCGTCCTGCTGGCACGTGAGGCTGCGCTCGCCGACCAGCAGGTGTCCGGGCTCGCAGTGGAAGTCGATGGTGGAGTGCACGTTGTAGTCGTAGGCCTCCATGTACCCGCCAGCAGGGACTTCAGGGTCCGCGCACGTTATCACTGAGGAAAAAATATGTTTAATTGGTAAAATTATATTTAAAAGCATAACTGACACCATTCAGGTTATAATTATCTTAATTAACCTACTTTACTACGAGATGTGATTAAAAAGAAAACTATCAATGATCCTTTGATCGTAGGTGGTGGTGCCGTTTAGCAGTAAAAATGAACCCTTGTGGGACTAGACTAGCAAGAAACGCTAGTCTGCGTAACTCACATTCGCAGGACGGTATGTCGTGGCTCCATTTGCCTTCCCTGTTGCACGTGAGGGTCTCCGCTCCCGTGAGCCAATAATCAGATTCGCAGGCAAACTGTGCCACGGAGCCGTAGGTGGTGGTGCCGTTTAGCAGTCAAAATGAACCCTTGTGGGACTAGACTAGCAAGAAACGCTAGTCTACGTAACTCACATTCGCAGGACGGTATGTCGTGGCTCCATTTGCCGTCCCTGTTGCACGTGAGCGTCTCCGCTCCCGCGAGCCAATAATCAGGCTCGCAGGCAAACTGTGCCACGGAGCCGTAGGTGGTGGTGCCGTTCAGCAGTCGGAAGGAGCCCTTGTGGACCTGCGCTGGGGTGCCGCAATCCACGTACTTGCAGGACGGCGGGGTGCCCGACCACACGCCGCCGAGGGTGCACGTCACGCTCTGTCAAAGGAAAATGAGATTAATTACTGAGGCACATAAGAATTAGATTAGACTAATATTGTTAGTACTGAATTCGAACGATTTGAGGGGAACATAGTTACACGGATCTATAATAAAATCGAATATAGGTATAATATATTCGGATCGGATAGCTTATTTTTCCATTAACTAAGTCGAACCGAGACAAGAGAACCGAAATTATTACCGAGGAATCTTAACGACAATGTATTAGATTTTCAGTTAAAATAAAAATATAATTACCATAATCATTTTTTAATTATTCATAGTATAAATAAAGCATAATCAGCATCCCCTATATTATTTTGTTCCAATTTAACCTTTCCAGACTTGATCCTTCAGAGTTGTTATTTGGCTGCCAGTCTCATTTAACTGAACTATTCAAAAACTGTAGAAATTAAGAAGTGGCAACATCGTAGTGTCGTCCCGTTTTCTTAGATTGATTTGAAAGGGACGACACTACGATGTTGCCACTTTTTAATTTCTACACTTTATGGTCGGAATAGCTATTATGACAAGGTTCTACAGTGGCGTAAGTATTAAATTGGTTGACTGTCTATTGCTACAGCATGCAGCAGTAGCAGAGTGGCTGCCAGGGGGATGTTTAAAATTATACTGACGCGAGTCTTTCGTCAACTAGTTATAGCAACATTGATGTAGTTACATTACAGTATTCAAGTATTGGAGTTCCCGAAGCGTTTTGGAATCGCCCTGTGTAACCCGAACCTAGCTTTTTATTTACTTCCCCCGCCTCAATTTTTTCCGGCGTCAGCTCTGAGGGATCGATACCCGATCGTCCGGGGTAGATGGCAATGTGCACGCTTGCTCTTTGTCACATACGGACATTGCAAATTAAAAAAAAAGTTCATCTATGCTCGGTTCGGGTCGCACAGGGCGATCCCACAACACGTCGGGACTCGTCGGGAGCTTTAATTACTAGTATCTAGATACTGCACCTACGTATCATTGCCCTGAGTTAAAGGGGCAAGAGCGTATTAAGCTCGTCTAATCACTCACTTGCTTCTGCTTATCTATAATATAATAAAATAAATTAAGAGATAATAAAATATAATTATTTATTTCAGACAAAGCCCATTAAAGTGTAAACATAAATACAAGAGTCGCAAACACAGCATACGTGACATAGGTATCAGGTGTTTCCTATAATACGAGCAATAAATTAAATCGTAGAATCTACTCCTCAAACAATATAAAACTTGTTCAACAGCTTTATATTGCAATAACATGTATTTCATTGCGCACGTTAAAATCCGTCTAATTGACATTGCTTGCCAGTCGTGTCGCCCTATATCAGTGATTTTCAAAGTGGTCCACAGGTCTCAGGGGTCCACGGCATTATCAAGGGGGTCCACGCTGAGGCATATAATATTTGGGGGTCCAGAAAATGCAACTGGGGGTCCATGACCGTGAATCTCATTCAAACAGTTCCTACGACCATAAATTTGGTTTATAGTACGTAGGTCCTCCGCAAGCGCTGGTTTTTATAGTCACTTGAAATAAGACCCAAGACGAGTAACGCTATTCATAAAAGCTTTCTCATCTCAACTTTTGTTTACTTTCGCAGATGGTCAGCACTTGTGGCGACCTTTAGTTATAGTTTATAGATATTAGGGAGGGAGGTCAGTTTAATGTGCTGTTTCAATTTCTAAAAGGGTATAAGTAGTTTAGGTGTAATAACAAGTGAAGTGAAGTGATTTGTTTATTTTGTTCAAAAATAATTGATAGCAATCATAAACGATACCAAAAATAAATGTAGGCAGTATAGTGTTGAATATTTGAAGTTTGGTTTCATTACATCAGTTTCCGATGAACGATTACCTATGTGCCTTTTATGCAACAAAATCCTTAGCAATGCATCTATGAAACCGTCTAAGCTTGAAGATCATCTTAAACGACGTCATCCTATCCGATAAACTACGTAAAGATTTGAAATACTTTCAAAAGATGAAAGATAAACATCAGAGGACACCCACACTGGACAGTATGTTCGCGTCGACGTCTCAAAGGGATGACGATGGATTAAGAGCATCTTACAATATATCTTTACTTATAGCAAAATCCGGAAAACCACACACTATCGGAGAAGAGCTGATTTCGCCAGCCGTTGAAGAGGTTATAAAAACTGTTCTTCACAAACCTGCATCCGATATCATTAATCGGATTCCCTTAAGTGACAACACGGTTCAAAGACGTATCGACGAAATGGGTAATGACTAATGACATTGAAAGCTTCTTGTGCAATTATATGAAAACGAATCATTTCTCGATACAGCTGGACGAGTCAACTTTGCCTGGCAATAAAGCATTATTGTTAACATATGTACGTTTCATCATGGATGAAGAAATACACGAAGAACTTCTTTTTGCATGAACTTTAACAACAGACACGAAAGGTGAATCAATATTTAATGTCTTGCAGGATTATTTAATAGAAAAGCAAATCCCATTTACAAAAATGTTGTCGGTGGCAACAGGTGGCGCTTCTGCCATGGTAGGGCGGTATCGTGGCTGTTTAAGTCATTTAAAACGGAATATTCCTGATGTCTTGGCGATACACTGCGTCATCCACCGACAGAATTTGGTTGCTAAAAATTTGAGTGGTAGATTACACGAGTCTCTTCAACTTGTCATAAACGCAGTAAATCGAATAAGAAGTTGAATAAGTTATAATATAAAAATGTACCGATCAATAAAAAAATATTGTACCTACCTAAGTATTTAATCTAAATGTAATACTGAATTACTGATCAATAAATGTAAACAAAGATACGCAAAATTCGTAGATACAAAAGTAAAATGAGCAGGGGGTCCATGAAACATTTCAAAACATGTCAAGGGGTCTACGACAAAAAAAAGTTTGGGAACCTCTGCCCTATATAATCAATTTCGCAATTCATGTTCGAATAAATTTTGAAGTCTCCTAAAACTCAAACCGCAAGTTATTTTTCAAAGTCGCTAAACAAACATAGCCCAATTTGAGGAGTAAAATCTACGATGAAATCTTTTGCTCTTATTACCTATAGGAAACATCCGATATAACCGTATGAGCATAAAGATTCTGGAATGTAAAACAATATCTTTGTTTTTTAAATGAATAATTGAATTAAATAATGCTACCATTTTCTACTTCTTCGTCTGTCTGTGCAATCTTGATTAGCGACACAAATGAAAACCAAGATCCGCAAGATCGGATAATGTAACAAGAAATCTACTAGTGCATATTTATTCATTAGTAAATCTTTATTGTTTTATTAGCAATGTTTATTATTCTTTCAATAAAAAAAAAATGCTTAGAGTAAATGGTCGGATAAGTAAGTAACTATAAGTACCTAATAGGGCTACTACTACATAGTAGCATAAAATAACGTACGTACCTAGCGTACAATTATATTAGTCTCACATTAAAAATTAATAACTATCGATACGGGAGACGATAAGGTCGAAATTAACTCTAATTAAGAAATTACTAGTTCAGAAAAACGTTACCTACTAAATAATCGACTAACAAACTCTCAAAATCAAAGATCCATCGAAATGCCGAGACGTCCCAGTAACCAGATGTTGTTTGTAAGAAATCGCTTGAATCGCTTCGCTTACGCCCCCCATCGTTCCACCGAAACATCCGTTTGGTTTATTTGGGACATTAATTAATACGTGAGATAATTAGGTAGTTTTGGATTTTCGTAATTCATCTATTCCCACGCCACAAATGCACTTCATTTCAAATAAATTAAATTTTGTGTTTAATTTAGCGCGGATTCCCCAACATTTAATTACGAACTGCGAAAACAATATACCGTGTCCGCATACCAATATTTAAGAGGACAGTGGACTTAGAAACTTGCTGGAATAGGCATTTCATTAAAATTTACTATGTCACCGCTGATTGCTCGTACTTCCTTCAGTTCCTTCTCTAACTCTCTCACTCTTGTCTGTAGTCGGCGTCCACTGATGAATAGTACTTATGCCTTATCTTTGTCGAGATAAAAATAATAAACAAATAATTAGAACAGAGACCGTACATATGTACGGCAAGCATCGAAGAGAAAATCGGACCAATATTTTTTTAATGTCTATCAATTTCAGCTTTTTTGTTACCAGTTACATGATTGTACCTATACAAATATGACTCTTGAAGATACGGTTGGTTTTATGGCATTTATTAAGTTCACATACACATATTATGTTTGTGGTAGTCACATATTAGCAAAGAGCGGGCGGACGATGAATGCAATATGGTGACGAAAGCATAAGGTGGATAAGACTTTTATTAAATTTCGAATAATATATACGTATAAAAATATTTGCAGTTGGGACTATATGTACATTTCCTCCAATATTCATATTTAAAATAATTATGGCAAATGAAATCACAATTCTTTATCGATACTTGATAAACCGGATGTAATTTACGATACTTCTACAGACTCAATCTCTTGTACAAAATGTCAAGTTTTAAATGCGAAACGTAAAGGCGTGATCGGTAATTAAAGGTGAAGATCACTTTACGAATACGCACCTCATTCATCTGTAGATGTAGAGAGGTAATTTTCCATATATAAGTGGATAGAGAACCATCATATTAAAATGCATGGACTGAAAATATGTAATATAGAAAAAAAATACTACAACAATAAAATTATATAAATACTAGTATTTAGCAATTATGTTCATTTTTAAAACAAATTGTGGTCATATCCATATTACGTATATCGTGTGACATTATTTTGACGTAATTTGCATTGGCCGTCCACCCACTGCATAGCCTTTTCATGTAAGCGTCGAACAAGCTTCAATTAAACTGTGTACTACTTGTCTACTGACAGATGGGACAGAATAACAACAAGAAATATTTGTGGATCATTCAATATTAAAATATTATTATTAGCTATACCTGAACGTATTAACATGACGCTTTTATCACAATATGACGTTTACATTGTAAGTACGAGTATATTATATATTTTTACGTCACTCTGGGCGGTAAGTGAGATTTGCCGCCCACGGGCGCAGCAGAAAATCTCACTTCACACCCAGGAGAAGACGTAAAATTGTGTACGCACCACGGGCGGTAATAAAGAAAGCCTCAGATCGCTTGTTTATGGCCCTTACCTTTGGTTCGGGCCACAAATGTCCGCGATCTGAGCCGTTCTTTATTTTACAGCCCTAGGTACGTAATGTACTAAAAAAATCCTAAGAGTCATATCCTGACGATTTATAATTATTTCTTTACGGACAAGGAACGGAACCGGTTACCAATGAAGGAGTAATCATTCTGGTGTTTGACACGGTGGTTTTTACAGTCGACTACAAAGAGATATTGTATACATTTTTTCACCTTATTGCGTTGCAATTAGGTCCAAAAGTGGCTAGATTTCTTTGTAGTCGACTCTACAAACCCTATCAATTCGGTTAGCACATCATTGGGTTACCCAAAGGTAAGCGCTTACCGAATCGAAAAGCCCAATGGGGTTACCCTATCAATTGTTTTTAGAATGCGATCAAGCTATTTTAAACTCTATGTCTATGAAATTGTTGACAGTTCGGCAAAAATGGCGCACCACCCTTTAACCCTTTGAACGCCAAGAGCCACTAAAGTGGTCGTGTGCTGTCGTGCCTACCACGCCAACGACCACTAAAGGGGGCACGGCAGACGCTGTCAAAGCACTTTACTGTTGACAGTTAAAGTTTAAATTCGTTTCCTACTAGTTAAGATTTTGGCGTGTATGCCACATTTTGATGCGAGAGAGAAAGCGTATAGGCATTCTTGCAATTTAATGACCGTCCACTATCCCCTTAACCGACCAAAATTTAAAACCAGAAGGTAAATGCCAATCAGTACACATTTCATTTGCACTTACATTACGCTTACCACTATTTAGCAATATATCAGTGAATTCCATCAACTTGACTGACATGGGCTTTTCAGCCTCACATTCGGATTACACCTAGGCCCTAGAGCTGCCATATCGAAGGACTAACTTTGTAAAAAATAAATTTTGCAAACGTTGGGATTAGTTCACGTTAAGAGATATATGTACGTGTCACAAAATTGGCCTTTTAAAATTTATTTTGTCGGAAGATTTTTATCTGGTCGGTAGCCACAATAAAATCGGAGGATTCAAGCAAAGTGCAACCCTATTTACACGGCTCGCCTGAGAATGACGTCATATCAATTAAGCGAACAAAGCAGAGAAATCCGGCTTGCAATTAATACGTGTTAAAAATTAACGAAACAGATTAGGATGCAAGTTGTTTATGCATCAGCGCTGTTACTATATTCCGACAAGAAATTTTAGAAATCAAAAAGTGGTAACATCGTAGTGTCGACCCTTTCCAAACAATCTTAGAATGCGGGACGACAGACATATGCACCGAACGAATTCAAAAACTGTGAAACCTACATAGAATGTTTGAATGTTTGTTATATTTCAGTGTACGTAAACAAAATTGAGTGCAAAAATGATGTGCTACAGAATATTCAATATTCTTACTTACTTTATTTATTATTAACGATATGTTTCTTAAAAACTTTGGTTACCACGTGAACGACAAAAGATTCCAAGCCAAAGAAGTCGCGGGTACTTAACAACTTTAGTAGCTATAATACTTTACTTAATGTACAGTCACCATCAAATATATCGGAGCAGCCACGGTACTCAAAAATATCTGAACAAGCACCTTACCGCCTTGACAATAGAGGCGTTGTTCAGATATTTGTGTTATTTGTGGTCACAAATATCTGACATACACTTTAACGCCCTGACAATAGATGCGTTGTTCAGATATTTATGGTCACCTTGGCCACTCCGATATATCTGATGGCGACTGTACCATTTGGTGGCCGGCGTTTATGTTTTATTTGCCCGAATAGAATGTTGAATCTGTACAATATAAAGCTTAAATAACTTGTCACATAGATAGTTAGTTATATTCGGCGAGTGCATATTCCTCGCTTAAATGGAAACAATAGTTCAATAACGTTGAATTTTGGATGAATATTTTTTATATCATGTAAACTCGCAAATTTGCTACAGAATCTCCGTTATATGACAACGAAAAAAACATCATAGACAAACAAAAACTTTTGACATGTGACGACACAAACGACCCTCGTATTTAATTTCATTTTTGATTAAGCTGCGATGTAGGCTGCAGGCCTTTGAGGGGCGTTATTATATTATTGCCCCGATCAAAGTGAGGTCGATTCCATTAGCTTTGGCGGCACTTGAACGTTATGCAATGCACCGGAGTGTGGGCTCGATAATTATTGTAAAACGGACGTTAATGGACAGAATGTTATAATAAGTCTGACCCGCGTTACCATCACATCAGATTGTAACTGTGTAACTCTGATTTTTTGTGAAACGCCACCTAACTAGTTACCTTAGGTACTTACTAACTTGTCATCTAAGACATCGATCTTCTAATACTTATATTTTTATATTTTACATACCTAGTTGTAACAAAAGTTGAAACCTAGGTATTGGCACTATTAAGTAGCACGCGAGCCTTATGCGATTCACTTCGAGCTACGTACGGGCCCCACAGCTGGGGCATAGTAGTAGACATTTAGAGGCATATGCAGTCCACAGGCTCTCATCTAAACACATTTCATATCTGAACGTGTTTTTTGCTTCAGGGATACGTGCGTGTACTTACCGGTTGTCCAAACAGTATGAATCCATTCTGGCACGTGTAGGTGGCAAGCGAGCCCGCCTTGTGTCCGCCCACCGACACAGTAGCCCCCGCCACAGGCGGTGGCTCCGGGCACCAGTCGAACAGGCACTTGGGGGCAGCTCCGGTCCACAGGCCCTCGTCCCCGCAGAATCGTTCCACGTCGCCCACCAAGGTGTGGTTCTCTCGGCAGGAGTAGGCGGCGCGCGCGCCGTGCGTCGTGCGCCCGTCACTGAGCGTCACATCGCCATCTTGGATTGAAGTCAGGCCGCCGCAGTTTACGTCTAAACAAATTAAGTAGTGTTTCTTAATATTTTTTTTTGCCATAGGTAACATTATCAATGTTAATCGATTGGATTAAGTATATGAAATATTTCTCAAGACATTAAGGATAGGAATCTACATAGCTCATTACCCGACTGCGGAAAGACGGTTCTGTTTTTCAAGAGTATGCATGTACAGTCAGCCTCAATAGTATCTTCCTACACGAAGGCCGCAAAAATATGTGACACGCTCTTTTTTGTAGAGCTATAGGAGCGAGTCACATATTTTTGCGGCCTTCATGTAGGAAGATACTATTGATGCTGACTGTACACATGTCTATTACTTTGGCACGCCTTATAGCTCCTACATCGTTTGACGGATTACGACATTTACGATACGACATTTATGATCCACGATTGAGGGATTGACATTGGACGTATTAAAATAAATATTTTTCAAGAAAAATAAACGAACTTCAATGAGAAAAGCCGGTGAAAGATGATTATAGAAGATGCGCTCTTAGATACAATAAAAGGAAAAAAAATGCGTCGTTGAAATTTTCGTTCTGGGGGCCAATGGGGGACTTTCGAGCGCCCGAAGTCAAAAAGTTTAAGCTCGAAAATAATCGCACACAAAGGCTTGCTGCCAATTTTTTAGTTTTATTAGTTTAAATACTCATGATTTTAAATTCCTATCGCTGTTATTTTTAAAACATAATTTCATCGTTTTATTCTGAGTTGTAAATGTCACTTTCGAGTACTCGAATCTCAAAAATCACCCCCCTGATCATAATCAGAAGTTCCACTTTATCAAATATCACTTCTTCTTCATTCTAATTTTATACACTCCTAGGTATACTAATTTTCTGATAAAGCCGTGTTCAAAGAAGTTTGTAAGCGACTTTCTGTTGGACAACTCGTCGTAGTTTCTAAGGCTTTTCAGCGTAAGTAAGTTATTAACAGAGTGCTTACATATTTCTTTTAAGTTTTTTTTAATGTTTTCATTTCTCCTTTCAGACCCTTGCAGGAAACGACTAGTATTTCATTAGGTAAGTTCAATCTGAATAGCAAACAGACTTTTCTGACATTGAAAATAATTTTCTATTAGGTTGTAAACTTTATTTTGCTTTAGGTAGAAAGCTAGGGCATATGAATACATTTATTCAATTTAGTTCTGGAAATGCAGCCGGCTGGCGCAATCGGATTTATTTTAAAAGCTTTTGTTTAATTCGCATTGTTTTACATCAAACAACATCGAAGCAATTTAATCCAAGCACGTCAGAGTATTATCTCTATAAGCTATGATTTTGAAATAGGTCAGCAACAGAAATAGCTAATCGGGTGTTGTTCAAAATGAGCTTGACTCGATTTTATTGTGAAGAGAATAAGAGCCCTTCGAGGTCACTTTGAATAACCCGACCGGTTAGTAACGTTTGCTGCTGACTGTATTTAACAAAATTGGTATTGCAATAAGTGAAATGAGAAACAGTCTCACGCTACTAAGGTTCTGTGCTTCATTTGTCTGTGCCTGCCAATCCCTCAGTTGGATAACGATTACATACAATTCACACATCGACATGAGCAATACTAAACTTATTTGAGTTTAAGAAAAACTTTTTGATTTAAAATTTCTAGTACAGCCGAGTTTAACAATAGCCAATACGATTAATTGGATAGAAATGTGTGTACTCAACCATAAATACCCACACAAATAAGGTTGGGTTACAATAAAAACATTAATAAATAAATACTTTTGGGGGGCAATCTTACACAGATTGAATTAGCTGGCTGTGAAATATTCGGGACAACCACACAAAAAATGCCCTCAACTCAACACAGACGCGGATACGGATGGAGGAGGATATCTGCCCCCAATCCTCGTGTGCTCCGCGGGAGCCATAGGTGCGGACCGCTAGATTGTTTGTGAAGGAATTTGTCCACCTTGAATTATCCGCGCCCGCCTCACCAGGATCTGAGCCCGGATAGAATAGACAAACATCCGTTTTCCGGCTGATTTTTGTCTATGATATTTGCATTCCACACAAGTGTGAGTTGCGCCTTAAATTTTAAATTACACGTGTAAATTACACATTTCAAACATGGAATGTCTATCTGAATGTTTCACTGCTAAATACAAAAGGGCTTGCAACTAAGCTTTATAATATTCACATCATATTAAAACGTAATAATTTCATCGCCCGGTTAAACTGTGCGCCAATTCGTAAAATAATTTAAGTTACATTTCAAAACACGACAACGCTGTATACTCGGCAGCCGAAGTACCTAGGGAGTTCATGATCTAGGCGCGACTTTATTGGTAAGAGAATAAGAGCGTTTGCAGGGAATTCTAAGCAGCGCTCGCTAAGCAACTTCTGCTGCTGTCTGTACACCTGTACACTGTGGTGTACAGCGCGTCGCATTACTCGCATTCCGTGTAACTTTAAACACGCAAGTTTGCATCTCAATATCATTAGCGGTGCAGTTTTCACTTTGACTCGCCGGGAAGCTTTGTGCTGACGGAAATTGAGTAGGTAGTCGAAATTAGAACGCTTTTGTACCCCGCCGTGTTTACCAGGTACCTACTTAAGTGGGGAACGGGCATAAAAACACAGTAGCAATTTAGAGATGTGTTGAATTTTATAACAAAGACATGGAGTAACACCAGATGACATCCCTAAGAAATTATTTGTACCAAAAGTTGTAGTGAAAATCAGTACAAGTCTAAACTACTCTTTGATTCAGTCACAGCTGTCAACCGCCAAACATGACGCAAAAATTGTGCTTGATGTCACATCTAGCAGAAAATAATAAATCAATGAACAAAATTACAGAAAATTAGTGATCAATCACTTGAAAATGCTAGTCTTAGAGGCCCTTATAAAGTATAAAATAAAATAAATACAGTAGAACCGGCGACGTTAACGTTTAATACAATTTCTCTCGTAATACGCCATAAGTAGGTACATTTTATATCAACCCTTGCAACTTGAGATCCTGCAGAACAGTCCCGCATCATACGCTTTTTTGTCTGGGTCCTTTTAAAATCGTCTTAAGTGAGCTTTAACGTAAAATGAATATTTGAATGAGGATTTCCGCGATCGAGATTTACACTAGATGTCACCACCGTGGCGAGAGGTCCAACACACACCAATCATGTTTAATATATTTTATTTGATTGGTGGATTTTGATAGCTCCTGTCAAAAAGACTTCTGCCATCTAGTGAAAAATTCGTTCGCAGAAACTCTCATTTTTCGTGAAGGTTGCAAATTCAAAAAACAAAACAAAAGCAGCAGTTACATTATGCATAGTGCACTTACATTTACAATTCGGAGCAGCGCCAGACCAGAAGCCGTCCTTCTTGCACTCTCTCGTTTTGTCTCCCACCAGCATGTGGCCCTCAGGGCATCGGTAGTCGATGGAGGCGCCGACCTTATAGCTGTCTCCCTCTATCGTGGTGTTCAGCAACTTGTCTGGGCTGCCGCAAGATGGCGGCACTGAAAAACAGTTACGTTTAAAATTTCGAACTTAAAATTGGAAGTTTTCAAATTTAATTTATTGAATTAATGACCTTAACTAAGCAACGCTTATACTGAATAATTTAGAAACGCTTTAACACTATCTAATTCCCTCTTCCCCTCTTCAGAAAATGTAACAAAATTTCAAATTGTGAAAATGTTATTTGCGTTGCCACATAGTCTCGGTCTCGTCTCATCCTTCTGAGGGCCATAATTGTTGGATTTGTATTTATTTGAGTTTGATAAATGATATATTGATAGTTCATAAAAGAAAATTATACCTTAAAAATTTTTTAGCGCATTTAAACTTAAAAAATGTGAATTATTATTATAGCATTAAAACGATAGTTTAAATAGGTACCTATATACGGAAGTCAAATTAGGTTTTTGCACAGGATTCGCTTTGCTTATTTATTATATAGTTAGTAGCTTTACAAAATGTACGCTAGAGGTATTTAAATATTTATGAAAAACGTATCAAGTATAATACATCTATTAATTTTGTACCTTGTATATTCGCTTTGCCTTGTGTATGTATGTAATATGTGTTACTTGTGTGGTATTGCACATTGGACAGTCAGCAGCAGTAAGTGGAAACGGTGTTCATAACGATTTTAACACATTCACGGCCATGCTACGCGCATAGCGCTACGCCGTAGCCGATAACGCTTCCGCTTCCGGGTTTTCCGCTTTGTAGCGAAAATGCTTTGTAGAGCCTTGACGACAACGTGAGCCTTGACGTCATGGGCACTGAATGGGTTAACACACACTTGTTTTCTTGACACATTGTCGTGCCCAGTTCATTTTGGACACTTCGTCCGCTTAACTACTTCTGTTCCATATTCCAACCTTATGTGACACGTTTACATGTTGACACGTTGACGTTCCTCAAAGCACTATAAAAGATATTTCCCTGCGGAAATTGATGCTGAAACATTACCGTTTGGAAGAATATGAGAGCCAAGACTCCTTTGATTAAATATCTGCTCATTTTGTAATAGACAGCATTTCAAACACAAAGTATGAAGCAATGAGAATCTAATAATAGAAGTGCACTGTCTATGAAGCTTCCAGTTGAGAGCTTTAATCTTGTAAGGTTTAGATGTTGTAAGGCTCGATACAGTTAATGCTTTAGACGGGGAGCTATGTTTTAGACGGATAAAATAAATAACAAGAGTAACAGAACATTCATCGGTGGAGGTCGGAGAATGCATGTTCTGGGTTCGCTTTAGAATTATGTAATTAATTCAACTACATCATTGCCAGACGTTTCTGTTGAGATTTTTCTTTCCGCAATAATATAAAATGCATTTTGTTTTAATGTTAATGTAGCTACCGGCCCTGGCTGCCACCAATGAATGAGAAAACTTCGGCATTTTTTTGTAGGATTTTACGTATCTTGGTACTCCGATTTTCCAGGTAAAAAGCCTGTAACTCCACCAATGAATAGCTGCCAGATGCCCGTGTCTAGTAACAAGCATAGCAAACTATGTAGAAGGGTTTCGTTGCTCTCGTTATCGTTTTATATCTGCCGGGGCCAGCTGTAAGTCTTATGGACAATTTAGTTACCACCGAATAGTTATATGTGGCAATGTACGGTCAAAGGCACCACTTTTGAAATTTATGTGTCTAAGTCAGGGGTTTCGCCGTAAACAGAAAGGGGCGCCGTGAGGCAATCCTCCTACCATACTTTTATACCTGTCTATTGCAAATAGCCTAGCTAGGTAAGGGCGCCGAGATAAAATTTAAAAAACTTGCAAGTGCGCCGCGTACCTACTCTAAAAGATTGGAAAACACCTGGCCTAAGTTGTGCTATTTTTGCCATTTTAATCGTCATTTTTCGGAAACCTGAATATTTATTTATTTCAACTTTATTGCATAAAAGTACACAATCGTACAACAGGCGGACTGTAATATATCCACGATTTTCCCAAAACACTTTGGTCCAGCGTAGAGATATACAGGGTGTAATAAAAATACAGGTGATCCGTTTAAGGGCATATTTGGTACCGTATGCGAGTAAAAAAAAAGTAGGAGAAAAATTTTTTGGACGCGATATAATAATTATTTTTGTATGGTCGTCGTGCCAGCCGGCCAACCCTCCATACAAAACCTTCCTAAAAAATGTTTTTTTCGCAAATTTTCTACTTAGGTTTTCATAATTAGAATACGATACCAATTATGTCCTCAAAAGGATCACCAGTATTTTTGTTACACATTGTATAGTCCTATTTAGGGAATGCAATACCGTTTTTTGTATGCGTAATCCCGGGATACTGGTATTAAGCCATACAAAATATACCGATATAGCATTCCCTAGTCCGATCCTTCTCGTGTGGGACGTACAGTCAGCGGCAGAAGTAGCTATGCAGCTGAGGTGTTTCTAATTATCTAATGATACGACTTTGTTGTTAAGAGAATAAGAGCGTGTGAAGGTCATTCTAAACACCTCGCCCGCTTAGCAACTTTTGCTGCTGACTGTACGTGTACATAGTTGTACGATGTTTCTATGATTCCTTACTTTTTAGTGATAAATCCGCTTGTTGATTCAATGTACGGTCAAGGACTTTAATTGTTGAGCCATTTTGGGTTCACTTTACATTGGACATTTTATACTATACATACATACATACATACCTACTTTAATTTGCTGTATTGGTTTTCTTTAAGATTTAATAAAGTATTCGTGTCCTTTGTGTATTATACACGGTATTATTGCCAAGGAAATTCACGTAAAATAAAGCGCAATATTATAAGAAATTAAAAGAAATACTGTCCAAGTGTACAGTGCAATACTTTATTGTGTCTCCACTTAATTACATGGTACTTTAAAATTTATTGCCAATACAATGGCGAGCCTAACTAGAATTTGTTGATTTTAGAAATGAGCGTCGACTCCCTCAACAATACTGTCGAAAATAAGTATTATATACTTAACAATATACAGGATTTTTTTCGATCCTTTCTTATATTATGCGAGTTGGTGAGGTAGGCCACACTGAACACCTTTTACTATGAGACCAACCCCGTGATGATGATGAAAAGTTGCATGAAACGTACCTAAGTACCTGCATAATTATATTTTCATCATCATTTTCTGACCTTTATCGCCGACTGCTGCATAGGCCTATCGTCGTATACGCCATTTGTCCCAGATTTGACCCAATATCATCCAGGAGGTACCCACGACCTTCCAAATGTCGTCTACCCAACAAGTCAACAAAAAATAATTTTGCGATCATAAAAAATTGACTCCCTGGTAAGTGTTGTTCAGTGTGATATATGTGACCAACTTAATTTCCTCGCATATTATTTCTAAGGGTTGAAAATACCACCTCTAGAATATAACTAGATTTAAGTGATATTAGATTTTCGATATACTCGTAAGATGAACGCGCTAGAGTTCTAGTTGATTGGTATTTATATGAACATATTAGAGAGATATAATAACTTCGACAGAGCAGCTTCTTCGCATTGCATTTAGGTACTTAATTTAAACAGACATAAGACTTATATTTAATACAAATCACATAATACTATTAAGGCAAGAGCATAAGTTCGCTAGTAGCATTCCATAAGTATAGTTAGAATTTATTAGGATGATATATTTTTGATCACTCTGAGACTATGAAAAAAAAAGTTACTTTATCCCACGTCCACATTTTTTTAATTGAGATTTTTGCTTAGCGCTTAGCCGGAAAAATACAAGACCGAGAGTCGTGAAGATCAAAGGGTAATTTTGCCCAGCTGTGGGGCCACTAATATAGACAGAAAATAGACTCGTATTTACACCACCAGTTACCACAGTTCGCGCAGCACATTCGCGTCGCAAACGCAAGAAACGTGCGATATGTACCTAGAGAGACACTCACTGTACTGGCAGATCCAGTGCAAGTAGTCCAGATTGCAGCCCACGTCGTTCCACAGCCACGCTCGTCCACCATCGAGGACCACGCAGTTCTGCTCGCCGTTGTAGTTGTTTGGCTGGTCTTTGCCCCATGCCGGCTTGGACACCACTTCACCTATTACAGAAATAAATATTAGTATCAATATCATTGGCCTGTAACGTCCATGGCAGACGATTACGCAATGTCCAAAATCAACTTAGACACTTCCTTTGGTGGCTGTACAAACCAATACGGGAGTGGCAAGCGCGCCCACATTTTGCACAGTTATGTGTTGCAACTGATGTGCTGGTGTTACAACCCTGCCGTGTCGCCCTCTTATCGGCTAATTTGTCGAACCAGATCCCATCACGCAGTTTCTGGCCTTCCTTGAGGAAATTTTAGTACATAAGTATAGTAAATAATACCCTCGCATAACGCGAGCTTTTATTTCTTTTGCGGGCGGAGAGTACATTAATATATTATTTAGTGTCTTCAATTAAAATATATGACGTTATTAAATTTTGTGTTCGAATATTCAATCGACTTCATTTACACCGAGGCAGTTGAAATGAAAATATAATGACTCGAGTTTTCATACCGTAGTTATAACTGGTTTTCTCTGTTAAATGTCATTAGTCATTTATTAATTTAACAGGATCACTGTCGTGCAGCTTACAAATTAAAATCTGGGATGCATTTTGTTTTTATTGTAATACTTACCTACCTTAAAAGAGTGGTTCATTTCTAAGTAGTGGAACAAATTTTACTTGCAAGATTTGATTACAGACAAAGGGACAGGTGACCAGACTTAATAAAAGCTTGTAAATCAACAACCATAACTACCTACCATCTTTGTGTCGCATTATAAATAATATAAAATATTTAAATAAACGACTGTTAAACGTGTAATAACTACATATTTTAATGCATTAAGTACCTACACGTGCCCTACACTCATCTAAGCGACCAACTGCATATTGCAGCGATAGAATTTCACTCGCAATCAGATCATTTTCATTCACATTTGAATTTAATTGCATTTGTCTTATTTTCGTCTGCAAGCGCCTAGGTTACAAGAAGCACTTTAAATAAAAGGGTACATACCACGAACCCAAGCGAGCCCGAGGCAGTGGGCTGGAAGCGTTCGTGGAATACTTTGAAGCCTTTTTACAAGTATCGATCGAGTTTTTATTTTTTATTTTTATTTTATACGAGAAAAGCTTTACAAAAAATCTTAAACATATGCGCCACTATTGAAAACCTCTGGGGTTTAATTAATAGCTGGCGAGATCGCGCGGTCCGATCCGCGTTAGGCTGTATACATTATATTATAAGTAGGTTTGTAGTTATTACGAGTATTTGTCATATTTCGAATGTTGCAGTTTAATATTTTGAAGAGTCAAATATTCACTTGATTGAATATTTATTTAATGCAAATGAATGTTAAATTTTCATAAAATATACAGTATTTTATACTTATGAATTATTATGCTCAATATGCATTTCTTGTGGAAATTTCTTTCGGACTATTTTAAAGGTATAAAAAATCCACAAATTATTTATAAGAAACAATTTTATTATATTAATTCCTATTTAAAATTTTCAAATAGTTGACATCCATTAGGTTATCTCGAAGATCATTCGCGATGTTGTTTACTTCTACTGGTAATTATGTTTTGAATATTATTTTCTGTATTTATCGATATACAAATGTATATCGGAATTCGATAAACGAGAAGTCCCTATGACAGCTCAAAAGTGCTACGCGAATACCGGTCCCTGCACATTACCCTGGAGTTTTTTTTATACATGATAGGCAGGCGTTTGACCACGATTTTACCTGATGGTAAGTGATGATGCGGTCTACGGTGGAGCACGCTTACCTATGAGATACCCATTTACTCTCACTTTGAAGAGACCAAAAAGTTGTCGGTCACTCACCGTCAACCCACTTCCAGGTCCTGGAGGTGAGACCGGGTTCCTTCTGCGCGCCGATCCACACCAGCTGCGTCTTTAGCTGAGCCTTGCGTCGCTCCAACTCCTGGATGAGGAAGCTGGAAGTTGCTCCCTGCAAAATTAAAATGATGTACCTAAGGGAGTCGGTTAGGAACGATCGAATAAATTATGAGCCTGTTGTACAGACACCGGCAATAGTATCTTCTATAATAATATGTGACACGCTCTTATGTCCATATAAATAAGAGCGTGTACCATATTTATGCGGCCTTCCTGTAGGAAGATACTATTGCTGGTGACTGTATACCCATTGCTGGGCAAATGTCTTCCCAATTTTCGTTTCTTAACTCGTGAGGCATACGTTCCGTTGTCTTAGCCCCTAAGTAAATTAATTAATAAATCAGCCAAAGAATATTCGATAATTCGTTTAAAACAGAAAATCAAATCTTCATTGTTTAAAATTTTCACAATTAATCCTATCTAAAAAATAATAGGTATACTATGAGTGACAAAGAACTCATATGTGTCACCCTTGTTTGCAAACACTGCACTGCAATCAAAGACGCGCATACTGGCATGCACCGAATGCCCGCGTTCCTGTTCGGAATTAGACCTGTGATTCGATGGCTGGGGCTGTCAACATCGGTACTCAATGGCCATTATCTAAGGTACCTCGACAGGAAATAATCTCGTCGGGTAAGTAATAAAAGATATAAGAACTTATTGTATAATATTCATATTCTATACGCTCATATTGCATAAGCTTGTTTTGTATACCGTTCAAAGTCTATAATGAACGTTTGATATAACATCAAAATATCTAATTTTGTTAAGTATAACGTTGTTTAAGTATAATATCGTTGTATATAACGGTCATAATGTATAACGTTCATAATACCTTAGATTTATAATGTATAATATTCAATACATCTAACACCAAAATACATAATGCTCGTATAGAATAACAGGTTGTCTAAATCGCAGCTCGTGTACATATCAACTCGCCTAAAAGCAACTGGTCTACACGATTTTTAAGTAGCAGCTCGTCTAATTAGCTATTCTAAAATTCTCAAAATGTTGAATCCTCAACTTAACTAGACGGAGCCCCGCTTCGCGGGCGGGGCTCCTATTTCCGGGCGGTTTGCCCTTCGGGCATCTGAAGCTACCTAACGAACCTAACCTACCTATTGATTTAGTTTGATATCCGTGAAAACATTACACTTTGGGGAAAAAGGTTGGAATGGAGTTATAACCTATTTAGTACATCATACGCTATTATATTTTATAATTATTATATTAAAAGATAGTATATATTATGATCGATATACGTTATGTATGTTATATTAACTAAATTTAGAGTATTTGAGTGTTATATGATAAGTTATTATACAAAATGAGTATTATATTAATTGACCGTTATTCCTAATAAAAATATAGATTTTGTTGTTATAGCAAACGTTCATTATATCTTGTGAACGTTATTAATATGAAATTATATATTTTGTAGTTATATCTTATGGGACGCACCCAATCTCGTCTGTGGAAGATTAACACAAATGCCGCGAATGCAGAATACCTTACTAACAACTTCTGGCTACTGGGACGGCTTGGCATTTCGATGGCTTTTTAATTTTGAGTTAGTTCCGCGATAAGTTGAGTAACGTTTTTCTGATCTTCATGAAAATTGTTGGGGTTGTAGCAGAGATACATATAATTGGAGAGTTCGTATATGAGCATGATTAATTAAGGGGTTATGGAGCTATAAGGCGCGAAAAAATCATCACAAAGGTTTTTTTTATATTCGTCATCTCGTTTGCAAGGAATTTGCGAGTTCTCAGCTCAAGGCGGACTACTAGTTTAATCTAAATATTTACGAGTAGTAAAATAATTAGATTAGTTAAAGGTACAGCGGGCGATGGAGCGTAGTATATTAGGTGTTCGCAGGACTGATATAATCAGAAACACGGAACTGCGCTCCAGAACTCGCATTGTAGATGTTGGTGTCAAGACCGCCAAGCTAAAATGGAACTGGGCAGGACACGTTTGCCGCATGCATCCGGAAAGATGGGCCAAACTTGCTACCGAGTGGCTCCCACAGGACGGCTACCGGGGCAGAAGCAAACCAAAAAAGAGATGGCGAGATGACTTGGACGCGTACTGTAAAGAGTGGTCGAAAATGTCAACCAACAGGGTCGAATGGGGAAAAAGAGGGGAGGCCTTTGCCCAGCAGTGGGACACTAAATAGGCTAACGAAAAAAAAAAGGTACAGCGGGCTAAGAAAGTGTTCTACCAGTTTTGACAAAAGTTTCTGTGAGATCTAACGATCGCTAAGGTTGACTTTTCTAACGGAGTTTAAAACATGCACGACCTTGTTGTCTCATGACGTTCAAACGAACCTCAACCGAAGGGTGGGAGACCACATTTTTGGCCGACTGTACATATAGTTGGATCCTGTTGGATCAAATGAAACCAAGCTATACCTGGCAGCCGTGAATGAGATCCCCTCCGTGCGTCTGGCACTGTCGCCTCGCCTCGTCGAAGCTGCCGCCCCTCGCCACGTTGAACTCGTAGCAGTTCCGAGAGAACGCGGCCAACTCCACGTCATCGGACACGCCGACCGGCGCGCAGCGGTCGTTCGAGAATTCTACAAGAAAACAACTGGTTTTACAAATGAATCTATAGCAATTCAAAACGAATTTCTACTTTATCCTCATCGTCGAGGATCTCCACCATCTTCAAGATGACATATAGGCCGATTGGCGCAAGCGCGTGGTATATAACTAACCTAATGCAAATGAATCTACCTGTTTGCGAACGTTCGCTAATATTTGTAATTTGCACGCGAAACGTAATTTTTTAAAAGCAATAATTGTTTGATGTTAAATCATGTATGTATAAGGTTGCCAAAGAGCTCAAAGAGGGCCCAGTGTGTTAACGACGAGGGACCCTCTTGTTCCTTTAGCCGTCAATACAGTGAATCCTCCTTTTTGTAAAGGGTTGGCATTGTTGGCAACGAGCATGTGACACCTCTGGAGTTGCAGGCATCCACTTCGCAGAGCGAGAGAGAGCCCTCGACCCCCACCAGCTGCAGGAACGCCAGGAACACGTGTTGGCCGACCGCACGTGAAGGTCTTCATTACTCCCTTGTCTGAGCTACTAGACTTACCTTCTGTGGTGAACACTTCCACTTCGCAGAGCGAGAGAGAGCCCTCGACCCCCACGAGCTGCAGGAACACGTGTTGGCCGACCAGCGGACGAGCGCACGTGAACGTCTTCGTCACTCCCTCGTCTGAAACACAACCTTTATTGTTACCTTACCGTATCATAGTCGCGTGTATAAAAATGGCGGTTTTATATAAGTTTTTATGATCACTTGATCGCTATGACATTTGACATAAAAGCTAGGCATTTATAAACAAGGTTGGAGTAACCAATATAAAAAAATCAAGATCCTTAGCGGAATAAAACGACAGCTTCGTACGATTGAAAAAAAAACCGGTTTACAATGTCAAATGCAGGCCGAAGCGGTTAGGTATCTATGTACAGTCAGAAGCAGAAGTAGCTAAGCGGGTGAGCTGTTTAAAATAACCTTCACGCGCTCTTATTCTCTTAACAATAAAGTAAGTAAGTTAGAGCTGTGTTCTCGAGGGTAGATGTGGAAACCTAAGTGGCGAATTGGCTATATGTTTAAAGTCCAGTGACACTTCTCTACCCCCGGCCCCCGCACCGGTGTTGCCCTTGAGCCATCTTTGATGTCGCTTTTTATGGATAAAAAAAAAAAGATAAAAAGATAAAAGATATTTATTCTTCAATTTAGGCACATTACAATGCACTTATGAACGTCAGAGAGAAAAGAAACTACCACCGGTTCTAACCCTACACCTCTGACCCGAGAAGTATTACTTATTACCGGCAAGAAACTCGGCGGGACTTATTTTTTCAAAACAGTACTACAAATACATTAAAGATACTATATACAATAATGCGTAGTTCTTCAAGAAGGCATATCAAAACAGCTTGAGAGACAGACATGTACCTGCCTATTGTGTAATTAAAATGAAAAATAAAAATAAAATCCAAATCTGACTGCTTCGCAATACGTTTGATATTCTTTCTTACTTGAACTGTGTCCTCTAAATGTTAGATGATTTTATAGATTCTGGTTTGGGCCATGCATATATGTCTGTCATATAGTCCTCGACCCTGTAATAACCCTTTGACATTAAAGTTTTTTTCAAGTATTTCTTAAGAGCGGGAAATGATAGATTCTAAACATCGACGGGTAACTTGTTATAAATATGAATACCCTGGCCAAAAAATGACTTATATGCTTTGCGGACACGACATCGTCTGGTAGCAAGCTTGTTTTTATTTCTAGTGTTATAGCTGTGGATGTCAGAATTCTTCTTGAATGTGTGTATATTCTTTACAACAAAAATAATATTATCATAGATATATTGGGACGCAAGAGTTAAAATATTAATTTTTTTAAATAATTCTCTAATTGATGTACCTGCCTTTAAGTTATACATAAAGCGAATGGCTCTTTTCTGTAAAACAAAAATAGTCTGTATGTCAGCTGCTTTGCCCCAAACCAGAATTCCATATGACATTACACTATGAAAATAACTATAATAAACTAAGCGGCCCATCTTGCGGAGGGCGAGTCACAGTCTACCGGAAATAAAGTTGGATACCGTTTTATTAGGCAGGCGTCCGGTTCTTCATCCAATAGCCCGTTAATCAGTCCCTACTTTTCACCCAATAGCCTAGTACATTTTAGACTCCATTCATTCTCAATAGTCCTTACGCCATGGCGGGTGCTGTCTCTGCGTGCGTACCATGACACGAGCAGGGGCAGCATCCGCTTAGTGTACCCCTCACTTTTCATTAAATTGTCGAAAGGGCCCCTGCGCGTTGGCTTCGGCTCCGCATACGCCTCCCAAAGGTCCGGAACACCATTGTTCCGTGGTCGGGAAAGACATACAAAAATTTGTGTCAAGCTCATTTTGAACACCTCACCCGCCTAGACTTCTGCTGCTGACTGTACGAGTATAGTACAATTTTATTGTAATTATGTATACCTAGCTAGTTTAATTCTCTTGCAAAGCTGGTCAACCTGGAGTTGTGTCATTTTACTTCGGGCATCACACACGGATCTTGATTTTATTTTTAATGTCTATGAGTTGAGTTGACTCAGACATTGAAAAAAAAAAAGACATTCATATGCTTATTTTAAGAATCGAGTGTATCTAATGAGCTGTTATTTACTAAAAATAATTTTCAGACATTTTCAGATAGGTATTTCATTATTGTTTTTTTTTATCGAACAGATATCCGAATAAGGATCATAATTTTCTTGTTATCAGTAGAAACACAGTTATTTCGAAGTCATTTTGGTGACAAAAGAGTACCATACAAATGTTCTGATTGTACATCTCCAGTAATTCGTCAAGTTTATATAATTCTAACCATTCGCCCGAAATCAAACAAGCCCCAAAATTACCTAAATGCACTCCGTTTTACAGATACTTACAAATCCGTTTTAACGCGTTTAAAGTCAGAATTCAATTGCAGTTTCACTACAAATGGGAAATAGGAGGCAGGTAATCAAAAGCAAAACGAACAGGAATTCCCTTTGTAAAGTCGCCATTTGCCCTAACATCGACCGGGCACGGTGGAAACTGAAGTACCTAACTTATACTGACGTTTCGAATAGCTACGATGTAACCATGATTCTAGTTTCGGCACCTATTCCCCATTAGCTAATCGGCTACAGCTGCATAGCTAAAATGTTTCTATACAACGAGGATTAATAGACGGAGAGCTGGCCACGTCAGATATGACACAATAATGAGAGCAACGAAACCCCTTTAGTTAGTTTGCTATACTATGCTTATTTCTAGATCCGCACATCTGGCAGCCGTAAAGTGGTGGAGGTCAAAGAATGCAAATAACTCGAAGAAAACAAATTCTAGAGCTCTGGTTTTGACTTAATATTATGAAAAATTATGGAATTCATTAGATTATATAATATCCAAAAGTTTCGATTAGGGGAAGTACTGCCAAATGATGTATAATGTAATTCTTGGTTACTCGCCTACTGTTTTTATTTGAGCAATAAAACACAATGTTTTTTGTTGTAATGTTAAAATATAGGCCCTGTTCTCTATAAATGACACAATTTTAGCAGTTTTTACCTATTTCGGTATTACTTTTTTTCAACTTAAAAACTTTGTTGGTCTGTCACTCTGATCTCCATCCATTAAAAGCTGCCAGATGCCCGGATCTAGCAATAAGGATGGTTATGCAATCTAACTGGACTGATGACAAACCTCTCATTATTGTGTCACATCTGACGTGGCCAGCTCTTAGACCATAAACGCGTACCTAAAGCATTGCACCGCACCGAGGCTTTCTGCGATCGAGTGGCAGCACGGGGCGAGACATATGTTTGACAGTAGCTGTCAAAATTCACCAATAAAATAAAACATGATTAAACATGATTGGTGGATTATGACAGCTGGACCTCTCGCCACGGTGCCGCCATCTAGTGAAAATCTCGATCACGGAAACTCTGATTACTTAAAGCAGAGACTATAAAGATATAGACGACCACAGCCTAAGAACTTTTTGAAGCTCATGTCGATTGCGCCATCTATGTCAAAGCCACCTAAAGATACCGAATACGTAAGAGGAAATGTTACCTGCACTGCTACTCCACCTAGTAACAAATAGCGTACTAGTAGTACGCTAGTAGCTTCTAGGTGGAGTAGCAGTGCAGCTGACATTTCTCTTACATATTCGGTATATTCCACCTAGTAACAAATAGCGTACTAGTAGTACACTAGTAGCTACTAGGTGGAGTAGCAGTGCAGCTGACATTTCTCTTACATATTCGGTACCTTTAGGTGGCTTTGACATAGATGGCGCAATCGACATGAGCTTCAAAAAGTTCTTAGGCTGTGGTCGTCTATATCTCTATAGTCGCTGCTAAAAGATATTATTATGTTTCGGATTGCTAATAGTGCCGCCAGCAGTAAGTGGGTTTATATTATAACTAAGCTGGTGTTCAAAATGATCTAGGCGCAACTATATAGTAAAAAAAACTCAACCGCTAATCTAATTCTACTGTTGACTAAGTACTAGGGCTTGCAATTCAGAATTGGCGATACAAAAAATGTTGATATTACAACTACGGCAAGCCCCGCTAAGTACTATACTAAATTATCTAATTAAACTATTCGTTGTTAGACCTTAGTTCTCATTCTAAGTACCTAATACCCCACTAAAACAGTCAAATAGCAATTTAATGCTAATTCTTGCATATTTTTCCAACCGGTTTAATAATAATGTACCGCCGCGTCAAAAAAACAGGCGGTAATAATGCATAAATTATATAACTGTTGCCCACAAAGCAAAACATTTTACATAATTCCTACTGCACAGTCAGAATATGCAGTATTTCAAGTCATCGGTTAGGCACTTTAGAGTAGGTTTGCATTACCTAAGTACAGCCTTGGCCAGAAGTATTGAGCATAGGTGTTTTTTGTTTACAATTTTGATGTTAAGCATTATTTCCCTATCCTAACAATGTACGGTAACGGTAAATGTTATATTTTATTTATAAATATAGAAAACTTCACTTAATAACACTTTCAAGGTACTTAAAAAATATGAAAACAGAAGGTACCAAAAATGTAAATTTAAGTCGGTGCGACATATTGCAAATATTCTATGCAGTTACTACTAACTTCAACAAAACATGCCTATTAGTTTAAATTAATTGACAAAATAACTTAAACAAAGATGGAAACGATGGACTAAACTTTCCAGTTTTGTATGAAAATCGCATTGGTGCTCAACACTTCTGGCCAAGGCTGTATATCTTACTAATATTATACTTATTTATTTGATTACATAGGAAAACTTACAGCTAGAGTAACAAGATAGGTATTATATTAATAAATGCCATACATGTTTAGATGTTTGCTTCTCCTAAACGCAAAAACTGCTGAATGGATTTGAATGAAATTTGCAGGAAGGTAGATTATTACGTAGACAAGAATATAAGATACATAATATTTCGGAATTAATTTGATAAGGGAAGAAATGAGTATTCAAAGTACGGGAGTATTAACCAAACGAGGAGGACCGAGACGGATTTGGGCAATTTTACCTAAATAACTATGTAGACGCCGTCACGTCCGGAGAATAAAGACTTCTGCATTTTTGTTGAAACTTATCAAAATGAATAAAGTTGTCTGACCATTTTGTATTAATAATTGCGAAAAAAAAGTATTAGAGCCAAAAGTGTCATAAGCTAGTCAAATGCTGCCTCTTTATCTTCCACGTATCCCCTGTATCGATCATAGATCAGTCAGCAAGAAGGGCTTCCTTTTCTGCTCTTCTCGTTTTCTCCGTTTGGCTCACTAGACTCGTTCTTGTGAAGAATACTTACCGCCATTTTGGAACCATTTACTTGAAAGTCTAGATTCTGTACCATAGACTATATTTATTTGAAACATCGAAATCATAACCAATAACACGTTTGCTTTGATTGCGATTGCGGCTCCATATGCGCATACGCATCCTCATTGTGGAGAGTTATCATTCTGTTTCGATATTTTAGCTGCGATGCAGCTACGCGTTACAGGCGCTGGTTAAATAGTCCAAGAACTGTTGCGAAATAACTTATAGGAGACCCCGTAATAGGCTCCAGTAGACTTGACACGATGTGATAACATGACAGCTGTCAAAGTAGTCAGCGGCAGACTATAGTCCGTTTCATATGCCTGTCTAAGGGAAAAAACACACCTGAGCTGAATTCAGCAAATTCATAGACAAAATGCTTAAATTTGTCTATGTTTTGACTATGAATTTGCTTAATTCAGCTCAGATATGTTTTGTCTCTAAAGGATGTAAACATAAAATATGTGGCTCGACCATGACTAATATAATTCCATAGACACAAAAGGTACCTCATTGGCCAAATAACAATGTCACGTGGTTTTATTTAATTAATTATATTACTTATTTAAAAATGCAAATATATACATATACAGGATAGCAATAAACCTTGCCTTCTAGGATTATCGCGCCTCACCAATAGAAGTTTCTTTTTACGGTTCCATGGTGGGTGAATGTAGGGTGAATCAACTTTTAGGATAGGTACCTAGACACCTGTGGTCTTCACATTCACAACCGCCGCACGCCGCTCCGGTGTGCGAGCGGGACATAGCTATAAACGCGTATAGCGCTGTCTCACTTACTCATCCCAACGTATCCGCGTAAGAGAATCGCACTGTATATTTCCTTAATTCATTAAATGTGCATTTTAATTGGCTATTTTAAATTCCGTTGCAATTTAGTTTTTTTAATTGATCATCGTTATCTCAACATTTTGAATAATTTATGAATATTTGCGTGAAGCACTTTTTGTGTATTATCGCATTGTATGGTAATACGATGTTACCAAGGAGTCTTTATTACTTTATTGGGTTAGATTTCTACTGGATTTGGAAATAACCTAGGTACCATAGAGCTTTAAACCAATCGGAGTAGCCTTTGACAGGCGTTCCCCTCTGCCGAATGAATATGACCAGTGGTCATATTCGTTGTATGGACTGACGTTTATTTGACGTGGCTATTTTGACGTTTCGCATACATTTGACGTTCCCCTCCCCCGCAAAAAACGGCAGACTTTTTCCGATAGAAATGAGAGCGCGTCTCACATCCGGTTGGTTTAATAATCAAAGCTAGGTACTTATTTCTAAAAATATCGATTTTAGGTTATAAAATGTACTGAGATGACAGGTGTCAAAAACCGCTTCTTAGGTTGCACAAGGATACGACATCAGCTCAAAAAATAAAAAAATAAACTTTTCTATACGCAGACCAATTTAACTTTACAAGTGACAAAAGTGTGAAAAGCCCAAATTTATATAAAAAAATACAAGCAGGCGTTCAAAGGCTACGGAATCGCTTTCCAACAGGGTTGTATTGTAAATTGCCATCAGAAGATATTATCTATCGCGTCACAATCACAACAGCAAATTCCCATAGTTCAACATTCCACTTTCCTCGGCCATGGTGACTCTGTCTACGTCAAAACATGTATCACTATTGTACCTTACTCCTTTGTAATAAGGTCTAACATTAAATTTTTACGTAGATTTTACTGTGGGAAGTTAATCAATTGACAATTGTAGAAAAGGTTTAGAAAGCGAGCGTGGCTTTCGCGTTTTACGGTTCAGCGTTGCTAGTAATTAACGAATGTGTTTGCTGGCTCTTTCTGCCTTGAACGATCTGAGAGTGCCAGACAATGATATTTATACAGAACTTATCTTATCTTGTAAACAAACGTGTCAATCTCGTCATGTTATTTTGCAGGTTGTTTGTTCGTCCCGCCTGCCAAGCGTGGCGCGTATGGCAAACCCCCCCTTTATCAAAGGGGAGGCCTATGTTCAGCAGTGGACGTCTTATGGCTAAGATGATGATGATGATGATGTGATGATTGTTCGTTACCTCGATTATTGAAGAAACAATAAATAATATTTTTAAGTAGTTAATACTTGGTCAAATTCAATCGTTGTGAGTTTTTTGAAAAAAAAAATAATCCAATAATAATTACTTGGCCCACAAATTTTCAAATCCGCATCGCAGGCTTCGTCAGGAGGATACAAAAACAGGTCAACCACAGGTTTCGTCACATAACAACCAATATTTCCAAGAAGAAATCCGCCACAGGCTTTGTCAATAATATATATTTTTTAATACATAAATTATTATGTACTTAAAGAAACTCAAGTTATAATATAATACCTGAGAAAAGAGTGATAATTTCTTTGAAAAGTATTAATTTACTTGATAAAACAAGTAAGGATAAATTCTGTATAATAAACACAAGCTTATACTTTAATGTAATGATCACAAAAACATCCCAAATTAAATTTATGCTAATAGGGTTACAAAACCCGGACTTTTTTAAATATGAAGATCCCGGGATAACTCTTAGCATGAACATTTTCGAGTATTAGCGCTCTCCATACTTTGACTCTTGCAAAGTCAGTGCAGTTTGCGTGGTCAGACTATAACACTAAAATTACACAGTGTTGACTACCCGTACCATTGTAGTCCAGTTCCTAAATAGCACATTGATTAGCCTAACGGCAGCATAAACCTAGTTTAAGCTAGGGCTGACCTAGTATTGCCGTCGGAAAAGACGTGACGTGCCTTAGGGCTCTTCTACATGATGGGCCATCATAGGGACGCAGCTATGCGTTAGAGCGAGCTAACGATATTGCGATCTCATTCCGTCGTATAGCTGCGTCCCTATGATGGCCCATCATTTAGAGCAGCCCATAGATTCTTCTCCTACCCTACTCGGTGTTGCATAAGTATTGTTGCCTTGGTAAGTAATATGTGTCAATCAACGGACAAAGGGACCACTTTGTCGACATGGAGTTAGGTTCTAGTACTTTCTAAAACTACGCAATATGCAGTATCTATTGGTGAAAGAAATGTGTTCTTGTAGATCGAAAAGTGGTCCCTTGCAGTAAACTCGTCCACATATGGGATACTTTAGCTTGAAAGGTGGTCTATAAGACATGATAACTAAGTCTGCCTGCGAGCACGAGCGTTATGACACTTATATTATGACACGCTCAAAACGTCAGGAAAATATGATAACTAAGCTTACCAATTGTTAAACGTATCTAAATAGGTATATATGATTATTTAAGATGTCGGATTTGGCATGTAAAAATCCCAAGTAAGATTCAGACATCTTTAAAAATGACTGCATTAACATGAAAACTATTTATTTATAGGTAATAACTTGATTTACTAAGACAATCGACTTGACATCGTTAGTTCGCACGACCTAATAGTGGCAAAAAACTTAGAACTCCCTTAATATTAGCTATTACTCCCCGTGCGCCCGCAACGACATCTTTTACATGTAAATGTGATGAAATAAGCGTTTCCCTCCATCATTGTCAGAGAGAGCATGGGAACCCGCTTGACACAGTTGCTGTTGTTCCTATCACACCGAGAACCACAACCATCGTAAGTCTGGTCTCTCGTCACCTATATTAGCCATTTATATTGAGATCAGATATGACTGGGTCAATAATTATAATACGCCAACTTTCAATCGGATTGACTGATTCATATCACAGTTGAGTAAGAGCAAAAGAAAATAGGCAGGAGATACAATAGATGCAGTCAACGCCATAAACATGTACTTTTGCACCTTACTCCATTGTAACAAAGTACAAAATTGTATACATATTTTTGGCTGTTAGATACATGTCTATGTGCGGACCCCGGGCTAGGAGCAAAATGTCGTCAGTCATCATCGCATATCGCATCCCGGACGAAAAATTATGAAATGATTGTAATTGTGAAGGCGACGTATAATGAAGTATGGTGAATGTGAACTGCTGTTGCGTTGGTGGGTTGAGAAACGGTAGCCATATAATCACCAAATGACCACTACGCCCCCTTTTTCCAAAGATGTTTATATGCTCGTTATATTTTATAAAGTTTGAAGACTTCTTTTTGTTTTGGCTACTTAGTGATAAGTGCCCTCCTTTTAAGATTAGTTTTCTCTTATTACTTGTGTATTAAATAATGCAAGATAACTTTTAAACGGTAATGCATGTTAGTCCCTAGATATAAATATACCAATTAGCACGTAAGGTTTACTGTAAGTGCTTATTGTAGAAATAAATAAATATAAATATATTTTCATCACACCTGCTCGTAAATGGTGTTATTTCCTGCCTGTATACAGAAGGAGAATGACCTAAATTATTCCCGCGGTAGTAATGGCGAGATATTATCCCCACGGGAGTAATGACTCTCGTTTTAAAATTTGCAACTGATAAGGAGGTATGATGTTCAGACAAAAATTCAAAAAGTTTAATTTCATCTTTGCAAATTGTAATATGCAAACATAGAGTTTTCACAAAGGAATAAATGATTTCAATAAGTATTTTTTATTTTATGCAAAAAACTACGCCGTAGAGCTTTCTAGGGGTACTTTGATAGGAATAAATGTATCAGTCACTTCAAGGAGGTACCTATTCCGTGTGTGACCTTTAACACGAGCAAAAAATTAAAACTTAGATTCTACTTCTCAAACAATACCTACAAAAAAAAAATTTTTAGATTGTCTCCTCCACAAACTAAATAGTATTTTCAATGTACGTTACAATCCATCTATAATTGACATTGCTTGTCAGCTTTCACCCTACAGACGTAATTAATTTCGCAATACATTGCGTGTTCGAATAAACTTTAAAGTGTGCTAAAAATAAAACCCCAAGTTATTTTTAAAAGTCGCTGAACAAACGCTGTCCTTGAGGAGTAAAATCTATGTTTTAAGAGGATGATAAGAGCTAAATTCCCTCCCTATCTTTTTCAGCGCGAGTGAAAGAGAAACACTGCGTTACGATTAGTATGGGAGCTAATTGCAAATTTTGCAAAATGATTAATTAAAAAAAAACTATGCATTAATTGAGAAATTTAAGGCAACGAAGTTTTTAGTATTAGTGTGGTGGAATGTTGTCCTTAATTACAGACATATAAGCCAAGAAACTAAAGACGTGCGATTGTTTTAAGCTAATTTTAGATGTAAATTTGGAATTATTTTCTATCGAGCCGATTTGGTCCAATCGTGTATTGGAATTAACCAAGTTCTTTTAAATATAATGAATATTAACATATATTTTTTTTACTTTTCCAAAACAAGTAGTTATAGCTATATGACTGTTTAAGTAAAGTCAATTTGAAGGTCATCGGGTTTTGTCAGCCTCTTAATTTTTGGCTCGTGTTATAGGCCACACACGTTATAATTAGGTAATATCCATAGACTTAAATATATAGTAGACGGCCATAGGCTGAGAACTTTTTGAGGCTCCAAATTTATTTATTAGCTATTTAGCGCCATCTAGTTCAGAGCGACCTAAACAGAGCCAATATGCATGAGATAAAATCAGTGCCACGTAGTAACGACTACTACTATCGTTATTCGTTACTACTATATATTTAAGTCTATGGGTATATCCATTTCGCTATTTCTAATCTGGGCTTAGTACACCCTACACAAGGCTTATGTTATTTATTGTTCGTTCCACCACTCTCAATAGCTGTCTTTCAATGCCTTGCACCATAGTTTAAAGAACTCGCATTACCCTCTTTTCTCCATAAATATAGCGCGATGAGAGCTTTGTTTATGTGTTTGCTCTTCAGGTACTGTTTTATATAGACACTCTTATGAAATAGGTGTTGGATTATTGGGAATAGTGAAACACTTTTAACCCATTTTTTTAACTAACTAGCATAAATAACGCACCGTACCTGAACAAAATTTATAACAATGTATCCAAAAACACAAAGCGGTTTTGTATAGAAACTTATATAAAAAAGTTTTTCAGAATAAATACCAATATTTTACAACGGGAATCCTTTTAAAAAATATTCGTATACATTTATTTTTCTGAGTCGAGTGTTAAAAATCAATACTAGCCAAATATTGGCGATCTTTTTGAGGAAACATCCTTTTATACGGGAAAACAAAGCGTCTGTTGTCCACTACAAACGGCGTGCCAAATTTTTCCACAGAGCCACAGACACGTTGGTGAGAAAGCCGTAAGTGCCATACTATTTATATGCACGTAAGACGTTTTAACACTACTACAATTGGAGCATTCGGGAGGACTGAAATAGAATATAGATCGGATTGTGCTCTTAACAAGTGCGCCGAAAAGATGTTGATCATAATTAATGGTTTAACAGTTTTTTTTTCGTCCGCGTAGAACTGTATACTAACTTTTACCTCTTCTCTCTTATCTTATCATAGATTTATGTGATGGTATGGAATTAGTGTAAATGATTTGTATGATAACCCTCATCTGTTTTCTCTAAGGCTGGCTCTACATAGGGACGAAGCTATACGACGGAATGAGATCGCAATATCGTTAGCTCTTTCTAACGCATAGCTGCGTCCCTATGATGGCCCATCATGTAGAGGAGCCATAAAACGGCCGAAATCAAGGCAAACGTATTAACGTATAGACTTTTAATTTGAGACATAGGGTGTATTGGGGTAAGACCGAAAGGGTTTTCGACGAGATAAGCAGTGTTTTCTTGAAAGCTCCATTGTACAAACGACATGAGGATCAGGTACATGAAACTATGATTTTAGTAAAGAGAACATATTTTTCTTTATATTTTATTTTAAAAAAGGTTTTTTATAGTACTTTAAGTATTAGAATACTTTGAACAAAGTTACACTTGTGACTAAAAAAAACGTGGGGCAAGATAAAAAGGTTATGGGCTAAGATCGAAATAGTTTTTAAAATCGTTTATATGCATCGTAGGTATATTTGATGCATACTCTCCCACGCTATGGCAACGTAGCTATTTAAAACTTTACTTAAAATTTGAAAAAAGTCATAAATAACAGATCAAATTCGATTATCCAAAAAGTGATATTTCAATCTTACCCCGTTTTGCGGTGAAGTGGACTAGGGTTCTCAAACTACTGCCATGTTCAAAACATAACCATACAAAATAAAAATAAGTTTACAATTGAGTCCTGTTTAGGTTAATTAATGTACTGTAGAAGTAGTATAACCAACCTCGACAATACTACGTCTACTTGTAGTACCTAGGTATATTGAAAGCAACAAGTTATCCCTCTACAGTTTGAGAACCATTTGCTATCACTATGAGATTTGAAAGCGGGTTAAGATAAAAAAATAAGTATTGCCGTCTTATCCCACGACAAGTCACCGGGTCAAGATAAAAACTCAGCAAATAATAAAGATAATTTTAAATCCTCATTGACAGGCGAATAAAATAACAATAACGAGCAAACGTATAAACTCAGAATATTTATAGCTGCACTGAAAAAGAGGTTACAGAACATGGGATAAGATAAAAAAACAGGATTTGATGTCGAAAAATACACCTTGTCGAAAATTGCCAATAACTCATTTCCACTCTCACTTAGCGAACGGAACCGACTGAAAGGCGGGGAACAACAAAATGGAGTTCCCAATAAAGGGGTCAAGAACAAAAAATGTGCTATAAGTTGGGAGCTACAAACGGTTTTTTATCTTCCCCCATTTTTCATCTTATCCCAACGCACCCTAACATAAATTTAAACGACAATAATGAGCGCCCTTAGTAGGTATAATCGTTTCAATAACTTAACGTAAACATTGCGTTTGCGTTAGGTCTTACTTTGTATGGGATATTAACACAGCAGACCAAGCGGAACGTATCGAAACTAAACCACCGAGTATCACATCGTGTTTCGTCACCAAATCCATATTGTGAAATTGACAGCTAATAGCTCCACTGTCACAGCAGCTTATCAACAATGACAAGCTAGCATGCTTAAAAAAAGCGTCAACGATATAAAAAAAACTCACCGATGGTACCAGGGAACCAGGCGCATAGTGGGTTCCTTTGCAGGTCCGAGCTGCTGTTGCCCACTCTTATCTCCAGGTCTTGCAGCGGTTGGTGGCCTGAAGGCAGACAAAACTTATTGAATATCATACGCTATGTAAGTTCGCTGTCAGGAACTAACGAGTACAGGTTTTTACAACTAATTTTCACGATAGATGTTATGATAATGTACTTAAGTATATAAAATTAGCATTCAACTATTAAAAGAGCATGCTCAATTGAACATTGGTGTTAATAAACATATTTACCTACAATACCTACTAATTAAAAAAACCACTTTAATCGCACTTCATTTTAACACTTGTTTTACGATTGCGTGTCTCTGTCTAGTAAATAATAGTAAGTAGCATAAAAAATATTCGTACAGTATACCTATGTATTATGCATTTTTAGGGTTCCGGACCTAAAGGGTAAAAACGGGACCCTTTTACTAAGACTCCGCGGTTTCCGTCTGTCTGCCTGTCTGTCGGTCTGTCTGTCGGTCTGTCGGTCTGTCTGTCTTTCTATCTGTCTATCCGTCTGTTTGTCTGTCTGTCTGTCTGTCACCAGGCTGTATCTCATCAACCGTGATAGACAGTTGAAATTTTCACAGATGATCTCTTTCTGTTGCCGCCAGGTATTTGAGGGGGCTACCAACTCCCACACAATAGACATGATTTTTTGCTGTTTTTATAGATAACCGTTACGGAACCCTTCGTGCGCGAGTCTGGTTTATGCATTTTCTACTGGGCGCTTCGATGTAGTTATATGCGCTACAATAGAGTTATGTTAGGTGTACTGAGTTCGCGTGGTCTGACAGAGATGGTTGACTGCACACAAGTTTGTAGGGTTAAGGTCAACTATATCTGTACCTTGCACCCCGAAATAATTTACTCTTTCGCCGTTCAGGCTATCCGTCTCTGGAATTCGCTCCCTCTCCCTATACGACAGGCCCTTAGCAAGTTCGTTTTCAAGAGACTGCTTCGCAAGCATCTCCTCGCTGAAGAATTTGTTCAATGTTCTTTCTACAACCTACGTATTGTATTAATATGTATTAGTATATCTTGTATATTATATAAGTAATAGTATGTAACCATATATGAGTAGGCTTTTATTTATTGTAATTATATACTTTATTACATTTTTCTCCTGTACCAACTTACAAGTCTCTGTTTGGCCCAATGGTTGACTGGTAGAGAATGCCATTTGGCATTAAGTCCGTCATTTGTACATTTTCACTTTTTGTGCAATAAAGTTTAAATAAAAAAAAATAAAAAAAATTACAGGTACGAAATAATATTATTAGCAAAACTGGGTCCTGCTCGCAACACAAGTTACACAAGTAATCCTGGCGTGGCGTCGCAGCCGAAGACACGCCTAACTGTGTTCAGGGTAGAGACCGCCTGTGTTGAGGGTAGGACCTAAATACCGCCAGCCATAAACGTACATACATAAGTACCGTAAAAACAAAACAGAGACGAGAAACAAAACCGCTGAACGCTCCATTTTGCAAGACGTAGTTAATAGATATATAGGTACTTATCTTGTTGTAATGTTTATTGCTATGTATTAGGCAGTATGTAATGAAAACTAAATGTACGCTGGAATTGCGATGTCTCCCCTATAGCCAGCTTTTAATTTTAATTTTATTTTGTACTAGCAGTTGCCCGCGGCTTCGCCCGCGTACATTATGATTAATGCAGATTTCTACTCTTGAATAAAAGTTTTTCCCCGCGACTTCCTTTGCGTAGAATTAGTAATTGACCCCCCTTTTTACCCTCTTAGGGAATGACTTCTGGGATAACTATTATGTATCCATCCCCAGAACTCAAACTGTCTCTATACCAAATCATCTAAATAGGTTCAGCGGTTATCAATTCCCCATATAAACTTTCAACCCCCTTTTCACCTCTTAAAGGGTTGATTTTCGGGATAAAACTATCCTATGTCGTTTTCCGAGACTCAAACTATCTCTATACCAAGTTTCATCTAAATCGGTTCAACCTCAAAATAATTCTCTATAAAACTTCCAACCCCTTTGCTAAGCACCCCCGTAAGCTTTGTTTTCGGGATAAATACAATTTTCCCCTTCCCGGGACCCAAACTATCTCCATACCAAGTTTCATCTAAATCGGTTCAACATTTAAAAATGCCCCATACAAACTTTTAACCCCCATTTCACTCCTTTAAGTAACGATTTTAGGAAATTAAAAAAAAAACACGCAAGTACGGGTCTTACTTGCGCCTCAAAGGTTTCGTACGAACAACTTTTTTATTACATTTTTGAAAAAAGACGCTTTCAGCATGATTTCATGAGAATTAATAGGGCGGCTGAGTGCGAATCGGACACGTACCCCGATTTTTTTTTGTCTTAAGTCGGACTGGTGCTTGACTGCAGTCTTATTAGTTTTCCTGTAATTTATACGTAAATAACTATCTGTAATTTTTGCAAATTTTTCTGTCGAACAGTTTCCGATATTGATTAATTTACACCTTTTTTTAATAACTTCAAAGTTATGTATGTTAAAATTATACTAATTAGAGATCCTTACATTAAGCCCTTTTATTTGATACGCCACACAATAAAGTTATTTGTTTTTTGATTTCTCATTTACCTACTCACAAATCCCCCCCCCCCCCCTTAATGTTTACAATTCATAAATTGGCGTTACATGCCTGCCTTTGGGTCACTGACTTACAATCATCATTCAATTACCAAGTTTCATCTTTAAATCGGTTCAGCTGTGAAAAAATCCTATATAAACTACCAACCCTCTTTTCACCCCTTTACGGGTTAATTTTTTCAATGAAAATAACCCTAAGTCGTTTCCCGGGATTCAAACTATCTATTATATCAAGTTTCATTTAAATCGGTTCAACGGTAATAATTCTCCATACAACCTTCCAATCCCCTTTTCACCCCCTTAAGGGCTGATTTTCGGTATAGAAACTACCCTATGTCCTTTCCCGGGGGTAAAATTATTTCTTTAACAAAAATTTCGAAATTGATGCCGTTTTCGTACTTAATTAACGTCCCAAAATACCGTAAATCGACTCCCATATTGATATTTAGTAATTTCAACCCTATCGCACCCCAACAGGGGGATGATATTTCACGCCCGCCACGTTGTATCATAAAATTTTGGGGTTTTCGTAATCAGTGACCCGATAAACCATAGAAAAGATACCCATGTTGATTTTCAGACTTTGTCACCCCCATTTCCCCCTTTATGGGGTTGAATTTTCAAAAAACCTGAAACACGTGTTTACATATTTATTGTTAGGAATACTCCTGTGAAGTTTCCAATAAAACAGTCTAACTAATCTTGCTTCCCTATACAAACTTTGGACCCCCATTTCACCCCCTGGGGGATGATATTTTACACCCGTCACGTTGTATAATAAAATGGTTGTTGTTTTCGTAATCAGCGACCCGATAAACCATAGGAACGATACCCATATTGATTTTCAGACTTTTTCACCCCCATTTCCCCCTTTAAGGAGTTAAATTTTCAAAAAAGCTGAAACACGTGTTTACTCATTTATTGTTAGGAATACTCCGGTGAAGTTTCAAATAAAATAGTCTAACTAATCTTGTTTCCCTATACAAACTTTGGACCCCCATTTCACCCCCTTACGGGGTGAATTTTGAACAATCCTTTCTTAGTGCACCCCTAGACCTTATAAGGGACCTACATGCCAAATTTGGAAACTCTAGACCCAGCGGTTTAGGCTGTGCGTTGATATGTCAGTCAGTCAGTCAGTCAGTCAGTCAGTCAGTTTCTTCTTTTATATATTTAGATAAGCCAAGAGACAGGCGCGGGCTGAAAAACAGCGCTGTGCAGCCGACCAAGCTCGCAGCAAATGCTGAGCTCCGAGCCTATTGTCGCGAAACTATTAGTAGTTTAATAGTTCTTAAGTTGTTTGTTTGCTGTTTTTTTTTTCTCTTTCCCTTCTTGTGTATTGTTTTGTTTTGTTTGTTTTTTTCTGTTTACTTCTAGTGTATGTTACCGGCCTTTTTTGTGTCTATTTTTTGCGACAATAAATGATTTTTTATTTTTTTATTGTTATTTTAAAAACACCGTACTATAGATCAAAAACGTTCACCTATGGTCCAAAAATAACTGGAATATCTTCTTTCAAGTGCAGATTTTATACATACATCGTAATAACGCACGTCGGTATTATTACTATGTACAGTCGCCATCAGATACATCGGAGACAAATATCTGAACATGCACTTTATCGCCTTGACAATGGAGGCGTTGTTCAGATATTTGTGACCACCTTGGCCGCACCGATATATTTGATGGCGACTGTACCTTACCTACTTCCTAAAATTACCTATACACAATATACGGTATCTATTAGTGAAGAATAATTAAATACCGATAAAGGCTAACTTTTCTCTAACCTCTTTCACATATAATTACAGAACATAAATAAAATAGAGTTATTTCTCGAACAAGATTGCGTGATAATAGTCATGTCCATTATGATTTCTACTTGGATCCCCGCGGTGATGGACCTTCCAAGCTTGCAATTAGGTACTTGCGTAACTATAGATAAATTAAATGGCTTAAAAACCGGGTTTATTATACATATTTCCGGTGTCAGTGATTTTAAAATCTGCAAAAACTAATATAAAGGAGTAATTTATTAATTCATAATAAATTGTCACGTCAAAATAAGTCTTCTATAAACACTTTATAATTATGTATACCATATCCATCCTTATTTGTCTTGTCGTTTCTGTGGCCGACACAAACAGTTTGGCCACTCCGATCGATGTCTCCGATATGATATATTTGACGACTGTACAATAAGTTTCACAATCGAACGAATCTTTAAAAACAGGTATAGCTGAGTGCTTACCGTGTCATCGATCTGCCACAGCCTAATAACTTTAGCTTGTGAAGTCGACACACACCAGCGGTTTGGAGCGCATTCGCAAGAGCCGGCACCAGGCTGTGACGCTGGTGACATGTGGTTAGGTAGGTAGTGGTTGCGGTTTTAAGTTTGCCAATTTCCTTGTAACCGAGGAAATGCGTTTGTAGGTTTTACGAAAGATGATTGTTGTTTGTAGTATTGAGTTTGAATTTAAATAAGACGACACTTTAAAATATCGAAAGCTCGAAATAAACTAATGATTAATGATAGTAATGTAATCATTGTCTGACCAATTTTCTCTTAAAGGGATAAGTACGCCTTTGTACAGTCGCCATCAAATATATCTGAGCGGTCAGGGTACTCAAAAATATCTGAACATGCACTTTACCGCCTTGACAATAGAGGCGTTGTTCAGATATTTGTGACCACCTTGGCCGCTCCGGATGGCGACTGTACACACTTACTTAGGCCAGCTTAGGCTGTAATAGTCATATATATGTACTTAATTTGTGAAATATTACATATATATGACATGATTATACTACTAATTACTATAATTTATTTATTTTATTTATTTAAACTCTATTGCACAATAAAAAGAGGACAAACGGCGAACTTAATGCCAAAGGCATTCATTGTCTGGCCAAACAGAGATTGAAAGAAGGTAATAGGTGCGGGAAATTATTACAAACGTGGGAAGTTTATAAACTGAATATAGCTGCTAATTTTAAATATATATGTTAAATAATAAACTAATTCATACATACATAACCGTATAATATTGATATTTAATAAATAAATAAGAGCTGTGTACCATTCTGGTTATGGAGGCCGTTCTGTCATTTCAATCATGAATGCATTTGCACGTACACACACGTTTTTCCCGGCTTCGATGGGGCTGTCATCGTTCAATCATTTTGCGTTAATGGCCCCGTGATAGCCTTGATGGTATCACCAGAAGGCAGGGATTGGATAACACAATGAAATGCTTTCTAGCCACACTACAGTCCGTGAGCTATAAAAAGAACCTTCGGGTTTTAGAAAGAGACGTCGGGTATTAATCAACAGTGACACATGAAAAAGCAGAACAGCAATATTACCTTCGTGTGTCATCGCCGAATCCCGAAGGTTCTTCTTGAAGCTCACGGACTGTACAAGTGTTGGATAATAGAGCTCATTAATCTCGTAGGTGATAGAAGAGCTATATTATATTTACGACCAAACAAACTATTTACAACTACAGATTAATTTGCGGGAACTTTCCAAATAAATGCAAATGTTCTCGAGAATTTCACAAACATGGTAGTCTGAATTTTCCGAAATTTTCATATGTGGAAATTCCGTCATAACATATCTACAACATGAATTCAAAACTGACTAACAACTACTACTCGCAAAATCCATAAAAAAAATACTTATATAAAACGGAATACATTTTTCGTTGGTATTCGATTTTTTTTTAATTAATTGGTAGTTCGTAAAATCGACTGGCAGGATTCAATTCATATGATATTAATATACAGCTAATTGTAAAGGATACCTTAGTAAAAATATTCAATGCATATACACCGTGTTTTTTTATTTCCTTTCATTTCAGCATATGTTTAGGTAAAAAATGGTATTATTTACTTTTGTATCCATATTAATTACAATGCTCAATCCTAGCAAAACGACCCGAAAATTAGTGTCGTCTAATACCGCATTTAGCAAATGCGTCCTGTAGACAGTGGAATATGGATATCCTTCCTGACAGGAACATAATACTTGATTATTAGTGAAGTCAATTGAGGCGTGTTAATGCTGGGACTCTAGTGAAAAGGGGTATGATCCAAACTGGCTCAGCGAAAAATGGTACAAGTGTTGTATAATTATATGGGACTTGTGCCCTTTTTAATTGACTTAATTTGACTTATACCCATTTAACTAGAGTAACGGAATGATAATGAACGTTAGGCGAGTTTCAAGGCAAATAACATGTTATTAAAAGTGAAGGTGACACCTTACGGAGAATGCTTCATGGAGGTCACAATGCACTGAGATGCAATGCACCTATTTCCGCTGTTTTCCACGTATAGACCAGAATAATAGTGTAGCAACTCACCGCAGCACCCTCTGGTAGTGACGCTGATCACCTTCACGGCGTAGTGCCCAAGCAGATCCACCTGCCACCAAGGGCTGGCCTCGTGCTGCGTCTCAGTGCACCTTTTCCCGCTGGTCTCCACGTATAGATAAAAATAATAGTAGCAACTCACCGCAGCACCCTCTGGTGGTGACCCTGACCACCTTCACGGCGTAATGCCGTAGCAGATCCACCTGCCACCAAGGGCTGGCCTCGCGCTGCGTCTCGGTGCACCTTTTTCCGTCGTGCTCCGTGGTCTTTTCTCCATCGTTGCCGTTGGCAGCTCCGCCGCCGCGGACGGTCGTCGACTGGTTGGCCGGCTTTCTGAATGCCACATTTGTGCCTGTTGGCAAAAAAAAAAATTCAAATAATACAAAATGTTAAAAAATAAATACTAATTAATGCGACTTTCGTCGATCATTTAATAAATAACAAACTTAACGTAAAAAGCCACGTATTTACTTATATCACCTGTAAATCAGTACCTATTCAGCTAGACAATCTAAATATCCTTCAAATTACTCGCTCATCCAGCAACATCATGGCTACAGCAGAATTTATGGGCTGTACATTTTAGTAGATCCTGCAGGCTACAAGGCAGGGCCCGCACGGCTAGGCTGAAGTTGGTATCATTTATGTTTGAAACTCCAGTCTGACGTAGGTACAGTCAGCGTCAAATATATTGTAACAGCCAAAGTGATCAAATAGTTCGTCACACCATATATTCTGTATGGTGTGACGAACTATTTGGTTACTCTAGCTGTTACAATATATTTCACGCTGACTGTACCACATAAAAGGGGTTTAGTAGTTCAGTCGCTCCTTAACGTGCACTCCCTCTGCCACGGCCACGCCCCGAACAGCTAGACCTCTCATCGCACTCGTACGTGGCGACCTCACCCGGGTGTATATCTCGTCAGCGAGACGCGAGCGTTTGATCGCCAGCAGTGCGCTCAAAGTAAGGATAACATTTGAAACTTCTAACTTACCACAGAAGGGGGGTTCAGCAGTCCAGTCGCCTCTTAGCGTGCACTCCCTCTGCCGCGCCCCGAACAGCTCGTACCCCTCATCGCACTCGTACGTGGCGAACGCGCCCGGGCGTATGTCTGTGTCGCTCGTGAGCGAGACGCGAGCGTTTGGCGGCACCGCTGGGTGCCCGCAGCGGCGTTCCACTGGAACAAAAGACATGAGGTTAATAGCAGATAATAAATGATTGGTACATAGGTAGGTACCTAAATGATAATAAATAATCGGTACCTAAAACAGCCACAGAAAAAGATATCCTGCTACGACTCCTTTTTCCGAAGAGACCCGAGCGAATGCTGACTGTAATTCTCTTTATTATAGATTTGTAATATATAAATATATACTTGGCGCATTTTCCTCATTTGAAGAAGTTTGGAATTTTAAATTATTAATTTGGCCATGGTCGTTGTAAAAAGCCACAAATCTAAAATTACGATCCATCTATTTACCATGGAAAAATATATTTACATGTTTTTATACCACGACCGTGACAAACAAGTATACGGCCTGCCTGATGCTGAGCAGTTACCGTAGCCATGGACGCCTGTAACCCCAGAGATTCACATGCGGGTGACCTACCCTTTAAGAACCTATAAACTCCTTTATATGATGTAGAAAAATAATAGAATGTTTTTAATTCATATAAAAATGTACATGTCTATCATGGAATCTGGTATAGTTGTGCCTCACTGACCTAGTATATTATGTACTGTGATATTAGGCCCTGCATTACGCTGAATGCCAGCTAAGTGGCAAGGAATGCAATTATGAAGGAATGCCTCCATAGGATGGATCACTGTAGGACACTTAGTCATATGGTTATTAGACAATCACGCGATGTTATGTCATGCTAATCGACACGCTCGTCTAAAGATATGTAGTTCATATAACAAATTAGTAAATCATTATAACTAATAACTAAATATAGTTCAGGAATGTAAAAGTCACGGAGAATAACTGGATGAAAATTGTTAAAAGTTATTATTATTATATTATTAAAATTTCGAAGTGTATTGCGATTTCAACTCAGAATCATGAGCTCTTTTGAGTCATGTTCATGTCAGTCAGAATCATAAAACTCAGGACCCTAATAGAACAAAACCGATTCCCAAATTTGTCATTACTTTGAAAAAATCTTGTATCTGGTTTTGTCACTCTAATCTAAAGACAAATGTGGTAAAACTATGTATGCAATGTTAGTTAATAGTTACTGCGTTTCAACTTCGAGAAGAAGTGTGAGATACGAGTTTTTTTCAAAGCAGTGACGATATATTTTTCGTTAGGAAAAATGGTAAAAGGATAAAAAAATAACTAGCGACAAGTTTTTCTTGATTCTGTGTAGAAATCACATAGGAAGATGGGGAGGCTTCGTACACTTTTTTTTCGGAGCCTTGTAAAACAAAATGTAACAAATATTTTATAATGAAACGAATGCTATTTTATTGTCCATTTATCTGCCTATAATAATAGCGCATTTCTGGCTTGATATAAAGCAACTTGGCCAACATATAACGATTTTTCCAAAAAATGGGAACTGTACGAATTCACCCCACCACGCGGGGTAGCTCCGTACACTATTCGTTTCTCCCCGGGATTCATGATATTACCAGCTATTTCGCCAGTTTCAATCACTTTTTAAACATATCTTACTGACCTGTGTTTGCAATTATGTTACTCTTGATTTTAACTTACATGGGGTGCATTCGTACAGTATGAAATTACATACATTTTTAGTGTACGAAGGTACCCCAATCCAACAGACCAGAAAAAAATCAAAATAAAAAGAATATCGTTAATATAATCCCAAAAGTATTGTTTAAATAACAATATTTAGCATATATTTACAAACAATACTAAAGCATTTTTTCTAAGTCCATCCAAACTTTTTGGAAACAAACGCATTCAAAGGAGAACTTAAAATTACTTGCGAGTGGCGAAAACATATATATCAGCTCTTTCTGGCGAAATCTTGTACCGCACTGCCATTAATTTTGGAAAGTAGCCTATGCATGTAAGTAGCCGTGTTGCATACAAATATGAACGCTTCAGCATGTTGGATAGCCGAGATATGACCACTGTACGAAGGCTCCCAGTGTACGAATCTACCCCGTCTTCCCCTAACTTCTAAATATAAAAAAAATTGCCCCTAATTTGGCGTTTGTACATGCAGAGTTAACTTTTTGGCATTGCAGGTAACGTTGAGCATGATGGCAATGTAGCATTAGACAGTACTTGGTCAAATCATTTCACGAACCAATGATCGCTATCAGGGTTTAATACACAGCAATGCACTGATTCCGGGGGACGCAATTACATCTCGCTGCGAATGTACAGTCAGCAGCTGAATCGCTCAGCGGATGATTTGATCAAAATTAGTTTGACGTGTTATTGTTAAGAAAACTAGAGGCTGTCAAGATAATTATGAACACCTTGTCTACACTTCTTCTGAATGTGGCTTAATACAGAGTGTAGCAAAAATACTGGTGATCCGTTTAAGGGCATAATTGGTATCGTATTGCGAGTAATAAAAAGTAGAAGAAAAAATATTTGGCGCGAAAAAAATTTTTTTTGTTAGGGACACGTCGTCCGAGCCGGCCAACCCTCCATACAAAACCAATATTTGTTTTAATACGATACCAATTATGCCCTTTAAAGGATCACTAGTATTTTTGTTACACCTTGTATAACCTAATAAGATGCAGTATCGTTAATATCAACTTGCACCTACACTAGTACGTAGTCCGCCTCGAACTGGAGCTCGCGATCTACTTGCAAACAAGCTGACCAAAATATAACAAGACCCATGTGATGATTTTTTCGTGCCTTCTAGCTTCATAACCCCTTGATCGATCCTGCTCATATACGAACTCTCAAAATATATGTATCTCTGCTACAACCGCAACAAATATCATAATGATCAAGAAAACGTTACTCAAGTTATCGTTGAACAAACTCTCAAAATCGAAAACCCATCGAAATGCCGTGACGTCTCAGTAGCGCGTTGTTTGTAAGAACTCAGTGAATTGTTTATAAGAACTCGCTTCGCCTACGCTCGTTCGATAATACGTCATAAAAATATAAGTACACATAAAACCTTTTTAATACGATAGGTACATGTAAGTATATATTCAGTAGTAGAAGCTACATCATCATCATCTAAGGCTCTACAGCCCGGGGTGGGCCTTGGCCTGGTCGAGCAACTTTTTCCATTCTGGTCGGTTCATGGCTTGTTTTCTCCAACATCTAACTCCTAGGGTTTTGAGGTCTTCCTGAACGCCGTCCAACCACCGGAGCTTAGGCCTGCCTTTACTGCTACATAAGGTATTCAACATTATTTTCACACGCTTTTCCTTTACAATATGTCTAGTCAGCAACGAAAATAAGTAAAATAACATTACAAAAGTTGCACACATAAATAAATATTACATAAACTAGTAGTTCTGTCAACCGTAGACTTCGGAGAATCCCCCCCCCCCCTTCCCCCCTCGAATTTTTTTTTACAATAATCTTTAAGGAAGTGTGGGCTTGACCTTTTACCCGAAAATGGTTGAAATCCGTCCATAAATAACGCGACAGCAAACTTCCCACCTTTTCCCCCTCATTTTCCCCCCAATCAAAAAAATGGTTCGACAATTTTTGGCAAATAAATCAAGGAACGTACATGCCAAGTTTCATCGAAATCGGATGAAATCGACCTCTAGACCGACACTGACCAACCAACCAACCAATACACACACATCAATCTGCCAAATCGTCGTACCAGTGAAAACGGAGACGTTCGTCGCCTCGCTACGCTCGGCTCCTCGTCAATTACTGGACAGCCTCTCAAACGAATGTAAAATACTTGTATGTACAGTCGTGCTAAGATCGTTTAAAACACCTCGGCCGCTACTTCTGCTGCTGTCTGTACCGCTGATCCACAGATATACAATCCTTATTTTGCACCTTATTACAAAGAAATAAGGTGCTAATATGTAAACTTACATATAATTGACATCAACTATACAGATAACATCAGCCAATCACGCCTCGAGTAAGTACCCTTTGGTTTAGCGGTAATCCTGCGTTTGATTAATCGCGAATGCGGTGATTATTCTCTAATATGTAATTAGGATTAGTAGTACTATCGGTTATTGGTGATTACTCGGACGTTATCTTCATGCAACCGTGAAATAATACTGAAATTTAGACTTAGATTCAACCAACCGGACCAGCCATACATACAAAAAAAGTGCCGATTTTTGCGGGGGAGGGGAACGTCAAATGTATGGCTTCGTACGTAACGTACAAATAGCCACATCAGATTTAAACGTCAGTCCATTAATAAATATGACCAGGGGTCATCATATGATTCCGGCAGAAGAGTACGCCTGTCAATGGCCGCACCTGTTGGTTGAATGCTGTAAGGAAATAGAATTGTATTTAAATTGGTGAGCTTAATATTTGGCGACGTAAAGTTTTGGAAGGTTAATAGAGCAAAAAAAGTTTTTCTAAAGTTAGCTCAACTACATCTACATATACTACCTCATCTATCGACATGATTTGAGAGTTGAGAGATTTGATGTGCTCGGAAATAATCTTTTCTGCGTTTACTTTTCAGTTTAAGAAAATTGTCAATCCCAGAACCACTTTACACAACTTTTAGACTATGGCCGTCTATTAAGTCTATGCGAGAGCGTAGCCAAGAGCTTCCAATTGATTTGAGCACACCGTACTCCGTAGTCTGTTCCCATACGTTTCTACAGTCGCCATCAAAAATATCAGAGCGTCCAAGGTGGTCACAAATATATGAACAACGCCTCTATTGTCAAGGCGATAAATGATGTTCAGATATTTTTAAGTACCCGGCCGCTCCGATATATTTGATGGCGCCTACATCATTTTTAAAGTGAACGTGTTTGAGAAGAGAATGTAGTCTATTCAGGTTGATTTCAACTCGTGTATGGTTATTGTGTGAGGTGGATATTATTGAGTAAATTTTACTGTAGAATCCACTCCGGTAGTGCGAAAATGTTTTAGCTGTTTCGATTTCATCAGATTAAACCTCCACGTTTTCTATGGGGAGGCTATTGTATTTAGTTTTGCGATAAGGGGGTTGTTCAGTAAAGGCCTTCCTAATTACCTTGTTCAATATGGCTATTATAATAAGTATTTTAGTAATAGTATAATAAGTAATATTGTAATAAGTATTATGTAATAATATTAGATTATTTTTTTAAATCTTATAATTACCAATACAGTGCAAAAGTGACTACTTTTCTAGGGAATTGAGCGCGTGCCTCTATACGAACGAGAGAGCGTAAAACCAAAAAAATGGTTATTTTTAAAAGCGGTAAATAAAGTACACATAGCAGTGCAAACTAAGTAGTGAAAGCTCAAGCGGTGGGTCCTCTGTCGCGTACATATCGGCACGGATAGCACATCTTACGTTGTTGCGTGTCTCTTCATACTTCAAGCGCGACTCGAAGTATGATGTAACAGGCGATAACGTAAGATATGCTAGCCCGCCGAGCATCATACATATGAGACTATAATTCATTTGTTTAACATGAGACTCATAGCACACTCTAATCCCTTGGAAGTTCGACGCAGACTCGCTCCAGTCGGCTCAACCTACCACTGTGGTACAGTCATCAGGAGAAGTAGCTAAGTGGGTGATCTGCTCGTTATCATTTTTAACACCTCACTTAGCTACTTGCTGCTCACTGTACACTAAGAAGGGTCTCTTTTACTAGGTATATATATAGTTCTAACTCATCTCGTGCTAAGTGTCAACTCAAGCCGACAAAGCAATTGGGCCCGCCATTAAACTTAAACCATTCCGCATATTTTCATTACGCAGCAATGAAGTAATTAGCCGCTAATTGGCGGCACAAAGTTGCACGCAACGTTCTATTTTACTATTAGCTTTTTATAGTGCTTGATTCGTCTAGAGTTCTAAGCGTGCATTGCTGGAAGAAGCTATTATGTGGTCATAATGCACTGTTAGCTCGCATCTCGTATGCAGGATGTATCTCTGCGTAGAAAATACGAATACATAAAATACATTGCTGGCGTTCGACAGGTAACTTTTTATGAAATGTAGGTACATGGGGTCGAATTCTAATTTACACGTTACACGAAAAAAATGATTTAGCTGTGGTGGCTAAACTCGCTTTGCTGGAATTTCCTTTGACATCCAACACATTTTTGACGCCGACCGCACAACTCCAATGTATTGCAATATTTGCAATACGGCTAACGCTTAAACGTCTGAATCAGACTTTGCATGAAAATTATTCCGAACCGCCTCCAATATTGATTGGTTAATTATGTGTTGTGTGTTGGAGATAGATTGAGTTTTTAATGTATTGTTTCTGTATTTCAAAGTTAGAATAACTAGGAATCACACCGTGCATACTCATTATACTCAATACACGGGTGTAGGAGGTGGTGGTAGGTACCTATTAAAATTGTCTACAGTAATGGAGTTATATGAGATGATCCCGAACTGTAGTATAAAATGGTGTTGATTGCTAGTTATTTAAATGTAAAATTGTGTCGAACCTGTAGTCCACGCAACCCACACAACGACCAGTTCCTTGTTTGCCACCGACACGGTATAAAACCACCTTATGTAATATTTACCAGCTATGGTTTTTTGCGTAGGGACCAGAATCCGGAAGAGAAGTTAATTACACTACTAGTCCTGATAAACATCTTTACTAAGCATTGTTATACGGTTACGTTTAAAACATAGCACTTAGCTTCTTATATCAAGACTAGTAAGGCCCAGTTTCGACAAGCAGATTGTTTGGATTATTAGAAGCACTTTGAGATATCTAAATGATCAGTTCACGATGTAACTCGGGTTTGGTAGTGCTTAAGCTGTTAATCCTATTAAAAATTAGGTAAGCATAATGTTGTATGCGCTGCAAAGGGACTAAATATATATGTACAGTTTACTGAGTATATAAATTATAAGTAATACAACAGGTAATAAGGACCTTATTTTTTCCCCTAGCAAAGGACAACGATCTTCTATAGGCAATAAGGCTTGAAATCCGGATATTTAGAATAGTAATTTTTATGGAATTATCCGGATAGTGGCCATATTATCCGGATAGTGGCCATATTATCCGTATAGTGGCCATATTATCCGGATAGTGTCCGGATAATTGCAAGCTCTAGTAAACAAGTTAGGGAGATGATTCTTATATGTATATGTTTAAGATATTAGACCTATTTTACTAACGCACATTATTGCACGTTTCACGTTCGAAGTATACACAAGCATGAATCTTTCAACATGCAAATAAATTAAAACTTTCCCTCGCGAAACCATATAAGTTTACATGTCTCATATAAAATACCGCTCACGTCCGCGCCGACCGAATTGGAGCCTTATGTCCAAGATGGACGGTCTACGTAGTGGTGACCGTGTTCACGTAGGTATTATGAAACCAGGAGAGCATAACATAACAGACATTATAGTGTAACAGAGTGTGTGCTAATATCATCGATATTGTATCAGGAAGTTTCGTGTCCGTAAGAATTACACAGCAGCGTAAGGCGATTATCACGCTGGCGCCGCAACCGCATGCGCCGACGGTGTGCAAGCGTGACAGCGCTATACACATGCAGAGGGCTATCTCGCTCGCGCACCGGCGCCGCATGCGGAAACCGCAGCAGTGTGAAAGCCGCCTAATGCTCACCATACTAATGTTTATTTTGTTAGGAAAATCTGTATAGTGTGCAACACTTAATGACTGTATAGTCCAAACCTTTTAAAACGACATCAAAGAGACCACCATATTTAATAAAAAAAGTTAAGGAACTACTCGTATTTCCTAGATGTTACGTCCGCTATTTCGTTGTAATAGTTTATTTACATCTACGATATGTAAGGGCTCGTCCACATGTGCGCGGTGCGGCGCCGCCGCCGCAAAGCGGTGCGGCGCCGCAGGAATTTGCGACGCCGCGCCGCTTTCGCGGCGCCGCAGCGCGACACCGCAAATTTCTGCGGTGCGGCGCCGCACCGCGCGCGCGGTGCCGCAAAATAGCAGTGCGGCGCCGCACCGCGACTGCGGCACCGTTAGTTTGTTATTAATCAACTAACTATTTTGGCTCAACGATCCAAAGAGAATCTTGGCCTCCGAAATGAGAGCATGCCACCTATCCCGATCCTGCGCAACTTCTTCTTCTTCTTGAATATATAAGACCGTCATAAGACCTATCCTTATGTATGGCTGTGAGGCCTGGGCCCTAATTCTGAAAGAAGAAAGTCAGCTCTTGGTAGCGGAGAGGAAAGTTTTCCGTCTGGGACCTATCAAAGTTAATATTTTGTAAGCAGTTAATTTATATTTATATAAAAAAATTTAAGTTTGTACCTAATCATTAATATGTAGCCATACTTGAAACGATATTGTTGATGATTAATACTCATATATATGAATGTTATTGATTTTCATATGGAAATCAAATAAGTAGTCGATTTTAAACATATCTGATTTCTCTATGATCTCACTACACTCTTATAGTAGTTAGAGTCAATCCCAACATCTCCAGAGGTCTAGCTGGTTTTCTAGATAAATACCGAGTTGAGCTACTTATTCATTCGAGGAGATAATTTGCTTATCAGTTCATGAACATGGTATTAACATTCGGAAACAGTTTTGGAATTTGTTGCCATTTATTTTCAACGCCTGATAGTTTATTTTGAAATGACCTCCATCTACATCTTAATTTTTTTCCTGTGCCTTCTGAACAGCAACATAAGTATTCAACATTGTTTTTTCCCGAGGCCTTGGAGCTACATGGTGCCGCCGCCGCAGCGCGGCGCCGCAATGCCGTTTTGCGGCGCCGCGAGTGCGGTGCGGCGCCGCACCGCGGCAATTAGCGGTGCCGCGTTGCGGCGCCGCAAAAGCGGCGCGGCGTCGCAAAATCCTGCGGCGCCGCACCGCCTTGCGGTGGCGGCGCCGCACCGCGGACATGGGGACGGGCCCTAACGAAATAGATAAATAGGTTATGATTATGATATATGCAAGCAGTTATCATTACCCCGCCATTCAATATCTTTCAAATGTGTGAAGCTGCAGGTGTAGGATTTGGGAATCTATATCATTAATGTATTCTACTAAATGTGATATCTAGAACAAATTTTGTGCGCCATGTTTGGCGGTTGCCATCTGTGACAGAATCAAAGAGTAGTATAGACTTGTAGTGTGTTTCACTACAACTTTTGAGCCAAAAAAAAATCTTAGGGATGTCTTCTTCACAACTGAATGATTTAATATGCGAATTTTTGATGCTATTCCTGCTTGTCCGACTTGTTTAATTTTTTTAACACTACCTGGAAATACCATTACAATAAAGTATGAAGAGCTACCTAGAATTCAATGACAAATCCCCTACTGTATTCATCTCTGGCTGCGGTGCTGGCGTTAGATCCATACATCAACAACTGTCAAAATGCACTCGCGCACCTCAGGATTGACGAATGGATTATTCATATAGTTTGGCCAGTTTGTTTCACGTCAAGCATAGACAGCGAGAATCATACTGTATTTTTCTAATGCTAGTACTCTCACTACTAAAAACGGGATGGGTATATCATGTTACTCTGACTGTTACTGCACTTTTTGGTTTGCCAGACTATATATCCACAAATATTCGCACATTAAAGAGCAGCCCGTATTCAAAGCGATCATAATTTAAAATTGTTGTAATAAACTATGAATTTTATGAGAAAATAACGGTGAGAACATTTTGTGTGCGGTTAATGTCGGGTTGAAATATTTCAATATTAATTTCTCTGAACTCAAGCGCTCGAAAAGACTAAAAACTACCCGTCGGTATCACGGCGGTTTTAATAAAAATCGATCTTTTGTCTCCCCCAGTAAATCACAGCGATATCGTACTATAACTAACAATGTAATACTATTATCATACTGTGTCACCTCGGCCCTTAAGGCCAGGCTTTGTACAGACATACAAACTAAAAGTTCACACGGCATTGACACCACAAATATTTTGTATTAATGGGAGTAATCTAACACTGTCTTGAGGTCTAATATATAACATAAAGAAAACATATAAACGTGTTTTTCTACTCCTGCATTCTAATTTACCAATAAAATTACTGACATGTATATTCAAAGCATACACTTTATGAACGTTGTCATAAGATGACTTTGCTGCCACCCGCCGCTGTAGGCAAGGGGGGCGTGGGCACAATCCGCCGGGAGATTGAAGACAATTGTATAGAGGCAGCAGGTCATTCGTCGAACTCAATGCTTACCGGCTTGCCTAGCACACGTAGAAAAGCTATTGTGTGCAACGGCCAACGGTACATAAATTAGGTCTTAAAATTTTCGGGTCTGTTTTTACAAAATTCGGCATCGTCTCATTTTGTAACTTCGACCCTCGAATATCAAGAACCCTTAGTATGTTGCACGAAATACTATAGTTCCTCAGAACTCGCGTTTTTGTAATTATTTTGAGATAAAAATAATTTATTATATATTCGCAAGTTTCGCCTTGGTGCCTCGTATGACCTGATACATAATAGAACTAACTTCGCTCAATAAAAGGAAAAGTCTCTTTTGGTATGTTCGTATTGAATGGATAAAATGAGGTCCGGACTATGTTATAATCATGTACAGTCAGCGTAAAATGTAGTGTAACAGCTAGAGTAGCCAAATAGTTCGTCACACCATAGAAAATATATGGTGTGGCGAACTATTTGATCATTTTGGCTGTTACAATATATTTGACGCTGACTGTACTAAACATCACCACCAATATTAGTTAAACGGGTGAGATGTTCAAAAGTTCAGGGAGCGCTGGTAAGACATCCGACTTTTAATCCGGAGTTCTCGGGTTTAAACCCCGGCTCTTACCACTGAGTTTTTCGGAACTTATGTACGGAACATCATTTGATACCAGTCGCTTTTCAGTGAAGGAAGACATCGTAAGGATACCGGATCTAATCCCAAAAAGGCCTAGTTTCCCCTCTGGGTTCGAAGGTCAGATGGCAGTCGCTAAAATTCATGGGATTTCGTTGTCAATCGGACCCCAAGCCGGGACAAACGCTAGCAGGAAGAAGAAGAGGGTGAGATGTTCAAATTTAACTTTTAACAATAAAATTGCACCAAACTTTTAGCTGCTGAGTATGGAAATGCACATAAAAATGGTTAAAATTTTTCGGACTGACGTTCATAAATGTGTGGGTATTAACTATGGCAAGACAATGTATATGCGTGATACGCGATGGTATGGTCCAAGCAGAAAAAGGTTGTCGGTATTGGCTTTGTGCCAATTTAGTGGTGGCGGCGTAAGATATAGTCTGGCAAAAGGTTTTGTCAGTTGTAGTCATACAAAAAATACACAACTCCTGTTTTTTGGGCTAAAAATATTACCGTAAGAGAAAGGCAAGGCCTAATGCTTCACTGCACTCCGACTGTAACCGACAAAGTACGCGTTGTCATAAACTTTCATGAGGCCATTTTTTATTACACATTTGATTATAGAATATCCGGTAGGGTGGCGACACAGACGAGAATTATTCTAGTACTATCTAAATAACATGCTTTCTTTCTTGTAATAAAAACAAATAACACAAATGCCAAAGTAAAGGTAAACGAATAAATTTTAACGGTGTGCTAGGAGACGAGTAGATTTGACAAACGATTAACTATGCTAAAATATAATTTATTTAAGCAAAAATATTTAAAACTTAAAAACTACCTTTTGTAGATTGTTAGATTAAAAACTTTATTTCGCTTAGCAAAAATCTTTGTAAATGGAGATTATGCTGAGGTTAAAATATGTAATTTAATTTGTGTTTTTATTCTATAATAAACAATTTAAATTTGTTTTTCTTTTAACGAATAAAGTGATAATAATAAATGTTCCATGCGGAGTAAACCCAACTAACCGTAACATACTGCAGTCCGCTTAAAATAGATGACCTTGTAAAATCGCTTTCGCTTATGATTGGCAGCACGCAGCGTTTCCTGCCGCGACACGCTTCTAACAATTCGGCGTTAACTTATGAATAGGTATTGTTTTTGCAGAAGCCGTATTGCTGTAGTTAAAAGGGCGTATGCGACTTGTTTGAAAATACCTACAGAATGTTGCACAACGAAGGCCGCAAAAATATGTCCCCAAACTGCTTTAGAGCGTTATCACACTTGCGATTTGAGAGCGAGTTTTGTATGGGAGCGAACACGCCGCGAGTTCGACGCGTACGAGACTTGCATAGAAATCGCTTTCTAATCGCTCAAAGTGTGATAAGGCCCTTAGAGTTATAAGCCTGTACCGGTGCGCGATTTTCTTTTTGGATCAGTGAGGGCAGCTACCAGATCCCGTGCTACGGCAGACGCTAGGAATATGCAGGAATGTGCGTTTTCCTCCCCTCCTTACCCTCGGACTCCAATTGTCCATTAGCCTTTAGGCAGAGTAGGCAACTGACTAGGGGCCCCGCACTGGCTAGGGGCCCCGCGTGCACAGAAAAAATATTTTAACAGATTGAAAATGCCATTTAGGAAATTTGTATATGCATATATCGGATAAGTATTACTATATAGAGGTCCCTTGTTAAGGTACTTATGCTTAAACATGCGTTGCGTGGTGTGGTCGTCTGCGTCATATTGAATTGTCATTATCAGGGCTGTTATCGTAATTTATGTGAGAAGCGAAATGGATCAAAATCTTACAAAATTTGACTACGCCAGGCAAGGTCAATCATTCAAATGAGTTGTATTAAGCTTGTAAAAATGTAAATAATTCTCTTCAAAAGATGAAGACATATACTTACTCGACCAAAGGGAATATAAATATTGATAAATATCCTTAAATCCCATCTTGAACGTTGTACATCACAGTAAGATATTGGATATTGATATCGACCAGGAATAATATACAGAATAATATATATACAGATCTGTGACATTGACATATTGACAGTTTGTGGCATAAAAATCAAAGAGATACAATTCCTAAAAAGAGTACCTATTCATCTTTGTTTAGGGCAATATTTTATTGCATTTCGTGATTTCCGTGGTCTTAGAGGATTCAACCAACCGGAGTGGCCATGCCTGTCAATTTCTATACAAAAAAAGTCTGCCAATTTTTACGGGAGAGGGAAACGTCAAATGTATACGTAACGTCAAATAGCCACGTCAGATAAACGTCAGTCCATACAATAAGTATGACTGTTCATATATTTTCGCCAGAGGGGAACGCCTGTCAGTGTCCGCTCCGGCTGATTGAATCCTCTAAGTTTGTAGTAGATAATTAATGAATGTTACTTAGAGCTTTAAACCAAGCGGAGTAGCCATTGACAGGCATTCCCCTCTGCCAAATAAGTATGACCAGTGGTCATACTCATTGTATGGACTGACGTTTATTTGATGTGGCTATTTTGACGTTTCGCATACATTTGACGTTCCCCTCCCCCGCAAAAAACGGTAGACTTTTTCCGATAGAAATGAGGGAGCGTCTCGCATCCGGTTGGTTTAATAATCAAAGGAATGTTATGATTAAAATTTGGGCGGAAAGAAAAATCTCTTCCTTTGCAGTTTGACTTTGCTTACACAAGATACCTACTTCAGCTGACTAGGCCCATACCCATGCGGCCATGCCCCGGGGCAAACCAGTTAAGGTCAGAAGAATCTAAATATCAAAATAAGCACTGAGCAAAGTCTCGAAGGCTAACCAAAAGAGCCCAAAACTAAACAAGCCTTTTTTACAACGAGATCGTATCTCGGTCGTGACGCAACGGTCGTGAAGGCCGAACGTTTCACGTCGCGACATAGAAAAGCTATTGCTTTAGTTACGGCGATTTGTTGATCTGGTGCGGCATTTCTAGGTTAGAGCGAGCACGGTGGGTCATCACGTCTGTGAAGACGTGGAGACACACTTAGTACCGTAAGCACGTGTGGCAGCTCGTACAACTTGCAACTTGCACGTCCAGCGTAGTCGAACTAGCGGAGTGTAAGCGGAGCGAGTTCTTAACTTCTTAGGGCCTTATCACACTTGAGCGATTTGAAAGAGATTTCTATACAAAGCTCGTAGGTAAACGGCGAACTCGCGGCGTGTTCGCTCTCCTACGAAACTCGCTCGCAAATGCAAGTGTGATATGATAACGCTGTTACAAACAACTCGCTACCGGCATTTCGATGGCTTTTTGACGATAACTTTAGTAGCGTTTTTCTGATCTTTATGAAATTTGTTGGTATTGTAGCAGAGACACATGTAATTTGAGAGTTCGTATATGAGAAAGATTTATCAAGCGGTTGTTGAGCTAGAAGGCGTGAAAAAATCGTTGAAAGGATCTTGTTATATTGGTCAACTCTGCAAGGAAATCGCGAGTTTTCTATTCGAGGCGGGCTACTGGTGTAAATAGTTTCAGAATGGTTACAGCAACGTGCACTAAGGCTTGTATTTATTTACTAATAACAAGTCGTAGAGCAGCGTTCCGTAGTATGGCGCCGCGGGCCATATTAGGGCCTTATGGGTGGTACTCGCGCCCTGAACCAAGCGCGTGCGCGCAAGCGTTCTACCACCCCAGGCCATGGCACCCTTGGCCCTAGGATAAATACGCCTCTGTTCGTCAGGCGTAACACTTGAGTGTCCCATCGGTTTAGATTTCAAGATAGTCACTTCTCCATACCACCAGGCAGGTTGCATGCTTGTTTGCCACCTCCGTGGTATACAAAAGCGATAAGAGCGTATCTAGATCATCTAGAGCACCTACGGTGAGCTACATCCGACGCCATCGCCGCGGCAGGGCCATCGGACCCGCCGCGGCCACACCAAACGCCAGGCCGTTCTTAAGGGCCTTATCACACTTGAGCGATTTGAAAGCGATTTCTATAGAAAACTCTTACGGGGCGAACTCGCGGCATGTTCGGTCCCATACAAAACTCGCTCGCAAATCGCAAGTGTGATAATGTTCTAAAACGACGACGAGTGATCATCCCACCGCTGTGGGACAGCCACCCGACACAGGAGCCACAGCAGAAATGCGGATGCTCTGGCCCCTGCCCCCAAGAGGAGCAGCGGAAGACCACCATCACCTACGGTCACGTAGCTTAATTGTTGAACCACTTTGGGTTCACTTTGAACTCCCTGCCGAGGTTTTCCCAAGAGAGCTACAGTATGAGGTTCTTCAAAAAAGGAGTGTATAGGTTCTTAAAGAGCAGGCAACGAGCATGTGAATCCTCTAGGGTTGCAGGCGTCCATAGGTTACGGTAACTGCTTACTATCAGGCGGGCCGTATACTTGTTTGCCGCGGTCGTGGTATAAAAGAAAACATGACACTACATTTGGACAGTTCATGTTTCAGAAGGCTCAGCAATTGAAGTCCGTGACGTACTGCCGCTGACTGTAGGTAATCTATCTAGATTGTTAGGCATTTTTTCCTAAGTTAGCCGGCCTTGTTAGTCTGTTGCAATAACTCGGATACTTTCATTTCGTTGTTTAGATCAATCTTAAAAACAGCGTGATAATATTTCATAAGCGTTTAAGATTAACCTGGTACGATATTTAATTTTAATTTGTATAGACGCCATCAGATCAATTATATGGGAGCGGCTAAGGTGAATACAAATATCTGAACAACGCCTCTATTGTCAAAGCGATAAAGTGCATTTTTGAGTGCCTTAGCCGCTCCGATAATTTGATAGCGACTGCATGTGAGTTCGAGTAGTTCCAAGAAACTCAGTGGTACAGTCAGGCACAAAAAAATATCTGAGCATGCACTTATCGCCCTGACAATAGAGGCGTTGTTCTGATATTGAGACCACCTTGGCTGTCCGATATTTTCGTTTGCGACTTTTGCGTCTGTACAGTCAGCGTCAAATATATTGTAACACGAGCCGGACTGTACCTGCAACGTTCTAGTTGAAAAATGCACGCTTTAATAACGAACGAAAAAATAACAGCCGCCTATGTCATTTTTAAACACCACACTTTTGATAAGTACCTACTGTCTTTATTTTTAAAAGCAATTTACATAATAATGACAACAATGATTGATGATATGATATGATTTCTGATAAGTTATTACAATCCTGTAACAAATTCCATGGAAAAAAATAACAAAGCATGAACCAAGTGGGTTATTATTTTTTTTTATTCACGAAATTATATTAATTTGCATGTGTCAGATGCCTTTATATTTATGCCCATTTCTCTCTTAACCTTATCTGCCTTACTCATTTTTAAACCTATTGAATCTATGTATTCCTTTTTAGCAAACAATTAGAACAAAAAAAAAAGGTTATAAAAATTACACCTAAATCTTACCTAAATATGCTTTAAACTAATAATTTTAACTCGGAAAATACAATTAAGAAAATTAAAATGTTATACACCTTAAATACATGCCTAGTTATTGATGCTGATTACTGTACACAGATCTGGAGGGTTCAATTAGGGAGAATACTGCGTTATGGATATGTAAATAAATATCATGTCGAAGATATGGCATGGTCAAATAGAAATACAATTTTGAGAGTCACGGAACCTCGTAGTTAATTTACATTTTTAGGCCAGCGCTTCGCAACTTATTAAAAACATATTATTAAAAAGATTGGGAGCCTATGGATTGAAAACATGTCGAAACTATAAGAGTTCCTAGGACTATGAAGTCCTAAAATCCAAGACGGTGGTATTATTGAGGGAAATCTACAGAAATCAATAATTTTAATAATTTAAAAAAGGCAATTCTCATGGATGGTTTCTAGGGGATGTGGTCGTATCCGCATTTTTATGCGATGCCAAAGTGTTTTTCTCAGCTAGATTTGTTATTTACCTAATCGAATTCTTGAGGTTTGTTCTTGAGATCCAAGTTCAAAGTTTTCCTGGTGCGTTTTCTTTTTTAGTGTTCCGGTTCACAAGCCCAGTACTGTATGACGTTGCTGACGTACTCGTAAGATTGGGCTTGCCATCTGCGTTAATTTGGAGGTTTAAGCGTCGACTCTCCATAATAGGTACTTGACTCATTCTCAACATTAGCACGAGTCCTTTTTTTGAGTTCAGCAGCATACATACTTGTAATTATAGGATCCGCATGTATATTGTACTTTATATCAGGATTGTTTCCATGTTGACAAGAATTTATGGTTTTTTCTTGCACATTCCCCATTTCACCATTAATACTATCTTTGTCGGCTTTACTAAGCCGAAACTCTGTATTATATTTTGCAATATGGCTTCTATATTTTACTGTTTTAGGAAAATATTCTTCTATATGTCTTATCCCACATTGGCTTATCTGGCTTAAACAATCGGTCTCTGACAAATAGCTGGTGATATTTCCAGTACTTCCTCTGTTACGCTTTTCAATGTAAATTTTCGCGAATTTATTTTGTTGCTTTTTATTTTCGTCAGCTATTTTTTTCAGTTCAACCATCGAAGGCTTTGCTATTGATATATTGTAATAGTTTTGAGTAACATTACTGTTTTTATATCCTGGACAATTTGTCACAGTATTCGGTATTTCAGTCTTAAGTGGTTTACTTTTGATAAGCATAGTTAAGTCTGATTTTGCTAACATACTTTCAGAAAAATAATTATTTTTTTTAGTTTGCTGATCATGATGTACATCAAAATTAATTTGTTTGATTTGAGGGTTCGCCTCGGCTGTAGACAGTTTATTATCCCTGCCATCATTATCTGGTAATGTGCTGGTTTGTTTTCTGCGCTGACCATATTGGCTCCCTTTATGTGCTTCGACCATATTTTTATTATTATAGGGTTTTTGTTTTGGGTTAACAGAATGTTCAACCCGGCGCAGTTCCTTGTATTCCTTTATCGCATGCTTTGCTTTTGCGGGACAAGACACAGCAGTATTGTAAACAGATCGGAATGTGCTTAATATCAAGACTATTAATTCTCTTGCCAGTTTTACCTTGTTCTCCCGAGAGAAGGGGAGCGGAGTTTTTTCCTCCTTCTTTTTGATTGGTTTGTAATTTTCCACGGGGCCCTGATTCGGTCCTGTGGATAAAACTCTAGTTGACGGTCGTAAGCGGAACACCATTTTTAATGCTGCGTAAACTTTGCTGTTCAGGTAGTCCATAGTTTTAATGGTTAAATTTGGAGTCATACTGGTTTATAATATTGCACTGTATGTGTATCTGCAAATGTTATGATTTATATTGACTGCTAAAGGGAATTTTAGGTTGTTTTAGTTTTTTCTATGTATTTTGTAGGTCTATTGTTATGAAGGTTTGAATATAGTTTGAATTGTATAGTTTCAGCTTGTCAGTGTCAATAAGCTTTATGGTCACTTTTAGTTTAAGCCAGTTCCATGCCAGTTCATAGAGTATTGAATCAGTCCATAGTCTTGCTAGGTATGGTCACAGAGTAAATAATAGTATAACAGAGAGACCTCTGTAATGTCACGTAACGTCACGAATCATGTTGTCCCTTCTTAACGCATGACAAGTTCTTTTTCGCACTTATGCAAACGTATCGGATACGTCGTGTCAAACTCAAATTTTTTGACAGATTTACTTTGAGTTGTACCCCCCTGGTATGGTCTATGTACCTACTTTTTTCCGTAAATGTATGAGTTTCCAGACTTTTATAATTTTCAGTATCTGTATGTGATGAACATCGAGGTAGAATACGAAAGAGGCCCAGACACAAACAAGATTTTCCAAAAAACATGGCACATAAAAATATGTAACCGGCCAGTGCGAGTTATTTAACATTTTTAAGGTTTTATTACAAATTAAAAGAAAGATAAGATCTCAAGTCTATGGTCTAATGCAAGTCTATTATCTCGATTTAAAGATATGATAAAATTTTACTTGTCATTCATCTGGCGTTCAAAAATCAGGCAAAATCACATGGCACATAAGAGCAATGGAGTCGCTCTTGGATTAATTACTTATGTGTAATTTTTTTATGACATTTTTGTAATAAATACAGTATTTTAATACGGGCGAACCTTTTAACGGTGGTTTACATAGGTCATACTGAACAAGTTTCACTATGGACGTAACCCCAAAACCTCAAAAAAAAATGGTTTCCTCATATAAAATTTATTTATTATTTATTTTATTTTATTATTCAAATAAGTTACACAGCATTACAGTTAACATATAAAAACGTCAACCCATGCGACAAAATGTACTGGCAAAAATAAACCGCGATTTCGGGGTAGGCTCCATAGTGAAAGTTGTTCAGTATTACCTATTTAAACTACCGTTAAAAGGTTCGCCCGTATTAAATTTACATATTGTATTCATAAATTGATAATGATATCTGCTTCGTTTATTAGTTCGTTTTGATCGATTTTTATTGTGTGTATTTTATCGAACGAGCGGAGCGTAAGCGAAGATCGTTCTTACAAACAACAACTGTCACCTGGCTACTGGGACGTCTCGGCATTTGGATGGCTTTTTGATTTAAATAGTTTGTCCGACGATAACTTTAGTAACGATTTTCCAATCTTAATGAAATTTGTTGGGGTTGTAGCAGAGACCAACAAAATTTGCGAGTTCGTATATGAGCTGGATTGAGACGGGAGTTCTGAAATTAGAAGGCCTAAAAAGGTTTTGTAAAGGGGTCCTGTTACATTGGCCATCTTATTTGCTACTTTTACGAGCAAGTACGGTTGAGTTTGGTATCAAACGAAAGGTATTGATTAACACTCCCGTCAAATCCTTATTAACTGCTTACTGTTTCATAACAATTAGCAACATAAAATTGATTTCAAAAATATTTTCAATTATATTTTGATTTTGGTGTAAATATTTTGACAACTGACTTTTTTTTAATTTATTAGAGCTTTGGCTGCTAGGGCCATCAGCATACTGACATTAACACATTAGCAGGGGGGTACAACTCAAAGTAAATCTGTCAAAAAATTTGAGTTTGACACGACGTATCCGATACGTTTGCATAAGTGCGAAAAAGAACTTGTCATGCGTTAAGAAGGGACAGCATGATTCGTGACGTTATGTGACATTTCAGTGGTCTCTCTGTATTATACTATTATTTACTCTGTGACATTAGTCAGAGAGAGTTACCATAGACGGATAATGATGGTGACCGAAACCACAGAGTAAATAATAGTATAACAGAGAGACCTCTGTAATGTCACGTAACGTCACGAATCATGTTGTCCCTTCTTAACGCATGACAAGTTCTTTTTCGCACTTATGCAAACGTAGCGGATACGTCGTGTCAAACTCAAATTTTTTGACAGATTTACTTTGAGTTGTACCCCCCTGCCGAAACCTATATAGGTGGTCCACAGATGAGAACGAAATGTCAAAGCAACAGAGTGAGAGGCATGTAAGATGTCGATTTAAATTTAGATGAGACAAAAACTGTCAAATCTGAAGCGATTTCGTCGCGGTTAAATTTTGCGCATCAACCGCACAATTTAATATGGACGTTTAGTTTCACCGTGATGGTTAGTTGAGAAAAAATACCCGATACCTATTTTTGGTATTTGTAGTAATTCTACTATTGCACATTTATGGCAAAACACAAGATTCGCGAGTTCACAGTTCGGGGCGAACTACTAGTTAAATTGCCTTCATATTATAGACAGCCACAGCCTAAGAACTTTTTGAAGCTCAAGTCAATTGCGCCATCTATGTCAAAGTCCCCTAAAGATACCGAAAATGTACGTACGGCACACCACCTAGTAGCTACTAGTGTACTACTAGTACGCTATTTGTTACTAGGTGGAATAGCAGAGCAGTGCAGGTGACATTTTTCTTACATATTCGGTATTATTAGGTGGCTTTGACATAGATGGCGCAATCGACATGAGCTTCAAAAACTTCTTAGGCTGTGGTCGTCTATATCTCTATAGTCTCTGTCTATACCCTTTTCACTAGTCACAGAAAAATGCACCATCCGTGTCTGTGCTAAGTGTGCCACGCGGCCCGAATATAGGCATTTGTACCGAACAATTGGCAACCGTTATTTAAATCTCGGTCGCGCAGGCGCAGGCCAAGCACGTGCCTTACTTGGTCAATGTTGCTAGCCTCCTAGCCTCCGAAGACCCATCAACAGAAAAATAGGCAGCGGAAATTGGAATCAATAGTGTAAGAAATAAGGTTGGGTTTCCTTTGTTTTGAAATGAAATCATAAGAAATGCAGGCCCACTGAGATAGAAAATGATATAAATTGTATAGACTATACAAAAGCAGTTCAATATTGCACCAAATATATGAACATAAATCAGCCATTTATTCAATAACAACATATATCAAATCTTAAAACAATAAAAGCATTGAACAATTTATAATATCCGCAACACCAGGCATCGTCAGGTGGCCACAAATGGAAATCCGCAACAGGCTTCGTCTCATACAAACCAATGATGAAATCCGCAACAGGCTTCGTCTCATACAAACCAATGATGAAATCCGCAACAGGCTTCGTCTCATACAAACCAATGATGAAATCCGCAACAGGCTTCGTCTCATACAAACCAATGATGAAATCCGCAACAGGCTTCGTCTCATACAAACCAATGATGAAATCCGCAACAGGCTTCGTCTCATACAAACCAATGATGAAATCCGCAACAGGCTTCGTCTCATACAAACCAATGATGAAATCCGCAACAGGCTTCGTCTCATACAAACCAATGATGAAATCCGCAACAGGCTTCGTCTCATACAAACCAATGATGAAATCCGCAACACAGGCTTCGTCAAACTTATTTACTAACAGGAGCTAGTAAGGGACCCGTCCCGAATCGTACTTGGTTCAAATGGCTGGTGTAAATTGTATTGAATAGATATTTTGATACGTCCAAACCGTTCTATAAAATGGTGTGCATTATAGACCAGAGGAGCTGATAGCTCCAGTTCCAGTTCCAATAACTAGTTCCCAATAAATGACCATGTTCGACAATGATCGAAGACCTATTTATAAAATCTGGTGAAATGAGGTATGTTTTTTTATGAACCCTTTTCCATGCTGCACCAATCCAGAAGATCTTTTCAAAAGTATGTACTTCAAATTCAAATTCAAAATTATTTATTAATAGTCAGTAAACATCAAAACATAACTGAAATATCTGTCGGATCCCAAACTAGGCTGGGCCTGTATCTTGGGACCCTGGAGTGCTATAAATGTGACACAACATGTATACATCAGGTGAGATAGATAAAGAACACAAATACACGAGGACAAGAAATATGTACTAAGTAGCAGAACTTAACTAAACATTAAAGACTAAACTGTGTATGTGTGTGTGTGTGTGTGTGTGTGTGTGTGCGTGCGTGCGTGCGTGCGTGCGTGCGTGCGTGCGTGCGTGTGTGTGTGTGTGTGTGTGCGTGCGTGCGTGCGTGCGTGCGTGCGTGCGTGCGTGCGTGCGTGTGTGTGTGTGTGTGTACTTCTAGCTAAACTCTGATTAAATTCATTTAAAGGCTAGTTATATTTTGCGATAGTTCAACCTGATTTGAACCTTAATTCAATGCTAGAATTAAGGTCAATCGACACTAATGTGGTCGATAAATCTTACTACGCCTGGAAAAACAAACGAATATTATGGAAACTTAGTCGCGTTATTCACATTCTCACGACAACATCACCTTTTGTATAGTTATTATTAGGTCCATACCTAGTAATAACTATACTATACTAATAGTAATATTATTTGTAGGCTTTCGGAAGATGCTGCTACCCATCTCCCGGTATATTCCCTTAGCAGACTCCTACTGCAATCACGGGACGATATGGTGGGGGACAATTCTAAGGCCGGGCACCCCACAGCAAAAAAACTGCGCGCGCCAACCCGCCTGCCAAGCGTGGCACGTATGGCAAACCCATTTAAGGGGAGACCTATGTTCAGCAGTGGACGTCTTATGGCTGAGATGGTGATGATGATGATGATGATGAAATTAATAACCTGTATTGTTTTACTGAAGATTTGTGACCCTCTTTACATAGGCTTCGTGACCTAAGTTGCGACCCACACGTATCACTAGTATAGCACATCTTTACACATTCACATTAGTCACGATGACAAGATAGTTCAGGTCAATGACTTGTCTGACGCAGCAGGTTGCTCCGTTAGCTATTCTCGTTGATTCACTAATCAAATAATTCGGACCGTGGTCAATTTGGTTACACGGATAAAACTGGCGAACACCGTTTGTTCATCTGCAATTCTGCAGTGTAAGACACGTATAATAACCTTAAGAGGCTGAGAAGACCCGATGACCTTCAAATTGACTTTACTTAAACAGTCATATAGCTATAACTACTTGTTTTGGAAAAGTAAAAAAAAATATATGTTAATATTCATTATATTTAAAAGAACTTGGTTAATTCCAATACACAATTGGACGAAATCGGCTCGATAGAAAATAATTCCAAAGTTACATCTAAAATTAGCTTAAAACAATTGCACGTCTTTAGTTTCTTGGCTTATATGTCTGTAAGTAAGGACAACATTCCACCACACTAATACTAAAAACTTCGTTGCCTTAAATTTCTCAATTAATGCATAGTTTTTTTTTAATCCATCAATTTTCAAAATTTGCAATGAGCTCCCATACTAATCGTAACGCAGTGTTTCTCTTTCACTCGCGCTGAAAACGATAGGGAGGGAATTTAGCTCTTATCATCCTCTTAACCCAAATACTTGGGCACTTCTTTAATCACGTCATATTAATATACCTATAATCTAAAAAAAAACGAGTGGATCGATTCGCCTAGCACACTTAGTGCTTTTGAGGATGGAGGCCTAAGCTCTCCGAAAGATGTCGGGCGTAGGTAGTGACTAAACAAGTAAACACAAGGGAGTACAGGCGCGTGAAGTTATAATAAATGGTATTAATGCCTCACGAAAGTTTAAATTCAATCTGATGTGTTATTTTTTTGTTCTTCAGTAGGTACAGCTTGAGTTCTCCTGGTTCTCCAATATCTATGCGATTAATTGAATGTAAGGATGACAATCTCTTATATATATGAGGACCGTCTAAAAAGTGTCCAGCGGCGGGAAACAGCAACTAAAAGTTCTAAATCTCTCCACGTAGCGCCATCGTAGCGCTAGTATTGCTTTCGTGTATGAACCCGGACTAGAAGGTATACTAAAGCTAAAGTGGCGCCACCAATTCCACGCCTTTTGGTGGACACCACTTCAGATTTCTATGGTGGACACTTTTGTAACAGAGAGATTGTCATCCTTACCTTCTACCATCCATACTTTTCATACAATGATGACGATGACGTCAGATGTTTGGTGCTAAGTGTAATACCGTTTAAGAAATGGGTGCTAATATCTGACCCCTGTGCTGTGGCCTTCGGTAATAAGTTGTTCTTTGTTTACTTAACCTCATTGTTTTCTAATTTGTAACTCCCAATCAATCAAGGTTGGAATAGTAACACAACTTTTAAAAAATATCCCAGGCTCTCAATAATAATATCATAGAGTAACTTATATAGTAGAGCAGCACAGCCTAAGAACTTTTTGAAGCTCAAGTCAATTGCGCCATCTGTCCGAAAGTCCCCAAAATGTAAGAGGAAATGGCACCTGCACTGCTACTCCACCTAGTAGCTACTAGTGTACTACTAGTACGCTATTTGTAACTAGGTGGAGTAGCAGTGCAGGTGACATTTCCTCTTACATTTTGGGTATCTTTAGGGGACTTTCGGGCGCAATTGACTTGAGTTTCAAAAAGTTCTGAGGCTGTGCTGCTCTACTATATAAGTTACTCTATGATACTATTAAATCACATCAAGGATTTCGTAACTATATTAATTACCTAGCTTACGTCAGTAAAACAATTTAAACAGGTATAATATAGCAATTACGGTGCGTGTACGAGCTGTGGGAACGGTGTACAATGGGTCAGCATTGCGACAGGGCGCCCTTGATGCGATTGCTATACTTCATACTTATATGCAGAAGATTCGTAAGTTTGTATGGAATGTTGAAGTAGAATCTTACTACGCTCGTACCCTTAAACCTCTACGGGGATTATTACTCGTAGAGTATTATCCAGTACATGACAAACTTAAAAAGATTAAACGACCCGACCGTGGTATACATTCGCAAGTATTGCGATTTATTTTTTGACAACATTTAGTTTATTTTCTATGTCATTTACTGTCCTTCTTCCTCCTAACGTTTGTCCCGGTTTGGGGTCCGCTTGACAACCTAATCCCAAGAATTGGCGTAAGCACTAGTTTTACGAAAGTGACTGCCATCTGACCTTCCAACCCAGAGGGGAAAGTAGGCCTTATCGCGATCAGAGGGCTTACCGCGAAGTTCGAAAATCGACAAAACGATGGTCCCGTCTCTATCGCTCTTGCGAAATATACGAAAAAGAATGATGCACATAGACGATTCGATGAACGAAGTGCTTCGCGGTTATAGTTGTATGCCATGAAATGTAGTTGGTTTTTTATAATAAAAATCACAGGTTGTGCAACAATATTTATTGAATTTTCAACTATGTAAAGTTTACTACATACTCAGCATTGGCTGTGAATACTCTTACACTACTCTCTCTTTAAATCCTAATTCCCTAATTCATCATAACTACAGGGTTTGTGCTTACAATTGGTCAGTACCTTTCGCACTAACTAACCGGGGTGGTACCTGGCTTTACTACGGCAGGCCTACGGCTGTCGCCGGCCCGCGGCGTACCCGTTGAACCCTCGTACTGGATAACCGGCACGCCGAGCTCCAGCGCTACCGGAAGCCTGCTCGCAGGAAAAGCGAGGCACCGTCATGCAGCTTCCATCAGTTTGACCCGACGTGGTCTAGAAAGGCCGTAACTTAACACCGAAAAGCGACCGGTAAATATCAAATCATATTCCGTACGATGTCGTTCACTGTCCTATATGTGACTCCCCTAAATCGAGGCGGATATATTGCCTTCTCTCACACCGTAATTATTCAACGATATAGGCTGTGCTATGCCTGTAGGGCGACAGAATGAAATAGGCTCACGGATATACAAATTAATACTTTCGAAAAACATAATCCTCCACTCGAAGTCGGGTAATAAGGAGTGAGTCTCATTAGACCTTAAATCTGTATTAATATTTTGGTAAACCGCAACTGTACACATTCAATAAAAGCGTAAGCCGAACTCGAAATGATACCTTTACCAAAATAATGACGCATTTAAATCTGAGTAGACCTACATTTTTGTTAGCTACTCGGACATATCCCTCTTTCTCCAAAAACATGGCTAATTCAAAAGCGTCGTCAGTTGTTTTTCCTTGCGAGATGCTTTTTTTAACGTACGAGTAAGCGGAGTAAGGAAGCCATTTGGTAATATATTCCTTCAGCTAGGGTTGATCCGTGCGTGGAAGGAAAATCGTGAGATCGCTAATTTTGACCATTAAGGTTCTAGCGAGTGACGGTTTGGTTAAGTACCTCTTACACTTCACATTATAGATATGAAGATAGGAAGGATATGTAACTAATGTAGGTATTTGTATGATAATATGTATCGAGATCACAAGACATATTGGAGGGGGTGGTTGTGTCTGTCGCGGGGGCAGCGGGATTTATTTCTATAAATGTTAATTATTTTATTATTAATCAGATCTGACAAAACAGTCTGGCATTGTAACGCCCGGGAGCCAAACGGGTTACTTTGTTTTTCTAATCGTATTAAAACAACTCTTAATTAAGTAATTAGGCTCATCTACCTACGGAGAAATCTTGTATTTTTCAAATAAGGACAACTTTTTTGTAAATTGTATCTCCCAAGTGCGTATTTTAATTAAAAATAAGTTTGGAAAAGATTTTATTCTGCATTTATTTTTATTCGCATTTTACCTAACTATAATTAGATTTATATTGTCAAGGTACGTTGAAAGAAGGAAAAAACGGTATTTTGATTTAATTTGCTATCAAAATGAGTTTTTGTATACCAATTTCACTAACCTATATCAGATACTAAATTCCTGGTTATATTATATGCTGTAAGAACAAAACAAGGGAAATAACTCAATAATTTCCGAGCTTCATTTTCCAACTTCATTCAAAGTATTCAAACCCCTCACATGTTTCAACAGTTTTTGTATAACTTATCAGGTCAATTTCTTCTCATCCGAATACTTTCTAAAGCAATCCAGATGTAATATATACAAAATACAAGAGTGACTGTTCTTCCGGGCTTGCCACGCAAAAAAATGGCGACCCAATTCTTGGAAGGATTTAACAGATGTCTGACGACCAGAGTCAACATGTGTTAAAACAATAGACTGTCTCGTGTGTCCTTTTTACAATGGCCACGACCATTGCATGCGAACACAGGCTACCTACCAGATGAATAAAATTGTCAAAGGGAACCCAAAGAAATGTTAATGTTCTAATTCTAAACCATTCAGTAACAAGAGATGACATCCCTAAGATTTTTTTTGTCTATACAACGATTATTCCCTCATAGCTGTTAACCGCCAAACAGGGCTCACAAAATTTGTTCTAGATGTCACATCTAGTAAGTTCCACCTAAATATTAAATCATCCTTAACAGTATTTTGGAAGGCATTGCAGCAACTCTGCAAGCAGTCGCGATCGCGCAGTTCGGCTGCTGGCGGCATTATTTTTTACAAGCGTTTATTACTTTCCACTGTAATCAAATTTTGCAAGTTAGAATTGACTCACCACCCGGTTTCCGATTGAGCTGAAATATTACAATTTTATAAGTATTTAGGTACCATCGAAAATATTTTAGTATGATAAATACTGAATCTGGTCATAATGACTCTGTGTTAAAACCAGGGATTACCGGTATTATTTTCATACAAATTAACTGGTATTCAATTTCGGTATCTCGGTTGTTAATTAATATTTTAAAATATTATCCGGATAAGCAGATAATTATTGCCCATAGGTACCTAAATTACATTTAATAATATTGTGTTAATATTGCAATATTTATAAGTCGGGTGCTATTTTGATTTTAAGTTAGTAATACCGAAAATGATCCCTGGCTAAAAAAATGGAAGTTCATAGGCGTTAGTCGCATGCGGCGCCGGTACTCGAGCGAGATAGCGTATGTATAGCTGTCACACATGCACACCGTCGCCGCATGCGGTTGCGGCGTCAGTGTGATAATCGCCTTAGTGTTTGTTTTTGTTAGAATAATCTTGTTGAGCAGATGACTTTTGCAAGAAAAGTACAGTCGGCGTTAGGGTCACAAAATCTATGAGTTAAATTAACTTACTAGGGAATAATAGATGACACGCTTTATACGTCAAGTCAATGTTATGAGAAAACACATAACACATAATTTAACCGTCCCTGCATTTCGTCGGCGTTATACAGTGTGTTTCTGTAATAGGAGCAATAAATTAAAACGTAGATTCTACTCCTCAAACCAGGAAACGTTTGTTCAGCGACTTTTAAAAATAACGTATGGTTTGATTTTTAGGACACTTTAAAGTTTTTTCGAATACGCAATGTATTCCGAAATTGACTATGTCTGTAGGGTGACAAGCAATGTCAACTAGACGGATTTTAACGTTAATTGAAAATACTATTTAGTTTGTATGAAAAAGAGACAATCTACAAAATACATATTTTTTTAAAGTTGTTGAACAAAAGTTTTGTAGTTTGAGGAGTAGAATCTATGTTTTAATTTATTGCTCCTATTACAGAAACACACTGTATATAGGTATGCACACCGCATCTCACGACGCTCGTTCTCAGTAAGATAGGTACACGCAATAGAACTTAGTGAAAGATCATTAGGGCTTAACGCTGAGAATTCCTTTAGTCTTCAAAGAGCGGGAAGCCAACTCAACTTTCTTCCATCCGCTGCAATTGTACTTCAATCAATAAAACCAGGTATGCTGCAAACGCAACGGAGTTCACAATCAGGGAATTTCCTAGATACGAGCCGGAGTCGAATACAGGATATTGGTAAAGTTTAGCTGAAAGCTGTTTAGTTTGAAGCAGCTATTTCACATCGCGAAGTATGGTTAGGCGGCTTTCACACTGCCGTGGTTTCTGCATGCGGCGCCAGTGAGGTACTTAATCGCCTTAAGGTGGTTTTCACATTGGATGGGGAATAGGATACATGCAGTACATCGCTATTTTCGTGCATACCACTGTCTCGCTCACAACGGCGTATTGATACGCACCAGTACTAATAATATAACAAATAAGATACAAATTAAAAATAACGTCACTAAGTCATTTAAATAAATGTAAACGCTACCGCTCTTGCTTATTTAAGCGGAAGAGAGGTAAATTGACGAATGAATCTGACCAAGGGGGCCGACTTTTGACTTTCGAGCGCTCAAAAGCGAGTGATCGAAATAATCTCAAACATCAACCTAAGTCATGATAATCCTAGCGTTAATGCGCTCTTTTTGCCTATAGAAACTTTGGCTCTTGAGTCTGGGGTCCGCTCGACAAGTTAATGCTATGAATTGGCATAGGCACATAGAATTGAATACGAGTGGTCAATACCAAGTTTTAAATTTATATCGTTCATATTTAAAAAATACCATTTCATCGTTTTTAATTCACTTTCGAGTGAAAGATTCGTGCGCTGGAAAGTCAAAAATCGGCCCCGGGGCCGACGTATCACACTACAAAACCCATTGACAAGGCAACGAGAGCACGGCATGCATCAATAAGTTCAGTTCATTAAGTAAGGCAATCTGTTTCCCAATATTTCGTCCGACACGTTGCTATATTATTTTAGTCAACAGTATACCAAGTTTCAGCTCAATCAGACACCGGGAAGTGGTTGAAATCTAACTTACAAGATTTGATGCATATAATGACATAAACAAACAAATACCTCTATACAGGCCAAGCTAAATAAAACTGTGTAATAAAACAGTTTTTATCGCTTGTGAAGTGTTATAAAAAATGTAAACAAAAACAGGTAAGGTTTAGATTATTAAAAAAGGATGCCCAAGGCCCAACTTTGTACATACATGGTTGGGACGTGGGCACCCTTTTTTCCGTGAGCCCCGTTAAATAGCAATAATCAGACTATCAATAAAAATAAGTACGCATACAACCTGTTCGGCAGTCTGGTGGCGCATTTGGGTAAATAAAATAATATGTAGTGTTGATTTATTAACTTCATTAATAACTTAATTTACTTAATTAATTAAAACTTTGATGGGCACCTTTGTGCCTGGATCAACTCGGGTGGGACTTTTCGATCGTGTCATGTAATATGTTCATTGTTATGAAATGTAAAATTTAACAGGACAGTAATGATATTGTATTCGTTACCTATAAATATATTATGGAAATTACATATTGTAAATAAAAATATATACAATAACGACGAATTTTGAGCTTGGAAGAATAATAAACATGGAAGCGTAATCAATCACCGCTCAGAACCTGCACCAAAACTGTGGTGCCAGAGGGGATCGAGCCATCAATGCCATCATCGTGGTGCCCTAATGTCACGCCAAAGGTTTTTGAAATTGTCATGTTGTGAAAATATGTATGTACTAGATTTAAGAAATATAGTGGTTTATATCTTAAGGCCGTTCCTCGATTCGGCCAAGCCACGCCCATCCGTTAGAGACACGTTTATGGCTCCCGTGCGAAAGAAAGAGATGCAGCGCTCTTAAGGATCAGACTTTATGACCAAACTACGATAAATAAGCGAATCTGTAAAGTTTTGTCCAATTTTGCTTCTGTGACTTTTTAGATAAACCAGAATACCATATTTTTTACTTAGTTATATTACCTAATATTTTACAGTTTACGTAAGCAAAGAAAAATAAGGGGAAAAAGGACCCAACTTCGGTTTTTTTTTCTATCCAGGCAACTTTCAGCAATCGTGTTTCGGCTTGTGCCAAAAACAAGAATATATAGTCTAATAATATATATTTGAAAATAAATTCAGCCCCTTTTCCCGTTTGGTCACTAGAGCGTTTGAAAAAACCTATAATTTTTCAAAGTAGCCCCTTAAGTAACAATCTTATTTCTTTAAGTTTGTGCCAAATGATAGTAACTAACACTATTTGATTTTGATGTTAGATATTCATTAAATATATACCTATCTAATTTTAATAATTAATTACGTATTTTTTTCCTTAACTTTCCGCCTCCTCCTCTACGTTGTCAAACTTATTTTGACCAATCACAACACAGCAACTTTTCTTATTGGTGAAAAGGCATGAAACCTTTACGGATTTAAAGTTTACACAAAAAATATGCTTGTAGAATGGGCACTTCATTGGCTAGCAAGACATAAGACATTTTAGTTTTGTAGACGTGAAAATGGGCCGTGTTTTCACATGAGCTGTGCTTGTCCCGTCCCGTCCTTATATTATACGTTCATGATTTTGAGGTGACAGACATGTCAACTCTAATCCTATACTAATCGCCGCGGTTTCAGTATTGATAAAATAAAATAACATATCCATATTGTTGTTGCAAAATCTGAATGTGCTTCAAAGTCACAGCCGACTGCTTTCCTGTGGGGCCCCGACGACGAGGGGAGTTTTTACGTTACATTTTGCATTTGTACACTTTTTGCTTTTTAGTCTGAACCGGAATTGCCAATTTTAAGCCTCCGTAGCCTTAATAACATTTAATAAAAAACAGAAAAATTGGAAGTAGTTTAGTAATCCGACAGAGGATAGGTAAATTCGCGGAATTACTAAATTATTATGCCAAAATAAAATTAAATAAACATAAGACATTTAGCCAGAACCCCTATGTTGGTTTTACATTATTTCCTTCTAATAGTGGCCTATAGATAAATGAGTAGATAGATTGCTAACTCCATACATAGCAAAACTACTTATTAAATAATAAGTCGTATGGGAGGTATGGTTAAACTCATTTTTACTAAGTTTTAAGCACACTTAAATCGTAAAACGTATTAAGCTGTAATCTTTTGAATAATAACTTTTAGCAAAGCTCGCTTAAAACTTATTATATATACGCATTTAGCCATGTATGGAGAGAACACTCTAGGTACTTAATTCTCTTTGCCTATATGTATAGTCAACGTGGTTTGAAAAATCAGTCAAAACAACAAATGACAGATAACCAGACTTTAAAAACTTTACTCCAATAAAGTCCAAAACAGGAAAATCCTGTGTGTTATTTTGTTATATTTTATACACACAATGACAGATCTTGAACACATAAGGAGTGGTATGGATACTGTCACGATCCGGGGTTTCAAGTGCCGTTCTTAAACGCTGTATCTTAGCCGTAATCACGATTGCCCGCTGAGACGCATGGTTCTCCTACTCTTATCGTCAGAGCATTCAACCCCCGGGATTTTTTGTACGGGCTACGGGGATATACATACCTACTAAAAATTTAGATATACAACTAAGAGTGGTCGTGTGCTATGTGTTGGCATAATTTAATTTTTAACTTGGACTTTTGTATTTTTTTTGTTACATTGGTTACATGTGTCAGTACAACCTTCAATGACTGTACAAATTTTAATAATTAAACACTTTTTTCTAATATCAGGATATTCAGCATAGAAAGAGATGGTAAATAAAGAGAAAAATCTTAAACAAAAGATGTCTGTATTTTTGAAGTGAACGTGGTTGAACTTCCGTGCGTCTAGATGTCATTAAAACCGGCCAAGAGCATGTCGGGCCACGCTCAGTATAGGGTTCCGTAGTTACCGGCCAGTTACCATACATCCGTTCAAAAAGGTCATTTGTTAAGAGATACTTGGCGGCGCTTACGTCATTTTACTATGCGGCACACACGCCCTTTATAACTTAAAAACGGCTCTACCGACTTTATTCAATATAGTTTTCATTGGAAGTAATAAGGCCTTACTTCCATGAATTTTTCAAATTTTATGGACCCACGGTTCATAAGTTAGATGGGAGGGGACGCCCTTAGGTGAACTTACACGGCTATTATTTTTGAAACTATTAGATTTACCTAAAATAATGTTTTACAAGACCTCCATTTTTTAAGCGACCCATCCAACGATAACCCACGCAATAAGGTTGGAGCGAAAAAAAATTCACCCCCAATTCATGTGTAGGTACGGGAGGTACCCAATGATAACAGTTTTTATTCTACCACTTTATCGGCGTGATTAATCCACATACTCATACCAAGTTTCAGCTTTCTAGTGCTAACGGTCACTGAGCTAGACCGCGGACGGACGGACGGACATGGCGAAACTGTAAGGATTCCTAGTTGACTACAGAACCCTAATAAGTAAGTAATTCTTTATACACATGATCCATACTCCCGCAACCTGTTCGTAGTTTTATAGAAAACTAAATGCAAACAAAGAATATCAACCGATATTCTCGTTATTTTCCTGGAATAGTGCATTACGAGTAAATTTTCCAGCAGAAGTCAGCGATGCGTGAATAATACGATCCTCCGCCCGTTATCCGATGTAAGTGCAAGTAGATTTGAAAATGTTTATTTGAAACCTGACCTTTTCAGACATGTACAACTGAAGAACAAATCAAATTATGTTTAATAAGTATTTTTATTTGTTTATTTTAAGTGGTCACACTACTATAATAATCATCTTCATATATTTAAGAGCTAGGCTCTTGTCGGTGGAGCAATAGATTTCCGTGTCTTTTTCTTTCTGACCTCTGTCTTGTCCTTTCTGACTACTATAATATAAATTATAAACTTATATAGATGTCATATACAAAGGAAAAAGTGACCTAGGCCTCCGGTGCCCAAGGCTTTTTCCTTTGTATATGAAATCTATATAAGTTTATAATTTCCAGGCATGTTACACGTATGCCCTACACAGGGAACAGATTTTAGCTCCAACATAAAATAATTTGAAATTAAACGCTATAATTCTATTTTAATTGCTTGTTCCACTCGTGCGGTTAAGCTAATTATTTTACCCTTTCGGAGGTATTGTTTTCAATATGTTTATACCACGACGATGGCAAACATACGGTCCGCCTGATGGTAAGCAGCTATGCGCGCCTGCAAATCCAGAAGGGTCACATACGCGTTGCCGACCTCTAACAAAAAAGAGAATTCACTGTGTTGACGGCTAAGGGAACAAGAGGGTCCTTCGCCAACACACTGCGTCCTCTTTGAGCTCTTTGGCACTCACCAGCAGGAACACAACACTATGAGTAGGTTCTAGTGCTATTTAGCTGTGGTTTTCTGTAAGGTCCGTAGTTCGCCAGTGAGGTTCTGCTGCAGATTTGAGCGAGATGACATTAGCCCCAGATTGGGAACTAAGAAGTCCGGAACACTGATTTAAATGGTTATAGGTAAATGCGTTTTATAGCTTTTTTGTGCGCGTTGGATGCCTAGCGAGTCGTGGCAGGTTCATGTTATTTCATCAACTATTTGATTTTCTGGATCCTTGCTTCACCTAATGACGTTATCTACCTGTTGGTCTGAAGTACATTTGCCTGCACGACTTTCACAGAACTGCCGAATTACCTGAAAAACAAAGACATATTTTACCGTCTGTGCCTTGTTATATATTTTTTATTCATAGATACCATTTATAAGAAGATTCAAAAAGCTATGTAAGTTAAATAGTTTCTCAGATTATGAAAGTTTTTGGCTCAGCATCGTGAGCACAAGTTTTTTAATTATTCTACACGTTAAAAACCTTATAGAAAGTGTTTCTATTATAGGAAGTGATTCTATAGATTTTACTGGGACACGTTGTAATGAGTACCTCTGTCTAAAGCGTTCGTCTAAAGTTTGACGATTCTGTCCCATTTTACTCGTGAAAACGTTTTATTACCAGCGCTGTAAATAGTTTCTCAGAACAAGGAATAGGATCGCATGTCACCACATACTAAAGGCGTCTAGACCGATCGTTATTAGACCATATGTGGTTGAAATAAGATTTAAATTCGTTCAGTTGGTTAGACGAGGGTACTGGACTGGAGAGGCCTGATGAATTTAGAATGGATAGGGCCATCAAAATGCTGTCGCGTTTGTAAAATTGCCATTAAACATGATTGGATTATAAGATTCAGAAGAAGCGTCAGAGTCTTTAACCCTTTATAAGGCAGAGACGATTTGGAAACCACTAAGTTAATAAACATTTACGGAGAAGAACCTCCTCTTTTTTATTCAACTATAAGGGTATTATATTCAGGCTTTCTTTCCTAGTTCGTAGTCAAGTATAATTAATTAATCTATAGCACGTGGTCAATTTATGCACTATGCCTGTCAAGGGAAGCAAGCTATCGTCATTGTTTCTATTATACTATTAAAAATATACACGTCGCTGTATCTGATAATTTGAAGTATAGCTCTTGCGATTCACGATGGCGAATGGCGAGTCAAATCAATGAAAGCTCAACGTAATATTGTTCTGGTCCGTCGCCGAACGCACCGCCGGGCGCTCGCCACTAGGCCCATTATACTGTTAAATGGATGTTATGTATGTACTTATATGACTTAAATATGCTAACTCTTTATGAAACGGCAAAACGATGCGCTACTGCGTAGTGTTTGCATTTAAAACGAATGCATATCCTTTTTATTACTTTGTGTTGGGCGATATTTAAATCATTGCAAGCGCAAAAATATCTAGTTTTTCCGTGTATGTTTGTCTGATTCCATTTCTCCACTTGTTGACCTAAAGCTATGTTAAATATTGAATGGGCTTGATGATTTTTTTTTCATGCATGGTATCTATCAATCGATTCGTTTTGTTGTGAGGATCAGATGTCTATATTGGACTTAAATCAACATAAAAGAGACTTAAAGTCTGAGATTTGCATTTGTTTCTCAAAACGCTCCTCACAAAATGTTTTTAAAGTATGGAAAAAAATATGAAATTGCTATTTTTACAGTGAAACGTTGCGTTTATGTATATGGTGCCATACAATTTATTTCATAATGAAATGTTAAAAATCGAATGGTACAATTGGTGTTTTAAATTTCGTACTTAAAAAATCGAAAAATTTTGAAATTTTCAAGCCTGATAACCATTTCAATAGATTTTTAATGTTTACTTTATTTGGATATTTTGATCATTTTGCATGATATCAACTAAATTTTATTGCATAATTCAACACGTGTCATCCCCATTTCAAAACTAGCTTTGTACTTGGAAAACGTATTTTTCGGTGTTGCATTTTTCGCAGAATTCCTGTACAAATCTCATACTAAACCAGCAATGCAACCACGCTTTGTTTCATTCAGTTCAGCTTAACCCGATCGATGATGAAAGCATGTAAAGCGAGCGGTGTACAAGTGTGATAAAGTCGGTTTGCAATTGACACATGAGTTTTATACACTTGAATCTCCATTTTGTTGTCATAATCATAAAGTCAACTTTACATGCATCACACCATTTGGTGCCGTGTCCAAACTTACTTGTGAACGTATAAACATGTGTCAAACAAGTGGCAATTTCGCATGGATATCCAGAGTTTGGCACGTCGAATAGGGTACACGGCTGTTTTTTGTGCTTTTGTGCATGCAGTGACGACGTGCAAGCAGTGCATAGGTATCTACGGCGCTGTCTCGCCGTCGCGTAGCTGCAGAGTTATGACCGCATTAAAAAATAGAGCTGACCGACCTCTGTGCACCAGATGTTAGCGGCGGCCGAAAGATTTACAGCTTTCTTGTAAAGAGTGCCTATGGTCATCCGCTTTTTATGACCCAAGATCACAATGGAACGTTATTCCATCGACCACACTGATGACTGACAAATTTTGAACTTTAATTCAAAGACATAGCGTCCACAAGTAGTCAGTAAATAGTGCTTCGTTTAGGAATCGTAAAGTAACAGTTGATGAGTTCCTTGTTTTATGGATTTCGGCTTTGCTGAATGAACTATTCGAGTCTGTTTTACTATTACTGCTCATTTGTAGTAAGTAAGTAGCGTATAATTCTACAGCCAATGCATGTCGGCAACATTATAAATCATTATTTTGACAAACACGGGACATAATCGCGTACACTCTGCCAGTCTGCCTGCGACCACGAGCGTTATGACACGCTCGAAACGTCAGGAAAATTAAAAGTAAGTGTACGCGATTAAGTCCCGTGTTTGTCAAAATAATGAGTGAAAATTGCGTGAGTTTAAATCAGTAACATTATAATTATTATAAATCATTAAGAGTTCGACAAATTACTAATCAACAGGAGCATTCCGCCCTAAGAGAAAGAAATTCTGCTGTCTCTACTTGACAGTTTGTTCGTTTGTATGTTTGTGCATCCGGATTAGTTACAGTTTTCAGCAAAGTTTAGTTGACACATTGGCGATGGTTTTAACTAGATAACATAACATAACATAACATAAATATTCTTTATTGCACACCTCAAATTAAAGAAACAGAGTATACACAAGTTACAAACAGAAAAGTAGAGGTAAAACAATAGATAGAGAGCGATGCTATTATTTTGTAGGATGTTTTGAATATTTTACGAGTATTTAGTCTCATTAGGAAATGTGTTCAAAAATGACAAACAATTTAAGTGATCTAATGTAAAGTCAAGGCGGCGAGTGCAAGGCACGACCCGCCCACAATGTTTAATACCGTCGTGGTGCTAAAACGAATTTTCGTAACTAGATGGTTTTTATGAATTGTAAAGTGGATTTATGTTAAAAATGCCAGCTGTTACAGAAGTTGTTGCTAATAGTTCATTGCAAGCTCTACATTTTGATACTGAAATCTCATTTTTCGAAAAAAAGGCCTAGACATGTTCTTTCCGTGTACCTTTCAAATGTAGATGTACAGGTAATTATGTAATTTATATTATGGGAACAACATTCAATTGTAGAGAACTTGGATAGGTAGGTATACAAATGTTCAAAGGCTTAAATACAAGTGTTACAACTGTCTTGTTTTAGTCATTGGCGAATGGATATGATATATCCATAGATAATTTTTTGTCGTTTGCAGCGCCATCTTCACAGTAGTTTTACGCATTGTATTTTAGAAATAATGAAACCTCGCCGCGCTGTTTTAACTGTCCTTATTTGCTTGTGGTATGCGTGTGGGCACTGACGTTGTGCAATAATGACGTATGCGCCATTAAAATTGTAAGGAAACAGGGCATTTTGACATGTGCTTGTTGATTGACATTTTACCCGAAACCGACAAGTCAAACACGGTTCCGTGACAAGCTGTCATTGATAAAACAAGTCAGATATTATTGTATGTAGTGTACACTCGGCAACGAAAGATGCGGGACGAAATAAGATTACAAAAGTAACCAGACACTTAAATGTGTCAGTGTATGAACAAAGGGTTTAATGTATGTCCACTTTGTGGATATGGAGTTACTAGTACTTTCAGAAACTACGCAATATGCACTATCTATTAGTGAGAGAAAAAAGTGTCCTTGTAAATCTACAACGTGGTCCCTTGCACTAAACTCGTCCACTAATGATAAGTTACTAAACAGCCCCTCAAACACTTGTTTATGTACGAGTGAAAAGTCTCTGGCCTAAGACATGAAGCGGAAGATTAGCCTAAAAAATGTGTTTATTTTAGAATAGAGTCTTTTCTCAAAAAATGCACATGGCAGGCTCAGCATGCCGTATCTACTACAATAAAAGGAAAAAAACACCGTATGCCTTTAGCCGTGGGGTCCCCGGCCTTAGAATTGTCCCCCACCATATCGTCCCGTGGTTGCAGTAGGAGTCTGCTAAGGGAATATACCGGCAGATGGGCAGCAGCATCTTCCGAAAGTCTAAACCACAATAAACAAAAAAAAACTGCGCGCGCCAAACCCGCCTGCCAAGCGTGGCGCGTATGACAAAAACCCCCGCAAAGGGGAGGCCTATGTTCAGCAGTGGACGTCTTATGGCTGAGATGATGATGCCTTAAAATGGGCAGAACTGGTTGAATTCTTATACAATTTTTTGTGTCTGTACTATTTCTATTTTAAAGCATCAAAATAGTTATACCAACCCAGTATAAAATTAAATTAGGTAATTAATTTCAGCACAAATTCTGTCATTTAGTGTTCAGATCATAAGGACACGCTCGAGGCCCGAAAAATACAGCAATCCTCGTCTCAATTTATCAAGCATGAAATGCAATGGCTTCCATCAATAAGTTGCCAAAATTATCTATTCAATTTGGTGATTTAGTCAAACGGCGAATTACTTGCCAGGACCTTTTGAAGTTCACAAATCATCCCTTAATAGCTATGAAGCCGTTTTTACTTTGAATTTCTCCAATACACTTTTTTTTCATTTGAATCAATACATGAACAAATCATTTAGATCTGGCTTATATTGACAAATACAGCGTCGTTTATTAGTTAAGGCTTAATAGCAAACTTTGCTAAAATTATTCTTGGATAATAGAAAAAAAACAACTTGCCATTAACTCTGAAGCGATGCGGTTTATAATGCATTTGCGGCAACCACAATGCAAGATAGTTTTTTCACATTACAACATCAAAATAAATATTTTTTACTAGTCCTAATTATTCTAAACCTCGTGATTTAACAGTCTATCTTTATTATTTGCTAGGCTAGAACACTTTTTCTAGTTTTTTTAAACTTCTTTTTCTAACCATCTGAATAGAAACCCTGGGCGGGTAATTATTAAGGCGCTTGCGCTCTTTTTGAACTAAGCAATTATGTTGTAAAAACATGTTTGTTTGATAGCTAAAAAACTGGAGAATATTAAACTACCAAACAAAAGTTTGTAAAGCCTATATTCCATTTGGAGGCGAGATTAAATTATCCAAATAATGTTTAAAAACATGCAGCTTGATTTTGAAAGACATGATGATTTAAACCGTCCATATTTAAAAAAATATAATATTTTTAAACACGTATTTATAAAAATGGCAATAATAAAACACATTTAGGAGAGTTTTTTAATTAGTAGTATTCGTCATATTTGAACTATTATTTCAGTTTATGTGTAAAGCTAGGGACTTCTCATCCCGCCTCCTGCGCCTACGTATCCAGTCACTTTTGTTATTTTACCCAGAGACCCAAGAAATACACTCGAAGACAGTGAAACGCGGTCACTGCATATGGAATTTATAATCCAAATAGACCAGTTTAAAATTTCGAACAGTATGGGATGAGATTGGCGCAATCATGGATGTGAAGAAAGCGATATTTTAAAAGATGAAAATGGATGTACAATTAGTTACAAAAAATGGAATAAACTGTTATTGTTTTTATCTTTCAGACGCTTAACTTGTCCTCTCATAATTACCACTAACAATATGTCATTTTGGTAACCTATCTATATACAAATTATAAAACTGATCGAGTCATAGCTAGCATAAAAAAACTATTGATTAGTTTTCCACCTTACATCATCAAATATTGCACCACAGGTTACTTTGTTATAAACTTGTTGTACAGTAGGATATGTCCTACATATCAACCACCCACGCGTGTCCACAAAGTCACGTTAAGTCCGAATTTAGCTCCTAAGCCTGCAGGCTAATTTTTAATCAGCCGTTGTCATATAAGTACCGGATTTGTGCACCGATTTTACAATTGACAAAGTGTGGACAGCCAAAATAAACGTCACATTTTCATGTTTTTTTATAGTGGCACAATTCCAAGAATAAACTTGTATTGTTATCGAATGTATCGAATAATTAATGAAACTGCCCGAATATTTACATTAAACCCTTAAAACCTCATTTCAATTGAACTAATTAATAGATATTTTTCAATTTTCAACGTTTATTTCCACAAACACAATTTAACCAATTACTCGTAATTTGATTTCCCTTCGACTGCGCCCCCGGAATCAGAACGGGCTGTGAAAATAAATATTATGGCGAAGTGCATTTCGATCTGAACCCTTAATGTATTCGTTCCACTGACGTACCTAATGGAACGATTGGTCTGTGTTTAAAATCCCATACAAATTAAAACTTAACGCAAACGCAATCGTTACGTTACGTTGAAACGATTACACTAAGGGTTCTGTGGTTTTCTTTATACGATTTTTCTATAATGAGATAAATAACGCTAATTGAATTTCTAACTGAGTACTCCAATATTTTTAGTTTTACACACGGACGTTCGAATATACATATGTAAACTTAACCTATTTGTATGTTAATGTTGTGCATACTGTTGTGTATTTTTGAACGTTCTTATCGGAGATATCGGAGATACTAATAAAACTAAGTAACTTTACATGAAACTAGGGTAAAAGAAAATCAATAAACGCCTCAAACTGAAGGATACAATCAGCTTCAGAAGTAGCTTAGCGGCCTAAGCTGGTGAGGTACTCAAATTGAGCTTGACATGGCTTTATTGTTACGAGAATAAGAGCGCGCAAAGGTAATATCGAACAACTCTCCCGTTAAGCCACTTCTGCGTACTTAATTAATTTGAATGTGTCTGTATTTTGGTGGTGCCTTTGATATGGTTTTAATTGAAAAGAGAATTTCAATATAAACATGAAATCTGACCACCTGTTAACTGATGCGTAAGTACATTGTAGGTAATGTTTGTAGGTACACGAAGGCCGCAAAAATATGCGACACGCTCTTATTTGTAGAGGTATTGGAGCGTGTCACATATTTTTGCGGCCTTCGTGTAGGAAGTTACTTGATGCTGACTGTAATAATATGAGGTCATTGTTACGAAGCTATTTCATATTCTTTCACGGTGTGCAAAAGTGTGTAATTAATTGGATGGGTCCAACTCCTTCGACTGCATCTAACTAATACAAAAGTCCAGTTTTGCCCAACATTTCAACGTTTGAAGCATTCCGAGCTCACCCACGCAAAACTTTAGTCACAGGCTCGCCAACTGGTCGCGTTTCATAAAACTACATTTTGTCGTCTGTTTGGCAAATATGGTTGTTACAGAGAAATGCAAACAGGGGAATTTTACGTTATTGCTTTTTAAAACTCGATGCATTGAATGTATAAAACAAGTAGCTAAACTGTAGGTAGGTATAAAAATACTGTTTGAAAATTTATTTTAAATTAAATGCGCTTTACGGCATACAATAAATTGACTTGCAAACTCTTATTAAAATGTTTTAATACACATTAACCTAATAAAAGTAATAATGCTGCTAACGTTAAACTATTTAAGCCTTGCACCGATACCAAATATAAACTTCACCCAAGGTCGCGTTTGACACAAATCACACAATTAAAAAAATGTGTCGGAAATGCTAAGCTAAAAATAACTTTAACTTAAGCCCGGAAGGTCCAAGATTGAACGACAAGTGAGCATGTAATAAAACTGACAGTAACCTTTTGGGTGACACAGTCTTCGGACCGGTCCGGCGTGTCGTGACGTCACAGTTCTTGTCCACACGGATGCCCTCATACATGTCATGAGCATTTGTTTGAGGAAATGGCAATTTTCTATATAAAAACGTATTCATTAAACGAGTGATTCTCAAAGGTATTATCTGGTACATACTTTCATTGATGACAGTACCTAGTATAATAGCATCGTCATGTACTTATATTACGGAAGTATATTCAGATATTTTTGAGTACCCTGGCCGCTCAGATATATTTGGTGACTGTACAATAAAGTGTTACTTATTTACTTCTATAGAAATACTTAATTAAAAAGTACAATGTAAAACACAAGCCTTTTATATTGGAATAAATATTCAAACTGTCCGAATAAGTATAAAATTTTATAAAATCACGATGGAACTATACAATAGTGGATTAATTTTAACGGACGAAAAGTCTATTCATATATTCCTTTTAAAATATTAACAATGAATTATTAATTAATGGCATATTCGTAATTCTCGTTTTATCAGACTGACTAATGAATAGAGAGCGCCGACATACGATACGAACCGTGGCGTGGGGTAAGTAAATAAATCAATAGCGCTCTGGCATGAGGATGCAGTGCGTAAGCCATTGTTTGAAAATTAAAGCTATTGCAATGCGATACACTTGCACAGCTCTCATGAGTTGATAAAGCAAATAAAGTCAAAGTCAATAATTATCTTTACGTCACTCTGGGCGGTAAGTGAGATATTACGCCCACGGGCGTAGCGGCAAATCTCACTTCACACCCAGGAGAAGACGTAAAATTGTGTAAGCACCACGGGCGGTAATAAAGAAGGCCTCAGATCGCTTGTCTATGGCCCTTACCTTCGGTTCGGGCCACAAATATCCGCGATCTGAGCCGTTCTTTATTTTACCGCCCTAGGTGCGTAATGTACTATTATTCAAGTAGGTACATTGGCAACAAGCGCTTTCGAATTGTCAGTAACAATTATCTTAAGCTAATGATAATAAATAATTTAGAGCAATATATTCATCATCATCATCATCTCAGCCGTAAGAATTCCACTGCTGAACATAGGCCTCCCCTTTTAAAGGGAGAAATATATTGTATTGATACAATTGTAAACAAAAATACATGTTGTAGATGTCAACTAATAATATTAAATTCACAATAAGATCTTCAAAACTTTTTTTTTTATAAAAATACTAGTCACTAATAATTCTAGAACAAAATCTAAACGTCACAAGGAAAATATATATTGCAATTTAATCCCACGGTGTTATATCATCCATGTAGTCGTGTATACTATAATGGGCTTTAGAAATAATTTTACGTTTTACGAGTAAATAGTTCTTGAATTTGTTGATTGACTGATTTAATTAGCATTATACATTCTAATTCAATACATTGTTCATTGGAAATTTTGTGGTAACTTCAACAGTTTTATACATGAAACGAGACTGAGTGCCAGTCGGGACACTAAAGTCGGGGTAAGGCGGGTAAATACCCAAGTCACTGCAAGACCTGTGCCCACTCTTTTTTCCGCACTGTTACTTGCATGCATTAGAAGTAGATAAGCGGGAGATGTGCTCAAAATGACCTTCACACGCTCTTATTCTCTTAACAATAAAGTCGTGTTAAGCTCATTTTGAACACCTCATCCGCTTAGCTACTTCTGCTGCTGACTGTTCCATGTTTTCTTCCGGATGGGACCGGATTTTTTAAAATTTGTTACGTGTAAGAGCCGCACTACTAACATACCTATAGAACATGTGTCAAATAAGCAGTGATCTCGCATAATGTATCCTTAGAGCATTATTTGTCCCACTTATATCCACATATTCCGTATGCCACAGTTTAGCAGCAGAAGGCGCGATTCGGTCGCTTGCGGTTTGCGAGCCTCATGTCGGTTTTTTTTTTCAAAAACAGCGTCCTATACATTTGCGTGCGGTACACAAATATGGTTAGAGTTGAATAATAGAGTACTTTATAAATCTGCTCTGCTAATATCCGATCCAGGTTGCAAATTAAGAGTGAGCGTTCACTGGGCCGCCTTGAGTGCGAGCCAAGGTCAACCGCCACCTTATGCGGAGCGTGACGCTTTCATTCCATACATTCATAATTTGTAGAGTGCCCGCTGCTGACCGGTGCACCGCGTTATAATATGGAGATACTTCGACCAAAACTGATAGAGAAATCAAATTAAGGGACTGCAACTTGTTTTGGTGAAATAATGACGTCATTGGACAATGTTATAACGAGTCAATTTGTCAATATTGTAACGGGAGTGAGAGACACCGCCCTCTAATTTATACTTTTTTTCAGACCATTTTATCTACTCTGTTTTACTCAGTATTTAGGTTCGATTTAACTAGTTTTAGTGTATTAGATCTATATTATTCATATATAACTTCATGGTTAGAATATAGTTAACATATAGAGTTAACACTATTTATAAGTACAGTCAGCGTCAACTGCACGAACAGCGTGTTTACACTTCTGCACTTTAGTCCGTTGTAATAAGGTCTAAAAGTTTCATATCTTTGACGTCGACTGTACCTTAGCCGTTGGTTTGCCACACCTACACGCATTATCATAAAAATATGTTGTTACTTTGTCTAGAAAACGTTTACACCAAATAAAGAATGCGTCTTCGTTACCTTAGCCGCGCAATTTATTTTTTTCTACTACAATGGTTGACATATATATTAAAAAGAAACTTTATAAACGTTGTATAGCGTCGCTAACGATGGTCTTATGGACCTTCTTACAGTATTAGTAAGGTAAGTATTATACTTAACACGGAACGTTGTCTTCCCCGAGCGCCGGCACAATCCACCGGGGCATTGAGGTTACTAAATTGTATGATTGATATTATACCCCTCTTCTTCTTCCTAGCGTTTATCCCGGCTTGGGGTCCGCTTGACAACCTAATCCCATGAATTGGCTTAGACACTAGTTTTTACGAAAGCGACTGCCATCAGACCTTCCAACCCAGAGGGGAAACTAGGCTTTTTTGGGATTAGGTCCGGTTTCCTTACGATTCGATTATACCCCATTTCATTAAATCCCTTATCTAACGGAGTTAGAGAGGGGAGTTGTCTATCTGTCTCTAGCTTAACGTGACTGTTTTATATGCCGATTTTATTTGGATAATAATTAGAGGTATCGTGATATATAAAAAAAAAAAAAAATAATCTGTTTATTTCATTAAAAGTTAGGTACATTAAATTAAGAACTTAACTACTAATCTTAAATTATAAAGATTTTTTGAGTTAAGGAGTCTACAATTTTAATATATTAATTATACAATAATATTAATTAATTTATTACAATACATAATTGTTTATTTACTTATGTCGCTAGCTCTTATTTCAAACATGTGTTTCTTTATCATTTTTCTGGCTTGCCCGCATGTTTTACCTTCTAATGAGTTTAATAGTTCAGGTGGAAATCTATTCAATATACGCGGTACAATGCATTTCCATACTCTTTTACCGTATTCGTTGTTCGTGTTTTCGATCTGAAACGTTGGAAGGTTATGGTATGGTATGTGTTAAAAATGTAGGAAAAAAACCGTCAATGCTTTAAAAATCGTATTTAAACCGTTTCAAACGTGTTGGCGCTACGGTGCCACAGATCAATATACACAGACAGCATAGCAGTCATTCAGGGCCCCGACATGCCAATCTGTGACACGAGGATATCACACTTGTATCGCTACTGGATAGAGTGATATCCATCTGTCTATACGTGTCCACATCTAACTGTCCAATTTACAGTTACAGCTACAGGTTTGTATTGATTTTGACTGTAATAAATATCACATTTGTCTCATTAGCGACTCTCAGTTTTGCGAGGGGTACGGACTCCTATTGTAAAAATGGGGGAGTTACATAAGGATGTAACCCCCCATTTTTACGCCGGGGGTTGCAAACCGATTACAATGTAATACCGTTGAAATCATTCGATAGTTGTGAAGCTCTTCAAATTCGCGGACTGCACAATATGTGCTCTGCAAATATTTATGGACTTTTCCATTGCATCTTTTCGTATTGTGCCTGCTGGAGGCAAATATGAGTCGGAAAATATTAACATGTTACGTTAGAAAAGTAACTGTAATATGAATATGAAGCTGAACAGATAATATTGGACAAATATTCTGAGTTAATAAAATAAATTTAAGAAATCATATAAAGGTAGGAGGGTTTCCGCGATCGATATTTGCACTAGATGGCAGCACTGTGGCGAGAGGTCTTTTTCCCCGACTGCGCGACGCAAAAGAGGGGATAGTGTTTAACAGTCTATATATGTATGTTTGTTCCTTTGTGGCACTCTAGAAGCAAAACGAGTGGGCCGATTTAGATGATTCGTACGTCAATCGTTTCGTCTTGATTGCGCGAGTGTCACTAAAGACAAAATAGCAATCCAAATTCAATATGACGGCAGTCAGACGTCATATTGTAAAAAATTAAAAAATGAAAATTGACGTACTATGCCGAGTAGGGTATCATTGTTTAGAACTTTGAAAAGTATTATGTGGTCTCATTCATCATTTTTGATTTTGAATGACCGTTAAGGAATTATTATAATTTAAAATTGTTTAGCAACCATCTTACTTACATTTCCATTTTATTAGGTATTTAATTATAACAAAAATACGACGAACATATTATTTCTTTAAACTATTATAACTTAGGAGATTTATGAGACGTCCACAGTTTTTGATATTAGTTCTTCCGCCACGTACTTCGGCTAATCTATCTAGATAGATTAGCCGAAGTACGTGAAGTACGTACGCCGATAGATAGATATCTATACATATAATAAAGCTGAAGAGGGTCGAAAATCTGTACATTGGAGATATTAGTAAAAAAATTAGTTAGTAGCTCTTAGAATCGATAACAGAACACGTTTCGACGATTTTTGTCTGTTTGTCTGTTTAGATAGGGAGAGTTGGCGTCAAAATGCCTGAACCGATTTCGATAAAAACTTCACTAGCCGGTTTAACAGACCTCTGGTCAGGACATAGGCTATAAAAAATACGAACTTTTTGGATTTAAGGGGGTTTAAGGGGGGTTTAAACGTTGTATGGGAAATGCCTTTATATGGGAAATAAATACTTATGCCTTTGTATTTCAACTATATATTTTTTAAACCACGGCGGTGGCAAACAATAATACGACCCGCCTGATGGTAAGCAGTTAGGGTAGCCAATGGACGCCTGTCACTCCAGAGGTTTTATATGCGCGTTGCCTCCCTATAACAATCTTTTTTTATTTCCACTATATTGCACGAAATACAAAACTGTGAGACCAAACGGCGGACATCATACCAAATGGTATTTTCCACCAGTCAACCATTGGGCCTATACAACAGACATGTACAAAAGGTGCAAGAATAAAAGTTAAATTAACTAACTATAAAAAAAACATTAATTTTGAGTAATAAGTGTGCTAAGTTCACGTGACATATTGATATTGGTTCATTTAGAGACATTTTAAAATAATGTAGCTACTTTCCCATTCTTCATGAATTACAACAAACATAATACAAAAACAAACGGAACATAGTGAAACACGGAAATCGAAAAGTACCCATAGCGAACTGAAGCACATCGCCGTCACTGAGCAAATCACCTGATAATAAGAAATAGAAATACCAAATTCATAACACACCGTACTATTGCCTATTATGCCAAAAATTGTTACCTCGAAGATGTGAGAGAAAAAGAGTTTTGATAGAGTTTACCGTGTGAAGGGCTGCAAAGAAAGGGGGGCTCAAACAAAAAACACACTGTACTGTGCTTATTATACCAAAAATTGTTACGTTGAATATTTGAGATGGGAGAAGAAGAGTTTTGGTAGAGTTAATCACGTGATGGGCGGCAAAAAAGGGGGGCTCGCATAAAGAAAAAACCCACCGTACTATTGCCTATTATGCCAAAAATTGTTACGTCGAAGATTTGATATGGGAGAAAAAGAGTTTTGATAGAGTTTACCGCGTAATGGGCGGCAAAGAAAGGGGGGCTCGGGGGGCGGAGCCCCCCGCAAAAAGGAAGAAAAAACACCATACTATAGCTAATTATACCAAAAATTGTTACGTTGAACATTTGAAATGGGAGAAAAAGAGTTTTGATAGAGTTAACCACGTAATGGGCGGCAAAGAAAGGGGGGCCAAGAAAGAAAATACACACCGTACTATTGCTTATCATACCAAAAATTGTTAGGTTGGACATTTGAGATGGGAGAAGAAGAGTTTTGATAGAGTTTACTACGTGATGGGCCGTAAAGAACGGGGGTTCGGGGGACGGAGGCCCCCGTAAATAAAATATTGCAAATTATACCAAAAACTGCTACGTTGAACATTTAAGATGGGAGAAAAAGAATTTTGATAGAGTTTACCACGTGAAGGGCGGCAAAGAAAGGGGGGCTCGAACAAAAAACACACTGTACTATTGCTAATTTGCCATGGCTGACATAGTCAAATCTCAGACGCTTTCAGTCGATCTTTTGGGATGTCGAAGTTATATGCAAGAAGTCAATTTTAGCTAAACTGCTAAACTTACTGTATCACATTTGACATGTAGGAAGCGATTAGCAATGGACTGTTGAGGGTAACGAAAAGTCAGAGAACCTACTGCAACGCACGCGAGCGAAGCCGCGCGGGTACAGCTAGTAGTTAATAATTGTATTACATGTAGGTACTTTTCATGATACTAAAAAGTAGGAAATAAAAAATAAATTAAATAATTGTATTACATGTATAGGTACTTTTCATGATACTAAAAAGTAGGAAATAAAAAATAAATTAAAAAATTAAAAAGACCCGCCTGCGTAAAATACTAAAAGGCCGTAAACAAGGCCAATATACGTTACGAATTTGTTATGTAGTATTGAAAAGCATAAGATACATATTAAATTCTAATGTGGAACATAGCGGCATTAAACAGTCGGGACCCATTTTAGGGAAGGTTTGCGCCAACTAGATTTCAAATGGGTCCCGACTGTTTAATGCCGCTATGTTCCACATTAGAATTTAATATGTATCTTATGCTTTTCAATACTACATAACAAATTCGTAACGTATATTGGCCTTGTTTACGGCCTTTTAGTATTTTACGCAGGCGGGTCTTTTTAATTTTTTCATTTATTTTTTTTAAATAATGGTCGGGAATTGAGATTGTGTAGACTGAACTAGCGCATACTTTAAGATAGAGCTTTTATGGTCGCATATTGTGTCATCGCTAGCAGTGGTAGAAGGGATTTTCGTACAATATTGTAGCACTGTTGCCGCTGCCCGCACCGGCACAATCCGCCGGGACATGAAATTACCAAATTGTATTTCGTCGAACTCAATTCTTACTGGCTTAGAACGTTTGTTCCTTTGCCCTCTTTACTGAGCAAAATAACATAAATATTCCAATTAAAGGAATAGTTCTTATTTGAATTCCGCCGTTGCTTGGTGTGAAAATTAAAATTTGGCTTTGGCGTTTGTGACAGTTTAGACAAAGACATTTCGTATTTCGAATGTTGCTGTATAAAAATATATGTCGGCGCAGGAGGTCTAAGTTTACAGTGGTTGAGGCCCACATAAGGTGGCGCACATTCCTGGTCCAATGTTTACATTAACAGCATTAGGTGTAGTTGTCACAGAGGACGTCTTTGTTCCTTACTTCCTTGAAACGGGGCAGTTGTTGTAAACACTGCCGAACGTAGCCGTGGGTCTGGATGTTAAATGTAATTTGATATTAGTTCTTTGTTCTGAGATTTGGTTTGGATGCCAAGAGGGCATTAAGCTTTGGTCTGTGGTTGAGTTGGGACGCGTGCTGTCCCCTAGCCGTACTGTACGACTACGCGTGTGCTTTAAGTACCTAGTTACCACTTGACCCACGGATTCGTTTCCGTTTCTTTATAACAAAGTTAGTGTGGGAACTTTGATTGACTTAGTGTGATTTCTTTGTGTGATTTGAAACTTATTTTATTATACCGTGATTTAGTAAGATCTTTATTACGTAATTACCAGTGTCAGTGATTTATGTTCATTATTAATTATAAACATTGAATCGGACTTGTGTGCGTGATTAGTTCTATCTTTCCGCCCACTATGGAGCCATTGCCTGGACCTTCTGATGTCTCTGTAAAGTTACTGGCTCCGACATCAGAAGTGGGATATGAACAAGGAAAATCTGGAAAAATTGTGAAAACCTTACAAGTACGAAATAAAATCCTTGACCAAGGATCTTCGTCATAATTGAATCCGAAGTTGTTGACCATTTGAGCCATAACAGGCTTATGTTTTGTGGAATACGATCACGTGAATGAACAAGTGAAATAAACGTAATAAGACGGGAATTTTATGATTAGAAAGAATTTGTTGAGGATCTCAGGCAGCATTTACAACTGAAAGTTATGGTCAAGAACCTAGATTGATTTTCTTCATTGTCTTTGTTTAATAACGCCGGAAAAAAATTGAAAATATTGAGTTCTCGAAGTGAATGGACTAGTTCTATGAGGAGTAATTAGCGACGTACATTATGGATATGACATACTGCGGATGTGGTGCACTTATCAATGGGCAGCTACATAAAATTCAAGTGGTCTTGCGGCACAATTCAGACTGCAGAGCAGGCGGTTCGAGTTGCGAGGTGGAATCACAAGATAAGTTGTAAAGTTTAAGAAGTTAATTGTCACGTGGTGAATCGTTTTTTTTTTGATTTGGTTATAGAGTGTCCACTAGTAAAAGTAAATTCAAAAGTTTTGATAACATGAATGTTTACATAAATCGGAAAGGTACCGAACACTACTTGATGTAGTTGTGAATACATTTGGTGTTATCAATGTCATCATATTACGCATACAGTTTTATTTTATGATTTGTCATACATTTGATAATTTTGCGCCAAATATTCAGCAAGTAAAATTTCTGCGGAGATATCTTAGAATTTTGAGAAGTACAACCTAATGGTACACATAAAATAAAATAAATAACTATTAGTTACTACTAATGATGTTTTCAACCTACGGTTATTGTACTGGCATCTACAACAGTACTGTGTCCTATGAGAGGGTTTAAAAAAAAAAGTTACGGTGTGATATCTCAAGTGGCTGGTGAGAATTCCGCAGAGCAATGCCATATTTTAGTTATCGAACTTTGATAACGGAACTTTTAAATACTAAGCAATTGATTGTGTTGTATTTATTGGCGATTACGTTACGGGACTTCTTCGCTTGATTATTTAATGTTGTGTCGTTTGTTGAAAGTTTGTTAAGCCGAGAAATAATAAAGTTCTCGATTAATGATTTTTTGATTTCATAGAAGGATGATTGACGAATGACTTCTAAATAGATCGCGACGATTTACTGAACTCATACTTTCTACGATAACTAGAAATACGATTGGGGATCGAGATTTAGAATAATTTCGGGTATTCAACGAAAGTGACATTGATAAACTTTTTGTAGAGCAGTTTTAAGGAAATGAAACAACGGTGTGTCTAATTGTTAAAAAAAAGGGGCTTGATTTATTTAAGTTACGTTTTAGCAACGTGACGCAGTTATGGTTTATGTCAGTTTTGGCAACGTGTCTATGATGACAGAGTGGTTCAGTCTGCATGACTGAATGTGTATTGGCGCCAGAGTGAGCCGGCGCGCGGTGTATAGCATAATGGTCATCATGTTAATCTAAAATGATATTATGAAAGAATGACTATCTTGTAGAAGATTGTGAATACACCCATCCATAAGAGAATTCAGCAGTAGCATAGTAATATGAATTTGATTTATGATAAAACGAAATATGATATTGAGGTTTAATAATAGTTTTCAATTCGTCTTAAGCATCTTGTTAAGTCTATGACTTTGTTGCTGAGTGAAACAATGCTCGTTTATAAAGTTTAATTGTTGTATTTTTTTGTGATATCTCAAGGTCTAGTTGACCGAATACATTATGTTTTTAATTTAAAAAAAAAATGATGACACTCGTGGTGGTATTAATTACAACTAACTGATGTGAAGAAAATTACCTTTATGAATTTGCCTCGTTTAGACATAGTTAAACAGATATGTTGTATTGTAATATTTGTTGAGCATTATCTTTTTGCTAATTTCTACAAACAAAAAAAAAACCATTACAGTCACGTTACAAAAAAAGTTGGATACTCCAAGATTTTAGATACGTCAAGATAATTGCGTAATTAGGTACTGATAACGTATTTGTTTAATTTCAAGTACTTAATCTATTTGTATTGCTTACTGATGCTGGTTAAGTAGTTCTGTAATAAATCTCGTTTAAACGAATTTGAAAAGTTGCTGTTGCACAACATTAATGGCCTTTCTTACTAGAGAGACAGTACGTACTAACAATACACAAGGATCTGATTTTATTTTGAATATTTTTGAATTTTAACTCATAATAGGTTATGGGACTTATGGGTCACCTTTCCGTGCTTTGATTTTGGTACTTTTATTTATCGTATGGCTACACTACACTACATGTCACTGGATTCAGATAAGCAATTTCTTCTCTTCTGGGTAGTAGTAGTGGAGAAGCAGGTGATGAAAATAATCCGGTGAACGCTGCGAGGTCCGGAGGGGACACTGCAGCTGCCAAGTTTGTTACTGGCTTATGAAGACGGTAAACGAATGGGTCATGTCGATATTTTTGTCTAAAAGAAGAGAGCTCACAATACAAATGGAAGAAACAGAACGTCAATATTAATGGTAACTGTTAAAGCTGGTTAATTTACTCATGAAACAGCAACGTGATTCCAGGATGGTTTATTATTTAACTGATTCTTCATTTACGAAAAAAAAAAAAAAAAAAAACTATCCTCGGTTAGTGGCTTGGTCTGTGATTAAGCGTACTCGCTTCTCAGTATAAAAATTTCTCTCACGAATTATTTAAACACAAATTTAACACCTTCTGTACGATATATCGACGGCATAACAGTAGTGTAGTACTAATAAAAATAAGAAAAACTTTATGAATAAACTGAAATAACACGACATTTTTGTTATTATTCATGAGCTGCGTTTGCACGTACTACTACATCTCCTTCTCTCCTAAAATATTGAAAACCCAAGTGCCTTGGAAGTCTTTAATAGTAGTATTAATTTGATATGAGCCTTGGTGTTTTGATCTTAAACCAATGGTATGCAAAAAAAGAAAGAAAACCATTCCATATCATCTGATATTTACTTTTGTAGGCATAAATGACGAAATATTATTGCATAATATTGTGATGTTGTAGATGATATATCTACACCTCAATTTTGGATGTGAATTAAATAGGGTAATCAGAGTTATAAGTAATGCTGATTAATAGTGTCGTTACACGCATTTTTGAAACAGAGAATCCCTGATTAATCTTTTAGTGAAATGCTCGTGTAGATGATTTACAAAAAAATTGTACAGTAAGAGTAAGATTGAAAATATGAAGGATAAAATTGAACATGCAACGTTTGTAGTTCCATGTCAACTAAAAATCATGGAGAAAATAAGGCTAAGTCAGTCGAAGTCTCGGAGATCGTTTAATATTTATTGATTTGAGATTAACAGCTTTTGAATTGATAGCATTAACAATTACATAGGTGCAAAAAAAAAAAAGGTTAAGTACTGCTTCGACGCTTTCATGACAAAATTTTACGTTCCCTTGGATTTAATATGTCTGTTGATAAGAGTAATTAAAGAACAGTCAGGATCAGCCCAGTCGGCGAGGTTTGAAGATACACGTGTTACTATCGCTGAGTTTTTGGATTTTAAGATGCACATGTCATGATTGCTGAGATTTTGGTTTTTAGATCTACATACATGTTATGGTTGTTGAGATGTTGAAACTATTTATGATGTTTTGCAACGTGACCTACTGACTTGTTCACTAGCCGTAGGTCGTATTCCAAACCCAGTGTAGCTGGTACGAAGACTGTGCGGAGACAGTGACAAGCAGGAGGGTTATGGTTGTGTTGGGCCCTATATGATATGAGTTGAATTGATGTTAATTGAATTGGATTGAACTAAATTAAAGTGAATTGAATTGGATCGAATTGAAATGGACTGGATGGAACTGAATTGAATTGAATCGAGAATAATTATTTGTTGGGTGTAAACTAGAAGAGTTTACGTTGATGTGGTCTTGTGCTAGCACTGTTGCTTGTAAAGCCTTGTTGGTTTGGTATTTTTATGCGCGCTTTTGATATGACATGTGATGTGTTGTGTGTTGTGGCATTGAATTTGTGCCAAATCTGAATAATTACATTTTTGGGCTGCTTCTGATCTGTGGTATTGAAAATGTTTCGTACGGTATGAAGAAAACACCGTGACTGAGAAAGTCTATAATTTGAACATCAGTAAAGTGAGAAGTATAAGATGTGTCATGAAGTTTGGGAACTTAACGTTTTGTCATCATAGTAATTCAGTGGCAGGATAGCCGAGCAGATTGACTTGGATCCATACTTCTGAGAGATCTGTGTAGAATCTTAATTGAGTTATTGGCACACGAGGACGTGTGACAGTCAGGATCGCCGTGTCGGCGCAGGAGGTCTAAGTTTACAGTGGTTGAGGCCCACATAAGGTGGCGCACATTCCTGGTCCAATGTTTACATTAACAGCATTAGGTGTAGTTGTCACAGAGGACGTCTTTGTTCCTTACTTCCTTGAAACGGGGCAGTTGTTGTAAACACTGCCGAACGTAGCCGTGGGTCTGGATGTTAAATGTAATTTGATATTAGTTCTTTGTTCTGAGATTTGGTTTGGATGCCAAGAGGGCATTAAGCTTTGGTCTGTGGTTGAGTTGGGACGCGTGCTGTCCCCTAGCCGTACTGTACGACTACGCGTGTGCTTTAAGTACCTAGTTACCACTTGACCCACGGATTCGTTTCCGTTTCTTTATAACAAAGTTAGTGTGGGAACTTTGATTGACTTAGTGTGATTTCTTTGTGTGATTTGAAACTTATTTTATTATACCGTGATTTAGTAAGATCTTTATTACGTAATTACCAGTGTCAGTGATTTATGTTCATTATTAATTATAAACATTGAATCGGACTTGTGTGCGTGATTAGTTCTATCTTTCCGCCCACTATGGAGCCATTGCCTGGACCTTCTGATGTCTCTGTAAAGTTACTGGCTCCGACATATATATGTATTTAGTACTGGTAACAACTAGTTAAAACCACACGCAAACATAAGCAATTTGCGAGGGACACACTTTTGTTAAGAAGTTACTGGGGCTTGTATACAGGGCTTCTGCCATGGACAAACTTTTCATAACCACAGCAATGAAAAAAAAAGTTCTCCGGCCAACTAAATACTTTTGATTCAAGATATTTTCTGTTTCTTAAATGGAAACAATACAATTCTTGTGTTTAAATATAAATTTTTCAAACTTTATTATTTAGGCTACAAAAATCAATAGTATATACGAGCTATCTATACCTTTTTGTATAAGCTGAATTTTCTCACCAAGAGCGTTTTAATGTTGTTTTATGTATTGTATTTGTAGAGTCTGTCCGGAATAGTACATTGCGTACCTAGGGCGGTAAAATAAAGAAGGGCTCAGATTGCTGGCATTTGTGGCCCGAACCGAAGGTAAGAGCCATAAACAAGCGATCTGAGGCCTTCCTTATTACTGCCCGTGGTGCGTACATAATTTTACGTCTTCTCCTGGGTGTGAAGTGAGATTTTCCGCTGCGCCCTAGGGCGGTAAATCTCACTTAGCGCCCAGAGTGACGTAAAAAGTATTAGTGTCATAGAACGTATGAATTAAAAGTGAGCGTAGTTAAACCTGTATACAAAAAAGGCGATAAAGAAGACTGTGAAATTTACCGCCCGATAGCTTTAACTTCAATTATCTCGAAAATATTTGATAGAGCAATTTAAAATAGAATCAATTTTTTTGAGAAATATAATGTATTTGCATAATAATAATCCAGTTTTAGGAAAAATATGTTAACCACTTTGAATTAATGGATACCATTTCAGAATGTCACATTTCACTGTGCCACCTGTCAACCTGTCACAGCTATATTCATGGACATTAAAGCTTTCAACTTTCTTTGTCATAAGCTACTACTTGTCAAATTAGCTTAATATGGTTTAGGTTGAAATGCTTTTGACCTTATTAAATCACATCTAGAGAACAGTATGAGTTATGACATTGACGTTTTCGAGATCGACAGAGACGACGAGATGCACAGATAGAAAATTCGTTACTCGTTAACGAAAAATGTCAATGTCAAACTCATGGTAGCCGTGCAGAAAACAGTACACAGTCGTAACACGAAGTCGTCTCTAACTCAACAATAAGAACAGTAGAACGAAGAGTGCCTGGGGGGTGATTTTGAGATTCGAGCACTCGAAAGTGACATTTAAAACTCTCAATAAAACGATGAAATTATGTTTTAAAATGAAAGCCTAACAAGTTCCTTTTTAGCCCTCGCCATGTTGCGGATTTTCGATGGAACTAATTTATTTTAATGGCAATGATTTTTTTTGACAAGAGACGGTGAAAGTCATTAAATGTCACCGATGTAAATAAATCGAAAATAATTGTAAATATTTCAGGATAATAATCGATTTTGCAATCAAAATGCCCAAAAAATTGTACACCGATGCAAAACAAATAATATTAAATACATAAAAATACCTGCGACAGAAAAAGAATGAGGGATTCAGTAGCATTCCATTAAACAATGTTGTGAAATTAGTTGTTGACATGACGGGTCCTGATATTCATAGTGCGGTTGTAATAAACTAGTTAGTTTGGTACTAAATATGTATATTAATTATTAAATTATTATTTTTCCCATTCAAGGCGTCTGTAGTGCTACAATCAAAAATATTTATAAAAATAGACAACTTCGTCAAATGTGCCATTACCATTAGGCACAAAATTCATGAATGTAAATGTAAAAACTCTGCTTACCGAATTGACAAAAGATCTTGGTTTTACCGGTAGTAGGGACTTGCGATTGCTATTGCACAGTGTGGGGTTCAATTATAAAAAGTACCTACCTACAATTCACAAGTACATAATGTATATCTCTCTCGCTCTTGCACGATGCCAATACACACTGTCCCGACTATTCATGACATAGGTACATGTATTGTTTCTATATGTAAGCTGTTTGTAGCGACACTATATAAAGGCTAAATAGAAATTTAAAATCTTGATCATTTAAACTATTAATTCCTTGCGAAAAAAATGGCGACAAACTTTTGTGTGCGATTATTTTCGACCTTAATTTTTTTTGAATTCGAGCGTCCGGCTGTCAAAAATCGGCCCCCTGTTGTTTTTATTGTTCATAAACGATTTACCGAACGCAACTGAATATCGCACTATTCTCTTCGCTGATGATACAACCATCGTAGTTACAGGTTTGATGTGCAATCAGATTTTTTGTGAAAGTCACAATTTTATGATACGGGAAACAACATTTCCCGTTTTGAAGTTTCGTAGTAAACTAGTCTGATACCTGGAACAGTTCATCTATTTAGATTGCTGCGATAGTCGATTTTCGAATTTAGATTTCGATATACGCGTTAGCGTTTGACCACTTTGGTACTTTGAAGTTTGATTGAGACCGGCGCGGGCGTAGAACACGCAGCCAAAGAGTCGTATGATGTAGGTCGGAGTACCGTTCGCAGCCTCCGTGTGGCGAGCGTGTCACCATCGTACAGTCGACCGACGTCAACAATATATTTACACTTTTGGACCTTATTACAAAGGAGTAAGGTGCAAAAGTGTAAAAATATTTTTGACGTCGACCGTACGCTATGTTAACTGACACGTGAGCTTTTTAAAGATTTTAAAGATTTTTATTGAACATAATAACATAGGTACATATTAAAAATGCCGATCGTAAGTGCATTAGTATAAACTGTGTCGCAGCTGTTTACGCCCACCCCGGACATAGGTGTTTACGTTCTACAGAGATACTTATGTATACGGTTAGATTACTAAACTTAATTAATTATGTCATTTATGTCTGTAGGGTGACAAAACGGACAAGCAATGTCAATTAGATGGATTTTAACGTACACTCACCGGCAATAGTAACCCGCCGCAAAAATATGTGACACGCTCTTATTTGTAGGGCCATATGATATGAGCGTGTCACATATTTTTGTGGCCTTCGCGTAGGAAGATACTATTGCCGCTGACTGTACAATTGTACATTGAAAATATTATTTAGTTTGTATGAAAAAGAGACAATCTACTAAATACATACATTTTAAAAGTTGTTGAGCAAAAGTTTTTACTGTTGGCGGAGTTGGATCTACGTTTTAATTTATTTAGTTTACTACAGGAAACACCATGCAGACATGCATCGCACTATTTCTCTCGCACACCGACGCCACAAGAGATTACGGTGATAATGCGAAAACCGTCTTACAAATAGGTACCACTATTTTATTATAATATTAATGAATCGTAATAAACGCGGTTATGTATGGAAGGCGTAATTATCGATTTGGGGCTTCATTTAGTACTCTGACCTGGGTTAGTCTTTAAGAGAGCTTGTTAGAGATATAACCTATCGGTAGCAGTAAACTATATTTGTTTGGATAAATATGTTGGATTGCAAATTTGTTTATACTTTTAAATTTAATGTCAATCGTGATCAATCTCGGAAATTATGTCTCTTAGGACAATTTTAGCCTAGAATTTTGGGTGTATTAGCTAACGTCACTCGGTGTCTTCACTGATCAAATTAGAAAATCCATACTACACCAGTACACCTATAACATCATAACATAACTGTATATCTGGAGCAACAGTCAAACTTTAAAATCAGACATCTATTTGATCTCATTTTGTCAACTCGTGTATCATGCTCATATGAGTACCTAGGTATACGGAATGTCATTGCCATGGTGAACCTGTCATAACCTTACATACTTAGATAAATGCGCTCCACACATTTGAATGCAAACTAACTGATCAATACAAACACACAATTAATTACGGCTTTAGACCTTAGCTCATCTTATACCCACGCGCGTTTTCAATGTCAGCGTCCCTATTGCAACCGTATAAGGTCCATTTTCTAAGCTAAATGTTATTGAATCTTGAACTTGGTTTTTAGTACTGGAATTTCTGTAGGCGAGTTTGTCATAATATTTGTTATTATAACACAATAGAGTTGATAAGTATTTAAAGTCAGTAACTCGTATCTTTTCATCCTTGTCTATGATGGTGCAAGGCAGGTAAGAGCAGGAGTGAACAAACAGAACAGATAGTACGGCAAAATAAGAATACATTTGCTAGTTTGGCGGCAAATTATGTAAGTACATCAATGAAACTGCTGAGTCCTTCAATTTAGGGGTCCTACCCCTTTCCCTGTATGGGGGAGAGGAACTTAAAAACCAGCCAAGGACGTGTCGGACCACCCGTAATAGAGGGTTCCGTATCTTTGATGAAATAAGAACAAAGTAATGCCAAAAGGGCATGTCTACATATGCAAAAACTTTTTGGACATGGCTCAAAAGGTCAAAAACTCAAAAATGGCTATACCGATAATGTTTAAATTAATATAATAGAAAGTAAGTGTTAAGGCGCATCTACTTGAGTTTTTCATATTTTTTAACTTATGGTTCAAAAGTTTGAAGGGGAGGACACAATTTTTTAGATTTTAGAGGCTATTAATTCTGCAAATATTTACTATTTCAAAAAATGTTTATAGAAACCTTAATGTTATTTTGAAAGATGCCATTGATGGCCAACAAGTTGATGTTTGGAATGAAATTTTGTTTTCAACTCTTCATACCTCGCAATATTATTTTGGAGCTTAATTTGGCTTTAAATTCCTTTATTACCAGTAAGAAAACTGCTCAGGTGCCAGAAAATAAGGTAAATCGGCGGGAATCGTGTTTTATGGACGCACGGCCACTGTTATTTAGGTACTTAAATAATCTGGAAAGTGACAGGAATTTTATATTTATTTCCTAACCTAGATAAAAATGGGTTTAAATTAGGGTTAAAATTTCAAGAGTACTGTGCTAGAGGTAGGCAAAGACGCGTGCATTAGCTAGAATACGTAATAGCACGTCACTTAATACGCTGCGTACTTGAGTAGTTACAATTCCGGATACAATTTCGAGAATAGATAGTATGTAAATCAACCAATATGTCAAGGCAATCGGATAGCTGCACTATTTGGCACAGGTGATCAATGTATGTAGGTACCTACTATATATACCGTATTCATCCTTACTTGTCTTATGTTAACAAACGTATGTCAAGCTAGAAGCCGAAACGTCGTTTATTTTTTAATTAATTCGTTCGCTACTTCGATTATTGAGGAAATATTTATTAGAAATGATATTTTCAGGTGTGACTTGATTGAATTCAATACTAGGTGAGTTTCTTTAAGTATATAACTACATTTTAAGTGATAATACCAGAGAAAAGTGTATTAATATCCTTAAGAAGTGTTTGTTTACATGATAAGACTGTGACAATTGTGCCAAATAGGGGATATTACTGCAATATTCTGCCACCAGAGTGCAGCACTAGCACACTAGTAAACCATAGAGTTATTTATACATACTAGGCCTTAAACAGTTTTTTACAAGGTTTCATAGATAATTTATAACAATTATAACGAATAAATATGTCATTTGTGCACCAAGGCAGTTTGTTTACAAAGGGCCTATCGTGAAACGAGAGAATCTAAATTTTGACATGTGCCTCTCTATCGCTCGAATACGAAAGAGTGACAGAGAACCATATAACGAAATTTTTTTTTTTCGTGTTTCGTGGTAGGCCCTCTGTATGTGCTAGTGCCGCCCCCTACGCAGAGTTTTGCGTAATATTCCCTATTGAAGAATCACTAACGCTTGTGAATTGTCTTGCTACTAATGCGATTTGTGTTTTAATGTCAGCCATTAAGCAGATATCGTTTAGTTGTCATTACATAGAACCGGTTTGATAAAGAACGGTCCCAAATGTGAATGGTTGATATTATAGAGTGTTATAGTTAGAATTTAAGACGACCGAATATTGGGAATAGCTCTTTAGTAACATTTGTACTCCGACAACACTGATTATAGAATGTGTGGCGAAGGGGACGAGACAATTAAACACTTAGAGCCAGTGCACCAGCCAAACTTGACAGACTGATCAACGTTAAATATGGCGGCGTAGCTGTCATCACATAGAGAACTGACATACATTTCATACAAGTAAATTTTAACGATGACGGTAACAAACGGTTCGGTGTAACAGGCCTTTTATGTGTGAATGTCACGCTCTGGCCAGATAGAGAATGAAGGACTTTGGTACTGGGTATTGTAAAGGTTCACTACCTTTGCAACCTCTCTTCTCGAGCACTGTCTGGCACAGTGCTAGTTTTAATTTAAGAATTCCTGCATTCTATGTCAGTCAAACGATGTTCATTTCGGGAACATTCTGATGGTGGCAGTCATCCGAGCTGGTGGTGCTGTATAGTCGGATAAGAGTAAAAAAGAAGAGGATTAAATATTTACCGTCGATTGGAAGCGTTTTCTTCTACGAGCCTCACAGTATCTAGATCCAGAGGAATTCAAGACACCTTGAACTCCATTACCCAACATATATAGGAATGGTATGGTTGAGTAAGTTCGTAAGTACACTTACAATTCGGGGGCAATTAGCAAATATCCATTAAACATATTAGTATCTATTCTGTTGCAGCTGTAGCCCAAATTTGTCCGCCGTCCTCATTGCAAGAGTAGGTAGCCCCACAAGGATTAGTCCACTGAATAATCCGGTGGGTAAATCCATGTCGTATTACTCTAGCTAATTAATGTCAAGATAAACTGATCCTTAAATTCAAGTATACAGGGACAGTTTACAGACGTGTTTTTATATCTCGTCAAGTCTATTCGTGCTGTGGTTTGCATTTAGGTCTAGACTCTCTCTGAATGCGCTATTTTAGCTCAAAGCTGTCTTAGGTACTTTTACTACCGTTATTTAGATATTGTGTAATTTTTCCGTTAATTTAATTCCGTTATAACGATTTTTTTACTGTTTATGTTTCATTTACAAATAATTCACCCTAATGGAACACCTGTTTTGCGATTTTTGCTTGGAGAGGTGAAAAGAGTAAGGTTTTTATTGATTAAAATTAAGTTATATTCGTACATAAAATATATACATACGTTGAAAAATTAGTTGTCTGAGGAATAAATGTAACAGTTTTTTCATATTCATATATATTTTTTTAAGGAGAGTATATTTTGCTAGAGCAATTTTATGAAAAATTGCCGAAGTTTGAGTGATACTTTTGTGCATAATGTCATTATTAGCGATTTTCGTTTTCAAATGTTTACCGGACTCTTCAGGTGCGTATCCAGGATTTAGTTTAGGAGGGGCACTTTCCTACACAAAATAAGGGTTCTGTTTTGGCCCCCTTAGTATACAAATCTTGCGTGTCATGGGGGGCAATTGCCTCTGTTGCATCGTATTGACGATGACATTAATAATTTTGTTTTTGATGTCTAATTTCATATCACTCTTGATAGATCCAATCCTGTTTAATATCAAAATAAAATCAATAACAGATTTGCAATTATTATGGCCTCTTCGTAGGTGCATCGACCTATGATCGAAATGGCGTAGGTTCTTACGAAATGGTTTTGACATTTGCACCATTACAAAATGGCCGGCGATTGACCGATTCGAGTAAACGTTCCAAAATTGGTACACTAATGCACATTTTATGCAATACGCTATACAAACTCCTTAAAAGGTTAGAGTAGGCTTTTTTTGACTAAATGGCCTTTTAAAGGCCATGAAATTAGCTTCAATATTACTCGGATTTATGATCAGTACCTATATTATAATATAATTTAGTGTAAATTTGTTTGTACTATTTGTACGTTTGAATCAGTGTCGTTTAGTTTGTTTAAAAATACGAGTAGGTCCCCCTATATAGTTTAACACATTCTTAGATGTGTAGATCAAATTGAACAGTTCATCCGCTCAGCTACTGTCAAGGCTCTAGGTAGGTACAGTCGGCCAAAAATGTGGTCTCCCACCCTATGGTTGAGGTTCGTTTGAACGTCATGAGACAACAAGGTCGTGCATGTTTTAAACTCCGTTAGAAAAGTCAACCTTAGCGATCGTTAAATCTCGCAGAAACTTTTGTCAACTGGTAGACCACTTTCTTGGCCCACTTTACATATTATTCTAGGTAGATAAGCGGTATTAAAATGATCTTAAAGCGCTTTTGTTTGCTTCTAAAAAACCGTGCAAAGATCATTTTGAGCACCTCGCCCGATTAGATACTTCTGTACGTACCTATCTACATTTAGATAACTGTTCCCATTCCCCTCCACACATTAGAGGCTTTCTTGCCTTTCTTTCTAACTAGAATCCCATAAGACCGGTATGAAGTCGGCCAGTGTGCCACGCACATACACACACACACACTGGCAGGCAAGTGAAAGCAGGGCGTGTATTCCCCTGAGCAGCGCGTGCGCGGGCGACGGAATTCCCGAGTGAGCCAGTTTATCCTTTTACAATAAGTATAAGTACCCACCGGAGGAGAAAAGTTCATAGAAATAATTTTAGTACGTAATTATGTCATGTTAGTTGGACGTATACCTATTTAAAAATATACGCATGTTCTTGAAATGCCTGTTTTAGTAAATGTTGTGAGTAAATTGGTGATTTTTGGTAAACCTCACGCATCGGCGATTTTGTTTGTTATTGTAAATCCATGCATTGTGTAAAGTCATACGAAGTGGACACTCAAGCTGACCTGGGGGGTGATTTTTGAGATTCGAGCACTCGAAAGTGACATTTAAAACTCCGAATAAAACGATGAAATTATGTTTTAAAAATAAAAGCGATAGAAATTTAAAATGATGATTATTTAAACTATTAATTCCATGCGAAAAAAAAAATTGGCGACAATCTTTTGTGTGCGATTATTTTCGAGCTTGAATTTTTTGAATTCGAGCGTCCGGCTGTCAAAAATCGGCCCCCAGCCACGCCGCGCTTAACAAAACCAATGTAAACTTAAGGCTGCTCTAATCCCGCAATACTTAACGCTCACTAAGACGGCACTTACACTAGTTCGGAACGGAACCCTCGACCCCCGCACTCGGCTAACGTTCGGAACAACGCCGCCAGCTCACGCGACGTCGCGATTCAGCGGAGATCGCTCGATATTTTAAATCGAAAGTGAAACAGTGTTATTGTTATGAAACTTGGGATAATCAGATAATTTCATGTTAATTGTTTGTGTAATGAAGTTGTGTTTGGTTAGCTTTCCTACGCCATTAATGGATACAAAAGAAATAGGATTATGGGGTTTATGTAATGAAACTATTTTAAAACTTAATCTTAACGGTGTGCGCTGTGCGTTGTCACTCTAGTTGTCAGTTAAGAGTCCGGTAACGATTTGAAAACGAAAATCGCTAATAATGACATTATGCACATGAATTGCATTTGGTACGATAGCTTGAAGTCTTGTTATTGCAAAAAAGTACTTTAGGTCTATATATATTAATATTTAATACCTTAAAACTCGATTCTTACAGAGCATGTTTAGTGAGGACGTTGATTCGTGTAATTTTGTCGTAAGATTTTTAATTATTATTTGTTATGGACCCTAATATGTTTTATATTATCTGAATAAAGCATGAAATGAAGTTTATTTTTGTATTTTTATGTTTGTAAAATACTTTAGTATCTTTCCAAAAATATCACCTAAAATTCGGCAATTTTTAGCAAAATTGTTCTAGCAAAACACACTCTCTCTCAAAAAATATATATGAAAATGAAAAAAACTGTTACACTTATTCCTCAGGCGACTCATTTTCCAATGTATTTATATATTTTACGTACTTATATAACTTAATTTAAATCAATAAAAACCTTACTCTTTTCACCTCTCCAAGCAAAAATCGCGAAACAGGTGTTAGATTAGGGTGAATTATTTATAAATAAAGCATACAATTAAAAAATCGTTGTATTTATTCCATCCAAAAAGAAACGATCTTTCATAATATGTATACAAAATTATAGAAGTTATGTTAGTTACTGCAAAATCGCATCAAAAAGTTGAGCGAAATCGAAAAAAAACACTACCGGACTCTTAAGTATGTACATAGCTTGTTGTTTAGGCCGAATTTTGCAGGCCTAATTTGAACTGGGTAATTTTGATGTCTGATTGAGCTGAAATTTAACGGAACTTGGTGACAGTACAATATTTTCGTACCATCTAGCTGGTATAATGTAGGAGACATAAGAGCTTTGAAAGAAAACAATGGAAGCTCACTTAGCTCACTATGTCTCACTGTCACGAATGTTACGGTCGTAGAGCTGTAGATTTGCACTTTTGCAAGAAAAGTTTAGTGCAATCGGCGTTAAAACTTTGTATGAAACAAAAATTTACAATAGTTATTTGTTATACAAGTGGTGAAAGTTGTATTTTACGTGCGAGTGTTATTTGAAACACGAGCTAGCGAAAGGATTCTATTATTGACCACGAGCGAAGCGAGTGGTTCAAAAATAGAATCCTGAGCGTAGCGAGTGCTTTAATACACGAGACGTAAAATAACTTTCACACGTGTATAACACAAAACTTTTCACCTCACTACAGCGAGGAAAATAAGAAAAAGGGTGCATTTTGCTCGGTTTCCCGTAATTCCTCAGGTGTTTAATACTTCTTCATCACTCGAATCACTAATTTTTAACAAAACAATCTAGAAAAACATGCGAATATTTAACGTTGATATGATGGATGAATTGAAATGAAAAGTTTTGACGTAAAAGGTTTTATTAAATGTCAGATGCGTTTTGTTCGTACGTAGACTTATTCGGCTGTCAGAACAATTTATCCGTTTTTACAAAAAGAATGAAGATTAATGTTGAATGCTGATATTTATGAATTAAAATAAAGTTGTAAGACTGTATTAAGTGTTTTTACTCGATGCAATTCATTAATTGCGATGTTAAAAATTCTGCACTTTTAACGTTTTACGTTTTGTTAGCTGTCAAATGTCACTTAAGCCACTTGTCACTTATGTCAAAACTCTTTCACCACATGTGGATAAAAAGCGATTTTCACAATAGATAATAAACAAACAAAAAGGGCTTTCCGAGCTAGTGAGGTGAAAATTTTTTTGTAATCAAACTTTAGTTTAGGAAACCGTTAATTTTTAAAATTTGGTTTGAAGTTTGAAGCCGTTTGCATGTTATTATGTAGGCGGGAGAGCAATTTGTGAATACTCATATAAGGTTCGCGTACCGACATGTCTCGTTTAGATCGTTAACATAGATATAACAAAACTCAGGTAAACTATTTGCAGTTATATTTACTAGTGACTCTTTAACTATTACATATAATATAATATAACCAGTGGACGCTTGAGCAGCGCGAGTAGTGGCACGTCCGTCGAAATGACGCCATCAAAATTAAGTAAGTAAATGCAAAAGTAAGTGAGTGGCCTTAGTGCACGCTGCTCGAACCCGTACTACTCACATCGTGTTCAACCTGAACGAATAATTCCAATACGAGTGCCAACACGATGTCCGTTCACATATTCGGCAAAATCGTAGGGAGGTAAAATGTAAAATTGAGCAACAAAAAAGCCGTTTCATGATTCCTTTGACTCGCGTCAATATACCACTCCCGACGCAAGCACGCGCGTGACGAGGGAATAGTGAGGAAAATCCCGAGTCGAGTGCAGACACTTATACACTTTACACAATGCTCTCGCTATTCGCCACGTTATTCGGCTCGTAGGGTACCTACTACGCAAGATTAAATGCGGCGTTAAAATCTATTTAGACATATCTCGCGCCGCTGGACGCTTTCCATTGCAACCGTAGTACTATATAATAGCTAGGGATATACGCACATAGGTGCCCGCCGGATTGGTCCGGTGGATATGCCCGTCGGAAAGATCCTTCCATATTTGGCGCGAATTGGACACGTCTGAATATATATATACTTGGATGGATCTGTCTACCGGGCATAACCGCCGGACAAATCCGGCGGGTACATCTCTGCGTGTATCCCTAGTTAAAGGAGCGCGATGTTTACCTATTAGTGTAATAAACTGGTTCTTACGAATTTCCAAACTAACCAAACGACATGGATAATAGTAGTCTAACGACTCCAATTAACGTGACAATTAAGCCCGAAATGATACTTTTTTTATATCTGTTGAGGGCTACATGATACCTGGTGAGATATAATATGAATATAGTTTAACCTTTTCCACGCCATAGACGTATATATCGGCACCACAGGTCCAACCCCAAAGACCGATATATAGGTCACCGACCACAGAGCAAAATAGACCTAGTAATTAAATAATTCGAGCCACCAGCATGTGTATACGAGGGACACGCCACAAATTCAAACCTGCAGCGAAACTGCCGGGATTTGAAGACGGAGCAGCCATTCCCAACACCAAATAAACTTCACCCAACCCTGCATTGCAGAGAAGTGAATTAATTATTTGTTATACACTACTATTATTATTTCGATGTTATAAATTAAGTTTCTTTGCAATAAATACTATTACCAAGCAAAATAGACCTACACGCACAGTCGCACACGCATAAAGTTTAACTTCATTTTTGACATTTAGATGTCGTGGCATCTGAGTGGTAGGTTTTGCGTTTGACATGGCGTCTAAAAGGTTAATAGAGGTTTGTGAGAATCATTTTAATCCAAATATAGCACATACACAGTGTCTGTGGGCCAGTTTGATTCCTAGAGAGAGATTGACAGACATCACATCACCTTGCCCAAGCCGATGAAATAATTTATAATCCAAATGAAAAGTGCCCTTCTGTCAGCGAGGGCTTTCGTTGAAGTATTTACTCTACATTAAACTGGACGGGATTCATTAGTGTAATCATTCATTAAGAGGATTTTTGAAGCTACATGTAATGATGACCCGGTAATTATTTTATTTGAAAATTTACTGTGCAGTAATTGTATGCTAACATCATAACAACTTATGACTATGACAGTTAAGACATTATAGACCTATAATGTAAGGTACCTGTACCTTTTCCCAAACATAGAATGTTTTTATTTGTCCGTAGTGGAATAGTATCATTGTTATTACGTTCTAGGCTTTTTTGGGTGCACTCGGAAGGACTGTAATGGGTTATTATAAAGTTTTTTGCACTAAACTCGTCCACATTTTACAATTTATGATTAACGGTAATTTTCATTCCATATTAGGACCTCTGTAAGGTAAGGGCCATAAGCAAGCGATCTGTGGCCTTCTTTATTACCGCCCGTGGTGCGTACACAATTTTACGTCTTCGCCTGGGTGTGAAGTGAGATTTGCCGCTGCGCCGGTGGGCGTAATATCTCACTTACCGCCCAGAGTGACGTAAATACTTAAATATAGGTAGGTATTTAACTATAGGCAAAGATGAAAACAACGATGCCTATGTTCTATGTTTAATATGTGCAACAGAATTCGCAATAGCAGTCAATATGAACTTTCGCTAGTGAGTCACTTTTTATTATATAATAACTAATGAAATTGAAGTCGGTTAAAAATAATAAAAGATAGTATGGTGATAATCATAACCCTTTCTTTGTCTATAAAAGTAAAAAATCCTCAGTAGACATAAACCTTATATAAACGTCGATAAAACTCGTAAATGTCATATTTTTGGATAGGTAAATACAAGATACTTTATTGGGTCTATATCCGCTCGGACCCTATAGACAGGGAAAGTGTTAACTTAGAAATAGAGTAAGTAAGGTAGGGTGGGGTTAGGGAAACATAGTTTATAGTGAACTGGGAAAGGAAAACATTATAGAAACATACATTCCATACACGGGGTTTCCACTTACCCTTTTTTTTGACAATAGACAGAGTGAGCTTGGTCACATAAAGGACCATTTCCACTTACCCCACCTGACCTTACCTATTTATTAAAAGTTACAGACTAAGGGTGGGTTGCATCACGCGCACTTAACGGACTCATCAACGTTAAATATGGCGACAGAGCTGTCATCCCATAGAGAACTGTCAAACTTTTCATACACTTTTTTTAACGAGACGTTGACGTTAACAGACGGTTTGGTGCAACCGACCCTAAATGTGAAACTGCCATCACCAACGCCATATGTTCATATGAATTTGACGTTCATGATGTCTGTTCCAATTGGTTGGTGCTCTCTTTCTTATTATATAGTAGAGAAAGAGTTAATACGAATATTTGGACATACAAGGCAGGTGTGTTGCGGTTGTTGTGAAAAAAATCTTTGATTTATTTAAAGGTGAAAGTTTCCAAATCCAAATACCCATAAAAATGCGTCCTTTAAACACATATGTCACCACAATAACTGCAATAAGTCCAATTACACATCGCACTTATTAAGGTAAGATATGGTAAGAATAATATAAGCAAAAAGAAATAAAATGAAAAAATAACTTTTTATAATAAATGCTACTAACCGGCCTTACCGTCTACAAGTAGTATCATCATTAACGAATTTGCAAAAACATTGCAGATAAAATTTCCAACTTTCATACCTATCTATTTAAAGCGAGAATGCCCCAACTTTTGACCGCGTAGACAAAAGCAAGTAATCCTACTCACCTTGTGCTAGAACGGGCGCAAGCACGCACCAAACAACGCAAAACACCAACATAGTTCCAAACTAAACTATACACATTTCACACACACACAAAAACGGGTAAAACGAACCGGGTGTAAAGCGACGCGTGCGCAGACGTGGTACCATCGCCGGGTCTGGTCGCGGTCTGTGCCCCACCAGCGTCGGCGCTGCCTTTCACCGCCGCTCTGTGGGGAGGGTTGGCAAGGCTGCAGCGATTGACATTCAACACGATACGGAAATAAGCGATACAGCGACATGACATGTATAACTGGAGCAACGCCGGTGATAAACTAAAGATGATGTAATGAATAATAAAAAAAATAGATCATTCTCCTAGCGTTTGTCCCGGCCACGGCTCAATTGAGCCTGGGGTCCGCTCGACAATCTATTCCTAAGAATTAACTAGGTTTTACGGCGACTGCCGTCTGATCTTCTAACCCAGAGAAACTAGGCCTTGTTTGGATTAGGTCCGGTTTCATTACGACGTTTTCCTTCACCGAAAAGCGACTTGTAAATATCAGATGATATTCCGAAAAACTCAGTGATACGAGCCGGGGTTTGTACTGCCAGGCCACCAGCGCTGCTTATAAAATAAAATAGATATAACCTTTTAGTTATTGTGACGATTTATGTATTTCAAGTCATGAATTTCAACTAAAGTAAGACAAAGACATCCAAGATTTGACCACAATATGGCAGTTTTCATAAAAGTTTAGAAAAATGAAAATTAATACTAATAAAAGTGCTTCGAACAGAAGCCACTCATGAGGTTGATCATATTTTTAATATTCATTTGAAAGTATAAAATTAAAAACAAAAACTTATAAGTATTTTTTTTTTGAAATTCAGTAATTTGTATTTGTAGCATATTTTTTCTCATTTTTACTGCGGGCGCACAACTCCGCTTTTCTAAACTTATTTATTGGATAATCCTAATTTCCTAAAGTACTATTTCTGTTTGCAAGTGATTTTCCAACCCTCTATTGGCGTTGGCTAGTGGACTAAGAGCTAGCCACGTCAGATATGAGTATGACACAGTAATGAGAGCAACACAACCCATCTAGTAAGATTGCAATTTTATCCTTATTACCATGGTGGAATAAGAAATATACTAGTTCCGGGAATCTGGCAGCTGGCTGGGTGGAGGACAAAGTGACGGACTAGCAAAAATTTTTAATTAGAAAATAGTTATACTAAAGTCGGTAAAAACTGGCCGAAGTTGCGTTATTTATAAAGGACGGGGCCAATAGTTTAACATTGGATAAGAGCTGGCTACGTCATATATGACACAAAAATGAGAGCAACAAAACCTATCTCGTTAGATTGCTGTACTATCTTTATTGCCAAATTCGGGCATCTGGTAGCTTTTAATGGGTGGAGGTCAGAGTTACAGACTAACATTATATTTGATTTGTATAATTGTACTAGCAAAATAAGTAAAAACTGACAAAGTTGTCTCAGTTATAGAGGACAGGGCCTACATTTTCACATTAGAACAAAAAACATTGTATATTACTGCGAAAACAGAAACAGTTGGCGACAAACTATGAATTTCATTTTACGACGTTTGGCGTTAGTTTCCCCAACAGAAACTTTTGACAATGATATAATCTAATTATTTATATAATTTCGCATAATATTGCATCAAAACCAGAACTCTGCCAGATGTCCAGATCTGTAAATAAGCATAGTATAGCAAACTAACTAGAGGTTTTCGTTGCTCTCATTATTGTGTCATATCTGACGTGGCAAGCTCTCCGTCTAACAGGTCTCCTGCCGTCGTGATAATCATCTTTTTTTTCTCTCAGTCTTGGTGACTGCGTTGTAAATAAAATACCATATTTAATGTTATTTGGAGGTTGATTTTTTATTAAATACGAATATTGCTTAGGTTGATGAAAATTCTTCTTCTTTTGGAGTCTTTTTAACACTGTTTTTGGTCTCTCTTGGATGACTTTGCTGGCCGAATAAATTTCGTTGCATTTCTGAATAAGCCGCAATTTTGGACATATCATGTACCTACTCGTTGCCTTTGTAGACGTGTAATTTTTTTGCATTTTATATTGGCGAATTTTTCTTTTTAGTAATGTATTTTTTGTACACATAGAATCAATAGCATTAATGTTTTTAATTTTTATAGTTATATGAAATCACCGTAAACTCAATAAAGCTTACTTTGTGGTTACTAGACAACTATAGGTATAATAATTATGGACTCTCTATAATATCGTATACCTAAAAAAATAGGTAGATATATTTTATAAATACTCAAATAGCATCCAATATAAGTCAGAAAAATATTCACGATAAATACACAAATAAAGGTCCTTAAAGGGCTTTAAATGTGTCTTTTTTATTTACGTTAATAATGTTCGAGGAATTCATTAGTTAATATGGAAAGTGTCCGGTTTTAATTCATATACTTGCCTGGAGGGTCATTTTCGTATTTGTCACCCTATGAAAAAGTGAAAAAGTCGCTCATACTTACTCATTAAAATACGATTATGTGTGAGTTTATATCTATAATCTCCAAGACGGGCCGAAAATGACTCACTGCCCATATCGCTGTGTGCATGATTGTGGTGCCATCTCTTGGGCAGGTGGTCAATCACTTTTTTTTTCTTTTTTATAAATAGTTTGTATTCCTGGCTTATACAGGATGTAACAAAAATACTGGTGATCCGTTTAAGGGCATAATTGGTATCGTATTACGATTAAGAAAAAGTAGAAGAAAATATTTTTGGAAGCGAAAAAAAAATTTTTTTTCTTTGGGCAGGTGGTCCCAGCCGGCCGACCCTCCATACTAAACCAAAATTTTTTTTCGCGCGAAAACATTTTATTCTTACTTTATCTTAATTAGAATACGATACCAATTATGCCCTTAAAAGGATCACCAGTATTTTTGTTACACCTTGCATGAAATATCACTGGCTGATTCACTATTTTGACGGCAGACAGGGGCTTTTGCAGTTTCATTTCTTGTCACATTGTGCACTGCGATCGTTCTCGTTACCCCCCCCACCAAGCACTTCGCACATAGCGAACTCTACACGACAAGAACTCGTATTTTGTGAATCGAAGAGTATATTTTGATATCATATAACAGCAACTTAGTATTGTTTAATTATGAGATAAGTAAACTTGCTCGTGCGACATTAGGTTGCCATTTAGTCTCCAAAATAATCGTATAGATTGCCACATACCTACCGTGGGATCAGCTGAGCATGCCTACCGCGAACCACTTTGTTATTCGTTTGTCTATTGGCCTCTCTGTCGTTCGTATTTGCAAGAGCAATAGAGACGGAAACAGTCAATTTTTGAATTTCGATGTTTTCGGTGGACCCTCAGGCAGGATGAACAGCCGGTTTGACACAAGAAAATACAGGAATGGTTGGGCAAGGGAGCGAAGTTGATTTTTATCTCTTAAAACCAGAGCGATAATTAAGATTCAAAGATTCTATGTAAGTAATGGTTCGAGAAGTAAGATTTTAAGCGTTGTGAGGGTTTTAATGTCTTAAAGGTACTTAAATAAAACGTGGCTGCAAAGTATAAAACAAATAGTTTTTTTTTATATGTTAGGAGACAGTACAGCGAATTGGCTAAACTAAACGTTGCTATCAAAATCATAGCGGTATTAGCTTTAAAATATTGTAAGTTACACGAGTCCCAACAAGACCTACTTTACAAGCGCCAACTTTAGTTCCATGCAATACTTATTCAGGCTTACTTTGTAAATTAGCCATATCCATTACCAGTCCAATTATCGGCGGATTTTGCTAAATAATGCGTTGTTTGAACTCATGTAACGTTTGCAGTCGTCAAATACGACAATAAATACCTACTACTTTCATGTTCGTAATATTAGGTGTACTAAATATTAACATTTATTTTATACAGTTTATACAGGTTGATTCAGAACACGTAAGCAGGATTAACACTGCGGTTTCTGTCAATAATAAGCTATTGTTTGATACCGGTATTAGTGTAATTAGCGCTATTTTTTTTTTGTTATTGTAGTGTGACCATGATTACACTTAAACATGATGGGGGCCGATTTATTATCGTTAACTAAGTATGTACGGTTGTTCTTGCTCATGCTCACGTCTCCTGAATCACCCAGTAGGTATATCGTTTTGGTGACCGCAGAAATAAAATATAACATTTTTTTTTATAATCACGTAATAGATATTTTTTATTGGACTCTATCGCCTAGGTAACAAAGGTGATGGCTGCTAACTAGAGCTGCCAGAATGAAAAGGACAAAAAAGCGTTCCATGATTTTCATATAAAATATATGACTCGTTACTTCCATTACGTTACCGAAATGAGACGACTATAGAAAAATAGTAACGGACTGAAAAAACTTGTTACTTACACATTTTTGGTCCTGATAGAATCGAAAGAACTCGTGATTCAGAGTTGAACCCGTGATAGATATAAGCATTCTGAAAACATACTTTCTGAGTGATCTTCACCAATTTTTTTTAAACATGTACTGTTTACATTTTTAATATCAAAAATGAATTCTGCACATCAATTTTATTCGGAAATGATACCACACCCCTAGCAGCCTCAACCAGAGAGTACTAACACATTGCACGAGACCCCTGATTTAGACATGAAGGTCCAAAAATTTTACGGACGTCTAAAACTAAAAATGTTCATGGTGGGGCAAAATTTCACGACATTTTCTCAATACTAAGAGATAAACCAGAGACTATACACATAATAGTGTACAGCCACATACTAGGAACTTTTTGAGGCTTCAAGCATACCGTAGTAACGCTACTCGTTACTAGATGGATTAGCAGCGCCGGTGAGATTTCCACTTACATTTTGGGTATTTTTGGTTATTTTCGCCCAGATGGCGCTTTAGACTTGGAGCCTCAAATGTTCTTCGACTGTGGTGGACTATGTATAGTGTCTGGTGTAAACGAAAACTATACCATACTTATAAGCCTGAGACCACAGCAAGTGACATGACATGACATGACATTAACATTTATTTGCAGTGCAATGGCCAATTAATTGATAAAGTTAAGAGACAGTCAAGGAGTCTAAATTGTTTTCTTTAATTTTATAAAAAAACATATCTACTTAATATCAGCTCTAAAAATATTGATGCCTAACCTACCTAATTATTGGACACTTTTTAACACTTTGACCGCCAAATGACGCGCACGGAAAGTCGTGGCCTCAGCGCCAGGACGTGATATCACGTCAAAAATATAACCCGTTTGCCTTGCGCACTCGCGCGCGCTGGCGCTGAAGGCACGATTTTTCCATCCGATGCTCGGCATTCAAAATATTAATAAATACATAGCGGCAGAAATATGCTCCCCAGGGCGCAAGTAATTTTTTTTCCCTTTCGCGGTGGAATGTTGGGGGGCGGACGCGAAAAAGTTTGTACGCGACATAGGTCATCGGCTTAGGCAAAAGGGAGAGGACCCCCGTTCAGAGTCGTTTCTGGTGCGAAAAGGCTGTCCATAGCTATCCAGCGCAGTAATGCCGCGAGCGTTATGGGCACTTTTGCACCGAGGACAACAACGAACGGTAAGCAATGAATGACTGTTGCTTTTAGATTTAGTATTAAACTTTAATTTAAAACTTAATATTACAATAAATTGTTATATATTATAGAAATATGTAAATACATATAATACCTTTATTTAACTATAAAACACAAGAACTTAAATAACAAAGAAATATTACCTACAAATTAAAAACTATTTAAAAATAAATTAAATCTAATCTAAACTAAAATACATCTAAAAAAGGCCCCTGCGGCATCGTGCCAAAGATGCTGGCAGCATTCCCTCGCTGAATGGCAACGCTGATGCGTTGCGAGAGAAAGCTGCCAGCTCTCTGGTCCCCGGTGGTGTCTATAAGCTTCTTCGCAATCTCTTTAAAAAGTGTACGCGCACTTGGACCCCACGGTCCAAGGGTCTCGACACCGAATGCCACGAAGTGGTATTGGGAGTCGAGACCCCGATATTTAAGAGCCTTTTTGGTTTCAGCCGCCTCCGCTGCCGAACCAGCCCTGGTCGAGGTTCTTGGTAGATGGGATGGAGCTAGTGTATCGACGCATGTAGCGTCCCAGTCCAGCACCCGTCCCATCTTCCAAGGGACCAGGGTCATAGGGCTCTCAAGACGCCGTTTGGTTCGAGAATAGCCGGCGCGTTGACGGTGGCAAGAGACCGGCGGATGATGTCATTTAGGACAGCGTGCCTAGAGAGACGGCCGGCGCTCCTTTGGCAAGAAAGGCCGTGGTGTCCAAGCTCGTCTACGAATGCGCCGCAGGGGCATTTGTGGGGGGCGCAGACCTTAACCCCTAATCTAAGACTTACGGCTAACCTTAAAGTATCGGGTTCTAGGTACGATGTACCGATAGGCGGGGAGGGATATGCGTAAAGCCACTGGCCGGATTCTTGTTCGGCGGCTGCAAGCAGCCGCGCGCGCATGTGCCCCCTTGAACTAGAAAGTAAGGAGTCGTAAACAATTTTGCAGAGGGAGTCGTCCCAGCAACGTTGTACATTTAATTTTGTGGGTAAATCTTGGCCCGGACAAGCCATCAGCCGTGCATAGGTAATATAATTGGTTGTCTACAGACATCATTGAAAATATCGAATGAAAGTAATTATTTCATTTACCAAACTGCGTGTACAATTATGTACACAAATTGTAAATATAAACCGGTTAACCTACTAGGTATGTGCACCGTTATCATCCCTATCAAACACGGCTTTATCAAGTTGATGGTCAATATAATTTACATATTGATTTATTTTTGAACAAATTAATTTCTTCAAATATCCAATTTTTGTTCTATTGAGTGGTATCTGTTCTGTATTCCGATTATAATGGTATTTCGTGGGTGTTGACTTCGGTGCCAATGATTTTGTATCCGTAGAACGAGTAATATTAGATTTAGACGCCATAGATTGACTGCAGATCATTACTTGCCTTATTCTTACATTTTTTATTGGGTTTCGTTTAAGAAAAGGTAAATTGACTACTTGTTTTGGCTTTTTTGTCGTAGTAACTAGCTTGTTTTTTTGGTCAGAACTGTGTTTTGTTTTTTCTCTGATGGTTAAACTCACGTTGGAGGAATGTGTTGCTGTTGAAACTTGTGCAGCTTTTCTCTCTTTCTTCTTGGGCAATTCATGTGGCGAATTACGTGGTCGCATTACTATATTATTCTTTAGAAAAGGTAAATTATGCTGTGCCGTAGGTGGTTGTGCGAATTGAGGTTTTTTTCTATATGTCATAACTTTGGCGAAAGGTGCACTTGGTCTGGTTTCAGGTAAATCCTGGTTTCCCGTAAGGTGCTTTTGTACTGGATTGCTCATTTTCCAACTAGGTGTAGGTGGCGCAGTCGATGTAGTTGGTTTGCTGACTATTAATTTACTTCCATCTCGTATTAGAATCGGTAGTCCGATGTCCTTGTTCGCTACTGTTAATTCCATACAAAATATTAAAGGTAGAAATATGTTATTCATTTTTATTACGGTAGTATTTTTCAGGATTTTTTCATAGATATCAGACGGCGAACACTGCTTTGTAGATACTGTAGCACAGTGCGGTGCTGGCTTGTGGGTGACGCTGTCGAGTAGGTACACTGTAGTGGGATATATTTAACGGCTATAATTTATACAGGCTGATTTGTATTCAGATGATTCTAATTTTAGTAATATGAATACAACTTTGTAATAATAAGTTAGGTACGTAAATTAAAAACTACCATTCGACTGAGAGGGATAATTGATAATTGGCACTGACTGTAGTGTAGAATAGTATGCGACGAGATTTAAGATTGTAAATTTAACGATATCGGCTCTTAATCACAAAATAGTTACTTTACAAGGCAAGAGAGGAAAGTTATTCTCTCGTGCTTAAATTGAGACCCGAGCCAACGAAAGTTTCCAAAATTGAGCCCCGAAGGCAGTAAGAATCCATATCTTATTGTGAAAAAACAAATATGAAACCTACGGACCAGACTTAATTAACTCAATGGTGCGTATTATTTATTTACAACGATTATGAAGATATCCGATGTCTAGGATAGAGTGAAGTGTAAGCTAAAAAGCGGACCCCTCCATTGCACGGACAAGCGCTAGGAGGATGATGATCACGATGAGGAAATGCGAAGTACTGTAAGGCCGTACACACGAAAACACGCGACCGACCGCCGCTGCGAGCGGCGAGATCAAAATGTACAGAAATGTATGAAATGTTCGTGCAGCCGCCGAAGACCGCGCGCGCGACTCGCCGCTGTTTTCATTTAAACGGTTTGAGTAAAATGCATACATTTCTGTACATTTTGATTTCGCCGCTAGCGCCTCCGCTCGTCTCACCACTAGCGTATTTTCGTGTGTGCGGCCTACAGCACACCAGTTGTATATCCACATCTTAACCACAAAGCACGCAAAAGTATCTACATGCTAGCTAACAAAATCAATACCTACTAATTAAGTATCTCCCAAACAATATAGTAGTTTTGTTACAGCCTGTGTATGATGGTTCTACAAATATTTTGACCGCCTCATTGTTACGGGTGACTAATAGCTATGAATTATATGAGTTCACACTCAGGCGCGGTGATATGCGCGATATCTTCTCATCGATGAGAACAGCGAACGGTAAAGGTATAGAATTCGTATTACCTCTATAACCTGACCCTCAAAGGTGTAAGTACAAATTCCAATCTGTACCTCTATGGTCACGTGGGAACGAATCCTTCCTATCTGTACCCACCTCGGTTCAGTTCTATAGTATACCACGGTGGCAAACAAGTATAGGTACGGCCCGCCTGGTGCTAAGCAGTTACCGTGGCCTATGGACGCCTGCAGCACCAGAGTGTTTGATTTTGAAGGAAAATTATGTTACCATATCGTAATATTTCACGCAAAATAGGCGCCAGACGTCGGTCGAGTTGCGGAAACCTGCCCGTAGTACAATACAGTACAACAAATAAATAAATAAAATAATCTTTATTGCACACCTCAATACAAGAAATCTAAACAGAAAAAAAAAAAAAAAAAAACAGAAAAATTACAAAAACTTAAGGTAAACAACAGGTACTAAAATACATAACATTTGACCATGCATTGCCCTAGATAAACCTATTTCTGCTACCCGATGAGGTCGGGTTGCCTAATACCACCTACTCTTGATCTAAAATACAAATTCTGAGTTCTTGTTTGCCTAAGATCTAGGATATAATTGTTTTTTTTTTTTTAATCGTCCGAATATAGCATAACCATTAAGTGTAAACAACAAAATATCAGTTTATTTACTTTATTTATACTTTCTCTTAGGCTAGGTCAATAACAACATTTGTTAAAAGTAGTATACAAAAATACATATAAAACTCAAAACCTAATAAAACGGCACCAGAGTGCCGCCCTGGCAACGGGGCAGGGTCCAGCCCTGATGGTTAGGGCCGCGGAATCAGGAACTGATTTCCGCGTCCAGGGTCCAGGGTCACCGCCTTCTCTTCTTTTTCTTAGTCGTATACTCTTGACAGAGTAGTCATGGTCATTGAGGTCGTTGTACGGCATTTTTTATAGTTTTCCGCCATCCTTCTCTACTTAGTGCATTTCGCACGCACAGCGCCGCCTTCTGAAAATACCTGTTCTTTGATCCGACCACAACCTCGTAGCGTAGTCCCTCAAGTTGATCGATAGGTACGCCATCCATAACACCTTGTTTACAGATTTTAATGTATTTGTTAAGTTGATGATTCAATGTAGAGTGTAAACACTGTACGTAGATAGAGCAATGCAAAGTAAAAACTTCGACTGTAACTAAAACTAATATTGGTTAGATCTCACTATTTATATTCTGATCTCACTGCATATTTCTACTGCTCTAAATAGAGATTATCTATCAGAGAGAAACTATGAGAACGTAAATACAAAATTTATTCAAATGCTTGTACTATTACGTTTTTTTACCCAAATACCAAAAGGCAATGGTAACATTTTATGAAAATAACTACATATTCGACATACTCCAAACAGTTTTACTTGGTTAGTCTTTAAGTTATTTACACTCCGATAATTTTGCGTTTGCTGCACCTTAATATTACTAGAATTAGTAGCAGTACTAGCAGTGTTTGTTATATTTTGAGTAGCCTCACTATGTTTTTGGCTCGATTTTTCCTTGTTATTTCTTCGTTTTGTTTTAGTTTCGATGACTTTTAGTTTGTTTTGAATATTCTTGGTTTGTTGTTGGATAATTTTTTTCTTATTGTTATTGTGGATATTTCTTTGGATTGTTAGTGTATTTGTTACAATTTCAGTAATCCCACAATTTCTTGGATGTTTCATATGATTATTATCATTTCTTCGAACGATTATTAGTACTTTATTTCGAGCATTTTTTATCGGTAGCACAAAATGTTTGAATATCCCAACATTTGTCGTCAAACCTTTGTCGCTTTCGACCCGTAAAACCATTGTTAAGACCAAACTAAATAAAATAAATTTGTACATTTTCCGACCCGCTTCGTTTTCTACACCACAATGGCAAGCAAGCTACCGGTATGCTTGATAGTTAGAGAATATTTGAGTCAATGATATGCAGCTCTTCAGTGTTTTCTAGATTCAAAATAATGATGTAACAACTAAACTAGCCCTGCCTATTATAGACGTATACAAGATGATATATTTTGGATCGCAAAAGAATATAGCATGATATAATTACTTGTTCAAAACTTAGAGTGCCTCACTTTGGGGCCAATTTAACCTTATCTTTCTTCACCTATCCCAGTCTTAATCAGTGTTCGGAAGGTTAAATTTGTCCTTCCGTCTCGTTGATGTCTGCTTCAGCACCGAATGCCAGTGGGAGTCACAGGACTTATATTATTTAATACAAGCTGTGCCTAAAGCTAGTGTGCAACGTCTACTATTAGATCAACTCTTGTGTTTTACTTTTTAATAAGAGATTTAGATTCCCGTAGTCATCATTTAACCACTAAATATAACATAACAACTAGGAAGAACCCTAAACATCTCTGTTCATTTGCAGACGAGTTTTACGTAGGTACCTAGGTAATTATACCTTGTGCAATCTAATATATATAATATAGCAAAATCGAATTTTGCTCACTGAATTTAGGCAGCAAAGAACCCTCGTTCGAGCTGCTGAGGTGAAAAGTATATTTCTTTTCTATTCCTGTTTTATGTACATAGGTATAATATATTTATAAATAAGAATTCGGACACTCCCTGTAGGTATACGATTATGATGAATCCCATTGTTAATATCATCATTAATACATAGTGCTATAGATTCGTCACATCGTAAATATGCATAATGCTTCCGAGCCTCACATATCAATCAGATTTAAGCAGTAAACAGGCGCAGTTACACCGTCTTCCCACATTATTTTTACTATAATACTCTTAATTGTATTATGGGTTTCTTTTACCTACTTCAAAATTCATTTTCTTTAAATAGATCTATTAAATATGAGCGAGTGTTCCCTAGCCCAGTTTGAGTCAGGCTCAATGGTGAGGGGCAATCAAAGAACAAATTAAGAGTCCGGTAAACTTTTTTCGATACTATTTTGTAGTAACTAACAAAATGTCTATTAGTTGGTATAAATATTTTGAAAGAACGTTTCTTTAGTAAATGAAATGAATGTAGCTAAGGTTTTTATTATTGTATGCTTCATTTATAAATAATTGACGTTAATCCAACACCTGTTTCGCGATTTTTGCTTGAGAGGTGAAAAGAGGTAGGATTTAATTGATTAAAATTAAGTTATACTAGTATGTAAAATACATCTATACTTACGTTAAAAAACGAGTCGTTTCAGGAATAAGTGAAACGGTTATTTTCGTTTTCATATATTTTTTAAAGGAGAGTAGGTTTAGCTAGATCAATTTTATGAAAACATGCCGAAATTTAAGTGATAGTCTTGTAAAGGAATTAAAGTATTTCACAAAAATAAAAAAAGCAGAAATAATTATATCTTCATGCTTTAATCATATAATATCCAATATATTAGTGGTCATAAATTTTTTTTACTTAATAATCAAAAACTAAATTGCACGAATTAACGTTCTCACTACACAAGCTCTGTACGAATTGAGTTTTCAGTTATTAAATATGAATTTAAATGGACCTAAAGTACTTTTTTGTTATAACAAGGCTTCAGACTATCTTACCAAATGCGTTTCATGTGCATAATTTCATTGTTAGCGATTTTCGTTTCCAAATCGTTACCGGACTCTTAACGCAAAGAAGAAATATAGCTAAGTTGGTAATGTTGGTATTTACTCGCAATGAAAGTGCTAGTGCAAAGTTCAGACGGATAAAACTCCCTGTAGGATAAGGTGTTAAAATCCTCATAACATGTCTGCAGTAGAATTAAGGTGCAGTCTGCTCCAGTGTAAGGCCTCTGCCGCGCATGCAGAAGACGCTGGTTTGATCCCAGCCCTGGGCACAAAAGGCGTTGATCACTTTTTCCTTTGTATATATATATTTGTACATCAATATATTTTATTAAAAATCATATCATTATGTATATGTATGTATGTAAGTCCTGATTCAAAAACCTGCATCATATAAAAAATATTAAAAAAAAAATTGACAAGCTTTTATTGTTAAGTGTACCTACTATTTAGTACAATCTCAACTCCTCACCATGACGAATGCAACGAGCTCAAACACGACCAGATAGTGTTGAGTAGTTAGAGTTCCTATGGCCAGTTTCCAGTTCCAGTATTAGATTAGTTCCATATCAAAATAATATTATATCCGATTACACCCGCATGAAAAATTTCACCTATATTTAAATAGTGGAAGTGGGCCAAATAACATGAAAATTAAAAAAAAAAGTCTGACAACGGGACATGTAGAACTAAATAAAAGATTGTAATAAGTGAAGTACCTAGATAATTTAAAACAATAACTTATATAAAAACTGACCATTCATTAGCAGTCACACCTATTTCATCTCACGACAGTAACGCCATATAACTTTTCATTACGGAGGAGTCCAGTCCCGTTAATCAATTTCCTTACCCCTTCATAATTTCCACTTTGCCATTATAATTCTTGTTACATCAACCAATCAATCAATTCAATTTAATGTCATAAAACATGTCAAATAATAAAAATATCAAAACAAAAATACAGTAATAAAAAAACACATACTTAATACTTTATATTATAAGATAACAATCATAAATGAAAGCAAAATACCCACTTATATTCCGACCAAAAAGTGTAGAAATTTAAAACTGGCAACATCGTAGTGTCGTCCCTTTCAAATCAATCTTAAGAAAACGGGACGACACTACGATGTTGCCACTTTTTAATTTCTACACTTTCTGGTCGGAGTATAAACATACTAAATTTTAAATTAAGTCAAAGAATAATTAAAATCAGGCACAAAAACACAGTAAATAAAAAAAGAAAGTACCTACATAAAATTATTTGCTACAAAGTCATACATATTGAGTAGGTATATTGACCGCGAATTAACAACCTATCTCAACCACCTAAATTAAAAGGTCGAATCTGCCTATGAAAGAAGTTTTTCTTCGGATGATTTTTCTTTTGTCTTTCGAATCGATTATTTCTGAAACTATTAACTTAATAAAAACAATCATTATTTTTGTAGATCAATGTGCAACATGTTGATATTTGAAAAAAAAAAACAATTATAGTTTTTATGGAGTAGGTACATGTATGGAGTGCCCAAATCAAAATATGTTTTACCAATTTTACTACAATGTTAAGTATAGCAGCACACTTAATACATCTTATGTTAAAATTTTATTAAGATAAGTCTTCTACTTTCCGAGTAAAATGGCTGTGACATTCGGACGGACGGACGGATGATGACGAAACTATAAATTTTCCGTATCTGCCATTTTGGCTACGGAACCCTAAAACTGCACCATTTTACTTTAACTGTAGTTACCTATATATTTATTTTATATCCACTTGAAGTAACAACACGCACAATTAACGGACTCATCAACGTTAAATATGGCGACGGACCCCCCATAGAAAACTGTCAAACATTTCATACAAGATTTTTTTAACGATGACGTTGACGTTAAAGTTAAGTTTGGTGCAACCGGCCCCTAGTGTCGTCTGAATATTTTACACGTTCCTATTTAAATCACCTAATTAAGTATACATAATTAATATATTAATAGTCCAGGCGGCGGTCCTCCCTTACTCTGCGACATGGGTCATGACCCCCCCTACAATCGTACATTTCAAATTGAAAAAAAAAATTTACTGACCCCCTCGAAAAAAATCATTACTGCAATAGTGACCCCCCTTTTTTAGGCTTCTACCGTGGTTGAGGTACGGGGAGAGTATCCAATGTACTCATCCAACTTGTTCACCGCGTTGTTTATTGCCCGACATAACCCTTTTGGTGTTGGTCGAGTCGTTCGTGTCGTCGTCGCTTGCGTCGTCGTCGTCGTCGTCGTCCAGAAATCCGGGTAATTCGGGTAGTTGTAATCCTGGCGTTGTATTTGTATCAGATGAGACGGGTTGAGTATTATCGGCGTTTCGTATAAGTAAGGCTCAGATTCTTTTCTCATTTTTAATGGCAGAAGCTGTATTCGTCCTCGAGAGTTCCTCACTCTGATGTAGAATTGTTGGCGTGGCGCTGTGGTAGTTAAAGCTAGTCGGAAAAAAGACGGCACGACAGGCTTGTTTTTTCGAAATAATTTTGGTCTCTGTTCCGCTGACGGTTGGCCTGGAATTTCTATTATTTCTACACTTAAAGCGTATATTACTATGGACAATATTAAGATTACTCTGAACATTACTTCGGATCGATATCTCACAATATAAGGCACTGGGAGACTTCTGCATTGTTTTATATGGCCATACTGCTCGTAACATTCACACGTATAAATGCAACAAGCACACAAAACAGTATGAATACAGGATGATAAGTTGAATTGAACTGCTGTTATCAAAATTTAATTAACGAATCAAATAAATAGAAAAATATCATGTTATTAGGGTGAGTGTTCCATAAAGAGTATTTATTATTATCTCTTTATTTATTTTTCGTCTTAGGTTAGGGTTTATAATATTTTTACAAAAGTAAAATACAAAAATACATCAAAAACATACAAAAACAATAAAAACATTATAAAAAACCTAACCTAGGGTGCCGCCGGCAACGGAGCAAGGCCCAGGCTGCCGGTGGTCAGGGCCGCAGAGAGAGGAACCTTCGGACTATGCGCGCTGTGTCCAGGATTACCGCCTTCTGTATCTGACCCTTGATCCAACCACAACCACGTAGCGAAAGCCTCTCAAGATGTTGGTCGAGACTCTTCGCTATGAGACCGTTCGCAGAAACAACTATCGGCACAATGATCGCCGAATCAACCTCCCACATGGCGGTTACCTCGTGAGCTAAGTCTAGGTACTTGCTGGATTTGTCCTTCTCAGCCTTCACGAGGTTAACGTCACATGGAACGGTGATGTCGACGAGCATGGCCCGGCGTTGCGATCGGTCTATTATCACAATATCAGGCTTATTGGCTACAATAGTCCTGTCCGTGATAATAGATCGATCCCAATAGAGCGTGGCACGACCATTTTCGAGAACTGGCGCAGGTGTGTACTTGTAGTACGGCACTTCGTGGTCCACAAGACCGTATAGGAGAGCAAGCTGCTGGTGTATGATCCTGGCTACGAGGTCATGTCTGTGCAAGTACTCGCCGTTAGCAAGATGAGAACAACCGGAGATGATATGCCTGAGTGACTCTCCGGGACGGCGGCATGCTCGACAAATGTCGACCGTACCGTCCTTCAGGATATATCTCCGGTAGTTATTCGTCATGATAACTTCGTCCGCAATTGCACAGGCAAAACCTTCGGTTTCTCCGAAGAGGTCCCCGAATCGTAACCAGTTCACCGACGCGAGCAGGTCTACGTCGGGTCCCGTGAGGGCCCCGTAGAACCGCCCGTGTAGCTCCTTGCTCTTCCATACCGCCTTGCGATCCTCGGTGCTTAGCACCACAGGTTTGCGCCAGTTCTCGTTCGCCAAGGAGAGTGGCGTGAGGCCCTTATCTATTGCCACCACATCACGATGCATCTCACACTCGTTGTTAAGGAAATAATTCCTGAGGTTGTACACCTCACGGTTGTGGAGATTTTTGGCATTTAAAAAGCCGCCACCTCCACACTTCCGTGGGATGTACAATCTCATAACGGACGAGCGTGGGTGAAGCATACGGTGTGTGGTGAGCAATAGACGGACCCTCCGATCCAGGGCATCCAGCTCGGTCTGTGTCCACCTTAGTATGCCAAAGGAGTATGTGAGTAGGGGCATTACCCAGGCGTTGAAGGCGCGCACCTTGTTGCCACCTGACAAAAGACCATTGAGTACTTTTGTCAGCCGACCGAAGAAGCGCTCCCTCAACGCCTGTTTAATACCCGCATCCTCAATACCCAACGACTGTGACATACCAAGGTATTTGTAGGTTTATGATTCAGAGATAGATCTGAACGTCATCGTCTCAGAAAGTTGTAAATTTGTTGAATTTACTACTTTCCCCCGCTGTACATGCATAACCGCACATTTATCGACACCAAATTCCATCTTGATAGAATTACTAAAGACTTCAGTGGTTTTTAGTAGCTCCAGCAAGTCCCGGTTATTTGGTACAAATTATTATTATTATTATAATTTATAAAATTTATTGTAATTGATTGACATTGGATAAATATTACTATTATGATTAAAAAATAATTTATAAAATTAGACTGTTTTATGAAATTAAACTTGAAAATTAGGTATACATATACGATTTACAATTTTGATTATGGAAAACTAGAATCAATATGATGTATTATTTTGAATTTATTTTATTTACCAGGTCAGCCTACTTTAGCAAATGTGGTGACTGATCATTTAAGATTTTGAGTGCAATAATGATAGTTCAGTTTTTTTTATTCCGACTTTTTATTAATAAACTTAATCATAATTTTATAGAATGGTAATCATAAACTACAAGTCAAATAAGTAAAAATACATGCTGTGTACAGCTATTTTGTTATAAATGTCAAATATTATGAGAACTGATATAATTAGCATGTATTATGTTTATGTACAGTCAGCGCCTAAAATATGTATACACTATCTGCCTACCACATTTAGCATGTATTCGGTTATAATCCATATAATTACAATAGTTTAGAATTAGGAGAGAACCCTCAGAGTTAGAAGGTCAGATGGCAGTCGCTTTCGTAAAAACTAGTGCCTACACCAATTCTTGTGTTTGAGGTTGCCAAGCGGACCAAACTGAAACAAACGCTAGGAGGATGATGTTGCCTTGTACCTAATTCCAATTAGGCCTGAGTTTCCACTCTGGGTTGGCAAAAACGCTTTCGTAAAAACTAGTGCCTTGAATTGGCGTTCATGAGATTAGGTTGCCAAGCGTACCCCAGGCTCAATTAATGCTGGAGGTCGAGCTGAAACGCTGAGCATTATTAACACGTTCACAGTTCTCATACAAAATGTTTAAATTTTCTTGGACGTCCAAGCAAATTACTTCCATCACACGTCCGTGCTCCACGTTTGGGTCACTATGAAACGACCAGGTACGCACTCGGATTATTGCAATATATATTATAGAATGCTGTTTCATATTTAACTAAAATATCAGAATTGTCTTAATAAGCCTTTTATCTAATGCAGTAAGAAGTGAATTATAGTGATTTGACTGCATCCCTGGTCGGCTATAATGACCCATGCACGGGGCACGGGGACTTATGGAGATAGTTTGTCGTGACCCATGTATGGGTTACTGGACTGTGAACGTGTTAATAACGTTGACTTGTAGAAAAGCTACTTATAAACCTTACCCATAATGTGGAAGGCAACTGTCAAAGTGATATCTCCAATATTGGTCATTAGATGAACCAAAATCTGTATGGCGCGAAGTAGTTTTTTTTTATTTCAGCCATTTTCGTGTAAGACTAAATACACTTTCAAGCGCTTGTTGCTCTACCATTTCCTTGACAAGCTTTCTTCATTCTCCTCCTAATGAATGAAATATATATATGTAGTTATACAGAGTGTTTCCTGTAACATGAGCAATAAATTAAAACGTAGATTCTACTCCTCAAACAATAAAACATTTGTTCAACAACTTTTAAAAAATATGTATTTTTTAGATTGTCTCTTTTTCATACAAACTAAATAGTATTTTCAATGTACGTTAAAATCCGTCCAATTGACATTGCTTGTCAGCCTTGTCACCTTACAGACATAATCAATTTCCGAATACATTGCGTGTTCGAATAAACTTTAAAGTGAAATAAAAATCAAACCTTAAGTTATTTTTAAAAGTTGCTGAACAAACGTTGTCTGGTGTGAGGAGTAGAGTCTACGTTTTAATTTATTGCTCCTATTACAGGAAACACCCGGTATATAAGTACATGTGTAAGTTTATGATGTTTTTTCTCTGTCACCTTTTATAGACCCTGCATCTACTTAATCTTTCTGTTTTACCCATTGGTTGACTGGTAGAGAATGCCTTGAGGCGTTAAGTCCGCCATTTGTACCTTATTGTATTGTACAATAAAGTTTAAATAAATAAATAGATAAAATGACACAATTTCTCCGAAATTGAAATCCTAGGTTTTTAAAATACAATAAAATTAAATGATGTAAATTATCGCCATAGGGAATGTTTTTGTCTAAGAAAAGCTTTTTGCCTGCATACTAGTCATCAATCAATCAATCAATCATTTATTTATTCGTAGAACATAAGTACATTCATAAGGTCTTAATAATATGTTAAGAAACACTATGCTTTGCCAGTTGGCACACGAATTTTTTATACTTAAGTGCAAATAATAAGCTTAAAATTACTATGCAATAAATAACTAAATAATTAATAAACGAAAAATTCGAATGTCAAAAGGATAAGGTAAGGAATAATAATTGGTAGTAAGTATTGTCAAGTTAAATGTCAATATAATTTAAAAATTGTTGCGTACTATTAGCACTTTTTAATTAATAATAATAATAACAATTTATGTAACCGCCATGTGGGAGGTTGATTCGGCGATCATTGTGCCAATAGTTGTTTCTGCGAACGGTCTCATAGCGAAGAGTCTCGACCAACATCTTGAGAGACTTTCGCTACGGGGTTGTGGTTGGATCAAGGGTCAGATACAGAAGGCGGTAATTCTGGACACGGCGCGCATAGTCCGAAGGTTTCTCACTCTGCGGCCCTAACCACCGGCAGCCTGGGCCTTGCTCCGTTGCCGGCGGCACCCTAGGATAGGTTTTTTATAATGTTTTTATTGTTTTTGTATGTTTTTGATGAATTTTTGTATTTTACTTTTATAAAAATATTGTAAAAAACCTACCACTGAGACAAAAAATGAATAAAGAAGAATAACAATTTCAAGTTAAGAATCGTTCATCGTCTATCTTTTTCTCTCATTGTTTGTGTCTATTTCTCTTATTACAATAAGAATTACATACATGTAATCTGGTACGTTTAAGTTTTCACCGGCCATCCCCATTTGCCATTATCTACGAAAGATCAGGGAGGTGATTTTTGAGATTCGAGAGTCCGAATCTGACATTTTATACGCTGAATAAAATGAAAAAATAAAATTTAAAAAATAACAGTGATAGGAATTTAAAATCATGATTATTTTAACTATTCATTTCATGCGAAAATAATGGCAACAAACTTTTGCGTGCGATTATATTCCAGCTTAATTTCTCTGTCTCTCTAAGTGAAAAATCGGCCCCCAGCGAAAAACTGCATTTATTAATTTAAGTTTTTGTAAGTTCACGAGTAGCCGGTAATGAATATTTAAAATCATTTTACTTACAATACTCGATATTATATTTCGAATCATTAAATTAATTCAGAAGCGGACTGTATTTTATTTATTTATTTTGTTGACTTAATGTTGCGGTTAATATTCTAATACAATGATGTGTACCTACATTTATAATCATAATGATGGTCAACATTAGGTGCTTGTTTAATAAATTCATTGACTCAAAGTTGTTGTAATGCAGTCAAATTACTTTATTTGTCGCCACATAAAAGCGGCTGTTTCATATTTTAGTTGCTGGATTAATAATAAGACGGAATATTTTAATAAAAATTAGTGTCCGACCGAAACATGTTTTTTTGCCGAAATCGAAACCGAAAACGAAGGTTCGGCTCTAGGTGCAGTTTCGGCCGAAACCGAAACCGACACCGAAACTTTTATAGACATGTTAAAATCGTTGAGTTAAATGTCAATAAGCCGTTGTAACTTGTATAGGATAGGTGGTATAAAGAAGAACAAGGTTAGTAAGTTTTGATTGACCATCCTCCTAGCGTTTGTGCTTGCGTTTTCTCACGGACTCAACTGAGCCTTGGGTCCACTTGGCAACCTAATCCCATGATTTTTTTCTTATTTGTACACAACTCCAAGTTATATATATCGGTGTAAGGCGTATTTTGATCCCTAAATTCATTTTGGTTTGTAGAATTTTACATCGCTCTCGTTTGTTATGTAGCCGAGTTACGCATTGTGCGGTTAGATCTTTCAGCTTTTTTTTCGCGAAATAAATGCAGAACACGAATAACGAACAGATATTTTCTAATAAAGGTTTCATATGAATAAATATAATTATGTAACTTTTTAACAAACTTTTACCCCCCTTATTGAAAGTATAATTGTCACAAGTCGACAATGTTTTCGTACATAGATATGTACAAAAACATGGGAAACAGACAGATGTCTGACATCAGTTTTTTTTACTTTGGTATTTTTTTTGGATTTAGGATCTGCTACGTTAAATTTATCAATAAAATAACCCACACGATTTTAAACTTGACACATGTATTTTCAGAGTAAAATTACGATCAGTAAAAAAAATAAAAATATGACAGTTTTAATTGAAATTATATACGCGGTTAAGTCCCGTTTATTACAAATATATATGACAGTTTTGTTCGATACTTGGAGTTAAAAGTTTATAGCATCTATCTCTATGGCTAAAGTAATACGTTTTGTTAAAAAAAAGTACTGAGCAATATATGAGTCGGAAAAACAAACATTTTTGCTTTATTAAAATTGGTATGTTTTCTTTTAAACTATGAATACGATTTTTTAAATTTGTTTGTTATTCATTAGTTATACTGCAGTTAGTTATACTGGTTATACAGCAAAGTTTCATCGACTGAGACATCAATGCTGTTAACATGTCTCTATAAAATAATTCGCCAAGATTGCATGGACTATTTTAGTTTTACAATCAGTATTTAAAATAAATCGTCTAGTGTTTTTACTTGATTTCTCCGTGTATCATTTTCAACGTAGGCCGACGCAGTTCCTTGGGCAGTCCCTTGCATGAACTCGAGAGTTTAATGTTAGATAAAATTAATAGTTAAATGATATATATCTAAGCAAAATTATTGTTTTCTCAGTAAGCGACCATAAACCATATTATATTATCATATTACAATTGATGAAATAATCTTCTAAATCACATGTACACTTTTTTGATATTTATTTATTACTAGCTGTACCCGCGCGGCTTCGCCCGCGTGCATTGCAGTAGGCTCTGTCACTTTTCGTTACACTCATCCCTCAACAGTCCACTGCTAAACGCTTTCTACATATCAAATTTCATAAAGTCATTTATAACTTCGACATCCCAAAAGATCGACCGAAAGCGTCTGCGGCAGAGAACCATGTGAGCGGGAAGATCTGAAGAGCTAAAAGCAGAGCTCTCTCTGTAGAGTCGAACGTCCGAAGCATCTCAGTAGAAAATGCAGCAGGAGGTCAGAGATCGAACACAAATTAATGACTAAGTCTTAAAAGTAAACCGGAGGGCGGAAAGACCAATGTAAGGAGATATCGAACACAACTTGATGTTAAAGTGTACGCGAAATGGCCCCCGAGCCGCCTTTCACATAGTTAATTCTATCAAAACTGTTATTGCTTCCGTCTTAAATATGCAACTTAATCATTTTTGGTATTAATAGTGGTCAACACTATCTACATCTTAAATATTCAACCTTACCATTTTTTGGTAAAAATAGCAATGGTACGGTGTGTTTATCTTTTTGCGTGGGCTCCACCCCCCGAGCCGCCTTTTACCGCCTGCCACGTGCAATTCTCTGTCAAACTCTTGCTCCCATCTTGAACTTTCAACCTTACCATAGCAATTTTGGTATCATAAGCAATAGAACGGGGTTTTTTTATGCGGGGAGCTCCGCCCCCTGAGCCTTTCTTTCTTTGGCGCCCGTCACAACTCCTTTTCTTGGTAAACTTTATCAAAACTCTTTTTCTCCCATCTCAAATGTTCGACGTAACAATTTTTGGTATAATAAGCAGTAGTACGCTGTGTTTTTTTCTTTATGCCCCCCGAGCCCCCCTTTTCTTACCGCCCACCACGTGGTTACCTCTATCAAAACTCTTCTTCTCCCATCTTAAATGTTTAACGTAACTATTTTTGGTATAATTATCTATAGTATGGTGTGTTTTTTTCTTTTTGCGGAGGGTTCCGCCTCCCGAGCCCCCCTTTCTTTTACAGCCCATCGCGCGGTAAACTCTATCAAAACTTTTCTTCTCCCATCTCAAATGTTCAACGTAACAATTTTTGGTATAATTATCTATAGTATGGTGTGTTTATTTCTTTTTGCGGGGGGCTCCACCCCCCAATCCCCCCTTTTTTGCAGCCCATCGCGAGGTAAACTCTATCAAAAATCTTTTTCTCCTATCTCAGATGTTCGACGTAACAATTTTTGGTATAATAATCAGTAGTACGGTGTGCTTTTTCTTTATGCGGGGGGCTCCGCCCCCCGAGCCCCCCTTCTTTTACGGCCCATCGCGCGGTAAACTCTATCAAAAATCTTTTTCTCTTATCTCAAATGTTCGGCGTAGCAATTTTTGGTATAATAAGCAGTACTACGGTGTGTTTTTCTTAATGCGGCCCCCCTTTTGTCCCCGCCCATCATGAGGTCGACTCTATCAAAACTCTTATTCTCCCATCTTAAATGTATAACGTAACTATTTTTGGTGTAATTATCTATAGTATGGTGTATTTTTTTCTTTTTGCGAGCCCCCCTCTTTTTACAACCTATGGCGCGGTAAACTCTATCAAAATTCTTTTTCTCCTATCTCAAATGTTCGACGTAACAATTTTTGGTATAATAAGCAGTACTACGGTGTATTTTTTCTTAATGCGGGGGGCTCCGCCCCCCGAGCCCCCCTTTATTCCCCGCCCATCACGTGGTTGACTCTATCAAAACTCTTCTTCTCCCATCTTAAATGTTCAACGTAACTATTTTTGGTATAATTATCTATAGTATGGTGTTTTTTTCTTTTTGCGGGGGGCTCCGCCCCCCGAGCCCCCTCTTTTTACAACCTATGGCGCGGTAAACTCTATCAAAATTCTTTTTCTCCTATCTCAAATGTTCGGCGTAGCAATTTTTGGTATAAAAAGCAGTACTACGGTGTATTTTTTCTTAATGCGGGGGGCTCCGCTCCCCGAGCCCCCCTTTTTCCCCTCCCATCACGTGGTGGACTCTATCGAAACTCTTATTCTCCCATCTTAAATGTTCAACGTAACTATTTTTGGTATAATTATCTATAGTATGGTGTATTTTTTTCTTTTTGCGGGGGGCTCCGCCCCCCGAGCCCCCCTCTTTTTACAACCTATGGCGCGGTAAACTCTATCAAAATTCTTTTTCTCCTATCTCAAATGTTCGACGTAACAATTTTTGGTATAATAAGCAGTACTACGGTGTGTTTTTCTTAATGCGGGGGGCTCCGCCCCCCGAGCCCCCCTTTTTTCTCCCCCCATCACGTGGTTGACTCTATCAAAACTCTTCTTCTCCCATCTTAAATGTTCAACGTAACTATTTTTGGTATAATTATCTATAGTATGGTGTTTTTTCTTTTCGAGCCCCCCTTCTTTTACGGCCCATCGCGCGGTAAACTCTATCAAAATTCTTTTTCTCCTATCTCAAATGTTCGACGTAACAATTTTTGGTATAATAAACAGTACTACGGTGTGTTTTTTCTTAATGCGGGGGGCTCCGCCCCCCGAGCCCCCCTTTTTTACCCGTTCATCACGTGGTTGACTCTATCAAAGCTCTTATTCTCCCATCCTAAATGTTCAACGTAAGTAACTATTTTTGGTATAATTATCTATAGTTTGGTGTATTTTTTTCTTTTTTCGAGCCCTCCTTTTTTTTACAGCCCATCGCGCAGTAAACTCTATCAAAATTCTTTTTCTCCTATCTCAAATGTTCGACCTAACAATTTTTGGTATAATAAGCAGTAGTACGGTGTGTTTTGTAGTGGTAGGTGATAGAGTAATTTTCCGATGAAAAGGAAACATATATACAAATTCGTATCCGCAGCAGTCAGTCGTCTTTTCAAACACAAACATCAGTGTCTTTATAGGCGTTGCTAAGCAACCGCGTGCTGGCGCGTCAGGCCTGCTGAACTGCTGAGAAAGAAGGAAAAAACATGGATACTTAGGTCACTACGAAAGTTTTGAGATACAAAAAAAGTAGTTATGTTATTCAAATAATTTTTATTACAGTAAATCAAAACATTCTCATTCAGCATGTATGCACCGGTTGATCCGCCTAAACCATGATTTTGTAGCATTCCCGGTACTCTTCTTTAAGAATGTATTCTGCGCCCAGCAAGTAGGAATTCCGAGCATCCTCGGGGCTGTTTAATTAAAGGCGTGTCACTAAGTCCAATTTTGATTTTCGGGAAGAGAAAAAAATCGCAAGGAGCTAATTCGGGACTATATGGAGAATGACACAACTCTTCGATCTCTGTACGCTCCAGAAAGTCTTTGGTGAGAATGGCCTTGTGCGGCCACGCATTGACATGATTCAAAAATAGCCCCCCTAAACCAGATTTAAGTCGTTTCTGTTTCAAGTTATTAAATACAGTAGGTAAACACACTTCGGTACACAATTGAGCATTCACAGTTTTTTGGCCATCTAAAGAAATTAAAGCCCCATGACCATTTGCGGAAAAAATGTGGCCACCATTTTTCTTCCGACACTTCGCCCACGTTTCACCTTCGTTGGAGGTTCATCGTCTGGAAACACCCAAACTGTCAATTACTGCTTAGTCAGTAGATAGTATTGATAAATCCAACTCTCGTCTTCCGTAATTATGTTAAAAATGATCGGCCGCCCACCCTGGTAATTTTTTTTAAGCATTTCTTTGCACCACGGCACGCGACCTTGTTTTTGTTCTGCAGTCAATGCGAGAGGCACCCATCGTGAACACAGTTTCCTGACTCCAAGCTGGTTGTGCAAAATGTCATTAATGGCTGGCGATGAAATCTTCAGGACCGCTTCTATTTGTTTATAAGTCACTTTTGGATCTTCTTTAATATTTTTTTTACGGCTAAGACGTTTTCTTCTATAACTGAAGTTTACAGGGCGACCACTTCTCTCGTCATCATTCAAGGAGAAGACTCCTAGTTTAAATTGTGGAAACCATCTGAAAATTGTTGCACGCGATAGTGCACAGTCACCAAATGCTGAAACTAATCGCTCTCTGCACTCAATTTCATTTAGTCCCAACTTATAGTCATACAAGATCATCGCACGGAAATGTTCTCGCGTAAAATCTATGGTTGACAGAACACGCTCGCAAAAATACGTGAAAAATAACGGTTTTTATTTTTTATTTTAAATGCTCGAACAAATGATTGTCTATGATTGAATCTCTAAAAAATTATCTTTAAAAAAAAGTATAAACCGTTTTCGTTCTCTTTATAAATTAGGAGTATCTCAAAACTTTCCTAGTGGCCCACGTATATATGAAGTGGATGAAATACTTTGGTCAAAAAGTGAGGCTGAAAGAGAAGGTTATCTAGGGGATTGTGTCTCGTTTTGACTAAGGGGTTAATGACGTCATCAGACAATCAAAATGTCAATATGTGTCAAATGTCCATCAAATGTGACAATTTTGTAACGAGTGCGAGTGGGACACCGCCCCCTACTTTAAGCTCTCTATGGGAACGTTTTTACTACTTTTTAATAATCTCCTGTAATCAACTGTTATGCTCGGTAATAAGGTTCTACTGTGGTTAGGGAATAAGTGTAAGAATTAGATCCACTTTATATAAATTCATGGGAAAAAAGAGGTAAAGGCATAGGTTCCCATTATACTCATAGCATAGATAGTACCTACCTACTATAGCCATCTAGGGATATCTCTGCGAACTCGTGTTGCATTTAGTTTGCACCTAAACTACATATGTAGTGGTCAGATTTTGCGTAAAGAGGACTCGGTAGTAACAAAGTTCTGCGAGAGATAGCGTTACCTAATCGTATAGCCAAAGACATGTCTAGATACCCGTTTTGATGGTACGTATTTTTTACTTTTCCACTATATTTAACCAGTATATTATTATTTAACACATTTATTTATTTATACGAATGAATATGAACTAACCGAGAGTAGTTAAACAAATATCAATTTGCTGCTTGAGCTTAACACTCATATTCATTTCACATACAAAGTTTAAACCCCCCTTAAACCCCCTTAAATCCAAAATGTTCGTATTTTTTATAGCCTATGTCCTGACCAGAGGTCTGTTGAACCTGCTAGTGAAGTTTTTATCGAAATCGGTTCAGGCGTTTTGACGCCAACTCTCCCCATCCAAACAGACAAACAGACAAACAGACAAAAATTCTAAAAATCGTCGAAACGTGTTCTGTTATCGATTCTAAGACCTACTAACTTATTTTTTTACTAATATCTCCAATGTACAGATTTTCGACCCTCTTCAGCTTTATTATATGTATAGATAGATAATTTTATCACTTAATAACGTTACTGAGACAGAACTTGTGGACCGATTAAGTACAATGTTGTAAGTTTCGGCGCGGCCGAAAGTTTCGGCCGTTTTTTGGCCGAAACCGAAACTTGGGCCGAAACACGGTTTTTTGGCCGAAACTGGCCGAAACCGAAACCGAAACCGAAACTTCGGTCGGACACTAAATAAAAATGTACACCTAATTAAACTTACTCCAATTACCCCGTATTGGCGCTGCACTGGATTTAAATGAATCGAACTTAGCGACATAGTAACATGGAGTTTAATTAATTGTATAGACATCTAGCCAGAGTCTGTCTTACCACGTGAGACCTATTACGTATTCATCATTATAGACTTTCTCATTTTCATTTTCAAATTCTTGGATGAGTTCTCGTTCTTTTCCAATCTCTAGTTTGCTCTTATTCTCTGTTATGGTCTTATTTTTTTGTTGAGTTTGGTTTTCTGTCTTGTTGTTGTTTTTCTGTTCGTTTTTATTTTCTTCTTTGCTTTCATTCACTTGGTTGGTTTTATTTTCTTCTTTGCTTACATTCTCTTGGTTGGTATTATTTTCTTCTTTCGTATCATTCCCTTGTTCTTTGGTTTCATTCCCTTGTTCTTTGGTTTCGATCCCTTGTTCTTTGGTTTCATTCACTTGTTTGGTTTTATTTTCTTTTGTGGTTTCATTCTCTAGGTTGGTTATATTTTCTTCTTTGATTTCATTCTCTTGGTTGGTTATATTTTCTTCTTTGGTTTCATTTTTGCGTTCACTTGGCTCCTTTTCAGTTTCACTTTCAACCTGAACTTGGAGTTCAAGTATTTCACTTGCTTCTTCTTTAATTATAGAGTTTTTATCCTCGTCTTCATCTTTGCGTCTTTCATCTACAGAATCGTAAAGAAATGAGGATTTGTGGTCTTTCTCTATTAGTCGCTGCCTTTCCAGCTCGTTACTTGTTCTCATACTGTACAGTTGCTGCTCGTAAAATGTTTTTTTCTTGTACGGTCGCGGTCGTCTAGGAGACGGTGTTTTGCGATTCTCCTTCATCAGCCTCCGTTGGCTCTCAATTCTGTTTTTTCGATTTGACAAAAATAGTAATAGTGGTGATTTTCTCACTTTTACTGGTCGAAATACATACGAAATGGGTTCTTTCAAAGTCTGGTTTCTGGTTCTCTTCTTTAGTTCCACACATAACACAAAAACAAATGTAATAAAAAGTATTATTAAGAATAACCTATTCATTTTCTTTCCGTGTGCCATGATACATATTTGCTGCTCTGAACTACAACAACGGTCTGAGTGTTTGTGTAACCTGCGTGGTGCTTATATTGACTCGTATTTATGTTTGTGTACATAGTGATGAATGATACATTATGCATTGATTCGTAAATCAAATTAAAAAATACCCCCGACGATTGTCACACTTTCGCTAGCTGTGATGACATTGATAACAAACCTTCAGCTATTTAATTAACAATTGAAAGTACCTACTGCATTTAAGTAATGGGATTTTAGTTACTATAAGTGGTGGAAATTATAACCATTCTTAAATATTATGGTTGATGTCTACGATTAGCCTAAATTATCATTGTTTAATTATGGAACCTTGAGTGCTAATATGTTCCACAAATATCTAACGTAGAATACCTAGATGCAGTTAGTGCGACTATCCCAAGTCAACACGCTTATTTTATACTATAGGATACATAGTTGTTTAAATGCCAATAGACCAAGATCAAATGTTTCACGAGTCGTAATATCACATAACACATTATTTGTGTATCAGTAATAATACAAATATATTTTCTTACCCAATTTCTGAATTAGCATTTCGTCTATTGTTTTCACCTGCCTTAGAAAAACAAAAGCTTATTGACACAATTAGTCGCGAAGAGTAATGAGCAGTTAAAACAAATATATCTGACACGATCTTGTCTCTAGAAGCCATAAGAATGTAGCCAAATGACCAGTAATGCCAGAAGAAATAACAGAACAGAGTGAAATTACTCCGGAAGACAGTAACAAAGAAAACTACAAAGAGAATTATCAAACGTAAGAAAGAACTTACAGAAACCACATAGACGACGAAACTCCTTTTATCTCAGTACACACAACACAACTTACTGATGACATGACAACACCATTTGATTCGACACACACACGCGGGACTGCAATGTATCATATATTTGTAGTCCTCCGTTGTTCAAGGTAACTTTCTAGGTGACTAGCCTCGTGAGGTCCAGTGTAGGGTACCTACATTACAAATATGTATTACAATGTGCACTCCCTTTCTTTGTACATGTGCATATGCAGCGAATGATTACTTGATGAGTTGCTGTATTTAAGTGTGTAGTTTATGCCCTCATGAAAACAAAGTAGCGTTTCGTTTGTTTTATAGGTCTTTTCGGAACAAAATACTCAAACGAATTTACTATATGATTAAGTAGTTTGAAATTTCCTTGAAAAAACTTTTTGTATGGTGGGCCATTCGAGAGAAAGACAAGCTAGTTAAACTCTGTCCGGAAAGAAAAGTGGCGTAGAATATATATATGATCTCCCATATAAACCGCGACTTTCTTCTTTCTGGACAAATTACTATTACGCTTTATTTTTCAGCGATTCTTGGTCAGAATTGCGCACTGGATGTGGAAAAGGTCCCAATTTAAAATAATCCTGATTTTCGTTATAGTTTAATATGACATTGTTTAAAAAGAACAGTATCCCACATTCTTTTAAATGCTAACCAATAGCTTGTGATATACGCACAGATCTGCCCGCCGGATTTGTTTGGCGGATAAGCCCGTCGCACAGATCCGTCCATGTATGGCGCGAATCGGAAACGGATTTGTCTGCGGACACATCTGAATAGCGCCGTATATGGGCGGATCTGTCCGCTGGGAATATCCGCCGGACAAATCCGGCGGGCAGATCTGTGCGTGTAACCCTAGCTATTATCATCAAAGAAAACACTATAACGTCGGAGCCAAACTTTTAATTATTTCTACAAAAAATTTGGTAATTCTACTTTCCTACGCCACGCTAGGTAATCTATCAATAGTACATTACGCACCTAGAGCGGTAAAATAAAGAACGGCTCAGATCGCGGATATTTGTGGCCCGAACCGAAGGTAAGGGCCATAGACAAGCGATCTGAGGCCTTCTTTATTACCGCCCGTGGTGCGTACACAATTTTACGTCTTCTCCTGGGTGTGAAGTGAGATTTTCCGCTACGCCCGTGGGCGTAATATCTCACTTACCGCCCAGAGTGACGTAAAATCAGTAATTGTTGCATTATCGTAGGCCTATTTCGGTGTTGTAAAAGGCACCGCGTGTGTTTTATAGGTTTCGGCTCAGAGAGACCGTTAACCTGGTTAACAAGACTTTAGCATCCATCCACGGTAGACGATTGTACCGAAAATAACATCACACTCTACTAGAGTGTGCTAGTAACACAAAGTATACCAATTTTAAAACGGCGCGTTGAAATTCCAATTATAAATAGTACCTACTCGTACATAATGAAGGAATCTATCACGGAAAAAAATTGCTTTAGCAAAGTACCAATTTGGCTCGGTTAAGTTATTTTTAGTTGCATACAACCAAGACATATTTAAATCACGGAATAAAGCTTTGTTAATGCAATTATACTTAGAGCTTTAACTTTATTTTAGTTTAGTTTGGATTACTTAGTATTGAATAAGTACTGTATGTATAGTGTTGGTTATATGTTCAGCCTCAACTTGTATCTGGAAGAGCGGGGTCTCCTGACACAAGTATTCCCATACTTACTAGGAGGTTTCTTCCCTTTCTCAATTTCGAAACACAATGATTGTGACCAATAAACTATTTTTCATTTTCATTTTTCAATTATTGCTTAAGCGAATCCAAATAAGAGTCCTAGTAAATATAGCCCTTACCTGATTCCCTTATTTATAGTATAGTTAGACATACATACGTTAGCACAGTTGACTTCTTTGATTTTAGCAACGAACTTTGCAGGCTCCATGCGAAGCGAGTCACTCGGTTGTAAAAAGCAAACACATACTTATTTCTAGCTGTTTTATTTTTTCAGTGTAGGTACGATATGCAAAGTGTTATTTTTGTGTTTCTTAAAACCAGGATGCTTGCAGTCCACGAGAGGGCATGTTATATAGAATTACATCTAGCAATGTTATACATTCCAAAATTTGATAGAAATAACTCATTTTGTACAAACGCGTATGCTGAGTTTAGTGTGTATCCGTTGTAAGATTCAACACGGAAAAAATTGTGTGATAACAAAGTACCAATTTGGCACGGTTATGATATTTTCGGTTGCATACAACCAAGACATATTTAAAACACGGAATAAAGCATTGTTAATGACAAACAAGCAATTATTGCTAAATATTCTTGGTTATTTTTACCAATCACTCATTTAAATCCAAATAAGTGTCCTAGTAAATATAACCCTTACCTGATTCTCTTATTTATTTTTAAGTAATTTAATGGTATAGTTTCACATACGTACGTTAGCCAAGTTGACTTCTATGATTTTAGCAACGAACTTTGCAGGCTCCATGCGAAGCGAGTCACTCGCTTGTAAATAGCAAAAACTTATTTATTTCTAGCTGTTTCATTTTCTCAGTGAAGAGCTGATGAAATTGCCTTTAGTTAGTTGATAAGATTCGTACTGTATGAAATATATTTAATGTACCAAAAACATGTATTTAAGATTTAACGCTTTGGTAATAGTCGTGGCTACATAGTTTTATCACATAAAATGTATCCATATTTTCAGACGTTACTGTATATTGTCAGACAAAATTTATTATACTCGTAATTATTAAATTTTGCTATCCCTGTAGGATTACAGTTTTAATTATACAAATTACATATTACATATATATACCTAGTAAAAATTGTAAGCTGTTTCGTGAATAAACATTTATTTATTTATTTATTTATTTATTTATTTTTAGTTAAAGTCTGTTGTTCGTTTTTTTGGTTGTATGGGATAATGGGATTAAATAAAATTGTATTTGGAGACATTAAAGTTTATTGATTATACCGATAGACAAGTACAACAGTGAACACACAACATAGCTCGGTAACTCTATTAGAATTTATATAAATATATATAGTTTTACATCTAGATCTTTGAAAAGAGAACAGTTTTCGCTCACTTGTTGCGTAAAATGTACCACATACAATAACATTGGTTCTATTAAAAAAAACCAGCCAAGTGCGTGTCGGACACGGCTCTTCTACTAGTACCGATTTAATGGTTAAAGCTCAGTCAATACGATAAAAGCTCAAAATGCAAATAAAGCTAAAAGTTGTATGTATTAAAGAGTCGCTTCGGCCCGCGACTATGCCGCGCAGAAGTCATGAAATTGTTAAACACCCCTCTCACCCCGCCCGTCCCCCTTAATACTCCTGAACTTTTAACCCTTCGTTCAACTTTAAATTGTCAAACCCCCCTCTCACCCCGCCCGTCCTCCTTAATACTCCTGAACTTTTAACCCTTCGTTCAACTTTAAATTGTCAAACCCCCTCTCATCCCGCCCGTCTCCCTTAATACTCCTGAACTTTTAACCCTTCGTTCAACTTGAAATTTTCACATCCTCTCATCCCCCCGTCTCCCTGAACACTCCTGTACTTTGAATCCTTATTTCACCTTAAAATTGTCAAACCCCCTCTCCCCCTCTCCCTTAACATCCCCTTACTTTGAACCCTTCGTTCAACTTGAGATTGTTAAACCCCCCTCTCGCCCCGCCCGTCACCCTTAGGCTATTATCACACTGGCGCCGCAACCGGATGCGGCGACGGTTTGCAAGCGTGAAAGTGCTATACACACGCAAAGCTCTATCTCGCTCGCGCACCTGCATAACTTATTTAGCCTTTTATGGCGTAAAGGAGTAACCATCCAAATATCCCTCCATACAAATTTTCGTATTCATAATCCCTGTTAGTACTTAGTAAGATAATATGAATAATACTTTTTTACAATAATGTAAGCAATCAAAAGCCTTCTTATCTTTCATTGTTAATGGTTCAAAAAGTTTGAAGCAATGTATTGTTATTTATATGTCAATATGTAGGATTAAGATTATATTTCAAACGTAGTGAGCGATAACTTTAGGTAAAAGGCAGGTTAAATTCATTAGACACTTACAATTAATAGTCTACTTAAATAAAGGATTTCTCTTCGGAATCAGATATAATAAGCTGGAAAGTCATATGCATCTTCATCAAAACTTTTTAGTGTAAGGCCTAAGTGGACGCTAGAGTTGGGCGTGCGGCGTGCATGTCAAACAAATGAAACTCATGTCCTGAGGGCCTACCGCGAAGTTCGAAAATCGACAAAACGATGGTCCCGTCTCTATCGCTCTTGCATATACGAAAGAGTGTGATGCAAATACACGATTCGATGAACGAAGTGCTTCGCGATTATAGGCCTGAGTCGACGCTGCTCAAAGTGTATATGGACGCTCGCCCGCAACGCTGTACGCTGCGCTTCGAGCGTCCACTCAGGCACGAATAATTTATCTTACAAGTCACCAAAAATCTCGTGTCAGGGATAAGTTGTCTAAGGTCTCGGTTTTTTCTTAATTATGCAGGTGTTTTATAGATATCTCCTTGAAATTTCCCTTAACGACGTTCCAAAATGTCCACTTATTGTATCTTAATACCGAAATTGATATCTTAATAAAGCTTATTTAACATCACTATTTAGTCGATGGGACGTAAGTACGGCAGGTGGATGAGGACGAATTTAAGGGTTATTTTCGTTTTAGCAAAGTGTACAAAAAGTATATTTAAGAAATATTTTTGGTTGATCTGAATGTTGGTATTACAACATAATACACCTTTTTTTTTAATTTTATCACGTGATAATCGAACTTTTTTAAAATTTTATCACATGATAATCGAACTCGCGGAGCGTAAGCGAAGAGTTCTTACAAACAACTCCAGACCCAACTGTCATCTGGCTACTGGGACGTCTCGGCATTTGGATGGCTTTTTGATTTAGATTTTAGTTTGTCCGACGATAACTTTAGTAACGTTTTTCTGATCTTTATGAAATTTGTTGAGGTTGTAGCAGAGATACATATAAATTGACATTCGTATATGAGCAGAATCGATCAAGGGGCTATGGAGGTAAAAGGCGAGAAATAATCATCACGTGGGGTCTTGTTATATTGGTCGGCTTGTTTGCAAATAAACCGCGAGTTCTCAGTTCGAGGCGGACTGCTGGTTAATAATGTATTTTTTATTTTACAGATTTAATCTGTCAATTTTCCCCGTATCCATTGAAAGTGAAGCCACTTAAGTAACCCTGCCTCAATATGATAAGTGATTGCGCTCTTTTTTCTTTTGGACTTTGATCATTGATCATGTTTGATCAAGTTTTATTTTCGTATATTAAATGGAAAGTGTTTGGTTTCCTAATGTAACAACATTAGATGGATATTAATATGATTTTTTTACAAAAACTTCGTATACCGAATTTCGTTACTTAAAAGTAAAACATTAATATTATGTAAAAAAAAAATTACCCTAAGATTTGCCAGTTCCTTAAAAGTGATCATTTATTTAAATTGACAACCACGTTTTTATTTGTCTCTGGATAGCCCGCTCGACTGCCAATATTTAGTTGTGTACAAAGCTACAGTTATCAAGGGATTTTCGTAATATACATATGTATATCTATATATATGTATATTTTATGTGATGCATTATTTGGTGATTTTAGAGGTAAGTTTAAAATGTTTTAAATATTAAATATAAGGTTGTGTTTTAAGGGTCGTGTTAGTGTTATGTAAATCTGTTACATAAACGCTTAATATTGTAAGCCCTTAAATCCGTTCCCATTAAATCATGGTTAGAACAAGATTGACTAATTACTATTATTGACAAACATGGATAATTCGTAAAGAGTTGTAGTATAGAACAATAATTTAACAATTGCAACATCCAAGTTAAGTTTTTTCAAAGGATTCTTTGAATTTTAGTTGTTACTAGTCATCAGGGTCGTCACGTGTTGACCATCTCGCGACTGGACGCTCCGAACAAAGGGATAGCAGAATAGTTTGTATTGAAGACCAGTAACAAAAAAAAACAAAGGGAACTAAGGTCCGGTTGCACCGAGTCTATAAAATTCAACGCCATCGTTAAAAAAAATCTTGTATGAAAAGTTTGACAGTTTTTTATGGGATGACAGCTCCGTCGCCATATTTTACGTTGATGAGTCTGTTAATTGTGCGTGGTGCAACCCACCCTAAGTCTGCTCATATCTCTTAAGTTACAGATATTTTAAGATACGTCCAGGATGTCCGAATGCACAGCATGTTCACGGCGCCCGAACGCACGAGTCATTCATATTGCACGTTACAAGCCAGACCGAATTATTATTTAGTTCCAGCTAATTAGCAAATAGGTTGACTCGAGTAAGTAGCAAGGTGAGCGATACGTTTGCAGCGCATTCGGGTAGTTTGTACCTTTCAAATGAGGTAACCCACAGACAATAAATATTGCCCTATTTTTAAAAGGTACTACTTGATGTTTAGAGTCTTTTTACATACCTATACTGAATAGATTTGACGTATCCGAAGCATTAGCTAGGGATACACGCACAGGTCTACCCGCCGGATTTGTTCGGCGGATAGATCCGTCCGTGTATGGCGCGCATTGGACACAGATTTGTTTGCGGACACATCTGAATAGCGCCATACAATATACATGGAGGGATCTGTCCGCCGGGCACATCTGCCGGACAAATCCGGCGGACACATCTGTACGTGTATCCCTTGCTATTAACAAAGAAGATGTACTTTATGATTGCAGCATCGTTTACGCATTACCTACATTGCGCATTCCATCTCACACACTCACTCATCAATTCACGACTTTAAGGAAATTATTGGGTCAATTGCACATTTATGGACTTTAAGGCCCAGGTCTTAATTTAGTATTTTTAGATACGACCAAAGGCCGAAATTTTCGTTGCACTTTTGAGCTGTCATAGGGATTTCTCATTTATCAATTTCCGATATATATATTTTATCGATACAGTATAGAATACAACATATTATAAAACAACAGGCGGTCCTATCGCTAAAGAGCGATCTTTTCCAGATAACTTTTGAGTAGTTGAAAATGTGAAATAAATTTGCAATGAAAATAGTGAAAAGTTAATAGTAACAATTTCATATTTAATATTGTTTAATTAAAAAATGGTATAGGTAACTTACCTGATTGTAAATAATATTTTACTATTTTTTTATGTCTATTGTTTAATAGGCATAAAAATCCACTAATCACTTCCAAGAAATAATAAAATATTATTCTTTAAAGTCCTATTTAAAATTTCCAAAAAGTTGGTATCCAAAGGTTGTATCTAAGCGATCGCTCATTCGCGGTAAGACTGCCTGTTGTTTACTTCTACTCGCAACTATATTTTAGATATTGTATTCTGTATTTATCGATATAAATATGTATGTAGTCGATAAACCAGAAGTCCCTATGACAGCTCAAAAGTGCTACGAGAATTCCGGCCCCTGGACTTACGACATATACATATAAATTCAAAATTGAGTTCAAAAATGAAAGTTAAAATTTTAACGCAAGGCTGTTAAAAAGTTAAGAAAATATTAGATTAACGCCGTACTTAACTGTGGTAGGGTGCGTTGGGGTAAGATAGAAAGGTATTTTTTTTAAGGGTAAGATAAAAAGTAGTCTATCTATAATGCTCCGGAATATGGACGATTTTTTGTCTTACCCCTAAAAAAATACCTTTCTATCTTATCCCAACGCACCCTACAATAAATATGCTTTTGACCCCTTTACAATTGCTGGGTAGTTACTTGGGAAATACTCCACGTTACAGGGATGTTACATCTATTTAGATATAATTACCTACGATTTACCATGTTTATTTTAAGAATTACGTTACGTATAGTATACACAATTAAAGCAGTTGTGCGATGGACATCGGCTGCATAACATAGTTACAAACGACGTAAACACTAGGAAAATATAAATCATATTTTCTGTTGTCTATCAATCAACAACAAAAAATATGCTTCACATGAATTATAATTTAGACATTTTATGTAAAAACTATTTTTTTAACCTAAGTAGTAAAACGCGTATGTAAAACTCATAAAAAGGTTGTGTAAATGATACAATTTCAAAAACATACAATTTACATTATGTTAAAACTATACTTTGTAAAATCAGCAGTTCTTAAAGATCTTCTTTAATTTCCAAAAATGGGTATAAGTCACATTTGAATTTTAAGAGAATAATTTCAGAAAAAAGTTTTCAAAAATTATTTTGTTCAGGCTTAAATAATTGTTAGTTAGTCATATTCTTGTCAGACAAAGTTTTATTTTTATTTAGTTAAATTAGTCTCCGAGAAAATATGTTAAAAATATTTATGATCGTTACTCACGTAATTTAGACCAATTTTTTCTCAACATATTTCAATCAATTTAGGTACTAGCGCCTTGCGCTCTAAACAGTCTAAACCAACCTAAGTTACGTGAGTATCCAGTTATTAATATTTTTAATATGGTAATGTCTTACGAGAGTTCCGTGAATGTTCAATAGTTAGGATTAATTATTAACTATTTCTCACGTCTCAAGTTCCTTAGCAACAAAAGTTTTTATTATTTTGTTTAGTACTAATGAGATACAGTAAATCATACCACGTAAATAATAATCACATCCTAAGTAGCCATCAATAAATAACGTAACAGGCAAATAACATATATAAGTTATCACATTTACCATATAAGAAGCTATATATTTTGCACGATTAGAAGATATTAAATCTTAATGTAACATCACTCTTAACATGCTAACAGTCTTAACTTAAATAAATAAAAATTGTTTTAAGCCTTAATAAGTAGGTAAGTTAATTCCAAAATATACAAAAATAAACATACACCCTCTGTAATACTGTATATTTTTTACACTGTATGTCTACTACAGTAAACTCATTAATGTGTAAAATATACTAACAACTCTGTTTTATTTATCAAGTTTCTCAAGATGTTTTATTTCATTATACCTTAGCATAAAGTAAATAACTTTACGCAAAATAAGCAAATCACATTAATTTGCTATTCAAAATATTTTCTATATTCTCACTCTTATAACTAACTACTCATGAAGAGATGTGATGTGAATATTTATGGACGGTAAGCCAGGAACAGATTTCGTGACCAATCGCGTCGCAGCCGATAACTTGTGAAGTGGTTAAGAGCTACGTATAAACTATCCACTGCAGAGGCTGCTAAGCGTCGAAAATACGCTTCATTAGGCGACAACGACATATTTGCGCCTTTTGCAGTGAAAACACTTGGCCCATGGGGATCGGAAGCAATCAAGCTGTTCAAAAAGTTAAGTCACTTGCTGATCCGGTCCTTCGGTGACCGTAGGGCTGGCTCGTTCCTCGCCAAGCGAATCAGTATCGCCATGCAGTGAGGCAACACAGCCAGCCTTATGGGCACCTTGCCAAGTGGTTTAGGTACTAATAGTTTTTAAATTAGGTCAAGATGGCGTTATAAGTTGTATATTTATGTTATTTTTTTATTATTAGTTTTTTCTGAAATAGAATATTGTATAGTGTTGTATGAAGGTGTAGTATATGCAAATAAAGCATTTGTACTCAGGTTAACTATCATATCATGTGAAAAAATTTCAAATAAACGGTGATTACTGTCTTTTTAAGTGATTAAATGGCTGCGACGGTAGCTGTCATTCACGAGGCTTAAACATCGTCCTTAACCACTTCATAAGTTATTGCCCGGGATGCGTTGAATGACAAAATTTGCGCCTGGTTGGGATGTATTGGGTCATTATACATATATACATATGCCTGCATCGAGGTTTTGTCTAAATTGTCAAAACATATTGAATGTACGAAGTTTTCACGAAGTAGGTAGAATATGACCGCAGACATAAAACTTCATTAATAAAATAATAAGCTTTGCCCGTGTACTGATTGTTGGAAATGGTGAAGTGATGCCGTTTTGTCAGACAATATTTAGATGCTCGTCGGAGGTACAGTAAAAAAAGAACCAAACTGTATTTAGTAGTACAGTCGCCATCAAATACATCGGAGCGGCCACGGTCACAAACATCTGAACAAGCCTGTATTATCAAGGCGACAAAGTGCATGTTCAGAAATTTTTGGGTAACTTGGCCGCTCCGATATATTTGATGATGACTGCACAGTAAGTAAAACAAGAATCAAATTATATCTATTAAGTAGTACAACTAAGTTGAATGAATTAACTAAAAAATGGTCTGTAAGAAACGTTTAATCCCTGTCGGAAAATGAATTAAAAACATTATTTGGGTAATTAAGATTTAGATTTTCGACAGATTGAGACTTGGCTGTATCTACTCATAAATCGATTATTTACGTAGGTAAGTTATGTATCATCAAAAATACGTTATACTGTTTAAACATACAAGTATTATTATGTTTATATAAAAATACTTTAAGATTTATCACACAATTTTGTTTCTGTTTTAAATATTTTTGTTTTAGAGCATTTTAATGGACAATACAAAAATATTGTTATAGCTACATTTACTTTTAATCAATTTCTATAAAATCCTCTGTGTTTTAGTAGTTTATTTAATTTGGTTTAGCTAGATCACGCCACGAGGTTCTGCCTACTCAAATTGGCCCCTACTTTATATTGCTATCTGCTTCAAAATACTGATCTCTGATTTTGGAATAGGAAATAGAGTCGATTACGATGAGGGTATTTTAATGGATCATTTTTGTCGGACAAAGTAATAAAGTAAATTAACGCGAGTCACGATGTGGTTCAGTATTTTTATATCGATTCAAATTTTATTTTAATATATTTAAGGATGAAATGACACTCAATTTTATTTTATTATCTACTTATAACAAGTGAATACACACTAACTTTCATCATAATTAAATATTTAAACATAAGGTACACGGGGCAATCTCGACTGGGGGGTTAGATATTGCGACTTACTTGTAGTTGAGTGTCCCAACAATATCCGCTAGTCTAGCTAGCCTCGACTGGGGAGTCGAGATTGTCCCCAGGGGGGTGATTTTTCAGATTCGAATACTCGAAAGTGACATTTACAACTCAGAATAAAACGATGAAATTATGTTTTAATAATAACAGCGATAGGAATTTAAAATCATGAGTATTTAAACTATTAATTTCATGAGAAAAAACTGGTGGTAAGCTTATGTGTGCAATTATTTTCGAGCTTAAACTTATTAAATCTCGAAAAACAAAAGCACGAAAGTCAAAAATTGGCCCCCTGTACCTTATAGTTATAAAAAACTGTGACGCGCGTCACTCGCGATACTACTGCCGTCTGCCATGAAATAACCATTAGAGATATTTAACCCTTCGTTTTTCCATTCCGCCTATTTCACCGGCAAGAGGTTTTTTTTAAATTATGTTAATGATTTACTATTACTAATACTGGAGTTATATTTAACAAAACTTATAGACGTCTAGTAATTTTTAATGAAACTTACGTAAGTAAGTTGTGTATCCTAATAGGTAGATGTTATAATTTATTGACAAACAGACTGTATTTTATTTAAAGTCGGTTTAAGGATATAATATACCTACAGTATACAACAGAATTAGCTAGGCGGGCAGTGTCTCCAAAAATCTAACCAAGCTTTTCTTTTAAAAATAAATTCGTGCCAAGATTATTTTGAACACCACCCATTTAGTTACTTGTGCTGTTGACTAATATAACACTGAATCGTACAACTTTATTGAATATTATTTAACTATTTTTTAATGAATATCGATTAACTGTCAAAGTAGTAGTGGTGGAGATTGAGGCTTAAAACCTTTAAAGTAGGTACCTATTCTGTACATAACATTTATGTTAAAATCAGCGGACCACTTATTTTATTTTTAAGCTAATGGAAATATTAGGTACCTATTTACAAAATAAGGGAAAGAAGATTATTTTTATATGAATAGCTATGTTTAAGTTTAAATTATAAAATGGAATAATTCTGATTGACACATTCCATTTACAAAGTCTTCAGAAACGTATTTAGGTATTTGTAGAAGATAAATACTAAGACTATTTACAAAAAAGTCAAGAAAAAAAGGTTTTTATGTATAAATAGCTATTACCTTTCACATTTTACTAATAGGTAACGTTTTGGCTTTAAAAGACATTGCCATGATTATCAATTTTAAAATAGAATTATTCTGATTGACACTTTAAATTTACTTTAAAGTCTTAAAATTGGTAACAATGACAAAACACTAATTTTATCCCTATGAAGATCATATATAATATATATGATAAGTATATGTATGAACGTCCGGAAAAGGGACACTTTTTGTACAAATGATTTGCTTTTTATATACCTATTACACTATTTCGTTTTAAATTATAAAGTAGAATCTAAAATCTCTATAGAATTGAATCTAAATTGGCAGGTAAAAGTGGAACACTCATTTTTTTTTGTTTTTTTTACTATTATTATTCTCTTTATTTATCTTTCGTCTATCTATCTATTATTATAATTTATTTGTTTAAAGTTTGCTAATGGTAATGTTAAACAGCCCAGATAAAAAGTATTTGTACAAAATAGATGATACATAAACTGAAATAGATGTCATATACTTCAGAAAAAGTGACAAAAAAATCAACAAAATCATTTGATTTACTTAAAGATTCATAGATGATACATTTTAGTCGTTACACTACATAAAATTGTACCAGGATATTGAGGGATAGACATGTTTACAAATAATAAATTATATAAAATGGAATACAATTTAAGAGTAAAAACAATACAATTTTAAAACTTGAGTGGTAAGTGTTCAGTCTCAATTTAGGATTGGGTAGATATTCATATATTATAATAGACATTTATTTACAAAAGTAGGTAGGTACCTAGCTAGGCACGAGTATATATATTATTCCCTTATTTCCCAAATATATTTATATAAATTAGTCAGAAACGAGCAAAACTAGTGGATATTGAGTCTTACACGGAGAGAAATTTTTACTAGAAACAAGTAAAAAATAGTAATTCCCAGGACAAGTAAATAATTTACTAAAAACAAGTAAACGTTTACTAAAAACAAGTAGACGCTTCCCTGTTTTTAGTAAAGTTTACTTGTTTTTCGTAAACGTGTACTTGTTTTTAGTAAATGTTTCCTTGTTTTTAGTAAACGTTTACTTGTCCTGGGAATGACTATTTTTTACTTATTTCTAGTAATTTTTTTCTCTCCGTGTATAAAATTTAGTCATTAATTGTAAAGATGCGTCGATAAAACTTGTAGAGTCAACGAATTTAAGTTAATTTTTCTAGTTTGTCAAAGGATTAAAAGTACTCATCCTTGGAAGTTGTTTTACAACAACAGTAAATAGTAGAAACTGTGGAGTTTTTTTACGGAACACAATTATATATATTTATTTAATATAAGTATAAATATAAGTTTTGAAGCTCTAAAAACTGTAAAAGTTAATGTTTAGTAGTTAAGTATTTACAGCTTTATACAAATTGAACTCACTCTATTTTTTTCTGTTTTTTTATATGTACATTTTTTTATAAAAATCCCTTGCTTGCGTTAAAAATTCTCACTTTTTTCTACAATTACCCATTTTAATGCCGAAAGATCAGAACGCAAAGAAACAAATTCAGGCAAGTGCGTACTATAAAGCCCTCATTAACTGGGTGGTCATGTTACAATTTTAAAGCATTTTTACGCCAGGCTCAGAGCTTGAGTCTTGTCAAAATCTACCCAAAGTTCTACAAAAGATGACCACCCTCTCTCAATCCGTTCCAAAGCTTAAACGCATCATAATTCTTGCGTCTCCCGGGAGGAAGACGCTCCGCGCTGAGGGCTGTTGACATTCACAGCTTGGTGCATGATGTGTACACGGACGTCACCTACTGGTTTGCACTCCAAAGCCCTCCTGTGCCGGCTGGCGAAAGACCCCGAAAGGGTGCTCTTGCAGCAACAATAATTGAACAAGTGCGCAAACGCCCGCCTGAAGTTCCTATCCATGGAACCGTACAGAAAACTCGTGACCGCTGATCGGCAGATGCCAATCCAAACGCTGTGGTAGTATTTTGCGTCAGTGGTATCAGGATACATGTATATCACGACCAGGTACGGAATCCAAGCGGCCACAAACAAGAAGTAGGCGGTAATGTTTAAATTGTTAGTGGTGGTTTCCGTCTCATACTGCTGACTGCGTTTGTAATGGTTGTGTTTTTTTGCTTTGTTCCTAATCCTACACGCGTTGTTAGAAAGGCAAAAAAATATCACTACAAATGGAATGACATAGAATATTATAGAAGTAGTGACCCTGAAGATGAAGTTGCCTGTGTGTCTCCGATGGCAATAGTCGTAGTCCAATTCCATGTAGACTCCAGCGGCGGCGGTCAGGAATGTTACCGTGAATAGCATGACTGACACCAATCCGATTCTCATTGAGATAAGGAATTCGTAGTCCGTCGTCGCTTTGCAGAGTCGGTAATATGACTCGATCGCCGACATCTGTAGGGGAAAACAATGTTTTTACCTACAACGATTCTGTATTCCATGGATGTCAAACAATTGCTGTAAGAGATAAAAGCGCTGATGTCAGACAGTCATTTTGTGTTTTTTTTTTATGTATTTGTTAAAATATTTGAAAAAGGCTCTTATTTGTTTGTTAAGTAACATATATTGTTCTAACACTGGTTTAAAACAACCTAGGTTTAACCATAAGACTTAGACACGTTAAACAGATTATTTAAAATTTCACCAAAAGTAGTAATTCAACAATGTAAGGTTAAGGAAAATTTAACTAGAGTTACATGGTAAAATCTGTTAACTTTTGATTTTATATGACAGGTATAAACACAAATTGTTCGTTGTTGTCCACCCATATGCATATATAGGTACTCACCATGAAGAAAAGACTATAGCTGTAAGTCCCAGCTTCTGCCACGAACTGAAGAGCGTGGCACACCGGATCCGTGTCCCACTCACCGGACAACAGCACTACCGCCGACGTGGGCAGCACGGCCGTCGTAACAAACAGGTCGGACATTCCGATACATGCCATGAATACGTATCCTGTCGAATAAAAGACCCTTTTAATTTGACTTACCATAAAGAAAACACCGCAGTAAAACTTCGCAGTTTTGATCAGATGGTAGATTGAGTGACGGGTCGGGTTGATATACCACTGGCCAGATAACAGAACTAGCAGGGAATTGTTGAGGACGGCCATGGACACGAGCATGTCTGAGAAGCCCAGAGTGGCCAAGACGACACATCCTGACGGACAAATTAATCACTTAAGACCCATTTACGTAACTGCATGCAATATAACAGTAAAATAATTTGTTTTAATTCAAAATTGGATATATATAGTCTATGGTATACAAAACTACAGTATAATATTGCTTTGACCGATATAATTATATAAATAATATCATCAAAGTGCGCTCCGAGTAGTAACTTTTCATAGTCAAAATTTTACAGCGCCTGGAGTTGATAAAATAGCATTCTTAACTGTTGTTGAATGTTACGATATGTTTTAGCATAGGCGTTTAGGCATACATAAATAAGTAAGATTTGAGTGTTCATCCAAAATATAGCTTATTCATTGTAATATAGCCAATTATAATCTGTGGAATTTAAACTGTTTTTAAATGTTCCATGATCAACGGCATAAAATCAGGTCAGACGCGGATATTGGTACCTGTTTTAAATAAACATGTAGTTTTTAAATTTCCGGCCCGCAGCGTGCTCCGGAAATTTTGATAGTCAGATGAACCGACATTGTTTGATGAACTTCGGTAAATAGCCAGTAAAATTAATTAAAAAGTTATTTTGATTGTAGCGTGTACAATCGCACACACTATTAACTGACCATTTGAAATCCCTATTGCCGTGCCGTGGCATGAGATATATCGATGGTCAGTTAAGTGTATTGCTGTTTGTATGTCCACCACTAACTTCTAAATGGCTTTATTATAAGTTATAATACTTTATCGGCAAGTACAGTTCGCTGCTATTAGGTCTGTAGCTTACCGATACGATTCAGACCCGGCACTACGAAGAACAAAACCACGAAGAAGCCATTCATGGACACGCCCAACACACTAAACACTCGTGTGAAGAGCGGCCGGCCAAGTTCTGACCACTTATGGCTCAGCGTCACCAGAGAGTACGATTCCTTGCTAAAATGTGTTTGTAACTTACCGATACGATTGAGACCCGGCTCCACGAAGAACGAAGCCACAAAGAAGCCATTCATGGACACGCCCACCACACTACAGACCAGTGTGAAGAGCAACCGGCTCAGTTTCGGCCATTCGTGGCTGAGCATGACCGGGGAGTACACGCGGCTAAGATTGGCTGCAAGTCGCGGCATCGTGCCGTTTATTGGGCGAGGTACATCTGCAACAACGATTTAACGTCAACACGGCGGCCGTTACAAGCAAATTACGCCAATAAATTAGACTTTTTCGAAGGATTAATTTCCAGCAGGCTGGACATTGTTTTAATACCTTCATTTGGTCCTAAATTCGTGTCATCCGGGTTTGCCCAATCCCAGGAGGTGTGCATTATTTGATGTTGATCCTGAAGACCTCATATCAGCATGTCGGCAATTCCTGGCAGCCCTATATTCACCTAGGCCCAATGAGACATCCTTGGACAAAATCCGCCACGAAATATTCTCAAAATTCCTCATAAAGCCGTCTTTCAATTTGATCTCTCTACCCCCAACAAATGCAGCTAATTTAACCCTCCTTAACATTGAATGGAGTGACTTTTTCCAACAGACCTCACGCGCTTGAGCTACAAGCAAACAAGTGAAAAAAGAGCAAACATTTAGCAGTTATTTTGCTGCCAAAAGTTATGCACACCTCCTGCAACTGTGCAAACTCGGATGACATGCCTTTAGGACCACATACAGGTAATAAAACGATTCTCAGCCTGCTGGGAATTAATTCCTCAAAACGCTTTTTATTGATATTATTGGCTTGGTCTAAATCCCTTGATATTTTTGAACCCTTTATAGGGCAACGGTCTCAAAAAAGACCACTTTTAACATCATCTTTTTGTATTTTTTTCTTGTACAGAATTTTTAGGACTATAGATTGGCGATGAGGCTTGAATTGAGGATTTTTTTCAGTCTTGTCCGTTAAAGGGTTAAATGTAAAAGTCGGTTTTGGATTCGTAAGAGATCTAGGTGTTAGGAAACAATGTATTTATTTTAAAAATCAGGCTACACCTTGTTAATTCGACAGTTGGATGGTTAAATTTTAAGAATTTTTGATTGTTCGATTTGCATTGTAAAAACAACTCTTAAACTATGTCGCGTCTTAGCGTCTCGTTACACACTGTTCGGGCTCATTCCCATTTGTCCACCATGGCAATTTTAATTTATCGAACCGAAACTTGAAATGAGGATGGAAATCACAGCTCTCCGAAGCATGTCGCGCGTAGTGTCTAAATACAAGTGAGTACGAAGTGACTAATAGTCCTCATACAAAGTTATGAAATGGTTATCCCGATGTGAACAATTCCTAATGACCTGCAGAAAGGTATTACGGCTCGTACGCCAACGACACTGCACACTATATTTTTACCAACTCTTATCGTAAGGGATACCCGATTGATAAAATGATAAATCAGTTTTTTGATAAAATTAATACTTTCGTTAATAATAGCTCCGAAAGTTTAAAACAAGCCGGCAAAATTCACAATATGAGGCCTATCTAATAAGTACTGAGTTATACCTAAGTCAAAAAACGCATAGTGAAAGGACGTAAGTGCCGTATAGTAAAATGACGTAAGTACAGTATAATAAGTACCTACTAGTATAATAACAACCTTTTTAGTGGGTGTTTTGTGACGGGCCGGTAACTAACAGAGCCCTAAACTAAGCATGGCTCGACATACTCTTGGCCGGTTTTTTATCTTGAATTCAATAGAACTATTTAAACATTAATACGCACTAAAGCCTAGTTATTTATACTATGTGAAAAATTGTCCCAGAATTCACTAGATTTTCTCTTTCAGATTACAATATTTTGGAATCACGAACGAGATTTCTTTCTCCGTGCACTTCTGTTTTGCGCTTTTTTTTTTTAATTTCGTCACGCTTACGTATAAAGTGTAGAATTTCATGCAGGCGTAACGGGAGTTATAGACCAATATACCTACTCCCTGGTAGTTATAGTTTTTTATTGTTATTAGCTATTACGCACCAAGGGATTATAAGTGTATTAAATAAGTTACGTGATTTTTTTAAATTAAACTTTCAATGAGTTTGAATTTTTTAACAGGTACCTACTGACTGCTATATTTTTTTTGCTGTCACACGGAAAAAAAGCTTCCGAGATATTCTCAATCTAAAACAATTTCCTCGTGACAAGTATTTATTTCCTTTAACGAAAATAAAATAAAGTTTTAAATATAACGAAGCGAATATATTCTTACAGATTTTCTAGTTTTCTTTTACCTAAGATAATACTTGTTTGATTAAAGTACAATCTCTCTTATTTACTCAATATACTCTTGAAACAATACATTTTTGTATTTCTATTTTAAGAAAACGTGGTTTTATTAAGCGGAGAATCATATTTTTGGTAAAGGAAATAAATACTTGTCACGAGGAAATATTTCCAAGATAATAATAATGTCTTGGATTGAGAATATCCCGGAAGCTTTTTTTTCCGTGCAGGAACTCACTTAACTATCTGAAACTCTTTTTCAAAACATACCTAGCGTACGACGAGATAAATCTAACAAATAAGTTTCGCGCATTTTTTTTTGGGTGCGATTTGATTTTGAGGCAAACCTAAATTCGACAAGCAGCCAAAATTTATAATTTTAAACAAAAAAAGAACCGACTTCAATTTGGATCCGCTATTCCAAGAGGAAGTGGCCGAGTTGCTATAAAAATAGTGAAATCACTATAGATGTGCCTATAATAGTTGAAGAGTTCCCTCGATTTTTCCAGGATCCCATCACCAGATCTGAACCTGGTGACAATGGGACCAACTGTGAAGTATACTCTTTCAAACAGTATACCTCACACTTTTAAAATACACTCACTTTTAAAAAGAATTTTCCAAATCGGTCCAGCCGTCTTCGAATAATCGGTGAACATACATTAAAAAAAACGAAGATCCCGACGAATTGATAACCTCCTCCTTCGAAATCTTGAAGTCGGTTGAAGAGTAATGCAATGTAATAAAATCGAATTATTCTATTTCAAAATTGAGGTGGGTTGAATTTTTTTTGTGCTCCAAAACCCCCACGTCCCCAGACCCCCAGACCCCCAGACGTCGTTAGATTGATTTTTCGAAAAGAATAAAGGTCTTCTAAAAATTTTTTTTTATAAAACTAATAGTTTCTTAAATAGTAGCTCTGAAAGTTCAAAAAAGGGCGTCCCACCATCTGAACCGTGGGTCCAAAAATTTTCCATAAGGTATCCTTTTATACCAGTTTCAGTACGGAAGCCTAAAAACACGCGAGTTTAATATTTAGGATTATGAGATTGTAATAAGAACCTCGTTACGAGCAAGTATGTTGAAAATGTCATCATTGGTAGAGTACCCTATGGTCCTCGACGGAACAGCATACAGGGTGTAACAAAAATACTAGTGATCCGTTTAAGGGCATAATTGGTATCGTATTACGACTAAGAAAAAGTGGAGGAGAAAAAATTTTGGACGCGAAAAGATTTTTTTTTCTATGGGACAGGTGGGCCCAGCCGGCCGACCCACCATACTAAACCACAATTTTTTTTTCGCGCGAAAATTTTTTTTCTTATTTTTTCGTAATTAGAATAAGATACCAATTATGCCCTTTAAAGGATCACCAGTATTTTTGTTACACCTTGTATATCTAGCTTAATTATTTAACCCTCCGTTCCGCTACTACACGTTCAACATTATTAATTAGATTTTTATTATAATCTTTGCTCACGACTCAAATAACCGCTCGAAGCAAAATAAATGTTTGTTCTCTTGTTGCACAAATAGTAACGGAAACAACAGGGAATGGGACGGGATTAAGGTGTTCACAGAATTAAATGCACCCAGGGTTTTAAATAAAACATTCAGACACTAGAATTAACATTTATTACTTTTATTAGGTAAGTATTTCTGTATAATTGCAATAAAAATAGACTAACCGACAAAGCGCAGCCTAAACCAGGGTTCTTAACCGGTGGTATGTAGGCCACTGGTGGAGGTACTTCCACCTATGTTCCACCTAGAGTGATCCGCGAATACATGAAAGCAACAACCCTTTATTGAATTTATTTGTCATAAGTTATTGACATAGGTACTACAAATACATACTTATTGGCCCAAACTGTTAACCTTTAAATTGAGTAGACACATTCTTCATTTATATTCCGACCAAAAAGAGTAGAAATTAAAAAGTGGCAACATCGTAGTGTCGTCCCTTTCAAACACCTGATATCTGTGCTTTCAAATCAATCTAAGATAACGGGACGACACTACGATGTTGCCACTTTTTAATTTCTACTCTTTTTGGTCGGAATATACCATGGAGCTCCACAAAGAACGGATATTTAGAAATTCAACCCTGAAAGAGGTGAAAATGGGGTAGAATTTTTTTACGACGTAAGGATGGCACACGCTTTATTTCCGTACCGCGTCCGTATCGTGTAGGTACAGCCGCCATCAAATATATCGGAGCGGCCAAGGTAATCAAAAATATCTGAAAATGGAGGCGTACGAGCACGACAGTTCCGACACTTCATTTTGTATAGAAATCGGAGGTCGCGTGATGTTCTGAAGCTATACAAAATGAAGTGTCGTGTAGAATGCGGTACGGAACAGCGTGCATCGTTTTTTAGGCGCGGAAGACGTTGCGTTACGGGTCCGACTTTGAATCCGGAGGTCTTAGGTTCTAGTCCCGGCCCCCAGTTCGTACCACTAATCTTTTCGAAACCAAATGGTCTCGCCGGAAGATCAGCGCTGGCTTTCGGGTCAGCATTATGCTGAGGCGGGTCCATTTCGTAGTAAACTCTATTTTTATGTTTAATTTTTTTTTTCTGGATATGTTATTTTTACCTTTGTATGCACTAAGTTTACTTCGAATAAATTTTTTGATTGATTTATTGATTTAATATTTACTAGTATTTAGGTACCAGTCGCTTTCCCGGTCGCACTCGCAGGACCTAAGCCCAAAGAGGCCTATTAGGGGCATTCCACGAGACTGTCGCGTACATAACGCTTTTGCCTTGTATGGCAGCTACCTCAATCAAATACGTGAATCTCGAGAATATACTGCCAATTTGTTAGCCAAGTCATGAAATATTACCTGACCCAATATCGCTTACTCAGCATTTCCAGAAGTATTAAAAGAATTGCGTTATGTAATTAAGCGACAGTCTCGTGGAATGCCCCATTATAGGTTGAAATGAACGGTCAGATGGCAGTCGCTTTCGTAAAAACTTGTGCCTACGTCACATCATGGGATTAGGCTGCCGAGCAGACCCCGGGCCAGGTTCAAAATCGAGCCGTGACCAAAAGTCAGGACAAATAAACGCTAATAATGATTGATTAACTCCTAAAAAGCTGCATCTTGACGACAACTCTCTGTGTGTTAATCTTACAGAAATAATACAGTAGGTTGTTGTTGTTGTTAAAAAAACTGTCGTAACTAATGTAGGTACGTTAAAAAGTAACAATTTGAATTTAAATTAAGAGCCCATTTGCTGCAAAATAGCACCAAAATTTTTGCAGCAACTAACATAACTTATATTAGTTTGTATATAAACTCGTATTACTCGTATTATAAATAAAAGATCATTGCTTTTTGAATGGATTAAATAAAACGATATTTTTTTATTTATGTTTCATTTATAATTCACCCTAATCGCGTAACACCTGTTTCGCGATTTTTGCTTGGGGAGGTGAAATGAGTAAGGTTTTATTGATTAAAATTAAGTTATACAAGTACGTGAAATATATAAATACGTTGAAAATATTGTTAAGGAGAGTATGTTTTGCTAGAGCAATATTATACAATGTTACCGAAGAGTAGGTGATATTATTGGGAAGATATTAAAGTATTTTACAAAAATAAACTTCACTTCATGCTTTATTCAGATAATATAAAACATATTAGGGGCTATAAATAATAATAATTAATAGTGTACCCCTCACTTTTCATTAAATTGTCAAAAGGGCCTCTGCGCGTTGGCTTCGGCTCCGCATACGCCTCCCAGAGGTCCGGAATACCATTGTTAAGGAACAATGGTATTCCGGACCACGGGGTCGGGAAAGACATACAAATAAAAATGAAACGACAGGATTGCACGAATCAACGTCAGCATAAACAAGCTCGATAAGAATTGAGTTTTATGGTATTAAATATTAATATATATGGACCAAAAGTAATTTTTTGCAATAATAAGACTTCAAACTATCATATCAATTATGATTCATGTGAGTAATTTCATTATTACCTATTTTCGTTTTCAAATCGTTACCGGACTCTTAAGAATATTTGTGGCTGCGATATTCGACTTAATGTAGATGCGCTTAGAGTAATAATTTCAATGACAAATTAGTACGGTAGGAAGTGTTGAAAGTAACTTTTAATTTTGTTTATAAAGTTTTTTAATGCGACGTATGTTTGACGGCCAGATGTCGGTAGGAGTACGAGACAATTTTATAGACGAATTTAATGGACGATTGTTACTAGCGACCCGCAGTTGGCTAGTGAAAACATTACGTAGTTCTCAACAAGAAAACTAAACTTTTAAAATACATAGAAATATAATTACGAACTTACCTCTGTGAGCTGTATTCGGATCCATAATTCGGATAATTTCGAAAACCATTTAAAAATCACTCATATTCTAGAGTGATAAGAGTCAATTTTCGGATTTATCCGTCACTTGGCTTTCGGAAATGCCCGAATACACCTTACTACTATAGACTCGTAGTCGGCTATTATAGACGGTAAATGATGTAAATAAAACCTTTGTATGTATTACAACTAACTTACAATGATCCTAAGCGCCATAGACTCCAAAGGCGCTTGCTCTCTGTTATCTTGCCTACTTCCACCATTTTGAAATCTCTAACTGATTCTACAAAAAATCGACATAATGAATCGGTACTTAGCTAATTTGTGTAAGTAGGTGCTCTAATATTCTATGCTGGTATCACAATTAGGGCACTAAATAAACACGTAACTTGTAGAATGTTTGTATAATTTGAAGCGCACCCTGAAAATCATCTCTCGAAATTCGGAATAGCTCGTATAATATTTGATGTGGATATTCCAGGTAATTTTTATTTTTTTACAAAATATAAAATGCGCAAAACGGTCTTACAGTCAGTATATAGAAATATTCTTATTTCCTATTTCCTGGAAATAAAGTGACCTGGAAATGTATTCGCAAGTGCACAATAATTCGCTTCTGACGACATTAAGGAAAGTGAAAGTTTTAACACTTTATCAGTCGCGGCGCTGCACATTTTACGCGGAAGCACATTTCAATCGGAAATATTTTATAACAAAAGTAATTTTAAAATATCCTTTCGCTGTCACAGAATTAATATTATTAAAATTCGTAGTTTAAGCTTAAAATGCAATTAAAAATTTAAATTTCACAGAATATATTTTAAAGTGTTACCTGTAATATTTTCAGAAATTTGCGATGCACGGATGTTATCGGACTGGGAGTTGTTTCACTCACCACGGCAACCGACAGAGTGCCGCTGCGTGGCCGCTGCCGCTGTCGCTGCCGCGCACCGGCCGTTGCTAGGTACCATCCCACGAGTGCAGCGATGGGCGGGCCCGCTCCCTTAGCAACATCAAGGTCTAGGACTCCATTTTATAAACAAACAAACATCTGCCCTCTTTCCTCACTACTAGAACGTAATAAGTGCAACAGGGACGCAACCTATCATCACATTCAGAATTTATTCGGAAATGACTTATGCACCGTTGCGATGTTATACGAAAGCGACATTTGGAAATTGTGTCTTAAACAAAGTGGGAGGGATTCGCAGGCTTCTGGATGTTCCAAAAATAATCTTCAATCATTACTGGCTCACCTGTTCCTAGTTTCTAACGTATTTCATATTGTGATTCGCCACCTACTGCACGCATTTAAGTTACACTGAATTCAGGTATATACATACATTAATTCATATTTAAGATTATTAATTTAAGTTTTAATTCTATTAAAAATGATTTTAATAATTTAGGGCGCAAGCGTTTAAAGTGTTCACTATTGACTTTTATTTTTATTTCAGCATACAATACATATACTACCGCCAGCCGCTACTCGAGTACTGGAGACAGTACTCTTTATCAGGTAAGTCATAAAGTGTTTAAAAGTGATGTTTTGATTAAGTGAATAGTTTCGGAAAAAATGGCTGCCAAAATTCAATTAAAAGTGTCTCCTTCCTCCAACTTTTGAACCGTGAGTCCAAAGCGGGAACTAATAAATACTTTCAATGAAAACTATGGTGAATAATAATCGTTTATGTGCCGTTAGAGTGGGTATATTGTGACGGGCCGATAACTAAGGAGTACACTGAGCGTGGCCCGACATGCTCCTGGCGGGTATTGCGCTTAAAAATGCAGTTGTCAGTCAGCCATATTTGCTTACATTATTTGCCACGTTACTTTGCTCTTAGATGTCACAATAAGTAGATGTCTCACTTCAAATACCTTCTATGTGACATACTTACTATCGGTGACCTTGAAAAGCGCATAGTTTTCAAGGCCAACGGATGAAAATGCGCGCGGATGCACTGCGCTCACACTGCGCATGACCGAATGTCAAGGTCGCTGCGCCCGGCAACAGGGCGGCTGTTCACGAAGCTTTTCATCGCCATTTACGTTGGGCCTCCGCTCGGGTATTCTGATACGAATGGTAGGGTCAAGTAATACTGGATATACATAGTTAGTATTAATGGCAATCGCACGTTGTTATTAAACAAAGAGAGTGAACGACGGTGTGTTTTTGTGAATTTTGAATGAAGTTTTTGGCCACTCCTTAGAGTTTTGTCATCGAGTTAGAGTATATATAAAATCATTGAGTTTTGTCTAACTATTCTGACGTCCGTCATTTTGTGTCAATAAGGATTTATGATGCTGTTTTTTCATATAACTACTAAAAATATATTTATTAATTTTTTTTCGCTGTAAGATTCAGACATTACATTATATTTTTTTCTGGAACGAATCATCTGATTATCGAACTCGCGGAGCGTAAGCGATGCGAGTTCTTACAAACCACTTCTGGCCCAACTGACAACCTGGCTACTGAGACAACTCGGCATTTCGACGGCTTTTTGATTTAGATAGTTGGTTCGACGATAACTTTAGTAACGATTTTCTGATCTTTTTGAAATTTGTTGGGGTTGTAGTTGTAGCAGAGATCAACAAAATTTGTGAGTACGTATATGAGCTGGATTCAGAAGGGGGTTCTGAAATTAGAAGGCCTAAAAAGGTTTTGGAATGAGGTCTTGTTACATTGGTCGTCCATTTGCTACTTTTACTTTGCTACTTTAGTTCAAACTAAAATGGTATCAAAGGCATTGATTTACACTTTTATTAAATCGTTATTAACTTAAGCTGTTTCAAAGTAATTAGCAACTTAAACATAATTTCATAAATATATATTTTGCATAATATTTGAAATTTGGTATAAATATTTTGGCAACTGACATTAAGATTTACCATAGACGCATAATGAGGGTGACCCAAACTGCCCAAACAGGCAAACATAACCGTATCCACAGATAAGAGCGACATGTCAAAGCAACAGAGTAGGGTGGATGTAATTTAGATGAGACAAAAACTGTCCAATCTTGACCGATTTTGTCGTGGTAAAGTTTTGCGCATCGTAATGTCAATTATTTTGGCAGTTATTCTTTCGTTACTTCTATTATTGGAGATTTTTTAATTAGAAATGATGATTTTGGTGATTCCTTAGTTGAATTCGATACTTTGTGAGCATCTTTTAGTATACACAACAACATCTTAAGTGATAATCCCAGAGAAAAGTTAATGTCCTTGAGAATGTTTGTTTACACGATATGTCCTAGTAAGGATGAATAAAGTATAGTAGAGAAGCAAATTTAAAATGTATTTAAAAAACGCTTACTGTTGTATGATCGCTGTTTGTAACTGGATGAACAAACGAGCGAGCGTAGCGAAGCGACGTTCTTACGGACAACATCGCTTACAACTGAACTCAGCATCTGGCTATTGGAACATATATTAAATATGGCTGTTAGTATATTTTATATTTTCTGATTTAAGCATGAAGTAAAGTTTATTTCTGCATTTTTATGTTTGTAAAATACTTTAGTACCTTTCCTAAAATATCACCTACTCTTCGACAATTTTTCATAAAATTGATTTAGGTAAACCTACTGTCCTTTAAAAATATATATATGATTATTAAAAAAAACCTGTTACACTTATTCCTCAGACGACTCATTTTCCAACGTATTCGTATATTTTACATATAGTTTGGCACAGTTTGTTCCACTTCAAGCATAGACAGGGAGAATCATACTGTCTTTTTCTAATGCTAGTACTCTCACTACTGAAAACGGGATGGGTATAGCATGTTACTCTGACTGTTACTGCGCTTTTTGGTTTGCCAGACTATTAAAAACCCTACTCTTTTTACCTCTCCAAACAAAAATCGCGGAACAGGTGTTAGGTGTTAGATTTGGGTTAGTGATTTATAAAGAAAACATAAAAAAAAGTTTCACTTATACAATTAAAAAAGAAACGTGCTTTCAAAATATGTATACAAACATTACAAACTAATATAAACTTTGTTAGTTACTGCAAAATAGTATCTAAAGTTGAACGAAATAGAAAAAAAAAGGTTACCGGACTTTTAATTACTCGTACTTTTTAGTTTTATTTGAAAGGCACAGGACAAGGGGCATTTGAAAAAAAAACTTAAAATTGCAAGAGATTGACACGGACCGGAACTTCACACCTTGTAACCTTAAAAAAATAAAAATAAGTACATAAACTACTAAAAACCGACTATATAGTAAAAAAAACTATACCGTCAAGTCTGGCAGCTTTGCCAAGGGTTACTGACTTTGCCACCAGCAGAGTGCATAAGGTAATCCTTTCATACCACCGACAACGTATATTTTTTAGTGTTGTGCCTACTTTTAGTAGAAAATATGGTTATCAATTGGCAAAATTATTATGAATGAGACAACACCACGGCAACCATTTTCTTACCATTTCAGTTCCAAATTCGTCACTCACATAATCATAAAAGTTAGTGCTCAAGAACTTTAAAAAGTTTAGAGTATAAACAACGCATCCAGGTACGTAAATTTTAGATATTATGTTATTTAAATGGTAAGGAATGAATGGATTACCTTATAAATGCCGTAGTGTTTGAATTGAGTCCGATAATTGTTTTGGCAAAGTCACCAGACCACGCCGACTAATATGGGGGGGCAGCTTTGCCATGTTTTGTAGCGGCCTAGGGTTGGTACACAAGCAAAAAATTTAAATTACATTTTTCATAAGATAGATACTTTTTAGGGTTCCGTAGCCAAATGGCAAAAAACGGAACCCTTATAGATTCGTCATGTCCGTCTGTCTGTCTGTCCGTCCGTATGTCACAGCTATTTTACTCGGAAACTATAACACGTATCATTATCAAATTTTTACGTAAAGTGTATTGTGTGTGCAGCTTCTTAGTTTTGTAGAGAAATTGCAAAAAAAAAAATTTTTAGGGGGGCACTCCATATGTGTAAGTAATTTGTCAAAAAAGGAGTGTATAGGTTCTTAAAGGGTAGGAAACGCGCATGTGAATCCTCTGGAGTTACAGGCATCCATAGGCTACGGTAACTGCCTACCATCAGGCAGACCGTATGATTGTTTACCAGCGTCGTGGTATAAAAAATTACGCCTATTTTCACGACGTTGTAGGTTGATTTTGTGAAATTTTTATGGTTTTTATTACTTTGCCCATAGTTGTTGGATATTATGTATAAAGCCCGAACAATTTCATTGTTTGAATAGTTATTATCGAAGGTTTATTACTCTGCCGAATAGGTGATGGGCATTATTTATAATGCCCGGGCAATTTAATTATTTGAATAGTTATTGTCAAATTGCCTACTCATATTGCATCGGGCATTATGTATAATGACCTATTTATCACTTGGTCCATAACATATACAGAGTGTATGTTTTGTTTAAGTAAAAAAGAAAACTCAAAGTTAACTGTGACATACTTATTTTATTGGTAATAATTACTACATACTCTATTTAAATCGGGTGATTCTAGTGATCTAAATAATTTCCGACCGATATCGATACTTCCTGTACTAAGTAAAGTCTTTGAAAAGATAATGTTAAATGATCTACTGGGGCACTTCAACAGACATGGACTGCTTACAAGCAATCAGTTTGGTTTCACAAAGGGACGTTCCACAACCGACGCTGCTGCAGAACTCATTAAAAATATTTTCAATGCTTGGCGAGACAAACGTTATGATGCAATTGGTATATTCTGTGACCTTTCAAAAGCTTTTGATTGTGTAGATCATAGAACGCTCATTCTTAAATTAGAACACTATGGTCTTTCAGAAAATGCCCTGAGTCTCATGTCTTCTTACCTTAGCAATAGAACACAAACAGTTGTTGTAAATAAAACCCAATCTAAAGGGACTTTAGTAAAATTAGGAGTGCCACAGGGTTCCATTCTGGGCCCATTCCTGTTTTTGGTTTATATAAATGATTTACCTTGTGTAGTACAAAACCTTTGTGGTATGAGTTTGTTTGCCGATGATACATCTTTAATTTTCAAAGTTGAACGGCAATCCAATGATTTATCTGTAATTAACAATACACTAGCTGGCGTACTAAACTGGTTTACTACTAACAATCTGTTACTTAATGCTAAGAAAACTAAATGTATTCGATTTGTTTTGCCAAACGTGGCACCAATGGACACTAATATAGTTATAAATGGTGAATGTTTAGATATAGTAGATAAAACTGTGTTCCTTGGTTCAACGTTGGACAAAAATTTACAATGGAGTCCTCATATAAAAAAACTCCCTCTTAGACTAAGTTCAGCCGCTCATGCCGTTAGAAAAATTAGACAACTGACTAATATTGAGACAGCTCGCTTAGTTTATTATAGTTATTTTCATAGTGTAATGTCATATGGAATTCTGGTTTGGGGCAAAGCAGCTGACATACAGACTATTTTTGTTTTACAGAAAAGAGCCATTCGCTTTATGTATAACTTAAAGGCAGGTACATCAATTAGAGAATTATTTAAAGAAATTAATATTTTAACTCTTGCGTCCCAATATATCTATGATAATATTATTTTTGTTGTAAAGAATATACACACATTCAAGAAGAATTCTGACATCCACAGCTATAACACTAGAAATAAAAACAAGCTTGCTATCAGACGATGTCGTGTCCGCAAAGCATATAAGTCATTTTTTGGCCAGGGTATTCATATTTATAACAAGTTACCCGTCGATGTTTTGAATCTATCATTTCCCGCTCTTAAGAAATACTTGAAAAAAACTTTAATGTCAAAGGGTTATTACAGGGTCGAGGACTATATGACAGACATATATGCATGGCCCAAACCAGAATCTATAAAATCATCTAACATTTAGAGGACACAGTTCAAGTAAGAAAGAATATCAAACGTATTGCGAAGCAGTCAGATTTGGATTTTATTTTAATTTTTCATTTTAATTACACAATAGGCAGGTACATGTCTGTCTCTCAAGCTGTTTTGATATGCCTTCTTGAAGAACTACGCATTATTGTATATAGTATCTTTAATGTATTTGTAGTACTGTTTTGAAAAAATAAGTCCCGCCGAGTTTCTTGCCGGTAATAAGTAATACTTCTCGGGTCAGAGGTGTAGGGTTAGAACCGGTGGTAGTTTCTTTTCTCTCTGACGTTCATAAGTGCATTGTAATGTGCCTAAATTGAAGAATAAATATCTTTTATCTTTTTTTATCTTTTTACATATACCTAAGTGTTTTGTTTCGATAATACTTTTGTTAAGAGGCGACGAGGCAGTTCGTGACGAAGCCCTTTTATAAATGTCTATCGTCAAGTTTAAATAGGTACCTAGGTAATCACAATTATTTACGAGTGGACCTGTGATAGGCCTCTTAAAGAGTTTTCTATGTTTCGTTTTTGATAATATTTTAATTAAGGTGTCTTTTATGTTTTTCCTGAGTACTTATGTAACCTGATTACTCGTATGTAACAAAATAAATAAGTACTTAAATAATTAATATTTTTCATTTGTGTCAACCCTGACCACTTCACCTGACATTCACTGACTTTCTATGAAATTTTCTTAAATGGGTGATCGACTTTGCCACTTTTGCTGTATTTCTTTATGGAATAATATATCATTAAGGATCAAATTCCAAAATATTGTATCCTAAATACTGAATATTCTTTACTAATATTGTAAATACAACTAAATTACTATACAACGTAAAAATGCAGTTGGCAAAGTTGCCACACGGTATAGGTAACTTTGCCAGTTTTCTTTTTACTCGTAAAACCTTATTATCCGTCATTTAATTTATAAACCATCTTATGTATGCACTCGTTGATAAATATATTATGTGTCGCGTCATTCATACTTCAGTGGTTTCATATGAATTCTGGTTAAAAATGTACTATGACTTTTCAACACCTGTGAAAAGTGGCAAAGTTGCCAGACTTGACGGTATTGATATTGCTGAAAATAGATTTTTTTTAATAAAAACCACAACTTGCGCAGTTTCTGCCTCTTTCTGATTTTTAATCAATCACTTTACGACAAATTAAGTATACACAATTAAAACGAATTAATAAATTATTATTTCTGTGTTGAATAAATTAAGCCTTTTGTATTATCATGTATTATCAAGGTAATTTTAGATAAATTGTCTATTTACATGTTGTCTTATAAGTGAAGTCTCTGTAATTTCTTATACTTAGATCAAGAGTAGGTGGTAGGCAACCCTACCTCATCGACCAGCAGAATTCGGCTTATGTAGGGCAATTCCCGATGGAAAGTTATGTATTTTTAGTACTTGGCAACCTGAGTTAAACCACAGAATATTGAATATTACTAGAGTACAGAAGGTTCTCCTTCCTGATTTTGACAGTTAGCTACAGATATAAAAAATGTTATCGGTGCAAAAAATTAAATAGGGTTGTCAACGTGCTTCATTCCATGCACGTAGTATCTACAGATAAAAAGTGACTAGTTAATCTGCCTTAATCTACCTAATCTATCAGTAAATTTAATACAAAACTAGATAAATATCAGATTTATTACATTATTTGCCCAATCTAATTATTATTTTAGTACAAAACTACTACTATAAAGTATTATTCTCGAACGCACCCATAAGATAATAAGCGATGTGCCAATCCTGCCCTCATTATAGTCCGCTGGCTCATGACGCGCACAGATTAAAAACAGGTACAATGGAGAGAGACACAGTGAAACGCCCCTGGTTAGGGTCACCACACAGCTAGCGGTTTTCCTCGCGGAATTAGCGGAAGTAGCGGAAATTTGTCTATGGTAGCGGAAATTTGTCTATGGTAGCAGATTTTTTGTATGGAAGCCATAGACAAATTTCTGCTACCATAGACAAAATAAGCATTTTGTCTATGAATTTCCGCTACTTCCGCTAATTCCGCGAGGAAAACCGCTAGGTGTGTGGTGACCCTTAAACGTAGAGCATTTTATACAGTCAGCAAAAATATAATTATAAAATCTACCTCATCGAGTAGCAAATTGATTTTTATGCCATTCGAAAGTACTTATCAACCTAGTGAAATAATGGCAGCCAACCTTAAACCTGGAAATTGCGTTATACAGCCAAGTTTTATGTTTTGAACAATAAAACGGTTTATGCAAGTACAGTGTGCAAATGGGATGCATTAAATGCAGTTTTACGCGGCTTATGAGGCCCTGCTACATTATTAAAAAATATTGAAATAATGAACATAGTAGAAGATAAAACTCGTGCCATTCGAAAGAGCGTACCAACTGTTATGTTTTGACCACGTGGTCCCAGCGGAACGCTACATTTGTTTGAACATGCCATTGGTCTTCATCGATTTACAAGACGTTATCACGTCAAAAAAAAAACAAAATTGTCAGGTTTGCGTAATACTGCCACGATTTTTTCGACATACCTCGACGAGCATTATCAAATGGGCCACGTGCCCACTTGCTAGTCAGTGATACATACTTTTTGTCAAATAATAGGGTAATATTTTGCTGACTGTACAAAATGCTCTAACTTTGGCTCGGGCTACCAGGTACTGAAATACATAACTTTTGACCGTGCATTGTCCTACATACGCCGAATAGGGATGATGGATGTTTAATTATGCAATAAAATTTGGTTGGTAATGCAAAATTATCAAAATATCAAAATAAAGTAAACCTGAAAAAATCTATTGAAATGGTTTAAAGATATCAGACTTCAAAATTTAATAAACATAGATTTTATAAAGTACGGAAATTAAAAAACCAATGATACCATTCGATTTTTTATTTTATTTATTATAATTTTTTCATACTATAAACAGGGCAACCGTGATCTAGCCGTGACATCACTGCTTCATATCATTTTGTTAGGAGCGTTTTGAGAAACTAATGCAAATCTCAGACTTTAAGTCCCTTTTCTGTCTTTTATATGTTGAATATAGACATTTGATCTTCACAACAAAACGATTGATAGTTAACATGCATGAAAAAAATTCATCATGCCTATTCTGCTACCTAGTCGATTAGGTAGGGTTGCCTTACCACCTACTCTTGATCTATTGAGACAATAAAGTTTCTTCTTTAAATTGCATTCCACGTGATCATCCCACTAGCATAAAATAAAGAAATGAACCTCTACACATGAACAAATATGCGATTTATTTTGTGGCTTTGATGAAAATCTTTAATCTATCGGGAAAATGTACCTTAAATGAAATGAAATATGAATTTATTTTCAAATAACGATGATCCATAGCATTTTAAAACAGTGTAAATAAAAACACAACACATAAAATATATTTTGTATCAATGATAATGTCCAATTTGCGCAACTTGTGAGCCAAACTTAAACTGATCAAACAAATATAAAAAAAGATAAATATTGTAGTATACCTAACAGGCAAAACATTAACAATATTAGACTAATTATCTGCAAATTTGTATCCATTCATTTGATCAATTATACAATATATAATTTAAAAAAGTCCAATACCCACTTATCGATATTTTGATATTGGTCCTTTTCAATACCGGTGCTAAAATATCGTAAAAATAGGTCCATGATTCCAAATTTCGGTACCTTTTCATGCCCTAGTTAGCACCGTGTTCATTTATTACTCTACATGAAAAAGAGTGGAAGGATCAGTTGCAAGTAAAAGAACTAGGCGACCTAGGCGAACTTTCCTCGACCAAATCGGAGAAATATTACAAAAAGGCCAGGAGTTCGATTTTTGAATCTCACCGGGTGACTTATTTCGTACTAAATACTCATCAGCTGCATACAAAAAAAGGCACCGGTGAGATTCAAAAATCGAACTCCAGGTCAGGAGTACCCTAAACCGACGAGCATGTATGAAGAACGTTATGAGAGTGAGTGAAGCTGAAGTCGTCTGTCAGGATCGTGGCAAATAGAAATCCGTGATCTCTGTCTACCCCTCTGGGAAACAGTCGTGATTATATGTATGTATGTATGTATATATGTATAGTTATATGCTTCTTTCTGGAGCAATGTATGGGCTGATTGCGTATCCAGTTCTATATCCTATATTAATGGATCATCCTCATCAGTGAATTGTTTTCTACAACTGAATTGGAAATTTTCATAATCCTATTATAGTAATCCCGATGTATTACATCGATATCATGATGTAAGCACAGGATGCATTAGGCGTGGGTTATCGCTTTTTATTTTATATTATAATTTTATTTTTTACGGATTAGATTTTCCGTTTTTCAAATTGCGAAATGCTAATTTCAACTAATTTAATACTTATATTTTCAGTCAGTCTAATTTGGTCTGAAAATATTGGAGCTGTTTAGCAATGTACAGTGGCCATCAATATATATCGGAGCGGCCAAGGTAGTCACAAATATCTGAACCACGCCTCTATTGTCAAGGCGACAAAGTGCATGTTCAGATATTTTTGACTACCATGACCGCTCCGATATATTTGATGGCAACTGTACCTAGATATTATGTAAGGCGGCGTCTGATAGCTAACCTAACCTAATGAATTAATATTAACACATTCATTACCTAATAGTTAATAATAATGACTAATATGTTTTTGTAAGCAAATTACATTCCTTAATATTTTTTAATATGTAAAATGTAACGTTTCGCAAAAGGAAAGGCCCGTATGAAGTTGAAGGTTGCATAGGTACGCAAAGTTATACCACAGAGTAAATAACAGTATAATACAGAGAGACCTCTGTAATGTCACTTAACGCCCCGAATCATATTGTCCTGGCCTGGGGGTTGTACCCCCCTGGTACAACTCAAAGTAAATCTGTCAAAAAATTTGAGTTTGACACGACGTATCCGATACGTTTGCATAAGTGCGAAAAAGAACTTGTCATGCGTTAAGAAGGGACAACATGATTCGTGACGTTACGTGACATTACAGAGGTCTCTCTGTTATACTATTATTTACTCTGTGGTTGTACCCCCCTGGTTATACCACCACTACCTATCTGTCAAATGTGTGTCTCATTTTAACTATAGCTGCCTCTCGCTCTCTTATCAGTTGACTAGTCGCTTTCACATTGGTATAGACCCCTTACACCTTTGATTATTAAACCAACCGGATGCGAGACGCGCTCTCATTTCTATCGGAAAACGTCTGCCGTTTTTTGCGGGGGAGGGGAACGTCAAATGTATGCGAAACGTCAAAATAGCCACGTCAAAGAAACGTCAGTCCATCCAATGAGTATGACCACTGGTCATACTCAATCGGCAGAGGGGAACACCTGCCAATGGCTACTCCCCTTGGTTTAAAGCTCTAAGCCTTACACAGCAGAGATATGCGGTAGCCTTAGACTATTCATTCAGGACCGGCCATGACTGTCATTTTCTATACAAAAAAGTCTGCCGATTTTTGGTGGGGGAGGGGAACGTCAAATGTATACGAAACGTCAAAATAGCCCCGTCAGATAAACGTCAGTCAATACACTGAATGACCACTGGTCATATATATTACAGGCTATTCGTCTTTGGAACGATCTCCCACTCCCCTTAAGACAAGCACAGAGCAAATTTTCGTTTAAACGTATGTTGCGTAAGCACCTTTCAAATTAGCCTAACTCGTTTCAGGTTTAGTTATCTGCATATTACTTATATACATGGGTACTATATATTTATTTATGTATCTGTATATGTATGTATATGTTATGTTCTTATTTGTGTATGTGTATTTTAAATAAATAGTAATGTTGATTTGTGTTTCTAAATATCTCTCGATTTCTATGATCCTGCACTAATTCAAGTTTTCGGTTTGATCCAAAGGTTGACTGGTAGAGAATGCCTTAAGGCATTAAGTCCGCCTCTTGTACACTTTTTGTTTGTGCAATAAAGTTTAAATAAATAAATAAATAAATATATTATATATTTTCGGCAGAAGAGAACGCCAGTCAATGGCCGCTCCGGTCGGTTAAATGCTCTAAGGCGGTAGCGGCGAAGAAAACTTTAGGGTTCGAGTACACAATGCTGCCCCCGCGCCGCCGCCGCGCGCCGCGCGCTAAGTGTCTAAGATATGTTCGTTTATTATTTATTTATTTATCGTATGGCTTGTTACAATGTCACTGGATATTACATAGGTAATTAAATTAATAATAAAAATAAAAATTAAGAGAAACTAAGATTAAAATGTTCGTGTAATACGCGACTTTCGGATATCAATGAAAACAAAATAGTGCAATGGCGGCGCGGCGGCGGCATCGTCAACACGTGCACCTACATTTAATCATTGCAAAAACTTCGTAAATGCTATGCGACCCTAAAAAATCTATTTTGTTACAGAGACTTAAGAAAACAACAAAGAAAAAAACAAAATGTGTTGCTGTAGCTTGTTGCTTTATTGGTTGTTTGGTCTACATATCCCAGACGATGAACCGGAATGCGAGGGGGAACCGGGATATTACAGGTAAATATTTTTACTAACTACTTTAGGGAAAAAGACTGGCCATGGGGCCCCCGCGCCGCCGCCGACTTTGTGTCGGAAGTTCGTCGGGCGACAACGCGGCGGCGGCATGGCGGGCTTTACACGTCTCGTATACCGTCATAGACCTAATACGTAGAATAGATAGAGGATTAGTATATACCCGACAGGGACAGCTATATTTTGACAGCTAAGATTTGGGATACCACATGTAAAGAAAATACCCCATTATTTTACCATTAATCTAATACGGGCAAATCTCTTAACGGTGATTAGTATAGGACATAAGAAATGTAATTAATTAACTTTTACTTAGAATTGCAATTAAAATTGTATCCATACAAAATAATTCGGCCCGCAGCGTAATGCAAACACACTCACGTTAAACGTTCATTGTCACTTACTTTCAATACCATGTTTACAGTACATTACTGGTGATAAAAAAAAAATAATTTAATTTTCGGGTCACAGTTAAGTGTAACTTAAAAAAATATCTTAATTAATGATTACACTGATGAGTTCTATGTCTGGTTTAATTTATCGCCCGTCTTAGATTTACACGCTGTATACTCGAATTGATTTTTTAATAATGGCCGCCTTTCTCCCATCTTAAGAATAAGATATAAACACCTTTAAATATTGAGGGCTACCGCTTTTTTACTCACCAGTTGGCGCCACTGTAGACGCAGGTCTGTAAATACAGCTGTAGTTTTTTATTACGTTTGTAAAAACCAAATTTACGCTTAAATAATATTTAAAACCGTACTGTAAAAATATCGACCACGCCGCAGTGATGCGGAATTGCGCAGTTCCGCTTTATTTGGAAAAAAAAGAGAATTTTCTTAATTCCGCTTTTAAAACATTCCTATTCAGTGACTCGTTACTCGTATTTCCCATATTTAATATCCTGGTATGGCAAAATATTCCCAACATTGAGAAATTGGAAATAATTCGGCTAATCCCACCTAATTACTATGGAATTTGTCATTTCGAAGACCTCCGTCTACACTAGCGCCTCTAGCGGAGATTTCATACGCGTTAGTCCTCATTATGATAAACCTACAGGAGAAAAATGTCAAACTAACATTAAACTTGACTTAGGCCGCAATTACATTATCATTTATTTATCATGTCATTTGTGTCAAAATCTATGATCATAGATAAATGATGCCGTTAATCATTTTTGCAAATTACACTGAAAGTCATTTAAACGTTATAGTTCATAGTATTTAAAACGGTTATTAGTCATTGCAACCTGCAGGGCCCAATCTGTCAGGTTGGCAGGTGTAATTAAATGTAGGGCCCGTAGGGAGCTGAAGGAGGGTTAAGGAGAGGCAGGGTACACAACAGATTGGGCCCTGCAGGTTGCAATGTCTAATAGCCGCTTAAAATGGATACCGATGCAGCAGCATTTTCCGTTGCTATGAGTGCAATTTTATTCATTGCATTAAAGATGAATAAATTTATATAAAAAACTTTTAAAAACAAGCTTTTATTTTAATGCTCTAAAAAAAGAAAATAAGCTTTTGAGTCAATCAAACTATTTTTATAGGAACTTTGTATAATTTTATGACATAAAAGCTTGTCGCGAGACTTTCCCGTGTAAAAGAGATTGCACATTTATATGGATAAAATATAACAAAATCATTGGTTACATTCAGTCCGATGTTGAGTACTTATTCTTTGAGTACCTACACATTAAATTATTGTCATATAACTCGTTAAATTTGACTTCAAAATTCACTTCGTGATTTGTTATTCGCATTGCACATTTGTGTCGCTTACGTTTGACATACATATAAAAAAGATGCAACTAGCGTAACAAAAACAACTCATTAACTCAATGACAAACCGCCAAGTAGCACTATTTTATATACATATATATACTACATCCAAGACACGTAAATAACACTTGGCGTGAATAATTTTAATTCTTGAATAATGGGCTGGGCACATACATATTTTAATTAATTTTGCACTACCGTCGTAGGATTACTTGGCTTCAGTTGCACGCGCACACAGTTTCAACTGGTATCACCTAAATATGTGCAATCTCTTTTACACGGGAAAGTCTCGCGACAAGCTTTTATGTCATAAAATTGTACAAAGTTCCTATAAAAATAGTTTGATTGACTCAAAAGCTTATTTTCTTTTTTTAGAGCATTAAAATAAAAGCTTGTTTTTAAAAGTTTTTTATATAAATTTATTTTCATGTTTTTAGTTTTTAAGAGACATGTTCCGTAGCCTGTTCATTTCGATTAACACATCGTTTCGCTGTGTTGACCGGTTTCTTGCCTGTTAATTTTAGCTAATAGAAATGGTCATTGTGTGTGTTACCTGATATCAAAGTAGGCAATAGGCATCAAGGTAGGCATGCTGAGTTTTTTTTTATCATGATAGTGATGAAACACTTATGATATTTCTGACCTCTAAACCATATCAGGTAATTTAAAAATTCTTGAAAAACAAACTTCTTCGTTATATTCCACAAAGAACATTATGTTACGGAAAAATCCCAAATGACACATTACAGTTGCAAAATAATAAGCCTAATTAAGTAAATAAGTAACACTTTATTGCACATAACAGAAGGCAGAAGTCAGAGGGTTACCGTCAATGGGACTAAGTCAGCAGGGTCTCAGGTTAAGCTAGGTGTCCCTCAAGGTTCGATATTAGGCCCTCTCTTATTTCTCATTTATGTGAATGATCTTCCCTTTATGGCGGAACGCATTTCTAAAATTGTTCTATTCGCGGATGACACTTCACTTGTATTTCAGGCAAATAGAGACGGCCTAGGCATAGCTAATATAAATACTACCATAGAACAGGTCCATGAATGGTTTAGTGCTAATAACTTAGTTCTTAATGCCAAAAAAACTAAATGTACACATTTTAAACTACCTAACGTTAGACAATCTATACAAGGGTTGACGATTAATAATCAGGCATTAGACTTCATACAGGAATCGGTCTTCTTAGGTATAACGATAGATTATAGGCTGCAATGGGGTCCACACATTACTGCACTGTCAAAGAGGCTGAGTTCTGCTGTATATGCAATATTAAAGATTAGAGACCTAACTGATGAAGACACAGCAAAGTTGGTATACTTTAGCTATTTTCATAGCCTCATGTGCTACGGACTGTTACTATGGGGCAGAGCAGCTGATGTTCAGACTATTTTCATCTTGCAAAAGCGAGCAATACGTAAGGTCTACAGGTTAAAGACTCGCACCTCACTAAGAGAATTATTTAAAACAATAAATATAATGACATTGCCTAGCCAATATATATACCAGTGCATAATGTATGTAAGAAAAAACCTAAAACATTTTCTTAAGAAATGCGAAATTCATAGTTATAATACTAGAAATAAGAATGATTTATTGGATGTTACAACTAGGTTAAGTAAGGTTCGTAACTCCTTTTTGGGGCTCTGTACACGTTACTACAATAAGTTACCCGACCATATTGTGAATATGACTGAAAGTAAATTTAAGGCCATAATAAAAGACACCTTAATCAAGAAAGGCTATTACAAAGTAGATGATTACTTAACTGATAAATGCATATGGTCGGATGCCTTATCTCTAATTGAACAGAATAGTTGAATTATAATTGAACGTAATTGAAATCTGAAAATAATGATAGCCATATCTGGTAATTTTAATTTATAATATACATATATGTTAATTTCCGTCACTGCACTTTAGGATTAAGAATTTGCATGATTGACCTTCAAAAAGTATTCTGTAAGAATCTATTTTGAATAAAATATTTTTGAGTTTGAGTTTTGAGTTTGAGTTTGAACACAGTAGATAAATACAGTAAACAAAAGATGTGAAGTACAAAGGCGAACTTATCCCTTTAAGGGATCTCTTCCAGTTAACCTTTGAGTGAATGAGAGTGAAATTGAAATTAGGTAGACAATTACAGCAACATGTACAACAAGGTACACAATACGAGTATATAAACAATATATAATTAAGTTAACATAGACCTCATCATTTCGAGAAACAGCTACTAAAAACCCAAGCTGACAGTTGTGTCCGAGGTTGAATGAACTTCGCGTCGCTGCACTCGTTCGTTCGATAATAGTTATGCACGTATAAGGTCCGCCTCTAATTAAGAACTTGCGATTATAATAAGACCCCTCAACAAATCTGTTTTAGGCCTTCTGATTCCAGAATCCCCTGGTCATTCCAGCTCATTGAAGTCTCTTATTATATACCTCTGATACAACCTCAACAAATTTCATGAAGACCAGAATAACGTTACTAACATATTCGCGAAACGAACATTCAAAATTATAAACCCGTCGGATGTCACAGTAGGCCCAAACAGCATGAACCTATGTTGTCCTAAACCAGGGATCCAGTAGGTACCCCTAGGGTTCAGCATGAAATCTATCTCGTGATACTGGTCCCGACTGCTAACCAGTACAAGTCGAATGAGCCCAACAGCATGCGTCTATGTTGCCCCAAACCTGAGATCCAGTAGGTGCCCCCAGTGTTCAGCGTGAGCTCCATCTTGTGATACCGCGCGGTCCCGACTGCTTACCAGTACAAGTCGAATGAGCCCAACAGCATGAGTCTATGTTGCCCCAAACCTGAGATCCAGTAGGTGCCCCCAGTGTTCAGCGTGAGCTCCATCTTGTGATACCGCGCGGTCCCGACTGCTTACCAGTACAAGTCGAATGAGCCCAACAGCATGAGTCTATGTTGCCCCAAACCTGAGATCCAGTAGGTGCCCCCAGTGTTCAGCGTGAGCTCCATCTTGTGATACCGCGCGGTCCCGACTGCTTACCAGTACAAGTCGAATGAGCCCAACAGCATGAGTCTATGTTGCCCCAAACCTGAGATCCAGTAGGTGTCCCCAGTGTTCAGCGTGAGCTCCATCTTGTGATACCGCGCGGTCCCGACTGCTTACCAGTACAAGTCGAATGAGCCCAACAGCATGAGTCTATGTTGCCCCAAACCTGAGATCCAGTAGGTGCCCCCAGTGTTCAGCGTGAGCTCCATCTTGTGATACCGCGCGGTCCCGACTACTTACCAGTACAAGTCGAATGAGCCCAACAGCATGCGTCTATGTTGCCCCAAACCTGAGATCCAGTAGGTGCCCCCAGTGTTCAGCGTGAGCTCCATCTTGTGATACCGCGCGGTCCCGACTGCTTACCAGTACAAGTCGAATGAGCCCAACAGCATGCGTCTATGTTGCCCCAAACCTGAGATCCAGTAGGTGCCCCCAGTGTTCAGCGTGAGCTCCATCTTGTGATACCGCGCGGTCCCGACTACTTACCAGTACAAGTCGAATGAGCCCAACAGCATGCGTCTATGTTGCCCCAAACCTGAGATCCAGTAGGTGCCCCCAGTGTTCAGCGTGAGCTCCATCTTGTGATACCGCGCGGTCCCGACTGCTTACCAGTACAAGTCGAATGAGCCCAACAGCATGAGTCTATGTTGCCCCAAACCTGAGATCCAGTAGGTGCCCCCAGTGTTCAGCGTGAGCTCCATCTTGTGATACCGCGCGGTCCCGACTGCTTACCAGTACAAGTCGAATGAGCCCAACAGCATGCGTCTATGTTGCCCCAAACCTGAGATCCAGTAGGTGCCCCCAGTGTTCAGCGTGAGCTCCATCTTGTGATACCGCGCGGTCCCGACTGCTTACCAGTACAAGTCCAATGAGCCCAACAGCATGAGTCTATGTTGCCCCAAACCTGAGATCCAGTAGGTGCCCCCAGTGTTCAGCGTGAGCTCCATCTTGTGATACCGCGCGGTCCCGACTGCTTACCAGTACAAGTCGAATGAGCCCAACAGCATGAGTCTATGTTGCCCCAAACCTGAGATCCAGTAGGTGTCCCCAGGGTTCAGCGTGAGCTCCATCTTGTGATACCGGTCCCGACTACTCATCAGTATAAGTCGAATGAGTCCAAACAGCATGAGTCTAGGTTGTCCTAAACCCGAGATCCAGTAGGTACCCCCAGGATTCAGCATGAGGTATATTTTGTGATACCGGTCCCGACTACTCATCAGTATAAGTCGAATGAGTCCAAACAGCATGAGTCTATGTTGCCCCAAACCCGAGATCCAGTAGGTACCCCCAGGGTTCAGCATGAGCTCCATCTTGTAATATCGGTCCCAACTCGTTACCAGTACAAGTCAAATGAGCCCAAACAGTGACTTATTAAGACTATTCTAATTCTAGTATCGATTAGGAGAAATTGGTACCAAATCAGCTTTCGATATTGTGGCTGACTGTACTTTTCTTTAGAAAATCAAGGAGTACTCATCGGGACGATTCTAATAAACCCAAACTCAATCTGGTAGAGGTAGTTTATGGCAGAGTTCTTATGGCCACCTCCTGTCTCCATCATCAGACCAGCTCGATGGTACCAAAATATTGTATTGTCATCCAAGTTACGCATGTGTGCTAAATTTCAGCTCAATCGGACATCAAGAACTGGTTCAAATCTGCCTCGCCAGATTCTACCTAAACATCTAACACACATATTTATCTACTGACAAACACTGTGAGTTAAATAAAAGCTTGTAAAAAAAAAAAGCTATTAACAAATAGAAGATCGCATCGCAATTCGCAAGGCGATCACAAAGAGGGGCACCTAGCATCGCCTAGATACCACTTTACTGGAAGAACTTTACGCCAGTTATTTTTTTGCTCCCAACAGACTATAAACACAGCATATAAACAAAATATGGCGGCAGAATCCGTTTGATTTTACGTTACATACGTGAAATGACATGTAAATGATCATTATTGTATGTTTGCTGTCAAACAGGATCCTATATCTATGATCATAGACGATATGAATCATATGTTGCTATTAAACGGTCATAGGTTCTTCATTTATAAATGAGTCCTATATGTATGATCATTTATATAAAAATGATGGTCTAATTGCGCTCTAACACAAGTTTTAAAGTCAGTTTGCGATTGACAAATGAGTTTTATACACTTATCTCAATTTTGTTGTCATAATCATAAAGTCAACTTTACAAGCATCACACCATTTGGTGCCGTGTTTTGAACATGGACTTTATTTCCGTTATGTTAAGGTAGAATATCAAATTGATGAATATTATCTGTCAAGTCAAAACTTACTTTCAACGTATTGTATCTCCCTTCCATCCACGGTCCCAAGTGCTTTTAGACGGAGAGCTAACCACGTCAGGTAGGTATGACACTATAATGAGAGCAATGAAACCCCTCTAGTCAGTTTGCTATACTGTGCTTATATATAGATCTGGACATCTGGCAGCTGTAAAGCGGTGGAGGTCAAAGAATGCAAACCACTTCAAGAAAACAAATCTTAGAGTTCTGGTTTTGATGCAGTATTATGATAAATTATATAAATAATTATATTAATGATGTAAAATTCCAATAAAAAAAATTTGCTAGCCTGTAACTCTGACCTCCACCCATTAAAAGCTGCCAGATGCCTGGATTTAACAATAAAGATAGTACAGCAATCTAAACAGACCAGTTGCGTTACTCTCATTATTGTGTCATATCTGACGTGGCCAGCTCTTAGTCCATTTGATTTCATCACAAAAGTTGCACAAAAACAGCTCAGTTTTACGTATTTGCGTATCCCGTCGCCTTAATCATACATTTTAATGAGTGTAAAAGCTTCCTAAATGATATGAATAATCTTTAAAAAAAAACTATCTATTTTGTTACAGGGTTTAAGGAAAAGAAAGGAGCAATTGCAATTGCACTTCCCCTAGAACTTAAGTAGCTGTTACACCTTCCTAAATCGGGTCCTAACGACAAGGACGCCGCAATACGTTAGACACGTTAAGTAATATCTCCAAATGTGTCTAACGTGTCTAACGTTAGGACCTTATTTAGGAAGGTGTAACAGCTACTTTAATGTGATGAAGATGCGTCCAGATTGTACAATAAGGGCACTTGTACAAGAAAAAATAGCTATCAGGAGAAGTTTGTAAAGAAGGAGAAGTTTCGTGGCTGAGGTATTTTCTTAGGGTATTTTGTATAAGGAATAGCTAATACCATATGTAACTGAACGAAACACATTTACTCAAACCCGTTAATCTTTAGGTCATACTGAGCATCTTTTATTATGGGACCAACCCCGAAATCGCAAAATAAAAATTGGACTCTCCCATAGGAAACTTCAAAATATGACCAGTGAAATGTATGAATAAGCCAAATTTTTTTTTGTGATTTCGGGGTTGGTCCCATAATAAAAGATGCTCAGTATGACCTAAACATTAACGGGTTTTGAGTAAATATTTTTGGTTCAGTTACATAGTGTATTTCAGTCAATACATGTTCTCTTCAATATCTTAATTGCTAATTGTAATAGGGTTGTCTGATTGTAATTTGTTGGAAATGGCCTCTCTCAAGTATTTCTACTTACCACTCTTTTGTGTGTGTGTAATGAACGAGATGCATTCAGATAACATATAATAACAATTTTACATAATGTTTTAGAAATTAGGGAAATGTTAAAAAAATATCTTTCAGGTTTTCTTGTTTTTCGAAGTCAAAGTTCATGAACATCTGTTCGTTATAGGTTTTTAGGGAACGTAATCAAACTACGTGACCAGTTTAGGGTCGTCAAAATACTACTCTAAGTCACAGGAGGGAGGGGGAGAGTCTTAGGTTCTGTCACGTAGTCAATAATTATGCTCAAATATCGCGCTTCTAATTATAGGTTTCCATTTCCATGCACTTTTGGCGTCATGCGGCCAGTGTCGAGTAAATAAAAGGCAAAATTATGTTTTTTGCTTTCTATGTCCAAAACATCACTCTAAACTATATGTGCGAGTTTTACTACGTGACAACTAGGGGGGAGGGGGGGGATTCTTGGCAATTACTACGGATGGTTACCGAGGGGGGCAGGGGGGTCAAAAACTTAAAAAAATGGGTCACGTAGTTTGGGTACGTTCCCTTAGGTATAACTCAATTGAAGTAGGTACTTAATTGTCTATGTATTAATAAATCGTAAACTATGCAGTTCTCTTCCATACACTTTTGAAAGTTTTGAATTGTTTACAAGAAGAAGTAATACATGAAATGAAATGAAATTTATTCTTGATAGCAAAGTTACAAGTCAGGAACAAAGTTACAAGTCAGGAACAAAGTTACAAGTCATGAACAAAGTTACAAGTCAGGAACAAAGTTACAAGTCAGGAACAAAGTTACAAGTCATGAACAAAGTTACAAGTCAGGAACAAAGTTACAAGTCAGGAACAAAGTTACAAGTCATGAACAAAGTTACAAGTCAGGAACAAAGTTACAAGTCAGGAACAAAGTTACAAGTCATGAACAAAGTTACAAGTCAGGAACAAAGTTACAAGTCAGGAACAAAGTTACAATTAGACTTGTCATAAAAAAGCTATCCTCATTGGCAAGATACATAAATTATTGTTCGTATTATTTGCAGCGATTTCCTTCAGTCAAGGCAATGAAAATGGGTCACTTAGTATAGAAAAATGTATACGCGACGAACTTTCTTGTTTTTGTGTGTCTGGCTTATATTTATCAATGTTAAAATTTGGAAAATACATATCCTATATATTATTTGTTTGGACCAAATCGAACCAATCGCTCCAGACTTCTAGTCTTAAGCTTAATGTTACGTTTAATTTTTATCTATGTTATAAGTAAGTTATATTTACATTTGTGGACTAGTTTACAAGGACACTTTTTTCTTTCACTAATAGATAGTACATAATATATTGCGTAGTTTTAGAAAGTACCTACTAGTAACTCCGAATCGACAAAGTGGTCCCTTTGTCCGTACAATGACACATTTGGTTAGTTAATATCACTGTTATGGGAGCATTTTTCATTGAAAAAATTTAGCAACTTATGCTAGCATTCCATAGTATACTCTGTAACTTATCAGGGTAGTTAAAATACCTACTTGTATCGCTCCTTACTTTTGTAACCTTTTTCTATACTTAATAGTAAAGATTTGTGTAGTAGAATGTAGATTGCTGTAAGTAGTGGAATGTAGAACGTAGAAGATTGAACAAATAAATATTTACCTACTCATATGATATATGAGCATTTATTTTTATAATTTCCTTAAAAACTATGCAATAGAACAGAAAAACAAAGCGAATGACGGAAAAACTTGAAAAAAAAATCATATCGGAAATATGGTAAGTACAGTCGCCATCAGATATATCGGAGCGGCCAAGGTGGTCACAAATATCTGAACAACGCCTCTATTGTCAAGGCAATAAAGTGCATGTTCAGATATTTTTAAGCACCCTGGCCGCCTCGATATATTTGATGGCGACTGTATAACTTCAAAAATGCATAATAAACGATTTGCATATAAATATAAAGCACCATTATTAGGGTTCTGTAGTCAAAATGGCAAAAACGGAACCCTTATAGTTTCGTCATGTCCGTCTGTCCGTCTGTCCGTATGTCACAGCCATTTTACTTGGAAACTATAAGACGTATCTTTATGAAATTTTAACGTTAGGTGTATTTTATGTGCCGCTGCTTAGTTTTGTAGTGAAATTGCTAAAAAAATATTTTAGGGGGGGCACTCCATATATGTAACTAATTGTCAAAAAAAATTGCCATCAATCATAAAACATCACAATACATAGGTAAATCGATAAGTTCTTTAAATATAACATTGAGGTTTCTTTGAACATTTTTTATTAAGTGGATATTTCTAGAAATAGTCGCTCCAAAAGATTAAAAAATTGTGCCAAAAATGGGCCGGTCTTTATTGGTTTGGTCATAATGTTTAAATAATCATTAATTTTTACTAAACTGTATGTGGCTAGGCAGTGTTATGAGTCATAACATACATTTAGTATAACCGTATAACAGTTAAAATGTATTAAATAACTGGTTATTTAATATTAGTTTATAATAGTAATTACGATCCATAAACAAAACAGTTTTTAACGAGGTTTCGACAATTTAGTGACGGTTTACTAGCCATATTTATGATCATGAGTTCGATTTTTTAATCTCACCGAAGACTTTTTTTGAATGCAGCCGATGACTATTTAGTACGAAATAAGTCACCCGGTGAGATTCAAAAATCGAACTCCATACATTTTATGCGATTTGTCTTTTACTTAGGCAACATAAAGTTATGCAAAATGATACCTTATGAAATTATGCAGTAAGTTTTAATGCATTTTTTATGCGAATTTATCACTTAGGGCCATCACACTTGAGCGAATTGAAAGCGATTTCTATACAAAACTCGTGGCGTGTTCGCTCCCATACCAAACTCGCCCACAAATCGCAAGTGTGATAACGCTCTTGGACAGGAGTGTCACATGCGCGTTACTGACCCTTTAGAAAATAGGATTCACTGTGTTAATGGCTAAAGAAAGGAGAGCGTTCGCCTGTCGTCACTGCATCCTTCTTCTAGTCATATAGGTAGAGCTCTCTGGCGATTCACCAGGAACACATCAATATGGACAGGGCTACAGTCTAGTACCTACACGGAAAAAAAGCTTCCGGGATATTCTCAATCTAAGACATTATTTTATTATGTTGAAAATATTTCCTCGTGACACGTATTTATTTCGTTTAACGAAAATAAAATAAAGTTTTAAATATAACGAATCGAATATATTCTTACAGATTTTCTAGTTTTCTTTTACCTAAGATACTTAATACTTGTTTGATTAAAGTACAATCTCTCTTATTTACTCAATATAGTCTTGAAACAATACATTTTTGTATTTCTATTTTAAGAAAACGTGGTTTTATTAAGCGAAGAATCATATTTTTGGTAAAGGAAATAAATACTTGGAAATAATGTCTTGGATTGAGAACACCCCGGAAGCTTTTTTTTCCGTGTACTAATTTGGCTGTAGTTTTCTGTTATGTGACCATCGAGTTCATAATTGCATACCCAATTATGATAAATTGGTTATGCAGTTATGAACCCGATCTTCCCCAGTCGGGTTGACCCGTGACAAACATTCGCTAGGCTAGCAAGACGACATTCGCAGAGATCTTTTGGACGTAGTAATTACAGTCCGTGAGCTCTAAAAAGAACCTTCGGGTTTAGAAAGAGACGTCGGATATCAATCAACAGTGACACATGAAAAAGCAGAACAGCAATATTACCTTCGTGTGTCATCGCCGATTTCCGAAGGTTCTTCTTAAAGCTCACGGACTGTATGTACCTATGTAGTTTAATAAGGACGTACCGGGTCCATTAAGGTTAGGTACTTAACTTACTGTTCTTTTTTAATTCGGATGATACGCATTCATTTCAATCGAAATACTGTTGATAAATCTTGTCTGAAATTGATTTACTTCTTACTTTGATTAACAACTTCTTATTTTTTTTTACTATCGGGGCGAAAATAAGACCGAGGCATAGTGGGTATTCGCAGCGATGATCCAGTTTACGATCACTTCACAAACCTGCGTATCCTAATCCTACCAAGTATGGCAATCCTTCAGCTCGCGTTCTTCACCCATACAAATATAGACAAATTTAAACGTAAAGGGATAGTGACGTCATACGACCTACGAAGCAATGCACACCAAGATCGCCTGGATGTACCTTTTCACAGGCTCGCTAGATCTGAACAGTCGGTGTACGTCACGGGCCCTGAAATATACAACCGCCTCCCAGAAAGCATAAGAGGAGCACCATCTCACAAATCCTTTAAAAGTAAGTTAGAATCGTGGCTGCTAACAAAAAAATTCTATAACTTTGGTGAAATGGTGAGCCTACAATTAACTTTGTGAAATTGTTAATATTAATGCTATTATTATTATTTTATAAATTATGACATTGTTATTTTTATGTTACAATAGTAACACAAAATTGTACCCGACCTGTACCTATTCGTTACCAATAAAGTTTATCTTATCTTATCTTATCTTATCTGAATTTCTTTGACATCCTGATACATGGGAGGCAATTTTTGAGATTCGAGCGCCTGATTTCAAGAAAATTACGAATGATGAAGAAGGTTGACGGGTAGAGAATGCCCTACGGCATTAAGTCCACCTTTTGTAACCGTATATATTTACTGTCCAATAGAGTTCAAATAAATAAATAAATAAATAAAATTAAACCCCAAAATAATCGCACACAAAAGTTTGTCGCTATTATTTTCACATTAATTTATAGTTTAAATAATCATGATTTTAAATTCCTATCGCTGTTATTTTTAAAACACCATTTCATCGTATTACACGGAGTTTTAAATGTATTCAAGCGCTCGAATCTCAAAAATCACCTCCATGGTAAGCGAATCCCAACTCGATTTCGCCTAAAGCTTATAGCTCTACATATAGGTAACAATTTGGTATATTGGATCGGACCTCTGAATATTCGCATGTGCCGATGACTCACCTAGCGTTGCACTGAACACAAAGCTTTGACTTTGTGTCTTTGAGTCCATTCTGTGTGGATCCCTTTGTAAACCGATAAAGATATTTAGGATGCACTGATGTACAGGATACAAAGCCAATTAATAATGAATATATTTTGGTTGTAATTAGTTTCAAATTATCACTAATGTAATAGAAATATGTGCATTCATTTAAATAAGGCACGCGTGATTAACGGCCGGTTGCACCAAGCCGTCTGCTAACGTCAACGTCATCGTTAAAAAAATCTTGTATGAAAATATTCTATGGGATAACAGCTGCGTCGCCATATTTAACGTTGATCAGTTCGTTAGGTATGCGTGGTGCAACCCACCGTAAGAGAGTGTGTGTCTCTGACAATCACGTGGTAGAAAAAGTTTCGGTACAGTCAACGCCAAAAATATGCAGACAATTTTCAACCTTTACAATGGAGTCCGTAAGGTGCAAAAGTTTATACATATTTTTGGAGTTACCTACTCGTAAGTAACACGAGTACATTGTTTTCAAGTCATAATTATTGTGAAGAAGACAGAAGTCGGTGCATAAAAAAGGTGCATGCAATACTCAGAGGCGATGTTCAGATATTTGTGACCACCTTGGCCGCTTCGATATATTTGTTGGCGATGGCGACTGTACAGTTATGTTTCTATATATTCAATCTAAGCTGGGAAAATGTGGGGAAACTGGTGGTTGTGGGTGTCAGTCAGTGGTGAACTCTTACGTCATCTGTCGAAGTGTGGGATTGCTGTTTCCACTCTCAAATATTAATAATAGATTTTCAATTACGGCGTCAAGTTTAATAAATTATACATCTATCGACCTTTCAGTTGTAACGATTGGGTCATGTGGCAAATTGTCCTTACAATTTAATAGGTATTTGGAAAATGAAGAACAAAGATTAATGAAGGATCCGTAATTCCGCGGAGTGATTTGACATTGACAATTAACTCCTGGCAGACAATTGGTTGTCAAATGTATGAAAAAAGTTGTCAAATCACTCCACGGAATTATGGATTTTACCTTAGTGTAATTATTTTTTGTAAGTACCTAGGCTACGTAGGGTAGACGTCAAAATATCTTTACACTTTTAGACCTTACTCCTTTGTAATAAGGTGCAAAAGTGTAAACATATCTTTGACGTCGACTGTACCTAGGTACAGTCAGCAGCAACAGTAGCAAGCGGGCAGGCTAAAATGAGCTGGACACGACTTTATTGATAAGAGAATAAGAGTGTGTGTTTGGAACACCCTACCCGTTTAGCTACTTCTGCTGCTGACTGTACAGTCGCCATCAAATATATCGGGGCGGCCAAAAATACGTATCTGTAGGTAGGTACATGCACTTTTATCGCCTTGACAATAGAGGCGTTGTTCAGATATTTGTGACCACCTTGGCCGCCTTGATATATCTGATGGCGATTGTAGTGTATAATTACTCGGTTAAACTTGAGCGAATTTCGTTAACGGGATCTTCCGTGAATTCTTTTCCAATCGTGAAAACCGCCGCAGAGTCTTCTGTCCGGAAAGAAAAGTGTCGTGGTTTATATGGGGAGCTCATACATTCTACGACACTTTTCTTTCCAAACAGACTCTACGAACGCCGCGCCGTTGAATGTCCATAAATTAACGTCAATTTAAATGCGAAAATGAGAAAATAATTATATAAATGTCAAAATAACTACGAGTACAAATGCTTTAACCACCGCGCTCAAACTACATTATATGTAGAGAAAATGAAAAAAAAGTCAAACAGTAAATATTTAATTTTATCGAACGAGCGGAGCGTAAGCGAAGCGAGTTCTTACAAACAACTTCTTGCTACTGGGACATCTCGGCATTTCGATGACTTTTTGATTTTGAGAGTTTGATCGACGATAAGTTTATTAACTTTAGTAACGTTTTTCTGATCTTCATGAAATTTGATGGAGTTGTAGCAGATATACTTACATATAATTTGAGAGTTCGTATATGAGCAGGATCGATCAAGGGGTTATGGAGCTAGAAGGCGCGAATGAATCATCATATGGGTCTTGTTATATTGGTCATCTAGTTTGCAAGGAAATCGCGAGCGAGTTCTTAGTTCGAGGCGGACTATTAGTACTAACATAAAATGGTACCATTTAGCCGAAGGCGCTTACGTCCTTGTATAATTTCAATATGGTCATAGAACAATAAAAGCGTAAGCACCGTCCTAGTACCTAGGTATCTTTAATATCTGTATGCAACTGTACGTAATTAGGCCTTAAGAGTCCGGTAACGATTTGAAGACGAAAATCGCTAATAATGGCATTATGCACATGAATTGTATTTGGTAAGATAGCTTGAAGTCTTGTTTTTGCAAAACAGTACTTTAGGTCGATATATATTAATATTTAATACCTTAAAACTCAATACTTACAGAGCTTGTTTAGTGAGGACGTTGATTCATGCAATTTTGTCGTATGATTTTTAATTATTATTTGTTATGGACCCTAATATATTTAGTACTATCTGAATAAAGCATAAAGTGAAGTTTATTTTGAATTTCTATATTTGTAAAATAATTTAATATCTTTCCAAAAATATCACCTAAACTTCGGCAATTTTTAGCAAAATTGCTCTAGCAAAACATACTCTCCCTTAAAAAATATACATGAAAATGAAAAAAACTGTCACACTTATTCCTCAAACGACTCATTTTCCAATGTATTTATATATTTTACGTACTTATATAACTTAATTTTAATCAATAAAAACCTTACTCTTTTCACCTCTTCAAGCAAAAATCGCGAAACAGGTGTTAGATTAGGGTGATTTATATATGAATGAAGCATAAAATTAAAAAATCGTTGTATTTATTCCATTTAAAAAGAAACGAGCTTTCATAATATGTATACAAAGTTATAGAAGTTATGTTAGTTACTGCAAAATAGCATCAAAAAGTTGAGCGAAATCGAAAATAAAGTTTACCGGACTCTTAAAACACTCGTGTGATCTTATTATGAAACTCACTTTGTTCGTTTCATAAAACCACACTCGTGTTTTAAGGACCCCTATTACGTAACAGTTACATAAACTACTATTGTAACATAAAGAAAAATAAAAGTAAGATCTGAAACGGAATAAAAGCATACTATGTAAAATAATAATATAAGTACATATATTAACATTACGGAGTTAAATAACTTTCAGTTTTTAGTAGGTAGGTATTTTTTATGGAAATGTAAAACTTTAATTTCCTTAATGTATAATGTGACATTATTTTGGTAAAGGTAACATTTTCGTAGTCGGCGCTCATGTCGAACGTTGTACAAATTCAATATTGACAAAGAGAAATAAGTACCTAAGTGTTATTAGTGTTAAATTACCTTATTACACATAAGTATTTCACTTATGACTTCTATTCATACGGCTGTACCTACTCACTTGTACTGTTTAGTCACTACGCGCAACATGTTTCGAAAAGCTTAATAGGTCTCCATCAATCATTATTTATTAATTAATTTTTGATATTCATTTCCAGCAATAAAAGCGTAAGCGCCAGCCGCCATGGTATCTTTACCAAAACAATGACACATTTTTTTATAAATAATTAAAATGTAACATAATTGGAGGCAAACATAAAATAATTATTGTAATTTAATGTCTAATTCAGAAAATTACATTTTAGACTTGCACGGGTGCACTGGTAGTGGTAACCGGATCTATTTTTAACTTTTAGAGCGCGCTGTTTGGAATCGCTCAGTGCCTGGCGCGCAGTCAGACGGGCTTAGTGGTGCACTACCCATGTTTGTTTTTAATATGATATTTACGTCGAAACATTATATAAATGAGTTTATATATGTATTTGTTATTTATTCATATAGCTATAAATTTTCCCATGTTGTATAATTGTTTCTGTAGGTTTTATTTTTATTGTTCGTGTAACTAGGCTACATTTTTACTTTTTATTTTACAGTAAGTATTATAATTTCGTATACTTACATAAAGATATATGACAAAAAAACATGTCTCATAAAATACCGATATATTTCGCTTTGCAATACAATATGTGCAGAATACATGTAAGTAATAAAAACATAGTTATTTAATGTTTGGGATATTTAGTAACTATAAGTACTCGCCATAAAGTAGGTAATTTGTCATGTTTAAGACATATGGGACATTATACAAGACTATATTAATTAGAATTATTGGGAAGTCACTCGCACACATACTGCCCAATAATTATTATTATCATTTAATTAAAACAATTAACAATTCCTAAAATAATACCCCAGCAAATCTCGAAATAATTCATTGATAAACTGGCAAATTCTAACCTCGATGTAACAAAAAACCCATACCTGTTTTATTATCTTGAGCTGTCGAAGAACTCGTGCTTAACCACACACATCATATAAAAATACACATATTTATTCACAAAACCACTTCAATTATTATAAAATAGTCCAATAGGACACCACAATAAAAAACCACTTTAAAAATAATTCACTGTGTAAAACACCGTCGGTAAACGTTTCGAAAATTTTGTGCGGTAGGCTTACAACACCCTATTTATTAAATGTATCAAAAATTATTGTAAGGTTATTTTAGTATGAAATTCTGTCTCCTTGGCTTTTGGGGTGTTGTATGAAGGCGTGCGCAAAGGACTAAAACATGCTGACTGCGCAAGTAACAGAGAGACTATCACATGAAACGACGCCAACTTATATTGATCAGCGGCAAAATTTTGAACTAAAATCCTATACCCAACCCGCTCTCCGACATATAGACGCCAGCGACCATGCCGTCCGCAACAATAACCTGGCATACTTAAACTCTTAACAACTTTGTACCGTTCCGTCGGACAAACAATTATATCGATCAGTATTGAATTCCGGTAAAGCAATAAGGGCTATTTTAGTTTGATTTTTAGTAAGATGATGTTTACGAGCTGCATTAAGATGGTATGAGTTGTCAGTTTCAATTTTAAGTGAATGAGCAGCAATACCTTTTGGCAAGTTGAAAGTAGGTATGCGTTCTCACGTGGGGTATTTGACAGCTTATATGGGATGCGAGGACAACATTACAGTCTAGGGCATATTTTAATGGATAACGGGATCATCAAATTGACGGTAGGTCAGAAAGCCATTATAGTGAACAATAGGTACCTAAAATAACTAAGTATGTTCAAATTTCAATTCGATAAAAGTAAAACATTTGTTATAGTCCAAACCAAAAGATACCATTGGCGCTTCAGCATTTAGGTATTGCTCGAATATTATAATGAATATGTACAACATAACAAGCACCTGCCACCAAACGGTCCCCTTTGATTTGGACTATCACAAGTATCACATTTATTGTGAAAACAATATCATTATTAAGCACAACTGAAACGGATTTTAAAGTTATACCATAACGCAATGAGCGTATCTACATTGTACAGACAGAAAAATCACTTCAAACCAGTATTTTGACAAAAGATGTTATAATATAACGGCCATTTTCTGATCTTAGCAATGATCTTACTTAAAAATAAACAAATTGTCAGTCAATAACCTCATATGCCTCAGGATTTTAATTTAAAATTGAACAGCAGGCCTAAGCGAAGTAAAGAATTGGACCAATAGGTCCTGTCAAAAATTATGTAAATACTTTCCTTTTCTTGTTATGGATTTGATGTCAATCTGATATCCAAGTGAGATATCAATACGATGTATCGATATCTCATTTGGATTTGGACAGAGACCCTGCAAAACGATTTCAATAGTTTGACTGCAGGAAGGAGTTTTAAAAAACTAAAGAGACTATTTTTATACTACACATTTTTATTTACTACGGCAGTGTGTTTAATAAATACTACTTTAATTTTCTCTTAAAAATACGTAGGTTTCGTTCTAGGCGGATGTCCTCAGGTAGCTATTGAGTATGTACGGCAATCGTTTTCTTAAGGTTCTATCTCCGAAATAATTATTAATCCTAGGCACTTCATATTTAACACCGAGCTTCTATCATGGTCGTGGATAGCTCTATACAGGTCATGCTCTTGGTTGCCATGGTTGTTAATAGCTATAAGGTACTTATGTTTTAAGCTGCCGGGAGGGATATTAATAATTTTAAACACTGAGGATTGATTGAAGTGTCCTACGTACCTAAACAACGTACCTAATGCGAAAAGAAACGAACGCGATCATTAAGAGGCTGACAACACCTGATGACCTTCAAATTGACTTTACTTAAACAATCATACAGCTATAGCTACTTGTTTTGGGGAAGTAAAAAATATATATGTTAATACTCATTATATTTCGAAGAAGTTTGTTAATTCCGATACACGATTGGACGAAATCGGCTCGATAGAAAATAATTACAAAGTTACATCTTAAAATTAGCTTTAAACAGTTGTATGTCTTTAGTTTCTTGACTTATACATTTGTAATTAAGGACAAAATTTTACCATACTAATGCTAAAAACTTGATTGCCTAATAAGGTTAATAAGGCAAAAAATAACTACGCATTAATTGAGAAAAATATTCTCAATTAATGCGTAGTTATTTTTTAATTCATTATTTTGCATAATTTGAAATGAGCTCCCATACTAATTCGCAAAGCAGTGTTTCTCTTTCACTCGCGCTAAAAAAGATAGGGATGCAATTTAGCTGTTGTCATCCTCTTAACCGAATTCATTTTGTATGATATCTTCGCGCGAATTAGACGTTTCCATTCGCCCACGTAGGGCACGCCTTATTGTCAGAAAACCGAATATTCTCAACTGCTAGGTGCTACAAGTTTGGCATGTGGTCGCTCAACAGAGGCCTAGGTCAAATTTATTTTACCTCCACAGAAATTGGAACAGGACACGAATATTTACACAAAAGATTCGTTTTCAAGCTTGAAGACCACCGGTAAAGTATTTCACTTCGATATTTAAAACTGGTACGTAAGTCTTAAAATAATCTTTAGAACTTGGAGTTTTTAATCAGAACACCGCAACTAACTTGCTTACAACGCCAACGTTTATACGTTTTCATATTCCAGAAATGTATGCTGAACTCGGAGAACTACTTAGGGCTGGTTGCACCAAACCGTCTGTTAAAGTCAACGGCATCGGTAAATAAAATCTTGTATGAAAAGCTTGACAGTTTTACATGGGATGACAGCTCCGTTACCATATTTAACGTTGATCTGTGCGTTAATTGTGTATGCTGCAACCCACCCTAAGAGCTGACCCGTCAGATGACAATACAGCGTCAACAACGAAACAACTGTAGTTAGTTTGCTGAAAAATCATTAACTATGAAAACCAGCCACATCGATGTATGGCTAATTTCGTAAATATTAAGGGCCGGTTACACCACACCGCATGTTAACGTCATCGACATCGTTAACAAAAACTTGTATGAAAAGCTTGACAGTTGTTTATGGGATGACAGCAGCGCTGCCATATCTAACGTTAATCAGTTCTTTAATTATGCCTGGTGCAATCCACCAAGATATTTAAGGCGCAGGGCCTATTGAAATACTCCGGTGTATTTTGTACTGAGAGCTTGAGCGGCGGCGGCCGGCGATGCGATCGACGACGCATTCTACGGCAAACTAACCCTATTTTTTATTGTGTGAAGTAGCTCCTGATGCCATACAAAATGCTCTAAGGTAAGCCAGGAGGTGTCAGATTACTCCCCTGAAACGTACCGAAGAGACCTCAGTGGACGCTGTTCAAATCCCTTTGAAGTTCGAGGCGACCGTGGTTACGTCGACAAACGCGTTAGTTAGCCACTGGCCACGGGGACAGTATAGACATATATCTTTGAATATATGTTCCTGCATATATCTTTGAACAGCTAGGGATACACGCACAGATGTGCCCGCCGGAATTTTCCGACGGATATGCAAGGCGGACAGATCCGTTCGTGTTCAGATGTCTCCGCAGACAAATCCGTGTCCAATTCGCGCCATACACGCACAGATTTGTCCGCCGGGCACATCCGTCGGACACATCCGTCGGGCACATCCGTCGGACAAATCCGGCGGGCACATCTGTGCGTGTATCCCTAGCTATTATCATCAAAAACGCGTATTTTTCACGCCCCAGTTTTCACGTGAAAAATATCAACTCGGCGAAGACCGACAGTCGGCGAATATCGAATAGCAAGCAATTACAGCAAATTCTGCATAGCCTTTATTCTTGGGAAATGGTAAAATTGTTGTAGAACTATTCTACAACAGTGCATTTCTTGCTATCCGATGTTCGCCAACTGACGGACTTAACCAAGTTGACCTTTCATAACTTTGACCCTACTTTTCATTACAAAACGAGAAAAGTAAAATACTTATTTTATAAAATAAAACTAAGCATTACCTTTTAGTTATCGAGAAAAAAATATTGAAAATTTGAAGCAAAAAATCGCCATTAACAAAAACTATTTAAAACGGGGTATGTGTGTTTGTTATCGGAAAATCGATAAAACAAACACACATGGTAAATAAGGTATGTTGGGGTAAGAGCGGACTAATTTTGGACACTTTGGTAAGACCTTGAGTTTAATTTTTTTTGACTAACTTATCTAACGATTCCTTGAATTATTATTATTTGTCATAAATAAGCATGAAATATACTTTCAATGCATATTTTTAAATTCCTCATATATTTAACCGTTTTTATTTTATATAAGTCTAAAGTGAGTACATTGTATATTTTTTTAATAGGAAAAGATCGGACGTACGCGGGGTAACATCGGACTATGTTCAAAACCGAACTCTGCGCAGTTACGCATATGGTTCCTAAAAATAAATATCCGTTCTTTTCCTGTCAAAACTACAAGCTCAGAATTTTATTGAATACATGAATAACAAGCGAGAAAAGTTTAAAAATAGGGCCACCACGTCCGATCTTTCCCGCGCCAAAATAAAAGTAAATCCACGTTTCTCAAACTTTTATTAGAAATACAAACAAGTGTCTGAACAACAGACAATTTGAAGTTACAGTTACATACTTACATTACTTTATCTACACACATACTGTAAACCATATAAAATGGTTCAGAAACTGTATGCAATGACAGAAACTGTTAAAACAAAAACACTGGCTTGCGGCATTAAATTAACTATTTGAGAACCGCTGATTTTTTCCATACACTTACAAACGGGTCAAGATCGGATGAATTTAGTCCGATCTTGACCCGCAAGGCGAAGATCGGATTAAATCGTACAGCCTAATCTAGCCGTTATTCGTAGTTCTAACTTACATAAAACAAGTATTACAACGATAATATGGATAATTAACACACAAAAATTGATTAAACTCCCTTGGTTGATGAGATACGTAGCCACGGGAAAGTTCGGATTTCCTGATCACTCGTCAAAAACACTGTCGTGATTTTTTGTCGCTGTCACTCACAACCTGTCGCTTTAAAGCCACGCGGTTGGATGAGATGCGGGGCTCAACAAGATGGCCTAGGCAGGTGTGTCGCCAGCAAACGAAAATCTCTTCTAGTTTAGTAGAAAATTGAATTATCCGGTCTTGACCCGATCCGGTCTTACCCCAACATACCTTACCCCGTTTTAAATAGTTTTGTAATGTTAATGGCCATGTTAGCTTAAAATCGTAAATCGCCATTAAGTTGTTGGGAGTTAAATACCAATGAATACTACTACTCCATTTTAGCTGAATTATATCGCTAATAAAAAGGAGGAGTGGAACTCCCTAGGGAGGTAATTAATCACTTTACAATCGCTTCATAAAGGCTTTATAACTTCATAAGTAGATAAGCAATGATTCACTGTTCTGAAAATACACCATAACACAATGCTCAGGCATGAGGAATGAAAATATAGCTTAAGGTGCGTTGGGATAAGATAGAAAGGTATTTTTTAGGGGTAAGATAAAAATTAGTCTGTAATGCTCCGGAATATGGACGATTTTTTGTCTTACCCCTAAAAAAATACCTTTCTATCTTACCCCAACGCACCTTACATCAGTTAGGTATATATAATGTGTAACGCTATATCACTTGGATGAAATAAACCAGGTGACAATTAGAAATATGTAAAAAACGATTTTTAAAAGTCAGGCAGTTCAAATGTTAGTTGCATCAGCCTGAACCACGGTTTGAAATAGGGTTTTTTCAAAACCCCGAAGTATCAATTTATTTTATGTGGTCTTTATGTAAGGTAGGTAGTAATTTTTTAAGATGTCGGAATCTTACTAGGGATTTCTATCTACAAAACCGACATCTTAAAAAATTCTTACTATACAACTCAATATTGTATTTAAGTAATGACTTCGTATTATAAGATTGTATGAAAAAAATGAAAGATGAAAATAATACCGGTAAGTATTTTGATATGGAGTAAAATGTACCGGTTTCCGAGGCTTGCCTCAGACCTAGTAGTGACATCTGTGAGATACTCAAATGGTGAGATAGAAGCAAAGCGTACCGTCGCGCAGTTAAATTGCGCATGACACCTACGAAGTGTATTTCTCTTACAAATTTAGGGGACCGTTCCAAATTCTTAAACAATAAATACAGTCTGGCCGGAACGAGAATCGTAGAATGTATAAGCTAAGCTCTTATATGTATAAACCACGAGACTTCTCTTCCCGGATAAACTCTACGTGATATTCCAAATCAAAAGGGCAAAGGGCTCTTTTATTGCATAAACTAACTGAAAAGTGCATACCACCACACACGAGTATGGAGAGTCCTCATTTTGAATTCGTTGTTGCATGGAAAGAAAAAAGGGAGATGTCGTAGAATTCATTAATTTAATTCCTATAATTATATGCCACAATCCTTCTATTTTCACTTAGACTGTAGTTTTGTATGGGTATGATTTCATGGCGCTTGCCGGCAGCTTCCGCGGCACGCTCGCGTCACTCGCTCGGCTTCGTTCACTGTTAGTATGCAGTTCTCCTAATACATTCCTCCTGGCTTCGCTCGTCGTCGCACCTACCTTCCGTGAAACCTTTTTTTGTAAGTAGTACATTTTTTTAAACCACGACGGTGGCAAACAAGCATACGTCCCGCCTGATGGTAAGCAGTTACCGTAGCCTATGGACGCCTGCAACCCTAGATTATTCACATGCGCGTTGCCTACCCTTTAAGAACGTATACACTCCTTTTTTGAAGAACCTCATACTGGTAGCCCTCTGGGAAAACCTCGGAAGGGAGTTCATTCTACAGTCGGAGCGTTCGCGGGCGGAAATTCATCTTACGGTTTAACGGCAGTGCGTGACCCTTTATAGGCTCCAGGGTGTGAGGATGAACCGATCAACGCCCTGCCGATGACGAACGGTCCGGTGATAAAAAGCGGCCGTGGGCATCGTATCAAACAGTTCTTCAGTGCACAACCCATTGTACAAGCGATAGAACACGCATAAGGAGGCGAAGTCTCTCCTTAGACTCAAAGGTTCAATATCGCTCGTGAGTTTGGAATCGTTTGCACCGAGTCAAAGGGCCCAAGCTGGTACCCAAGTGCTCCCGTCTAAAGGTGACAGCAGTACTCCATATGGGGTCTGACTTGCGACTTGTAAAGAAGCAGTCTCTGCCCCGGAGTGAAGTATCTCCTCGCTCTATTATAATGATTAAGCACACCAATTTGTTTTTTATTATTTGTGTTAGATCTACTATTTTGGTTATACAAATCTGGTGATGAAAGTTTTAAATTGGTTGCAATTTTATTATACATTAAATTAGCGTTTTTTATTTGGCGACCGACGTGACCGTATTGACCGTTTCTATTAAAATCATAAAATCATTGATTAAAATCCTCACAGATATATTTGTTGAAGGCATATGTATATAATAATAAGGAAATAGAAATTTGGTGGCAGAAATATGACGTTTCCTCTTTGATAGTTTATAATCTAACGAAAAATAATCCGGAGTTCACAAATAAAAAATTACTTTACTTTACTTTAGAATAATATGGCATTTCAAAAGCCACGCAGAAAGGTATTAAAAATATCAGTTTTGGAACAATACTATAAACCAAGATGTATTTTGATTTGATTAGAAAAATATAGCTCCTGTCAAGTGCAAGTGTCAGAAGTCAGTCTCGTTGCAAATTTCAATCAGTCTGAATGTCAATACGGTTTCAAATCGAGGTTTCAAAACTCGAGTTATTCAAAATATTTCTGTGTAATAATGTCGCTAAAAACTAACGCAGAACTTTCGGGACAGTGTGACGTAAATTAGGAGAACGTATACAGTGAAATACATGCTACACTTCTGCCTGTAACTACTCTGGTACGTAACCCTACTTGCAGTAATTTAGTTATTGACAAAAATTGTCCCGACCTTCGTTGTTGATATATAGTGCACCAGAGGGGATCAATTGGTCGAGAATTATGCATGTAACTGCCAATTTTTACCCAAGAATAGACTAACGCACGTTGAGCGGCGCCGCCTAACAGAAGCCAAGTGCTTAGAAATGTTTGTTTAAATTCTTATGTAGGTCTTACCGGTGAGTTTCTATTAAATACAATTCATAGAGAAGGGGTGTGACAAAATGCGGTGCAATAGTCCAAAAGTCTGATTTACTTTTATTTTAGTTTTTGCAAAACAATACAACATAATTAAATTGTACTATTCACAGGCACATCAAAAGTGAAGAAATTATTTACACAAGGCAGAAAGGTATTAAGTTGCAGTCAGCAATATTCACTAAAATTATGCAGTGTTTTGTACCTAGATTTATTTAGATACTGGAAAATCTCAGACAAAAGAGTTAATATAATGACCTGCATTATGTTACTGGAGTCTTGTACAAGAAAGTCTTTATAAAACATATAATATTTGTAGGTACCTAAGTTTTTTGTAAACTGAATAAGGGTAAGGAATTAAAGAACAAAAGAGAAATAAATTAAAATAATACAAACATATGTATAAAAAATGTTTATAAATTTGTCAAATTTGCAAATCACCAAAAATTACGCATATTTTCTCTAATAATTTCTCTAATATATAATGTAAAATTTGTTACTTACAATCATTTGATACAAGGACTGGAACCGGTTACCCTATCAAAAAGATTAATCAAATTAAGGGTTTTCCGGTCCCTGCTTTGAAGCAACATAATTGTGATACATGGGTTGTTCCTCTTGGCATTAATTTTTTGACTTCAATTGTTTTGTTCATTTCTTCTAGTTGACAGTTAGGTACTAATCTACATTCTATGCTCATTTAAGATTCATATTAAAAATTTCCTGGAGAGCTTATTTTCTACACAACTTTACATTTATTCTGGCGGCGCCGTTGTCTGACGAAGCCAGGACGTTTTGCAAATTATATTTAAAAACATTGTGATTGTGAATAAGTTATTTTAAGGAATTTAAGGCGTATTCATATATTGGTTTGTCAACGGGGGTGACATAATCACTGTGTGATAAATCCCCTTTATAAATTAAATAAAGATTATAAAAATAAAATTACATTTTATATGTACTTCTTGATGATTGAGCCATTATAAAGGTTTAATACTGGTAATACCGATTTGATACTGAATAATAGTGTACATATACATTTACATTATTATTATTCATTTTGTTAATTCAAAGGTAATCTAAGGGACACCCAGCTATATGACGGAACAGCGTCGCTTTGTAGGGATTGGAATCTGGTACTGGATCTGGTAAAATAGTACCGGATCTGGTCGGATCTGGTACCAGATTACAATCTAATCGCTTGCTCACTCACTCATAGCTGCGGCATCAAGATGATTTTAAGACGTAAAACAAAATTGAGCGGAATTCAGCCTTAATACATCCAATAAATTAACAATCAGCCGAATAGTGGTAGCCGAATAATACAAATCAAATTTCAGGCTTCAGGCATTTACATAGATTCAGCCACAAGAGTGTATCGCGCCTAACATGCGTTCCGAATTAGCTGTATCGTTAGCGAATACCATGGTACTCAGCCATTGGTAAATTCATTATACCTAGTGTTCACGGTCGTGCACGGATGTCATGGTTAGGTTCATAGGCTTATCAACGTGACAACGCGACAATGACGCACGCTGTTAAAACGGTTGCTATTATATCGCAATGATAACTTCGTCCATCTTACGCTCCCTACTGGCAGTCCTGTCCTCTGACATCGAGACATTATTTGCTACTAAAGTTAATGGTATAATGGTATAGGTGCCTACTCATACTATGTACCTACTATGAACTATATCATATTATCAGGATTCAAGACTGCGAACATAGGGTTTAACGTACATAAGTCAACTAGGTATAAATTGACAGAGAAACTTGTAATTTTCTTCTTACAATTACTTTTGCGAACGTAATTATAATACATAACGATTGCCTTTGGTTCTACCGCCACTAGTCCATTCCAGCGGAGACCGGGGAAGCAGGAATTACTCGCCAAAGGTTAAGACGGCCGAGCGCATCCAGGCCGGATAGGAATACGAGGCTCGGAATCCATTTTGAGCATACATGCAATGAAATAAAGAAAGGTACCTACTTACCGTTGATGTTCCATAGGTTGTGATAACTCATTATATACCGCAGTTTTAATTACTTTCGGCGGATGTTAAATTTTAGCCTTGTTATCGAACTTCTAGCTCACACTCGTTGCCTGTGCCACCCTGTTGACCCGATACACCCTCGTCTAGTTAGCTATTGAATTAAAACCTACAGTCCTACACCTAACCCCGCCTCAAAGATTATTTTCACATGTTTTCACTCAATAATTGAAACGGTTCAGAGTATTCATAAAATCATTCCTCATGTCCATTTGCAATTTAAATTCAACATGCTTACGCCAAAGAAATTGATAAAGCAAAATACAAGCTGTCGAGTCCAGCCAAGTGACAATCGTTTTAAATCGTCAACGTCAATAGAAATGTTGATAATGTATGGAAATAATCACAGGACTTCATTTGCACCTGTTATCCTAGGGTCGGCTGCGGCTACGGTCCGTAGTCATGTCTACTCGTCCAAACTGATTTAGGGATTGTTTTGATAATTTGCTACTGGATTCAGATTGCCTACGGAACCCATTCGCATATGCAAGTAGTTATAACAATTAAGCGCCTGATCAGAATGCACTTTTCATACTTATAAGAGGAATATGAACTAACTAAGAATGGTTATAGATACTTTCTTTGAGAATTTGAAGCTTTTCTACAAACCGGATAGCGACGCTGGGCGCCGATAATACCGAGAAGACAACGCAGATTTTTTTTTAAATAACAGAAACGCCCATATCGAGAGGCGTGACTTCAAAATCAACGCCCACATTTTGCATAGCGCTGCAACTGTTAGTTACATTTCATATTTAACGGAGTTTACTTGTCTATGTCTCCTACTAAAAAAACAACAAAGTACTGTTATTGGTTATTGATTATAGTTTTCGCTGTGACTCCTTGAAAATCTATTGACTACAAGTAAATATATAATTCTGTTCAGTGATTTAATTTAACAAGCATATCTATAGAAAATATAGAAATCTTCAGGTTTGCCGCCCGTGCCGATGGCTATATTTTGAGGGGTAAGTTTCAAAAGTTTTAAATCTTGTTTTTGTAGTTGCGAATACAGTGTCTATATTACGAAAATCTATCATTATTGTATTTGGGTCAAAATCTAATGTTGATATTTCTGTAACTCAATTATTAGTGTTTTTTTTAATCATAATAGAGCAGAGAGGGGAAGCTTCACTTCAGGAATGTGGAAATGAAAGTCAGGTACAATACAAGGGTCAACAGTGGTTAGATAACTATTTTGTTTTCCATTAGCCTATTTTCGTGTCCCACTGCTGGGCAAAGGCCTCTATTGTTATCTATATAAATAAAAATGAATCGCCGTTCGTTAGTCGCGCTAAAACTCGAGAACGGCTGAACCGATTTGGCTAATTATAGTCTTGAAATATTCGTGGAAGTCCAGGGAAGGTTTACCCGGTGAGAAAGTATGAAAAAAATTCGAGTAATATACTAAAAAACTAAGATATTGTTCTCCCATACAAACTTATCAACTCGAAAAAACAGTAAGCGCCGCAGGATTTCATACATTTTACGCGTTTCTCTAAGTGATCTCTGCTTTCGTTCGAGAAAGACGGAAGCGCCGCAGGATTTCATGCATCTTACGCTTTAATAGAATAATATGAAATAGGTGTTTGACGAATCACTACATCTACCAAAGTCGCTTCCCGCTGTCTGGCCGTCCCTATGTATTGCTTAGATCTTTAAAACTACGCAACGGATTTTGATGAGGTTTTTTTTAATAAATAGATTGATTCAAAAGGAAGGTTTATATGTATAGAATATGCATAATATAGTAAAGAAACACTGATAATTTTAGAGGTTTCTAATGTGAAGTCGTAAATAAACAATTTTTTTTTCGCTTACATTGCAAACGCTGGCTGAACCCTACTAGATGGATCAAAATAATGTACTACAGTACTGTACACCTTAAAAAGGTCTATAAAAAAGTCCGCGATAGTATATGTCTATCTCTTAAGGATAACCCACAATAACCATTTTTAATCCTTTACATTTTAAGAGAAATAATGGCTTACTTACGAAGCAATTTTAAGCAATACAGTATTGATCCTTATCCAATTAAGTACATTAAGTACATTGTGCATTTAATATAGATGAATATTGCTCTGTACAGCATGTAATTTAAATGAATATTTGCGAAGATACAAGAGATTTAAAATGCGGTTGGGGGGCCGGCGGCGCGTGCCTATTAACTTTGTTTCATACTATGTAGCGATAGCATTATATTATGCGTGGGATAGATGAAAATTTTACAATTCATGTAAACACTGTTTCAAAACAATCATCAACCAGTAAAAAATGTGGGATTCAATTGAATTATTTTTAAACATCTAGCTGACCCGGCGCACTTCGTACCGCGAACTTCGACCGACTACATCGACATCAACTTAGAAAGTCGTGTCGGTTACGCCATTTATATAACTCGAGAACAGCTGTACCGAATAGCAGAATAACTATTAAAATACTATCCTTTACCCGCGACTTCGCCCGCGTGAAATTAGTAATCCACCTATCTTTTTTACGTTCCCTGACAGTACGTCGACAGGCGTACCCACTGTCACGTGACCAGACCTTTTTAGGGTTCCGTAGCCAAAATGGCAAAAACGGAACCCTTATAGTTTCGCCATGTCCGTCCGTCCGTCCGTCCGTCCGTCCGTCCGTCCGCGGTCTAGCTCAGTGACCGTTAGCACTAGAAAGCTGAAATTTGGTTTGAATATGTGCATTAACCAAGCCGACAAAACGGTAGAATAAAAACCTACCTCCCGTACACGTGAAGTGGGGGGCGAAATTTTTTTTCGTTCCAACCAAGTTGTGTGGGGTATCGTTGGATAGGTCTTTTAAAAAGAATTAGGGTCTTCTAAAGCAGTTTTTGGATAAAACTAATACTCTCGGAAATAATAGCTCCGAAAGTTTAAAACAGGGCGTCCCCCCCATCTAACTTTTGAATAGTGGGTCCTAAAATTTTGAAAAAATTCATGAAACTGAGGCCTAATGAGTACCTTCAATGAAAACTATATTGAAATAAATCGGTTGAGCCGTTTTTGAGTTATCATTCAAAAACCCATAGTGAAAGGACGTAAGTAAAAAGGACGTAAGCGCCGCCAATTTTCCCGTAAGAAACGACCTTTTGAATTAATGGTCTCAGTTTACGGAACCCTACACTGAGCATGGCCCGACATGCTCTTGGCCGGTTTTTTATATTATAGTGTCACGTGACAGTACGTCGACAGGCGTGCCTACTGTCAGCGAACGTGTTAAGGAATTACTTAGGGAAAAAAGTATTCCATGTCCTTCCCCAGAACTAAAACCATCTTCATTCCTCATATAAATCAGTTCAGCGGTTATTGGTTCCCCATACAAACTTCCACCACCCTTTTCACTCCTTTAATAAAAAAGGGAAGATTTCTGGGATAAAAACTGTCCTATGAGGGGGCTTAAACTATCGTCATAACAAATTTCATTCTTATTGGTTAAACCGTTATTTGAGCGGGAAGAGGTAACAGACATACAGACAAACTTTCGCATTTATAATATTAGTAAAGTAGGTATAGATATAGATTGAAGAAATTAAAACAAAGTTTAAAATGCGGTCTATACAAGTGACGTCAATATCGTTGGGAGTCAATAGGAGTGAGTGAAGGCAATGGAAGGGGTGTGAAAGGGTGAAACTGGCGCAGGAGCCATTGGGAATGGGACTAAAGTCGATGGGATTGAAGCAGGAGCCGGTGGGAGAAGGGTGGAAGGGAATAGGAGAGGGTGGGAGAGTGGTACGAGTCAGTAGGAATGAGATAAGAGACTGTACGACTAGCGTAGGAGTGATGAGGTCGATGGGAGTCGGTGGAAGTAGCCGGTACGAAGTCAATATAAATGGGTGGAGACAATGGGAGTGGGTGGGAGCTGGCAAAAATGGCGTAGAAGTCGGTGGTAATAAGGTTAGAGTCGATGGGAGTACCGTCGGTGGGAGAAGAGTGGAAGACAGGACGAGAGTGGGAGATGGGTAGATAATAGTAAAAGAGTGGTGGGAGATGGTAGGAATTGGGGTAACAGACTGTACTGACGTAGGAGTGAAGTTGATGTCGATGTAGTCGGTCGAAGTTGGCGGTACGAAGTGCGCCGGGTCAGCTAGTTAATTATTAAATATTAATATTGGAGTCAGCGCCGGCCCGAGCCCTCGATCAGGGTAGAGCGAAATCGGGTTTTGGCGCCCCTCGTCGAAGCTTTTTACCCAAAAGCGTTAGAGAAATAGGTCATAAAACTCATAAATGAACGATTAAGGGACTACCCCAACTTAAGTATTTTTTTATGTATGTTATAACCAATTTTCAACAAATTTTTTTTTATATGATTTGGCATATAATCTAGTTAGAATAAGCTACTCCAAACCCTCTTAGAACCGTACAGCATTTTTTATAAGAATTTTTGTGCCAAAATATGCCAATTCGCCCAGAAGATGAACAAAGTGCCCTGAACGGTTTGATTCAAAAGATGAACCAGTACAAAAGCAAAATCAAGTACCCAAAAATTAATGATTTGACGCCAATAAATGAACAGTGGCCTCCTAAGGCAAAATTAGACAGACACGACCTCATACCTGGATTTATTATTTTAGAAGTTTAAAGTCAGTATCGGGAAAGTAATGCAGTTTTAATAAAATAAAAAAAATACAATATTAAGGCCGAATGTTCATCTTCTAGGGGTCGTTAAGCTTTATATTTGTTTTGCCTTCTTTACGTTTTCGGCGCCTTTATAAGCTGTAATTTTCCGCCTTTCGAGATCAAAAACACCGATTTAAAAAAAAAGATAATAAATGTAACCCGTTTTTCGGCGCCTTTATCAGGTTTCATTTCGCGCCTTTCAAGATTAAAAGCAGTGATTAAAAAAAAAAGTCCTAAAATTCCCAATTGCTTGAAAAAATTACAAAGAACGTTACGTTTTATTCATTCATTCATTCATTCATTCATTCGTTTTCAGCGCCTATATCAGCCTCTATTTCGCGCCTTTCAAGATCAAAAGCAACGATTTAAAAAATAAATAATAGAATGCAATCCTGATAAACCAAATCGCTTAGAAAAATATAAAGAACGTATCTTTTTGGCGCCTTTATTTCGCGCCCTTCAAGATTAAAAGTAGCGGGTCACGTCTGATAAAACATGTTGAAATAATAATAATACCAAAAATTATAAACCAAAAGGTAAAGGTACTACCCGCCGTCGCACCACTCCACTCCGAATGTACATATTTTGCGCCCGCGCCACACTCGCTTTAAAACTTTTTTTTCTCTTCGGCCATTTTGGCGCCCCCCTGCCATCCGGCGCCTAGAGCGCCCGCTCCACTCGCTCTACCCTAGGACCGGCCCTGATTGGAGTTAACATCTACGCAATAATTATATTTCCCGTAATAGTCGTATATCGTTCCACCCATGGTAGACCAAAATGAGGTATAGCAATCACTACGTCTACTACACCACCTTTGATTCTCAAACTTTAAATTTTGGGGTAATATCAACTAAATTAGTGCATGTAGCCATCTTGTGGAGTGCAGGGTCAGATTTAGATTCACTAGAGTTACAGATTATGCAGAATCCTTCCACTTCCACTAATTTAGTCACAATTTAGTTTTTAGTTAATTATTTCAACATTGAGAATCAGAGCGGTGTCTGTGATGTAGTGATATATAAACCTTGTTTTGTTCTACCGTGGATCCACCTTGTTTTCACCATCTGAGAGATTTAATTTCAAATAGTTTAAAGAATATTTTGTTCCAAATTTCAGTATTCTCCTTTTAGTGGTTTATGCTATCTGCCAGTCAGAATGTGACGATACTAGTTTATAAATGAAGTCGGTTAATAAATGTAGAGTCCTGATTAGAAATGTATATTTAATAAATCTTTGAGAAAATCTAATTATATTGTTGAATATTTGTCCTCGGACACCGGAAGACTTGGTCACCTTTCTGTCATCTCACAATAGTGGTATCTTTCTATATTAATAAAGTTTGCCCTATTAGATTATCAATGCATTGTCATTGCGTTCGGTTTAAAATCGGTACCTTAAGTAAAACTACTAACCATTGAATGGTGTGTAGTCTTAGATATTATTTTAAACAGTTGTTTCTGCGGATGGTCTAATAGCAAGGAGAGCATACTCTTGAGGGACTCGCATATGGAGTACGGATCAGGGTTCGAAAGGATAATTCATTATCAATGATATTTATCTTGATAATTATCGCGATAATTATCTTGATTTATATGTCTGATATTTATCGATTTGATAATAACTCAAAATTCGTAAAGCCAGAACGTACAAAAAAATACCAGGCTCTAATTTCGACACCAGTAGTTGAACCATATATAAGAAAAAAAACCCATACCAGGGATAATTATCCGATAATTATAGGATAATTATCTGATAATTATCGCGGTAACGATCAATAATCATAATTATCTGGATCATTTCGAACCCTGGTACGGATTGTGACTGGATGAAGAGGTCGTAATGCTGGACACGTCGCGCTGTTCCTCACCCTGCGGTCCTGACCCCCGGCAACCGGCGGCACCCTTTAGATTTTTTTATAATGTTTTTTTTTATTTTAGTTCTGTAAAAATTTATTCATGTCAATAAAATATGCACAATACAATAATAAAATAACAAAACAATAATAAATTCTCAACTTGAGAGTAGCTTAAGCCTAGTTAAAGTTTAAGTTTTATCGTCTTTTATTGTCTGGGATCTCGATAACCTGAATCTCGATGTAGGGATAGTCGCCATCAAATATATAGGAGCGGCCACGGTACTCAAAAATACCTGAACAAGCACCTTATCGCCTTGGCAATAAAGGCGTTGTTCAGGTATTAGTGACCACCTTGGCCGCTCCGATACATCTCATGGCGACTGTGCAATGACTCTTACGTTTACTGTTAATCTGTTCGAGTAGCAAAGACTTAACAACTAGAACGCCCTTGTCAAATAATTGCTATTGAAACAATAACCTTGAAATACTTTTAAGGTCCAACCGGCTTATGATGGATAAGGGACAGGGCTCACAGGGCGCACAAGGGGTTGAACGGTACTTACATTAAGAGGCTGACAACAGCGAAATAACCTTGAAATTGACTTTAATGACACAGTTTTTTTGCAATAACTGTTTGTTTTGAAGAAAAAAACATGTGACGTTATCAAACAAAAGGTACATCATTGTCGGTTGTCAATAAGGCATTACTGCCATAATAATTCATTAGAAATAAACTGTATTTGCAACCGACAATGATATACCTACCTTTTACTTGAAAACTTCAAATATCTTGAAGAACTTTGTTAAGCTCGATACATAATTTTATTGGACAAAACGTCAAAATTAGGTTAAAAATAGTTTTTGGCATTCGTTTCTTGACTCATGTAACCTACTGTAATTAAGAACAAAATGATTTCATATTTACAATCAATACGTAGTTTTTTTTAATTCATAGTTTTTCAGAATTTGCGGTACAAGGAAATTTGGTTGTCATACGTATGCTAGGAAATGTTAATGTAAAGTGAACCCCCGTAGGGATAAGCTCGCCTTTGTACAAATTACATGTATGTTTCATAATTGTGTACAATGTTTTAGTGCAATAAAGTGTTTTACTACTACTACTACTACTGAACCGTAAAGTGATAAAGAATCAATTTTCTCGACCGTACAAACTTGTTGCAGGTACAACATGGGGCTGGCGTACTGGTTTGCGAACGCGTTGAGCTTGCTCACCGTCCTATCATGCGGCTTCATGAAGGTTAGCATTAGCTGAAGTCATGCCGTATTCTAGATCCTGTGATGGCCTGTAGTAGCGCCAGGTTTTGCTGCGATTGGCGGGCGCACTGAACCCTTAGTGCAATCGTTTCACTAACGTAACATAACGATTGCGTTTGCGTTAAGGTCTTAATTTGTATGGGATTTTTAACACAGCACACCAAGCGGAACGTGTCGAAAACTAAATCACCGAGTGGAGAAACTTCATAGATACTCGGTGGTTTAGTTTTGGACACGTTCCGCTTGGTGTGCTGTGTTAAAAATCCCATAAAAAGTAAGACCTAACGTTAGTGAAACGAATGGGAGTCAGAAAGTCCCGCCGATGGCGTCGACTAGGTACATTGCTAATTTATACTTTTGCGAGACATACAGGCAAGGCAAGCAAGAATACGGGCAAATAAGAATATTTTTGTTTTTATAACAAATAATAACATTTATTTCCAATATTTTTTTAATGGTTTGAATGTCATTACATTCAAACAGTCTTAGATATTATTTTATATACATAATAGACATTACCTTTTAGTATACCTAAGTAAAAAAACCGGCCAAGTGCGAGTCGGACGGACTCGCGCATGAAGGGTTCCGTACCATTATTCATAAAAACCAGCCGTAGCTATAGCTATACTATCGAATAAATATTATCGCAAGGTCGTATCTGCCTAAGTAACAGTTTTTTGAAGATTTAAAAAAAAAATAGTGTTTCGGAGCGATTATTTCTGAAAATATCCACTTAATCAATGTTCAAAGAAACGTCAATGTTATTTTTAGAGGCCTATCGATTGATGTGCGTCACGTTGATATTTGGCAAAATAAATAGCAATTTCTCTACAAAATTGAGAGTAGCTGCACACACAATACACTTTATGTAAAAATTTGATAATGATACGTCTTATAGTTTCCGAGTAAAATGGCTGTGACATACGGACGGACAGACAGACAGACATGACGAATCTATAAGGGTTCCGTTTTTTGCCATTTGGCTACGGAACTCTAAAAAGGGATGGGTGAAAAGGGGTCGGGTGATTTTCCCCCTCGTAATTAGCCCCTTTTTAGGGTTCCGTAGTCAACGAGGAGCCCTTATAGTTTCGCCATGTCCGTCCGTCCGCGGTCTAGCTCAGTGGCTGTTAGCACTAACTAGCTTATATTTGGTATGAGTATGTGCGTTAATCACGCCGACAAAACGATAGAATAAACACTGAAAAAAAAATTCACTTCTTTTGTCGTAGCTAAATATTTTAAATGAACTTCTCGTTGGTACCCAAGGTTCCGCAGATCCAGCATGTGATGCAAGCCAGGAACGCGGACGGCCTCATGCTGCACGCCATGATCATGGAGATCTGCAGGTAACAGGACTTACAGGACCCTATGTTCAAAGCTTTGGTTCACTTTTGTGTGTTGGCTTCAATTTTCATAGACCAAGAGTAGGCCATGGGCAACCCTACATCATCGAGTAGCAGGATTCGGCCTATTTAGTTTTACGCTATTTAAGTACGAAATATAATTTAATGTTTACCAGCCACTTATCGGTGAAGAAAAACATGGTTAGGAAACCGGACCTAATCTCAATAAGGCCCAGTTTCCCCTCTGGGTTGGAAGGTCAAAGAGCAGTCGCTTTCGTAAAAACTAATGGCTACGCCGATTCCTTAAGTTAGATTGCCAAGCGGACCCCGGGTTCAATAGAGCCGTGGCAAACGCTAGGATGATAATGATTACTACTGATGGGCAAATTGCGGAAAATTTGAAAATTTTTGGAATAGTATTCCTGGATTGAATGCTAGAATTATGATGATGATGGTATTCTGTTATCCCTCATCAGGGTCATAGGGCTCTCAGAAGAGATTTCAAATGTTCACGGTCCAGTGCGGCCAAGAAATAAATTCTTCGAAAGTTTCAATCCCCATTCTATTATGAGAAAATTTCGTAAATTTCCTGTGTAATAAATTCTGAATATTTTAGAAAGTTTCCATCGACACATCAGTGATGGGTACTAAACTTTCCGTTGATTAAATTTAAATTTCCTATAATTCTTGTGAAAGTTTCCGGAAATTTCCGAGAAATTTTCCAACTTTTTTGAAACTTTTCACAACTTGCGCATCAGTAGTGATGAGTAATGGTGATGCTCTAATAACAATTCATTGACCGCAGCCACACAACAATGACGCTGTACAACTTCACCAACGGATACTCGTACATGACCTACCTGGAGTACCCCCTGATCCTCATCCAGACCTACATACTCCTGTACTACACCCTGAAGTTCAAGAGGAAACTGAACTGCACTCTGACGAAGTACTTTGTGGTTGTTTATTGGGCGACTGTCGTTTGTTTTGCGACGCAAATCTTCCCGTCGTACATACTGACGTATTTGACGGTAAGTGCTACGTTTGGTGTACTGTTTCTTTTTTTTTATACATACAACGACGGTGGCAAACAAGCATACGGCCCACCTGATGCTAAGCAGCTACCGTAGCCTATGGACGCCTGCAACTCCAGAGGTGTCGCATGCGCGTTGTCGACCCTTTAAAAACAGGAGGATTCACTGTGTTGACGGCTAAAGGAACAAGAGAGGTCCCTCGTCGTCAACACACTGGGTCCTCTTTGAGCTCTTTGGCAACCTTACTGTGACGTTTCCAAGTCAAATGTACATCGTTATCGGTTGTCAATGAGGCGTTATTGCCAAAAAAAATTAGAATTAAACTCTATTAACAACCGACAATGATTTGAAAACGTCACATTTTATAATTTTATTGTCGAAGGTTACTTATACCGAAATTAAGTAGTTAAGTGAGTCTTGCAAAGCAATGCATTTACATAGAATATATTCACCATCAAATATATCGGAGCGATCAGGGTACTCAAAAATATCTAAACAAGCACTTTATCGTCTTGACAATAGAGGCGTTGATCAGATATTTGTGACCACCTTGGCCGCTCCGATATATCTGATGGCGACTGTATTTGTCGTGTTATTTTATTGAATAGGATCAGGTCAGTAAGGGCCTTATCACACTTGAGCGATTTGAAAGCGATTACTATACAAAACTCGTAAGCGGCGAACTCGCGGCGTGTTCGCTCCCGTACAAAACTCGCTCGCAAATCGCAAGTGTGATAACACTCTAAGAAGAGTCAAAAATTACTTTTTTAATACAGTTGCTCAAAAAAGTGCTTTTCTTGTAGTGGTTTAGCGTGCGGAAAGTTTGATATCGCGCACTAGTGCTTTTTACTTTTCCAGCCAATCACAGCTAATGACAGTGACAGACAGCCAATCACAGCGCCGCACCGCACCGCGAAGAGCGTTCGGATACATGTACTAAAGTAACCTCAAAGTGAATAATTGACAATTTTATAATTTTTTCGCAACTGTATTAAAAAACGTCGTTCGATACTCGTGCGTAAATGTCATTCTTCACTCGTCCCGAGTCTTGCTCGGTACTCGTGAAGTAATGACATACTTTCCGTACTAATATCGAAATGTACTAAACTGTTTATGAACAGAAATTTTATTGAATTTAATCATCATCATACTATCGCGCCTATATCCCAAAAGGGGTAGGCAGAGATCACGGATTTCTATTTGCTACGATCAATGAAGCAAAACGGCTCTCCGTGAGCCACTTCTCGCCCCCGTGAAGAACGAGACGTGATGGGTGCCGAACCGCATCGCCGCCATGCGGATGACTATTATAGTACATTGTGCAACATGGGGGGTAATATTCTTACGCCCCGAGTTACACACAATGTTTTTCATCACACTTGCGAGGAAAAAACTAAAATTTAAGCGAAATAATTCTTAAATACGGTGACGTTTTAAATATGTATTCGATCGCCATTTTGCTTGCGCCGTTGCTTAGCAACGCGGTACAAACATTCCGTGCGTTTTTTATTACGACATAGTTTTCAACAAAATTAATGATAAATACTTTTAAATATTAAAAATAATGAAGAAATATACCGTATTAGCTTTATATACTTTAAAATTTGCTTGTAGTCAAGTTTGGGTGACATAACAAAAAACCCTGGCTGAATATAAATGTCCTGAGTCTGAAGTAATGTACGAGTGGGTCAACATTTTTAAAACTAAACCTATAACTCCACACTGTGGAGTTATAAGAATTCCTAACTCCCGCGGGATCAAAGTAGGCCTTTGTCCTTCAGTACACCCGCATGAAATAACACCATTTACGAGCAGGTGTGATGAAAATTTAATAAACCACCACAGCGTTCTCACGAGCAGTAGGGATCAGAGGTTCCCTTATCCCTTAGTCGCCTCTTACGACACCCGCGGGAAGAGACGGGGTGGCACTATTCTAAAGCCGGGGCCGCGCAGCAATAATAATTTAAATTTAATATAACTATAAATAACCGAGATTTATAATACTTCCAGCCAATGTGCACACCACTAAGCGGCTTGTCTAAAGTGATGTACATCATCGGAATTATTATCGATGGCAACGCCGACGCCGTCTCGCTCACCACTTGGGTCATCTCTATCGCCACCAACCTGGGTAAGTAGTCGTAGTCGTGAACCTTATTACAATGGAGTAAGGTGCAAAAGTGTGTGCATATTTTTGGCGCTGACTGCAATCTGCTGAGCCAAATTTGTTAGTAGCACTAGAAGAAAAACGGTAGTCATCCTTTCTTTGAGTGGGAATACTGGCAAGATTTATTTTTATAAAAATATTTGCATAAAAAGGCTAGATTACGGTTGTATTGTAAGAATCAATTTATCACCTTTTGGGAATGGGATGGCATCAAAAAGAAGTTTCTCAAAAATTACCTTTTTCTAGCACCCTGTATGTTTTTTTCCAAAATCTGTAAACGCGAATCTTCATTACTTTTAAATCGAGGGGAGGTCTTCTAAGACCATTTTCGCATAGCAGCAGGGGATCTGACAGCTGCCTTCACTGAAAAAGAAAATCCACCCTGTATAATTTCATAAATTCACTTAAATATTGCGACAATGTAGCACCAACAAATAGACAGAACAAACGTAGAGTATAATTGAAATACAAAAACAAAAAATACAGTACACATCACTTTTCATATCATTACTCATACCAGAGACTAAAGAGGTATAGACGACCACAGCCTAAGAACTTTTTGAAGCTCATGTCGATGGTGCCATCTGAATATGTAAGAGAAATGTCACCTGCACAGCTACTCCACCTAGTAACAAATAGCGTACTAGTAGCACACTAGTAGCAATAGTCGCAATTGACTTGAGCTTCAAAAAGTTCTTAGGCTGTGGCGGTCTATATCTCTATAGTCTCTGCTCATACATACTTTAAGAGGGCGTCGTTCTTAATCAGCAAAAACAGCAGTCGCCGTTTACGTTCCTGAGTTCACAATTCTTTACAAAAATCTACAGGAAACACTCTGTATATGATATATATCATTGTCATAACAAAGAGTGTGTTTACATTTTAAAGTAATTAATTCTCGCTTATCATTTGTAGTTTAGTTAATACAACGAAGTAAAGTTGTGCAAAAACTGAGAATAACGTTTGTGCGGTTTAGGAAAAACATGAATTAAATGAATATTCTCTTTATTCATTTTATATCTTAGGTTAGGGTTTTTACAATATGAATATAAAAGTAATATAAAATACAACATACAAAATACAATATAAAATATAAACACATTATAAAAAATCTAACCTAGGGTGCCGCCGGCAACAGGGCAGGGCCCAGGCTGCCGGTGGTTAGGGCCGCAGTGAGAGGAACCGGCGGACTATCCGCGCCGTATCCATGACCACCGCCTTCTGCATCTGACCCTTGATCCAGCCACCTAGCGAGTCTGTCGAGGTGTTGATCGAGACTCTTCGCTATGAGACCATTCGCTGAATATTATTATTAAATAGTTATGATATTTCGAAAGCCAGTTAGATGTATACATTTTATCGGGACTGGTATACTCGTTCAGAAAAATCCAGAGCTGTAAGAGATTAACGTCTTATCTATTGTGTTCGGACTGCCACCGCACGTGCCATGATGAAAAAAATGGTTTGGTTACACGTAAGCGTTGAATGAATTTCTACTATATAGACCACGCAATAAGATTCAATATGAACTAATACAAAAAAGCCCTAAATTCTTTACGGTTACATCCAGCGCAGGCGACTCAAACGCTCGGGGACCAGCGTAACTTGAAATCGAGATCCCAAATAGATATGCGTAATGCGGAGAGCGCCCTTGCACAGGTACTACGAGCGCCCGGTTAGTCAGCTCTTAGGAGGCCAATGGAATGTTTCTTACCTCGCAGGTAAAAACAGGGTCGGATTCTGATTGAAACATTTGAATTGATATACGCTTTACTTTTCTTTATTAAGAAAATAATAAACATGATTTAAATAAAACATTGGGTAAATATAATTACAATAATAATAAGTCAACTATTAAAACATTTCGTGGCAACGCTGCTCCAGTTTTAGTTTTATTCTTAGATTAAGCATTTGTCTAATTTGTCACGAATCATCATTCATAACGAAAGTCTAATAATAAAAATATTGTGCTGCATTAAAGCCTAATGAAACATTAACGTTATTTAAAATTAGACAAATGCTTAATCTAAGAATAAAACTAAAACTGGAGCCGCGTTGCCACGCAATGTTTTAATAGTTGACTTATTATTATTGTAATTATATTAACCCAATGTTTTATTTAAATCATGTTTATTATTTTCTTAATAAAGAAAAGTAAAGCGTATATCAATTCAAATGTTTCAATCAGAATCCGACCCTGGTTTTACCTGCGAGGTAAGAAACATTCCATTGGCCTCCTAAGAGCTGACTAGCCGGGCGCTCGTAGTACCTGTGCAAGGGCGCTCTCCGCATTACGCATATCTATTTGGGATCTCGATTTCAAGTTACGCTGGTCCCCGAGCGTTTGAGTCGCCTGCGCTGGATGTAACCGTAAAGAACTTAGGGCTTTTTTGTATTAGTTCATATTGAATCTTATTGCGTGGTCTATATAGTAGAAATTCATTCAACGCTTACGTGTAACCAAACCATTTTTTTCATCATGGCACGTGCGGTGGCAGTCCGAACACAATAGATAAGACGTTAATCTCTTACAGCTCTGGATTTTCTGAACGAGTATATTTACGTTAAAGATTAGATTAGAATTATAATGTATTTTATGAGACCAGACAAAGCACTGAGCATATATTGCACTGTGTGTGTACAGGTGACAACCTGATTTCATACATTACACGCCATTGTCGGAGTAACAATACACCTGTTGTCACAAAAAAAGACCATTGAGCACTATTTGAGATTAAATATTAACTTATGCGGTGTTTTATTTGATTTCGTTAGCTACGGAGAACTTTATATTACTGGAAATGGGTGCTTGGAAACTTAGAATATGACTCGCTTTTCTTTTTTTTTGAGTATACCTATCTAAACCTATTTGAAAACGATAGGTACTTCGCATACCTACCATTGTCAGTTTATTTAAAAATATATCTAGTACTAATATACAGTAACACAGTAGTCACTCGTTGATTCATTTGGTACAGTCAGCAGCAAAAGTAGCTAAGTTAGGGTGTTGAAAATGACATGGACACGGCTTTATTGTTGAGAGAATAAGAGCGTATATAGATGATTTTGAATACCCTACCCGCATAGCTACTTCTGCTGCTGTCTGTACATAGCCGTTATCTGCCTTCTGCTGCTGGGGACACAACAGTGCCTTCGCCAGACGAACAAATAAATGCAGGGTACTTGTCTTCAACCCTTTCGTCTCATTTTTAAACCTTCATAGCTCCAAATTCACAGGATAATACTAGATGTAGTTAAGAAACATTATGAAGTATACCAAGTTTTATTGATCTAGCTTTAATGGCTCCTCTACATGATGGCCCATCACACTGGCCCACTATGATGGGCCAGCGTGTAGAGAGGGTAGTGGCGTCGGATGGCTTATGGCGTGGCGGATGGCGCTGGGATGGCCACGGTGTCGGTTTTTTGACCGCACATCAAAGGGACTGGGCCAGCGATGGCAGTGCGCATCCACACGTGGCCCATTCCTCAGTGCGTGCTCGAACGCGGTTGGGTGCGGACGTGCGTACGCTCTATGATCTCTGAAGTAATACACGATTTTTTTAAATAAAAAATGACGAGTACGTGGCCTTATCATGAAATTATGAAGTTCTTAGAACTATATCGGGGATGCGTTGGCTTTTATTTTGAATCATAGAGATACTAAAATCAGAACCTAACTAATAACAAGAATTTAAAGAAAATAAATTAGCTTTTCAAGTACCTAAGTAAATATTCTTTATTGCACCACAAAGAAAACAAAACAATGTAAATAAAGACAGCAAGAGGCGATCTTATCGCTGTAAGCGATCTCTTCCAGACAACCGTAGGGTAGTAGGATATGAGTAGGATATAAGAACAGAAAGTATTATAACTGGTAGTGCACGCATTAAATTTATTTTAAATTAATTAGAGGAATAGTAAAATTACACATACATTACGCAAACAGTACATTTACATACAGTACAACTTAAATAAATAATTATAACATTAAATACCAATAGTAAAATATATACATTCATACATACACAATAAAAACATAGCGGGTCATTAAGTAATGTTTTTTTCAGTAGGGTTTAAAAGTTTTTGCATAAATTTAAATTTAAGCATTGGATAAATAACATCCGTCATCTTCTACGCTATTTTTTATTAACAACTTTATTATTATGTACGAGTACATTAAGAAAATGGTGGTACATGGCGCATAGATAGATTGCTGCAGCGGCTAATGCTTCCACGTCCATCCTGGAAAACGTATAGATCACAACTGAATGTCGCCATCGTGTAGTTGCGCGCATGGCCATTGCACTGGCCCAGCGCTGGCCCAGCGCTGGGCCATCATGTAGAGGAGCAATAATACTTGAGATTAAGCCGTAATAATTAATAATGCTTACTTACCTATTTATTAGTTACTAATGTACAATATATGTATATTCTTTAATTTTAATTAGAAATGACATGTAATATTATAAATATTATGAATAAATAATATGAATATATGAATATGAATATGTACTTATATTAATTCCGCCCAAAAAAAATAACTTTGTTTATTAGTTTCTTCATTTATATCCATGACCTGTCAGCCTGTCACCATTTAATTGACAGATTACGATTTATAATGCTTGAGTAGTTGTATATATATTTGTGATATCATTTCCAGCCCGCATCTTCACCGTGTACATGGACTCCCAGGACTTCAACCTCATGGCCAACTTCATAATCTCCACGTTCCTGAGCACCGGCGTGCTGGTCACGGCGATCATCTTCAAGTGCAAGCCAGAGCCGCCGGCGCCGTGCCCCATGGACCTGCCCCGGAGCCGTCGTAAGAGCACCCACGTCGATTAAGGGTTTTAAACAACTTTTAAACCCACACTGCTTTGTCGGACTGACGAGACGTTCTAGGCTGTTTTAGGGTTTTTAAATATCGGTCTTTGAATCGCGAAAAAGCTCGATTCGAAAATGATGTGTCTGGCAGATACTTTTGTGCGTGGTCCGACACGCAATTGGCCGTTTTTTTTATTTTGCTTATTCCTAAACTAGATGTGTCACTTCTCAGAGTACGTTGTCAGGCCACAAGTAAATGCGACTACCAACTAGTTTCCATTCTGTCAGTAGAAAAACGCAGCAATTTCAAAACACGTCGGTGGCAACCCTCTGTTGTGACGAAGTTAAACGCGAGTGACAAGAACTACCGCTACCCTCTACATTTAATGTATGTATATGTAATATGCCAGTATGTTGGACACATGCGTTAAATATACAATGCATCTCCCTCCCCTAGTTCCTAAGGCGATTATCGCACTGGCACCGCAACCACGCGCGGTGGCGGTGTGCGAGCATGACAGCGCTATATACATGCATCGCCCTGTCCCGCTCGCATACCGCCGTCGCGCGGAAACCGCGGCGGTGTAAAAACCGCCTAATCCCCCATATTGATAAAGTCGTTATTTCTTCCGTTTTTTCTCTGTCCAACACAAACCTCAACAAACAAAGACCGACAAACGAATTCTTATGATTATTAACTAAATACTGTCAAAGAGAGTCTATAGTCCGAAGGTAACGGAGACAAAATAAGTGTGGTTTTAAAAGTTGGCTGGCCGATGTAACTGTATTCCTAGTGACTGGCCAGTTGAAGTTCAAAATGTTGCTAGGACCAAATTAAAAAGGTATGCACAAATGCATCATTTGGCAAAACTGCATTTCTATGTTATTTCTATATTTTTAATTGATTGTGTATAGAATAGCTACTCAGACTCAATACCTATTTTTTTATTTAATTTAATTTAGCGTATTAGCGTAATTCGTTTTAAATTTAGGGATATTCGCATTAGTCATTATCAATAAATTATCAGATTCATACCTAAGAGAACATTCAATTCCAAAAGATATATAAAAACAACAACTAGGTATTCGTTTATGTAATTCGTCTCAAAAAGAAGATATTATCTCAAGTAACTGCATACGGCGTGTATTTTTGATATTACCTCATACGCCAAGGGTAGTTAGTATAGACCCTAATAAACATACTTCCATATGTTTTATTAAAAATTTACGTCTTTTATTTTTCCATTCTAAATATTTCAGCACGCAATGTATCGCTACCTACATGATTACTTTGCCCTAAAATTTCACATTTGAAGATGTGTCAAATAAGTGTATACCTACGCAATACATTGCGTACCGAAGAAATTTAAAAAATCAATTGCTCTATGTTAACTAAGAGTTAACTCAATATTTATTACAATATCGATTTATAATTTCAAAACTTGCGTCTGGCTTCCATTTGCGGTAATATCAAATAAACACGCGGTATAATTATATTAATAATTTATGAATGTTGAAATATTAAATATTAGCAAGTAAAATCCTGAAGTAAATGTTAAATGTTATATTGATCAAATCTTTAATTAGCCGTAGGTACAGTCAACAGCAGATATAGCCGAGCGGGCAAGGTGTTCAAAATGAGAGTGACACGGCTCTATAACCCCCCTTATTCATAAACGTCTACTAAAGTTAAGATGCCTCTGATAATCGTTTGTCCCTTTCCGTCCAACCTATACGAGGGAAAGGGACAAACGATTATCAGCGATCTCTTAACTTCAGTCGCCGTTTATGAATAAGTTGGTAAGAGTATAAGAGCGTGTGTAGATCATTCTGAATATCTCACCCGCTTGGCGATCTCTGCTGACTCTATGTCGTGTATTTTATATAAAATACAATTGAAAATATTTACAAAAAAATCTATGAATAGCATCAGTTTAAAAACTAGTCATAAGTAAATGGTTGCATTCGAATATAAAATGTTATTTCGTCTAGTCGATGTAAAATTAAAATCTCATGCTCAGTGTAACAATAAAAAAAGTCATTAAGATGTAATAGTTGTATAAATATTAAGGTCTTTATATTCAAAATATGCTTCTTAACCTTTTGACCGCCATCGTCTGATATATGAGACAAAATGGCAACGTTAATGACACCTTCATAAATTATGACAGAGTTCAAAATTAAAAGTTCAATTTTTCACGTACGGCGGTCAAAAGGTTAATTCTACTGTTTTTTTAGGATTACGGTGCAGCTTTTTTTATTGGCGGAATATGAATCTGAAACTGGTTGGCAATACGTCATGTACGTATAAGTGAGACAAATATTATGAATATATTTAAAGCCCTACCAAAAATATATGAGCACGCGCCATATTGCGGAACTTCATTGGAACTAAATTTTTCATACTAAACTGAACTGTCACCATATAGTGAGAAAAAAGCGCCCTCCTGACAATACTCATATATTTCTGGTAGGGCTATATAACATTAATGGTTTGAAGATAATTAAGATTTGTTAAGAACACATAGACTTTTTTATTGTTTAATATATAAAAGACATCAATCGTATAGTTTTAGTATATTCGATTTTTTAGTTTTAAGTATAAAAATTATATGATCTTATGACAAGAAAAAAATGTAGGTAGCTAAAACGTAATAATAAGTACAGTCAGCAGCAGAAGTAGCTAAGCGGGTAGGGTGTTCAAAATGAGCTGGACACGACTTTATTGTTAAGAGAATAGGAGCGTGTGTAGGTCATTTTGAACACCCTACCCGCTTAGCTACTTCTGCTGTTAACTGTACCGAATGTTTACAAAGACAAAAGCATGCAACTAAAACAGCCATGAGAATTTGATATAAGTTTGACATTCATATGATAACTATGTATTTTTTGTGGGAAAGAGTCATTATGTAGTGGCAGGTAATTATTTATTGATTACTAGCGACTCGGCCCGGCTTTCGCACGGGTGCAATTATACATATAAACCTTCCTCTTGAATCACTCTATCTATTAAAAAAACCGCATCAAAATCCGTTGCGTAGTTTTAAAGATCTAAGCATACATAGGAACAGACAGCAGGAAGCGACTTTGTTTTATACTATGTAGTGATATATTTATTCAGTGATTCTATGAGAAAACTGAAACGCTTTACGTAGTGGCAACATGAGTTATGACTTAGTTTACCATTCGATTAACACTTTGTACGCCGTTCACGAGGACCATTCGGTACGCAGTTTTGCCGCCATTTCGCCGGCTATTTACGCGTAATTCGCCGATCACGAATACCACTCGTTACACTCGTTTTTCTTAGAGTCGCGGATGACGAATAGTACTCGTGATCAGATTCCATACTGTTTGTATCAAAATAACGGAAAACGCCGGCGAACCACAGATGACGCTTTAAAAAACACGCGGCGTACTTGGGTGCAAGAGTATCGCGAGTGGAGCTCGTGATCGGCTGTAGTGCGGCATTGGATTATAATGTCGGCGTGCAAAGTGTTAAATATATTAATATAAGTAGGTAATTATAATTTTAACTTGAATGAAAAGTGTACAGTCGCCATCAGATATATCGGAGCGGCCATGGTGGTCACAAACTGAACAACGCTTCTATTGTGAAGGCGATAAAGTGCATGTTCAGATATTTTTGAGTACCCTGGCCGCTCCGATGTATTTGATAGCGACTGTACAATATTGAATCTGTGCCACATAAGGGCCGGCCTCCAAACGGTACCTTTAACAAAATGATGGCGTTTATTGAATTTAGTAGTTACACTAACTTGGTATCAAGTGAATTTAGTTTTTAGGTCAATTATTGAAAATATATTTTATTAATAATTGACTGAGGAGCCGAGCGTAGCGAGGCGACGAACGTCTCCGTTTTCACTGGTACGAAGATTTGGCATTTTGATGTGTGTGTATTGGTTGGTTGGTTGGTTGGTTGGTTGGTTGGTATGTTGGTTGGTCAGTGTCGGTCTAGAGGTCGCATTTTTCATCCGATTTCAGAAATGCCCGAAGTCTACGGTTCACAGATCTACTAGTTGATATTTTACTTTTTTATTGTTTTGCCATTAGGTACTTATGCAAAGAATATTTTCACCCTCGAATATTGCAATGTTTAACCTTTTCGACGCCATGGCGGATCAATGCCGTCATTCATACGCCAAACCTTATCGTTCACTGGTACGACGATTTGGCAGTTTGATGTGTGTGTATTGGTTGGTTTGGTTGGTCAGTGTAGGTCTAGATGTCGCATTTTTCATCCGATTTCGATGAAACTTGGCATGTACGTTCCTTGATTTATTTGCCGAAAATTGTCGAGCCATTTTTTCAATTGGGGGGGAAGAGGGGGGAAGTTTGCTGTCGCGTTATTTATGTTCTCCGAAGTCTACGGTTCACAGAACCACTAGTTATCTTATCCATCGAGAGCGCAGGCTTCTGGCCTGGTGTAGTGTTTCGGCGGTTCCGGGGAGCGCTGCCAAATATTACACCAGAGCGGGTGGCACAACAGAAAACAGTCGTGTCACCAAAATAATAGTTTTACAGCCGTATTCATAAAAAATCCTTAATCGGCGTCTGATATTCGAACCAGTTGATACGCTGATTAGGCTTAATTCGGGCTTGTAAAATTACTTGATTCATAATCACAAATTATCCTGCTCATATCTGATCCACCGCTTATTGATAGATTAGACGCGGTATGTTGGCACTTCTGGTAAAATCATAGACAAAACCCTGGTTTCGTCGCAATTAAAAAAAAAGTTTGACAGAACATGACACATGACAGCGGTAATAGCGGGAATCGGGAACACGCTTGTTCACTCACTTTTGCATATTACTACGGTTTGAATAAATATTTTTGTAACAAATTTTAGATTAAAAAGCCTTTGTACTGTATTGAAACACATGAATAAAAGTAATGTACCTACACCTACCTATAGTGAAGATGAAGAGAAACGGTGAACAATTGAAATGTAATAATAGAAGTTTATTTGTACGAGAAACCACTGGATGTGGTAAGGTAAGAAAAACAATTAATTCATTTACTTATAACTAGGTTTAGACCATTTATAAACATAACTACCTATGTCTGATATATTTCTCAGTAAAAATAATTATAGACAAGTAATTGTTGATCATTAACTTTAGAATTATTAAAGAAATAATATTATTTAGCGTGCTTACCTATTTCTTACTATTTACAGTGTCAATATCATCCATAACGGCGTTGAGAGAATGGTTGATTAGCTCAAAAAACAGGAGTTCACTGAATGTTACCGAAAATTAGCTGAAGCCTGCCGGCTGCTATCACAACAAGTTGGTGATTTACTTGATTGGCGCAGAGTTTCATATAAGATATCAATAACAGGACTACATACATGATAATAGTGGGTAGTACTTAAAATTTATACATTTATAAGCATATCCTATCACCACATACCTGTGCATTGGTTACATATCTAAGAAATATTTTATTTTAGTTTGTCCGGAAAGAGAAGTGTCATGGTTTATATGGGAACTCATACATTCTATGAAACTTCTCTTTTCGGACAGATCATACTGCCAAAGTAGTAGTTTTATTAGTGCAAAATATACATTATTATTTTATTTAATGCTCACAACTGGCATTCAGAATAACTATAGTTATGAGTCTTAGCTATGTCAACCATCATTTAGATTGAAATGTGGCTCTGAGAAAGCTATTTTTGATTTTGAATTTGTATGTATCTTACTGAGTACCTATTGGTGGCGGGTCATACTCTCAAGTCTCAATTATTCGTTATCTTCCATATTCATTCCTTTCCCATCAAGCAGATACATTGTTGAATTGATTGATGTAATCAACAATGTACCTTATTGAATAAAAAAGTTGAACTTATGGTTAGCGAAGTATACTAAAAATAAAATTACATTATAAGGTTTAAAAAATCTTTAATTGAAATTGTTATTTTCATTCCAGATTCTGGGCCAAGTTACTTATGGACATGTTTACACCATCAACACACTTCAAGGAAATGTCACTGTCGGCCAGCATGCCCTCGCCAGCTTCACCGCTGCAATCACACTGAAACAAAAAAATATATAAAATGAGTAACTACATAACTTGGTGTGGTTATAAATATAATTGAACAAACCCAAAAGGCTCTGGCTTTTTGTTTTCTTATTCAACGGGATATGTTTTGATTAAATAAAAATCTATTTTTTTTGAATGAAGTTTCTGTAATATTTATTATCCTCCTTTTGGCAACTTAAGCTGTTTGTGATTACTTACTTTGGTTAACAACAATTGAATTAATAATGTAGCACTGGTCGGCAGCCTTTTAGCAACCAAGGGCCACATAGTACAGTCAGCTGCAGAGAAAAGGCCTTGCATACAAAGTTTTGTATGCAGCGGGGGCCTTTTTAGTTGCAGCTGACCGTACCTAATGAAATTGAAGCGGGCCGCACTTTGTTAATAATTTGTGACTTTATAAGGCAAAATGTACCACATTGTCGGTAACCACTTTAGTACAGTCAGCAGCAGAAGTAGCTAAGCGGGTAGGGTGTTCAAAATGACCTACACACGCTTTTATTCTCTAAACAATAAAGTCTTGTCCAGCTCATTTTGAACACCCTACCCGCTTAATTACTTTTGCTGCTGACTGTACGTAAGTTACCTATCAATCGACTTCCTTACGATACGACTACCTACCTACATACTTACCTAGATTTGTTTATTACCCTTTGACCGCCACAGTCGGCTGTGGCCGACATCAAAAAGTCGTGCCATGGACGCCAACGACGGCAACAACCGACAGGCTTTGTAGTGCAATAGGGACCTACGCGGGCTTCCGCAAAGTTCAATTTCGCTTGACAAAACGCCATTACTTGGCGTCGGTGGCGCGTCATTTTTGTTTAACGCGTGGCGGTCAAAAGATTAACAAAATACAATTATAGGAAGGTAAAAAATAACGTTACCTATAGGCACAGAATAAATATTAGTATTTCACTATAAGTATTGGGTTCAATAAGTAACTAACCAATATGGGTTCGAACGATAAGTAACTAACCAATATACTTATAGGTACTTAACCAATTAACCTTTACCTAACTTTAACCAATATACTTATAGGTATAGGTACTTACTTCTCTTATTGCTGCGCTTCTTCTGTGACGAGGTCTCCATAGGTCAGGTACTTTCGGATAGTCTGTAAACCACGAAATTTCTCTCTCTCCGTAACTTTCGACGCCGGCGAATGGCCGGCGATTCACTTGCATTGTTCGATAGCCCAAATTACTTAAATTACTTGCGTTTTATTACGATATTCAGGCGACGAAAACGAGAGATTAGTTTTTTCGCCGTTTCCGAGGTCGAAACTATACTATTTATTGATATTAGAATTATTTACTTAATAAAACACAGAAACTTATAAAAGTAACTCTACATGTGGTAGAAATAATAGAAATCATCTCGATTTGTGTACAGTGAGCTCTTGTCAAAATCAGCTGTTCAACGTTGTGTCGGCCATCTTGTGACTTAATATGGGGATAAAGGAGGGTCTAAGGTCTCGTAACTTTCGGCCCTTATAGGAGGGCGATGAGGGACAGATTATCGCTAATATGCGATTATGCATCAAGAAATTCGGTACCTACCTCTGATCGACCGATCAGCGAGCTTCTAACTTTTTATGAATACGGCTGTTAGTTTATAATGTAATATGTATGCTAGTCTTTAAGGTATTTATCTATGGGCCACTAGTTGCCTGAAAATAAACGTTTTTCATTCATTCATTCATATCCATAGTTGGCGGATATATCCGTCATTGGCGTCGAACATAATGTTATTCTGAATGTGCCATTAGCGCTGGAGAATTTCGTTAGTGTCATATTTGTCTAATTAATAGAAAGGCCTCTAACGAGTGTATGGGAAATCGCATGCGATTTCATGCACCTGACGGTGCCCTTAACAACAAATATCTGACAGTACAAAATTATTATAATTATGCTTAAGTTTGTAGTCGGCATCAAATATATCAGAGCGGTCAGGGTATTCAAAAATATCCGAACATGCACTTTATCGCCTGCACAATAGAGGTGTTGTTCAGATATTTGTGACCACCTTGGCCGCTCCGGTATATCTGCTGGCGACTACAATTTCGATTTCTAGGTAGGTATATAATTACTTCAGTTCTAAGTATTTCTGTATACCTACCAGATAATATTTACCCACATAAAAAAAGTTGCGGACTTTTGGTGTCACTATGTAAAACGCGAATTACTCTCAATCGGCATTGAGTCTAAGTTACGTTAATTTTAGAACGAAGAAAGATAATTAATGGTGTTTAGGATGTAAATGTTGTTTGATGTTTTATACTTAGTATGTGCAGAGACTTTAGAGATATGGACGACCACAGCCTAAGAACTTTTTGAAGCTCATGTCAATTGCGCCATCTACGTCAAAGCCACCTAATGATACCGAAAATGTAAGACATTACATTTTCGGTATCATTAGGTGGCTTTGACATAGAGAGAAGCGTGGCTTTGAATAGACATAGACATGAGCTTCAAAAAGTTCTTAGGCTTTGGTCGTCTATATCTCTATAGTCTCTGGTATGTGGCAAATAGAGCCAAAACACAATCTGTAAACTCATCTGTAAACTGTATAACTTACCGGGCTACGCAATTACGGTCACTTCTCAAAATAATGATACATTGAATGTGGGGATCGTTACCGGTATTACTAAAAATCTAAATAGCGCCTGACTTTTGCAATCTTTACGTGATATTCTGAATTGTAATTCAGGTAAACGCAATAAACTATCCGTAAAATATTCAAAAATAATCATTAACAGCCGAGATACCGAAATTGAATACCGGTTATTTGTATGAAAATAATACCGATCGATCCGTGGATTAAATAGAGTGGCTAGGTAGAGTTGACGTCAAAAATATGTGTACACTTTAGCACCCTACTCCTTTGTAATAAGGTGCAAAAGTGTAAACATAACTTTGACGTCGACTGTACAGTCGGCAGCAGAAGTAGCTAAGCGGGTGGGGTGTTCAAGATGACCTACACACGCTCTTATTCTCTTAACAGTAAAGTCGTGTCCAGCTCATTTTGACCACCCTACCCGCTTAGCTACTTCTGCTGCTGACTGTACATATTTTTGTCACTTTTTTTCATTATTTATGGGATTTGTAGTAATAGCAGTAGATTTTAGCTTAGGGAAATGAAGAGGTTATACTAGAATTTCTTTGTGACTAAACATCAGAAAACTAAGATCTTTGAACGACATAAATGAAGCTAGATGTTATTTAAAAATGTTTGTGTCCCCTAGTAATAGTTAGTCAAAAAATCGAATGTATAGATTATAGATACTAAATATTTAAAATAAGATACCATTCCCAAAATGTTAAACTATTTATTTTAGAAATGTAAGTATTATGTTCTATATAAATGTATCTGTTACTATGCTCCACTTGTGGCTTGTGATTCTTCTTAAGGTTAGTCGGGTCGTTCTTCTTTTTTACCGACAAGGTCCTGTACTAAAAATTCTCCATAAAAGGTTTGTTCCATTTAGTCACGCTTATTATTATTTAGATTTTTTTTGTAATGATAACTACGTATTTAAAGCCTGACCAGGAATATTATGACCATTGTCAAGAGGGCGCTATTATTCTCATTTATATGGCAACAGTTCAATATATAGTTTGGCCAGAGTTTGTTCAACTTCAAGCATAGACAGGGAGAATCATACTGTCTTTGTCTAATGCTAGTACTCTCACTACTGAAAAAGGGATGGGTATAGCATGTTACTCTGACTGTTACTGCGCTTTTTGGTTTGCCAGACTATAGTCAAAAAGCATTTTAATTTCTATGGTATACTGTCAACTTGATTTGTTTACCTGCTCTGATGTTAATTATAATTGTTTCGTAGCGAAATAGTTTCATTATTCACAATGTTTTGCACTTGACTACGAATAGTTTTGGGCATTTCTTGTGATTTATTATTTCATATTCAATACAATACAAATACTCTTTATTTATATACCTACATAAATTACATTTCCATTTTATTAGGACAATACAAAGTCAAATTACAGCACTAGATTACAACTAAACTTATACCTAAACTAAACCAATAAACACTATAAACTAGATATAAAAGACTTCCCCAAATTTACCTGCCTCCGGCATAGACCCAAGGATGCTGGCAGAGTTGCCCCTTTGCACCGCCAGACTCAGTCTTTGGGCAAAGAAAGAGCCCGCCCTGTAGTCGCCTGAAACGCCAATTAGCCGGGCCGACACCTCCTTCACAATTGCCTTTGTGTCGGACGACCACGGACCCAATGTTTCCATGGCAAGCGCCGCAAACTCGTATTCATTAGTTAAGAATGCGTATTTGCGGCGCATGAGTGTTTGGGCTTGGTCGGCGGCAGTCCCAGGCTTCCGGGCAGACCCTTCCACATGGGATGGGGCTAGGGTATCGACGCATGTAGCGTCCCACGCCAAAGGCCGACCCAGGCTCCAAGGTACAAGAGTACACCCATCCGGCCTCTTACCATCCGCTGCAGAAAGGCCCGACGGCTCCAAAGTAGCGGGAAGAGAGGCGGTACCCAGGGCGCGGCGAATCAGGTCATTAAGCGTAGCATGCCTATAAAGCCGGCCTGCGCTTTTTGGGCAGTGTAGTCCATGACGTCCCAGTGTGTCCACACGATGAGCGCACCTACTGCAAGCATGAGCCTCGCAAACTTTCAAGCCCAAACGGAGACAAACCGCAATACGTAACGCAGCTGGCTCCAAAGCGGTACCCAGGTTCCTTGAAGGGAGCGCGTGTAGCCAATGACCGGACTCCTTTTCCGAAACGGCCAACAACCTGGCGCGTTCATAGTGGTCAGTACAATTTTGTAGAAGGACTTGATGGAGCCTTTTAACATCTATAGCATCCCAAGCTGCTTGACTAGCTTTATCCTCTGGCACCCCTTCAGCGGGATGATTCGTCCGCCAGGCCGACTCAGCGTCTGCCAGGCACGACACCCGAGTGTCAGCGGTTGAAGGAATATGAAGTATACCGCCAACAAGGGGAAGCGCGCCATAGGCAGACGATAAAAAGGCCGGGAGAGCAAGACTGCCCGTCAAACGGATACCAAGTCCTCCGTATTTAACGGGTAGGGTAGCTTGGGACCAACTAGGGGAAGTGAATGTAATGTTGAGAATTTTTCCAACAGTCTCTTTTAAAATCTGATCAATATTCTCAGTTATCGCGGGAAACTTCCAAAGTGGGGCGCAGCGCAAAAAGTACATGAACTTGGGTGCGAAGAGGCATAAGCGCAGTATGTATATTGCCATATGTGGGTTAATCTCACATAATAAGTTCGATACTCTTTATTGATCACCTCAAAAACAAAACCAGTACAGGAAAAAAATATATACTTAATTAATACTTTTACTATTATTCAAGGAAACCGCCACAATGACAACAGTGACAACCTATCATATAGCTCACCGAAGGAAGCCCACTAACTGCTCGATAGGAGAAATAATTCGTGTATAGCTGAATTTTGGTGAAGTTGTAGATAAAGGTGTCTTACACAACATACTAAAAGTACTCATGGATAGGGGTGCCGCTAACGGGGAGAGGGGGGTGTAAAGGTCCCCTTTTTTGGCTTTTCGTAAATAACTCAGTAGCGGTGGCTCATACGAAAAAATGTTCTTCTACTTAATTAATCCACAAATGATTTTGTACAAAAAAGGTTCTTTACACTTTTTTGCTGAGATCAATGTATAATGAGATTTCGAAGAAATACGATAATCACTTTCAGAAACTTTCGGAGCTTTTATTTACGAAACTATTAGTTTTGTCTAAAAATTGTTTTAGAAAACCCATATTTATATTAAAAGACCTATCCAACGACACCCCACACATTAGGGGGGATTTAAAAAACATAATTTACCCCCCACTCTATGTGTTCGGGAGCTACCCTAAAAAAATATATTTTTTTAGATTTTATTTTAAAACTTTGTCTGCGTGTTCAAAACACATACTCATACGAAGTTTAACTATTCTAGTACTAACCATCACTGCGCAAAGCCGTGAACGGATAGACTGGGACAAACGAACAGCGAAACTATAAGGTTAGGAAATTGATTGCAGGCGTCCATAGGCTATGGGAACTGCTTACCATCAGACGGGTCGTATGCTTGTTTGCCACCGTCGTGACATAAAAAATAAAAAGTAAAAAAATACCCTCTTCGACCTGCTCAGTGATGGTTAGTACTTGAATAGTTAAACTTCGTATGAGTATGTGTTTTGAACACGCAGACAAAGTTTTAAAACAAAATCTGAAAAAATATTATTTTTTAGGGTACCTCCCGAACACATGAAGTGGGGGGTAAATTCTGTTTTTTAATCCACCCCTAATGTGTGGGGTATCGTTGAATAGGTATTTTAATATAAATATGGGTTTTCTAAAACAATTTTTAGACAAAACTAATAGTTTCGTAAATAATAGCTCCGAAAGTGATTATCGTATTTCCTCGAAATCTCATTATACATTGATCCCAGCAAAAAAGTGTAAAGAACCTTTTTTGTAGAAAATTATTTGTGGATTAATTAAGTAGAAGAACATTTTTTCATATGAGCCACCGCTACTGAGTTATTTACGAAAAGCCAAAAAAGGGGACCTTTACACCCCCCTCTCCCCGTTAGCGGCACCCCTATCCATGAGTACTTTTAGTATGTTGTGTAAGACACCTTTATCTACAACTTCACCAAAATTCAGCTATACACGAATTATTTCCCCTAAGTTTTCCTTCGTTTGGAGGGCTAATAACTATCATTTACAATGATTGTCAGTGTAAGAAATTAGTTCCAATGAAATTCCGCAACGTGGCGCATGGTCATATATTTCCTGGTCAGGCTTTACCTACTTTCATTTCTAAGGTTGAGATTTTGTAAATATTATAATATGAAGTTATCCATACTAGTTTACTTAATCCTAGTAAATGAGGAAGTGTGTCTGTCTGACCGGGGGTAAAAATAAATAAAAAGAACGACCCAATCGAATATAAAGTATAAATATGTCTACATACCTGCTTAAATCCATTAAACGGTATGTTAATATGTCAGTGCTGTTTTATTGCACTTTTTAAGGATTTTTTTATGTGGCATAACCAACGAAATAGATATTCGAAATAGATATGGCTACACATATGTCACTGGATATAGATAGGCATTTCTTGTTTAGGGTAATAGAAGTGAGAAAGCAGATGATGAAGAAAATCCAGTGAATGCTGCGAGGTCCAGGTGGGACAGTGCAGCTGTCTAGTTTGTTACTCTTTTAGCACGTGTACTTCTTTTCACGTGTAGGGTTGGGGAAGGTTTCCTACGGATGCAGAGTAACATTGATTCCCGCCCCTACTATTATTTACTTGTATCTGGTGGTACAGTCACTATCAGATATATGAGAGCGGCCAAGGTGGACACAAATATCCGAACAACAACTATTGTCAAGGAGATAAAGTGCATGTTCAGATATTTTGAGTACCCTGGTCGCTCCGATATATTTGATGGCGACTATACGCAACAAAATGTAGAGTCTGTCCGGAAAGAGAAGTATCGTAGAATGTATCAGCTTCTATATAAACCACGACACTTCCCTTTCCAGGCAAACTCTAATAATCGCGATTGTCAATTTAACCTACAAATAAAACGAATAAATATAATTGACTGAGGAGCCGAGCGTAGTGAGGCGACGAACGTCTCCGTTTTCATTGGTACGACGATTTGGCAGATTGATGTGTGTGTATTGGTTGGTTGGTTGGTCAGTGTCGGTCTAGAGGTCGCATTTTTCGTCCGATTTCGATGAAATTTGGCATGTACGTTCCTTGATTTATTTGCCAAAAATTGCCGAGCCATTTTTTTGATTGGGGGGAAAAGGGGGGAAGTTTGCTGTCGCGTTATTTATGTTCTCCGAAGTCTACGGTTCACAGAACCACTAGTTATGTAAGTACCTAGTCATTTAGTCATTACGCTTAAGCTTCTGAAACCTCTCCAAGACCTTTTGCGCAGGCGACTGTTCCACAAAAGTCGAAGACTTAATCGTAAGCAATCTCGAGTTTTGCATACCCGAACCTAAAACCCTTCTTCTAATCCTCTTCGACCTGAGGCCTCTGGACATGAATAGCCTTGAGCATAACACTCTCGGGCTGACCGTGTCAGTTGATGAAGACGTCAAGTGAGGCCTGGGAGTGATGTTCGAACCGTGTCTTGGAGAGCTGACGTAACAAGGTTCACACCTATACACACTCGGACCTTGATCTTCTGAACTTTGGATAGCTAGCAACGACCCGTGGCTGGTACAACTGGAATCCAGCTCCTCCATCATGCCTTGAGGTTCTTGGGCGGCCACGCTTTCTTTGCTTCTCGCTGCCTGCTTCTTTCTCCCTTTTTGCCTCGCTCTGGCTTTAGCTATCTCCGCAGCGCTCTGAGACCCAATCAGGTGGATGTTCTGGTCTATATAATCGCATACGGCCTCGGCTTCCTCCTCAGGAGTTAGATGCCGATCGCGGTAGTATCCATACCCATGCTTAATGTCTTCTAAAGCTTCTAAAAACATCCACGATAAAGTGGCTATAATGAGCATTAATGTTGTCACTAAAGCAATGGCTGTGATTGTATCTGGCGATGATAGCCTTTCTGGAATCTTTCCTAAAACGCCGTATGTTACTATGTTTTGAGTCGATCGCTTGCTGTGCGAGCGGCAAGTATAGAAACCTCTCAAGAGTCGCTCATTTTCTGACGAAGCTACAAGTTTAAGCACTCTGCCGTCGTCTATAGAACGCACCGTTTTACTACCGAGGATATTGTGGATAATTGTGTCTAGGAACAGCCAGTGTGCTTTGTTAAGCGGCAATCCCTTTCGTGCGTGTAGACATGTCAGATTTAGGCGGTTGGTGAATCCCCAGCCAGCTTCATGGTAAAAGCCCGAGACGCTCGCAGTCCTGGAGGACAATTGTGCCCCGTTTCTCTTGCTTCTTTCCATGCTGAGCTTATGAAGATCTTGCATCACTCCATTTACAATGACCAAAGCTATGACACCCGAAAATGATACGCTATCATCAACAACACCTTTGTCTTCATAGGGTATGTTCCCGATAAAGAATTCGTCATCGCAAAGAGGCACTGTTACATTTTCACTGTGTGTGTAAAGGTCTTGGTCAGAATAAGCTTTGGGAATATGGGTTGTATTACTTTTCTTAAAAAAGCTTCCCAAATTACAGTTTATAACTTTCCTTTGAAACCTATGGTTTTTTTCTAGAACAGCGTATATGCGCTCACCACCATTTATTGAAGATTCTACTGAAAAACTGTATCTCTGCTTCAACATGATTATATCCAGCCATTCGTCGGGATAGTAATCCGTTGATCCAGAGCTTTCCGTTCGAACTCCATCAAAACTCATCTGCAACTTGAGTCTCATGCTCTGAAGAGACAAATACAACCAACTGTTATATCTTTGATCTCGTAGAAAAACCAAAGTTCCTGATCCTCGCTTAGGCTTCACTGTTAGCTCGATTCGCCACTCGGCCGTGTTCTCGAAACAGGGCAGTCTCAAAAAATAATCGGAGTCAATGGTCAGAAAACCTTCTTGGAAGTTGGCTTCTTCAAAAACTACATTACGAACCGAAATAGGATAAAACGGCGATTTAGATCGCTCGGGTCGACTCATACCTAGCGGAATAAAATTCAAAACGACTTCTTGAATTTCTCCATGAAATTTTTCACCTATAGAAATATTTACATTGTCATTGGGTAAATCTGGGTAACAAGGGAACGTGCCTTTGATGGAAGTGTGGGCGTCATCAAGTCTCAACGATACGTCATTGTTAGTGATGGTAACTAAAGCGTTGTGCCAGACTGCTGGTTCTAGAGCCGACGGGGAACATAATCTATGCAAGTTACATGTTGTTGTTTGTCCACTCGCTTCTAAACAAACTCGCCATTTCTGAAGACTAAGTCTCACTAAAGGGTCGCGCAGATCGCCACGTCGTGCCAGAGTGCCATAAGGAGATAGCGGTAAGAACCTTATGAATAGATGGAAATAAGTTGAGCGTTTTTTCTCGAAATTGTAGTTTAGGAAGGAGTCTCCGTTAAGGACGGCGATGACGTGTGAGAAAGTGGTACACGGATTGAGGTGGCAGGAGTCTATGTCGGTTTTGGCGCCGACGCAAGGCGCTCCGCCGCCGCTGGGCACAGGTCTGGTGCAGGTTCGATAGCGGATCCGTCGGCCGGCTCCACAGGTCCGCGAGCACGGGCCCCAAATACCCCAGCCGGACCAACCACCGTCAAGGACACAATCCGAGTTTATGCAGACCTGCAGTTCATCGTGCTGGCCCTGGCATTGCGTTCCCCACGTGCCTGCGATTTGCCGCTTGATTTTCCCCTCGCAAATCCTGCGGCGTCTTCTCACTCCTGGACCGCAGGATTCCGAACAGAGCGTCCACGGCTGCCATTCTCCCCATGATGCACTGACATTGTACACAACGTGTTCTTCTATGGCGCACTGATCCCCTTCGCAGGTCTGATCTTCTAAGGGAATTCCGATGCAGCGATGTTCCTTCGTGGAGGGTGGAGGAGAGTCACAGCGGCGGAGTCTGTAGCGTTTGCCTGTACCGCATCGAGCGCTGCACGACGACCATTCGCCCCAAACGCCCCATTCCCCGGTTACTAGACAGCCCAGGTTCTGCTTAACGCATTGCAGAGAATTCCACACCACCTCTGGTTGTAGACTCCAAGTGTTATCTTCTGCAAGGGCGGCTTCAATAGCTTCGAACGGACAGTCCATTTGCAGACATCGTTCCATCATGGCGGGGATAATTTCGAGCTGATGCATGGCTTTCATTCGAGGCCAGTTGCCGGAAGCCAGTTGTCTGTAATCTTCAACCGTGCAATCTGTGAGAAAGCATGGCGCAGTTTCTTCGTCGTGGCCCGTACAAGGGGTCCCGTCGTTGGAGGCTGGCGGGTTATCGCATTCTCTCGTCCGGCTCCTGATGCCAATGCCGTCGCATTGACCCCTGCACCGGGACCAGGGTGACCAGGTAGACCAACCTCCGTCCACAGGACAGTCTGTGTCTTTTATAATTCCTAATTGACACTCGATGTACCATATTTCTTGGGGACGCTTGCTGTGTGGTTTAGACGCCGTGACGCACTTTAATAGAAGCAGAGAGACCAGTACGTTCTTAAGCATTCCTTAAGCTATATTATTATACTTCAGTATCTTATAATTAATCGTTTTGATTGCGTGACGATTTTCACCACAAAAATTGACAGCTAATAGCTTATTGACATAAGTATTGAGGAGTAAGTATGGCAAAATAGTTTGTGTTGTGAATTACGTGAACCGAGACGTGAACAAAGTAAAAGTAGAACAGATCGGTAAGGTCTGTACAGGCCATCAGTTTGGCCATCAGACACTGTTAGTAATAATGACATTATTTCTCTACTCGCCCTTTTTTACAAACTAGGGTAATGAAGTGTCAGTTTCTATATTTTTTTGCGCTGGATCGAATAAAACCATACCCATACCAGAGACTAAATAGATAGATAACAGACAGCCACAGACGGTTCCAAGTAAGAAGCGCCATCTGAACGAGAGCAAAACCCAAAGATATCCAAAATGGAAGAGGAAATGTCACCTGCGCTGCTACTCCATCTATAGTAGAATTCATCATTCGGTGGAGTAATCTGACATTATTTTATACCTATACATCTGACAATCGCTTTGTATGCCAAGAGCTATCAAATTACTCCACTCATTTATACTTTTACCTTAGTAATGAGTAGCGTTACTACGGTACGCTCATATACAAAGTTCCATCATTGATTGTACCTACATAATTTGCCGCCAAACTGGCTTATAAATTCTTATTTTGCCTGTAGTATTCAATGAGTATTCATATAGATTTATATTTAGGTATTCATATATAGAAAAGGATGGGTACCATACGTCGTTATCGCGGGTGCAAAAACAAATGTGTTGAAGAATGTATATAACAGAGTGTCCGTTTGATATAAACAGTGTATTTCTACCTACGCGTCTTAGCCTCTAAGAAGTTCTTCATATCTAGCACAATGTTTTTGCTGGAAATGATCAATCAAACTCTTCTCAATCTTGCGCCTTTTCTACGTTCCTTAAAGTGCGCCTTTTTGAGTTGAAATTTCGTTTCACATTTTTTTTATGAAAATAACGAGTAACCGTGAATTTAGGGGGAACCAATTGTTCCTAAGTTTAAAAATCGTTTATCTACAAGTCTACATAAATCGATCAAGAATGAAAAATGTTTCGAATACCAGGTGACAGAAGAGATTGCCGTTAGGACTGCGTGGCTAATCTTTTTAACCGACTTCAAAAAAGGAGGAGGTTCCAATTCGACAGTTATTTTTTATCATTATTATTTTTTGTATGTATGTTACTCGATATCTCCGTGAATCGTGAACCGATTTTCAAAATTTCTTTTTAATCGAATGGGTATATCCCCTAGATGGTCCCGTTGGCACCAAGTGGGGATCTGATGATGGGATCCTGAAGAACACGAGGGAACTGTTCAAGTATTATAGGCACACCTATAGTGGTTTCACTATTTTTTACAGCAACTCGGCCACTTTCCCTTGGAATAGCGGATCCTAAGCGTAGTCGGTTCTTTTTTTGTTTAAAATTATTAATATGTACTAATTATCAAGTCAAGTACGATATTAGAAAAAAAATTGAATAATTTTGATCTCGTAGGTACAAACGTATTTGATACTACTGACACTTCTGTTATTTCTTGTTTATCATAATCTTTGAGTTCTGTCAAATCGTAGTTGCACCCGCGATAACGACGTATGATGGGTACAGAAATAATGACATTATTACTGACAGTGTCTGGTGGCCTTAAGGTAAATAACTTTCCACGCCATCTATTCGAATTTAAGGGTATAATTTGTATTTAGGTACCTATATGGTCATAGAGTATAATGAATGCTATGGTCATAGGTCGGTCAACTTAGAATTAATTTTTCGAAGAATTAATTTCCAGCAAGCTCGAAATTGCTTTAATATCTTCATTTGGTCCTAAATTCGTGTAATCCGAGTTTGCCAAGAGGTTAGCATAATTTTTGGGAAATGTTTGCTCCAATGTTGATCCTGAGGACCTCATTTCAGCATGTCAAAAAATCCTAGCAGCCCTATATTCACTTAAGGCCAATGAGACCTCTTTGAACAAAATCCGCCACGAGATATTATCAAAATTCCTCATAATGCCAACTTTCAATCTGACCTCTCTACCCCCAACAAATGTAGCCGAGTAGCCCATCTAACATTGAATGGATTGACTTTTTCCAACGGCTTTTTGTGAGCTACAAGCAAAACAGCTGAAAAGCAAACATTTTGCAATGTTTTGCTGCCTAAAGGCATGCACACCTGGGATTTTAGCAAGCTAAAATTACACGCATTTAGGACCACATGAAATTATTAAAACGATTTCCAACCTGCTGGGAATTAATTCCTGAAAACGTTTTTTATATATTATTTGCTTGGCCTATCAATATACTTATATTGCCCAATATGATTTCATCAGAAAATAAATACCTACTTATGTGATAATCAGCGATGAACAAGTGAGGCAAAAAGTGTGTCTGTGTACTAATGCATAGAAAAACAATCCAGTCGTAATAAGCCTGGGTACCTATATTAATGCAATGCTCTCATAAATCTCATAATGATACAAAATCAACTCCGCATACGCCTCCAAAGGGTCCGGAAAACCATTGTTCCGTGGTCGGGAAAAAACACACAAATAATGATAATTAGTTTATTTTGTAGTGACTAATCACTACGTCTTTTATTAGTAAATAAGGCTTTTCTTGTGCGGCATAATACAGCAATAAGAAAAGTATGATTTCGCATTATATTCGCCAACAAGTGAAAAAAGGTTTTAAATTCGCAAATGCATTTATCGCCAGCCAAACAGATTCTTAGCTTGCTCATATCAACTGATTATTTTACTTTTTTATGCCTTACTGCAGCGAGAATATGAAAATTAATTTCTACCTAATTATATGTACAGTCACCATCAAATACATCGGAGCGGCCAAGGTACTCAAAAATATCTGAACATGCACTTTATCCCCTTGACAATAGAGGCGTTGTTCGGATATTTATGACCACCTTGGCCGCTCCGATATATTTGATGGAGCCTGTACTTATTAAATAAAAAACAAACTAAATTAAACATATTTATTTTCATAACAGAAACTCTTAGAGAGATTAGTGGTTTTGAACCAAGATATAAATTAGTTAAAGTCACAAATCACAAATAAATATGTACCACATAAGCACCGAACTAAGCTTGCTAATAACCGAGCATATAACTGTACCTAGTCATTAAGCTCTTGCCAAATTTATTAAAAAGGTAAGTAACATAACATCAAAATATAGCGCCGTTCAATTTTAGCTAGAGCAAACAGCCGTTTTAAATATGTTATAATTACTGCGCGATACACTTTTGCAGCAGCCACGCTCAATATGGTTGCCAGCCGTAAACACAAAAGTAAAAACTTTTAACAGTACATAGGAGCTAGAGGTATCTGAGGCGTTCTTTATTACCGCCCGTGGTGCGTATACAATTTTACGTCTTCTCATGAGTGTGAAGTGTGATTTTCCACTGCGCCGTGGGTGGCTAATCTCACTTACCGCCCAGAGTGACGTAAAAAGTATTATTTATACCGGTAAAATCGTTGAATGCAATGCAGCAAACGTCAGTTTCCTCTTGCTAATTCTGAATGCCGCTTTAATTGACGCAACCATCGACGATTCTTATTAAAAAAAAGTAAGTATGATGAATGCAAATAACTATTCGTGTCAAATCCACAATAGCTCTATAGGTAAGTGTTACAAAACCGCGCTTTTAAGAAAATAAACCTTACATTTTAAATTTTACCTTTTTTCGTTGGTTTAATGTCCTTACATACATTGTGAATATTTAAATAATATGCTGCTTATTGATAAACGTATTCCGAACCTCATTTAGTTAAATTATGTTTTGTGTATTTCTAACAATCACAACTGTCAATGAGACAGATAAGGACAAACGATTCTTTAGTTAAATGCAGGGATCGAAACCGGTATTTTCATACAAATTAACCGGTATTAGATTTCGTTATCTCGGTTGTCAATGATTTTTGATTCTTTTTCGGATATTCTGATAATTTAATACGTTTACCAGAATTGTATTTCGTAATATCACCTAACATTACAAGTCGAGCGTTATATTGATTTTTACTAATACTAGTAACGATCAGGGGTTTTAGTAATACCGGTAACAGTAAGAGGCTTATGATTAAAATGTAATCTTTGTTGTTTGATTAATAATAAATAATAATCTATGTTATCTATATGGTTAAATGAGGATTGAAATGCGTTCATGAATAAGCAGAAGACTGTAAAATCTTATGCAGTCGTCATTTTCATTTGCTTCTTTTTTTTTTCTTTATCTTTTTTAAATTGACTTCGTTTTATTATCTTCGACATTTACTCTTTTTTCGCAGGATCCCGGTATCGAACAACCAGAGATTTCTCGAAAGAATCTGGATTGGACGTGACGATACGATCACGTCTGAAAATATGGATACATTTAATGTGACAAAAATATGTAGCCACGACTCTATTACTAAGGCGTAAAGTCTTGGATACATGTTTTTGTCACATTAAATGTATCCATATTTTCAGACGAGATCGTATAGTCTGGGTTATAATAGGACTGAACACAACTATCTTTAGAATACTGTCAGGTATCACGTATCACTGATGCTATCCGAGTACCAATGTAAAACCATCGCTCTTATTATATTTAACGTGAACAGTACGTCATCGTAAAGTCGTGTCAAAGAAATTTAGAGTATTTACACTGACAGCTACATAGAAATATCACCATCGAGCAAAAGCTGGTAGAAACATTACATACCTAATAATACCTAAGCTAATATATCAGCATCCAATTCTGTGGATGGTTATAAGCTAAGAATATAGGGCAATGGAGCAGCAAGGAATACGCGCTTTTGTCCACATGTTGCGATATTGACAACCACTTCTCCAGCCATTTCTTCATGTCTTTGTTGGATAAGTAAGTACCGTTTAAGCCACGCAGATGGCAAGCGTATCTCAAGGATTCTGTGGATAGCTCATTGGGCCCTCCTTCGCGCAGGATCGCTTGGTCTAGTTGGAGAAGCATGAACGCTTTGTGCTTGAGCTTCGAGACTCGGAGTAGACCGCGCCTTTGGCCGTACATTTTTAGTAGGTGGCCCTGGAAAAAGGACATTTTCAGTTTACTTTAGGACAAATAACTCGTTATCTAAACTAGAAAATTGGCTTTTAACACATTCACCGCTATGCTACGCGTAGCGCTACGCCGTAGCCGATAACATGGATTTCCCCCTATGTAGCGAAAATGCTTCGTAGAGCCGTGACGACGTGTCGTCATTAGCACTGAATGGGTTAAACGCCATCACTGTTTCATATAAGTAATATTAATAGTAAATCTTATCCAATAAAAAATATATTTTAAGCTGTATGAGTTGTCACTTTAAATAAAGGTTTAGACAATGTTTTTCATGTTGTAAATTAAGTCTTAATCATACTTTTTTTTAGTTTCCGCAAACATGATGTCATATTTGCTTTTAAGTACTTGATCATTCCATTTATCAGATGTTTGCATACTAGATATTTCATTAAAAATAATGATTGATGATGATAGACGATGCAGTAATTATATTGTTGGCCCATTATTACAGGATTCTATGCCTCATTTTATTACATTGAAATTTAAACATTGTCACTAGACAATAAGTCTAATTTTAGCTGTTCTGAAAATGTAACATAGAACCCTGCTACATTGGGCGATCAATGTGTCAAGTCAACATCATTTTACATTACTAATTCTTCTGATATGTCATCTGCATTATGCAATCTGCAATAAAAACAATGTAGGAATGAAGGGACTTATTAGTCTAATACTTACTGTGTGTGAATAGGTCAAGCTGTTCAAACTATAAGGCTCTTTCGCAAAAAGGTCTTTACAAGCCAGAATCTCCAGCACCTCTGGATGGACTCCGGACCCTAACTGCGCGATAACCCTGGCCCATCTATCCTTCAAATCACTCTCGGGGATAGAGTCTAATTTCGCTTGCAGTGCTCTGAACACAGGCTTATTGTTTCTAAGGCGCTCTATCAGCTCTTGTGTAGTGAATTCAGCGCGTTGCTGGATCGACCAGAAGTGCGAGCAGAGAAGCTTTCTTGGTTTTAGGAAGCTAGAAATCATAATATATTGTTAAAATATATTATATACACACACAGCTTAATGGTGTACAGTCACCGGAAAAAGTATCTTCCTACACGAAGACCGCAAAAATATGTGACAGGCTCTTATGGTCCTACAAATAACAGTGTGTCACATATTTTTGCGGCCTTCGCGTAGGAAGATACTGTTGCCAGTGACTGAGGCGAATGTGGGTCTCCTACAAATAAATATGACTTAGGTTCGTTTTAAGTAATAGAGAACAAGAAATTACTAAAGCTAGCTTTATCATTAGCTGAATCTGAAGTTCTGTCATTGGTAACTGATCAGGTGAAACTAGGGTCATATCCAGATTAGCTTTTAAACATAAAATTAGTGTTTTTTTTATTAAATAATGTAAAAAAAAAATTAAAAAAAAACCCTTTGACCATCAAAGACGTACAATCACACGCACGGAAAGTCATGCCCTCAGCGCCAGCACGTGATATCACGTCCAAAATATAACCATGTTGCCTTGTGCACTGGCTCTGAGGGCACTTTTTCCGTCCGATGCTTGGCGTGACAAAGGGTTTAGCCTTTCTTTTTAACCAACTTCAATTACAAAGAAGAAGGAGGTTCTGCATTCGGTTTCGTGTTTACAAATTAATGTTTGTATGATCTGTGAAAATTAGTAAGTAAGAAGTGTAAGAACATATTTAAAAATTAAATTGTAAAATCTTTTCTGGTTTATTCTAATAAATTACAAAAGTAATCATTGGACTTTCAGCATCTATGGTAACAGTTTACCCTATGAATGTCCTTATTTACCTGAGTAGATCAAAAAGGTACTCATAATACAACTCTTATAAATTATGCTGCTGTGTATGTATGTGAATGTCACTAACACAATACTCACGCTAAAGGAAATATAACATAGTTCCCAAAGGGTATAGCTGACAATATCAGCACTGGCGCTATCCGCAGCATATCTGAAGGCATTTTCTGGTACAGCTCAATATCCTGCCGAGTCATATTGCTGAAGCCCCGTTCTCTAGCCACTTTTATTCGTAAACTGATATATGTCTTCAAATCTTTCAGGAAATCCTTAATGCCAACACTGAATACCCTATACATTTGCATGGCCCTTGGGAATCTGTTCTCCAGTACGTTAGTGTAGCCTTTGACATATTGGATATATCGTTCAACAATGTATGTCCGGAGTTTTTCATTTTTAAATTGGTTGCCATGTTTTGGGTTTTCTATAGAAATAAATCTGGAAATGTAATAAAGCAAAGGTTTTCATGATAGATGGAAATTATTCCTGTACATAGAGTATTGTCAGTTGATTTTTTAATATACACAGAGTGGAAGTAGAGTTGTGCTGTTTTTGAGAACCTACTCCATTTATTACGGGCAATCAATTCAGGACCTATACATACACTAAACAATGAAGAGAATTGTCAAGAATGGCACAACTCTAAGGCTGGCTCTACATGATGGGCCATCATAGGGACGCAGCTATACGACAGAACGAGATCGCAATATCATTAGCTCCCTCTAACGCATAGCTGCGTCCCTATGATGGCCCATCATGTAGAGGAGCCATAAAGTTGATAAGTACTTTTAAGCAAGGATTAGACTAGCAAGTTTACTTGCGGCAAGTAGGGATGCAGCTATAGTTCAGAATGGCACATGAATATCAACATTTCATTCAAGCATATAGCTGCGTCCCTACTTGCCGCAAGTAAACTTGCTAATCTAAACCTCGCTTTAATCCAGATAGGTTTCAACCAATGCGTATCACACCACTCCATAAACAAAATATTGCTCTAATTTTTTTTAATTCACAAACATGAATTAGAAGAAGCGGAAGCCACTCTCCGTACTCATTGCACAACAATGTTTACATTTTCATCATCAATTTGCTTAAGTTGAAGAAAAAAATACTTATTTCTGTGCATGTGCGTCGTCTCTTATAAACTACTTCTAATAACATATCACACTTTACACTGACCTCGCTCTGGCCTTGTATATGAAATATAGCTTGTTCTATTTCAAATACGAAAGGTAAAAATAATGAAAACAATGGTAGGTATTCTAACTCTAACGAATACAAGTCTATTTTAAGAATAGACGTAACTTGTTTATCGAAATCAATGAGTAGTTGGCTCCGTAAATGTTTACGATTTAATGATTCCAAACTAACTAACCTGCAAGTGTAGGACTGCTGGGTTTTACTCAACAATATCGGGGCTGACCGACTGCATTGGGTAACCAACCGCGATAAAGTCACAACTCTATGTAAAGGCATCTAAAAAGAAATAACTGTTTTTAAAGAAACGACTAACAAATAAGCAAGTGTGTTCAAAAACGTTTCAAAATTTGGTTTCAGACCTTCAGTTCGGTCTGAATATAATGTCAAAATTGAAAGATGTCACTTTGACGTCTCTGAAACCATAGACAAGGGTATACATGTCATATCATCTGCTTCGAATTATTGTTTTTTAGCCTAAAAGCAAGTAAATGTCTAGAGTTAAAACTCGCGACCCACCAAAAAGGACAGAATACACGCAACGCGACTGATTTTAAAACACGTTTTAAGATGTCTGATAGCATACCATAACTAACCTACATAAATTAGTCGGTTTCATTGTTACCCTTCAAAGAGCGGTGGAGGGTGATAACGTTTCTATTGTACTTAGGGCCTTTTGGAAGTAAGCAATAATCATAAGGGTGAGTCTATGATAATAAGGACCAACGATAATAGCGTGTTCACTGTCATATCTGATGAAAAGTGTAATAAATCCATCCCGTTCAATTTTGCAGGTCAGGGATAGTATGTCTATGTTTTTAGCAATCTTCTTAATATGTTAATAGGGTAAAAAAAAACGTTTTTTTTATTTCTAGGTACTTTTTCTTAGTCGCAATACGATATCAATTACGCCCTTAAACGGATTACCAGTATTTTTGTTACACCCTGATATAAATCCGTGATTTTTAGTATGAGGTGGCCAGTTACTGGGTGGTGACTAGTTACTGGCGATTTACCCTACCTGTATTTAAACATTGAACTTATAAAAGTTATATTATAAAACACAACATAAAACTAAATAGATACCTAATACTTCTATACAATCATGACATGAGATTCACGAGTACCGACTCGTGACTGAGACCGCTCAAGGAATAATTAGCACCTACCTAGCACTAGCAAAATACTGTAGTAGTGTAGGTTGGTACCACGAACATGCACGAATTTTCTGCGTGTGTAAGGCCGACTCGAACTCGACCAAATTATTAAAGTAGGTAGGTACAGTCACCGGCAATAGTATCTTCCTATACGAAGGCCGCACAAAATTGTGACAGGCTCTTATAGCCCTACAAATAAGAGCGAGTTACAATTTTTGCAGCCTTCGTGTAGGAAGATACTATTGCCGGTGACTGTACCTACTGTAAAGTTGACACAATTGCATGCTTTGATGGCGTGACCAATAATCAATAACACAGCCTCGATATTTTATTCACATTAATAGCTACTTTCTGACCAGTTATCAAAGAGACGGCATTGTTTCGTTAAGTAAAACAAAATAACTAGCTAGACGTAATTAGGCCGGATCAAACAAAAATGTCCATTAGCATTATAGGTTGCACCCTAAAATCCGATCAGGAGTTGATCGGATTTTAGGGTGCAACACGATTTTTTGTTACCTCAAGAATTTATTATTGTTTATTTTAGTTACGAGTACAACAAATACATTACATTTATTCTGAAAATAAGTGTAAGTTTTCCGCCGTGTTGCACCCTACAATCCGATCACTAAATTTTATAAGGTTGCTCTTACGGAATTGTCTGATTTGTCTGTTAGAAGGTAGGATAGGGGACGATGGGGAGGCTTCGTACATTTTTTTCGGTAACCTTGTAAAATAAAATGTAACGGCTATTTCACAATGTTAATTGATTGTATTACGTGTAAACCTAAAATTGCACAAGGAAAAAAAACCTAATCGATAAGCGATATCGTCACTACGGTACTTTGAAAAAACTTGTATCTGGTTCTTTCACTCAAAAGACGAATGTGGTAACTATGTATGCGATGCATAGGTATATAGATACCTACTGCGTTTCAACTTAAGAGAAGAAGTGCGAGATGCGAGTTTTTTTTTAAAGTAGCGATATCTACCAACGCAAGCCTACCATAAAATCAAAATCCGAAAATGCAATTAAAAGTTAAAAACTCAGGTTTGACCGTTAATGGAATCTGAAACACAAACGAAAAGCACACATACGCACAAGCACATGTCCAACTGTGGTCCAACTTGATAACGAAAGTTTCGAATTGGCATTTTTGTTCAAAGATTATCACCTGGCTAGGCCCCACCCAATAATGTCGTTGGGAAATAGGACAACGATTGACCTGAGGCAGCGATCGATTTACGATATTGTGCCGTTCTGATAAATGGTCACTCAACTAGGAATTATTAACTACTGCGTAGAGTGCGTAGTCCCTGCGAGGTACTTAATAGCGGCCGCGACGACCAAGTAACAAGGGCTGTTACTTTTCTACGAAGTTTCCGTAATAGATTTCTCAACCTCGTTACGAAAACTAGCCATGCCATACAGTCATATAAATAATTCTGTGGCCCGTGTGAAAAGTCAACATAGCTCAGCGAATAAAGGTACAAATGCCGTATATTTTATGGAACTTGTGCGCTTTCGCTGAGCATTTTTGACTTGTACCCTTTTTCACTAAGACCACAGAAATGCATGGCTAATTTTCGTAACGAAGCTGAGAAAATTAAAGTTAGATAAAGGTACAAAAAAATGCGATTAACCCACTATACATATATCGTCTTTGTCCACGATAAAGTACGAAAGCAACCATACCTGTAGAACTTCACATTCAAATAAAACTCGAGTTCTCTATAGGTTTCTCGTTTATTATTTCATTACATAAATTCATTTCAATTTGATTACAATACGTTATTATCTAAAATTATTAAACATACATATAATATCCTTAATCTAGATTTCTACTTTGAATATGCGGCTTACAAAGGAAAAAGAACACAGGTTGTACCAAATACGCTAGATGAATTTTTTTCATGCGTGGTATCATTCGATTCGTTTTGTTGTGAGGATCAAATGGCCAATTGCCTTAAATCAACATATAAAAGACAGAAAAGAGACTTAAAGTCTGTGATTTGCTTTTGTTTCTCAAAACGCTCCTAACAAAATGATATAAAGCCATGACGTCATGGCTTCATAGATGCCCTGTTTAAAGTATGGAAAAATTATGAAATTGCTATTTTTACAGTGAAATATTGCGTTTATGTATATGGTTGCCATACAATTTATTTCACAGTAAAATGTTAGAAATCGAATGGTATCATTGGTTTTTTAAATTTCGTACTTTCAAAAATCGAAAAAATTTGAAACTTTGAAGCCCGATATCTTTGAACCATTTCAATAGATATTTTTAATGTTTACTTTATTTGTATATTTTGATCATTTTGCATCCTATCAACTAAATTTCATTGCCTAATTCATTAACATGTGTCATCATCCCTATTATTACGTTACGGGTCTAAAATATGTAATGTTAAGAGGATGACAACAGCTTATAAATTCTATCCCTATCTAGTTCAGCGCGAGTCAAAGAAACACTGCGTTACGGTTTTGCAAAATGATAAATTAAAAAAAAACTACGCGTTAATTGAGAAAACTAATTCAATGAAGTTTTTAGTATTCGTGTGGTGAAAATTTGTCCTTAATTACAAACGTATAGGTAAGTCAAGAAACTAAGCTTATTTTAAGATGTAACTTTGGAATTATTTTCTATCGAGCCGATTTCACGCACTATCGGATTTAACAAAGTTCTTCGAAATATAATGAATATAATTTTTTTTTTAATTTCCCAAATGAAGTAGTTATAGCTATAATTACTGTTTAAGTAATGTCAATTTGAATTTTTGTTATTTATCGTTGTTGTGTATAATATAATATTAATAATTATTAATATTTATATAATATATAAATATTTAGGTATTACAATTGGTCTTTTGTTGTACTTATCGTATCGTGATAATACATTGCTACATCAAACATAAATAAACTATTAAAACTGGCCAAGTGCGTAATGGACCACGCAATGGAGGTATGTACGTACTCATCAGTAGGTAATCATATCGATTTCTTGACGATTCAAAGGACTGAATACAATTATGCACATGCAAAGCATTCACTAAACTAATTCGTATGACTGGAGTATTAAATAGAGCTTTTAGTTACTTTATAATTCCATAACAGCTCGTGATTGTTGGCAAAACTTTTGTTGATTTCGTAGCTATATGTTTAACAGTAGATACATTACTATAATATATAATAAAATAATAGGCATTCGGCCCTTATAAATCTTATAATATTTAAAAACCAGTGTCGTGTCGATATGTGCAAATAGAATTGCTATAATAAAATATTAATTAAGAAAAAAACTTATAAATATACAATATTAATATGGAATAGATTGAAAAAAAAAATGATATAGATATGGAATGGCTCTCTGGCTTTAACTGGTTTCGTCTATAGGTACTGTACTTTATCACTAAAATCCAGGCCGTACCGCAAACCTCTTCGTTTGTTGGTCCAACTATTTGCCTTTGTGCCGCTCAAACATGCAAGTGCCGCGATAGAGACATATATATCCAATTTTCGAATTTGGACCATTTTATTTAAAGTTGTGTATCCTCTTACTTTTTAATTTGGAAAATTTTAGGTGATTTCGACTCTCGGTTCGATTTTTTTGGGACAAAAAATGGGTTCCAAGTTCTTTCTATTCCGTTACCAGTTTTCCATAGAGTTCTTATGGCGGTAAAGGAATGGAAGTAACAAAAAATGTATGAAAATTTTGGGATACTCTTTGCTCTTGATTCTGAGTCAAAATCATCTAAAATTTCCAATTAAAAAAAAGTGTAGGTTACAAAAAAATGGCCCATTTCGACTTTCTTAGTAGCACCACCACAGGGCATTATAAAAGTTTAATTGACCATACCATATATAGCATGTACAAAAATTAAATCTAGTGATTTTATTATTACCGTAGTTACATACTGTTTCTACAGATATAGTGCATAATGTATATCCTTCGGGAAAACTTGGATCCCAAACGAAATACAACGGCACCCGAAGTGTCAATCAATTATTGTAGGTATTAAATGTACCTATGAATATTTATAGTTTTAGTGGGTATGAAATTGTCACTCATTAAAAATGTTTCATTTTGACATTTCACACTAAATACTAAAGTTCCATATTATTTGATATGAAAATTTCACTCATTTAATCGTGATTTAAAGCCTGTACAAAAATATATGTACATTGTCAAGAGGGCGTTTCTCATGTTAAAATGTTGAAATTCCGCAACATGGCGCATGGTCATATATTTCTGGACAGGATTTAATACTTCCGCTACCGTCGTGTTCCGATTGAGAACCGAGTTTTCCCGATGGAAATACATTTGATTTTACGAATACGAGTACCTATAGACGGAGAGCTAGCCACGTCAGATATGACACAATAATGAGAGCAGAGCAACATATTATTAGTTAAACAAATTCGCAGCCAAAGTATCTACGGTGAGCTGCAGAGATATGCACCCTTGTACACAACCTAAGTAGGTATGTATATTTAAATGTCGGTACCTACTTAACTTAATATTTTTTAAACATCAATTAATTTTAATTTTCCAGTAATATCTGTAATGCGTTTAACATTTTGAGACTTAAATATTCAACATTCAATACTAAATTAAACTAAAATTTCTGTTTTTTTTTATTTTCTCTGTCATAGATTTGTAAATACCTACTGTGTTACATTATTTATGTGAACGTGCCAAGCCACGTCAGATATGACACAATAATGAGAGCAGAGCAACATATTATTAGTTAAACAAATTCGCAGCCAAAGTATCTACGGTGAGCTGCAGAGATATGCACCCTTGTACACAACCTAAGTAGGTATGTATATTTAAATGTCGGTACCTACTTAACTTAATATTTTTTAAACATCAATTAATTTTAATTTTCCAGTAATATCTGTAATGCGTTTAACATTTTGAGACTTAAATATTCAACATTCAATACTAAATTAAACTAAAATTTCTGTTTTTTTTTATTTTCTCTGTCATAGATTTGTAAATACCTACTGTGTTACATTATTTATGTGAACGTGCCATTATATGCCATATTACATTACATTGCTTCCTCCTTAGCCTTCATGAAATATGTTAAAAGATCGATGGGTAGAGGGAACACTATTGTCGAATTTTTCTCCGCTGAAATGGTGTTTAGTGTCTGTAACAAACAATTTATATCTAGTAACGTTAAATGGGGTTACTTGAGACACGTGGGATAATTAAAGACAACAGTTTTTAAAGAAAACTAATGTAGGTATGTAGGTGCGTAAATTAGTTAAAGGAAAATGTGATTATTCAAAATGCAAAGATAGTGAACCTCACAGTAATTGCCAATTGAGCACTCTTCAAATGTGCCTAATTTTTTTATCTTTAGCTGTCCTACGAGTCACATTTTACCCCATTTGACGGTACCTATACAAGGTGTAAGAAAAATGCTGGTGATCCTTTTAAGGGCATAATTGGTATCGTATTCTAATTACGAAAAAGTAAGAAATAAATTTTTTCGCGCGAAAAAAAAATTTTGGTTTAGTATGGAGGGTCGGACGGCGGGGACCACCCGTCCCATAGAAAAAAAATTTTTTTTCGCGCCAAAATTTTTTTTTCTCCTACTTTTTCTTAGGCGTAACACGATACCAATTATGCCCTTAAACGGATCACCAGTATTTTTGTTACACCCTGTATACAGTAGAATCCGCTAATGATGATCGATTGGAAGTGAAAAACGTCATACTAAGCGGATGTCATAAAATACCTTACATGTACCCAATTTTGTCACAGAAGGAGTGAAAAGGGTCACGAAACTAACCGAAAAGAGAAAAAGTGTCACTGTAGCCGGATAAAATACTGATAATTTCGTTAAAACATGTCGTAATTGTAAAAACTAATAACCGACATATCAATATAATGGATAATTATTTATTTATTTCACGGGAATAAAATAAAAATATAATGTACTTAAAAGTAGAGATAAAAAATTTGGCATAAATCGCTGTCAACAGGCAAGGTTGGCTATATTTCCACGCTGGACAGCGATTGCTATTCGTTGTGCAAAATAGTAGCCAGCCCTCGGGGCACCAGAGGCCTCTAGATATTTGTATAGGTACCTAGTCGGCGCGCGCTTGTGGCCCCCACGGTCCCAAAGTTTCAACCCCAAACGCCACAAATATGTAGCTACTTTCTAGCTAGAGCGACAACGACATACTTGCGGCGCTTGGGGTTGTCCGAGGCGGATAAGCGAAGTCAGTATATCCGATAAAAAAAAACTAAACCTGTTTACCGCAATCACGTCATATTAAGAGACTGATCGTTATATGCAGTCATAATAAACGGATTCTACCGTATATTCGTGTGAAATTTTGATGAAACTACGTTTCTAAATACGACAAGGCAGCAACCTCACAACTGATGCGATGAGACACGAATATATAGTTTATGCATAAGAAAAATGACAAACCTGCAAATACCGCAGTTGGAGAGCGGCCGGACTGTCCCCAATAACCTCAGAGGCCTCCCGCAAGGCTCGCGAGGCCTTCTGCTCGCCCTCGGCGGCGATGACTTTGGCGCGGGCCTCGCGAGCGGCCTCAGCCTCGGCGGCCATCGCTCGCTGCAGCTGTACCGGCAGACGGACGTCCTTGCTGCAAGACAATTGTACTGTGAGTACAAATCGGTCCTTCTGCCAAGTGATATCATAAAATAATTTTAAACAAAAAAGAACCGACTTCACTTAGCATCCGCTATTCCAAGAGGAAGTGGCAGAGTTGCTGTAAATAATTTTAAACAACAAAAAAGAACCGACTTCACTTAGCATCCGCTATTCCAAGAGGAAGTGGCAGAGTTGCTGTAAATAATTTTAAACAACAAAAAAGAACCGACTTCACTTAGCATCCGCTATTCCAAGAGGAAGTGGCAGAGTTGCTGTAAATAATTTTAAACAAAAAAGAACCGACTTCACTTAGGATCCGCTATTCCAAGAGGAAGTGGCCGAGGTGCTGTAAAAATAGTGAAATCACTATAGGTGTGCCTATAATAGTTGAAGAGTTCCCTCGATTTCTCCAGGATCCCATCATCAGATCCGGACCTGGTGACAATGGGACCGACTGTGAAGTTTACTCTTTCAAACAAAAAAGAATTTTCCAAATCGGTCCAGCCGTCTTCGAATAATCGGTGAACATACATAAAAAAACAAAGATCCCGACCCGACGAATTGATAACAGTCTGTTGAAAACTTAGGTTGAAAATGTAGGAAAGCCAGGGATCGTTAGAGGATGATTGTATTCGTGGGACCTCCATGGGACGTACGCGTAGCTGTGACAAATAGGGATATTGTATTGACTTGATAGCGCTATTCAAAATGTAGTTGAATAGGTAGGAAATGTGCAATATTCTTTAAACGTAAGAGATGAGGGACAACGGATTTGTTTTCATTATTTTAACTTTGCTATTGACCGCGAATATAGATACCTACCTAGCCTTCTTTTTGTTCCCTAACTATTTAAATAACCTACATACAGTTCACATAACAGTATTCCGCCTTCCTCGATGATGCCATTGGCCCAATATAACAAAGACTGTTAATTAAACATGTATATTTCATTAGGCTAAGTAACTCGGTTTTGAAATTGTAGGGTGGGGCTGTAATTGTGGGAATAAGCTGTTTCGTCTCAAGGGCGTTATATTTACACAGTTTTATTTAGCTTGACCCCGTATATTTGTTTGTTTATTTATTTATTTGTTTATACGCATCAAATCTTGTAAGTTAAATTTCAACCACTTCCCGGTGTCTGATTGAGCTGAAAGGGTATAGCCGGGTTAGTATGGCACAGCTGCCCTTAGCGAAAAAAAGAATTTACTTTTAGTGGATTATTAACCTTTACATATGATATGTAGTGCTTTCACCAAAAATTAAGCCTCAAATCCTTCAGGTTACAAAAAAAAACGCATAAATTGAAATATATATTTTATTTTATTTTAGCTAAAGTACTGATCCGATTTCTTTGTAATTTGGATATGTTGTAAGCAAAATTAAGGTCGCTTTTTAGAAAAAATAAAATAATAACTTTTAGAAAAAAAAAGAAAAAAAAATTGAGATAACAATATTCAAAAAATAAATAAATATAGGTACGAGATTGCGACAATTACCTAATTTGTATATTTTATGTAGAATTTAATAATCTTTAACATATATTTTTTTTAATAACTAAAATTGGGATTAACGATGTGAAAAAATCGAATTTGTAACATCCCATACTTTTATTCCCATACTTGTATTCCCAACAATCCCAATGCATTTTGAATTTGAATTTAGAATGTGACAAAATCAAAATCAAAGATTTATTCAGCAAATAGGCCACAAGGGCACTTTTACCGGTTAACCGGCAGTAATAGACATAAATCCTACGAATGCTGCTAAATCACAAAAGATTGCTTAGTTTAAAGTAAAATATTAACGAATTTAAGTACCTAATGATAAAACTTACATTTTCCGCCAAGGAGTAACGACTTTCTTCTTCGAAATACTCTGTCACGTATCTTCGTAGTTTTAGACAAATATTATCATAAGCGAGACTATACAACGATTTTACGTGGTATTTTTTCGAAAAAAGTATTTTTAAAGCTTCATATTTATTCAAAGAAGGAACAGACATCTTGAAATCGATCGAGTTCTTACAATTCTCCCCTTCCCGCCTTTTTGTTCTTTTTTAAGCCCTAGCCGCATACAGCCACGGATTTTATTAAGGCCCGCACTCAGCACAATAAGTCGCGTTCCAAATTCAAAATGCATTGGGATTGTTGGGAATACAACTTCACAGTGTAATACGTAGAAGTTATCTTGTTTGAAAATAATGTATGGGATGTTACAAATTCGTTTTTTTTACATCGTTAATCCCGATTTTAGTTATTAAAAAAATATATGTTAAAGATTATTAAATTCTACATAAAATATATAAATTAGGTAACTGTCGCAATCTCGTACCTATATTTATTTATTTTTTTGAATATTGTTATCTCAATTTTTTTTCTTTTTTTTTCTAAAAATTATTATTTTATTTTTTCTAAAAAGCGACCTTAATTTTGCTTACAACATATCCAAATTACAAAGAAATCGGATCAGTACTTTAGCTAAAATAAAATAAAATATATATTTCAATTTATGCGTTTTTTTGGTGAAAGCACTACATATGTAAAGGTTAATAATCCACTAAAAGGAAATTCTTTTTTTCGCTAAGGGCAGTTGTGCCATACTAACCCGGCTATACCCTTTGGTATACTTCCGTATTTAGTTTACGTGACAATGCTCTTAGGTACAGTCAGCAATAAAACTGTGTACCAAAACATTTTTGTGAGTTACTTGTTTACATTCTATATCGGTACAGATAGCAAGAAAGACCATATAATCCTGGACTGTCTATACAAAATCGCGTTTCAGGCAAACTAGGGCCATCTATCGCTTCACTAACGCGGCAGATGTCGGCTCCGTCCATCACCGTCATGTGACATTACCAGGCTGCAGTACTTCTGCAAGGACCCAGAGGCACTGATGATTACATGAGGGAGGGATGAGTAGGTTTGCCGAATAGCACAAATACACGTAGGTAGTACGTTAAAGTCGGTATCAATCCGAGATAGAGCGTGTATCCGGGCTTCTTCGTACGCTTTTCTCATCGTCAGCCGCCCCGGTGTGTTCAGTTGGCCCTCTTGCCCGAGACACCGGTGGGCCAATACTCACAGAATAAGACTTTTAACCGACTTCAAAAAAGGAGGGGGTTCTCAATTCGACTGAATTTTTTTTATTTATTTTTTTACCGGACCTGGACTAGAAAAGCTATTAATAGAAAGGATTGGAAACAGCTGGGAGAGGCCTATGTGTCAGAAGACACGCTGAACACTAATCCGGACAATCCGATGTGTTCGATTTTAAGTAAATTTGTTTAGAAATGTAATTTATACTGTTTTAGTTTTCGGCAATAAAGGCTATTATGATTATGATTGAGTTCAAACAAAAAAGGAGGAGGTTCTCAATTCAACAGATTTTTTTTTATCATAATTTTTTTGTATATTTTTTTGTTTGTGTTATATGTATTTAGGTCTACCATAGACTAACTTATATAATAGAGCAGCACATTCTAAGAACTTTTTGAAGCTCAATTCTGAAGCGCCGACGTTTATGGTGGGGGTAAAAAGAACGATCGCAGTGCACAATGCTGCAATGTGACAAGAAATGAAACTGCAAAAGCTCCTGTTAGCTCTCAAAATAGTGAATCAGCCATTGACATTTCATAAAAGCAAGGAGTACAACCTTAAAAAAGAAAAAAAAAGAGATTGTGCGCCACAATCATGCACAGCAAATATGGGATTATCTGGATATCCATATGATCCGGGTAATGGGGTTGGCAACTGTCAAATTGACAAAAATTGGATTGGAATTGAAAATTGGTCCCTAGAAAAGCTAAATTTGTATGGCGCGAAGCAGTTTTTATTTATTTTCGCGAAAATGACTCAATGTTTTGTCTCGAATTACTCCGAAATTGAAATCCATCCGTTTTTGGAATATACTAAAATTAAAATGATGTAGATTAACGCCATAGGGAAGATTTTTGCCTAAGAAAAGCTGTATGCCTGCATACAAGTTAGGGACCATTCATCGTCTGTTTCTTTCTATCATTGTTTGTATCTCTTTCTCTTATTGTATGGAATCTGGAACAGCGCCCTCTGCAAAAGTTTTCACCGGCCAACCCCATTGCAAGCCCGGTGCAAGTGTGCAAGTAGAGACTGTTCGAAAACCTACGCATCATTCCAATTCGTACGTGACAACGGTTATTAGATCCGGATTTGCACTAAAAGGTCAGCTGTTTGCGTTCGGCAATGCACTATGCCCGGGGACACGATATTGAAACCTTGTAACGGAGGCTACACTACATGCAACCTAAAACCTTGGATATTTGCGTTTATTTGAGCTTCACTAACACGGGGGTTTTTAACCGACTTCAAAAAAGGAGGAGGTTCTCAATTCGACTGTTTTTTTTTATCAATATCATTTTTTTGTATATATGTTACTCGATATCTTCGTGAATCGTGAACCGATTTTCAAATTTTTTTTTAATCGAACGGGTATAATCCCTAGATGGTCCCATTTTCACCAAGTCGGGGTCTGATGATGGGATCCTGGAGAAATCGAGGGAACTCTTCAACTATTATAGGCACACCTATAGTGATTTCACTATTTTTTACAGCAACTCGGCCACTTCCTCTTGGAATAGCGGATCCTAAGTGAAATCGGTTCTATTTTTTGTTTTAAATTATTGTTTAAAATTCTTTTATTATTATTTTTTTGTATGTATGTTACTCGATATCTCCGTGAATCGTGAACCGATTTTCAATTTTTTTTTAATCGAACGGGTATAATCCCTAGATGGTCCCATTGTCACCAAGTCGGGGTCTGATGATGGGATCCTGGAGAAATCGAGGGAACTCTTCAACTATTATAGGCACACCTATAGTGATTTCACTATTTTTTACAGCAACTCGGCCACTTCCTCTTGGAATAGCGGATCCTAAGTGAAGTCGGTTCTTTTTTTTGTTTTAAATTATTGTTTAAAATTATTTTATTATAATTTTTTTGTATGTATGTTACTCGATATATCCGTGAATCGTGAACCGATTTTCAATTTTTTTTTGATCGAACGGGTATAACCCCTAGATGGTCCCATTGTCATCAAGTCGGGGTCTAATGATGGGGTCATGGAAAAATTGACGGAACTCTTCAACTATTATAGGCACACCTATAGTGATTTCACTATTTTTTACAGCAACTCGGCCTCTTCCTCTTGGAATAGGGGATCCTAAGTGAAGTCGGTTCTATTTTCGTTTAAAATTATTAACCGACTTCAAAAAAGGAGCAGGTTCTCAATTCGACAGTTTTTTTTATTTTTTTTATCATAATTTTTTTTTGTAGCAATCAAAAGCAAAACAATTGAACTTCCGTTCAATAGATGATACTGCGTTACCTAATACATAAAACAGAGCTGTGTAGTAGGAGTTTTGGAGAAAGACTATCTTGTATAAATATTATCAATCCAGGTGTTATACGGTCCTTGTTACTATAGACGGAGAGCTGGCCACGTCAGATATGACACATGACACAATAATGAGAGCAACGAAACCCCTCTAGTTAGTTTGCTATACTATGCTTATTTCTAGATCCGGACATCTGGCAGCTGTAAAGTGGTGGAGGTCAAAGAAAGCAAATAACTTGAAGAAAATAAATTCTAGAGTTCTGGTTTTGATCCAATATTATGAAAAATTATATAATTAATTAGATTATATAATATCCAAAAGTTTCGTTCAGGGGAAGTAGTGCGAAATGATGTATAATGTAATTTTTGGTTACTCGCCTACTGTTTTTGTTTGCGCAATAATACACAATGTTTTTTGTTCTAATGTTAAAATATAGGCCCTGTTCTCTATAAATGACACAACTTCAGCAGTTTTTACTTATTTCGGTATTTTTTTTTTTCAACTTAAAAACTTTGTTGGTCTGTCACTCTGAGCTACACCCATTAAAAGCTGCCAGATGCCCGGATCTAGCAATAAGGGTGGTTATGCAATCTAACTGGACTGATTACAAACCTCTCATTATTGTGTCTCATCTGACGTCGCCAGCTCTTAGACCACTAAGTGAGGCGCAACTTTAAGTTATAAAGGAACAATAAACTTATTAATAAATTCTATTCTAATAGGCACTTACAGTTAAACCACCTAGTAGTTCACTCTTAGTGATATTTAAACTTAATAAATTATTGGTTTGTCAGTTAATGATAGTTTTGGTACTAGGTACCAAATGTGTTTTAGTTTACCAAAACCGTATATGCTTAATTTTTCTATGTAATATAAAACCATTATAAGATTACCGTATAAGGTTCTTTACGTTCGTGTTGTTCACATATTTATGACCACCTTGGCCGTTCCGATATATCTGATCGTGACTGTACATAAAGCTACTGCTTTACAGAAGGCCGTAGGTACGTACAACAAATTATGATTCTGACAAACAATCTCATAGAAACGCTAGCAATCAAGCAATCTCGACTCGCCACGTTCATCCTTGATACCCCAAGCCTCGGTCGCCTCCTCTAAAGAGATCTGCATGTTGCCAGATATGGTCTCGCGCTCGCTGAGGATCTCGTGCAGTCGGCGGGTTCCCGTCGTGTTCCGAAGAGTCGTTTCTGCCAGAAGCCTAGCCAAAAACCGGCCTGTAAGGTGTACTCACATCTCGACTCGTTCAACCTTGATACCCCGAACCTCGGTCGCCTCGTCTAAAGAGATCTGCAGGTTGCCAGATATGGTCTCGCGCTCGCTGAGGATCTCGTGCAGTCGGCGGGTTCCCGTCGTGTTCCGAAGAGTCGTTTCTGCCAGAAGCCTAGCCAAAAACCGGTCAGTAAGATATACTCACATATTGACTCATTCAACCTTGATACCCCAAGCCTCGGTCGCCTCGTCTAAAGAGATCTGCAGGTTGCCAGATATGGTCTCGCGCTCGCTGAGGATCTCGTGCAGTCGGCGGGTTCCCGTCGTGTTCCGAAGAGTCGTTTCTGCCAGAAGCCTAGCCAAAAACCGGTCAGTAAGATATACTCACATATTGACTCGTTCAACCTTGATACCCCAAGCCTCGGTCGCCTCGTCTAAAGAGATCTGCAGGTTGCCAGATATGGTCTCGCGCTCGCTGAGGATCTCGTGCAGTCGGCGGGTTCCCGTCGTGTTCCGAATAGTCGTTTCTGCCAGAAGCCTAGCCAAAAACCGGTCAGTAAGATATACTCACATCTCGACTCGTTCAACCTTGATACCCCAAGCCTCGGTCGCCCCGTCTAAAGAGATCTGCATGTTGCCAGATATGGTCTCGCGCTCGCTGAGGATCTCGTGCAGTCGGCGGGTTCCCGTCGTGTTCCGAAGAGTGGTTTCTGCCAGAAGCCTAGCCAAAAACCGGTCAGTAAGATATACTCACATCTCGACTCGTTCAACCTTGATACCCCAAGCCTCGGTCGCCTCGTCTAAAGAGATCTGCATGTTGCCAGATATAGTCTCGCGCTCGCTGAGGATCTCGTGCAGGGGGCGGGTTCCCATCGTGTTCCGAAGAGTTGTTTGTGCCAGGAGCCTGTACAGAAAAACTGGCCTGTAAAATCTCAATAAAATTGGTTTTAAAAGTAGGCAATACCACTACAATGAGAACTAACAGAATAGTAAAAATTCCCAGTCACCATGAACCCCACTGGCTAAAAAAGTCATTCAACAGCTGAATTAATGATAGTAAGGGAATAATATTAGCATATGAGTTTCTTAGATTAGATTGGCTTATTTTGGCCCAATATGTAAACAGTTAGGGGGATTGCAACAGCTAAATTCCAGCCCTATCTCTTTCAGCGCGTGTGAAATAGAAACACTGTGTGACGATTAGCGTGAGCTCATTGCAAATTCTGCAAAATGATGAATTTAATTTTGTATTTGTGTGGTCGAATTTTGTCCTTAATTACAGACGTATAAGTGAAGAAACTAAAGGCATATAACTGTTCAAAGCTAATTAAAGATGTAACTTTGGAATTATATTCTATCTAGCTGATTTTTTTTCATCAAGAACCCATCCGGGCGGGTAGAACCCCGAAATTTTGATAGGACTCGGCAGATCCTCATTTCTAATGCCAGTTTTTGGCTAGGCTTCTGGCACAAACGACTCTTCGGAACACGACGAGGACCCGCCCACTGCACGATCTAAATATAATTAATATTAACATATCTTTTATTTACTATCCCTAAAATAAGTAGTTACAGCTAAAAAAGCTAAAAAGTAAGTCAATTTGAAGGTCATCGGGTGTTGTCAGCCTCTTAACAGTTGATTGCAACTTACCGTGTGGAGTGATGGGCATTCTCTACGTTAGCGATGGAGATAGTTGCGTTATGGACGCGGTAGTAGACTACCGCATCCACCGATACCGTGACGGAGTCCTTGGTGAGTACCTGGTTGGAAGATTCTTTAGTAGACCAATAAATAATTCTGCTATTGGGTCAGCTATCTTATGATTAAAGTTAAAAGTACCATACGACATATTTTTTTGTTAAGGCCGTTCCTCGATTCGGACAAGCCACGCCCATCCGTAAGAGACACGTTTATGGCTCCCGTGCACGAAAGAAAGAGATGCAGCGCTCTTAAGGATCAGACTTTTTGACTAAACTACTATAAATAAGCGAATCTATAAAGTTTTGTCAAATTTTGTTTCTGTGACTTTTTAGAAACCAGAATACCATATTTTAACTTAGTTATATTGCTTAATCTCTTATAATTTACGTAAACTAAGAAAAATAAGGGGAATAGGACTTGGGTCCTTTTCCCCTTATTTTTCTTAGTTTACTTCGGATTTTTTTTTATCGAGGCAACTTTCGGCAATCGTGTTTCGGCTTGTGCCATAAACTAGAGTATATAGTCTAATAATATATATTCAAAAATAAAGTCAGTCCCTTTTCCCGTTTAGTCAATAGAGCGTTTGATAAAACCTATAATTTTTCAAAGTAGCCCCTTAAGAAATCGCAGCCGAATACGAAACACTCCAAGATGTTTGTTATACGAGTATTTTATAGGTACCAAAAATTGCAGCTGCCTTAATAATATACCTAAGGTTGCAGACCCCAACCTCTGGTGACGTATGGAAAATACCAAGCTATTTATATATTATTCCTGAGATGGGAGCTAGGCGGCCATTTCAGAAATAAGATACTATAGCTGATAGAGATAGCTGTTTAGTTTAAAACCATGTTTTTTAAGCCAGGCAAAGTTGTGTATCGTAGGCAAAGTTGTAGCACGTGACGGTATTGTTTAAGTATTTTAAAATTAGAATACGGTATCAGGATTATGAAACACAATTGAATTTCATGGAAAATATAATCGATTGAAGTCTTCCAAAAAATTCAAGCTTATTGTTCATCGTTCTTACCTCCTGAGGCGGGATGTCGTACGTGCGTGTGCGCAGGTCCACTCGAGCGTACGTGTCGATGCAGGGCAAAATGAAGAAGATGCCTGGAACCATTCACATATTAGTATTGGCTGCAAATTGCTACTTGAAAGCTGAAACTAGTAAAGCTCACGTATATAAATGATATTATAATAACAAATACTCTTTATCTACACCCATATCATAAACCCTCCATGATGCGTTCAAAACCGCACGTTATGACCACCATAAAAATAGATTGTTTCTTTAGTAGTTAGAACAAATAGACAGGGCACAAAATTTCAAAATCGCTCTCCTTTTCGATGCGACAGGCAAACGATATTACTTTTGGGCAACCGGGCTTTTTACCTGGTTTAGACTTAGCTGTATCCGAATTGCCGGTTGCCTTCAAAGAAAATTTGACCGGAAGTGAGATATTCAAGATGGCGGCCAAAAAAAATACCCATTTTTTACTGTTTCTTAAATAAATCGTAAACCGTGACGCCTACCAAAAAATGTTCTTAAGTAATCCACATAAAATTTTCTATTAAAAAGGTTCTATACAGTTTTTTGCTGGGATCAAAGTTTCATGAGATATCGAGGGTATAAGACAGCCATTAAACATATAGACTAATTAGCTTTTTCCCGCGACTTTGTCTGCGTGGGATTAACATTCGCCATAATAAATTTATGAAACACCTTAGTGAAATCTTATAGCAAATATAAATTTAACGTATATACTTTTTTACGTCTACAGTGAGCAACAATTGCATACAAAGTTTCACCCCCCTTTTCACCCCTTAAAAAGATGATTTCAGGGATAAAAACTATTTTATGTCCTTTTCCATAACTCAAACTATCATCATACCAAATTTCATCTAAATCGGTTCAGCGGTTTAAGCGTGAAGAGGTAACAGACACACTTTCGCATTTATAATATTAGTATGAAAAAATTGTGCGCATTGAGAAAAAGTTTTAAATTTTTGACCATGGATAGAGTGCCCCACGATGAATATTTTTTACTGTTGGAGGTCCGTAATATTTTTGGACGTTCACGTCAAAATCCCCTCTGATGTGATTTGAGAGAAGAACTTTTTTTAAATATTGATTTATATATTTTTTCTATCAAAAATTAATTGTGCATGTCTGTTTTATACGGAAATGATACCACACAACCCCTAGCAGCATCAACCAGAGTATTTAAAATATAATTTATCTTTAAACAGTTAGTGTGTCTGTTACCTCTTCACGCTTAAACCGCTGAACCGATTTAGATTAAATTTGGCATGATGATAGTTTGAGTTATGGAAAAGGACATGAAATAGTTTTTATCCCTGAAATCATCTTTTTAAGGGGTGAAAAGGGGGGTGAAACTTTGTTGTTATTTAAGAAAAAGTAAAAAATGGGTAATTTTTTTTTGCCGCCATCTTGAATATCTCACTTCCGGACAAATTTTCTTTGAAGGCAACCGGCGATTCGGATACAGCAGGGTCTAAATCAGGTAAAAAGCCCGGTTGCCCAAAAGTAATATCGTTTGCTTCTCGACATGGATTTTTTGAAAAATGGAACTAGACTAAAATGTCTTATCTGTAACGATGTTATTATTATCAATTAATAAGCAAAAATTCGATATCATTATGAAAATCCGGGTGGGCGCCGCCCGACCGTCGACACAATCGAGTTGGCCATGGCGATGGCGTGCAATCCGTGCAATGGAAGTCATTCAATCATCGTGTAGATAAAGCAGTGTATGCAATTGTACGTAATTAGGCCTTAAAACACTCGTGTGATCTTATTATGAAACTCACTTCGTTCGTTTCATAAAACCACACTCGTATTTTAAGGACCCCTATTACGTAACAGTTACATAAACTACTATTATTGCACACTCATACAGTTTAAGTACAATAATTAAACAGTTACTTAAATAATTTTAGGTAGAGGTAACAATAGGCGGTCTTATCGCTAAATGCGATTTCTTCCAGACAACCTTTGGGTAGTGGAGACAAGAGAAAAATAATAAGCAGTAGGTGGTGCAGGGAGAAAAGATACCAAAAAAATAACACAACACATTTACAAAAATATACATAGGTACTTAAATAAATATACCATAAACCTATATAAAAATTATAGTTTACGGGTTCAGGATTTATGGTTCAGATGCAGCAGCGCCATCTATTGAACGGAAGATTACTAATAAATGTTGGAGAAGAGAGAAAACTGTTTAGAGACTCGAAAGTTTGCTGCCTTAACCCATTCAGTGCCTATGACAACACATTGTCGTCTCGGCTCTACAAAGCATTTTCGCTACAAATCTGAAAACCCGTGTTATCGGCTACGGCGTAGCGCTACGCGCGCAGCAGGGCCGTGAATGTGTTAATCCATTCAGCGCTAATCACGACACTTTACCGATACGCCTCTACGAAGCATTTTCGCTACATAGCGCGACAACCATGTTATCGGCTACGGCGTAGCGCTACGTGCGTAGCATAGAAAACAAGGTATAACCATCACTACATCACAGATTCTTCATCTAGAGATTATTAAACTACATTTTGGGGAATTTGGGGTAATATTAATTGAATTAGTGGATATGCGGAGTGCATGGCCAGATTTAGGTTCACTAGAGTTGCAGATTATGCAGAAACCACAGCCAAATCCACTAATTTAGTTAAAATTATTGAGAATTAACACTTCCCGTACCGCGTAGCGCTATGCGCTACGCTCGTAGCGCGTAGCCAGGTATTCCTCGTGTGTAGCGCGTAGTAGCTACGAACAGAGAACCCGACTGTCGGGTTCTCGGTGCTGAATGTGTTAAAGTGGTAGGAAGACGCTGGATGCAAGTCGCTTCCGACTGATTCTTATGGAGGTCCAAAGGGGAGGCCTATGTTCAGCAGTGGACGTCTTATGGCTGAGATGATGATGATGATGAAATTGGTAGTTGTGACGTAGTGATGGCTGTACCTTGTTTTGTTCTACCGTAGAACGATATTCTTCGAGGTAAATAGTATATGATTAGGAGGTAACATGGTCATTAAACTCATTAACAAAACAAACACAAATATACAGCCTTGGCCAGAAGTATTGAGCATAGGTGTTTTTTGTTTACAATTTTGATGTTAAGCATTATTTCCCTATCCTAACAATGTACGGTAACGGTAAATGTTATATTTTATTTATAAATATAGAAAACTTTAATTAATAACACTTTCAAGGTACTTAAAAAATATAAAAACAGAAGGTACCAAAAATGTAAATTTAAGTCGGTGCGACATATTGCAAATATTCTATGCAGTTACTACTAACTTCAACAAAACATGCCTATTAGTTTAAATTAATTGACAAAATAACTTAAACAAAGATGGAAACGATGGACTAAACATTCCAGTTTTGTATGAAAATCGCATTGGTGCTCAACACTTCTGGCCAAGGCTGTACATGGTAATTATCCCGTTTTTAATAATAGTTATGAAGTAAATAGATTCTCCTTATATTGGTGTCATTACGAGTAAGTTCTAACAGTGAACAATCATTGAAAAAAAAAATAGTTCTATGGGGAGTCACGGCACCAACATAGTAAAACATATAGGTACCTAAATATATACGTTTCTGACCGTGATCATATTCATTAGAAGAGAGAGCTCGTGTAGTCAAATGTACTACCTATTTCTAAAGGTACTGACAGACGTGCTCATTACTAGCACGAAAGCATTTTATTGAGCAAGTGCTGATTAGTAACAAGAGTGTCACCACATTGCTAGTAATGAGCATGTTTATTTACAGCATGCTTAAGAATCAACCGACGTTTGATTTTAGAGCATGCTACCTGAGGCGCGGGTGGAGGGGGCGTGCTCCGAGCGCGTTGGACAGGTTTATGGGTATGCTTCTTTATGAGCATGCTTAAAACAATGTATGCAATGAGCATGCTTATTGCTCGCAAATGCGAACACTTGCAGATCATGCTAATTTTAAGTAGGCTTATGAGCATGCTTTATTTTTGAGCACGTCTGTCCGTACCTTAATTGATATTTCCTGTGTCACGAACTAGAACACGACCACCGCCGTCAATCCATTGATTCATTGTTTTGTTTTACCGATACTGTGTACAATGGATGTATTTTTAACCGACTTCAATTCTTTAGTTTATAAAATCGATTCCCTCTATATAAGTGTCATTTACTTATTCTTAGGGTTCCGTAGCCAAAATGGCAAAAACGGAACCCTTATAGTTTCGCGATGTCCGTCCGTCCGTCCGTCCGTCCGCGGTCTAGCTCAGTGACCGTTAGCATTAGAAAGCTGAAATTTGGTTTGAATATGTGCATTAACCAAACCGACAAAACGGTAGAATAAAAACGCGAAAAATATATTTTGTTAGGGTACCTCCCGTACACGTGAAGTGGGGGGCGATTTTTTTTTTCATTCCAACCAAGTTGTGTGGGATATCGTTGGATAGTTCTTTTAAAAAGAATTAGGGTCTTCTAAAACAGTTTTTGGATAAAACTAATACCCTCGGAAATAAGAGCTTCAAAAACCCATAGTGAAAGGACGTAAGTAAAAATGACGGTCTCAGTTTACGGAACCCTACACTGAGCATGGCTCGACATGCTCTTGGCCGGTTTTTACGAAACTATAATATAATATGTATACTATGTTACAGGACTATAATAATAAATCGAATAACATCATTATTTATCAAATTCGGGTGAATAGTTTAGCCGCTACGGTGGAACATACGTACAGTCACGTATTTTTATCATTGAGCCATTTACGGTTCAAGCTACTTTCTTTTGTTTAGTACTCATTCTATGAAATGTCCAATGTAAAGTGAACCCTAAATGGCTCAACAATTAAAGTCTGTGACCGTACATACAATTATACATAAAATGCTAAAATCATAACCTTTCCATTTATCTTCATCATAGTCGAGTTAAAATAAATATGTACATTCGCCACCAAATTATATCGGAGCGGCCAAGGTACTCAAAAATATCTGAACATGCACATTACCGCTTTGAGAATAGAGATTCAGATATTTGTGACCACCCTGGGCGCTCCGGTATTTGTGATGGCGACTGTACCTACCGGTTCGTAGCCCGTTTCGCCAGTTAAAATGAGTCACTACCATAGATAAAAGAGTAAGTTCGTGGCTTACTTATTTCTCCCTGATCACTAAGTCATTACCCAATGACGGATAAGACATGCCCATGACGTAACAGTATCTAGCTACGCCTAAACGAAGATTAAACTGCTATACAGTTCGTGAGCTTTAAGAAGAACCTTCGGGAATCGGCGATGACACACGATGGTAATATTGCTGTTCTGCTTTTTCACGTGTCACTGTTGATTGATACCCGACGTCTCTTTCTAAAACCCGAAGGTTCTGAGAGCTCACGGACTGTACGTGCTATGTCGTAGCTATTCGTAGCAAAGCTCTACGTTGAGGCTACATTAAAAATAATAAAAATATGATATTGATTTGATATTAATATTAATGCATTACGCTCCAACTCATGAATACATTAGCACAAGTAGGTCAAACCCAGTAAATACCAAGCAAGAGTGTTAAATTAGGGATGTAATGTGAGGAAATTGCAAAAAAGGACGTGTTATAATCGTGTTTTTGTTAGTAGTTTTTCTCTAGTAATACTTACTTTGAAAACCGGTGTTACATGTAGCAAGGTATTTTATGAATAAGCATGTGGAGGGATTATAATTGCCAGGGTAAACTGCGAGGTATACAAGAAAACAGTGGTATACGTACCTGGCCCTTTTGCGCCTCCTGAAAGTAGTCTACCGAGCCGGAAGATGACGGCTCGCTCGTATTCTTGTACTACCTAAAAAAACTTGCTTTATAATTCTACTGATTGTAGCCTCAAAGACGCCAAGCAAAATTAGACCTTAAATAAATGACACGAAAACGTCTATGATATGTTCTGCTTTCGTTATCAATATTTGAGCGCGGGAAAACAATTGGTTGGTGAGGACCAAAATTGGCCAATCACGCCGCACGAAATTCGCGCCAAGTTTTCTATTGGAGGCATGTGTTCCTCAAGAACTCTCAATAAAACTGTGGCCCTAGTGAAAAAGGGTACAAGTCAAAACGGTTCAGCGAATAAGGGCACAAGTCCTATAAAATTGACGGCACTTGTACCCTTATTCGCTGAGCCATTTTCACTTGTACCCTTTTTCACTTCACTAAGGCCACAGTTAAAGTACCTAACTAGTTGAAATCTTCACAAGTCACCACTTAAGGACCTGGTTTAAATTAAAAACAATATTTGTTAACATTCAATGTCTCAAAATTTAAGCGCCCTTAAGGGTCGGGTACAGGTGGGAGAATTTTCAGATTCTGTCAAATTACCCTGATTCGTACACAACTACACTTCACATAAAATCTTATCCAAAAGAACCAAGGGATATAGTTTTATTTTTGCGAATTTATAAATGGAAAGGAACCAACTTCTTATTTTAATTAAATATAATTTGAGTATGATGATTATGATGAATATACAGTGTGTAAATCTAATACGGGCGATAGATTAAACCAGACATAGAACTCATTAGTGTTATCATTAATTAAGAAGTTTTTTAAGTTACACTTACCTGTGACCCAATAATTAATTTTTGGAAATTTTATCAGCAGTAATGTACTGTAAACATGGCATTGAAAGTAACTGTCAACGAGCGTCTAACGCAAGTGATTTTGCATTACCATTGCGGGCTTAATTATTTTGCATGGATAATTTTTTTATTGCAACTCTACGTGAAAGTTATCTAATTACATTTCTTAAATCCTATACTAATCATAAGTACTAATCACCGTTAAGAGATTCGCCGGTATTAGATTTACACACAGTAGTGAAGAAAAAAAAAGCTGTTATAGCCATGAAAATATCGATTGCAGGTATATACCTAGTTCATGATTTCCACAATCGGGCTTTTGTTGACTACGAGTATACATTTTACGGACAAGCGGTACATAACGTAGCACAGATAACCTCAACACTAGATAGATCATAAGTACAACTCGGGGTCACCACGCATCAGTGCTCCCGTACTAATTTTGTATGAGAGCGCGACCGCGTATTTCAATTGAGGTAACATTTTTGATCATTACTCATCTGGATTAAAAATATCCACAAAAATCAAATTACAGGGGTGAATTGGATTGTTATACTACAAATTGGTGTATAATACTATTGAGATTTGCTGTTCGGATCGTAGAAATTTACGAATAAAATTGCACTGATGTGTGGTGACCTCGTGCTCCCTGTAAAAGTTTAATGATGAGGTGTCTGTGTAGTCTGTGTAACGTAGGGACAGTCGGCAGCAAGCAGTTGCACGGTTGAAGTGTTCAAAATTATGTTTGTGAGAACTTTGAACACCCCGCCTACTTCTGCTGCTGGCCATAGGTACAGTCGACCAAGAAAGTGGTCTACCAATTTTGACAAAAAATTCTGCGAGGTCTAACGATCGCTAAGGTTGACTTTTCTAACGGACTTTAAAACATGCATGATCTTGTTGGCTCATGACGTTCAAACGAACTACAACGCAACCGTAGGGTGGTAGACCACATTGTTGGCTGACTGTACAAAGTTAATGTAAATTCTAGTCTTTTTTCACGTTTCATTGAAGCTGTCATTTCGCTATGCGTAAAAAGTTAAACACTCGAAAAAAAAGTATATAATAGTAGTATAAATACGACTAATTAATTTGTTTAAAAATGTTTTTTTAAGTTATAATTTCTCGGCTTCGCTTTTCTCTACATTAACGTTAAGGATTTATGAAGTTTTTTTTTCTATAACCAAGGGAGACTTATTTAATAGCCTCCTAAAATTTTCCCGTTCTATTAATCTCTTAATCTACTCAAGGATTTAAAAAAATTGAACATTTATTGTAAACTAATGTATCTTTATTACATTTTTCTACTAATCAAATTTCATGTTTTATAACTACAAAACATGGTGCATTCCAAGATACAGGCTTCAGCCTAGTTTGGAATGCACCAGACAACCCGGTAATCTGTTAAACTTTGTTTGATTAATAAATATTACTTTACTTTACTTTACTTTACATTATTTTGAAAGTAATATATATTTACAAATCCTTTACGTTGATTGGTGCTTCGGACTTCCGCAAACTGATCATCCTGGAGGCTGAAAAATATGAAAATAAAGTAACTACCTAGCAGTTTTTTTTTATTCATTTGTCAATATTATTAGATTATGAACACTTAATATAAATATTAAAGTATACTTACAAAGTACATAGCCACGTTTTCTTATATGTATCTTTTTATTTAAATATGCTAATTTTCACTTAACTTGTATTTATTACTGGACCAACGATTCGTTAATGATTCTTTATAAAAAAAATTGCATGACTTAAACTCCGTGCATTTGTACTTATATACTTGTGACTTTATAATTTGTTTATACATTTTGTTGTAGAAAATTGCTTAGGTTATTGCTCAACTTAAAAAAAAGTAGAATAATGTACCTGCAACGTTTATATTATGGCGAAGTCTTGAATGTTTTAATAAAAATCTAATGTGTGTTTTGAGTTCGCATAAAGCTAGCCAGTATTAACTGTTCGCTTAAGCAATAGTTAGGGACTTAAAAACACATTTTTTCACTCACTTTTTTACGGTAAGCTTTTTCAAATACTTAATGGAATAAGGTAAACTTAATAACATTTCAATCATTTTGCACGATTTTTTTTAAATAATCAGAAAGTTTAATGAATACAACTTCTAGAAGACTTATATTACCTTGAAGCAGATGAGGAGCGATATAGGCATAGTCATGACTACCAGGACCCATGACAGAACAACCAAAATCTTCCCACAGGTTTTACTTTCCGACTCATTGTCGTCGTTAGCTACAACAATTAAAGTCATGTCAATAAAAAATATAGCAAAAAAACATAGATCCCGACGAACTAAGAACCTCCTCCTTCGAAATCTTGAAGTCGGTTAAAAAGGTATGTTTTAGCACAGCTGATAGATTCGCAGTTCGAAAGTTGCCGAGTCACTACTAGTTTATTAGAAACGCTTTGTTTTATATCGCTTTATAAACCGTTTAGTATAGACGGGCGTTCATTGAAACACGTAATTTGTCACAATGTCACGATATTTCAAAAAATAAGTAAACATAGCAATAAGTCTATATTTAAATCGTATGATTGGCATTTGCAAATTATTCGAAATTGGAAATACCAATAAAACATTGCAATACTTTCAAAACGTTATACGTTACTAACTTTTATTATGCCACGCACTTAAAACTTACTTGCAGTGATTGTCGGATACAAATTTTGTCTGCTGGACATTTCTATCATGATAGCATTCGACTTTCAACAGTAATTGGTGCGTAACCGACGCCGGGTGGCCATTTACTGAACGCCATGGCCGATGCCACGCCACCGATTTATAATTCACATGAGAACTACCAATGTGTTACGTACAGTGCCATTATTAATAAAATAAACAATTTTTCCCATTGTTCCAATTTCATAAATTATCTCTGATTACCATCCTATTCAAATTAACGTACTATTTTTATAATAATTTTAATTTAGTTTTTAAAATTCGGAAAAAAAAAATCATGTGTCACTAAAATTTAAAATTCGAATACTTCTAGAATTTTTCCGGCCAGTTCTTAATTACTTACTGTCGGCACTAACGACGACGGTGGTTGATTCCGAGTATCGCGCCAGTGTTGCGGTGGCCGGCGGGCGAAGGACTGATGCCTCGTGCGGTCCTGGTCTCGTTTGTACCATTCGATCCTTGTGCTGCAAGAGATGCGCAGATGCACCCGGTTACTAAAACAGAGATGTCATATATATTTTACTTATTATATGCTCTTTCCACCCCTATCTAGCGTTTATTAGAGTTGGTAGTTGCATAACACAATTGATTTCCGTTTTGAATTCTGGCGCAGATAAAATTAGGATATCCTTCACCGTTAATATTATTACTTCACGTCAGCCTGGCAAACACGATGCAAATGAGGCTCTGGACATAATAAAATTGTAGTCCACTGGGCTTTGCGGCATTACATTGTCTGTTAATGTTCATATTGTTCATTAGTTAAAACGTCGTAATTGAAATGTATGTAATTGGAGTGGCTACTATAGGCACTTTCTAAATAATTACATTTGAAGCGTTATTCAATAAATTAGGTTAGTAAACATAGTAGGATATGTAATAGGCTAACCCTCTGGAGGAGTTTCGAGTTCATAGTGCCAAATATACAGGGTGTTTTTTTTAAGTGGGCCACAATGGGGAAATCCTAAAGTGTAGGAGATACAGGGAAACTGTCTTAGGAAACATTAGGTAATTTTTTGAGAAAAAAAATTTGGTATAGTCAAAATTTTGGTCAAGTGTGAGTTGTCCCTAAAAAATATTAATTTTGATGAAATTTTTTTTTGACGCATATCTACTCAGTTTCATGAGAGGATCATTTTGTTGTATGGGAAGAAAAAAATCGGAACAGTAGAAATTAGTCAAATTGAAGAAAATCATTTTTATTATTACCACCTGTGTAAATTGCCTAGGTACACTGCAAGGTTAATAAAAAGTATTGCATATTCCAATATGACATTTGTATTTGTTTGGTCCAATTTTTTTGGTTGTTTTTTTAAATTGAGTTTAAGGTGCTCGCGTAAGAATGGAGGTCCTAATTAAATGATTTTGGACCTCCATTCTTACGCGAGCACCTTAATCTCAATTCTAAAAAAATCATTTTTTTTATTTGGACCAAACAGTATTCTTACTTCCGTTTTATTCAATCAAATAGTGTTCCAGATACAAATGTCATACTGGAATTAGCAATACTTTTTAGGAACCTTGCAGCGTACCTTGGTAAATTTACACAAGTGGTAATAATAAAAATGATTTTCTTAAATTTGACTAACTTCTACTGTTCCAATTTTTTTCTTTCCATACAACAAAATGATCCTCTCATGAAACTGAGTAGAACTGCGTCAAAAAAAATTTCATCAAAATTAATATTTTTTAGGGACAACTCACACTTGACCAAAATTTTGACTATACCAAATTTTTTTTCTCAAAAAATTATCTAATGTTTCCTAAGACAGTTTCCCTGTATCTCCTATACTTTAGGATTTCCCCATTGTGGCCCACTTAAAAAAAACACCCTGTATACGTACATATACATATATGTACATATATGTCAGATGTCAGACACGATACCTATCACACAATAATCAGAGTAACAGAACCCCTCTAGTCCGTTTGCTTTACTATGATTATTTATAGATCTGGAAATCTGGCAGCTGTAAAGTGGAGGACAGAGAATGTAAACCACTTCAAAAACACAAATCCTAGAGTGCTGGCTTTGATGCAATATTATGAGAAATTACATAAATTATTAGATTATATCTTTGCCAAAAGTTTCTGTTGAGGGAAAGTAGTGTCAAACGACGAAAAATATAATTCAAAATTTGTCGCTTACTGTTTCTGTTTCCGCAGTAATATGCAATGTTTTTTGTTCTAATTTGATACGCCTTGTCCTCTATAACTGAGACAACTCTGGCAGTTTTTACCTAATTTGGTAGCACTATTTTCCAATTCATAGATTTTACTAGTCTGTAACTCTGACCTCCACCCATTAATAGCTGCCAGGTGTCCGGATCTAGCAATAAGAATAGTAGTACAGCAATTTAACCAGACAGATTTTGTTGCTCTCATTATTGTGTCATATCTGACGCCAGCTCCCAACTCTTACTCCACTTGTAATGCTCCACAGTTGGTCCCATTGTCACCAGGTCCGGATCTGATGATGAGATCCTGGAGACATCGAGGAGGACCTGGTAAAAATGGGACCAACTGTGGTGTATTATACTCTTACAAACAAAAAAAGAATGTTCCAAATCGGTCCAGTCATCTCACCGATTATTCGAAGGAACGAGAGGACCAAAAAGGATGAGGATGTAGTCAAAAAAGGGCAGGAGTAGTCAAAACAGGACAAGAGTAGTCAAAAAGGACGAGAGTAGTCAAAAAAGGACAAGAGTAGTCAAAAAAGGACAGGAGTAGTCAAAAAAGGACGAGTAGTCAAAAAAGGACAAGAGTACAAGAGTGGTCAAAAAAAGTGGTCAAATAAGGACAAGTAGTCAAAAAAGGACAAAAGAGGACAAAAAAGGACAAGAGTAGTCAAAAAAGGACAGGAGTAGTCAAAAAAGGACAAGAGTAGTCAAAAAAGTACGAAAGGACAAAAAAGGACAAGAGTAGTCAAAAAAGTACAGGAGTAGTCAAAAACGGATAAGAGTAGTCAAAAAAGGACAAGAGAGGACAAAAAGGGACAGGAGTAGTCAAAAAAGGATGGACAAGAGGACAAAAAAGGACGAGAGTAGTCAAAAAAGGACAGGAGTAGTCAAAAAAGGACGAGAGGACAAAAAAGGACAAGAGTGGTCAAAAAAGGACAAGAGTATTCAAATAAGGACAAGAGTAGTCAAAAAAGGACAAGTAGTCAAAAAAGGACAAGAGTAGTCAAAAAAGGACCAGAGGACAAAAAAGGACAAGAGTAGTCAAAAAAGTACAGGAGCAGTCAAAAAAGGACAAGAGTAGTCAAAAAAAGACAAGTGAGGACAAATAGGGAGGACGAGGACAAAAAAGGACAGGAGTAGTCAAAAAAGGACAAGAGAGGACAAAAAAGGACAAGAGAGGACAAAAAAGGACAAGAGTAGTCAAAAAAGAACAGGAGTAGTCAAAAAAGGACAGGAGTAGTCAAAAAAGGACGAGAGGACAAAAAAGGACAAGAGTAGTCAAAAAAGGGACAGGAGTAGTCAAAAAAGGACAAGAGTAGTCAAAAAAGGACAAGAGTAGTCAAAAAAGTACGAGAGGACCAAAAAAGACAAGAGTAGTCAAAAAAGGGCAGGAGTAGTCAAAACAGGACAAGAGTAGTCAAAAAGGACGAGAGTAGTCAAAAAAGGACAAGAGTAGTCAAAAAAGGACAGGAGTAGTCAAAAAAGGACGAGTAGTCAAAAAAGGAAAAAAAGTGGTCAAATAAGGACAAGTAGTCAAAAAAGGACAAAAGAGGACAAAAAAGGACAAGAGTAGTCAAAAAAGGACAGGAGTAGTCAAAAAAGGACAAGAGTAGTCAAAAAAGTACGAGAGGACAAAAAAGGACAAGAGTAGTCAAAAAAGTACAGGAGTAGTCAAAAAAGTACAGGAGTAGTCAAAAAAGGAAAAGGCATTAAGAAAAATATTGATAATAGATGACTTTTTGACTAGACTAAGAAAGCGTGCGCCTGCATAACTAAGCTATTTATCATTTTGTACTCTATTAAAGTAGGAAAATAATATTATGAAGGTGAGAAGACGTAGACTCTTATAGTTTCCTTGATATAGGGTACTAAATTTTGGGTGACGGCAGGTGGACTAAAATGTTGACGGATTGGCTACCACTTTCGGATGAAAGGAGTCATTGGCGTCCGTTGGCTCGTTGGGTAGATGACATTCGAAAGATTGCAGGTCACTTCTGGATGAGGTTAGCCCAGGACCGGGACAAATGGCGTACGCGAAGAGAGGCCTATGCTCAGCAGTGGGCGACAAACGGCTAAAATGATGATGATGATGAAATTTTGGGTCCCATACAAAAAAACATTTTTTTTTAAATATATAAAATGTATTGTTCCTCGCTTAATTTTCTATCGAATAGTATTTTTTAAAATACAATTTTCGTAAAAAAGTAGGTACGAATGTCCGCTTTTTCGTCGTTTCGCTCCACAGTGCGCCAGGTGTAGCACTAAAGCCCAAACAAGACAATACCTGTAAAATGCGTATATCAAGCTGAACTATTATGATAAAACTAGGAACTGCAACAGTTCTTTTATATCTCATACAAATACCTGTAATTTACTATTTTATCGGTATTTTTTTTATAAAATTACCGATAAAATAGTAAATTACCGGTGCCGATTACGGTTTTGGATTACAGTTACGAATACAGTCAGCAACAGAGGTACCTTAGCGAAGTGTTCAAAATTACCTTCATACACTCTTATTCCCTCAACACATTGAGCGCCGACAACCCGTCTGTCGGGTTCACTGTTCGTAGCTGCTACAGTATAACTCGTAGCACTACTTAGATGGCACCGAAAGTGTTAACGACTTCTGCCAGAACCAGAACCCTTAGTGTAATCGTTTCACTAACGTAACGTAACGATTGCTGGGTCTTAATTTGTATGGGATTTTTAATACAGCACACCAAGCGGAACGTATCGAAAACGATACCTCCGAGTATCTATGAAGAATCTCTACTCAGTGATTTAGTTTTCGATACGTTCTCAAACAAATTAAGACCCAATCGTTACGTTAAGCTGGTGAATCGATTACCTACACTAATAGTTCAGGAACCCGCTAGGCGGGCTCTCTATGTGTAGGGGTGTGCCTCTACAAGCCGGAAAATGATGGAGTCCTGGCATAGCGCGTAGCGCATTGCGATATACGACAAAAGATATATATATTATATTATGGAGGGCATACTCAGTATACACATACATGGCTTCTAAACACAGTCCTGAAAAGTCCTGATATTGATATTCCCCTGATGGTTATCTCTTTACCCTGTTCCCAACTTTGGATAATAACTAATATGCAATTTCACTGAAAAATATGTTTTGTTAGCAGCAACCAATACAATATAATACTAGTAACTAACTTAGTGGACTTGCACACTAAGGCTTATTTATTACTTACCAAAGTGTTTTGTTCTTTATAATTACTTTGATTTACAAGTAAATAAACTTGACTCCTTATAGAATTTTGGTTATTAATGAAATAACCGAAGTAGCACGTCTGTCTTTTTTTCAGTGTTCCTCCTAAAAAAAGTTAATTGGTAAATCAAAGTTTTCTTAAATTATATAGGTAGTACATGTACCTACATCACAACTTCATGTAGGGTAAAACCATGTTTCAAGTAAATAAACGGCTTACTGGCATAGCTGCCAAGTTTTCAAGCTAATAACCAGTTGTATGGAGTGAGCACTCTATGCTACTTATTTCTCTATGGTTCGGACTTATCGCGTGGGATCGATATTTTGACACGAATCTATCGTCAGCAGTGAGACCTCGATCAGACGGTCATGTCTTTGTCAGTACGGCTACAATGAGTTTGACATTGACATTTTTCGTTAACGAGTAACGAATTTTCTATCTATGCATCTCGTTTACACTAATATGTTACAAGCAAGATGCACAAACAGAACCCTTGTTCTCGAAAACGTCATTGTCATAACTCATGGTAAGCGTACGGATGTCACTGGCGACAAATCGATAATTACCTACGACAGTGGTCACTTAGAGAGGTCAACGTGGATAAAGAGCCCGTAATGACTAGTAGACTTTGATGAATTTGATGTTATACTCTACTACATAATTAGTATAATTACATCTCTAAATAATGAGGTCCTATTTACTGACAAAGAAACAAATAATACTAAATAAGAATTTGGTCATCCTTTTCAACACCTGCTGACATTAATAATTTAACCAATCTCAGCTACCTTAAGGTTGTCTGGAAGAGATCGCTTTTAAGCGATAAGACCGCCTGTTGTTTACCTTATGCTTTTTTAATTTTTCTGTCTTGATTTCTTGTATCTTGTAGAGGTGTGCATTTGTGCTACAAAAAGTATTTTATTATTTATTTATTATATTAAGTAAATTAATATTAAAATTCGTTCCGTTGTTTTGAATAAATGGGTTTAGTACGTAAATAATTAGTTATTATCTAATATGATTATGTTACAAAAGAAAAACATTGAATTGTTACGTTTTTTTGTACCTTTGGTCTTGTATCAATGTTAAAGTTAAGATAGTAGATAACTATGTTAGACCACAGCGCAGAGGTGCAGTAGCGGCGTGGTAGCGGTGCGGTGCACGGTGGCGGGCTTTACGCATCTCGTCACAGAATAATATAATAGTATCTGTACTGTATGTGTATCTGTATACACAGCGCGGGGCGCGGTGTCGGCGCGGCAGCGGCGCGGTGGCGATGTGTCGGCGCGGCAGCGGCACGGAGACGGCATCCTCTGATTTTTAAAATAAAAACTTCATAAAATTATGGGAATGCATCAGTTAGTGTGTCTGGAAAGAGAGGTGTCGTGGATTATATGGAAGCTCATACATTCTACGACACTTCTCTTTCCGGACAGACAGTCGGTGCGCAAATTCAGAAGTTCAAAAATAATGACTCTTTGGCTATGTCAGTTTATTGTCAATGGCAGAAGACTCGAAGTCAAAGTGACATGATATTTGTTTATAAATAATTTATAATTTATATTCACATATATTTAATAACTAGTTGTTATATTATGTGTTATACTGTGTTATAAGTACAAATAGGTAAATAGTGTATGGTTTTGTAGTTGTGTAAGTAGAGTTTTGCTATCAAGATATAATCCAGTTCCTGATATTCGTTCATATTTTGAGCTAGATTTGTGCGTAATTACTACTTAAGTACCTAACTTGAAAACAACGCAACTTTACGGTCTGGGTATGGAGACCGAAGGTGGCCAATAGGAACTAGGAAAAAATAATGTAACTGTTTCGAGTTTGAGCTTGCCTTTGATTTGAATATCTCGGTGACAGTTGACTGTTAGAAGAAAAGTACAGTCGGTGAAAAACGCTTTTATTGAAAATGTTTACTTTTTACTTCTAACACTAAAGTACTTATGATCAGGGAAATATCAGGCATTCACGTAATTTATTTAGTTCAACTATGACAGGTATATATCGTCATATAGTTTAACATGTTTTAATTACTAATTACACGTTAAAGAAAATAAGAGGACTTTAAAATCGATATCCTACAAAAGGCTTTTTATAATGTTAAGCTTTCTGCACTACAAAAGTTTCAAGATGGAGACCTAGGCTCTCCGAAACATATCGCGCGTAGTAACTGAATAACGTGAGTTAGTACAGTCGACGTCAAAGATATATTTACACTTTTGCACCTTATTACAAAGGAATAAAGTGCAAACGTGTAAAGATATCTTTGACGTCGACTGAACTGAAGAACAAATCAAATTAATTTTAATAAATATTTTAATTTGTTTATTTTAAGTAGTCACACTAGTATAATATAAATTATAAACGTATATAGATGTCATATACAAAGGAAAAAAGTGACATAGGCTAGGCCTCCGGTGCCCAAGGCTGGGAATGAAACAGCTGCTGCAGCGTCTTCTGCATTCGCGGCAGACTCCTTAACCACTTGGCCACATGGGTCACAGAACCACCGGTTACCGGGACGTCAGTTAGTATTTATCTTATCCAAAACTCAATAAACTTTCAGATGGATTGTGCAAGTATAAGATTGGTTTAAACGAATACAAATGACTACTAGAGGCAAGTGGGTTGCCGGTTGTCTGCAGAATAATAAAGTAAGAACGTTCTCGAAGTCAAAACCAAACCCTGACGCCAACCATGTATCTCGTCGCTTTCAGGTAAGCTTAGTATTTTGCAAACTCTTCTTTTGTACAAACAACACCAAGAATACATGTTTTCAAAATGGAATGCCCACTCAAAAAATAGTTTGTTATTAAATCAAATACGAACTTTGAAAACATTGAAAAGATAATCAACCCAGTAGGACTTGAACCTACATCGATACGCCTTGCCGGCGCTCGATCGCTTTACCAATTAAGCTATGGGTTCAGTTACTAAGTTGTTACGAAGTTTTCAATGCCTTCAACACCAAGAATATATATACAATTTTGAACCTTATTTTAATAAAGTAAGGCGCAAAAGTGTATACATATTTTTGGCGTTGACTGCACAAAACACCCCATAGATCAGGCAGTGCGCTAACGTTTAACGACTTGGAAACTCCATTGTAAATCCGTTTTCTTTTCGTTCTTTCGTTACTGTTTAATATTTAATCGAATAATCCTATAATATGAAGTGAAAACCTAAATAATATTGGGTTAAACATAAAAACTATAAAATAATTAAATATATTGGGTTATTTCGGGTTTTTTTGCTTTAACCGGTTACGAGCACTGAGTTGATGTGTGCACATGGGAGGCAAAATATCTTCGCAAAATGCATTGCAAACCCTTGTGGCGTAGCTAGGGGAGGGTGGCAACATCGGCAGCACCCCCCGTGATTGATTTTTGAGGTGACACTACTAGTTATCTGCACCGGGTGACGGTCCACCCATGCTAGCTACGCCACTGACCTTGCGTGATTATGTTTTTGATCAAGTTATCAAAAAATCAAGATGATCACAATAATCTTACGTAGTATGTTCATTTTCTAAAGAAAATCACTACATAGTATAAACAAACTCGCCTCCTGCTGTCTGTCCGTATGTATGCTTAGATCTTTAAAACTACGCAACGGATTTAGATGCGGTTTTTTTTAATAGATACTATAGATAGAGTGATTCAAGAGGAAGGTTGATATGTATAATTGCACCCGTGCGAAGCCGGGGCTGGTTCCTAGTATAATATAAATAACACTTTTAATATGCCAATCATTATTTTATTTGCCGATAACACTTTCTAATTCACATAAAACTGTTTCAGATAAATGTAAAGATCCTTGAAGGCCGGAGGTTGAAATTCATATATGCAAACCAGGCAACTTCTTACGTGGTGGTCTCGTTGGACGAAGTGAAACATCAGTGTGCCTTGAAACATAAAACGAGAGTGCCTTACTACGGAGAGGTAACTTTAATAACTAGTAGTCCGCCTCGAACTGTAAACTCGCGATTTATTTGCAAACGAGTTGACCAATATAACAAGATCCCAGGGAGGATTTTTTTTCTCCTTCTAGCGCCATAACTACTTGATCGATCCTGCTCATATACGAACTTACAAATTTTATGTATCTGTGCTACAGCCCCAAGAAATTTCATAAAGATCAGAAAAACGTTACTAAAGTTATCGTCGGACAAAGTATCGATATCAAAAAGCCATCCAAATGCCGAGGCGTCCCAGTAGCCAGGTGACAGTTGGGTCTGGAGTTGTTTGTAAGAACTCGCTTCGCTTACGCTCCGCGAGTTCGATAAAAACTTTATTTTTTTAATAAAAAATAATAAAAAAACTAGTTTCCATTTTGTACCGACTCAGTGGTTAGTTAGTTAGTTATCCTGGGCGTTTTCCCGCAAGTCAACATGCAGTGTGCCTATTTTGCGTGATAAACTCTATTCTAAGCATCCCAGTTCCTTCACGGAGCCCAGCAGAGCTTTCAGGTTGCCGCTGCCTCGCGCGAGGTGCCTGGGGATCCTAGGTATTTTGTTCTATATACTTCTACCTGTTGCATCCTTCTATCGGTTTAGTGCTTAGAGCATTCAATCGGGACAATGTCTGTCATTTTCTATACAAAAAATTCTGCCGATTTATGCGGGGAGGGGAACGTCAAATGTTATCTGTCATTGCTATTCGTACATAACGTACAAATAAGCACGTCAGATAAATTTCAGTCCATATAATAAATATGACCACTGGTCATATGTTTTGTTAATGACTACTCCGGTTGGTTGAAGGCTTAAGGTTTAGTGGTTTAAAGCATGTTTAAGCGTGTGTAAGTAATAAGGACTGTTCAATTTACTAAGCGGACATCAAAAAAAGGTTCATTTATGGATTTCTTAGAACAAATATATCTTTATTACGGTGAATACTTATGAACCATTTTAAAATAAAGTAATATATTACACAAGAACAATACATTTAATTAGAACGGTAAAATTTCCGGACTTTAGTGCGGATTCGTCGCATAAGTGTTTGCACATCGCTTTTTGACACTTTTCTACAAGCGGCAGACCACATCCGTTTCAATTCTGCCAATGTACTAGCTTCTCGGCCATCCTTCCGCAAGGTTCTCTTTACAATGGTCCAGTATCGCTCGATGGGGCGGAGCTCCGGGCAGTTTGGTGGATTGTCGTCTTTTTTAACAAATGTATGTTTTTTGATTTTAGCAGCGTCACTGTCTGACCAGCATAAGTGAGCACTCGCCAGATCAGGCCACAACAGAGGGGGAATACTGCTTTTTATATGGAGGAAAAATAACCGTTTTGTGATGTATTCCTTTCTATAAATTTCGCCACCAATAGTTCCGGTTGCAAAATAAGACGTGCTTTTGAGGCCACAGGATCAAATGGCCTGCCATACAAGGACTTTCTTCCCGAATTTATCCATTTTTATGGCTTTATCGGAATCCGGTACATTTTCTCCTACAACTGCATTATAATACTGAGGCCCCGGTAACGTACTGCTGTCATACTTCACGTACGTTTCGTCGTCCATAGGAATGCAACGAGATTTGTGTTGCAGCAAAATATCGTATAAATTGCGGTACCTTTTTTTGGAACGTATTTGCTGCTCGGCACTTCTCCTCGGCATTTTTTGCTTTTTATATGTCCGTATATTATTTCTTTCCTTGATATTTTGTACGGTGCCTACGCTTATACCTTCGTTTTTTGCAATATCACGAACGGACGTGTAATTTTTTTATTTTAACAGCCGCAAGACATTTTCTTCCACATATGGGTTTGCCGGGCCACTTCTCCGCCGCGATTTTGGTAAATTGGCAAGCGTATGATGCTCCCCAAATTTATTTATGATTTGAAATACGGCTGACTTGGAACATTTAAACCTATTCGCAAATTTCCGCAGAAAAAATTGGCCTGTACACCATTTTTGCAAGATTAATTTGCGATTTACAATATTAATTCGCTCCATCGTGAAAAATTTTTTTCCAACTAGAAAAATATATACAACAGTTGATAGACTTATGTATGTTTATTTTATAACCAGTCATTAGACATCAGTCAGTTTTTAGTATTAGGATTAATATTGAATTGAGTATGTCCGCTTAGTAAATTGAACAGTCCTTATACAGACAAAGCTACTTTTGTATTTATAATAGTAGGGATACTAGGAATATAGTGGTATCTAAACACAATATTTAGAAACGAAACTTAACATCTGACATTCACACTTGCCGCCATCAAGTTTAGTCTAGTTTTTCGCCTTTTTTAAATTAATAATAATATGTTAACCTATAAACGTCCTACTGCTGGGCACAGGCCTCCTCTCATGCACGACAGGGATCGGGCTATAGTCCCCGCGCTGGCCGAAAGCGGGTTAGGGACCTCACGTATTTCTTTGTGTTTCGTCGCGAAGGTTTCCTCACGATGTTTTCCTTCATCGAATAGCAATTGGTAAATATCAAATGATATTTGGTACATAAGTTCCAAAAAACTCATTCGTACGAACCATCAGGGTTTGAATCTTACCTCCAAATTGAAAGTCGGACGTTTTAAAAACAAAAAGCTGTAAAAAATACCCTCATAAGATCACGCGTCATCGCGTCAAAATTTGCATGGGAAACTATGTCGAGTATTTCTTATACTTGTTTACTCTATCAAAACATCGATCAACATCGACAATAAACATCGTGAGGAAACCGGACCTAATCTCAACAAGGCCTAGTTCTAGTTTGAAAGGTCAGATGGCAGTCGCTATCATAAAAAACTAGTGCCTACCCCAATTCGTTTCCGAGCGGATCCCAGGCTCAATAGAGCTGTGTCAATAAGCCATGATGATAGCTAGAAGGATGATGACTTGCTTACTCTATTCTCATCAACAGAACTTCACATTCGAGGTGTTCACGAGCCTGCCGGAGCTGATCCGCAAGTGTCTGTGGTTTGCCGTGATGGAGCCCTGCAACAACGCTCCCCGCATGCTGGGAAAGGCAGGGGTGGACCTGGCACATGTCTGGAGGCAGCCACGTAACTAGACAACTATACGTCAACTATTTATTTATTATTCAAATAAGTAACACAGCATTACAGGAAAACCAAGGCACTGTGAACTCAAAAACAATTTACAAAAATACTTAAAACTAGTTAGCTAGTTAAGTTACGATCATCGTACAAAATTTTGTATATTCCACAATCTACTTGGAAAGTTGAATAGGTAATCTTACGTTTAAACTTTCGTGAGACATATTAACATTATAAAATAACACGGTTACACTCACGGCACTTTAGTCACGTTTTGCGACATGTTTCTACTGCGTGTGACTAAAGTGCCGTGAGTGTAACCGTGTTATTTTATAAAGGTAATCTTACGGTTCTAAACTTCCAAATTTGATAACAAAACCACTATTACTAGGTTAAGGATAAATCTTGACCTGACGGCTCCAGGTAGCCAGAAGGCCCAGAAGTGGAGAGCGGACTAAACCACCTGTTTCGTCTGGTTCAGAAACTCGAATTTCCTGGGTAGATCGCATCGCTGAGAATAGATCACCTGAGTTTGATCCTAGAATCAGTCAGAGCAGCGATGTCAAAGATAAAAGCAAACTCTAGATCAACTGCTCACATAACGTACCCACTACAAACAATTTCCCTTATTTTTTTATATGAAAACCAGTATTTTTCTCTGTGGGAATAAATTCTACCTCAAACGCTATTTCGACGGTACTGCGTAGTCATTGGATTGAGTATGTTAGTGTCAGATTGCCACAAAGTATATTTTCGAGTTTCTTGTTGCAGACCATACAATTACCCAGAATTGGGTAATGCTGACCCGGCCTACAGACGAGACAACCGCTCCAGTGGGCTACTTGAGGGTCAATATTTCCATATCCGCCCACGTGGAAATATTAAATGAACCTGATTTCGCAGAGAGCATACAAAGCATAGAAAGGTGAGTTGTTTATATTTTTGGTACAACTTTGTGTTCATACGTGCTTCACAAGAAACATCCATGTACCGTAATCGTTGGCCATCCAATAGTTTATATATTAACACACACATCAAAGTTTAAGTGTTTTATTATTTCTAGCAACCTCCTCTTACCAAGCGGCTCGGAACAGCAGCCAGCCTGCTACCAAATGACCATCTACCGTGCATACAACGTGCCCTGCAACGCATCTTCCCGACCCGACCTTCAGGGAAACCCGCCCAGCACGTTCTTGAGAATCACCTTCTCTGACCTGGTGGTGTGTATATTTACAGTAAAAGTCATCATAGAACCTCAATATACTTACAACAGCACCTGGTCTGCTACCAAATGACAATCTACTGCGCATACCAGGAGCCCTGAAGCGCGTTTTTTCTACCTGATCTTCGGAAAAACTGATCCACCACGCACGTTCTTGAAAATCGCATTCGCTGATCTGTTGGTATGTATACAGTGCAAGTGAATTTCGTGACTAGAATATAGAAAATGCATTTTATTATGACACTCCGCAGTACTGCACAAAATTGTTGTTAAGAAACATTGCTTGGCACCACCCAACATATACAAATCAGACACTCTACTCATGTTCACATTACATTGCTTGCCATCGGGGTGAGACCAGCCCCACACTAACAATAACCCAGTGTACTTACATCGAGCGCGAGTCACTGGTCAAGACATTCTCAAACGTGTGAGACTCCATAGAGCCCTTCAGGACCAATATATACGAATCTGTGACACGCCTCTCATGTTGACGTTACATTGCTTGCCGTCAGGGTGAGACCAGTCCGCAGCCCCGTACCAGCAACCCGGTCTTCATTGAGCGCGTGTCACTAGTCGAGATGTTTCCGAATGTGTGTGACACGATCCAGTTGGAGGTGTGCTCTGTGAACGCGAAGGCCGTTCTGGCGAGTGCGAGTCTGAAGCTGTCGGAGATTTCACATGGCGGGGAAAATGGTGAGAAAAACGTTAGCTTAGCAGTGCAATCAGCATCAGAAGTAGCTAATTATGCTTAAGAAAATTAAGGCATATTCAGATCATTATTGACACTTGGCCCTTTTGCCAGTCATTGTTTCGCGAAAATGTGATTACAGCAACGATACTACTTATATAGCAAATCAACAAACTAACAAACTTATTACTTTACTAACTTGCTCTGGCTCAACGACCCCATGTGGATCTTGGCCTCCGCCCCCAGAGAGCGCCACTCTTCTCTGTCCAAGACAAATTAGGCATATTCGTACATTCTCAGGATTTCTCCCCACTTTCGGACCGTCCCTACTACACATGTATGGGCCGTGGCGCGGCGAATCCACTGAGGATGGACCCTTCTACCGCGGCGCGGTGTTGCTGGCTATGAAGACCATAGTCCCGGACTATAGGCACTGCCTTAGAACTGTTCATGTGGAGTCGGTCAGCACTAGGCTGTTGGATACGGTGAGATCTCCTTACTGAAAAAAAATCTTACTCTTATACCTCAGTAATAAGACTATATAAACTAGTAGTCCGCCTCGAACTCACGATTTACTTGCAAACGAGTTGACCAATATAACAAGACCCTTAGGAGGATTTTTTTCCTCCTGCTAGCTCCATAACCACTTGATCGATCCTGCTCATATACGAACTTACAAATGTTATGTATCTCTCCAGGAAATTTCATAAAGATCAGAAAAACGTTACTAAAGTTATCGTCCGACAAATTATCGAAATCAAAAGGCCATCCAAATGCCGAGACGTTCCAGTAGCCAGGTGACAGTTGGGTCTGGAGTTGTTTGTAAGAACTCACTTCGCTTACGCTCCGCGAGTTCGACTATTGAAAATTAAGGATGTCTATTATTTCAAAGTAATTAAATATTATTGCAAGGGGATTAGTCAATTCTGTGAAAGGTCAATTAAATGCAAATTCAAAAATTGGGGAAACATTTCAAATGTTAGAAATGTTTTCGGCTACAAAGTTTTGCAACAAATAAACCAACTGAAAATGTGATTTGGATTTGGCTTTCGACTACGATTCTATTCTAACAAGTGAAAATCGCAATGTTTTGGCAATTTTTCGTTGACACTTCAATTGAACTTCGCTGCTATTTAGAAGCCGAATATAAATTAGGCTTTATGATTGTCCTTGGCTGACTCACTTGGAAAGACGATGCAGAAAGCATTGTCCTTATCGTAGTAAATCATTTAATTAACTACTGTGATCATAATCAATATAATCATGATTCGACACCGACAGGAATGGATCGTGGAGAACTTCGTCGTCTTCTGCCCCGTGTTCGAGGTGTCCATGCTGGATAAGAGCATGTCGGGGACCTCGTGTGGAGTCGCAGTCACTATCGGCGAGATACCTTTCGGCAATCCCTTCAACCAAGGTAACTATTCTTATCAAATCTTTATCGCCTTTAAAAGATGTGTACATCCAATAGTATTATAATACGATATATATGTACCACGACTACCCTAAAATTATAATTAATTAAATAGTAGCTTATAAAAAGCGTTGTTAAAATTTAGTGTTTATTCAATTTATCCTTTCATCTCACGAAAGGGTTAAAGTAAGTAGCTATAAAAGTTTTGTAAAGCCTTCGGGTAGGTACGAGAAACTGTTATGCGTAGTGATTAAATAAACATGAGTAAAACTTTTATAGTTACCTATATTATATTTTAGTCATAATATACCTGTAAAAAATATATAATATTTAGAGTTAAACTTAAAACCAAAGAGTACAGTAATTCAGGTCGGTGTAAGTATGTCATAACGTTTAGTTTTCTAATCTTTATTTCATTTTGCAGACTCAGATGACTTTGGAAAATTGATGTGTGAAATAAGTAAGTGTGCCTTTACAGAAAAATATTTTCTTTACTCAAAGTCTAAATTATTCCAGTTGTTGTAGCATATGTATTATTATATGTAGCATAATATACTGTAATGTATGTCATAATAAATAGTTATAGTTTTTACTGTGACAAGGTAGGAACTGACCCAGTAATCTGTTCTGTAAGTACGTGAAAAATGTACAATCTGGAAAATTGTACCATCAAATCATCGCAGCAAATGTATCGCGGTGTAAGCACCGCAAACATAAGCTAAGTATGTGACTCGCTTCAGCCTCGCAAAAAGACGTCACTGACGTCAGTAGCATAACTTTGTATTATCAACTTACCAGAACAAAAGAAGCTACACTACTCCGGTGGTAGGCCCACGTGCTGGGATCACCTGGAGTTGGAAACGTGCCCCGTGCTGCAGTTAGCCATGCGCCTGCCTGACTTCAGGTTTCGCATGTTTATGAACAACGTGCTGTTGGGCATCGTCACTGATCTGGTGAGCTTTATTGGACTTCTACTTATATATAAGTTGGAAAAAAAATCTGCCCTTGTCGCTCGATAATTCGAGAAATAGAAAGAGAGTAACGAATTTCCATTATCGATGTTAGCGAAAGGCACTCTGGTCTGGTTGGCAGACTTACAGTTAGCAGCAGCGGTAGGTACCCTTAGAGGGTGAAATATTCATAATGACCCTCGCACGCTCTTATACCCTAAACAATAAAGTCGTACCAAGATCATGTGAACACCATATTATCACTTCATCGGATGTCATGCACTGTCATATTCTATGGAAATGTCGCTATAGACACCACTGGCCACCTTCTCTCGCTATACGAAAGGATTTTGGCTAGACTGTGTATGAATTCCCAAATCATCTTAGTGCTTTAGACACGACAAGCCTAGCTAACACAACATGATGAAAGAAAAACTTATGTGGTATCTATCTGATCGACGTGGTCTTAATTTAAGGAAAACAATCTGACGGACATCTCTGCCCGTCTCGCAAAGGATGACGAGCATCCGAATGATCTACTAAAATCACTCCATCGGACCAATGACGCCACTGCATCCAAGATCCAGAGGTTTCTAGAAATTGTTCGACGCTCCAGCTTAGACGAGGATATGCAGAAGTATACTACGGAGCTCGATCATAATCTGGTTCAACTCCAGAAGGAGAAAATTGTTAGTTCTGTAAATTAGTGTACAACTATTTAGAAAGTTAAGTTTCCATCATACACCCTAAACGCTTTTTCGGTGGTGCTTATCAGTTCCCGGAAACCGTACACTCTCTAAATTGATCCCGCAAATTCTTGGTGTGGAAGTTTTCGACTACCATTCGACTAATATTATGTCTTGACTCGAATTGACTAAAAATTATGTTGCCCTCGTAGGTACTTATGGCATTTTACAAGTTATATTCCAATCATTTTCTTATTTCAGGAAAAAATATACTGTCGGATAAAATATACAAGAGCGACTCAAGCGCGTCCGTCCCATTGTAGCGATTTTTTTATAAACTATGAGTGTTCGATAAAAAAATCTGTGAAAAGAATGCTGGCTGAGAGCAAAAGCATGCTTCAGGAGCTAAAAGATCTCGTTTATAAGGTTTGACCTTCTATTATTACTACGCCCACAAATCTCGTTGCATTCCGGAGAAATTTTATCAAAATTTTAGAGTACAAGTTAGCCTTTACTCTTTAGAAAGAACGCATATAAAACGTATTTAAAATGATCATGCAGAATAAAATAATAGTGTTTCAATTCACAAACATACTGTTTAAAAACCATCAATATTTTTAACTGAATGGGCCAGAAATGTCAAATAAGAATTTTTTTAATACAGTTGCTCAAAAAAGTGCTTTTCTTGTAGTGGTTTAGCGTGCGGAAAGTTTGATATCGCGCACTAGTGCTTTTTACTTTTCCAGCCAATCACAGCTAATGACAGTGACAGACAGCCAATCACAGCGCCGCACCGCACCGCGCGGAGCGTTCGGATACATGTACTAAAGTAACCACAAAATGAATAATTGACAATTTTATAATTTTTTCGCAACTGTATTAAAAAACGTCGTTCGATACTCGTGCGTAAATGTCATTCTTCACTCGTCCCGAGTCTTGCCACTCGCCTACGGCTCGTAATATCTCGGTACTCGTGAAGTAATGACATACTTTCCGCACTAATATCGAAATGTACTATTTCATTGAACTTTAGCGATTTTTCCAGACACCCAACGGTTGGCCTCGCCTATCTTTATGGATACTAAGCAACGGTTCCCGAGTTGCGCACGCCAAGATGATGCCCAGTGACATTTTACATTCGGTCACACCGGAGCAGTGCGGCCAGCGATGTGGAAAAATACAGACAGTTTATCTAAAGGTAAGCTTGGAGATTAAGCTATGAACACCACCGGCTTCATAGGCCATGGGCTCGATCCTTGGCTCCTGAAAAAATAAAACTGGAAAAACTTGTCGTTGTGGTTTTGACGCTATTGGGGCAGTCTTACTTGAATACCTCGAGGTTATTTTGAATCTAGAGTTAGAGGTTATGGTATACCTGGATTTCCATCTGTCTTCAGATAAAACCTGTGTTATACCGTATTCGCAAGTCAGGCAGCATCAAGTAGCTAAAGATTTTTTTTAATTGAGTGTAGTCATTTTTCTGCACCACATACCGTTAGACCATCAAACATCGATTACCTGCATATTATGTTAAACAGTGAAGGTACCTCTACAAAACAGTATGCCTGTTCTTTTATTTCAGCCAATAAAATGCTCGAGGCACGACTGCACATCCGGAACTACATGCCACTGCATCGCCGGGAGAGTGGAGCTGCTGGCGTGGATGGGGGTTTTTAGAAACCGCGCCGACTTCGTGAGGTGTATCCCTGAGGGGTTCAGCAGCGCGGAGACGGGACTTGGCATCGAATGTGATCCGATGGTATGCGTTTTTTTTATTGGTAAACTAGCATATAGCCTGCTTAGGCGATCCCCTTGTTACATGCGCGTTGCTGATTCTTTAAAGACCTGTACACTCTTTGTTTTATCTAGAGCTTACTGTAGTCTCTCTTGTACTCGACAGAGAGCTCGTTCCACAGCTGGAGCGAACACGGGAGGATAGATTAGTACTGCGTGGAAGGGAAAGAGTGAGGCGAGTGCTCCTGCAGTGAGACACTCTTAATACATAAGATGTCACTAAGTACTACCACTAGTTCATACCCATGATGAACCGTACCAATATCAAAACAAGGTTGATTTTCGTTAGTTATTTTGATTGTCACCTGATGATAGTACATAAAAGTTGCAGGTTAGAATCATTTATTTAGGAACCAAAACATAATACAATATTACATGTCAAAATTTTATATAAAACGCTATACAATAAAAAAACCAGAATTATCGAAAAATTACAAATAAAAAAAATACTAAAAGGTTGCAGGCTATCTCTCGACCAACTTAAAGACGTCTAGTATAACGTATTTTCAGAGCCTGGAATGCTGTGTAAATGTCTATCGAGCTAAACTGCCTGCCGCGTGTGATGTCACCACTAGTCTGTCGCCTTTCGTGCGGATCTACTTTATAAACAATGTGAAAGACACGCAGGTACGTATATGGGCACCCTGTATATCAGTGGCAGTACGTCAATAATATTCGTGGGTAAGCCCGAGCTAATTTGATGCGGTTGCACGCAGCAGGCGTGCGGGTACAATTCGGGGATAATACTGTAAGCGGCGGTAAGGCTAACTCCACACTAGCGTCTTTTGAGCGTCGACGTCGCCCGAGCGCCCGCGCAGCGTCGACGCGACGTGGGGGTAGCCTAACTGGCGCGGACGCAAGCGACGGATTTTATCTTTATTTGAACCGGCACGCGTGCTCCCGATCCGTGCAACCGCGCCAGCTGGCGGACGCCCTTTGACACTACTTCCCTAACTACAGTTGAACCAATATTACCGATCAAAACAGTCGTTCATAGGTGACTAGAAAAAACGGTCCGATAGAAAGCATAACATAGGCCCGGGCGGTTTCTCACTATACATTATCATTTTGACTTGTTGTCATGTTGGAAGTATTGTCTGATTACTTCCTTAGTCAAAACGAGACGTAATACCCTATGTTACCTTCTCTTTCACCTTCACTTTGAGGCCGTCAAGGATCCTCCATTTTGTAACTTCGTATTCTGTCCCCGATACTCAGGTGTGCCATAATACCTCGTTCCCGGTATGGAACGAAGTGCTACGCATATCCTGCTGCGCTAACGTGACTCCACAGCGACTCGAGCGGAGCCCTCCCGAGATGCTCGTCGAGGTGTTACACTGCGATGCTACACACAAGGTACCGAAGGTAGAATTCTTAATTGGGTCGAGGAATTTGATTTCCTTGCAAACGAGTTGACCAATATAAAAAGACCCTTTTAATGATTTTTTCACGCCTTCCAGCTCCAACACCCCTTGATAGATCTTTCTAAATACGAACTATCAAATATATGTATCTCTGCTACAATCCCAAAAAATTTCATAAAAATTTGAAAAACGTTACTAAAGTTATCGTGGAAGAAACTCTCAAAATCAAAAAGCCATCAAATTGCCAGTAGCGAGTTGTTTGTAAGACTAAGGGCCGGTTGCACCAAGCTTCCTGTTAACTTCAACGTCTTTCGTTAGTTATGCGTGGTGCAACCCACCCTCGCACAATTAACAGACTCATCAACGTCAAATATGGCGACGGAGCTGTTATCCCATAGAAAACTGTCAAACTTTTCATACAGGATTTCTTTAACGATGACGTTGACGTTAACTGGTGCAACCGGTCCTAGGAATTAGCTTCGCTCACGCTCCGCTCGTTAGGTTATTCAATTTGTATTGTCCAGGGTAGGGTGGAACTTATCGGGCGTGTCTCACTGGCGCCTGTTTATTTGCGTGCCAAGGATTCCAAGCCACCACTGTTGGATTGGCTAGATATACATCTGGGTGAAGACCATGCGGGAAAAATACAGATGTCCGCACAACTCACTGAAGTAAATATAATAAAAATCATTAATGCTTACTTGTATATACAGGTGTAACAAAAATACTGGTAGTGGTTGTGATCCGTTAAAGGGCATCGTATTGTGAGTGAGAGATAGAAAAAAAAATCCGCGCAAGAAAAAATGTTACATGGGACACGTGTGTGTACAAAACTAATTTTGTTTTACGCGACAATTTTTTTTCTTCGTGTTTCATAATGAGAATACGATACAAATTATGCCTTAAAAGGATCACCAGCATTTTTGTTACACCTTTTATGGCGCGTTGGCTACGCACCCTGAATAATATGCTAATTGAATACTAATCAGGGACTATAAAACGAGTCGCTTCGTATGAAATTTCCACAAAATTTCGATTCGAACTGACCTGTATGAATGTTTATATATTTTATATGTCCATGGGTATTTTTAAATATTAAATACCGTAAAACCATTCGCCTAGTGCTCTATTCTAATTTTAAAATACATAAACAGTACATAAACATAATACATTTAATATTAAATTAATATTGAAGTGTATCGGAATAATTTTCAAATCAAACAAATTCTGATATTTCTGATTCGACGTTTCTTCCGCGTTAGTTACATTACGTACCTAATAAATCGTGCCTAAACCTATTTTAAAAAGACCGAACCACACCGTCTGCGTGTACGTAGACGTGCACGTCCCTCTGCGTTGTAAAATAAGAATTCTCATAAGACATGTCACACCGCATGCACACGCACGCGCACGCACAGGCACACGTCATGCGCCGCCGTCACGCAAGCGGTGTGACATGTCTTGCGAGTATTCTTATTTTACAACGCAGAGGGACGTGCACGTCTACGTACACGCAGCCGGTGCGGTTCAGCCTTTAAAGTTAGAATACGGTCCCTATAGGTAAGTATACTCAGCATCAGCTCTGAACCCTTAGTAATCGTTTCACGCACGTAACGTAACGATTGCGTTTGCATTAGGTCCTTAAGTATCGAAAATTAAACCAGCTAGTATCTATGAAGTATCTCTACTCGGTGATTTAGTTTTCGATACGTTCCGCTTGGTGTGCTGTGTTAAAAATTCCATACAAATTAAGACTTAACGCAAACGCAATCGTTACGTTACGTAAGCGAAACGATCACACTAAGCGTTCTTCAACTAAGTATGGTCCACAAGCAATCGTTTTGGTTATATCTAAGTTGACTTGAATGACCCCATAAAAACACACACGATTTCCTTATAATTAAACAAGACAATTTTTTCATTCATCTTTATTTAATCGTTGATAACTGATAAGTTTCGTAGTGTTACGATAAACCCTGTCGAAAGGACTAGTCTGAAAATCAACGCTAGGTATTTATTATTCCTAGCATATGTTGAGACTAGTACCTTTTACCAAGCACAATTTAGTTAGCTAGTTAGTTAATTTGCTTAACTGATAGCGAGGCGTCCGTAAGACTCTTATCATTATTTTTCTCAAAAACCTAAGCTCCTTTTGCTACATATCACGAAAAAATAAACCGACTGCCTCCGTAGTCCGTGATAAGAGTTTTGGACGCGCCGCCGTTAGTAGGTACTTAGTATAAGATAGTAATATACATTGCGCTTCACTATTGTTATTTGATGTAAATTCTTGTGTGTTTGGTAATAAACGTATTTTATTTTATTTTTTTAAATCAGTAAGAAGCATATCTTCAAGCTTTTTATATCTACTTCTAGGCCATTGAAAGTGGAAGCAAGTTGAGTGTCAATAAGACGGAGGAGTTTCTACAAACAACTCGCGAGAACGTCGTACGGCAGGTGTTGACGTCCTGCGTCCCGGAACCACTCCCGCAGAACGTGCTGCCAGTTACCATGAGCTACAAGTTAATATTTTACTGTTAGATAGCTTACTCCATGCCACTGGTTATTAGCTGGGGGCCGATTTTTGACTTTCGAGCGGTGGAATTCAAAGAATTTAAGCTGGAATATAATCGCACACAAAAGTTTTTTGCCATTATTTACACATGAAATTAATAGTATAAATAATGATGATTTAATATTGCTATCTCTTTTATTTCTTCGTTTTATTCAGAGTTTCAAATGTCAGAATTGAGCGCTCGAATCTCAAAAATCAATCAATCTGTATAAATGACACGGTTTCCGCAGTGTTTACCTATTTTGGTATTACTTTTTTCCAACTAAAAAACGTTGTTGGTCTGTCACTCTAGACCCTTTTAAAGCTGCCAGATGCCCGGATCTAGCAATAAGGATGGTAAAGCATATTACTAGAAAGGTTTAATAGCTCTCAATCTATTATATTGTGTCATATCTGACGTGGCCAGCTCTAAGTCCAGACCATGTCCAGACAGTTGGTCTTGTGCGCTGAATCAGAAGTTTAGGAAGAGAAACTACTCATCTTCTTCGATATTTTTTTATTAGAATCGACGTGTACTTTTGGGGCCTGCGACAGGTCAGCATCAGAAATAAGCCGCTGGTGACCCTCGAGCTGGAAGACACCACCATCAAGTCGGCAATCATAACAAAGTGCAAGCCCAACTGCAACTTCCCTCACCCAAGGATTTCACAGGTGACAGTGACACTCCTATTTCCATACGACTCACCCACCCTGCCCACGACCCACCGATCCTGCTTGTAGTACCTATTAGTTACTTTTTTATAAAGACTTTTAAGTACAGACAAACTTTATTCAGACAAAAACAATGTTACTAAAATATATAAGTATTTAAGTAATCTAAGTATCTAATATAAGTATACATACATATACGCTAATATTAAAATAAACTAAACAACAACTGTAAACGAATTAATAATATAAAAATAACTTACTAATAAAATAATAAATTTAAAACATAAAAGTTTTAAAGCAAGCTTTTATTGAAATGCTCTAAAAAAGAAAATAGCTGACTGTACTTTTCTTTACAAAATCAAGGAATACTCATCGAGACGTTTGTAACAAACCTAAACTCAACGTGGTTCAGATACTTTATGGCTGAGTTCTTATGGCCATCTCATGTCTCCATCATCAAACCAGCTCGGAATTACTAAAATATTGTATTTTAATCCAACTGCATAGGTATGCAAAATTTCAACTCAATCGGACATCACGAACTGGGTAAAATCTGGCTCGCAAGATTCTACCTAAACATCTAACAAACATATCTACTGACAAACACTGTGAGTTACTTAAATAATAATACAATTTAAAACATAAAAGAACCGACTTCACTTAGGATCCGCTATTCCAAGAGGAAGTGGCCGAGTTGCTGTAAAAAATAGTGAAATCACTATAGGTGTGCCTATAATAGTTGAAGAGTTCCCTCCTTCCCTCGATTTCTCCAGAATACCGTCATTAGATGTAGACCTGGTGACAATGGGATCGACACTCTTTCAAATAAAAAAATAATTTTCCAAATCGGTCCAGCCGTCTCCGAATAATCGGTGAACAGACATAAAAAATAGCAAAAAAAAAACAAAGATACCGACGAGTTGAGAACCTCCTCCTTCGAAATCTTGAAGTCGGTTGAAAAGAACACCCCGTCTAGAAGGTCAGCCTAATTACTTAATTTATGATTTTCTTTCAGACATTCGAAGGAAACTTGACCAACGGATCGCAATTAATGATTACCCTGTATGACACAACATCGTTTGGGAGGATGCTAGTCGTTGGCTCCAACGTGAAGAAACCTCAGAAATATCAAGTCACCTGGATACCTAAGAAGGAGTGGAATGACATGCTGTCTTTCAAACCTGTTGTCAACAATAACTTTATGCAAGGTAATCAAGGATTCTCAAAACCGCGTTCTCGTAATATGAAAAAACCGGCCAAGTGCGAGTCGGACTCGCGCAAGAACCATTATCTATATATAAAATTCTACAATATCCAAAATCGTGTCTTGTAACTGTATGTGACTGATGAAGGGAAGTAAAAATGTTATTATATTCAGAACCACCCAGAACCTTAACTAAACTTGGCACAATTGTACCGTAGATGTAACTAACTAGACAAAACTGAGTCATAATATTAAAAGGCGTATTTCCTTCCCTTATCCTTCCACGGCCCTTATGTGTTTACTAGTAATTGTCACGTCCTAAACTTTCCACAGTCAATCGAAAAACATTTGTCAAAAGATCCCTAGCGCCTCCTGGTTCCGAAACATCTAAAACCTACAAAAACCAAGAGAACCTACAATCACAAAAGAAGAAGCATGACATAATAATAAAATGGGGAAAAGTGAAGCAAATGTTCGGTGTAAAAAAGAATTCTGAGGAAGAAATGATGCTGCTGCCGATGTACGCGACAGAAAAGGAGAAAGTCATGTTAACAGAGATGGAAGATGATTGGTGGACGAGATATTATAACTCGTTAATTGTATGTAAATTATTTCAAATATGTTAATGGTTTTGAATGTACAGTTGACAGTTAAAAGTCACTGCAGTTACAGATTACCTACTCACGAAAAACCTAACATACAAGATGTAACAAATACTAATGTAATAAAAAATATCTTCTGGTTTTTCTTACTCGCAATACGATACCAATTATGCCCTTCAATGGATCATCAATTCATCAGTATTTTTGTTACACCCAACATTATATTAAATCGCATTCCTGACGCCAAGAGAAGGAAAAAAAAGCATTGGAGTTTAGGTCAATTTATTGTATTTATCTGGTTGAACATGAAATGTAATTATATCATGGAAATCATGGGGTAAAAATAGGGGGAGGAAGTTTTTCTGTTATTATCTAGATCCATTCGAAATCGCGGGCAATAGCTAGGTATTCCATGTATAATAATATCATACAGAAACAACAATGTGTACTCGTACTGTGTCGTTTATTTTCACAGGCAAAGACATCTGGCGACAGAGAACTGGCTGGTACCCGAATAACAGTGAGTTAATTATATTGGACCGAATTCACATAAACATGTTAATAAAAGAACTCGAAATAAATATATGCCATTTTCATTATGGTCAAATTTACTTAATCTGACAGCCCATCAGCTGTTCGATTAGCCCTTTAAGTCGTTGGTTTTAGGAACATCCTGTATGAAAACGAGGTGTTCAAATGGCTTTTAGACGATGTTGCTCTTCAGATTCACTTTGTTTTGTTCTTTTTTCCTTTTGGAAAGCTTTAATTTCTGCAATGTTAATTTGTTTATTCGATCGGCCCAAACATTCGTTTGTTCAAGATATACGATTCAGAGCTAGAATGTCAACCCGACTTCTCGAGATTCAAGGACTGGTGCGGCACTATCAAGATCTACAGCGGGAGCAAGACCGGTATACCTGACCAAGATGAAAATCTTCGGTGCGGGTTCTTGAAGGTGAAAGGCGGAATATCATATCAATATCTTAAAATCAGAAGAATGGGGCCGATTCGTATCAATCGTGTGTTTTCAGGCCAAACCACACCGGGTACGTGTGCGTACACGTGCACGTCCTGCTGCGTTGTGAAGTAAGAAGTCTCCATAAGACATGTCAAACCGCACGCGCACGCACACGTCACGCGCCGTCACGCAAGCGGTGTGACATGTTTTATGAGAACGTGCACGTCTACGCACTCGCAGTCGGTGTGGTTCGGCCTGAAAACACACGATTGATAAGAATGGAGCCGGTACTTATTCCGATTTTATATTCTTGACATGATATTCCTCTGAATAGAATTCATTTGGTAGCTCGCTTTTATTAGCGAGTGTGAGATATACTTCAGGTCGCCTAAAGGTCGTATCCAGTGGTCGTATAACATTGGTCCCATTGTCACCAGGTCCAAATCTGATGATGGGATCCTGGAGAAATCGAGGGACCTCTTCAAATATTATAGGCACACCTATAGTGATTTCAGTATTTTTTCAGCATACCGGGCATTTCCTCGCGGAGCCTAGAAGCGTTATTGCTTGCGATTTGCGAGCGAGTTTTGTACGGGAGCGAACACGCCGCGAGTTCGCCGCGTACGAGTTTTGTATAGAAATCGCTTTCAAATCGCTCAAGTGTGATATGGCCCTGAGTGAAGTCGGTTCTTTTTTGTTTTAAATTATTAATGTCCCTGAACGTGTTGACAGGCCAACATAGCGATATACAAGTGGCCACCGCCAGCGGACACGGCGGCAGTTAGCAGTACCGGAACTAATCTTGATGGAGGGTAAATCATCAAATATTTACATGAGTGACCTATGGTCGATTTCATACTATGCCCTGGAGTCCCAGAACCCTTAAAATATTCGTTTCACTTTCGATACATTCCGCTGGGTGTGCTGTGTTAAAAATCCCATACAAATTAAGACCTAACGCAAACGCAATCGTTACGTTACGTTAGTGAAACGAATAGGTACACTAAGGGTTCTGGACGTCTAAGTTATTGATAGGATTGACGAACATCATAACAATAACTTAGACGTCCAGAACCTCGCACGTGACCATACATCTAAAGACACTATTATAATCATCACTCACTATAATACCACAAGTTCATAGTGATAATGAACTGTATTGCGATAACGTATTCGTAACATAAGGTTGATTTTCTTTTAATTAGTGAGTTTTGGTTGTCACCCGACGAAATGTAGCTTAACGAGATAAAAACTTACATGAGATCTATGATGTAGATAGAGTAGCAATACTTCTCCCTGTAGGCGCTCTCCCCACAACTGACCTGATCTAATCTTTCAGGTACTTCGACGGTTACCCCAACAACGATCCAGCTCGGTACCTGGTTCGCGTGTACGCAGTCAAATGTTCAAATCTAGTAACCAAGGGGTTCAACTCATCGTCCAGATGCTACGTGGCTGTCCAGTGCAACGGCAAGGTCCGAAGCGACCCGGAGTCTAGCGTGCCGAGGGATGCTGAGCCTGTGTTTGGGAAGTAGGTCTTCAGCTCATCAAGCCTTTTACCGTCCCAATAATGGCTCCAAGACGCCTGCTATGAATAGTATAAAGGTTGTAAGGAGAGTTGGAGTCCATGGCTCTTAGGACCATTGTCATCTCTCCGTGGTAATGAACCAACAAAAGAAGTATTACTTATTTTTTTTACATATTACTAGTAGGTAGGTAATATAAATAAAGATCGTGAGTATTCTCACAATGCTACTAGTTGAGAATGGCTAGGGAGTTATGATTTGTAACTTTTTCACTTTTAATCCAAGCTATAAAAATATCATCCAAACCAATCAAAAATTGGTACGTCTATGTGTATAAAATCGCCACATAAAGGCGTTGTTCAAATATTTGTGACCACCATGGCCGCTCCGATATATCTGATGGTGACTGTACATTGGCTGCTTCATGACATGAATTATTTGACAAGGTATATACTTATAGGTAGTAAGTATTATGTTTTTAAGATGTCTGAATTGTAGCTGCAAATCTCTCGTAAGATTCCGACATCTTAAGAAATTATTACCTTACCTACCTATAACTTCATGAAGCAGCCAGTGTGAAGGCATCATAACAACGCAATTGTTTATTATATCAATACATTCCAGAATGTACGAATTGGACTGCACACTGCCAGAGGACTATCTCCTGAAGATATCTGTGGTGGAATGTGGGCCGACGGATGAGCTGATCGGATGCACCAGCATCGACCTTGAAGACAGGGCTTACACGAAATATAGGGCCACTGTTGGGTTGGCGGCCGAGTTCCATATGTAAGGATCATTCTAGATAAGTAGTAACTGCGCTATTCTGCGTCAGAGTAGGCAAAGCTCAATCCTGAATGGTTTTGTTTAGGGAAAAAGTCTAAAAGCATGTCAATACAAATGTGTTTTGATGACTGATGTAGGATGTAGGCACAAGTCGTAGTTTCAAAATTACATTTAAGAAACGGAAAGTTTCATATTCCATACAAAATTTTGAAAAGTTTCCGCAATCTCGAAAAGTTTATGTCGGTACACGAGTAATGTGGACTGCGAAGTAAAATGCTTATTTTGCAATACTTTGCACTGCCGAATATTGGCTCTGAATCCTAGTATACGTAGGTACGTATGGTGATTCTCTCACAATAAAATCGATCGATCGAAGTACGCCGTAATGCATCGGGTGAAGTGTAGTGAGATTATTCTATTATGAAGCTTTGTCCTAATACCCTAATAACAACAATTAAATTATTAATGGTTCAATTTGCGTCGCAATTCCATTACGATATGACTTGGACTTTACCTACAAACACAATTAGTAAGGCGTATTGAAATTAGTTCCGCGCTACATACACGTGCCATAACTTGAGTTAGCTTCCTTAAGCGTCATAGTATAGTACTGCTATCAATACTTTCATAATAGGTAAGTACGGTCAGCAGCAAAAGTAGCTAAGCGGGCGATGTCTTCAAACAACCTATATACACGCGCTCTTATTCTCTTAACAATAAAGTCGTGTCCAGCTTATACTGAACACCTGAATCGCTTAGCTTAGCTACATTTTATTCCCTATCTCTTGTAAATTAATTTGCAATTTGTAAGACCAATACTCTGCTCTTACACTCTGCAAATATACTTTTTTCAGGACTGGTTGCAATAAATGGCGGGACAGCAAGCGACCATCGGCTATACTCGAGCAGTTGTGTGGGAGGAACCACCTGCCGGCCCCGGAGTACCCGGATCCCTCAACTGTTGTCTTTAACGGCGTGGAGTATAAAGACCTCGACTCTGGTACTGTACAAGGGGGTTTACATTTTATTGCAATGGAACTTATAGGTTTAAATACCCATTTGTAAAAGAAAGTATCGAAACTCAACTTTATTTTACAATTCAATTGGTTAAATTTTTTTTTAAGATTGCTAATGCGATTATCACACTGGCGCCACTACCGCATGCGGCGAGGGTGTGCAAGCGACAGCACTATCTCGCTCGTACACTGGCGCCGCATGCGACAAACGCAGCAGTGTGAAAGCCGCCTAAGTGTTCTAAGTAGTAGAATGAACACGAAGTATTCTATTTTAGGAACAAATTGCACAAGCCCGTTAGCAATCAAGGAGAACCTCTGCCTAAGTATCCTGCACAAATGGCACACGATGCCCGTGGTCGGGCACAGGCTCGTTCCAGAACATGTCGAGGTCAGGACTCTGTACGACCCTAACAATCCCGGCGTCGAACAGGTAAAAGATCACTTACGAATTACGATTGAGGAAAAACATCAAAGCAATTAGGGAGAATCTCTACCAGTGCATCTTGCTAAAATAGTGCGCGATTCCCGTGATAGGACACAGGCTTATGTATTCCTAAACACGAAGAGATCATACAGAACTCTAAAGTAAGCTATCAAATACAAATTAATTTTGCATTTTCGTCCTATCGTTCCTTTTGCCAATGCTAAGAAGGAAGTTGACCTGTCTATAATCCCGGCAGCACACATATTTGTCTTATTTGACCGGATATTGCTTTTGCATCTCATTCTTAAAATATCGGAAAAGAAAGTGACGCAGCCATTAGTCAAAAGTGCCAGGTAAAATTTTACCCAATCTTACCCTAAGGTCTGTCGTAATATTTAAAGGTAGCAAATGGGTTTGTATATAATCAACGGGCTGAAAAGTTTCGTTATTAGCATGAAGCCTGAAGAGACGCGTAAGTTCAGCTAGGTACATACAAATGAGACAACTCGTTTTGCATCACCTTCTAACGAAACAGGAGTTTTGTATGAAACACCACCACTCACCACTCAAAAATCTACGCTCACCCTAAATTAATCCACGGTTATTTATTTATCGTATGGCTTCATGTCACAGGATATAGATAGGCATTTCTTCTCTGGGGTAGCAGTAGTGAGAAAGCAGATGATGAAGAAAATGCCGCGAGTGCTCCGATGTCCAAATAGGACAGTACAGCTGCCAAGTTTGTTACTTTTTTAGCACCACGCATAGAGATCACGTGTAGGGTTGTCGAAGCTGTTTCCTACGGACGCAGAGTAACATTGATCCCCAATCCCCAACTAACGTAATGTTTATTGTTTAGGGTAAGATCCACATGTGGGTGGACATGTTCCCGCTCGACTGCCGTCGAATGATTCCGTCGCCTGTCTCCATTCGTCCTCGCCCTGATGAGAACTACGAGCTGCGGGTAATCGTGTGGGGCGTGCGGGGTCTGAAGGCCGCTAAAAGAGCTAACGTATATGTCAGAGCGTGAGTGACATGTGTCTGTGCGCATTTTACCAAAGGACATCGAACCTTTCATGAAACGTAACTGCTGTATAGAAGGTTCCTTTACTGCTAGTAAAACGCGCGCCGGCTCTACATCTTACCACAGTGTTTTAATGCTCATAGTCCTCATAGAAGACGCAGCTCTTTTTACACTGCTTCCCTTCCAAGACCCTTCTAATTTTTAAGTAGGTATTTAGATACTTTTTCGTTCACATTGTCAAGGGTACAGCCCTTGAGAATTTAAAAACAACTGAATGCGAACTCAATCGTCCGCACTAGATTTAGATTTAAGTGATTTTTTCACGACAAAAGAAGTAGAATTTGCATTAACTGTTTGGTGATCATATAAATAATCTTGCAATAAAGATCGTAGTACGTAACGGAATTTCATCCTTTATAAGAATGTTGAAATGTTCATGCTCCGGTATTGAAGATGATTTTGTCTAACAAAATATTATCGCCATTTAAGGCCATGCACAGCACCAAGGTACAATGTTTCATGTCAGCGACTGGATCAGTTGCTGTTTCATGTAAGGTATTGATGTATACTTAGCTCCGGTACTAATAAACTCTGTTTTTCACAGTTGGATTGGACCGAGTGATGAGACCCAAGACACTGATATCTACACTACAACCAACGGCGCCGGATGCTTCAACTGGAGAATGATATTTCAATTTCAGTACAAGCATACTGAAAAAAAGGTCTGGTACACGTAACTACTTTCAATTTTATTAAACGCTCACTTTAGTTCTAAGACATTTCCCACTAGTTTCAGTCTCTTTTTGCGTCCGCATTTTGTAGGTTTAACGCCGCGAAATAAATTACGTACATTTTTTATTTTTACGGTCACGCTCGTGACATAAAACACAGAAACTAGTCTGAAAGGAAGTGACTCCCAGGGATGCACTTCGCTGGTTGACAAAGACGAATCCTCTAGTGTAGGTACCCACTTAGCACAAGACATGCAATAGGTACTAGTTACAGTTGGTGAGCTTTAAGAAGAACCTTCGGGAATCGGCGATGACACACGAAGGTAATATTGCTGTTTTGCTTTTTCACGTGTCACTGTTGATTGATACCTGACGTCTCTTTCTAAAACCCGAAGGTTCTTCTGAGAGCTCACGGGCTGTATGTAGGTATAATAAAATTATGTATCGATATTGTCCAAGAAATATTGCAAATGAGAGTCGAAATGGATCACGACGGCATTGCCGGAGTAACCGTAAAGATGGTAAGGGCGGAATAATAATTTAAAAAGAAGCTGCCGTGGAAATAATTAAATGAGCTAATTATTCTCGCTGCGCGTGTTTTAAATACCACGCGCTATACATATTTAACTACATACTTTAGATATATACTCGTAAATAGCTAAATAAATAAGTGTGTAATGAAAATTCGCAGTTTAATTGCAGTTGGTGTTTCAAGACAAGGGCCCGTGTATGGACTTGACGGAGTTGTTCCCGCCGATACTTGTAGTCCAGGTGTTGGATTTCGACGCTCCAGATGCACAACAAGGTTTAGGTAGGTTACGCAAAAATAAAGGAATCCGACAGATTAAATAAAACAAATCTATCGGTGATCGGTGTCGAGCGTGTGCTGCGGACACGCCGGGCAAATGACGGAATCTCATTCTAACAAATAGCTGCCGCATAAGTGCTCCGCGTTACTTGGACCTTCGTTGGCCCGGTGTGTGAGCTATTTTGTCAACGGCTATGGTCTTATAATGGCACCACACTTCGGGTTATTCGGCCGAATATTCGTGTTATATCTCTCTCTATACGATAAAAATAGAAAGAGACGCAACACGAATATTTGGCCGAATACCCGAAGTGTGGTTTCAGCATTATGCTGCAAATTGCAGAGATATGAGAAAACATGATGGACACACAGCGTCACAGGTCACAGTTACATAAAAATGCAAGCGTGTCGCTCGTCTTAGTGATCGTGCTTCAACTTTTCCATTCCTATATCGCCCAAGGCTGGTATCCTGACCGAGGCTTAACCTTTTAGAGACCAAAGCCATCTAAAGTGTAGGTAATAGCTTGCGCTGTCAAAGTAACTCACCCACTTCCAAGTTTATAAATAGGTTCATTGGCCAGTGATCTTGGCGTGCGATTGACTTTTTTATATGGCGTTCCATGGTTTCTAAAGAATATCATTATGTGAAGGTATACTAACCCTGGACTTGGCGTGCATGCCGCGGGGCGCGCGCTTGTCGCACAGCTCCCACGCAGTGATGCTGGCGGGCATGCGCCGCGTCAGCATGTTCGCGGTGCGCAACGCGCGCGGCTGGTGGCCGCTTAGGATCATCGATCGGAACGCGGGAATCAATTGTTATGCTGTAAGTACGCTTGCGACCCGGTTCATATACAGGGCGTCCCAAGACTATGGGATCAAGGGAAAGTACCTTAAATATCGTAGGTGGGATATTTGGCTGAAAGAAGACTTTATGTTATTTTTAAAAGTTAGTAATTCTGCATTTAAAGATTTTCTAAGAATTACTAATCTGGGAATCGAACTGACTTAAATGTGAAAAATAAAAGCCCCCTATTTTTATGATGCCAATTTAAGGGTGGACAAAAAATAACGATGCTTCTTAAGTAACATAGTATTTTAAAAGAAAGGAATAACGTAAAATGTTTGAGTTGAATTTCAAGAAAATTATTTATTGCCGATGACAACGTTCGAAAAGCAAGTAATTCTTAGAATATCTTAAAATGCAGATTTACCAACTTTTAAAAATATACTGGACTATATTATTTTTCAACACAATATACCATCCACGATATTTAAGGTACTTTCCCTTGATATCCCATAGTCTTGGGACGCCCTGTATACAAACATCAACATATTACCCGACTGCACTGCAAACAAAAAGTAGGATAATGGTTTAAAAATGTAAAATTAAGCACACCCTGTAGCCTAGGATACTAAGCGGATTTTACCAAGTGAGATATCATTAGATGCCTTTTAATTTGCACAATCAGCCTATCCTTTCTTCATTGCAAAAAAATAAAATGGCAGCCGTGAGAGGGCACCCAAGATGAAATCTTTTTTTTTGTCTGGTGCCTAAACGATTGAGCGGATTTCAATGAAAGATACGTCAGTGAGTTGGTAATTAACACTCCAGAGCCACAAATAATACACATTTACTATAATTGATGAGCCAATAACCGCTAAGGCTAACTAAAGTGACGGAAAAAACAGATTATAGGTCTTAATAAGTGGTTGTTAACCAGCAGTGACAGTAACGAAATTTGACACAATAGAGTTTTCCAGATCTCTGTTAGCGGTGCGCAATGCGCGCGACTAAACTCTATTAGGCCTCTCAATTACTATATTCCAAATTCCAGGGACCAGAACGCTCGTTTAAGTAGGAATCAATATTTAAATTACTTTTGTTTTTGTCCAGGGTATGATAGAACTAGAAATATCGCTGTTGTCACAGGAGAAGGCTTTGCTGATGCCCGTCGGGACTGGCAGGGACCCACCAGCGCCCTTACCAAATCCACCGTAAGTTCACCTAACACTTCCAGAGTCCGAACACGCTTACTCGTCCACCAAGATTAAGGTGAAGTTTGGGGCGGTCCCAAGTAATTGAAAACTGAGAAAACGGTCAAGCTTTACAAGTAATGACTGACTACTTAGATGACTAACTGATAACTTAGAGCACAGAAAACCATCAGTCATTTTGTATAGGTACTTAGATTTTGTTTTGCGTGATAGCGAATACGCTGTATCACTGGATCCAGGATTTCGGGCACTTTAATAAAATCTTGCGGTCCGCACCTATGGCCCCCATATAGTATACAAAACTTGACCATAGGTACAGAGGGCCAAGAAAGTGGTCTACCAGTTTTGACAAAAGTTTCTGCGAGATCTAACGATCGCTAAGGTTGACTTTTCTAACGGAGTTTAAAACAAACAACCTTGTTGTCTCATGACGTTCAAACGAACCTCAACCGTAGGCTGGTAGACCACATTTTTGGCCGACTGTACATCGAGCATCAAGTAAAAGAGCGCTCTGCGCGTCGAAGTAGACGCGTGCGTGAAAGTCGAAGTCAAGTATGCAGTCCAAGGGACATGACACAAATGTTTAGGTACAATTTTGATTTTGACTGAACATACTCATATTCAAACCTAAAATTGAAAATCACTATTGGTCTCAGAGCTGGCTACGTCAGATATGACACAATAATGAGAGCAACAAAACCCGAGAGAGGTTAGATTGCTGTACTATTCTTATTGCTAGATCTGGCAGCTTTTAATGGATGGAGGTCATAATATTTTAATCGGAAAATAGTACTACTAATACTAAAATAGGTTAAAACTGCCGAAGTTAACTCAATTCTAGAGGACTGGGCCTATATTTTCACATTAGAACAAAAACCATTGCCTATCATTGCGCAAACAGAAACAGTAGACGAAATACTATCAATTACATTAGGGTCACCACACACCTAGCGGTTTTCCTCGCGGAATTAGCGGAAGTAGCGGAAATTCATAGACAAAATGCTTAATTTGTCTATGGTAGCGGAAATTTGTCTATGGCTTCCATACAAAAAATCTGCTACCATAGACAAATTTCCGCTACCATAGACAAATTTCCGCTACTTCCGCGAGGAAAACCGCTAGGTATGTGGTGACCCTTATACGTCGTTTGGCACTATTCCTCCAACAGAAACCTTTGTTGACAATTATAATCTAATTATTTAAGTATAATATTATTTCTCATAATATTGCATCAAAACCAGAACTCTAGGATTTTTTTTCACAAAGTGGTTTGCATTCTTTTACCTCCACCACTTTACAGCTGCCAGATGTCCAGATCTATAAATGAGCATAGTATAGTAAACTGACTAGAGGGGTTTCATTGCTCTCATTATTGTGTCATCTCATATCTGACGTGGTTAGCTCTCCGTCTATATGGTTTTCTATCTGAATAACAACACAACTTCACTTTCAGCCCGTCACCAGAAGTTAATTCCGAGTGCTCAGTGCTGGAATGCAACCGCACCACGTGGCTACTGGTCGTCTTTGGCCTGCTACTCCTCGCTTGCTGCATGTACTGGCAGCTGCCGCTCGTAGTTTTTAGTGTCATTCCTTCTACTAACATTTAGCCAAGATGTTAAAAGCAGTACAGTGAAGTCAAAATATGGATGCATTTAATGTTACAAAAATATGTAGCCATGACTCTATTACCAGAGACTATAGAGATATATACACAGCCTAAGAACTTTTTGAAGCTCATTTCGATTGCGCCATCTATGTCAAAGCCATCTAAAGATACCGAATATGTAAGAGAAATGTCACCTGCACTGCTACTCCACCTAGTAGCTACTAGTGTACTACTAGTACGCTATTTGTTACTATAGCTGGCTTTGACATAGACGGCGCAATCGACATCAAAAAGTTCTTAGGCTGTGGTCGTCTATATCTCTATAGTCTCTGCTATTACCAAGGCGTAGTCTTTTGAATTTTGTCACATTAAATTCATCGTCGTGAATATTGTGGCCCAGCCACATGCCTATTGGTCGATTTTTACCGCATCTATTGTTCAGCGGCTGTCTTTGTAAGAGTTGTCGCTCAGCGTTTTCCTTCTTCAAAAATGTAGATTATTAACCACAAGCGACAAGCAATTAAAAGTACGACAAGCAGCCGAATTGGTTGTCCTCAGCAGTTACGAGTAACTCCTCGGTGGCTGGTTTTACTGGTAGCTGCCTTGAATTTCGGCGACTGATTAATATTGGTATATACTGTTAAACGTGTTAGTTTTGTTAAGTATCTACCTCATTGTAATTTTATTGTAAACTTTATTTATATCGTAAATTTATGTATTTTCGATAGGTTTGATTATAATATGATCGGCATGTCTGTGCGGAAAGAGAAGTCCCGTAGTATGGTTAAACCACGAAACTTATATTTCAGCACAAACTCCGATTTAATATTACTAATGTAGACTACTTAAGTGTTTTCGATGATTGTGTACTTATAAGTTATTATTTTGTTGTTATTATACTATTAATAAATAGTTATTATGTTATAAAATGTATTCCTTTTTTTCTTTTAACTTATAAAGTTCCTCGTTGCATATGTTGGTTAAGGCGATTGGGCCGATAACCCCAAATAACTATGATAATAAAGATTTTTTTTATTGATCGAGGGATAGCGAAGGTCCCCGTTGCAGCTTAAATATCTAGTAGTAATCAGATCAAACACCGGATTGTTTTTTGGCCCCCTAAATACGTTTCGAGACTATTTACCATAATATGGTTTTTACTAACGTTTTCTGCAATAGGGGATATTACTGCAATATTCTGCCACCAGAGTGCAGCACTAGCAAACCGGTAAACCATAGAGTTTTTAATACATACTAGGCCTTAAACAGTTTTTTTACAAGTTTTCATTGATAATTTATAACGAATAAATATGTCATTTGCGCACCAAGGCGGTTTGTTTACAAATGGCCTATCGTGACACGAGAAAATCGAAATTTTGACATGTGCCTCTCTATCGCTCGAATATGAAAGAGTGACAGAGAACCTCAAAGCAAGCATTAACTAGAGACCGCACACGTGTACCCCCGTATGGGATAGATATATAGATGCCCATAATCACTTCTACAGCATAAAACAGACAATTTACCAATCTTTTCCTTAGCCGACACAACTTTCTAGGAAAACTAACAGCTTTTCTCGTAGCAATCACAGAAATTCTTGAAGAAATCGCGCATTATATCTGTTTGTTACCCTCCACTGCTAGAAGTAACGCGTGGAGGGTAATAGAAACTATGACAAGGACCAACGATAATAGCACCTCTCTGCCGTATCTATTGAAAGTGTAATAAGACCATCCCGTTCTATCTTGGTATTATTAGTTCCGTGTCAGATCTATGGGTGGTATATCTATGCAGAGAACCGGGTAACGACATTTTTATTTTCGTGTTTCGTGGTAGGCCCTCTGGATGTGCTAGTGCCGCCCCTACGCAGTTTTGCGTAATATTCCCTATTCCAGCGCATTCTACACATTGCTTGACGAGTTTATAGTAATTTGTCTTAGTTATAGTTTGGCCAGAGTTTATTCCACTTCAAGCATAGACAGGGAGAATCATACTGTCTTTTTCTAATGCTAGTACTCTCACTACTAAAAAAGGGATGGGTATAGCATGTTACTCTGACTGTTACTGCGCTTTTGGTTTGCCAGACTATAGTTATGTAAGTAACTGGCAGGAGGAATTCCACAATTGAAATACAATATAAGTTAAATTCATTAGTTTAATAGTTATTTACACATTATTACACAAATTAATAATAAATCAACGTTATATTACACTTAAAGGCTCATATTGCAGAAATTATCTGCACTTAAAATTGTATCCCCCTAATAAATACATCAAACTGACTGCGTTATTTTATTAAAAGAGGTAGTTATTACTTTGTGGTTTACCCATTAGTATTAATCATAAAAAATACATATCCCATGATTCAAAGATCACGGGTTGAAAACAAAAACAATCTTTCGATATTTAAGAACATCTAAAGTTGTCATGAGTTATTCTTGTGCCCACAGCGCCAAAGACACCTATAAGCGTTATGGCGTACACTGTCAAAGTAACCTTCATACTTTTAATGGGGTTGGCCGATCGAAAGTTTTTACAGATGGCGCCAGCATAGCTGGTACCTGTCAGTCCTACCAATTGTGTCAAATTCTTGTTTTTTTTTTGGAATTTTCTGACCTGGATGGGCTAGTGTTTAAGCCAAATCCCATACAACTATACTAGTGACAGGTACCAGCTATGCTGGCACCATCTAGCCAAACCGTTGACAGTTGCCAACCCCATTAAGGTTCATATAGGCTCGCTTGCGCCAGTGATCTTGGTGTGTGAGTGAAGTTTTTGCCTGTGACATATGGCGTTGTAAACACAGTAAATATATCTTCTAATTAGCGAAGTAAAAGTTTAAAAGATACTTGGACGTGATCTTTCCCCACACGATATTACTGGGGCGCCAAATGTATGGAGTTTTCACGCTTTTAGTTAATTGTCGACAGTAAGGGATTTTGTATAAACACTGCAGTCCAGTTATAATTTGTTCCATGCGCAAAGTTATCGTTACTTCCAAGTGTTAAAAATTGACTGCTAATCGTTGAACGAGACCTCGCTTAACTATTCCACCTGTATTGTTCATAAATCTCCTTGAACATATCCCGACAGTTCATCTTAATCTTCATCTTAGAGCACAACAGGAACACGCCAGACAGCTTCCTGTGCAGCGAGTATATCTCTTCGGGCGGTGGGCAGAGGCGGTGCGTCAGGATGGTGGGCACTAAGGCTTGGATGCGGCGCGTGGTACGTTGGGTGCCGAAGTCGAACTCGCCAGAACTGCTGGTGAACACTTCGCCCATTATCATGACTGTGTCGACGTGGGTTTCTTCCATTATCTGTGATTAAAGTAAAAATAGTTTCATAAAAAAAGAACAATCTTCACTTAACTTTCCAAAAGGAAATGGCCGAAATACTGGCAGTAAATATTTAAATCGCTTGCGCCTATAATATTTGAAGAGTTCCCTCGATTTCTCCAGGATCCCATCATCAGATCCTGATATGGTTACAACTGTGAAGTACACTCTACTCTTTCAAACAAAAAAAAATAATCGGTGATCATACAAAAAAAAACAAGTATCCCGACGAATTGAGAACTTCCTCCTTCGAAATTTTGAAGTCGGTTGAAAACAATTGAAATCTGCGTTCGCCCGGCTCTTCGACTAACATGGCCAAGGGATCGTATAAGGCCCCGTTTTTCTGTGACATAATAACTGTCGCATGTAGCTTAGAAAACTTTGATTTGTGTAACTAGATATAAGTAAATCATTTTATTGTATTATTTCTATGTCAATGATTAATAAACGTGTAACTTGCTATATACAAAATGTCTAGTTTTAAGTACTATTGTTTGCTCCGTGTTTGATATTTTATGTGTAAATGATAAGAAATTGTATTAATTATAAAACTAAATGTCCTAAATTAAAGTTACCCATCCCTACTCTCATGTAATTAGCCGTAAGATTATTGGTCAATAAAAGTTTGGCATATTCGGCGCATAACGGTCACTAGTTCGGTCACCCCATTGCGTCCATAAAAGAGACCGGGCGACCCAGCTTGTCACTGCTTCTACAACCTTCACTACTGCAACTACTCCAGTCTGCAGCCAGCCGCCGCCGCGGCAACACGCCTCTATAAAACATAAATAATGTTTTATTTACCACCGCTGCCCTAGACACCCGATGATCCTGAGTGCGCCCCTTTCTTCGTGGTGATCACCGTCTGCACCTCACAGCTGGTCCTTCGAGCACCGGATGAAAGAACATGAAGAAAGAATAAAGTACGCGCTGAGACAGATTTATTTCACGCTCAGAATCATCATCATCATTTGGTGTCCATACACCCGCCCGCTTTAGCGGTAGAGCCTACGGCTATAACCAGCTTGCTGGACGGACCGTTCGTGTTGAGGCCATACTCCGCGTTCGTGTCCTGGCAACTTTCGTTGCAACGTCACATGGTTGACGTCTTCACACTGCTTTCGGACGCTCTGGCACTTGCACTTAGCCTTTGCGCGAGAATCAGTGCATCAAGGGATTTACGCCCGCAAGTGAGTTAGTTGTAAGTTAGGGTCGCTGGCGCTGCACTAGGCAGTGTCAGCCAATAGGTTTTAGGTAGGTAAGGTTAGGGACCCCCACGTGCGTCATTTGCGTAAAAAGAAGCCAGAAAAAAGAAGAAGATGTCCGAACACACGCTGAAGAGGTCTCTTCGCCCACGCAAGCCGCAGGGGGAGCCTGCCGCCACCATGACGCCGCCGTCTGGTAAGACAACCTCCGGCGAAACCAATACATGGGACAAAGGCACCAGCAGCAACCTAGATGACGGTCATAGTGCGTACCCGCCGCCGTCGGCAACAGCGCCGCCGCCGGCGCCCGAATATTCGGACATTTCATACGATGAAAACGAGAAAACGGTAGTTAATCCCCCGGGGGCTTTGTGTAAATCAAACACGCCAACGGGCGAAAAAACCCGCGATTCTCAGTGCCGCGATCGCGATAGTGAAAAAGTGCGCGAAAAACAGTGTATTAGTGTAAGTTGTGACGAAAAGTTGGCTTTGTTGATGGCCGAGTTGGAAGTTCAGAAAGCCACTCTCGCCGTTGCTAATAAACAGGCGGAAACTGCCAAATTACGGCTACAGGTCGCCCAGTATGAGGCGCGATCTGCTAGCGGCAAGACCGTAACTGAAGTCGAATTAGACGAGCAACGAGTGAAGAAGTGGGTCGAACACCAGTCTCAGCTTGACCAAAGTTTTAAATTCCGACCTGGAGTCACAACAGCCCCACGTACTTTCGTGCATAGTGAGCCCGCCGCTCTCGGTAGGCCCGCGCCCCGCGAGTCGCACATAAGCACACATCGTCCGCCGCGAGATGTTTCGAATCATTACGCACCCGTTATGCATAGGCCGCCCGAATTGCCCACTTTCGACGGTAATATTACGGAGTGGATCGCGTTTCGGGCTGAATTCGAGGATACCGCGCCGATGTTTAGTTACGTGAATAACGTCAGCCGAATCCGTAAGGCTTTGAAAGGAGAAGCCAGAATAGCCGTAAAGTCCATAATGTACACCGTACAGGATCCATACGAAATTATGGAAGCCTTAGAAAGGCAATTCGGGGATCCAGAGGAAATCGTGTTGACAGAGCTACATAACGTAAAGCGCATGCCGAGATTAGCCGAAGACAATAGCAATATAGTCTCTTTTGCGGCCCATGTAGCTAACGCTGTAGCTACGATTAAATCCTTAAAACAAGAAAAGTACCTTTACGCGCCAGAACTAGTTAACAAGATTGTTGACAAATTGAACCTTATCGTGAGGTACGAATGGGGTAAATTCAAGCAAGCAAATCGGGACTCGCCCGATTTAGTAGCAATTTCAGAGTTTTTGCTTGAAATTAGTTCTGCCGCGAAAAGAACCAGTCGTCATAGATGGCCGAAGTCGCGAAATACTGTAAACACGGTTTCTTTTGAGCCGGAGAGCCGGTCGGAGCGCTATAACGCCCCCGCCCGCACTCCCGCACCCGCCTTTACCCGCGACTATTCGAGCGACTCTGATGAAAGCTGCCGAGGCACTCGCCCGCGAAGTAACGCAAGTAGGTCTCATACGAGTCATACCGGAGAGTATAGGTCGCCTACGGTAGCACAAACGAAGCCTCGAGAGGCTAAAAAACCCGCGTATACGGGAACCAAACCCAAGCATTCGACACCGGCGCAAGTTACGTCGCACAATAAGTGCGTAATATGTAAAAACGGTGAGCATAAAATTGAAAAGTGTCACAAATTTGTAGCCGCGACCGTTGCCGAACGTTGGGATTGGGCAAAAAATGAAAAACTGTGTTATAGATGTCTAGGCGCGTCGCACAGAAATCGCTTTAAGTGTAAGTACGTGGCTTGTGGCGAACAACAGTGCGAAGCGGGGCATCATAAATTACTACACGGTTTGAACGCATCTAACGCGCCCGTGGAAGTAAAAAAAAGTAGTAACGTTAACGCGATTCGGATAGCGCCCACATATTTGAAAATGGTGCCCGTGGAAGTCACGGGACCGTTGGGTACTACGCAAGCCTTAGCTCTGTTAGACGAAGGGGCCGCGCTCAGCTTGATTTTACACGAAACGGCTGACCAAATTTTACCCCGAGAGCGGGGTGAAACGCTTGATATTGAGGGAATCGGGGGAGTAGTTAGCGACCCTGATTCATGCAACGTGCGTTTCGCAATCCGCGGTTATTGTAGTAGGCATTTAGAAATGATGGACGCGCTTACCATTAATCGCATGAACGTAGGAGCGCAGGGCGTCTCCAAAGAAATAGTTGAACAGTGCGACCACTTAACCAGCATTGCCGACGAGCTGTGTTACGATTCCGCCGCGCCTACGATAATTATAGGTCAGGATAATTGGCATTTGATAGTTACGCGTCAAATTATCAGCGGCAAATCGCACCTCCCGGTAGCCAGTTTAACGCGGTTAGGATGGTCATTGCACGGACCACACAAGTCACCACAGGCAACCGTAGCGTTCGTGGGCCACATGGGGCCTCGAACGGCCGATGATGACGCCTTAGCTCTCATGAAAGAACATTTCGACATCGAGTCATTAGGGGTAGTTAAGAAATTGCCTCGGGCCGATCCCGACCAAAGAGCATTAGAGATACTGGAGGCGACATGTGAAAAAATACCCGGGGAAAATAGGTACCGCGCGGGTTTGTTATGGCGTACCGATAACGAAGAATTGCCGAATAATAGAGCGCACGCGTTACGGCGGCTATACAGCCTAGAAAACAAATTGGATCGCGACCCTATTTTGAAAACCGAGTATACCAAGCACATAAATAACCTACTCGATAAAGGTTACGCCGAAAAAGTAGAATCGCCGCCGCCACAGGACTCGCTTAGGTCGTGGTATTTACCCCATTTCCCGACGTTTCATCCCCAGAGGGGGAAAATGCGTCTGGTTTTCGACGCCGCAGCCACCGCGTACGGAAGGTCGCTGAACACCGCACTGTTAGCGGGACCCGACCTATTAGAGTCATTGTTCGGCGTGCTAGTACGTTTTAGGGAAGGCAAAATCGCGGTCATTGCCGATGTCAAGGAAATGTTCCTTCAAGTAGAAATAATAGATAGCGATCGTGATGCGTTACGTTTTGTTTGGCGGGGGGAGGACCGCTCAGCCTCTCCGCAAGAATATAGAATGAAAAGGTTAATATTCGGGTCAGCGGCTTCACCGACGACGGCTTTATACGTCAAAAACAAAAACGCAAACGAACACGCGGAAGAGTTTCCGATCGCTGCTGAGAAAACGATAAAAAATACGTATATGGATGACATGTTGACAGCTTTCGACGAGAGCGAAAGCGACGTTAGGCGTATAGTAAATGAAATTTACGAACTTAATTTGCGCGCGTCGTTCGAGCTCCGTGGGTTCGCCTCTAACAACCCAAACGTAATTTCAGACGTAGTACCTAGCAAAGAGGACACGTCCCTGATCGGGGGAGGCGAATGCGAGCGCACATTAGGTTTGAAATGGAACCATAAACGTGACACGTTAGGGTTTAACGTAAATTTACGCAATACGCCCGAAGAAGTGCTCAACGGTATACAGTTGCCCACGAAGCGACAGGTGACGAGTAGCGCAATGTCCATATTCGATCCCATAGGCTATGTTAGTCCGATTTCTGTCCTAGGGAAGGCATTGATGCAGGAAGTCTGGCGAACAGGGATAGGCTGGGATACCACTATACCCGCCTCGCTCGCACCTGCGTGGCAGTCATTCGTGAGCAATATACAGCAACTTAGGGAGCTAGAAATACCGCGATACGTACCTGCGAACAGTAGAGAGGTCGATATGCACGTTTTCTGTGACGCTAGCGAAAAAATATACGCCGCCGCGATATATTTAGTTAGCGAAGGCCCGGACGGCCAAAAGGTCTCAGCCTTAGTAGCCGCCAAGGCACGAGTCGCACCGTTGCGTGTTGTGAGTATCCCGAGGTTAGAATTGCAAAGTTGTGTGCTAGCGACACGGCTAGCCGACACCGTAGTTAAGGAGTCCGATTACGTCGTTAAAAACCGGTATTTTTGGAGCGACGCGCGAACGCCGCTCTCTTGGATACGGTCGGATCCACGTCGGTACAAAAGCTTTGTCGCACATAGAGTAGCCGAAATAGAAGACACAACTAAGCGCACCGATTGGCGCTGGGTGCCTAGCGCGCTGAACGTCGCCGACGACGCTACTAAGGGCGTTCCGGCCCAGTTCGGAGCTAACCACCGGTGGTTTATAGGCCCTGATTTTATACGTCAAAACGAGGAGCATTGGCCGCGCGAAAAACCGGTAGAGTCCGTCGTCGAAACGGGCGAAGAACGCGCGCAAAAACCAATCTGCTCCGTTAGTACCGTGAAAAGTAAGTTCGCATACTTACCCGATGTAAGTAGGTTCTCGAAATTCACTAGACTTGTCCGCGCTACGGCCAGAGTCTTGGTTGCTGCCGAGGTATTCAAAGCCAAATTGTCTGTTAATAAGAATCCAGAAACAGAGATGAACAATAGACACATAAGTCTGGCAGAAATACTACTGATCCGACGGAGCCAAAATGAGTCGTATGCTGAAGAGATACGATTGCTGGAAGCCGGGCGAGCCCTACCGAAGAAGTCTTCACTACACCGAGTCGCCATGAAGTTAGACAAGAACGGCATTATAGTGCTAGATGCTCGAATAGACAGAGACGGCGCCCATATACCCGTCCTGCACGCTAAAGAAGCATTTACCAAGCTATTGATCTACCATTTCCACGCTCTTTACAACCATGGAAATCATGCGACGGTGATCAACGAGTTGAAGCAAAGATATTACATAATCGGACTGCGCGGTACGATTCGCTATATAACGAATAAGTGCCAATGGTGTCGGACCTATAAAGGAACTACCCTCAAGGTTCCTGTAGGCGACCTACCGCCAGAGAGGCTCAAGGCGAATCAACCGCCATTTACCGCAGCAGCCGTAGATTTATTCGGTCCCATGCAAATTGTAATAGGCCGCCGACGAGAAAAGCGATGGGGCGTACTTTATACGTGCCTCACCACTAGAGCCGTACATCTAGAGCTAGCCGCCTCCTTATCGGCAGCCTCTATGATCCTATCGCTACGAAGAATGATATCTCGGCGCGGCGCACCGTCCGTTTTATACTCAGACAACGGAACAAATTTTATCGGTGCAGAACGCGAGCTATCAGAGGCCAAAAACTCTCTGCCCGATAGTCTCAAACAATTTATGACCGAACGACGCATGATCTGGAAAAAGATCCCGCCTGGCAACCCCTCCGCCGGCGGGGCCTGGGAGCGTCTAGTTGGTAGCGTGAAAACCGCTCTGAAAGTCACTCTAAAAGACAGAGCACCCCACGAGGAAGTTCTACACACGCTACTTCTGGAAGCTGAACACCTGGTAAACTCCAGACCATTGACACCAGTGAACCCAGACTTGAATGCCGAAGCGCTCACGCCGAATCACTTTCTCATCGGCCGCTCGAACGCTATGTCACCACTGGGAGTCTTTTCCGACGAGAACCTGAGTCTATCGTCGTGGAAAACAGCTCAAGCACTAGCCGACAACTTCTGGAAACGCTGGATAAAAGAATATCGCCCGAACCTGATGCCGCGATCCAGCGCACACCAGAACGCGCAGAAACTACACGTAGGCGACGTAGTTATCATAGCCGATGGAACTATGCCGCGAGGTACTTGGCCTAGAGGCGTTATCGCACAACTCTTTCCCGGTCCTGATGGCCACGTAAGAGTAGCCATTGTACGCACTCGCGCAGGAGACGTCCGCCGCCCGGTTTCCAGACTCGTCCTCATTTGCTCCACATCAACAGACGGTGCTGACGCACGTGGGGGAGAATTGTCGCATGTAGCTTAGAAAACTTTGATTTGTGTAACTAGATATAAGTAAATCATTTTATTGTATTATTTCTATGTCAATGATTAATAAACGTGTAACTTGCTATATACAAAATGTCTAGTTTTAAGTACTATTGTTTGCTCCGTGTTTGATATTTTATGTGTAAATGATAAGAAATTGTATTAATTATAAAACTAAATGTCCTAAATTAAAGTTACCCATCCCTACTCTCATGTAATTAGCCGTAAGATTATTGGTCAATAAAAGTTTGGCATATTCGGCGCATAACGGTCACTAGTTCGGTCACCCCATTGCGTCCATAAAAGAGACCGGGCGACCCAGCTTGTCACTGCTTCTACAACCTTCACTACTGCAACTACTCCAGTCTGCAGCCAGCCGCCGCCGCGGCAACACGCCTCTATAAAACATAAATAATGTTTTATTTACCACCGCTGCCCTAGACACCCGATGATCCTGAGTGCGCCCCTTTCTTCGTGGTGATCACCGTCTGCACCTCACAATAACTCTCTGCATTATATGAGTTTAATTTGATGGCTATTATTTGTAGCATTATAAGATAATCCTATTTTACCACTGATTTCTTATAATAGAAGATATCAGCACGCCATTGTGGCATAGCAAAAGACGTTGCACTGCGACCAGTATTGCCGAACGGAGCCGAGCCTGAGCCGAGCGAAACCCGATCGAGGAGGCTATTCACAAATGACCAAGAAAGCGATTAAAATATGACCAGTTTAATAGCAATCGACTCACCTTAGACTCGTATCCCGTGAGGAACTTCATTTCCTTAGACATGCGCAAGATGGCGGCGCGGTCGCCGTCGGAGGCCGCTTTGATTATCTCTATGTACTGGTCCATGAACTCCTTGGAGTACTCGCGAGTCGCGCCGAAGTCCAGTAGTATAACCTGTAACGTATTTTTCTAAATTACACAAACTGAGAGTTTAATAAAAAATATTTTTCTGACTTGCAAACGAATGTGGTTCTTGATTATTTCGGTTTCCTTACGACATTTTCATGGACTTTGTTTTCCAATAGTCTATTTTAGTATCCCAAGTGCTCGGCAAGGCCTCCTCGCCTCTATTCGGTCCTGTTTATAGTATGTTCCAACCATTTCGTAGGTGGGTTACGCGTCCGGGTCGTCTCGCCATCTCCTCTTCAGTCGAACAGCTTGTCTAGCGGGACGCCGCCTATTAGCTCTGTGGTTTTAGTACTAGTATAATATAGTGACTTGGCACCATGCCGCGGGGGCCCAATTTTTTTGATATTTTTTAGCGTTATTTAGTTTTAGATTTTAGTTAAGTTTTACTTTAATTAGCATTTATTTTTAATATTAGTTTTTATTTATAGGTATAGTTTAACCTTTTCCACGCCAAAGACGTATATATCGGCAACACAGGTCCAACGCCAAAGACCGATATATCGGTCACCGACCACAGAGCACAATAGACCTACATGCAAACACATAAAGTTTAACTTCATTTTTGACATTTAGATGTCGTGGCGTCTGAGGGGTAGGTTTTGCGTTTGACATGGCGTCGAAAAGGTTAATTTATATCCTATCATGTTCATGTATCATATAGTGACCTGTCTAGTGTTGGGGTTGTAGAAGAAGTTGGCCCAGTTGGGGTCCGTCTGCATGCAGCGCAGCACGAACATCTCGCGCAGGCAGAGCTGCATGATCTTGTAGGCGATGTCGTGCCGCGTCTCGTACGGCGCGTCGAACATCTTGTCTAGCGGGACGCCGTCTATTAGCTCTGTGGTTATCACTTCTTGGGCGCATAACTCGTCTGAAAATGTATTAGGTATAGTTCCAATTAGTACATCGCTTATAGATTTGCCACCGAGCGACCTGGGGGCCGATTTTTGACAGCCGGACGCTCGAATTCAAAAAATTCAAGCTCAAAAATAATCGCACACAAAAGCTTGTCGCCAATTTTTTCGCATGGAATTAATAGTTTAAATAATCATCTTTTTAAACTTCTATCGCTTTTATTTTTAAAACATAATTTCATCGTTTTATTCGGAGTATTAAATGTCACTTTCGAGTGCTCGAATCTCAAAAATCACCCCCCTGGCGTAAGAGAAATACATTAATTACATTATAAACAGACTGATTCATTCGACAAACCTAAGCTGGCTTCTATTATAGATTTATACGCAATTTGACCGGTTTACTTATTTGGGTATGTACTCTTGTAAACATTTGAATTACACATACAGTTTAGCCACTGCATCGGATTCAGGTAGACCTTGGCCCCTGAAAGTGGCATCTTGACTCCTAGACAATAATAACACGAGTCTCCTACCAACGACATCGGGTACGAAGTACTCTGGTTAGGGCGCCAGGAGAGTCTTGAATTTCTTGGTGCACTCGGCCTCGCGCCGATAGTCCACCTCTCAAGCGAGCTCCTTCTTGGCACACACTGTGATCCCTTCAGAAACGCATCTAGAGTGATAGCATGACTCCTAGACAGTAATAATATGTCATAGTCTCTTACCGACGACATCGGGTACGAAGTACTCAGGGTAGGACGCCAGAAGAGTCTTGAATTTCTTGGTGCACTCGGCCTCGCGCCGATAGTCCACCTCTCAAGCGAGCTCCTTCTTGGCACACACTGTGATCCCTTCAGAAACGCATCTAGAGTGATAGCATGACTCCTAGACAGTAATAATATGTCATAGTCTCTTACCGACGACATCGGGTACGAAGTACTCAGGGTAGGGCGCCAGAAGAGTCTTGAATTTCTTGGTGCACTCGGCCTCGCGCCGATAGTCCACCTCTCAAGCGAGCTCCTTCTTGGCACACACTGTGATCCCTTCAGAAACGCATCTAGAGTGATAGCATGACTCCTAGACAGTAATAATATGCCATAGTCTCTTACCGACGACATCGGGTACGAAGTACTCAGGGTAGGGCGCCAGAAGAGTCTTGAATTTCTTGGTGCACTCGGCCTCGCGCCGATAGTCCACCTCTCAAGCGAGCTCCTTCTTGGCACACACTGTGATCCCTTCAGAAACGCATCTAGAGTGATAGCATGACTCCTAGACAGTAATAATATGCCATAGTCTCTTACCAACAACATCGGGTACGAAGTACTCTGGGTAGGGCGCCAGGAGAGTCTTGAATTTCTTGGTGCACTCGGCCTCGCGCCGATAGTCCACCTCTCAAGCGAGCTCCTTCTTGGCACACACTGTGATCCCTTCAGAAACGCATCTAGAGTGATAGCATGACTCCTAGACAGTAATAATATGCCATAGTCTCTTACCAACGACATCGGGTACGAAGTACTCAGGGTAGGGCGCCAGGAGAGTCTTGAATTTCTTGGTGCACTCGGCCTCGCGCCGATAGTCCACCTCTCAAGCGAGCTCCTTCATGGCACACACTGTGATCCCTTCAGAAACGCATCTAGAGTGATAGCATGATTCCTAGACAGTAATAATATGCCATAGTCTCTTACCAACGACATCGGGTACGAAGTACTCAGGGTAGGGCGCCAGGAGACTCTTGAATTTCTTGGTGCACTCGGCCTCGCGCCGATAGTCCACCTCCCAAGCGAGTTCTTTCTTGGCCACCTCCACTACATTGTCTATGAACATTCCCTTTGGGAATACGTTCCACACCTAGAACAATGATCAAAGGTGTTACAATTTATCGATTGCGCGAAGCGAAAACCTTACATTCTGTTTTGGGCACAGATGCGTGTAAGCTAGCACTTAAAAAAAATTATATACATTATTTAACGGTTGCACTGCACGTGCAGTCGCCTTCAAATATATCTGAGCGGTCAAGGTGGTCACAAATATCTGAACAACGCCTGATTGTCAAGGCGATAAAGTGCATGTTCAGATGTTTGAGTACCTTGGCCGCTCAGATATATTTGACGGCGACTGCACCTACCTTTAGCACGCCAACGAGATTGTCGATGTCGCTGTTAATGCCTTTCGCCACGCCGGGATATTGCACCTTCATGGCCACCTCCATACCGTTGTGTAGAACCGCCAAATGCACCTGACCTGTCAAAGCAATTCATAAAATAATCTCAAATCGGTATGACGTTTTTTACAGGCTTTTTGGCTTATTGTGATGGCAGTATTAAAGTATGGCCAACTTTAATTATTTCACAGCTATCACTAGATAACGTTGTATGCTTGTCATTAATAATGGAGACATACCTATGGAGGCGGCTGCGAATGGTTTGTCTTCAAAAGTCTGCACTCGCGTCCGCCACTCCGGTCCCAACTGTACCGCCATCACCTGCCAATATTACATGATTTTATGGGTGTAAAATTTTCTATCACTTCTAAATTTCAAAAAAAGGGTAATCTTATTAGAACTCGGAAGATTACCCTTTTTCATTCGTTCAACCTTGTCCGATTTTAGTAGTTTGGCTTAGCTCCCAAGGCAACACAATTAACAAAGAAAGAGCAACTTTCACGTTGTAAATATTGTAAATATAATAGTAAATACTAGACGTTAAGTAAATTAATATTGTACGCCTGAAAGGCAAAATTATAGTGATTCTTCAATATGCCCACCCTGTGACCACTATGTATACCTATAATTTGACAATAAATGTATTGATTGATTGATTGATTGATTGACATTTTTAATTTAAGTGCTACTAAATACCTATTATTAGATTCGCCGGAAATTATGTATTTGAAAGCGTGCGTATTCCACATAGTAAATTCATAGATATAGGTTAATTTCTTACGTACCTGCTCCACTTGCCAGGCGGGCATGAAGTCCGCCGACTGGCGCACGCGCTCGAATATGCGCTGGAGCTCCGGCGATATCACCGTCTCGTCCTGGATGCTTAGCAGCTGCCCTAGTTTTAGCGCCGCTCCTGTTAACACATAAATAATTATTTAGAATTATTTTGCAAGTAACCTCTATGGAAAATATAGAGCTTAATTTAACTGCACGGCTAGCACATCGCTGTTGCGCGTCTGTCCATACTTCAAGCGCGACTCGAAGTATGAAGTGACAGGCGACCACGTATGATATGCTAGCTAGCCTGGTAGGTACGCTAATAGAAGGTAGCGTGTAGAAAGTAAGAAGAAGAGAGGAAAAAATATCCATTCTGGATAAAAACTAATACCCTTTATACTTAAAATTAAAGAGTTCTGCCTTTTAGCAAATGATAAATAAATATTCTTAATATACTTGTTTGGCAATTGTATCTACTTGTGAACAGAGCTTGGAGCAGTCGCTTCTTTACTTGCGGTCAATGATTTTATATATACTAGATAAGAAATCAGCACTCCAAATGTGGCACAGTAAAAGACGGTGCAACGCAACCAATTTTGCCGAAGAGAGCCGAGCCCGAGCCGAGCGAAGCCCGATCGTTCCGACGAGTATATTTACAAAGGACTAACAAACGTTTCGTTAAAATATTACCAGTGTAAGTGAGACTAGGGATTAAGCTAAAATGCTACAGCATGAAGGTCAACGTACTATAGGCACAATCGGCGATAGGAAGTAAAGGTTTCGTAAATTTAAACCGAACTGACAGCATTGAGGCATAAGGCTAGTGGAGTAGTTGTTGTTTTTTTTAAATTACGAAACTCAGAAAATTATTAAAACTTATTTAGTAAATTTTATTATTATATTATATTTTATAATGTTGAATCATTTTTTATGGTTCCGTGGCTAAATTGGCAAAAACGGAACCCTTATAGTTTCGTCATGTCCGTCTGTCCGTCCGTCCGTCCTTCCGTAAGTATGCCACAGACATTTTGAGACGTATCCTTATAACATTTTAACACAATGTGTATTTTAACACAAGGCGCCACTAGTGAAATTGCTAAAAAAAATATTTGAACATTATCGGTTAAGGAGTTTTTGAGTGATCTCCAAAAAACTACGTACATAGGCAGATACGACCTTGTGATATAACTTGTGATTTTTTTAAATAACTCTCTGTTATGCGTGGTCCGACACGAACTTTAGCCGGTTTTTGTAAAATATACCTCAAATGATACCGTAATATCCTCATATCTAATCCCAAGAAAGCAATTATGTAAATATTTTCGTTTATTATTTTTTCATTATTTCAAAGTGTGATCTGTCAATTTTTGAATTAAAGATTTAAAAAGAAAGCATGAAATACTATGTTTACCGAGCTATTGTGTTTCTTTTGATTCTAAATTTGTCTTGAGCATGTACTTCGCCCCCGCATGGGCCGCATGCCTGCTTCCCTTTCTGCTCGCTCGGCGGCCGAAAAACTCAATAACCCTCACCCGCCACCCATTGTGCCCGTACGGTTTACACCGTCAGGAATACGTTAGGTCAGAACGCAAACAAGTAAACATAACCGACCGTGTGCAGTTTTCATTCCATTCTGGAGTCGAATCAGGCAACCGATCTGGGTACCTGACGTTTGCCTACAACTTTTAACATTCGCCTCACAAACTTAGGTAGAAAATCCGTCCGAGAGCATGTCGGGCCCTCCTCAATGTTGGGTTCCGTATTTGCCGGCCCATCACAATACACAATACACCAAAAACGGTTTAAAACTCAACCTGTTGGAACTATGTCCCTAGTTGTCTACAGAACCCCAAAAAGAATTAAAAAGGTTAGGGGGTCACAATTAAGTATACATAATAAACAAATTAAGTATACATAATAAAGTAATTGATCCAAGAGCGACTCCATTGCTCTTATGTGCCATGTGATTTTTGAACGCCAGATGAATGACAGGTGACATTTTATCATATCTTTCTTCTAATTTGTAATACAACCTTAACGATGTTAAATAATTCGCACTGGCCGGCTACACATTTTTTTGTGCTATATTTTCGGAAAATCTTGTTTGTGTCTGCGCCTCTATTATATTATAACTCAATGCTTGCGGTCGACTTTCGACTCGTGACGTTCGTGCCTCAGTCAGACGAAAAACCTAACAAAAGCCGGACAGGCCGAACGAGCAAATATTCAGTCGGACACGTCCGTAAAAATCCAAACATATCCAACTGAAGCCGGACACCTACGTGCAGATTATTCATCAGTGAAAGAGCAGCGTCTGGTCCTATGAAAATATTTACTTCCTGATCTATCGAAGCAGACCTGTTAGGCCTCGCCAACCAGACTTCAAAAACCTAATGTGTAAGCTATGTAGTCTAGCAGGCGTATTGTGATTTCATTGATCGCATCAAGTACTCAATAAAACAAAGATATGTAGCTCTTATTTCTTACAAAAAAAATTGTGACCTTAAAAAATGTTGTTTTAGCATGCCTTGCTAGATAAAGACGGTCATTATACCACACGGCACTCTCAGCAGTCAACGGCCTAAGACGTTTTAGAGTGACTAAATTTATTGAACACCTTAAAATTCTGACTTTTAACTCACCTCTGACCTTACACAGCGTGTCAACTATCCGCTCAGCGTTAGCCGGCGACAGGAACGCGTTGGCCGAGTCATCCGGCCTGCCAGTGGCGGACTGGATGCTGGGACCGGGAGGATGGGACAACGCGGGCTTTCGAGTTCTCGCTTAGCTATGGAGAGAAATCTGACTTTAGACTCACCTCTGACTTTACACAGCGTGTCAACTATCCGCTCAGCGTTAGCCGGCGACAGGAACGCGTTGGCCGAATCGTCCGGCTTGCCGGTGACGGACTGGATGGTGTTGCGCGCGTACTGCGCCACCGTGCCGACGCCGAGCCCGGCGGCCAGCGAGCCGAACGAGAACATTCGCCCGAGCCGGGAGGAGGGGACAACGCGGGCTTTCGAGTTCTCGCTTAGCTGTAGAGTTAATGTGAAATTCGGTTATATGCTTTTACTTTATTTAAAATAAAAACTAATAGACTCAATTATAACCACATTTTATATAGTTACAATTTATATTGCTGTTTGAATCTCTTTTTAACGAATATGGGTTAGGTACAGGCAAAGAGAGAATTGTAACTTGTGGTAGCTTTGCTTTATAAAAGTCAACCCTGGATGTTTATATAGATGTAACTAAAGATCTCTTTATACCATTGGGATATGGATATCTCAAAAATCAAATTTTACCCAACAGACTATCATTTAAAAACGTACTTAAAGTCAAGTACTTAAAAACACTAAAGCATCACAAATATAGTGTTGTACTTACCGCCACTCTTATCTTTTTCTTAGCAACTGGCTTTGGTTTGTCCGCTGAACTACTAGAGGCACTTATTGGCTTGACATCTGCTACCACTTCAGGAACACGAGCCTTTGTCTTTGGCACAGCCACATTCTCTAGAGGAACTTCAATTCTCTCACTGAACTGTTGCGTTCCTAACTGAGCTTTCTCCAAACTTTCAAAGGTCCGATTGAACTCTCGGTTGAGCTCCTCTATCTCATCTTGTAACTTCGGGTCCATGGCTGCTTTAGTCTCTGCGTTAGTTGTGAAATTGGGGACATTCATAACTGCGTACTGTCGGAAGCCTTGAGCAACGACAGCAGCCCGGTCAAACAATTCCTTCCCAAAGTCCGGGCTCACTTTCATGTTAGAAAGGGGGTTAGTCGGACAGGTTTGAGCGAAAGCCTTAATGGTGGAGTTATTCCAGATGGTTCTAGCGTTTTCCTGTTGGAGTCTAACTCCCGCTTCCACAACTAACCTCAGGCCCCGGACTACTCCGATTAGGTCATTAATGTGCGACATCGCCTGCAATTAGTTGATTAATACGTTATTTACATAAATACATAAGAATATTTGTGGCATTTATGAAACGAATCTGTGAGCAAGCAAACAATACAGCATTAAGTTGATTACTATGTATTAAAGCTGGCAGTAAGGTATTGTAAGGAGTCATTTTTTATGATGTCGGAATCTTATTAGGGATTTCTACTTACAATTCCGACATCTTAAAAAAATCGTACTATATATTGTGACACTTTCTAAAATATATAATATTGTAATTAGGAAACTTAGTTCATTAGTTAGTCATTAAGTCAAGTGGTTAATTATGTATTACCAATTGTATTTGTATGATAATAAAATAAATAAAAATAAAAAGCCTTTTTATTACGTAACTTAAATTACTACAATTTATATGATATTAATTAATTTAAATCTTAAACTAAGTGTTGGGACCCCTTGCGGGTATAGGCCTCCTCCAACTTTTTCCATCTTTCTCTGTCTTGCGCTACATATACCCACGCTTTTGACACTTTCTCTATATCTTCCGCCCAGTGAGTGCGCGGCCTGCCTCGTTTGCGTTTTATGCCTGGTCCATTCCATATTGTTGTCCTTTTGGTCCATCTGGAGTTTTGCATCCTCGCGATGTGGCCTGCCCATTGCCATTTCATTTTTAGTGAGTGCATAATTGCATCTATAACTTTGGTTTTTTCCCTTATGTTTTTGTGTCTTATCTTGTCTATTAATCTTACATTCACCATTTTCCTTTCGATTGCTCTTTGACATTTTATGATTTTTTGTTTAGCTTCATCAGTGTACTTCCAAGTCTGGCACCCGTAGTTAAGAGTAGGAAGGAGGCAGGAATCCCATATTTTTCTTTTTAGGTGTATTGGTAAGTTGCTGTTTAGGGTACAAATTTTGTTCCAGGTTTTGTTTACTCTCCTCTGTATTTCTTCTATATTTCTATTTGGTCTAAATGATATTTGTTTGCCTAGGTAAATGTATTTTTTGACATATTCTAGTTGTTTATCACCAATAAGTATTTCCACCTCTTCGTAATTTGTCATTATATTTGTTTTTTCCAAATTTATTTGTAAACCGACTTGCTTGCTAGCTTCATGTAGAGTAGTAATCATGTATTGGAGTTCCTGACCGGCTTTTGATAAAAGCGCTATATCATCTGCGAAAGCCAGATATGTCAAATAGTTGCCATCCACGTAAATGCCTCTTTACGTAATTTTTCCAGTTGTCTTTGTCCATATTAAACTCATTAAATTTCACCGGCATTTTTGATTTCACCACACTAATAACACTTTTAAACATTCAAACACTATGTTTAAAGCACTTTTAGAGTATTCCCGTCGCCAGAATGTTACGTACGTGAGCTGGTTGGATGATGGAACCGAACTGGGGTACTCGCAGATTCGACATGTCTACCCACATGTCAATATAATAACACTTCCCAATTGAGATTCCTCATAAAACAGTGGAGAACACTTATAAATAGGGTTGGAGATAGCAGGTCTCCTTGACGGACCCCTCTTTCTATTTTTATGTACCTCCCTGTTCTCTCTAGCTTGACTCTGCTTCTACAGTTGGAATATATGTGTTCTAATATATTTATGTATGTTTCGTTCACTTTTGCTTCTTTTAAAGCTTTCCATATTGATTTGTGTTCCACTGAGTCAAATGCTTTTTGGAAATCTATAAATGCGATGTAGAGCGGTTTACTGTACTCAACATATTTATCAATGAGTTGTTCTACTGCTTGCAGGTGATCTACAGTGCTGAAACCCTTTCGAAATCCTGCTTGTTCTACAGTTAGGAAGCTTTCAATTTTTGGAGGTATTCTATATTGGATCCCTAAGGCAAACAGCTTATACAGAGAGAAAGAGATGGTAAAAGAAATGAAGGAGGTCAGAGGATGAGATGGGAAGACGATTTCAGAGACGTAGCCGGAGGCTTATGGAGGAGACAGGCTCTGGATAGACGTGGCTGGAGAATTTTGGGAGAGGCCTATGCCAAAGGCAACCAGACAAAACGTCTGAGGAAAAAGGCTATCAGTAATCAGTAATCAGCTTATACAAGCTTGACATCAGGCTGATGGGGCGATAGTTGGCAATGTCTGTAGGATCTCCTTTTTTGTATAAAATGACAATATCTAGCAGTCCCTAAGCAATGGGTAGACATTGCTTAGGGACTGCTTCTTGTAGTAGTATTTTATTGAAAAGTTGGGCCATTGGTGTTATGAGTATGTCCCTAGATGCAATCAACATGTCATTCAATATCTCATAATTTCCTGGACTTTTCCCATTTTTAGTTTCTTTAGTAATCTCGATTTGTATAATGGTTATTACTTAATTAGTACTTGGAACTGTAACAATGTGTTATAAGCATTGCAGATACAGCTTGTAAGCATTAGGCCAGTTTCCTATGAAGTCGTATGTAGTGTACATACATAACGCTTAGGGCGCGAGTCCGACTCGCACTTGCCCGTTTTTTTTTTATATTGGGGGGCACTGAAATAATTTTTTCCTGCTAAGTGGGCGGTCGGTCAAAAAGTTTGGGAACCTATGTATTATTATCAGTTAATTTAGTATATTTACTAAATTAATTGCTAAAAAAAATTTAGTACCAATAAAATGCAATCTGCATCTGCACTAGTAACGTTTTATTGAATAGTTTTGCAACTGACTTCAATGTAGGCGGTAAGAATGTCGTGAAACCTCAAGGACTACCGAGATCATGGTCATAGGTTATTGCATAATATGTGATAATTTTCCCATAAGAGTGAATCATTTAATTTGTTTATTGTTTATTTATACCCTCTCTGTAATAACCGCTCAGAGATTTTACAGGTGTCATGCATAAATGTGGAAATTAATAGCAGCTGCAACTGTTGTCGTTTTGTAAATATAACTTACCTTGAAATCCTTTCACAGGACATAAAAAATCTTAACACAATTTGATTATCACACAGTTAAGTTGATGCATTTAACATGTTAACATAACTACAACCCAGTTTCCTTATTAATTTTAAAAGTAAACTCAGATATTTGCTAATTTCTTCTGCGATAATTTGGAATTTTGAATTGGTGACAAGTGACAGCTGAAGGTTTCTTTTTTGGTCAGTTATTTACGTGGCTTCTTTTTTATTAGCCAATATATTTCACACCAGTGTTGCCAGTTCACTCTGAAAACGAACTACGCAAAACTCTGCGTAGGAGTAGGGGCTGGCACTAGCACAAACAGAGGGCCTACCGCGAAACACGAAAATAAATATTTCGTTACCTCTGGTTCTCTGTCACTCTTACACATTCGAGCGATAGAGAGGCAGATGCCTTGGTGCACAAATGACAAATTTATTCGTTTGAAAACTTGTAAAAAAACTGTTTAAGTAACCTTGACTTGAAAAGTAAGTAAACTTGAAGTAAAACAAACAATGGCCAAACTGTAACAGCACCATGAAGCCAACTTTTCATTTATGCCCATTAAAACATTCACTGCCAAGAACCCGCCTCGTGGGCGATCGAAAACTTAGCTCGGACGCCGGACGACTCGCTGGGCGGGTTGTTTTGTACGTACTAGCGTCTATAGAGACGCCGGTTTCAGAAGTAAGACGTCATATTTCGTCTGGCACTTAGTGGATTCAAATTAGGAACGTATATTGTAGGGAAAAAAAGACAAGATTACTTGAGACAAGACTTTTATTATATTATCTTACATCTTAGTAAGTAATCCACAAATAAATAAATCTCCATGACCTTTAAACATGACTTGGGTCTTCCTCATTATGCTTTCATACAGTTCAATGTTAAATTGCAACTAGGTCAAACATCAAAACACTGATAGTGCATAACTATTACGTACAGTCGCCATCAAATATATCGGAGCGATCAAGGTACTCGACAATATCTGAACATGCACTTTTTGCCTTGTCAATAGAGGCGTCGTTCAGCCACCTCGGCCGCTCCGATATATCTGATGGCGACTGTTCATTTATTCTAGGAATAAGTATTGGTATCGAAGTCTTGCACAAAAAGTTAGTATTCTGCCGGGTTACCTATAACAGTACATCTAACACCGGAAATATGGTAATGACAAATTTACACAAAATATTAAGAAGTATTCAGCAATAAAATAATATTTGCATAGAAAAAATGCGTCAAAGACACATTTAAGTATTATTAATTAACTTTATATTAACATCCAACGACATATTATACAAACCAGTGGCGGCGCGTCCATAGAACACGATTCCCGCCGGCTTGCCTAATTTTTAGGCCTCTGAGCAGCTTTCCTACAGCTCATGAAGAAATTTTAAACCAAATTAAGCTTCGGCTTGCCTTAGAAATTTTTTGACGCCCCGCCACTGATACAAACCATAATAATATGTAGCTTCGTGTAATAAGTAAGAGGTAGAAATTAAAAATTCAAACATTTTATAACTAATTGAAAATGTATATTAATGTTTTGCTTTGTCTGCCGGCAAATGCCTTTCAAGATTTACTACGGAATTCATTTATATTCATTCATTTCTATTATCCTGCCAGTATGTAACGTGTCCATAAACTTTGCTTTGCGAGGGCAGCAGACAGCATCCTTTCTCCTTCTAACTGCACCAATAGTTTGAAAATAGCAATGCTTTAATGATGGAATGATAAGAAAGTGTAAATTTAAACCTAACACCAAAAATGCTTAATAAACCCTATTTTTACAACAATCAGGATATTCATAAACTTTATGTCCCAGGAAATACACCAATACAGTAGAAGAATGTTACAATAAGTAAAACATTTGCCTTAGATACACACATTCGTTTTCAATCTTCGTATAACTCTCTCTCTCTTCTCTTTAACTTCGCCGTAATTTTAATTATCGTTGTCTTTCCAAGCACATACTTTAAATAGTACACACACGTAAATGCACTCTGTTCTTGCATTTTTAACAATCACGAGAAATAACCCATACTATAGTCATAAGCGCCACAATCCAAAATTAAAGGCTATAAATAAATAAATAAATTATAAAATATTCACACAATCTTTAAAATTTAAAATAGCGTAGTAAATCCACCTAAATGCATACAGGGTAAAATTTTAAGAAAAATCTAAAATTGATGAACTTTTGGTAGCAAAACATGTTATTTTTTATTAAATTCTTGTCTTAATGAAATTACCCTGCATATATGACCACATAATTTGTTTTTAGAGTTAGATGTAAGAAACAACCTCGTAAAGCCGACTAACTGATATATTTTAAAATAATTATATCTGTAATTTAAACGTCCAAGAGTTAGTCAGCTACACAATATGAGAATTCGGGAGTTTTCTCAATAATCCGCCGCAGGCGAGGACGCACGTGGCAGCAGGCCGGCCGAGTGGTCGCCACATGGATTAAAAATTACCCACTAAGGAGAGCGCTAACGAGAAATTACATATACTTTCTGGCGCCATCTTAAAAAAAAATGAGTTTTTTTTTCGTGCATCCCAGCATTCGAACACGCTTGTTTCTTAAAAAAAAGTATCCAAGGTCGCCTGCGTCGAATTATTAGTTTACAATCTCCCCGGGCTCAGCAGAGCGTTTGCGCGCGACCAGGGCACCCCGGATGACCAAGAGAACGCACCGCTACTGGCGGCCGGCGAGGCTTTCCATGATCGCCTCGAAGTGCTCCTCGGGCAGCGGCGTGCAGTGGCTCGAGCGGTAGTCGCGCATGTACATTGAGATCTAAAAAAATAATTACATTATAGTATCCGCAGAATTAAGTGGCGACTGAGGTCATAAAACTTCTCTTTCACACTTGCAACGCCACGGCAAGAGAGAAGTAGACAGCGTTATGAACTCAGTCGCTACTACTATAGAATGTACCGTACACAAATGTGGAGTTTAGTGATAGTCACTTTGTCGGTACACATAAAGACTTCATTCTTGGTATCAATGTATATTGTGTAGATTTAGGAAATAACTAATACATCCATATCGATAAATTGGGACCTTTTAAGAGTTGCCAGGACGCTCGCGTGAACTCGCGTCCCCATACAAACGTAGTTCAGCTCTCATTTTAAAACGACATGCTTTAGAACCACGAAATTTGGCATGGGCATTCTAGTAGTACAGATCTATGACGGTAATTTGTTTTCGTTGCTAAAAATTGTAATACAAAGAAAATATAGCAAAAATAAGTTTTATATGTAAATCTGTATCTGGCTGTATTTTCTTTGTATTACAATTTTTTGCAACGAAAACGAATTACCGACATAGATCTGTACTACTAGAATGCCCATGCCAAATTTCGTGGTTCTAAAACATGTCGTTTTAAAATGAGAGCTAAACTACGTTTGTATGGGAACGCGAGCGTCCTGGCGACTCTTAAGTCATTTTGTATATAAATGCCTGATTATAACATAAACATTAGGCCGTGAATGATAAGTATAGAAATTTTACTAGCTCTGATAAATAATGAAAATAAAATTTAATTGATTAATAAAAAACGACGCGCTGGGCCTAGAATCATTTCACTCGCCAGTCTAAGCTTCGTGGCTTCGTCGACGTCCTGACGCTACAACGCGTCGCGTTGGAACTCGAGTACGTGTACTTGCGAAGAGACTCGAGGTCTCAGTTGACTCGATTAATTTCACTCACCATTCTAAGAGGCAGTATCGTGCCTTCGTCAACGACTTGACGCTGCTACGCGGCGCGTTAGGACTAGAGCACGTGTACTTGCGAAGAGACTCGAGCGTCTCAGTTGACTCGATTTCACTCACCAGCTTAAGAGGCAGCTTCGTGGCTTCGTCAGCGTCCTGACGTTGCAACGCGACGCGCTGGGTCTCGAGTAGCGCCGCGTACTTGCGGAGAGACTCGATCGTCTCATTTGACAAGTTTTCGTGACGGGACTCGATGAGTTTCAGGAGGAGGTGGTTGCCGCGATTGGACGCCAGCTGGCCGGGCCTGGTGAAAGGGTCATACTCATACGTACACTTTGTGTCTCAAGAGTCAAGAGTTAAGGTATGGTGATTGGTGACCAAATTGTATACAAAAATACGTTTGCCTACTTATCACCTTTATCAATATTGGGGATAAAAAATTGACGATCAACATCTTAAATTCTGTATCATGCCTAGTCCTCTTGCTCCTCGACCCTGGTATCATCCTGAATATTTTGTATGTAAAAGTGCAGTCTCATGCTATAGATATAAATTTAAGTCATATTTATAAGACAAGCTGGAAGATACCTAAAACGGATAAGTTTGTACCAGGAGATAAGGAGGGAGCAGGACGAAGGCAGCTGGTTCTGGGCGAGTGCGAGCAAGTAAGGTCGAGCCGAGGTCTCGGTCTCGGCTCTCGGGCAAAATAGATGTAGCGAAATGGGTCGACATTCTCGCGCCCGCCCGAGACTATGTAGCGACTCAAGATTTGTGTATTTATTAATGTTTTAAAAAGTAATTTATGAATCTGGTAATCGAACCAGCGGAGTCGAGCGAGCGGAGCGCAAGCGAAGCGAGTTCTTATACACAACTTCTGGCTACTGAGTCTCGGCATTTCGATGGCTTTTTGATTTTAGGAGTTTGTTCGACGATAACTTTAGTAACGTTTTTCTTATCTTTATGATATTTGTTGGGGTTGTAGCTGAGATACATAAAATTTCAGAGTTCGTTTATAAGCGGCATCGATCAACCTTATTAGGTGGATCGTTATGGACTTAAAAGGGTCTTGTTATAATGGTCAACTCGTTTGCAAGTAAATCGCGAGTTCTCAGTTCGAGGCGGACTACTAGTTTAGAACTGTTACAAGATTGGTTACTAACAACTTTGATAAAACTTTTATATTTTTTTTTCTTACCGCAAGCAAATGATCTCGTCCTCAGTCCTACGTACTAACTGCACGGGCCCTTTATACCGTGTCACCAGCTCCGCCACGTTCAGGTCCACGTAGGACCTCACCACCTCCTTCACGAGGAGAGACCAGGACGATGGCATCTGGTTCTCGGCGAGTGGGAGCAGGTCGTCGAACGTCGCGTCTAGGACCTAGGAGCGTGAAATACATTCGTTTATTCTTTAACCGCCACAAAACGTCAAATCACGTGTACGGAAAGTCGTGGCCTCAGCGGCGCACGTTATTCCGTCTGATGCTTGGTTCCGTTTGATTACCGTCACAAAGATTAACATCAAACATCAGTGGAATCTATTCAGTTCTAATTCCTTCAGTCATCATCAAATATATCGGAGCGGCCAAGGTGGTCACAAATATCTGAACAACGCCTCTATTGTCAAGGCGATAAAGTGCTTGTTAAGATATTTTTGAGTACCCTGGCCGCTCCGATGTATTTGATGGCGACTGGAGTAGTAGCTCCAGGTAACTTCGGTTTGCTATACGATATTCAACTTTAAGTGGTCGAAAATATAAATACCGTGACTATACATTAGATACAGATGATGGTTATCACCAGACCCCGGATTCTTGTCGCGATGACGTCACAATAGGGTAACTTGGGGAGGTAAATAGAACGGTTGCCACCGACCAAAATGATACATAAAGAAGAAAGAATAAGATAAGCTAAAATATATAATTATTTCACGGGGAAAAAAAATTACTACGGTTTTTAACCAATTCAATTTTAATCAATCAGAATTATAATTGCCCAGTGCATTGATCAATATTATTTTTTGTTATATTACTGAAAAACTTAAGTTTCTACGTTAAACTTGTCTTTGATGAAAAAAAAATTGCGGCTGAATAATCGTTTCGTTCCACTTTTCCACACACGTAACATGATCTGTTACGCAGAGTCAGTTAATGAAAGAATAATGTCGATAATTTAATCAATTGACCATTCATTTAAAGGAAGTTTCACAGTAATATACCAAAAAATAATAACTATCAAGTTTTGTATTAAGTAACACCATATGACGATTTTTCGTCCGTATTAATTACTACCTTCCTATGTACTCCCCAAGTTACCCTATTGTGACTTTATCGCGACAAGAATCCGGGGTCTAGTTATCACTCGGATAGTGATAACTAGACCCCGGATTCAGTGAGTCAGCGATAAAACTAAGGAACTTTGACCTGCAATAATAATTCTTAAAGTATAATTTTGAATTATATTATATTGGGAATATCCTCCTTGTATTGTGGCCTTTTCACTGAAATTAATTAGAGGGGTACTAAAATGGCTTGAATGGCTTCGGGCAAAGGTTGGAACGGCTATGGCCGGCCTTGGTTGTTTGTTTTTCTCGACTTGGCACTCACCAGCGCCTTGACCTCAGGGTAGTTGACGGCGGCCCAAGCGGCCGAGTAGCCGCCTATAGACCACCCGTACAGAACTATCTGCTTCGGCTCGAAACCCAGCTCGTTGATGGCGTAACGCATTACGGCGTCCATGGCGTTGTGCTCTTGCGGCGGGTATGGGAGACCCTGAAAACGTTTCAAATTTGTATAGTTCCAAACCACTGAATATGGCGGTTATCACACTGCTGCGGTTTCCGCATGCGGTGACGGTGTGCGCGCGAGATAGCGCTTGTGTGTAGCGCTGTCTCGTTCACTGGAGCGGGATATGCGACGTTAATGTGAGATCCGCCTATTATCTAGCTGCTTAGACTATTCAACCAACCGTACCGGCCATGTCTATTATTTTCTATACAAAAAAGTCTGCCGATTTTTGCGGGGGGAGGCAACGTCAAATGTATGTGTAACGTAAAAATAGCCACGTCAGATAAACGTCAGTTCATACAATGAGGTCCACTGGTCATATATTTTCGGCAGAGGGGAACGCCTGTCAATGGCCGCTCCGGTTGATTAAATGCTCTAAGTCTAGCTGTGATCAAAATGGGGCCGGATCAGATTTTCTATACTCACAGTACTCCCCCCAAATCCAGGATGGTTCCAACCAAGCGCCGAGAAGCCAGCCTTGACCGGCGTCGACATGATGCCAATCTCATAGAACCCAGAGTTGCCCTCACAGCAGACGACCAGTATCTTCCCTTTGGGGGAGTCTGTGCGATTGTCAACGAACATGGTGTCTATTTCGTTGCCGTCGGCCGATTGCAATTTGGCCCTCTGGCCGTTGAAAGATTCGACCAGCTGGGTGCGGCCTTGGAATAACGCTGTGCCTGTAAATAAGGGGGATTTTTAGTGAAAATCTACACATAATATAAGTGAGGCAATCTATATGCTGACTGAAGTATATGAGAATAACTACTTCATGAAATATTAGAAATGTTTACAGGACAGTTTTTACAACTTTTTAACTGTCTGGGAATTTGTGGAAATTTCGCAAAACTAGTGCACAATCTTTGACAAAATTCTGTAAGGTACTCGTTTAAACAAAAACACGTATTTTTATTCTGAATATAAGTATCTAGAACTTCTGCTATCGCATCGCAATATCTCTTAGTTTTATCTAGTATATACGTATACCTACATAAATTACTAATAATAATTAATTTTGCTTAGAAAACATAACAACTGGTTTAAGCCACAAAGAGCCAGGGGATTCTTGCTAGGACCATTAATTCATTCTGAATCCGTCTTGAGTAGTTGCAATATGTGTGTAGATAAAGTAATGTATGCAACTGTACATAATTAGGCCTTAAAACACTCGTGTTATCCTATAATGAAACTCGCTGCGCTCGTTTTATTAAACCCCACTCGTGTTTTAAGGCCATCGTTATATAGATAACCACTTGCATAAACTATTAAAAACCTTTATCTTAATCATTACTTGAATTCGCACAATGCCTTAAGCCTACAGTAAGCACAATAGTATAGTATAGTACATTACGTACCTAGGGCGGTAAAATAAAGAATAGCTCAGATCGCGGGCATTTGTGGCCCGAACCGAAGATAAGGGCCATAAACACGCGATCTGAGGCCTTCTTTATTACCGCCCGTGGTGCGTACACAATTTTACGTTTTCTCCTGGGTGTGAAGCGAGATTTGCCGCTGCGCCCGTGGGCGGCAAATCTCACTTACCGCCCAGAGTGACGTAAACGTATTTTCCGATTCGTATCTCTAATATTACTAAAACCTTAATATATGTCTAGTACTTACTATACATTAGAGCATATGAATACGATAAATTTGTATTTTCCGCGAAGCAAAGATTGCTAAAATTGCCTATTAAGTAGCACGCAGTGAAGTGAAAAAAACCATTATTTCTGTTCTTTAAGGTATTTATGGGATTATAAATAAGGTACAAGGGGGTATCTCGACTGCGGGACAATTTCTACTAAGTCGCAATAAGGTAAACCCATGTAGGAGCGTAACGTCAGTTACGAATTACTCGCTCACTTTTTTATTCATGGCGCAAATTCAAGTGAAAATATATCTAGGGGTAAATTTTATTCTTATCTAGGGATAAATCCTTTTTCACACTTACGTCAGAAATAAATAAACAATCAATTGCCCAATATCTTACACGACGTAGTTGAAATTGCCTCGCAGTCGAAATTGTCTCCCTGTACCTTACCTTAAATAACATACTACAGATCGTTGGCAATGAAAATAATAACTAATAAATCTATTACCAGAATATAAATAACGAAAGAGGCTCCTTAAAATCGAATTGAAAAATCCCGATTGCAGTACAACATCGCAAACCATTAAATTCTTGACACTTTCACAACCGAGACGAATTTAATGTTAAATATAAATATACTCTCAAAAATAACTCCTTTGGCAATGGAGTAAAATAGTTTTTTTTTCTACCGAAACTAACCGCCATGGAAAGATCTCATACTTTTACAGTGCAAGCAAAACAGAACACAACGTGAAATGCTCAACTTACGCAACAGCCAGGCCGCGTAAGCCAGCACCTGTATAGTGGTGCGCTGGTACGCCGGCAGCTCGCGGTTGGCGCACAACGCGAACGGGTGCCAAGTGAGCCATCTCGGACACAACATAACATAAACTTACGCAACAGATTCTGTATCAGACCCAGCGAGCCCGGATATATGAGTCTCAGCGCGAACGTGTGCGTGGCGACGTAGGCCAGCACCTGTATAGTGGTGCGCTGGTACGCCGGCAGATCAGGGTTGGCGCACAACGCGAACGGGTGCTGAGTAAGCCATGTTGAACTGAAAACAGTTAATATTACTTTCAATCTTACCGAATTAAGATATATTTTTAACTGGTAAAAGACATTTACGTACCTTTCATTGTTCTTCGACAAAATATACGTAGAGGGCCAATATTGGAATTCAAAGTCGTACTTTCTAATCCCTTGCAGATACGCCGTTTGGTTGGTAAGTGGAGTGTTCAGGGCTTTAAGAAACTCAACATATTTCGGGTTAGTAGCCCGTCCGATACCCCGAAGGATGTAAGACAGGGCAATGAGGCAGCTTATGCCTCCGATGTACCGGATTAATACCCGGGTCTCGTCCAAGGAGAAGAAACCACGTTTGTAGATATAGAAGCAGATGAAAGGTGACGTGTAGAGACCGATGCTGAGGATGGTGCTGGCCTGAAAAATGGTATCTGTTTAAATAACTGATAGTATTTAGGCATCTGAAATATTCTCCACAAAATCTTAACCTAAACAACATACAAATTAAAAAAAAACGAGTCAATGGACTCTTAAGATGTTGAATTGAATTTTGATGAAGGTAACATTAGAGCCCCAATTCGGTGTATACAATTGTACGGCAAAAAATTCCAATAAGTTATTTGAGTGTTAGTTTACATAGAAATGTATGAGTTATTTTCATATAATTAACTAAATAATTTGTAAAATTACTTTATAAAATAAAGCTGAATATGATATACAATAGTCTTCTTATGTCACTTTTGAGGCCCTGATTTCTCACTCAAATGCTAGAAAATCTTTAAACTTACTGTTGAGATAATTTTATCGCCCCATTTCTCCATTCCTTGAGGTTGGTAAAGTGTCTGAAAAATAAGGAAAGGAGCTTTAGAGAACAAAGAAACAAGTTTGCAGTAAAATTAATTGATATAGCATTTTGAGCAGTTTCATTGATATATTTTTTTTGATCTTGCACTTGGGAGCTCAGACTATTCTGATAAAAAAAAACAATTTTGTATACTATGGGGCCATAAGTGCGGACCGCAAGATTTTTTGTGTAGGAAAGTGTCCCCCGTGAATGAAATCCTGGATCTGCACCTGACATGGTTGACTATATTCTATTAATTTACTACATTATAATGTCTACTACTTTTTTATTTTTAATGACATGAACACTAAAATAAATCTAAAAAAACAATAAATACTAGCATGAAAGCATGATTTCGCCATGTGGTAAGAAGATTTTGTAACCGCTTTGGGCACCATGCATGTTCTCTGGGGAATATTAGCCTATACTGCTCTCCAGGCTTTAACCAATCTCTACTCAAACAAGTTGATATCTTGACATTTCCCTGCATGAAAAAGGGGTTTTTATGGTTGATAAATCTTTAAGTTACGATACCATAATTACAACTTTACTACATTGCTTAAGTGATAAGTAAATTTTAAGTGATAAGTTCTGAGAACTATAATAGTAAATGAAAACACATGAACTAGTGAACTTAATATAATTAACAACAAATATTACATCTCTCGTATAATGTACTTACATCTCTGGCACCATCCTTGTAAATCTTGTACAGCCTAGGCGAAAACATGCATTGCCACGCTAGTTTCATTTTAAAATTTGACGAACTAGGCTCGCACCTAACACAATTTCAAACTGAAAATGCTTGCGTACGAAGCAGTAGGTATATATTTTTTTGACTGTAAGACGAAACTTATATTTATTTATTTTTTGCAGGAATACAGTATATGAAATCCGCTCGATGAATGTCAAGAAGTCTAAAGAGAAACCGAAAAATTTTGTGTAAATTCACAATTTCATGAATATCCCACTAATCATCATTTTCCCTTCCTCTAAGTTTTTTTAAATTGTCATGTCATGTCATAAAGCCATTGATATACCATACAATTTGCAGTGTCTGTCTGGTCTATCTTCGGGTCAAAACAGACCTAGCGGAATTCCTCGCGGAATTAAGCCAATTCATAGACAAATTGCTTAATTTTGTCTATGGTAGCGGAGATTTGTCTATGGTAGTGGAAATTTTTCTATGGCTTCCATTCAGACAATCAGCTACCATAGACAAATTTCCGCTACCATAGACAAATTTAAGCATTTTGTCTATGAATTGGCTTAATTCCGCTGTGATTCCGCTAGGTGTGTTTTGGCCCTTCTATATGATTTTTTTTAAAGTTACGATGACTGGTGTTCTTAGTGTTGGCTATATGAATTTCATACAAAATTTATTACACTAGGAAGCATTACATTTTCTTAAGCGTTATCGTATCTGTGGACCTAAAATAGACAGCAAAGACAGTCGCAGTCAGTCAAGTTAAGCAAATTGCATTGAAAATGAAATTATTTTAACATATTTAAGAGAAAATTATTGTTTAGACTATCGCATTTTTCGCCAAAACATCAAGAGACTAGTCATGAAACATGGTTTATTTAGCGAAGAATATTTCGGCAATCGTATTACTTGCTATTGTTGCAGTAAAAGCCAGAATACACAAGTTGCCTCTTACGGTAAGGATAATAAACATATTTTACTATTTTCTGTTGCTCCAGCAAATTATATTTGTGTAAAAAAATTAAAAACACGCGTCATACAGTAGATTTATTGCGTAAACGGGGTCAAACAATGCCGTTTATTTCATAATTTAAGATTTAGTGAACATTATTGTGTATATTGGATTAATGACGATCAACTTTGCGGTTGGCTGGTCACTGTTGTCAGTGCCGTGCTAAATTACTCGTGTCATGTTTATCTGTTTTCAGAAACCTCTTTAATGTTGGTTTCAGTGTAGTGGGCTGCTATCACAGCTATTATAAAAATTTGATAGTTGCAATATCAAGATTTGTTTATATCAATAAAACTAAATATTGCACCGCGAGGTTTTTGACATAATCATATAGAATAAGCACAGTTTCCTACCTAGTGCATACATACAGCCACTTGAGATAAATCTATGGTCCTAACAAGGTGAACATTATATGACCAGTATTCAGTGATGGAGGCTCAATTTTTTTCTCCATGAGCTTGACTTAAAATTTCTCCATGAGCTGTAGGAAAACTGCTTAGGCGCCTGAAACTTAGGCAAGCAGACGGAAATCGTGTTCTATGGACGCGCCGCTACTGCCAGTGATTAGTACTTACAATGAATGAGCCGCTTCGTGAGATAATTACCATGGCAAACACATGCACGGTGTCAATGCCTCGGGCCAGGCACATTTACACTGGCCGAGCTGCTTTTGCAATTTCGCGCAGATGGAGCGGATGTGATGGCTCTCATTGTTGTAGAGATGCTTAACACTTATATTACTTGCTGTATATCCCTTCACACAGATGAAAATTTAATTACTCAACTAACTTTTACATTTAATGCAAATTTTGTCATTTTATATCTAAGACAAATGTAATTTTGATATGTCAAAATCAAGACTTAAAATTCAAAGAATGCATGTGATACATCAGTATCACTACATAGTATAAAACAAAGTCGCTTCCCGCTGTCTGTCTGTATGAATGCTTAGATCTTTAAAACTATGCAACGGATTATGATGAGTTTTTTTCAATAGATAGAGTAATTCAAGAGGAAGGTTATATGTCTAAATGCACCGGTGCCAATCCAGGGGGGGTCACTAGTTTATTATAAATGTTACAATGAATAAGTTTTATATATGACTCATATAATATTGCATATACATAACACAATACTGATTGTCCTTGTTTTGCATTTAGAAATAAGAACCAATGTTCATCTGTTTACCTATATTACCAATAGTAATTCAAATATAGATTGCTTTAATATGAAAAAGGGTAATTCAAATATAGATTGCTTTAATATGAAAAAGGGCCTGGTGTGGTGAAAAAGGTTATAAATTTTTAGTAGTAAGTTAGTAATTTTTTAAGACTTGTGCTCTTATTTGATGACCCATTTTGACTTGTGGCCCTACCCGTATTACCCTTTATCACTAGGGCCACAGATATTTGCCTAAAAGCATAGCATTGTTTACACCTAAATATTTTATTTACACACTAAAATAAAGTATAACATGGTTTAAATTTTAACCACATTTTATATATCCTTTGAAGTGGCAGGAACCCAGCTCTTGGATGAGGATGTTCCCAGAAAGGACACACATACTATGATCATCTCATTTTCAATGATTTTTTGAAGTATGACAATTGACTTATGCAAAGCTAAAAAAATTAAGAATTATTACATGACATTTTGTGCCGCTGAGCATTTTTTTTTTATGTTGTTTGTTTCGTTGTACAGAGCAATCACTATGTTTTATGATTAATAATTATGTATTATCTAATTGTTCATATTGATCACTGTGTGTTGTGGTATACACTTTAGCATTTATCTTTTGAGGGTAATGATTGTTGCAAATAAAAACTTCTACAGTCAGCAGCAGAAGTAGCTAAGCGGGTAGGGTGTTCAAAATGACCTTTTAAATATAATTGTTACAATTGGTTGTACTATACCCAAATTTAAGTGCAGAGTTATATTGTAACGAGAAATATATTAGTTGCTTGACAAAAAATACTGATAGTGCACCAAAAAATACAATTGTACATCAAAAGCGAAATTAGATGTGTGTGTGTGATGTGCGATTGTGGGTTTAGGCATTTATAGCACAATCATGATTATAGTTAGATGTTTTTTAAGCTGTTAAATACTGCACTATTGTAAATGACATCTAAGTGTGTAAAATGCCATTTTATATGGAAACTGGGGTATTCTATCTGCACAAACAGTGTGTTCTGATGCTGCAAGACTATGAGCACTTTAACGAGCCTAATCTTAAGTTCAATATCAGATAAAACGGGTGAATTTAGCGTATGGTTCAAGACAAAATACGCGTGTAGAATTATACGTTCGTTTTCTCCTTTTTCAACAAAACTCCACTTTCTGCACGACTTATGTATTAAGAAAACTAGCAATTTTATTGAACGATCAATTAATTATAATATTCAAAATATCCATTTGTCACTTCTGTCTCTTCCACCCTATTACTTTAAAAAAAATATTAGTTAGAGATTTCTGTTTACGCATTGAGTGTGCGTTTGCCCCTTGCGAGTCCTGTAGCTATTTATATTCAGTACTAAAAGTAAAGTCTGTCAGAGATTACAAGACACTGCAATATACTAAAAATTGATTATTTCTAATCTTGCAGGATGATTACCGGCACTATGTGGACCTGACCACCTTCGGGTTCTTCCAAGGCGGGGTGCTGGATGTTCGCATGGTCAACTTCAAGTTGCCGTCTAATGTGGAGCCAGGCGAGGTAAGTACGCACAATACTTTATATCACATGTTTAATCGCAAACAAGTCAATAGAAGTCGCCAAGTGTATGTGACCAAGCGTGATGAATTAATAACGTTTTTCGTACCTTAACGAAAAACACAACGTGTGGATGTGGGAAACTTGGGAAGTAACATATTATTGGACGTGGCTTCGGCCGGTAAGTGAGATTTACCGTGCGCCGCTCGGCGAATTCGACTTCTCACGTTTCAGACGTAAAATTGTGTAGTGTGTAGACAATATGGGCGTTAAAAAAAAGGTCTGAGATCGCATGATCTGAGCTATTAGGCGGGCGGGCGAGGAAATTGCCGCGCGAGCCAGTGAGGCAAGTGTGGAGACGTGCTTCGGCCGAGGCAAACACACGCGCGGCCGCAATGCCTTGGGCGAGGTACGTCCACACTAGTTGAGCAGTTCATCAGGTGTGGCCTATTTTTATATTACCGCCCGTGGTGTCTAATGTGCTCTGTTGAAATGTTATCAAGGATCTCACCCTTATTCATGTTACAGTACGGGTTCACCCTCGATCGCACAGTGAACGACGCCATCAGCCCGTACCTCGAGGCGCACACAGACACGTGCTTCCTGAAGGACAGCGAGAGCAGCGTCACTTCCCCGCAGCACCCCGCCATCGTGTTCCTTAAGATGGACTTCAATAACATGAAGTGAGTATCAAAACATAGATTTTTGACCAATGTTCTTAGACGATTAAGACGATAGTTCAGAATAATTTAATGTCTAGTTTGTTTACATGTATTTTTTCTACTCCTGCATTCTAATTTGCCAATAAGATGACTGACATATTCATAACGTATACTTTATAAACATTGTCATAAGATGATTCTAAAGGATGTTCTTAGGGATATAATAACACTGTTGCCGGAGCGGGCTCGGGCGGGCCATGCGCCGCCGCTGTAAACGGGGGGACCGGCACAATCCGCCGGGAGATTGAATTCATTCGTCGAACTTGATCCTACCGGCTTACCTATTTTAAGCACTTGTTGAAAAACTATTGTATAATCAGCAAGCTTCGTGGCCTGAACACGGTACTCGACTGAAAACCTTTTCATTATGTGACTATTGCATAAAATACAATATTTCCTGTGTTTCAGGTTAAACATAACATGCAAAGGCAGCGATCTTAAAGCCATGCATTTATACCAGAACCGGTCCCAGATACCACTGGACCGCGCTAAAAGAAGCAGCTTCTGGAGGCACCCTTATATCACCAAACGATCTGCGGACAGTAAGTGACAGTTTACATATAAAGGAACTAAGAAGGGTACTTCTACAAAACAATTTAAAACAGAAAAGAATCGACTTCACTTAGGCTACTATCTACAGCAATGCCCGAGATACTGTAAAAACGTCTCGATAGTTTACAAAATAATTTTAAACAAAAAAGAACCGAATTCACTTAGGGTCCGCTATCCCAAGAGGAAGTGGCAGATTTGCTGTAAAAAATAGTGAAACCACTATAGGTGTGCCTATAATAGTTGAAGAGTTCCCTCGATTTCTCCAGGATCCCATCATCAGACCCCGACTTGGTGACAATGGGACCATCTACGGGTTATACCCGTTCGATTAAAAAAAAATTGAAAATCGGTTCACGATTCACGAAGATATCGAGTAACATACATACAAAAAAATAATGAAGATAATAATAAAAAATCAGTCGAATTGAGTACCTCCTCCTTTTTTTGAAGTCGGTTAAAAATATCAGCAAGTATATACAGTCAGCAGCAGAAGTAGCTAAGCGGGTAGGGTGTTCAAAATGACCTATACACGTTATTCTCTTGGCGATAAAGTCGTGTCCAGCTCATTTCGAGCACCCCACCCGCTTAGCTACTTCTGCTGCTGCCTGTACTGACAAAACAAATATTATATTAGCCGTTGTTAATTTTAGATTATTTGCATTAAACTCGCATAATATAGAACTACAGTCCGCATCGCCGTTGCCATCTTTGGCAAAAGGGGTTTCATTAGGACTCCAGGGGGGTGATTTTTGAGATTCGAGCACTCGAAAGTGACATTTAAAACTCTGAATAAAACGATGAAATTATGTTTTAAAAATAAAAGCGATAGAAATTTAAAATAATGATTATTTAAAGTATTAATTCCATGCGAAGAAATTGGCTACAAACTTGTGTGCGATCATTTTCGAGCTTGATATTTTTGAATTCGATCGTCCGGCTGTCAAAAATCGGCCCCCTGTTTCACACTTTTGCGTTTGCGGGCTGACTGCTATTCTGTGTGTCATATGAGTCCTGTGATTATAATTTATAATTTCTTTTGTGAAATAAAGGACAACTCTTTCTCATAGAGCTATTTATAACTAAGCATAGATTGCTATGGAGTGGCATACAACAGGTTATTAGTCCGATAGTTTAACATTATGATGGTTAGACGACTTATAAATGAGCGGGGGCATGTAACTTACACGCCTCCTTAGTCATCGTCGTTTTCATAATGACAAGCTTTCGGCCTGATAACCAGTTGCATTGAGTGAGGAATCTAAGCTCTATTACTCTGACTTGATGGTACAGTGGGCCAACAAAGTGGTCTACCAGTTTTAACAAAAGTTTCTGCGAGATCTAACGATCGCTAAGGTTGACTTTTCTAATGGAGTTTAAAACATGCACGACCTTGTTGTCTCATGACGTTCAAACGAACCTCAACCGTAGGGTGGTAGACCACATTTTTGGCCGACTGTACATCTATTCAGACCCAGACCGTTACAAGGCGTCTCTGGTCTTCCCACTAAGCTGTAAGCATTACGTGCCGTATAATTTGGTGTTTTTGTACAATTTTCAGAGGGTCCGGAGTGCATGCCTCCTTGCTCCTGTGCCCATCTGCCCATAACGAAAGAGTCGAAGAATGGCTTCGACTATTATAATACCAGTGTGAGTTATTATGTGTAACTTTATACTTTCTTCAAATGTCCCTTCATCATCAAATGTGATATTTTACCCTGACTAGAATTTCTTCTCATTTTGAAAGTAGATTGACGAAACGTAATTCTACACTTATTCATTGAAAAGTGGACTGGATCATATCATATCATATAGATCAGGTAGCTTAACTTTTAGACCGCCTTACGTCTAAAATGGCACGCGCAGTTTTGAACTCTGCTATCATTTACGAAGGCGTCATATATCTTGACTCTTTTATCAGACGATGGCATTTAAAAGTTTTATTTTTCTACTCAGCGACTACAATGCTTGAATTGAGACTTTGTAGGCGGTACTACTAGCGCATACTTTTCGATGGAACGCACATTTTAGCATCGTCGACAAATCTAGAATTAATGTTGTCCACAGTTCGCAATGTACGTGGCGTCCGTAAAAGAGGAGGGGCTGTACAACCTCTACTTCCACAACTGCCCGAGAGCTGACAAGGGAGTCACACCCGCCTTGAACTTTGTTGTGAGTATGATAATAATATTTTGCTCCTGATATGAACACTCATATTCCATCATTTCAGAAAAATGAACCACTTTGTCGATATGGAGTTACTAGTTTAAAACTACACAATATACAATACCTATTGATGAAAGAGTGGTCACTTGCACTAAACTCGCCCACATTTTAAGTTTTGTTTAGATATTATGTGTCCTTTCATTTGGCATTGTGTTACTTTCTAAATCATTAATTATTTTATTTATAATTATAAGCTACTGCTCCGTCTGCGTCTTTACGCGATAATTACCGCGTTAACGAGAGATGCACTATATTGTTTTCACATGAAAGAGCAGGATAAAATACGATAATTATCGCGTTAAGACGATTTTTTTGTATATTTTTTAGTCCCCGCGAAATTTACGGGCGGCTGGATCAGTAGGACCAGTATGTTTTTTGTTACTATAATGCAATGAGTGATCTATTATAATGGGATTGGCCGGTGAAAACTTTTGCAGAGGGCGCTGTTCCAGATTCCATACAATAAGAGAAAGAGATACAAACAATGATAGAAAGAAACAGACGATGAATGGTCCCTAACGTGTATGCAGGCATAAAGCTTTTCTTAGGCAGAAACCTTCCCTATGGCATTAATCTACATCATTTTAATTTTAGTGTATTCCAAAAACGGATGGATTTCAATTTCGGACCAATTCGAGACAAAACATTGAGTCATTTTCGCGAAAATAAATAAAAACTACTTCGCGCCATACAAATTTAGCTTTTCTATATTAGGGACCAATTTTGAAGATGTCACTTTGACAGTTGGCAACCCCATTATATTTGTAGACTGATTATAAATGAGATGCGCTGGAGAGTGAATGAAGCAAGTGGGCAATACTGATGATTCCTGTATTTCAGATAGAAATATATGAAAGCAACGACGGCAATTTCCTCTCCGCCGGCGAGATGCCTCTCCCAGCCTTGTACAGCACCATGTCGCTCATATTCCTCCTCTCGGCCGGCTTCTGGACGTTCATCCTGAAGACCAGCAAGCACCCTGTATACCGGATACACATACTGATGTGCGTGTTGGCGTACCTCAAGGCACTGTCATTGGCGTTTCATGGGATCAACTATTACTTTATTAGGACGAGGGGGGAACACGTTACGGCCTGGGCCATACTGTACTATATTACACATTTGTGAGTATTTTTACACACTTATTTAGCTTGATCCAGTATATTTATGTGCAAATCTTGTAATCGCCATCAGATATATCGGAGCGGCAGAGGTGGTCTAAAATATCTCAACAACGCCTCTATTGTCAATGTGATAAAGTGCATGTTCACATATTTTTGAGTACCCTGGTCGCTTTGATATATTTAATGGCGACTGTACAGCCGGCAAACTTCTTGAACATTAGGCGAGGTGGTGGGGGAAAGTTTGCGTATCTAAATCTCCTACGTGCAAGAAAGGGATGGCAATTGCTGAAGATTGTTCACGAAGTTTACCGGCACCTGTACCTGAGTTACATTTGTCCGATTAATCTGATATTTAGTATACTTCCGTAATTTACATGATATGATGGCTTGGAAATGTGAAATCCATACAGTCTATGATACAGTTTCTAGAGTCTAGACCTAAACATCAATGTCAGAAATGGTTTCACAATGGTGATTTTTGTATTTTTTTTTGCTATTTTTTTAAGTACATATGTTCACCGATTATTCGAAGACGGCTGGACCGATTTGGAAAATTCTTTTTTTGTTTGAAAGAGTAAACTTCACAGTCGGTCCCATTGTCTCCAGGTCCGGATCTAATGATGGGTTCCTGGAGAAATCGAGGGAACTCTGCAACTATTTTAGGCACATTTATAACATTTATAGTGATTTCAGTCTTTTTTGCAGCAACTCGGGCATTTCCTCTTGGAAAAGCGGATCCTAAGTGAAGTCGGTTATTTTTCTGTTTAAAATTATTATCGTCACGTTTTGCAGACTGAAAGGCGCAGTGCTGTTCGTGACGATAGTGCTGGTGGGTACCGGGTGGAACTTCATCAAGCACATCCTGGCCGACCGGGACAAGAAGCTGTTCATGATCGTCATACCGCTTCAGGTATGAAGACATACAATTATATTATGTATAAGAATATCTGAAGGTTAAAAAGAAATTGACACTTTTTAAAAGTTTACTCGTGAATACTTTCGATTTTGATAGGATAAAAAATTGTCCCAAAGTGTTTTCCCTATTGCGTTTCCATTTCCCCATATTATTTATCGTATGGCTTGTTACAATGTCACTGGATATTACAGAATTGAGAGAAACTAAGATTAACATTTTGTCCTGCTCAGCTCAAGTAAGCAGATCTCAGTTAAGTTCTTGAAGTCTATGTGGCCTGAGTATTTCGTGAGCGGGAATTCCAGCACTATGTGTTCGATGGTCTGGTCTGGGTGTCCACAGTCGCACCTTCCCCATGTAGGTTGTATGACAGTAACACAAAGGAAAATCTCAAAAGTGTATGGAATTTTTGGGACACTTTTTAATTTGGGATGGGAAGAGCTCGTAATTTTGAGTAAAAATATCATGAAATTAACAGAAAATTCGAATTTTTTTTTAAGACACGCTCATCTACATCCTTATTATTCGGGACAATTTATTAAATTTCGCACTAGTTTTTTTTTTAATAATATTGATATATTTTAGGTGGTGGCGAACGTGGCAGAAATAATAATAGCGGAGAGCGAAGAGGGCGCCGCCGAGCACAACGCGTGGAGCGACACGTTTATTCTGGTCGACCTTTTGTGCTGCGGTGCCATTATGTTCCCCGTTGTGTGGTAAGTATACGAAAATATTATTATTTTAGTATTTTTTTATTATCATTTATTAAGTGGATGACAGGGGATTTTCTCAGAAACAAATTGTTGAACTTCAAATACTTACGTCTGTGAAGCTGTTCAAGAATCAAAACTTCGAGGCCTTATTTTCTGACACATCGAACCGGGTTTTAACCTCATTATTAAAAGAACTTCCTTTTTATTTAGTTTCAACTGTCCCGTTTTGTGTTATGAAATCTTTTTACAAGTTAAATAAGATCCACTTCCCCGTTGCCGATTAAAATTGAAAATTTGCAAGCATTTGTATTATATTGCGTGACTGATCTGATGATTGACCTGATTGTACAAAAGTACAGTCAGCCATAAAGCTTACCAGAAACAAGGAAATCCCAATTTATTTATTTTTGTACACATTTTTATTGCTAAGTGTACCTAGTAGCATTGCCATGTAAACTACGGAAGGATACCAAATTTCAGCTCAATCAGACACCGGGAACTGGTTGAGATTTAACTTACAAGATTTGATGCACATAAAAGTCATAAATAAATAAACAAACAAATAAATATACGGGGTCATAAAAGTGTGTAAAATGAGATTTTTTAAAGAAAAAAATCTCGTTTTCTTTCAGGTCAATACGACATTTGCAAGATGCGTCGAGCACGGACGGCAAAGCAGCGATCAATCTTCGGAAACTGAAGCTGTTCAGGCATTTCTACATCATGGTGGTGTGCTACATATACTTCACGAGGTTCATCGTCTATCTACTTAAGGTAAATGCGACTACTAGGAACAATACATACATACATACAATCACGCCTATTTCCCAAAAGGGGTAGGCAGAGATCACGGATTTCCATTTGCCACAATCAGTGTAGCAAAACGGCTCTCCGTGAGCCACTTCTCGCCACCGTGAAGAACGAGACGTGATGGGGGTGGCGTACCGCTATCTCATTCTTAATTAAATGAATCACCACAGCGTTCCCACGAGTAGTAAGGATCAGAGGTCCCCTTATCCCTTAGTCGCCTCTTACGACACCCGCGGGAAGAGACGGGGTGGCACTATTCTAAAGCCGGGGCCACACAGCTAACAATAATACAAGCTTATGTCATGTGTCAAGTCTAAAGTGTTGTTAACTAGTCCTTCTTGGTCCACAGATAACGGTACCGTTCCAGTACTCGTGGATAGACGAGATGTCGCGCGAGCTCGCCACGTTCGTGTTCTTCGTGATGACCGGCTACAAGTTCCGCCCGGCCGCCGCCAACCCGTACTTCACGCCCAACACTACGGACGACGCACTAGTGTGAGTACCATATTAGTAGTTTATGTAACTGTTACGTAATAGGGGTCCTTAAAACACGAGTGTGGTTTTATGAAACGAACGAAGTGAGTTTCATAATAAGATCACACGAGTGTTTTAAGGCCTAATTACGTACAGTTGCATACACTGCTTTAGCTACACACATATTATAAACCCGAAATGATGATTGAATGACTGCCATTGCACGGATTGCATGCCATCGCCATGGCCAACTCGATTGTGTCGGCCGTCGGACGGCGCATGCCGGCGGGCGGGGCCCACCCGGATTTTCATAATGATATCGAATTTTTGCTTATTATTTGATAATAATAACATCGTTACAGATAAGACATTTGTTCTAACTACTAACGAAACAATAAATTTTTATGGTGGTTATAACGTGCGGGTTATGAACGCATCATGGAGGGTTTATGATATGGGTGTAGATAAACACTGTTATAGTGCTACATGATAACGGTACTCCAGTGGCCTATTTTATAAAGCTGCAATTGACAATTTACAAGCGGTAGCGGCACATGGTGTTAGACAGAGACTTCCGCTTTTAAATTGGCTACTTATTCGCGGATTGACGAATTGTTGCACGGTCCTACCTCCTATAGTAGAGTCAAAAGCATCGTGCCGATTGAGTTGAAACTCGTGATGCTAGACATCTCGCTCACTCGCGCTGTCTGCAGCGCTTCGCGTCGCAGCGTTCTCGCTCTGTTTTATTGCCCTATCGGCACGATGCTTTTGACTCTACTATAGTACAGTCGACGTCAAAGATATCTTTACACTTTTGCACCTTATTCCTTTGTAATAGTGCTGATGCAGTGCTAAGGAAGATTGGAAATCAAACTAGTAGTTAACTAAGATCTTAGAACTGACAATTTTTAAAATAAAATATGGTCATATTTGCTTACAAACGAATTGACCAGTATAACAAGACCCCTGTGATAATAACTTTTGGCGTCATCCACAACCCCTTGATCAATCTTACTAATGTAAAAAAACACCTCGACTACGCTTTTAATAAATTCAATTTGACCAACTTTCTAAAGTATTTAATTGCGAAACAAACTATCGAAAATATCGAAATAGACAATAAAAATAAGACTTTTATTGATTAGACATTGAAAAAAAATAACTCACTCATATCGATCACCCTTAAATTGTATTTGCGAAGTACAAGCAGTTTTTAACCTACGATTTATTTCAGTCTATCAGAAATCGGCGTGCTAGAGGGAGTGACCAAGATCCCGCACCGCGGTGACAGAAAGAGAGAAGACACGATGCCCCTCATGCAAGACGGATACAACTCCGACTAGCGTATGCTATCCTAGTTAGTTTTTTTACCTTGTACCATATAGAGTTTAGAGATCCGAACTTAAAAATCTGATTTTGATCGGATATTGAATTGACATTTATTCGTACTTTAGATATTGCATTGCTCAATGCACTGCGACTTATGTCGAATGAATTATGAAACTTCAAAGTTCGAAAAACGCTCTAGCAGTACTGATGTAATGAAAAAAGCGGGTCGCTAGTGGAGTTTAAAATAGTTTTTTTTAATACGGTGGTGGCAATCTGAATTAGACACGGCTGACTGTAAGCGGATACCGCTGCTTATGGATGTTTGCAAGAAAGACTGCCATTTGTGTATATACAATAACCTTGATGAAATGATTGTTAGAAATCGTTAATTTTGCGTCATTTTGACGGATATTTTTGTCATTATTTTTGATCTTGAGCACTCCATTGAAATCTTATTTGTAGTTAGAAATTGACGTTTAGAAGTACTTCCCAAATATATACATATATAGTATATTAAATATGAATAAAATCAATATGTAATAACACCAGAAAAACGCAAGATGGCACCAGTGGCGTGTGCTTATCCAAGAACTAGTCATCACACTCATTACACAAAAAGTCCATTCTGATTGACGACTCAGTTCTAAATAGTTTATGTCAGAAAAGTGGTTATAGCTAGAGAGTTGTAAGAACTGAATAATTTTAAACAAAAAAAGAACCGACTTCACTTAGGATCCGCTATTCCAAGAGGAAGTGGCCGAGTTACTGTAAAAAATAGTGAAATCACTATAGGTGTGCCTATAATAGCTGAAGAGTTCCCTCGATTTCTCCAGGATCCCATCATCAGACCCTGACTTGGTGACAACGGGACCATCTAGGGGATATACCCGTTCGATTAAAAAAGATTTTGAAAATCGGTTCTCTATTCACGGAGATATCGAGTAAAATACATACAAAAAAATGATAAAAAAAAACACCAAACCGAATGCAGAACCTCCTTCCTCAATGGAATTCAAGTCGGTTAAAAAATCTGTCGAATTGAGAACCTCCTCTTTTTTTGAAGTCGGTTATAAATGTACTATTATGTAATAGACGTACCCAAATAAGGACCCTTGGATCAAAGCTAACCGCGCTCGATAACTCTCAACGAAATATTAATATTTCGTATGCCGGAACCGCATACAAGGAAAATATTAGAAAAAATCCTAGGGCTATACGAGAGGTTAAGAACAATCTCGACATACGTACAATCGCCATCAAATATATCTGAGCGGCCAAGGTACTCAAAAATATCTGAACATGCACTTTATCGTCTTGACAATAGAGGCGTTGTTCTGATATTTGGGACCTTGGCCGCTCAGATATATCTGACTGCGACTGTACAAACAGACAGATACACTTGTTAAAATTATACTTAACTTTCTAATATAACCAGAGACTATAGAGATACCTTGACATAATGCCGAGTGGAGACCATTTCATTGACGTCTTTAAAACTGTTTATTGTATAATAGGGGTGATGACACATGTTGAATTATGCAATGAAATTTAGTTGATAGGATGCAAAATGATCAAAACATCCAAATAAAGTAAACATTAAAATATCTATTGAAATGGTTCAAAGTTTCAAATTTTTTCGATTTTTGAAAGTACGAAATTTAAAAAACCAATGATATCATTCGATTTCTAACATTTTATTGTGAAATAAATTGTATGGCAACAATATACATAAACGCAAGATTTCACTGTAAAAATAGCAATTTCATAATTTTTCCATACTTTAAACAGGGCAAATATGAAGCCGTGACGTCAAAGCTTTATATAATTTTGTTAGGAGCGTTTTGAGAAACAAATGCAAATCTAAGTCTTTTTCCTGTCTTTTATGTTGATTTAAGGCAATTGGCCCCATATAGACATTTGATCCTCACAACAAAACGAATCGATTGATACCACGCATGAAAAACATTCATCTAGCCTATTGTGTATTGGTCTTAAATTACTTTGTAGCGTCATGAATAAATTTATTTTCTTTCTTTCTAGATATTGACGGCCACAGCCTAAGAACTTTTTGAAGCTCCTGTCAATTGCGCCATCTATGTCAAAGACCCCTAAAGATACCGAAAATGTAAGAGAAATGTCACCTGCACTGCTACTCCCCCTAGTAACAAATGGCGTACTAGTAGTACACTAGTAGCTACCTACTAGGTGGAGTAGCAGTGCAGGTGACATCTCTCTTACATTTTCGGTATCTTTGACATAGATGGCGCAATTGACAGGAGCTTCAAAAAGTTCTTAGGCTGTGGTGGTCTATATCTCTCTCTATAGTCTCTGATATAACCCACTGTACAAGTGTACATACTTGTGTCATTGGTTGATTTGACGGTGAAATGCCACGATCGCTGTACAGATGCCGTCCTAGTTAGATTTAGTTCTTGATCTGGTTACCAAACGTCGCACTTTACTCCTTTGAACCCATTTTATCATATACAAAAAAATCGTACTTATATTTACGTACAATATCAATAATATCATTGAGGTATAAGCACTTTTTGAAGCTCCAAGTTATATATATTTCATTTTTTTTTGAGATTAGAAATTGAGTAAACATAGAAACAGAAGTTTGAAACCTGTTCTGTTTGAATGTTCAATTTAGACATACTGCAAGCGCACTAACAAACGATTAGTATTCATGAAGAGTTCACATTTGTAAATAAATAATGACAATTAGCAGATTATAATCCATAACAACAATAAAAACACAATTTCGTTTTGATTAACACGTTACAGACACATGACAATTGGAAAACTTTTTTAATGGCCGCGTAGGCACTTTGACACTTGTGACATGTATATGTATATATGCCTCATCGTGCCTGATAAAGAACCCTGTACATTCTTCTTTCATCTTTTTTCTAATCTCAAAAAAAACGAACTATATAAATGTAGAACAGCGAGTACAGCGCCATCTAGGTATTGATTCCGTTACTATTATTACGGTATTACTACGATATCTTTAGGTTGTTCTCGTCTAGATGGCGCTTCAGAATTGAAGTTTCAAAAGTTCTTAGACTGTGTCGCTCTATTAAATACAGGGTGTAACAAAAATACTGGTGATCCGTTTAAGGGCATTATTGGTATCATATTGCGAGTAAGAAAAAGAAGAACAAACCTTTTTTGGACGCGAAAAAATTTTTTTTTGTATGGGACACGTCGTCCCTGCCGGCCAACCCTCCATACAGAACCCAAAATTATTTCGCGAAAAATAAATTGATTCATATTTTTTCATAATAAGAATACGATGCCAATTATGCCCTTAAAAGGATCACCAGTATTTTTGTTACACCCTGTATATACCTCTTTGGTATAAGTTAACAAAGCGCTTATTTTCAAATATTTATGACAAAGTACGCTACAGCTATACTATAGTGCATAATTAATTATTATATATACATAGTTGAAGTCATAGTATAAAGTGGACCAATTCGTGAAATGACGTCGAAATAGTACAGTCAGCGTCAATAGTATCTTCCTACACGAAGTCTGCAACAATATGCGACACGCTCCTATGGCTCTACAAATAAGAGCGTGTCACATATTTTTGCGGCCTTCGTGTAGGAAGATACTATTGATGCTGACTGTACACTCGAATAGATATTTAATTATTCGTTTTTTACTGTTTTTTCTTTACAAATATGTTTGTATATTATGTTGCACTTTTAAGTGATACCTTCCTTTCCTTTTGTTGAGTGTACTTTATTCGAGATTGGCAAAGGAGATCGCTTATTTATGGCCCTCACCTTCAGTTCGTGCGATAAATGCCCGCGATCTGATCCTTAATTTATGTGTTCAAGTAGTAAACATGTTTTGCCGAAGAATTCAGGCCTTGAATCGTCTTAATATTTGTCTTCGATTTAGTCACTCTTTATAAGTAACGGGTCATTTCATATAAGAATATTTATATTCGGTAACCGTTTCCATTTTTCTTTTGTGTATTTTTACTAGTGCTATTATTATCATATCATAAGTTGGTAAAAACATATTATTGTATTTCGCACGCTCCGTAAAAGTAAGATTATGCTACAATGTTGTCGAATGGGGGAGGCAATTGTCATAAATTTGGCCAAATGGCGCGATGTGTCAATTTTGTAACGAGTGCGAGTGAGACATCCCTACATCATGCTCCCTATCGGACCGTTTTTACTAGTCACCTATAAACGACTGTTTTGCTCGGTAATAAGGTTCAACTATGATTAGGGAAAAAGTGTAAGAATTAGATCCGCATCATATAAATCCATGGTTAAAACCTTCGACGGGCCAACCCCATTGTAGGTACATTACTTGTCAAAGTTATATCATTTTTCATTTATAGCAGTGGTTCAACAGAAAAACGACTTCGTACCTTAACGGACTAGAAAACGGCTAAAGATGGAAGTTGTACGGTCGCTAAATATATTTAATAAATACTTATGAAATCAAAATGAAATAAATAATAATATATTGTAGGTAGTTAGTTATTCCCTGTTAGTAAAATTTATATAAAAGCAGTAGGCATTGACTTGTTGAGCTATTTACGGTGCAAGTTGTTTTCTTATTCGTACAGTCAGCAGCATACGTAGCTAAGCGGGCAGGGTGTCCAAAATGACCTGGACACGTTTTTATTCTTAAGAGTATAAGAGCGTGTGTACTTAGCTACTTCTACTGCGGACTTACTCTACGTAATGTCCAATGTAAAATGAACCGTTAAAATATCAACAATTAAAGTCCCTGACACTACCATGATCTGTGCAAGATTTTTATCGCGTCGTGTTTATGAAATTTCCACCCCTTTAATTTTAATTTAAAACTTCGTGGTTGTTCTCTAAAGTTATATTTTATATTTCTAATTTTCTACAATTAATTAATTCGCATTATGAAATATGTCATTAGTCTCGCTTAGTGTAAGTGTAAGGCCTGAGTGGACGCTCAGAGCGGAGCGTGCAGCGGGGCGGGCAAGCGTCCATACACTTTGTGCAGCGTCGACTCCGGACACCAGTATCAAGTTTCATTTGTTTAACATGCACGCCGCTCGCCCCGCCCCGCTGGACGCCCAACTCGAGCGTCCACTCTGGCCTTGCACCTATGGAACTGTCCCATTTGTTCATTTTATAATATCTGTCAATATTTCTCTCATACTATTGGTGGGGACCAATCAGGTCGCTTTTAAACTTTGCCATGGACGCCGACGACATAGATGAGTTCACATATTGTATGGTCCTATTCAATGAGACGTGAACGCAACTGTTGCCGTCCAAGGCGATATTTAGGGTGTGTTTTCAATAACTAGCCATATTCTGAGAAGTGATTAGGTAAGTCATACTGCACAAGTTTTTCTATGGGACCAACCTCGAAATCCTAAAAAATTTGGTCTCATAAAAAACCTCGACGTCTTATCGGCCAAAAACATTTTTGAGATTTCGTAGTTGGTCCCATGGTAAAAGTCGTTCTGGCCCACCAAATCACCTCGCGCAATATGGCTAGCTATTGAAAAACTACCCTGTATAAAGACTTATATAATAATGGGTGTTCAGCTGTTCACATAAGGCGGGGACAGATTGGAATACACCAGATAATCAGTTGACGATACCTATTTATGGAAAATAAATCACGAATCACTCAACGAGTTTTGAACCTTTCCTGGTTTACATTTCCTATCGTGTATTTAGGTAATTGAGTCAGTAAAACAAAACCTGTCTCAAGTGTTTTAAACTTAGACTATTCAACCAACCGGACCGGCCATGGCTGTCATTTTCTATACAAAGAAAGTCTGCCGATTTTCGCGGAGGAGAGGAACGTCAAATTAGTCACGTCAGATAAACGTCAGTCCATACAATGAGTATGACCACTGGTCATATATTTTTAGAGGGAACGCCTGTCAATGGCCGCTCCGGTTAGTTTAATGCTCTAAAATAATGAAGCTTAATTTCTATTTTGGGTTTATAGACGAAAAATTGCTTCAAATACTTAATATTCAATATAAAAAAGATTATTCACATTTGTAGAACCTCTACCTCTGTTTGATCCATTATTAATACCATTTTTTATGATGATTTGACATCATCTTGAGTGAGGCATTGTATTGTTACGAGATATAATGACTGATTGTCGACCTTATCCTTATTGGAATAGGGTTACTAACAGAGGGTATACCGCGAACATCGAAATCCAAAAAGTCGTTGCATCTCTTTCACTCGAATGTAGCAAGTGTGGGAGAGAAGGAGATCGAAATAACTGTCGATGTTCGCGGTAGGGCCTCAAGTCACTTATGTCATGTATATAGAAAGTAGTTGCATTAGTTAGTAAATCTTAGTTTTTTTAATAAATTACATTCTTATTCTTGAAATGTATCGGTATTTTCCAAATTCAGTCATTATCTACCAAAATACACATCGGATATCGGATTTTTTTTCACTATTGCAATGACTAAATTCTCTATGATGGATGAAGGACCGCCTGGTGGAATTGTAAGTAAGACGACCGGCAATCCGGAGGAAGTGGGTTCCATTCTCATTGTTTTCTAGAGTCCTTCACAGTTCATTTTTTCAATGTTGGTAATGGACATGTGTTTCCAATTAGTGGTATACTCTACTTAGAGTATGACTAATTTGAACTGTATCGGTAGTGACTAATGACTGAATTTGTAGTTTACCGACGTAAAAGTTTTTGAATTTTGACAGCAATAATTCTATATCACCAATTTTAATTATAATTATTAATTAATAAGCGTTGTTTTCATAAAATTGTACAAAATAAATCGAAATTATTACAAATATGGTGCTTTTATTTCAAACCCTGTTGGCCACGTGCTGCGGCACAGAACAGAACAGATAAATAATTATAATCTGACCGCGCTATCTCTGCACCGACTCTTCAAGTGTCAAAGTGTGGGGAGCCAGCATAAAAGATTATTTAAGATTTTGTAAAAAAAAACTTTCTTTAACTGTACTTATCTTATTTTTATCTAAGATATTATTAATACAGAGCCACGTAGGGCGATCTATGAGTCAACCAACATCGACCAATCGATTGATCGATAATCGATAAATCTATCGATTACCGTTTGATAACGATTAGTTATCAACAGATTTTTTTGTTACAACATTAATTTATTTGATTAAAAATTAACTCACAAACACTGTGATTTAAATAACAGTAGGAACAGTAAGCAGCAGAAGTAGCTATGCGGGTGGGGTGTTCAAAATGATCTACACACGCTCTTATTCTCTTAATAATAAAGTCGTGTCCAGCTCATTTTGAACACCCTACCCGCATAGCTACTTCTGCTGCTGACTGTACATGCTAAGTTACTATTGCTGGACTCTAGTTAACTGATGTGTGTGTAGGAATTGTAGATACAAGTTTGCCGTCTGTGCTGTGATGAAATGTAATTTATGTAATATACTTAATTACCTTTATTATGGTAAATCTGTGCCAATTTTCGATGCAGTGTGAAAACAGTTGTGGTACGTTGACTCGGACGTACGTGTGTTAATGATAAATTAGGAATTTCCTTGGCAATTGCCAACGAAATTCCGTTTTTTTGGGGAATAAGTTTACATACAGCGTATTTTGGGGTTACGACGTGGCTCTCAAAAACGGTGTATTGAAACCCTTCCCATCCATATAGACAATATTCTTCCGAAAAGCGAAGCCTTATCAAATTTTCCATCCGGCTGAATATTGTCTATAATTGACAGAATTCCGCTCGGATCTGCACTGAATTCCGCAGCGTTTGTTGCGCTTAAGGCGCTTTACACAGTAGCGCCGCAACCGACTGAGGCGCCAGTACCTATGCATCAGAATCGCCAACAACTGCGTGCGTAGGTGACCGTCCTAGTTTACAGAGTTAATGACAATGACATACAAAATATTAAAATAAAACACCTGTGTTTGTATTGTGATGCCCGCGTTCTCAAGGCCGTCAATTAACGTACCGTGCCGTGTCCGAAACGCCCAGAGCTTGTCAATATCTCGTTTACCACTTCATGCACAATTAAAAGAAACTGTGTGATTCCTCTGGCATCCCTCCAACATGCCATCCACATTGCAACTTTTAAAACCTCTTATCACTCAACCTGTGCCACTTCAAATAGAATCTTAACTACCTATACACTAAGGTATTTTTTGCAAAGTCAACTGACGCTTTTATGCGTAGTTGCGTAAATAATTGCAATTTGAGGTACCTACACGAGACTTTCGTTCCCAAATCGCCTCAGAAACGCGTAAATAAAGGCGTATTTAGCGTTTTTTGGCGCGTCCTCGCGTTTTATAACTTAATTGAGGCCGCTTTCGTTTAACGTGTCAGTCTTCGGGTTGTGTTTCACGAAATAATGCTGTCAAATTATACTATATTTAGTCTAAATGAGTGCATAATTTGACGCAAAAATTAAAATTGCCGTGGAAATTAAAGATATATGTGACGTGTTATGATGACGTTCAGACAAGAGGAATGTCAGTTATTTTTTTCCCGCCAATAAATACAGGGTGTTTTTTCGATAACTAGCCATAATGTGAGAAGTGATTAGGTAAGTCATACTGAAAAACCTTTTACCATTTTTTTTAGATTTCGTAGTTGGTTGGTCCCATAATAAAAGTTGTATAGTTTTACTACTAAATCACGTCGCACAAAATAGCTAGTTATTAAAAAAAACTGTACACAAGGTAGTACCTAATAACTTTAGTCAGGTGTAGTGGACGTACTAGGGCTTACAGTCGTGAAGGGGTTATGTATAACACGTATAATATACCTTCCGTAGTTCTGACCTATATGGCACGTGAAAAAAAAACATGAAAATAGAAATGTATAGGTACGGCACTACGGATCTTAACCAGAGTTGGGCAAAAATTAGTGTGATTGAAACTAAAGTTAAAAATGAGAACGTTACTCTTAATCATTTGAACATGATTAATTGATTACGAATTCACTCATGAGCTTTCCAATCTGACTGAGCACCGACATGAGTAAATCATTTCGATTTTTAGTTTCAATCATGATTAGCTAAAGCTGTGGCTAAAGTGAGTATATTAGTAAGACGTTTAGTTAAACTAACGATTTATTGATTTAATCATGTTTTGATTATGATTAGGTTTTGCGTGGCAACTATCTCCATATTTTTTCCCTGACGGAACCTAGATAACCACGCGCAATGAGCATGTTAAATTATGGATAGTAGAATGTAAGGATGACAATCTCTTACATGAGAACCGTCTAAAAAGTGTCCAGCGGCGGGAAAGCGTTAGTATTGCTTTCGTGTATGAACCCGGACTACTAAAGCCTTTTCGTGGACACTTTTGTAACAGAGAGATTGTCATCCTTACCTACCATCCATATTAAATAAATGGAACCCTTACATTGACAGAAGTTTTACGCGCGGCGTTAATGATTTACTCTTGGAGAATTTACTTGATTGTTTTGTGTTATGATTTAATCAGCGATGATTTAATCATGAGAATTTTTAATCAAATCCTGTTTACCAACTTGTGTAGACGATGATAGTATATAAAAGTCGTAATTTTGGCAATTAGATCTCGCGAAACTGGATAACGTTAACATAATTTTACAAGATTTGTCACGAATGTGTACGCGAGGCTACAAAGATAATCTTATTCACAATTTTACTGTTCGTGTCATTCGATTTTGATCTTTATCGTACTCATCATTAGGCTGTATTTATTTGTTATAGTTTTACTACCGTGTCGCTGCTAATCAGCTGTCTTTGACACCTATTGAAGAGTTATTAGCCGTTGTATTAACGGCCAGCCGCGGGAGCGCTCTACAATCATAAAGTAGTAAGTGTACACAAGATTCGTATATACTTACCCCGTTTTTAGCTCGCTGGCGTTAAGGATGTTTGGCTGGTAGCCACAAGCATGAGGAAGAGCGACGTGGCGTAGGATAGGGCTGGCCCGACATCTACTAATAATATCTCTAGTTAATTCTACTAATAATATAACTATCAGAAAGTTTGTACATTATTATAAAATTAATTTAGGATAATATCGCAAATTGTTTTATTAAATATAGCGCATATTTAGAAATCTTGACTGTTGACTTTTTTAACACCGTCGTAACTAAGTAGATGACAAATTTTACGCTACTAATCTAAGCCAAAATTTTTTTGAGTTACCTAATTTACGTACCTACGTAATATAGTATAATATACTGTATATTTTTGAAATCATCACTTAAAGTGCATTCTGTTGGGTTATTTCGGTTTGATCCCCTGAGGATCAGTCTTATCTAGTCTGATCCCCTCAGATTGAAATACTTTGTCTTCGTCAATTTCGTTGAACTGGTAGACAAAATCTAAAAACAGTACTGTCACAAAACGTATAATTTTTTTTTTTTGAATTGAAGACATCTATGGAGCATATTCAAACAAATAAACGCATTTAACACATTCACTGCTATGCTACGCGCGTAGCGCTACGCCGTAGCCGATAACATTGGTTTCCCGCTATGTAGCGAAAATGCTTCGTGGAGCCGTGACGACAACGTGTCGTCATTAGCAGTGAATGGGAGTTATCATAAAAAAATTGTCCTGGTAATTTATTGTGTGTTTTTTTAATATGTCCAACATTGACAACGTTGGTTGCTGTTTTTAATCGCATTGAAATGCTTTTAGGTTCATGTTGGGGTTACACTACACGTGTCGTGGTAAACGTACTCGTATTTAGTCGGTGACTAGATTACACTAACGCAATCCCCAGCCCATATAAGTTTAGAGGTCATTTTACGCCGTGTAACGTAGCCGGGTCAGGTTAAACTCTATTATCGGATCCTGCAACTAGCGGTCGAATTTTCATAGCAATCTGCACACGGAAAAAAGAGCTTCCGGGATATTCTCAATCCAAGACATTATTATTAGCTTGAAAATATTTCCTCGTGACAAGTATTTATTTCCTTTACCAAAAATATGATTCTCCGCTTAATAAAACCACGTTTTCTTAAAATAGAAATACAATAATGTATTGTTTCAAGAGTATATTGAGTAAATAAGAGAGATTGTACTTTAATCAAACAAGTAGTATTTTAGGTTAAAGAAAACTAGAAAATCTGTAAGAATATATTCGCTTCGTTATATTTAAAACTATAAAGGAAATAAATACTTGTCACGAGGAAATATTTTCAACATAATAAAATAATGTCTTAGATTGAGAATATCCCGGAAGCTTTTTTTTCCGTGCACAGGCGAAATTGTTGTCGAAAGAATTGTGGTTGCAATTATTACGTTTTTAAGTGCAGTAAACACTTTTCTTAAATGTCATGTCATAAAACATCATGTGAATTTTATTAGCTCGTGCTGTTTACATACAAGACATTATTTTGTAGGTAGGTATTATAAATCATCCTGCGTGGAAACGATCACGTCAGATATGACACAATAATGAGGGCAACCAAATCAGAAAGACCCGGACATCTGGCAGCTGTAAAGTGGTGGAGGTAAGAATGCAAATAACTTGAAGAAAACAATGGATTTGATGCTAATGGAAAATTTCTGTTATTTACGTATAACTAACTTTTGTGAAAATAAATAATTTATATAAAGGAGCCCAATAAGAAACTATCGTGCTACGGGCTACGGCGTAGCGGTTCGTAGCGAGGCTCCGCCTTGGATGGCCTACGCCTTAATTTTTACATGTTTATGGCTCTATGTGATGTTTTCAAGTCAAAAATACAGTCAGCTTCAATAGTATCTTCATACACGAAGGCCGCAAAAATATGTGACACGCTATTATCTGTAGAGCCATAGGAGCGTGTCACTGTACTGTACATTATTGTCGGGACTCAATAAGGCGTTGCTGCCATAAAACATAATTTAGAAATAAACTTTAATGACAACCGACAATGATGTACCATTGCAAACGCACATATGTGTCAGTTCAGGGAAAAATGTCCCACTTCTCGATATAGAGTTATTATGCACTTGCTAAAACTACACAATCTATTCGTGAATATACGCTATATATTCGTGAAATAATGAAGCGTTCGTTGTAAATCAGCAAAGTAGGTTTCATTAAGCTCGTCCACATTCCACATATTAGCATTTTTTTCCGTCTAGTAAGTAGAAACTAGTAAGAATATATCTGAAATTGAAGTGTTTGAACGTAATATACTTCGTAACTTTAGTAATGTACCAAAACAACGTGCGACCGTAGTAAGTATTTACTTAAATGTTACCGCTATTTGTCAGCGAGTTATAATTACCTTTAATTAAGTATTTTCTTTTATTGTGTGGTTTTGGCACATGTTTATACACTGTTACTAACTAATCAACTGAATTATGGCCTAATTAATGGGATTTCGCAATTTAAAACAATATACTTACCTTTATAAAATAAAAACATGTAAAACTTTGCCGTTTCCGTTACATAAATCCACTTTATTACCTAAGTTTTCAATCAGTTTGTGATACGCCATGTAACAGATTGTATAACTTGTCTTATATATACATCTATCAATGGCAAAAAGAAAAGGTTCTTTATAAGCCCTTGCACTGACGTTAAATAAATAGAGTGGGTTTTAAACTGACAAGAGTATTTCAAGCTCATCGCACACGCAAGTCGAACGCTTATCAACCATCATAGTGCGATCTCCAATAACCCATAGCTGTTTCGCATGCTGGGTTCAGGGTAAATTTGACTTCTTTACACCGTTTCTGTAAGCCGTGGGCACAGGACCAAATCTCCTGAGACATGAAGAGGATTTTTATATTGTCGCATATTCGCCGCGTGGCCGGGCGGGGTTCGGCACCTATTTTAGTTTTGTCGACAAAACTAAAATGGATTTTCATATAGTACGTTTTATTTAAGGTGTCGAAATTGTAGGTAGAAATCCCTAGTAATATTCCGACAACTTAAATAATTACTACTTTACAATATTTTAGTTCTCTCAGGTGTCGAGCGCCGCCCGACCGCGACAGCGTGGCCGGGCGGCGCACGACACAATATAGAGGCAGCAGATTGTTACGCATTTATTGAACTCTATTCTAACCGACTTGCCTAATTTGAGTACTCGTAGAAAAAGTCTTGTATACAATAGTGACATAATTGAGCTTTTCAATCTCGTACCTTACTTAGGCCACTCAGCAAGCTTCGTGGCCTAAACACAGTACTCGACTGTAAAGCTCTTTATTATGTCACGATTGTATAAAATACTATTTAAAATAAAAGCTACTTAATTATTCAATAAAAAATTCCTCTGAACGTAAGTGCTTGTAAAAGCCCAAGGATTTACTTGTAATTTTTAAACTTAAAAGGTGGCAGAGGGGTGTCAACTATATGACTTTAAAGTGTTACGCAGCTGATAACTAAATATTCAAACATTGCATTGAAATAGTGAACCTATTTTCTACCATAACTTGTAGATAAATAAATAATTAAATATTAGGACAATCTTACACAAATCAACCTAGTCCCACAGTAAGCTCAATAAGGCTTGTGTTGTGGGTACTAGGCGACGACATAAATACTTAAATACATAGAAAACATCCATAACTCAGGAACAAATATCAGTGATAAGCACACAAATAAATGCCCTGACCAGGATTTGAACCCGGGACCTCCTGCTTCATAGGCACTTCACTACCAACTAGGCTAGGAGGCCGTTTCGTTTATGCAAATATTTACCTACACACAAAGATTTCTAGTTAGTTTAGAGATGCAAATGTACTTATAATTTAGTATCACATGCAGTAAAGTATAATTTGTATCGCACAGTAATGCGGCGTACGAGCCAAAGATCATTAAACCGTCTACGTTTAAACATCGTAAAATCATTCGGTCAATGAATGAGACCTCTAACATACATTGCCCGTTTATTAATTTTAGATACGTACCTAATATTTTGATTTGAGAACCGTTGCAAGAAAACAAGGATCATATAATACTAGAACTGTACGAAATCATAGCCATTTTACTCGGATAACTATAAAACGTATATTTATCAAATTTTAATATAAGGTGTATTTTGTTTGCCGGTACTTAGTTTTTGTAGTGAAATGTAACTAATGCTCAATAAAAATGTTTTAATCAGATGTCAACATGATGTACATTCGACGTCAAATATATGTGTACACTTTTGCACCTTATTACACAGAAGTAAGGTGCAAAAGTGTAAACATATCTTTGACGTCGACTGTACATCAATCGATAGGTCTTTAAAAATAACATTGAGATTACTTTGACCAATGTTTGATTAAGTAAAATCTTAATACTCTTAATACTAATATATAAACTCTTAGTCAGTGCAGAGCAGGATAGGGTATAGAGCTTTATGGGATAGGGCGTAGTATTTGTAACGGGTGACCGCCACCTATACCCGAGGAGGCGAGATATGTAAAGGTTCACTACCTTTACAACCACTCTTCTCGAAAACTGTCGGCACGGTGTTATTTCAAATTAGGAATTCCCGCGTTATGCTAAGCGAACGATATGCATTTTGGAAATAGTTTCATGGTGGCAGTCTTTGACATGGGCGAAATTGTCCCAATAATGGACAGAAGCCATTTATTTTAAAACTAACTAACATGGTGGCAGTCATCCGAGCTGGATATGTCGTGTAGTTCGCCTTAAGGAAGAATAGAAGATTAAAGAAGTATTAACAAGAAGCCTTTTACTTGGCAAGCTCCACAGTACCTACCTACTACTACTAAAATTCAAGCCACTTAGGCGATCCATTGAGTGCGCATCGAAGGAGCGACTCTATAACTAAATTAGTAACTTTCAATGTCAGTTCACTATGCACACTCTGCAAAGTGATGAAGAAGTGACATTCCAACTAAAAAATTGATATTGATTTGTCAATTTCTGCTAGAACATTTCACCACTAAGTACTTGTATTCCTCTACAACGCATAATTCAAATGGCAGCATTTATGAGCGTCGAAGCGAATTTTATAAGCGTCGCAAACAGTTGCATGATAATGTTCCACGTGTTTACGAAGTTACACTTGACGGCATTGATTATAAAAAAATACTTATATAAATCTAACTAGGTTTCTTAGGCAGGTTAATGTTACATTATTTAGATTTTATAAGTTAAAGTTAAATACAGTTTGTGAGCTTTAAGAAGAACCTTCGGGAATCGGCGATGACACACGAAGGTAATATTGCTGTTCTGCTTTTTCACGTGCCACTGTTGATTGATACCAAACGTCTCTTTCTGAAACCCGAAGGTTCTTCTGAGAGCTCACAAAGCCAATTTAGCGTCCAATGATCGTTCGAGTGTAAAGATTAAGTTAATGCTATAGTGGATTAAAGAGGCCATGTGCCAAATGCGTGACAATTTAAAAAATACTGTGTATATTCAGCCACGACCTTTTAAATTTATAAATATGTTATACCTGGCAGCCAAGAGTCCTTGCATATATTTTTTACAAAACATTACTCGTTAAACTTAAGCTTTTGTTTCTGAACCTGATCTTTTTCAGGTTTCATATACAAATAATAACGGTTTTGCATTTTTTTTATAAAGTGGTAAAAAAACATTGTCTTACCATAAGGTTACAAATCGTAGGCACCAATGATTCTTTGTATTTTTATCTGGGAGATTGCAAGGTGTTGACTAGAAGTGTATTGTCCTGGCGGATATGCCCGGTAGACAGATCCGTCCATGTATGGCGCTATTCAGATGTGTCCGCAGATAAATTCGTGTCCAATTCGCGCCATACATAGACGGATTTGTCCGTTGAACATATCCACCAGACAAATCCGGCGGGCAGATCTGTTGCGTGTATCCCCTAAGTAGCTCTTAAGATTCTGCCTGCGTGACGCTTGTGTTTGTTGTCGTATTGCGGCGCTGTACGGTCACGTCTGAAAATATGTATACCAATTTTGAATGTGACAAAAACATGTCTACATATTTTTGACCCATTAAAATGTATCCATATTTTCGGACGTGACTGCATGTACCTATAATATTGCTTAGCTATTAAACGCTATAGTGGTGCATTGAAACACAACCGCCTCGTTCACGAAGTACGCTCGTCGACGCTCGTCCAATGTATGGTGGGGGTCTTCCTTCCATCATAAATTGGTCGAACGTCAAGCGGATGCGCAGCTCGCACCGTGCACCGTGCGTTTCGTGAAAAGTTCTGACTTTTATTTCGTGACCAAGTCATAACAGCTGTACCTATGTGCATTCGATTTTGAATTTTAAAATTATCTTGCGAGAGTAAAATACAAATATTTAACTATTCAATACTTTACAATGGCTTTTACAGCTCTAATGGGTTGATAAGTTCGTACTTATGTATTTAATGGATAATGGAGTGACTGATTTAGCTGCGCGCGACTTAGTAACTTGTACAGTCAGCAGCAGAAGTTGGTAGAGTGTTCAAAATGACCTACACATACTCTTATTCTCTTAACTTAACATTTAATAAAGTCGTGGCCAGCTCATTTTGAACATCCTACCCGCTTAGCTACTTTTGCGGCTGACTGTATTAGATTCAACGGTATCCGGTATATAATTTTTTTGTAATGAAACTTAAGCATTTTGACAAAAAAAATCTCGACTAACGGGCTCCTTAAATAATTTAGATTGATTTTTGCTTTTCTATAAGCCTATAAGCTTAAGCGTGTACATATTTTCGCTCGCCCACCCCAGTATCGTCCAGTCCAGCCCTGCCGGTGATCTTGGCCACAGATCTTGACCCATTAAACACGCCGATGCTCTGTCGCTACAAATATTTTTAGAACAGCGGCAGTCGTCGAGTAGAGTCGGCACGAGCGCGGCGCGCGAACGTGCGAACTCGGTGGAACATGGCGTCCCGCGGGATCAGGCGGAAGAAGTCATCGCTGTCTGAAGTCAAGGTGGCTGTGGTCGGGGCACCGTCGGTCGGGAAAAGTGGTATGTGAAAAGTGTTAATGTAGTTGCGATTAGCGATTTTTAGTGATTTTTTGTGGCGAAAGTTTTACGTGTTTTTACAGATTGTTGAAGTTGTGCTTAATAGTGCTTTGGGCAGTTTTGCGTAAGCGTTATTTATGATCGGATTACGTACATTTTTCCTATATATCGAATTCCTACTAAACATAAATTAGAAATAGATAGCACTTTGCTTTTGATAGAGATTAGGTAAACACAAAAAAAAATAATCGCTATGAATTTCTTCAAAGTTTTTCTACTTTGTCGAGGCTTTCAAAAAAGACTTGTATTAACAGTAAGAATTTTATAAATTAAATTACAGCTATAAATTCACTTCCCTAATGTTTCTATCTATCTAAAATAATGTCTTCGAAACAAATAAATGCATTGTATTCTTGCGTCAATATTCTATTTAAAATATTTCCAAGCAGAAAATTTCTGGCTTTTTAATACTTATATAATAATCTCATTATCAGATAAAGATAACGTAACACACTATAAGAGGCTTTTGTGATGTTTTTTAATCTCGTTAAACCTTTTCAGAGAACAGAATTCTTCAAGTGTATGTGCATTTGTGCATACCTATTCTGAAACATCTTTTCTGTTTGAATTCAATGCATGACCCATGATTTAATATTTAGGTACCTAATATATTAAGATTGTTTAGGGTTTCGTACCTCTAATGGAAAAACGGTACGCTTATAGGATCACTTTGTTGTCTGTCTGTCCGACTACCTGTCTTTCTGTAAAGACCCCTTTTCTCAGGAGTATGTGTATAATGTTGAATTAAAATCAAATAGGTACTTAAATGTCTGCGGTCCCTTGTATCATCACTACATAGTATAAAACAAAGTCGCTTCCTGCTGTCTGTCCCTATGTATGCTTAGATCTTTAAAACTACGCAACGGATTTGGATGCGGTTTTTTTTAATAGATAGAGTGATTCAAGAGGAAGGTTTATATGTATAATTGCACCCGTGCAAAGCCGGGTCGAGTCGCTAGTCTTTAATAAAATGAAGTCAACGCAATCCAAAGATACATCCATTTGAGCCTTTTTTATAATACTTAATCATGAAATTTAGCAAGTGAATGGAAAGCCCGAAATATTTTTTTTTAACCATCACGAAAACATATTTTTTTGCGATTATAAACTTATTTGCAGTTAGTAAACTACTCATAATCGCGACCTAAATATGTTGATGTGTGGAGAATTGGAGACAACAGTTTTTAACGGCAAAGTTTGAGTTTGTCCCTCAATCCAATTTTCATGAATTTCAATGTTCTGTTCGGTGATTTTTAAAACTGGGCGATGTTGATGGACGTTCTGAACCTTCTGCGCTCGAGTTGGACTTGCACTGGGCAAGTTTTTCGCAATAACAACACTTCCAACTATCACAACAATTACCTACAATTTGTGAGTGTTATCGAATGAGCGGAGCGTAAGCGAAGCAAAGTTCTTATAAACAACTTCGTACACAACTGGCTACTGGGACGTCTCGGTATTTCGATGGCTTTTTGATTTTGAGGGTTTGTTCCACGATAATTTTTGTAACGTTATTCTGATCTCCATGAAATTTTGAGGTTGTAGTTGTAACAGAGATACATTTAATTTAACAGTTCGTATATGACCATGATTGATCAAGGGGTGATGGATCTAGAAGTCGAAAAATGATCTTAATAAGGCTCTTATTATCAAGTTAAATGCGAGTTCTCAGTTCGAGGCGTACTAGTTTAATTAATTGCTATTTTAGTTTGTAAATCAAGTACGCAATAAATACAAGATTGCGGATGTCCTTTCAGATCACAGCTTTGATCGTTGCACCACTAATTAATTAGTAGTTAAGTATATAGCGTGAGTTACTGTCACGCAAATTAGTATTAGCTAGGGATACACGCACAGATGTGTCCGCCGGATTTGTCCGACGGATATGCCCGACGGACAGATCCGTTCGTGCATGGCGCTATTCAGATGTGTCCGCAGACAAATCCGTGTCCAATTTGCGCCATACACGCCGAGATTTGACCGCCGGGCATATCCGTCGGACAAATCCGGCGGACACATCTGTGCGTGTATCCCTAGCTATTGGAAGGAAATTCGTAGTTGCGCAGTTTCATTACTTCTATTTTTTTGTCTTTGGTCTGGGCAATTAAGTTCGTCGCATCTTGTCATGCACTCGCAAATCAAGTGCAACCTACGAAAAAAAACAAATTTCATCCATAATTTTCGTCTTAGCGACATCTGCTTTAGAGAACCAGGACGAATTAGCGCTTTACCGATCACGTGCTAAGCAGCATACTTATACAAATACACATAGACGGACTTGCCTTGTTGACGGTCTTGCCCACATTGACCTTATCCACTTATATGGAAATAGCTAAGTGGAAAGACGAAAATACTAGGAGTACTTAAATAAGTAAACTTTCGCCTCCTCTTATAATAAATTCAGCACACGATTCGGAGGATTAAATAATATAATATTGATATTGATAATTTGAACAGACTTATTGATTGAAGAGAGTATTTCAATAGCTAATTTTAAGTAAAAAAGCCTCATCAATCTTTGCCGATGATTTTGTCAGCGTTTTGACTCTCTAATTTGAATCTCATTTGAGTACAAACTACCTTTCCACCATTTTAGACCCTTATTAGGGTACTTATCTTATACTTACCGATTAATATGACACATAGGTAATAGAAACTTTATAAGATTCTCTATGTCAAATAATATCGAAAACCCATCACGCAAAATAACCGTTAGACGTCGAGTTGCGGAAACACTCGTTTACAATATCAAAAAACCGTTCCATGCAGAATTGCGCCTCACTTCTCCAAACTCTTAAATTGTTTAGATTAATCATTGAATCAACATTAACAACACAAGTACCGTAACATATTGAAAGCCGAACGATACACGCATAATAGCTACACGCATCTCTAAAAATATAAACAGTTGTATTTCCATCTTATCACTTTCCCACGCATACACTTTCATGCCGTTCCTGTAAATTCTGAATGTTCCTTCATACAAATTCTCTGCACGTTCGCGGTTTTGATGCGCAGCATAGGAGTGAGTCACATGTATCAATCTGAATATGAAACAGGTCTATGCTACTACGCTACGCCACATCTTAAAGGCGTCTGAAGCAATTCCCATGTGTTTGAACTGTGAGAGATTCCCGTAATAAATAAACAAATGTAGTAAACATTCAAATAAATGTCAAGTACGGAAATAAACTGGCAACTTCACAGAGTTTTAAATTTGGGTACAGCCCAAAACACCTAGACTGGATGAATGATTAAGACGGGTCAAAAATCGAGACGTGTCACACACTGACTTGTATTACCTTCTATCTTGTCAATCTTATACTAATTTAGCCATCTTTCTTCTTCCTAGCGTTTATCCCGGCTTGGGGTCCGCTTGACAACCGAATTCCATGAATTGGCATAGACACTAGTTTTTACGAAAGCGACTGCCATCAGACCTTCCAACCCAGAGGGGAAACTAGGCCCTTTTTGGGATTAGGTCCGGTTTCCTTACGATGTTTTCCTTCACCGAAAAGCGACTGGTAAATATCAAATGATATTCCGTACATAAGTTCCGAAAAACTCAGTGGTACGAGCCAGGGTTTGAACCCGAGACCTCCGGATTGAAAGTCGGACGTCTTACCGCAAGGCTACCAGCGCTTCAATTTAGCCATAGTTTATCTGTTATAAAACCACTCCCAAAGGTACAAAAAACACGGACCACGCGGAACTAGAAATATAATAATTCTTCCATTTCACGGCGCATCTACAAACCTCATAGAATAAGCGTTTGGTTATTATTATTTAGAAGTTGCATTCAAGTTTTGTGGAGGACGCTTGGTTTGTAAACACTTTATTATTATTAACCTTATATGTTCCAGGGCCCAATTCATCTCGAGAATGTGACATATACCAACATTAGCAACCATACTCAACAAATTACTTATTTTGTGATAAGTTAGTATCACAAACACCTGGCAAAAGCGAGACTCGCTTAATAGTTTTCCTTTAAAAGACCGAACCTTTCCTTTAAAAGTTTAATCGTGGATCACATAAATAAAGTTTTAACTATTTCTCGAGTTAAAATGTGCCTGTAAGCGCAGCTAAACGCAGTGTAAAAACGGGTCGCAGTTTGACCTAAATCCTGTTGTCAACAGGCATGTGCCAAGCAGAGTTCAATCCAGTTTATCGCTCTTGCACCCGACCGATACTAGGTCAGGCTAGGTTGCCAGCCGTGACCCTACCTGCAAGTTCTAGGGCAACAGATGAACTATGAGAGCGGCATACTGCTGCTGTGTGGCAGGAAAATAAATGTAAGGTTTTCTATCACGAGATGGTTGCTAATTTGCTTTGTGAAATGTGGCTATATAAGTATGTAGTAGGTCTAAATCTAAACTGGAATGTAGGGACTATTGATTGTACACCTGAATCACACAGTCCACTAAGTTTTTTTAAAATTATCAATCCAACAAGTTTCTGTCTAGGAAGGTAAGAAACTGAAAAGCTTATACAGTGTGTAATTCTAATACGGGCGATAAGTTAAACCACACATAGAACTCATTAGTGTAATCATTAATTAATTTTTTTTTCTAAGTTCCACTTAACTGTGAACCAAAATTATTTTTTGTAAATTTTATCAGCAGCAATGTACTGTAAACATGGTATTGAACGTAACTGTCAACGAGCGTTTAACGTTAGGTGTGTTTGCATTACATTGCGGGCCGAATTATTTTGTATGGATATTTTTTTTATTGCAATTCTAAGTAAAAGTTATCTAATTACATTTCATATGTCCTATACTAATCACCAGAGATTCACCCGTACGTATTAGATTTGCACACTGTATATTTATGACCTAATAATAGCCTATACATGAGCCATGGAAATACTATCATTATTGCTAGATCCGGGCATCTGGCAGCTTTTAATGGGTGGAGTTCAGGGTGACAGATTAGCAAAATTTTTGAATTAGAACATATATTTACCAAAATAGGTAAAACGAACGATGTTGTCTTATTTATAGAGGATGGGGCCTATATTTTAACTTTAGAACAAAAAACATTGCGTATTACATATTTCGAAAATGGAAACATTAGACGTCAAACTATGAATTAGATACATGTTTCGGACTACTTTCCCCCATCAGAAACCTTTGCCAATGATATAGTCCAATTATGTATTTATATAATTTCCCATAATGCTGCATCAAAACCAGAACTCTATGACCTCTACCACTTTAGAGCTACTAGATGACCAGAACTAGAAATAAGCGTAGTATAGTAACTATAGTAAACTAACGAGAGGGGTTTCAACGTTTTAATTATTGTGTCATATATGACGTGGCTAGCTCTCGGTCTATAATGTAGAACCTACACAATGTAAAGCCAAACCGCAAAATCACATGTACAGTGCCACCAAAAAGAGTAGAAATTAAAGAGTGGCAACATCGTAGTGTCGTCCCTTTCAAATCCATCTAAAAATAATTTTAAACAAAAAAAGAACCGACTTCACTTAGGATCCGCAATTCCAAGAGGAAGTGGCCGAGTTGCTGTAAAAAATAGTGAAATCACTATAGGTGTGCCTATAATAGTTGAAGAGTTCCCTCGATTTCTCCAGGATCCCATCATCAGATCCCGACTTGGTGACAATGGGACCATCTAGGGGTTATACCTGTTCGATTCAAAAAAAATTTTTGAAAATCGGTTCACGATTCACGGAGATATGAAGTAACATACATACAAAAAAAAAAAATATGAAAAAAAAAAAAAAAAAAATAATTCAGTCGAATTGAGAACCTCCTCCTTTTTTGAAGTCGGTTAAAAACGGTACGACACTACGATGTTGCCACTTTTTAATTTCTACTCTTTTTGATGGCACTGTAGACCCATACATCGCATACTTGTGTACAAACATGTGTACTTACAGCCAAAATTTTGTGCTATAACATACTTAGAACATATAGAGCTAAATTGATAGAACGACTCTACATATTTGAATATACAAACTCGAGTCTTCATTTCTTAGGCTCTTCTACATTTTGGATTTAGGCTCTACTGTTGTATACACGTAACTCGATCCGTACCTCTACATATTCGACTACACATGGTTCTACATATTTGACTCTCCATAAGCTCTACATATGGCTCTCCATTATGGAAATTTTAATTTACTTCCTCACTTTCAAGTCTCTACAATAACCTCTACAACAATGTAAGTATATGTAAATGGGTATTATCTACAATGTGTAAATTTAATACAGGCGAACCTTTTAACTGTAGTTTATTTTATATTGGTCATACTGAACAACTTTTACTATGGAGCCTACCCCGAAATCGCGGTTTTTTTTGTCAGACTCAATTCAATTTTTAAAATAAATGGCATTCTGTCCACAATATTGGGACAATTTTGCCAATGTCAAAGTAGAGACAACAATTGTACGGTTAATTAGTTAAAATTTCGCTCCAAGAGCTGGACGTTGTACGGTGAGGTTAGGCTTTTTATAAGGAGATAGCTACTCCCTACAAACAGCACGTGGACTAACGGATATCTAACTCAAACAGGGGTTACACTTGTTTTGAGATTAATTCTTCATTAGTTGCCCACTAGTTCGTTAAATCACTGCAGAATAAGCTATATATTACACACTGAATCACGAAAATGAACAAAAAATAAGAAGTTAATCACGAAACCTAACCACCTTGCTCGCCAAGATGGCCGCAAGTCTTTTGTCAGACTCATACATTTTGTCGCATGAGTGTTGACATTTTGTATAAGGAAGCCAATTTTTTTTTGAGATTATGGGGTTACCCTCATAGTGAAACTTGTTCACTATGACATGACCTATGTAAACCACCGTTAAAAGGTTCGCCCGTATTAAATTTACAAACTTGAGTTGACTTCGAGTAAAATCACCCAAATAGTTTCAACAAATAGTAAGAATTTTTCATCCAGCTTTTTCATAGAACAGAGCCGAGTTAGAACTTTGCAATATCAAAACACACGGCGAATTTTATTTGAAGCAATAAAATAAACTTTTACTGTTAGTTTATTATTATAGTTGGCGTTAAATACTGTCATGGCTGGCGGTAATTATACGCAAGCCAGACGTCCTGCCCGGTTTGATAATATTGGTTCGGTGTATATTTTAATGACTATTGAGAGAAGCCATCTGATTTCGCTTTTCGTAAATGTCAAAGTAATCATTTGAAAAAGCTGAAATCGGTAAAATTTAATTAAACTTGGGTACGTCTACTGCTCGTAAATATTAAGTTTTTGTGTGAGTGATACGTGGAAATAAATGAAAAACGCTGAGCGCCTTGTCTAGTCATCTAATTAAAAGGTTATTAGAAGGAAATTTATCTTAACAAAGACTGATGAAGAGGGCTACAATGTTCTATGTTATGTTCATTACATTATTATTATTTTGTAACTGAACTATCAAATAAATCCATTTATTTCATAGGTGCAGCAAATTGTAAACACACCACTTTAAATATATTCTACTTACATGTACAGTCGCCATCAAATATATCGGAGCGGCCAGGATACTCAAAAATATCTGTACAGTCAACGCCTCACTAGGTATACACTTTTGAACCTTATTCCGCTGTAATAACGTTCAAAAGTGTATACCTAGTGAGGCGTTGTGTGTACAAGCGCTTTATCGTTTTGACAATAGAGGCGTTGTTCAGATATTTGTAACCACCTTGGCCGCTCCGATATATCTGATGGCGACTTTAGTAGCATAATTAATGAACTGTCTTACTTAAGCTCGAAAAGTAAGCATTAAGCCAGCGGACGTGTTTGTATTTTCCTTGGTATATGACAACTATTTTCTTTTAACTAATTAATGCCAAAACATTCTTTTCATTCTTTTAATTTAGTCTCCAACGCCATAGCATAAATACTATGTACGTATACTAGACAAATCCAACCGTTTTCACGTTATTACCGAGGAAAGTTTGCCAGAAATACTAATGAAGTGATTAGCATGGGTTTCATTGTTACAATTTGAAATTTATTATAGACAGGCGCCGCGCGATTTCTCATTACTCTGCGCACAGCGAATGCTAAAGAATCTATTTGATGTTTTGCCAGTATTTAATTTTTTTATGAAAGACGAGCTAAGAATAAAGCCTGGTAATTTTTATACTACTAGGAACCACCTTATGCTAGTCTGTAACTCTTACTTCCACCCATTAAAAACTGCCAGATGCCCGGATGTAGCAATAAGGGCCTTATCACACTTGAGTGATTTCAAAGCCATTTCTATACAAAACTCATACGCGGCGAACTCGCGGCGTGTTCGCTCCCATACAAAACTCGCTCGCAAATCGCAAGTGTGATAAGATAACGCTCTAAGGGTGGGTTGCACCATGCACAATTAGCGGACTCACCAACGTTAAACATGGCGACGGAGCTGTCATCCCATAGAAAAATGTGAAACTTTTCATAAATGATTTTTAAACGATGACGTTGACGTTCACAGACGAGTTGGTGCAACCGGCCCTAAGGATAGTACAACAATCTAACCAGACGGGTTTTGGTGCTCTCATTATTGTGTCATATCTGACGTGACCAGCTCTTAGCCCATACTGAAACATTAATCACAAATTTCACGAAACTAAAACTCGCGGGGACGTCTTCTTCGCGTTCGTTGAATTTGGAATTGGAAATCTGCCGTGGGACGCCTTGTATGTATAATATAAGATTTACTTGTCCCTGACTATACTAATTACTCCTTTGTTTTAAAACAGTATAATGCCAGGGACTTTTGTGAATCCGTATAGCATATTTCGTTTCTGTGATAATTTAGGGCTTTGTGGTCAAATGAGCCCACAGAAACTTAGCCCGCGGGCTGAGTTGACCATTTCTTTTTTTTTTCGTGGATGACTCGACCCACACTAATCGGACAACTCGTCCCACGGGTCCAGTCGACTACTATTTTACCGGTAAGGGTCAACTCAGTCCGTGGGCTCAATCGCTTACTACCTACCGCTTAAGGGCTCACTCAGCCCATGGGCTCAGTCAACCACAGCATACTGCTTTAGGGTCTACTCAGCTCGGTAAGCGGTTACCGCAGTATTTGGACGCGTGATGGAAATCCAGTAACGGCGATGTTGAAAATTATTACACCTATCACCAGGTACGGTTTTGAATAGGTTCTTCGTAAGGGCTTGATACTTGCTTACTATTAGGGTGCATTGGGGTTAGATGAAAAATGGGGGGAGGTAAAAAAACCGTTTGTAGCTCCCAACTTCTGGCACATTTTTTGTTCCTGAGCCCTTTTTGGGAACTCCATTTTGTTGTTCTGTTCCCCGCCCTTCAGTCGGTTCCTTCCGCTAAGTAAAGGTGGGAATAAGTTATTGGCAACTTTCGACAAGGTGTATTTTTCGACATCAAATCCTGTTTTTTTTTATCTTACCCCATGTTCTGTAACTTCTTTTTCAGGGTAGCTATAAATATTCTGAGTTGATACGCTCGTTATTGTTATTTAATTCACCTGTCATATATAAATTATTTATTTCACGCTCTATCACGCTTCATTTTATCTATCTATTTTATCTCTATCTTTCCTTTTTTCCTGTATGTTGCATGCCTCTTAACTGTCACCTCTTCCCGCGGTTTTTTCTAATGATCTGTATATGTCCTATACGACCTATCAGGCATGTCCCTAGACTAATATGTCCAAGGCACAGCTCCGCTGCATTCCGTGGCAGCTTTCGTTATGCTGCCACGAAGTGCTGGAACAACCTTCCACCACCGATTAGAGAAAGCAGTACTGTTAGTGGCTTCAAATCTAAACTAAAGATGTATCTAACGGATCAACAAGGTTCTGCTGCCTAAGGCTTCACGTCACGTATAGTGAAGACGCCTGCTTCATCCTCTTCCGTTTCATGTCCGTATTATCTCATCCATACCCCATATATGATATATTAAGTATTAATTAAACTCCAACCTCCATAACCATACATAAATTACACATATAAATTATTTTCTGCATATTTTTAAATTCTCTATGTGCCTATTTATGTATTTATTAACGTCCCCATTTCGAGTCATGCATTATGATAAAGATAAAAGATAAAAAGATAAAAGATAAAAGATAATTTATTATCACACACAAGTTACATAAAAAAAAAGGGAATCACAGACACTTAGAAACACAACATATCGATAAGTATCTATAATTTTAAAAACAATTACAACGTATTGTGACAATAGGGGTGAACTCAGCGATTGCTGTGGAACGGACTGGCTGCCACAGCGCTGATTTTCATGATTTTTTATGCTGTCCCGCACACCCTGCCTGCTGGCTCCACAGAAAACCAGCGCCGTTGACCACGCTAGCCGTGCCAACTGCATTTCTGGAGACCATTTCGGCTTCACATTTAGTTGTTTTATTATTTTACTGATGTATTATCTTGTAAGATGTGTTGTTTGAATAAATGTGTTCTATAAACACGTCTCATATCGTCGCTGCGCGTGCAAAAGTCGCCATGTGTTTTTAACCTACTTTACAGGAGACACAAAAAACTATTTTTTTCAATACTGCTTTCACATAAGTACATGAATATTTTTTTGGTAAAAATAAGCATTCTTTTACATACTTTACGTTTGTTCTGGAAAAATAATCGTGTTTAAATAAATCAAAATAAATACATGTTGATAAATCTGGCACATAGCGATTTTTGTTTGAGTCATAATAATCTCTATGTGTCTTGCCATCACATAGCTATATTAAATTATTTAGGAGCGTATTCAATTTGTATTCGTTATTGTCACATAGTTATTTTATGAAATGATATTAGGTATTTAAAAAAACCAGAAAGTTATGGTTAGACAAATAGTTATTATGAAAAATCAGTAAGTACGATCAATCTTCGGATTTTCTTGTTACTTTCATTACCTATCTCTTTCGATAATTAGAACGAATCCGTAGCTAAAAGGTATTTTTTTATCAAATAGAAACATCTCCTTCCAGACACGTTTTCAATACGTTCTGGCCTGGCAAATAATAATTAAATCCGAAAGACTTTTAGCGTACACGTACGAAAGGATTTTTTTGCCGTAATATATATGTTTCGTACCTACTTGAATCACCCTATTGAATTATTATTTGAACAGCATTATTCAACTTTTCTAGAAACGGTCAAGCCATAAAGGTTAACGTGAAACCCTTCTGGTATCCTGCCTTTTCGCCGAAAGTTGTATTACCGAATTTCACTTGTCAACCAACTTTTCGGAGAAGTTACTTACTAGGTTGGGTTAGGTTAGTTGGATTATGTAAAGTTGGGAAATGAAATTCGGCCAGATGAAACTTCTGCGAAAAGCTGGTTGGCAAGTGAAATTCGGCAATATAATTTTCGGCGAAAAGGCAGAGAACCCTTCCTACTCTTTCGAGGAGGCAGAGACGTTCTACGTACTACCGGGAGATATCAACTCAGACCAAACCCAGCTTAGGCATAGATATATACTTTTCAACTCAAAAATATACAGGCACGAGACAGCTAAACATTGTTTGGGAGGTCGATTGATTGTCTGAGTAGTATACCCCACTTTAAAAACATGCAATAAATAATTATGCATTGTTTGGGAGGGTTGACGACTGGATTATCACCTTCGCTCCCAAATATCAAGGGCATAATGCCTTGATACAAAACAGAAAGTGGCGGCAACAAATAACATCAGTTTTCGGATCACTGACACCACATGGGTTTTACCTCTACATACCCTCAGCACTACCGCACTTGCGTCAAGTTTCTCGGTTGCAGAGTATGCATACCCAGTGAAAAAGAATTCTGCACACGTGAATCAGATAGATACTGCTCTCAACGAAGTCTGTAGACTAATCATCGGATGCATTAAACTTACCAAATGCGATCATCATTACCAAATGAGCGGAATAGCTCCTCCTCACATACCTACATAAGGACTTGACACAACTGTAGAACGCGAAAAGAAACGGCGGGATTCTCGTCATCCAACGGTGGCGTAGAAGTCTCTAAACAGACTAAGGTTGAGAGTTGGCCAATCAAAAGGCAATCTTCTTAAATAGGGAATCAGCCCGGAACACAGAGATGCAAAATGACGACCTTCAAACAACGCAACATAGTAATGCAATGTTCCCTGTATTCAAGTATGTGTACTGTAGAAAACTTCATGAAAGCTACTTCCCGGAGATAAGAGGTGGCAAACCATTTAACCATAATTGCTAAAAAATAATTAGGTTTAAAGTTTTGATCCCGTCATATGGAAAGAAGAAGAATAACTATTTAGTGTATGGTTTTGATAAATAAGTTTAAGAAAATTACATTTTAATCTTAATAAAATTTAAAAAAATGTGATTTACCATTCACATACCTTAAACTGCTACGAGTAACAAACACTTTTAAACGTAGACCCACAGCAACTATATTGTCAAAGTACCCTTCTATTTACCAAAATAATTCGATTGAACTGCCAGTGATGGCATTAATGGTTTACTAGAAAACATGTTTATTTTACTTGAAGGTAGATACAAGCAGATACAAGTGTAACATGCGGTAGACTGAATATAGGTACTATAGAAAAATCTCGCTATGTACCGTAAAACAACGTCTCGCGTCGCGTCTACGAACATAATAGCGATCCAAACTAGTACAAAAATATCGCTATGTGCAAAATGCTACATAGCGGGTGAACATTTCTGGTTAATTTATGCGAAAAATATCGCTATGTGTCAAGAATCACATATCAGGCGCATTCTAAAAATGGTTTTTATGGCGACCGAAAATCGTTATGTGATTTATTTCACTTAGCGATTATAGTAGGCGCATTCAATGTATGGACATCACATAGCTAGATTTGTCAAATCCTGAAATACTGAAATTAGCCTGACAGGATTTTCGGAGCATATGTGTATTGAAATAAGGATCATAATGGCATTAAAAACCAAAAATCGTCAAAATTCACATAGCGACTTTTGCACGCGCAGCGACGATATGTGATTCAAGCGAAGGCATGAACACCTAAATGGAATCGTTTTCCCCTGAAGGGTAAAAAACGGATAATGAAGTTTCTGCCGTAGCTTGAACCACACCTAAGGGACTTGCCGGCTTCCTTAAGATACTGAGGAGAAAACAGCCTGGCGCTAGTACCGGGTGACATTAGTACCTGAGAAACGCGACAGATGGGGTGTTATCTCCAGTTACAAGGGTGTTATCTCATATGTGGTTCAAGCTGCGGCAGAAACCGAAATATCCGTTTATTACCCTTCGGAGAAAAACGGCTCTATTTATAGTATTTATTAACTTTACCATATTAAATGTCCGAATAATTTTCGTGTGTGTATTATTAATCAGGTGATCGGCGAAAAGGATTCCACACCGCGGGAATTCAACTAGACATAGTATTATGGATGCGCCGTTTCGCCCGCGATACCAATTAAACTGCTCGAAAATATACGTGTTTGTATTATGTTTAATACAATGAATCAGTGTCGGTAACTAGTAGTCCGCCCCGAACTAAGAACTCGCTCGTTGACCAGTAAAATAATGGTTTGTTATTTGAATTTTATAGAGATGAAAAAAAAAATCAAGAAATAATATGCGAAATAAATAATTTCATTAAAATACTAAATTACAAATGTTTGTGAAAATTACTGTAATTTTATTTTTCTATCCCGCAAATGCCGCGGCATATCCATACTAGCATAATGATTGACGTCATTCACCCCGTGTGGAATCCTTTTCGCCGATCACTGAATCACCTCTATTTATATTACATACACGAACCAACGGAAAAAGTAGAAATTGCCCGATTGAGCTTATGGGCTGAAAAAACCTATTTGCAGTATGCTCAACTCAACCCGCGGGCTGAGTGCCCTGTGGGCTCACTTGACCACCAAATCGTAATAGGTATACTGATTGATTGAGCCCATAGACTGAGTAAGCCCTTAGCGGTAGGTAGTGGCCGTTTGAGCCCACGGGCTGAGCTGACCTCTAACTGTAAATTACTGGTGGAATGGGCCCGCGGGCTCAGTTAACACATTGGGTCGAGTTCAGCCGTAGAAAAAAAAAATGGTCAACTCAACCCGCGGGCTGAGTGCCCTGTGGGCTCACTTGACCACCAAATCTAATTTAGTTGCAAACTTTTGTAAATAGCAGTATTATGATATCTTATTTAAGACTCACCTCGGGGCATTCCACACAGTCACAATTGCAATTGTTCTGTATAAAAGAAAAAACAACAACAACACACCTGAAATATATTTATTAATTTATTCAATGCAATTAGCGTTGGTAGCCTGACGGTAATGACGTCTGACTTTCAATCCGAAGGTCCCGGGTTCAAACCCCGGCTCGTACCAATGAGTTTTTCGGAACTTATGTACGAAATATAATTTGATATTTACCAATCGCTATACGGTGAAGGAAAACATCGTGAGGAAACCTGCATACATCCGCGGAGAAATTCAAAGGTGTATGTGAAGTTCCCAACCCGCTTTGGGCCAGCGTGGGGACTATAGCCTGATCCCTCTCGTGCATGAGAGGAGGCCTGTGCCCAGCAGTGGGACGTATAGAGGCTAATTATTATTATTATTATTATTCAATGCTGAAAATATACGCTTCCTTCTATAATGTAGGTATTTATCTATCTATCTATACATATAATAAAGGTGAAGAGGGTCAAAAATCTGTACATTGGAGAAATTAACAAAAAAATGAGTTAGTAGCTCTTAGAATCGATAACAGAACACGATTCGGCGATTTTTAGAATTTTTGTCTGTTTGTCTGTTTGTCTGTTTGGATGGGGAGAGTTGGCGTCAAAACGCCTGAACCGATTTCGATAAAAACTTCACTAGCAGGTTCTACAGACCTCTGGTCAGGACATAGGCTATAAAAAATACGAACTTTTTGGATTTAAGGGGGTTTAAGGGGGGTTTAAACTTTGTATGGGAAATGAATATGAGTGTTAAGCTCAAGCAGCAAATTGATATTTGTTTAACTACTTTCGGTTAGTTCATATTCATTCGTATAAATAAATAAATAAATAAATAAATGTGTTAAATAATTATATACTGGTTAAATATAGTGGAAAAGTAAAAAATACGTACCATCAAAAGGGGTATCTAGACATGTCTTTGGCTATACGATTAGGTAACGCTATCTCTCGCAGAACTTTGTTACTACCGAGTCCTCTTTACGCAAAATCTGACCACTACATATGTAGTTTAGGTGCAAACTAAATGCAACACGAGTTCGCAGAAATTTCCCTAGATGGCTATAGTAGGTAGGTACTATCTATGCTATGAGTATAATGGGAACCAATGCCTTTACCTCTTTCTTCCTTCTTTCCTTTGATTATTAAACCAACCGGATGCGAGACGCGCTCTCATTTCTATCGGAAAAAGTCTGCCGTTTTTTGCGGGGGAGGGGAACGTCAAATGTATGCAAAACGTCAAAATAGCCACGTCAAATAAACGTCAGCCCATACAACGAATATGACCACTGGTCATATTCATTCGGCAGAGGGGAACGCCTGTCAATGGCTACTCCGATTGGTTTAAAGCTCTAAGCTTCTTTCTGCTGAGGCCTGACGCGCCAGCACGCGGTTGCTTAGCAACGCCTATAAAAACACTGATGTTTGTGGTTGAAAACACGACTGATTGCTGCGGATACGAATTTGTATATGTTTCCTTTTCATCGGAAAATTACTCGATACTACTGCTTATTACACCAAAAATTGTTAGGTCGAACATATGAGATAGGAGAAAAAGAATTTTGATAGAGTTTACTGCGCGATGGGCTGTAAAAAAAAGGAGGGCTCGGGGGGCGGAGACCCCCGCAAAAAGAAAAAAAATACACCATACTATAGATAATTATACCAAAAATTGTTACGTCGAACATATGAGATAGGAGAAAAAGATTTTTGATAGAGTTTACCGCGCGATGGGCTGTAAAAAAAAAGGGGGCTCGGGGGGCGGAGCCCCCCGCAAAAACAAAAAACACCATACTATAGATAGTTATACCAAAAATAGTTACGTTGAACATTTAAGATGGGAGAAGAAGAGTTTTGATAGACGTAACCACGTGATGGGAGGGAAGAAAAGGGGGGCTCGGGGGGCGGAGCCCCCCGCATTAAGAAAAAACACACCGTAGTACTGCTTATTATACCAAAAATTGTTACGTCGAACATTTGAGATAGGAGAAAAAGAATTTTGATAGAGTTTACCGCGCGATGGACTGTAAAAAGAGGGGGGCTCGGGGGGCGGAGCCCCCCGCAAAAAGAAAAAAATACACCATACTATAGATAATTATACCAAAAATAGTTACGTTGAACATTTAAGATGGGAGAATAAGAGTTTAGATAGAGTCAACCACGTGATGGGCGTGGAAAAAAGGGGGGCTCGGGGGGCGGGCACTAAGAAAAAACACACCATAGTACTGCTTATTATACCAAAAATTGCTACGTCGAACATTTGAGATAAGAGAAAAAGAATTTTGATAGAGTTTACCGCGCGATGGGCTGTGAAAAAAAGGGGGACTCGGGGGGCGGAGCCCCCCGCAAAAAGAAAAAATACCATACTATAGATAATTATACCAAAAATAGTTACGTTGAACATTTAAGATGGGAGAAGAAGAGTTTTGATAGACGTAACCACGTGATGGGCGGGAATATAAGGGGGGCTCGGGGGGCGGAGCCCCCCGCATAAAGAAAAAACACACCGTAGTACTGTTTATTGTACCAAAAATTGTTACGTCGAACATTTGATATAGGAGAAAAAGAGTTTTGATAGGGTTTACCGCGCGATGGGCCCCAAAAAAAGGGGGGCTCGGGGGGCGGAGCCCCCCGCAAAAAGAAGGAAATACACCATACTATAGATAATTATACCAAAAATTGTTACGTCGAACATATGAGATAGGAGAAAAAGATTTTTGATAGAGTTTACCGCGCGATGGGCTGCAAAAAAGGGGGGATTGGGGGATGGAGCCCCCCGCAAAAAGAAATTAACACACCATACTATAGATAATTATACCAAAAATTGTTACGTCGAACATTTAAGATGGGAGAAAAATAATTTTGATAGAGTTTACCGCGTGATGGGCTGTAAAAATAAAGGGGGGCTCAAACAAAAAACAAAAACAAAAAACACCATACTATAGATAGTTATACCAAAAATAGTTACGTTGAACATTTAAGATGGGAGAAGAAGAGTTTTGATAGACGTAACCACGTGATGGGAGGGAAGAAAAGGGGGGCTCGGGGGGCGGAGCCCCCCGCATTAAGAAAAAACACACCGTAGTACTGCTTATTATACCAAAAATTGTTACGTCGAACATTTGAGATAGGAGAAAAAGAATTTTGATAGAGTTTACCGCGCGATATGCTGTAAAAAGAGGGGGGCTCGGGGGGCGGAGCCCCCCGCAAAAAGAAAAAAATACACCATACTATAGATAATTATACCAAAAATAGTTACGTTGAACATTTAAGATGGGAGAATAAGAGTTTAGATAGAGTCAACCACGTGATGGGCGTGGAAAAAAGGGGGGCTCGGGGGGCGGAGCCCCCCGCACTAAGAAAAAACACACCATAGTACTGCTTATTATACCAAAAATTGCTACGTCGAACATTTGAGATAAGAGAAAAAGAATTTTGATAGAGTTTACCGCGCGATGGGCTGTGAAAAAAAGGGGGGCTCGGGGGGCGAAGCCCCCCACAAAAAGAAAAAATACCATACTATAGATAATTATACCAAAAATAGTTACGTTGAACATTTAAGATGGGAGAAGAAGAGTTTTGATAGACGTAACCACGTGATGGGCGGGAAAATAAGGGGGCTCGGGGGGCGGAGCCCCCCGCATACAGAAAAAACACACCGTAGTACTGTTTATTGTACCAAAAATTGTTACGTCGAACATTTGATATAGGAGAAAAAGATTTTTGATAGGGTTTACCGCGCGATGGGCCTGAAAAAAAGGGAGTCTCGGGGGGCGGAGCCCCCTGCAAAAAGAAGGAAATACACCATACTATAGATAATTATACCAAAAATTGTTACGTCGAATATATGAGATAGGAGAAAAAGATTTTTGATAGAGTTTACCGCGCGATGGGCTGCAAAAAGGGGGGGATTGGGGGATGGAGCCCCCCGCAAAAAGAAATTAACACACCATACTATAGATAATTATACCAAAAATTGTTACGTTGAACATTTAAGATGGGAGAATAAGAGTTTTGATAGAGTCAATCACGTGATGGGCGGGGAACATTTCGGGGACATCATGGGGGGATTGGGGGATGGAGCCCCCCGCAAAAAGAAATAAACACACCATACTATAGATAATTATACCAAAAAGTGTTACGTCGAACATTTGAGATAGGAGAAAAAGATTTTTGATAGAGTTTACCGCGCGATGGTCTGCAAAAAAAATACACCATACTATAGATAATTATACCAAAAATTGTTACGTTTAACATTTGACAAGGGAAAAGAAGAGTTTTGATAGAGTCAATCACATGATGGGCGGGGAAAAAAGGGGGGCTCGGGGGGCGGAGCCCCCCGCATAAAGAAAAAGCACACCGTACTACTGATTATTATACCAAAAATTGTTACGTCGAACATCTGAGATAGGAGAAAAAGATTTTTGGTAGGGTTTACCGCGCAATGGGCCTTAAAAAAAAGGGAGGCTCGGGGGGCTAAGCCCCCCGCATAAAGAAAAAACACACCGTACTACTGCTTTTTATACCAAAAATTGTTACGTCGAACATTTGAGATAAGAGAAAAAGATTTTTGATAGAGTTTACCGCGCGATGGGCTGTAAAAGAAAGGGGGACTCGGGGGCCGGAGCCCTCCGCAAAAAGAAAAAACACACCATACTTTAGATAGTTATACCAAAAATAGTTACGTTTAACATTTAAGATGGGAGAAGAAGAGTTTTGATAAAGTTTACCATGTGACGGGCGCCAAAGAAAGGGAGGCTCAGGGGGCGAAGCTCCCCGCATAAAAAAACCCCGTTCTATTGCTTATGATACCAAAAATTGCTATGGTAAGGTTGAAAGTTCAAGATGGGAGCAAGAGTTTGACAGAGATTTGCACGTGGCAGGCGGTAAAAGGCGGCTCGGGGGGTGGAGCCCACGCAAAAAGATAAACACACCGTACCATTGCGTTTTTTACCAAAAAATGGTAAGGTTGAATATTTAAGATGTAGATAGAGTTGACCACTATTAATACCAAAAATTATTAAGTTGCATATTTAAGACGGAAGCAATAACAGTTTTGATAGAATTAACTATTTGAAAGGCGGCTCGGGGGCCATTTCGCGTACACTTTAACATCAAGTTGTGTTCAATATCTCCTTACTATTGGTCTTTCCGCCCTCCGGTTTACTTTTAAGACTTAGTCATTCATTTGTGTTGGATCTCTGACCTCCTGCTGCATTTTCTACTGAGATGCTTCGGACGTTCGACTCTACAGAGAGAGTTCTGCTTTTAGCTCTTCAGATCTTCCCGCTCACATTTTTCTTCCGCTCACATTTTCCGGTTCTCTGCCGCAGACGCTTTCGGTCGATCTTTTGGGATGTCGAAGTTATAACTGACTTTATGAAATTTGATATGTAGAAAGCGTTTAGCAGTGGACTGTTGAGGGATGAGTGTAACGAAAAGTGACAGAGCCTACTGCAATGCACGCGGGCGAAGCCGCGCGGGTACAGCTAGTAATTAATAAGGACATTAAGTACGTCTTGTATAAATATTTGTATGTTGTACCATTCATAAACTAATAGTTAAATGTGTAGAAAGTGTTTTATTTAACACACCAAAATAAAAGCTTTAAAAAGAGATAAACAAACATTCAAAACCATACATTTTTAAAGAAACCTAATAATCGTTTTCAAACCTTTACCCAATTACTTATACCTTTTTCGGCATATTACCCTATCGAATGATACCCTTAAGATACGTTAAGAAGCGTCCATTTTTTATTTTTTACTATATGGCGTCAGGTTGCCGCCATATTGAATTTGGATTACTTATTTGTCTTTAGTGACACTCGCGCAATCAAGACAAATCGATTGGACGTATGAATCATCTAAATCGGCCCACTAGTTTTGCTTCTAGAGTGCCACAAAGGAACAAACATACATATATAGACTGTTAAACACATTACCCTCTTTTGCGTTGCGCAGTCGGGTAAAAATAGCGATCTAAATTACCTTATAAATATTTTTTATTATATGGTAGAGTCCCACGAGAGTTTTATATGTAGTTGATATTTTCAACGAGTTTGCTTTCCTTCATTCGATTCAATCCCAAGATGTGATTGTTCGACAAATATCCGATATAAATTCTACGATTGCTGTGCACAGTGTGCACTTTGTGCTTCATTTCCGTGAAGGCAGTGCTTTTCTACCATTGCTATTTCATGGCTCGTGAACTACCGTAAAATGGGGTTAGAAGAGATGGCGAGGGCGGTTGGGAAGAAACGGGGTGGCAGAGGGTTGAGTTGGTTTTTATAGGCTACTGCTACGATAATTTTCATTATTCGAAAGTCTTGATCCAACAATTTTCACATTAGCTAGGGATACACGCATAGTTTTTCCCCTGCATATCCGCCAGACAAATCCTGCGTGCAGATCTGTACGTGTATCCCTATCGTCCTGCATGTCTAGCACCCATCATACGAGGTCTGTTTAGTAGATAGTGTTTTAATTTGATTAGAGTAAGATTGTCCCCAAAATATTTAAATACGTAATGTAAAACATGTACAGTCGACGTCTAGCTATAAAAATGAAACACGAATAAACAATACAAGTAATTAATTTCACTTAGTTACCTCCGCTAGGTACGTAATTTAATATAGTACCATACCACAGAGGCACATCACTGAAAGGTTAAGAATCACTGAGCTAGACAGTTGTAATTTCGAGTTTAAGTTTATTATAATGTTTCATGATGTACAGTCACGCTCCGTGATTGTTGAGGCATTTAGGGTTCTAGCTAAATTGGTTGTACAATACTTGCGCTATGGAAGGTCCAATTTAGCTAGAACCCTAAATGGCTCAACAATCACGGAGCGTGACTGTACCTATATCTAGGGCCGTATTTTAACTTTAAAACACATTTAGAAACAATCCAACTCCAACACACAGCTAGCGCCTGATTCAAAAATATAAGTAAGTATTTGCATGAAAATTATTCCAATGCAACTCCATTACAACTTAAATATTGGTTGATTATTTGTTGTGTGGTGGAGTCATGTTTGGATGGATTGTGTTTTAATGTATTGTTTAAGTATTTTAAAATTTATATACGGCACTAGAGTTAATGTCCATTTTTGTATACAATACATACAATCATACATACAATCACGCCTATATCCCAAAAGGGGTAGGCAGAGATCACGGATTTCCATTTGCTACGATCAATGCAGCAAAACGGCTCTCCGTGAGCCACTTCTCGCCCCCGTGAAGAACGAGACGTGATGGGTGGCGAACCGCATCGCCGCCATGCGGATGACTATTAATTAAATAAATCACCACAGCGTTCTCACGAGCAGTAGGGATCAGAGGTTCCCTTATCCCTTATCCCTTAGTCGGCTCTTACGACACCCGCGGGAAGAGACGGGGTGGCACTATTCTAAAGCCGGGGCCACGCAGCAAAATACAATACAATACTTCCATGTTAAGGGGCTACTTTGAAAAATTATAGGTTTTTTCAAACGCTCTATTGACTAAACGGGTAAACGGACTGAATTTATTTTTGAATAAATATTATAAGACTATATACTCTTGTTTTTGGCACAAGCCGAAACACTATTGCTGAAAGTTGCCTCGATAGAAAAAAAATCCGAAGTTGGGTCCTTTTCCCCCTTATTTTTCTTAGCTTACGTAAACTATAAGAGATTAAGCAATATAACCGAGTAAAAAAGATGGTATTCTGGTTTATCTAAAAAGTCACAGAAACAAAATTACACAAAACTTTATAGATTCGCTTATTTATCGTATTTTCGTCAAAAAGTCTGATCCTTAAGAGCGCTGCATCTCTTTCTTTCGTGCACGGGAGCCATAAACGTGTCTCTAACGGGTGGGCGTGGCTTGTCCGAATCGAGGAACGGCCTCATGTTTTTAACATCGTTAATGTAAATCATTGTGAGGTCAACCGCGGATATTACGCGAACACAGGCTGGGAAAATGGTCTGTCAATCTCAATTTTACGATAATTGCATTTGATCAATGCAATTATCGGTTGCAGGCTGGAAAAGGAAAATATCACTTTATTTTTAACCGACTTCAAAAAAGGAGGAGGTTCTCAATTCGACAGATTTTTTTATCATTATAGTTTGTGATAGCCATAGTTGGACACGGATTTGTCTGCAGACACATCTGAATAGCGGTATACACAAACGGATCTGTCCAGCGGGCATATTTGTCGAGCAAATCCGGCGGGCACATCTGTGCGTGTATCCCTAGCTAATAAGTAGATGAACAGATATACAAAATTTACCAAAAATCTGGCTTAAAAGTCCGCTCATATCCACAAAACCTAATACGGTTTCCACCGCGAGTAGGTGTCTAGTATAACTTGAGCTCCATATTCGTACCATTCACGCTTATTCGGTGGTCTTGCTTACGCTGCTGTTCTAATTTTAACGAAGCGCTTGGTCTGCCCTTTGCGACTAATAATTAGTAAGTAGTAATTCCTGTGAACGATCGGCTCTCTTCGTAAACTGCAACCCTCAACTTGGTAAGCGACCGAGCGATGCGGAGTCAGGGTCAACTCGAGATGTTCTTTCATAATTTTATCTTCCGAATATCAGTAAGATCAGTTTTTCCGTGGTAAATTCTATATTTACTAATGAAACTTGACAGAAAAGATAGTATTTTTCACCTCACTAGCTCGGAAAGCCCTTTTTGTTTGTTTAATATCTATTGTGAAAATCGCTTTTTATCCACATGTGATGAAAGAGTTTTGACATAAGTGACAAGTGGCTTAAGTGACATTTGACAGCTAACAAAACGTAAAACGTTAAAAGTGCAGAATTTTTAACATCGCAATTAATGAATTGCATCGAGTAAAAACACTTAATACAGTCTTACAACTTTATTTTAATTCATAAATATCAGCATTCAACATTAATCTTCATTCTTTTTGTAAAAACGGATAAATTGTTCTGACAGCCGAATAAGTCTACGTACGAACAAAACGCATCTGACATTTAATAAAACCTTTTACGTCAAAACTTTTCATTTCAATTCATCCATCATATCAACGTTAAATATTCGCATGTTTTTCTAGGTTGTTTTGTTAAAAATTAGTGATTCGAGTGATGAAGAAGTATTAAACACCTGAGGAATTACGGGAAACCGAGCAGAATGCACCCTTTTTCTTATTTTCCTCGCTGTAGTGAGGTGAAAAGTTTTGTGTTATACACGGGTGAAAGTTATTTTACGTCTCGTGTATTAAAGCACTCGCTACGCTCAGGATTCTATTTTTGAACCACTCGCTTCGCTCGTGGTCAATAATAGAATCCTTTCGCTAGCTCGTGTTTCAAATAACACTCGCACGTAAAATACAACTTTCACCCCTTGTATAACAAATAACTATTTACTATTTAATTATGTTGCTTTTTAACTTCTAACATGAAATAGATCCGTTAAAGGCGGCCACCAACTATCAGTCCATCTGCAGTCCGCCTGACGATCTCGGCCTCTCAGTTAGAACAAAAAATTGCCGGCTCCGAACAACTGACAGCTAGGCCGATATCGTCAGGCCGACTGATAGTCGGTGGCCGCCTTAAAAGTCTACCTAAAAGGTACCTAATCTGTGTTACGCGAATCGTAAACTCAAGAGTCTAAAGACGTATATGTTTGGTTCCAGGATTCGCTTCAGTTATTCTGAACGTACGTAAACACAATCAGAACCATTCACAGTTAGTCGCAAATAGCACATTTGCGCTCAAACGTTAACTGCATAATCGTGTTCCAATAACAAATGCATGATTTTGGCGTTATACGGTTATATGCTACTATTCAGAGTACTGACGCGTAGTTGCAGGATCTTAGAGGCAGCCGCATGGCTCGCGGTATTTGAGCTCCCGACGTGTTGTGGAACCGCCCTTTGCAACACGAACTGAGCGAACTTGACCTGTTTTTCATCGAGTTAGAATATCATATGAGCTAGGGATATATGCACAGATCTGCCCGCCGGATTTGTCTGGTGGATATGCCCGGAGGACAGATCGGTCCATGGCGCGAATTAGACGCGGATTTGTCTGCGGACAAATATGAACAGCACCATCCACGGACGGATCTGTCCGCCGGGCATATCCGCCGGACAAATCCAGCGGGCCTGTGTGCGTGTATCCCTACTACCTAGCTATTCGTATTCGTTGCATTACTAATCTAAATTTTCATCCCTCTAACTTGTTAACTTTTCAAATTAAAAAGTAATTTTATTTACCTGAACTACGAACCTCATGAATTTCATATTAGTTTTGGACATGCAACGTGTAACGTAACATGAAACGCAAAAAACAAAAAAGTGGGATACCCATTTGGATGATTTGGATGGGACCCCAAAAGCTCACTCTCACTGCTCAGCCGAAAGCTGATAGCGCAATGCATTGCAGACCGCAGTGTATGGGAGTCAGGTTATGTTTTTTACGTTACTAATACGCCAAATAGCATCGCAGCGACGCTGGACGACACGACAGGTTACAGCTGTGACCCGTTTTACAAATTTATCTGGACTACCCATAGACTACCGCTTTAGTTTGTTTTCAAACTTGTATACAAACGCTGTACTAACTTGTATACTTGGCTGGTTGAGAGATGCTTTTATAGTACCAATGAATACTTTGCCAATGCCTGGATTTAAATGATGTTTATAGAACGTAGGTAGTCGTATATTAGCATAACATATAGCAAGTAAGCCTCTAGAGTTTTAAGTAACATTTGCATGACTTATTTAAGTCTAGATATATGATTATGTGTATATTAGCTTAAGATCCCTTTTACTATATCTATTGCAAATAAAGATTTATGAATTATGAATTATGAACGTTTATGTACGTATAGTTGGTGGTCTATGTCCAGGGATAGGTACAAAGGCCATTTAGGTACAGTGGGCCAAGAAAGTGGTCTACCAGTTTTGACAAATGTTTCTGCGAGATCTAACGATCGCTAAGGTTGACTTTTCTAACGCAGTTTAAAACATGCACGACCTTGTTGTCTCATGACGTTCAAACGAACCTCAACAGTTGGGTGGTAGACCACATTTTTGGCCGACTGTACCTAAAGTTTGCATCTCACTCGTATCGTATTCGTAAGGTAGACCGAGGATACATTAGATGCGTGCGAGAAGGTCAAATTAACGGTGGCTAACTAAAATTGCTTCTTGATTCGTTTCGCCGTGCGATACGATTCGTCTCGCTTAACCCTATGCCTACAATACCGTAGGTACAATGTTTTAGGCGAACTACGGCGAAAAAAAGAACCACTTCGGCTATTTCATTAATAACCAACATTTGGTCTTTATCTTCTCCGCTACCCCAAGGTTGTCGGGAAGAGATCGCTTTTTAGCGATAAGACCGCCTGTTGTTTGCCTCTTTTTTGTTAATTATATCTTTTTCTACTGTGTTGTAATTTTTGAGGTGTGCAATAAAGCATTTATTCATTCATTCATTCATTCATTTGGTAAGGAGTTAATAAAGTTTACTTCCTTACATGATAAAACATTTATTTACATAACTAAATATACAGAGGTACTACAAAACTTAAGTTACTAGTAAACGGAGTTTTTGGTTGCTGGTAACAAATTATTCTTTACGTCACTCTGGTCGGTAAGTGACATTTACCGCCCACGGGCGTAGTGGCAAATCTCACTTCACACCCAGGAGAAGACCACGAGCGCTAATAAAGAAGGCCTCAGATCGCTTGTTTATGGCCCTTACCTTCGGTTCGGGCCACAAATGCCAGCAATCTGGACCGTTCTTTATTTTACCGCCCTAGGTACGTAATGTACTATTTCAGTGTTGTGTAGATGGTTACATAACGGGTGATTCGGATTTATTTAAAAAAATAGGCCACTGCTGTAACCCGCAGTGTCAGGTTATCCAAAGCATAATATATTTTTGTTGCTACATAATGCCATACGTACATAGTTACATGACGAACTTTTCGTTGAAACCGAATGAAGGCAGGTTACTTGGGGATACACGCACAAGATGTGCTCGCCGGATTTGTCCGGCGGATATGCCCGGCGGATTTTAAAGCAGTAAATGTTTGGAAAAAGATTCTTCTATTTGTGGCTTTTTGGTACATTACCGTAAGTTGACCCCATGGAAACTATTGATGTGAACAGGAACGGAAACGATTGGCATAAAAAATTGCATGTTTTCATTTTCGTACAAAATGTATGGGAAAAGTATTCCTCGATTTGTGGCTATTGCAATCGGATTTTTTTTTGTTCACATACAAGCTTTTAATCCTGGGTAGGAATAGGATCAAAAAAAAGTTTGTTAAAAATGACTCATTTCTCGCACCCTGTATGTTTTTTACAAAATCCGTAAACGTGAATCTTCATTCATTTGAAATCGAGGGAAGGTCTTCTAAGACCATTTTCGCGTAGCAGCACGGGATCTGGAAGTTGCCCTCACTGACCCAAAAAGAACCACCTGTATACCTACTGAATCCGAACCCACGTATAAAAGCATAAAATGAGGGATACCTAGATAATTTAAAATTGAAAATCTCTAATTTAATTCAATGTTTATATTTAAAATCTGTTCCATGATAAAACGGTTTAACGAAATATTATATAATCCAATAGCCAACGGCTGCCTCGGGCAAATACTTCACTACGTTTCCCGTGGACCGAGGAAGTTATTGCATTCGGGTTATTATTGAATTAAAGGAATTACAGGAATTCCCATTACAGTACCTACCTACTAGGATTAAAATCCACGGACCTACACATAAGATGTGAGTAGATGCCGTAGATGGACTAAATACTTCGACTCCTCGGCTAAGGGCCGGTTGTACCTCACCGTCTGTTTAAAAGGAAAATGTATACGTGTTTTAAGTAGTTAAGCTTTTTAAAAGGAAAATAGTATTCACAATTTTCCAGTGTCAAGTAGTCCTGGCAGCTATGCTAGCAGCTACACGATTTAACTAACAATTGGTGGTCCTTGATAAGGTATTAATATCGTCACAAGTGTGAACGGTAGTAGCTAGGTTTACCCGCACAGAACTGCCCGTCAGATCTGTCTGGTGGACAGATCCGCTATACAGAATTTTCGGCAGACTACCCACCCCTGATTCCCACCATACATTGACGAATCTGCCCTCTGGGGACATCCACTAGACAGATCCGGCGCACAGATGTGGGTGTATAATTTGGCCAGGAACTTTAACTTCAAGCATAGACAGAGCAGTGGCGGCGCGTGCATAGAACACGATTCCTTTCGGCTTGTCTAAGTTTCAGGCCGGTGTCACATTAATTTTTTTTAAACCAAATTCAGCACCGGCTTGCATAAGAAATGTTTTGACCCACCGCCACACTGAGACAGGAATAATCATACTGTCTCTTTCTTACGCTAGTACCCTCACTACTAAAAAAGGGCTGTGTACTATATCTGCTAAAGTGCACTTATTATTACTTCCACTGTTCACTTTGGCCAGCCAGACTTATAGTACGCGTCCATTGTAAGGTAATTGAAGCTTTGTTTTGTCGAAAACAGCACGCTTGAGGGAAACGGAAGGCAATATATTCTGCGAAATCGAGATGTTGGAATTGAGAATAATTGTTTTGTTATGAAAACACGCTCAAAACTTGACATAATACATACATACAATCACGCCTATATCCCAAAAGGGGTAGGCAGAGATCACGGATTTTCATTTGCTACGATCAATGCAGCAAAACGGCTCTCCGTGAGCCACTTCTCGCCCCCGTGACATAATACGAGTATAGTGGTGTAAATTTGACCCACCAACGAAACATTAAGCTGTAACAACTCCATATTGGCAAAGTCACGCACAATTTTTTGGAAGACGTAATTCCATTCTATTTTCTCAGTGGATTTAATTTTTTCTAATGAACCTACTATTTATTGTAGCCAATGTAGCCCAGAAACGTATAACGTGACGTCCCGCGGGTAAAGGCACTGTAAAGGTTGTCTGGCACGTTGTTATTTCAAATTAGGAATTCCCGTGTTCTATGCCAAGCGAACGATATTCATTTTGGAAAGAGTATCATGATGGGAGCCTTCCGTTCCGAGTTGGATAACATGCATGGTAACGCCTTAAGGGAGAATGAATATTAAAGAAATATTCATCAAGAAGTTTTACTCGCCAAGCTCTACACGTGGTGGAGTCGCGGGGTTCGGTCCCCGTACCTCTCGCAAGAAGCGCATTCATCAAGAAGCGTTTTACTTGCCAAGCTCTACACGTGGTGGAGGCGCGGGGTATCGGTCCCCGTACCTCTCGCAAGAAGCGCATTCATCAAGAAGCGTTTTACTTGCCAAGCTCTACACGTGGTGGAGGCGCGGGGTATCGGTCCCCGTACCTCTCGCAAGAAGCGCATTCATCAAGAAGCGTTTTACTTGCCAAGCTCTACACGTGGTGGAGGCGCGGGGTATCGGTCCCCGTACCTCTCGCAAGAAGTGCATTCATCAAGAAGCGTTTTACTTGCCAAGCTCTACACGTGGTGGAGTCGCGGGGTATCGGTCCCCGTACCTCTCGCAAGAAGCGCATTCATCAAGAAGCGTTTTACTTGCCAAGCTCTACACGTGGTGGAGTCGCGGGGTATCGGTCCCCGTACCTCTCGCAAGAAGCGCATTAAATCAAGAAGCGTTTTACTTGCCAAGCTCTACACGTGGTGGAGTCGCGGGGTATCGGTCCCCGTACCTCTCGCAAGAAGCGCATTCATCAAGAAGCGTTTTACTTGCCAAGCTCTACACGTGGTGGAGTCGCGGGGTATCGGTCCCCGTACCTCTCGCAAGAAGCGCATTCATCAAGAAGCGTTTTACTTGCCAAGCTCTACACGCGGGGGAGGCGCGGGGTATCGGTCCCCGTACCTCTCGCAAGAAGCGCATTCATCAAGAAGCGTTTTACTTGCCAAGCTCTACACGTGGTAGAGTCGCGGGGTATCGGTCCCCGTACCTCTCGCAAGAAACGCATTCATCAAGAAGCGTTTTACTTGCCAAGCTCTACACGTGGTAGAGGCGCGGGGTATCGGTCCCCGTACCTCTCGCAAGAAGCGCATTCATCAAGAAGCGTTTTACTTGCCAAGCTCTACACGTGGTGGAGGCGCGGGGTATCGGTCCCCGTACCTCTCGCAAGAAGCGCATTCATCAAGAAGCGTTTTACTTGCCAAGCTCTACACGTGGTGGAGGCGCGGGGTATCGGTCCCCGTACCTCTCGCAAGAAGCGCATTCATCAAGAAGCGTTTTACTTGCCAAGCTCTACACGTGGTGGAGGCGCTGGGTATTGGTCCCCGTACCTCTCGCAAGAAGCGCATTAAATCAAGAAGCGTTTTACTTGCCAACCTCTACACGTGGTGGAGGCGCTGGGTATCGGTCCCCGTACCTCTCGCAAGAAGCGCATTCATCAAGAAGCGTTTTACTTGCCAAGCTCTACACGTGGGGGAGTCGCGGGGTATCGGTCCCCGTACCTCTCGCAAGAAGCGCATTAAATCAAGAAGCGTTTTACTTGCCAAGCTCTACACGTGGGGGAGGCGCGGGGTATCGATCCCCGTACCTCTCACAAGAAGCGCTTTCATCAAGAAGCGTTTTACTTGCCATGCTCAGTACCCTATGACGGTTGGCGCTTATGCTATTTCAAACTCAATTTTTCTAGTATTTAACACTGTTTTGCTTGGAAAAATAAAATTACGCCCTCTCCGCCACATGCGATTTGGTGATATTTTGCTGGAGCCGCCCTACTCTACTCGTAAACACCCCACGGTAATAGTGAACCACAATGCGGTGTCTATGTATGTAGTCTGTGTACAGATTGCAAAACAGACTACTGTCGACGTCTATCAGTGGCTGTTAAACAAATCTATAGACACACAAGTGCGTAACATTGTGTGTATCGGTTTGCAATCGCACTCGATGTATAAATAAAAGATATTTCGGTCCAGCCGCAAATCGGGCCAAATCAGCACCTAACCTCCAGCTAAATTAACATTACAATTACAAGAAGGAATGTTTTGACATTGTGCACGGAAAAGAAAGTATCTCAGACTTATCTTCATCGAGGACAAATCCTCTTCGTCAAAACAATATATATTGTTTTGTGTATAACAAAAACAATTTGCCTAGAAAGTGATCTTTATTCAAGTAAAATGTCTGTATTGAAGTTAATATATCTAAAGACATACAGTTAGTCTAAGAAAATATTTACTTATGTTTAAACAATATTATTTTAGCATTGGTATTCTTGGCTGAATAGTGAATATATCCTTTTTTTCCGTCTGTGATACCTTAAATGGCTTTAATAATAGCTAGGGATACACGCACAGATCTGCCCGATGGACAGATCCGTCCATGTATGGTGCTATTCAGATGTGTCCGCAGACAAATCCGTGTCCAATTCGTGCCAGATATGGATGGATCTGTCCGCGATACCTATCAATTTATATTAAATGTTCTGAGGAACCGACTAGGCTGACTCCAAAGTCAGCTAAGGTAAAAGTGACATAATAACGAGAGCAACGGAATCCCACTAGTTAGTTTGCCATACTAGATCCAGACATCTGGCAGCTATTCATCGTTAAGGTCAAATTGAGGAGCCAGCAAAAGTTTTCAGTGGGAAAATGGGTCAACAAATTATTATAACCCGCCAAAGTTGTTTTATTTATATAGGTGAAGCCCTATATTTCAACATAAGAACAATAAACATTGCGAATCGTAATGGAAATAAAAACAGTAGGCGATTAATTGTGAATAATCTTATTGAGTGAGTGAGGCGCAACTCCAGTCTGCTTGTGACAGCATGTAATGTTTTGCGAGGCAATTCCGACTGTCCCGATGTGGTGGTGCGAATTGTAAAGCTGGCCATTCCATTCGTGCCTAAAAACCTTCTGAGGCCGCGAGATCAGGACCTTTTGGCTGTCCCTACTACGCGTACCGTGGCGCACAGTAATTCTCCAGCAATACCTACGAGCTTTGCGGCTCTTAAACTCGCTTCTGTCATGGGCACCAGAGACTGATGTACCTATTTGCTAATAATTGGGCGAGTGTTTGTAGAGCATGTCTGGTTTACTGTGAGTCGATGGATGTGAGTTGATGTTCCGGTTTGTTTAATTTAAAATATGTATCTGTTAGTTATTTGAATTGTGCAGTGTCTTGGTTTTACTGTTATGCTGTATAAATTTTGTATGCAATAAATAAATAAATAAATAAATTCGTCTTTAGTAGATCAGCACTACTTTCTCCCTATAGAAACGCCTGGGAATGCTATATTCTGAATAATTACACAATTACCCATAACACTGCATTAAACTACACCCAGAAATTTAATTTTTGTTGCGTGTTTATTAAAGCATATTTACCACCAGTACAACAGTAGGTACCTATTATCCTAGTTAATAAGTAACAAGGATGTTTTACACCCAGAACTCGTAAGAATGGTATTCTTCAAGTGTATTGCATTCTCTGACCTCCACCGATGAACAGCTGCCAGACAACCAGATTTAGAAACAAGGATAATATAACCACCGAGAGAGGTTTCTTATTCCCGATATTCTGTTGTACTTACTGAGGCTAGCTCCTCGTCTAGTATATTCCGATGCCTAATTGCAGTATAAAGATACATAATCCTATTGCAGGAAAACACTTACTTTACGATCTCCTATTATTAACTATCTAAATTTAGAAAGTCTAGAAATATCTAGAAATCATACTAATAATTCGAATACACGCTTCCAAGCTGTTCAAATCGATTTGTACAGTTAACAGCAAAAGTTGCTAAGTCAGTAGGGTGTTCAAAACGAGCTGAACACGACTTTATTGTTAAGGGAATAAGAGCGTAATAGGTCATTTTGGACACCCTACCCGCTTGGCTACTTCTGCTGCTGACTGTACATGAGCCTTAACCTTTGACTATTGAACCAACCGGAGCGGCTCGGCCATGTCTGTCATTTTCTATACAAAAAGTCTGCCGATTTTTGCGGGGGAGGGGAACGTCAAATGTATGCGAAACGTCAAAATAACCACGTCAGATAAACGTCAGTTCATACAATGAGTATGACCACTGTTTATATATTTTCGGCAGAGGGGAACGCCTGTCAATGGCCACTCCATATTGATAATCTTTCGAATAGACTGTGTTCTGCAGCTTTTGCAGTGGGCAAAATACATCGATTAACAGACGTGAAAACAGCCCGATTAGTATATTTTGGTTACTTTCATAGTATTATGTCATATGGTATTTTACTTTGGGGCAGTGCTTCACAGATTAACATTAATACAGTTTTTGTTCTGCAGAAGAGGGCTATTCGAGAAATATACAGGATGAAATATAGAGCCTCAGTTAGAGATATGTTTAAGGACATTAATATAATGACAGTGCATAGTCAATATGTCTATGAAAATCTTGTGTATGTACATAAAAACAATGTTAATTTTTGAAAAAACTGTGATATACACAATTATAATTTAAGAAATAAGCATAAACTAGCAGTGCCCTCCACTCGGCTCCATAAAATAAAAGATTCATTCATGGGTAATTGTATAAGGTTTTATAATCAACTTCCGATAGAAATTACCAAATTATCAATCAACAAATTCAAGAACTATGTAAAACGTAAACTTATTTCTAAAGCCTATTATAATATACAAGACTACATGGATGATATAAGTGATATAACACCGTGGGATTAAATTGCAATTGAGATTTTCCTTGTGACATAAAATTTTGTTCTAGAATGATTAGTGACTAGTATTTTAATACAATTTTTTTTAAAGTTTTGACGATCTTATTGTGAATTTATTATTATTATTTTTGACATATACAACATGTATATGTCAAAAATGATTTTGACATATACATGTTGATGAAATTTTTTTTACAATTGTATCAATATATTGCTCTTAATTATTTAAGATAAATTGTTACTGACGATTCGAAAGTGCTTGTTGCTATGCCTACTTGAATAAAGACAATATTGACTTTGACTCCGGTTGGTTTAAAGCTCTAAGGCCTTGACCGAAGTAATGTGAACTTTGAGAAGTTGAAAACTCTGATCAGGTTAAACATGCTTCAACTGTTCTCACTAGAAACACGAAGTTGAGTAAGAGCCTTCTAGTGAAGTAATGCTAATGAAGTCTGGTACGGAGGAGTCTCGGATTTTTAGTGCGGGCGGGGACCGTAAGATCTGCTACGTTACGTGATACCTGGTGATACAAAGATAAGCCCCATGGCACATGTTCATAAAAATGATGCTGAAGTCCGAAAAAATATTAATAAAAATTAGAATTCGCCGAAAGCACAAAAAAGTAGGTACTACTTCTGGTGTAAAAAATTTGAATCCTAATTTACGTCAATTTTGAACCAGTCTGCCGGGCACTTCCGGCCATGCAGGAACTAACAAACTGGGTTTTTCTATACCTACATACAAATTACTATTTGTTGCCAATGCCGTGTAAATACTATCAATTTTTTAAACCGGAAGTGGTACTTTTTATGCTTTCGGTCAATTCTGAATTTCATTACTATTTTTTCCGAACTCAGCATGACTTTTATGAACATGTGCCATGCCATGCTTATCTTTCTATCTTGCTTATCATTTTTTTTGCTTTTCTTTGTGCTTTCTTTTTAAAGTTTGGCTTTGCAAGTCATACCCGAGCCTTCCATAATCCTGCAAGAAATAATTGACGGAGTCGCTGTCGCCGGATACGGCGTGGAGAAAATGATGATGATGATGATGATGATCTTTCTATCACGAAGTTACATTGCCTAGATAAAACTTGTCTTAAGTTATTTTATATGTTTTGTTTTGTATTCCAGGGGCTTGGTTTTTACTGTAATGCTGTGTAACGAATAATTTGAATAAATAAATAAATCACGTAACGTAGCAGATCTTACGGTCGCCGCCCGTACTATTTCCGCCATGCCTCCGCGACAACCCGATAACTCGAGTGCAAGAGCATAATAGCTTGATTAGTTTGAGCATAGAATATAAATAATATAGAGAGCCAAGCGATGTACTGCCATTTCATCGAAAATCATTCGGCAAAATTTCATTTCCCAAACAACATATCGCAGTACGTTTAGTTAGCATGTACCTATACCAACGTTTACCTAATTATTGTTTCGCATAGTTTTATTTGACCGAATTTTCGTTTGCCTTAGGTTAACTTAGTATGCCAAATAAAATTATGTGAAAAATAGTTATGCGAAACGATATTTCGCCATCTAATGATTTTGCCAACTATGGGAAAAATTGTTTGGGTACCTAGTGATAATTTGCCATACAATTTTCGGCCACATATTAGTAAACCATCTTTGAGTACTGTCAATGTGTCAAATCGTTTTTGCTCCCGCGATAACCAATAGTCATATGACTTTTTGGTATTCCATGCTTGTTATGTCAAAACAAATATCATCGAATGCCGAACGGTGTAAAAAGCCGACCTCACATTAATTTTAGAATCGTGACGCAAAGGTATCTAAATTGAATATAACACGAATGATTGTACTATTTCAGTTGTTTACGCTATGCTTTGTATCTATTGTGGGCTCGGTGCATGCATTCAGTACATTGACTTGAAGCAAGACTTGACTAGAGAAAGCTTTGATTGAGAAGGTACAGACAACAGAGTTCGACTTGAAGGGCAATTTTTGAGAACCGAGCGGTCAAATCTGACATTTAAAACTCTGAATAAAACGATGAAACGGTAGTTCAGAAGTAACAGGAATGGGAATTTAAAGTCATGATTATTTAAACCATTAATTTCATGCAAACATAATGGCGACAATCTTCTGGGTGCGATTATTTTCGCGCTTAAATTATTTGAATTGGAGTGCACGAATCTCAAAAATCGGCCCCCTGTTCCACTTATTTTTGCTCACTCACAACTCAGCGATGTAGGTAAGCTATGACTTAGTTATGGACTTGAATTAAAGTGAGACTTTCATTTTCAAACTGTGAAAAAATAAGCGATTTATATCCCATTTTAGTACCTACTTTATTTTTTCTCTGAGTCGAGTTTTAACGTTGTTGTAGTTTTCGTTGTTTTGGCTCTGTCAAATTATGTCCCTCAAGAAATAGATACAAAAGTGTCTACTTAATAGGTCAAACGATTAGCAATGGCTTTTTAGAATTAACAGATGTTTTTATGCAGTAGGTAATTATGAGAAGTGCACGGCGCGGTGTCCGTGATGTTCGTTATCGCGTTCAGCAGTGCGATTAGCGTTGCGTCGAGCTTCTAAGGGATTTGAGCAATAAAAACCTTTATTTAATTTGGAACGAGCGCCAGAGGCCACTTAGTTCGGACTCTAATCAAATGCAATAAAAATGCTAAAACGAATCCAAACTAGAACTCCGCTTCAAACTGAACTCGTGATTCTTGCAATCGCGTTAACAAGTATAACAACACCCCTTTACCAAATCTAGAATTTCTGATTCCAGAAACCGCTGATTAATCCCGATCATATAACTCTGCTACAACTAAAACCCCAACAAATTTCATAAAGATCAGAATAAGTGTACAAAGTTATTGCGGATTCAACATTTGCAATCTAAAAGCCATCGAAATGCATGGACATCCCAGTAGCCAGCTGACAACTGTTATGTCGGAAGTTATCTGTAAGAACTTCGCTTCACAGCGCTCGCTCATTCGATGAACAAGCTGCCACAACGAAATTCGTAGACATAGTACTGCTGCCACACACTGAGCTGTGTATAGTGCGTTTGTTTCGTAAACACGACGTCGACCGGAGAGCACTTGAGATTCATTAGCGGTGCTGAGGAATTATGAGATGTTATGGCTTTTGTATACAGCGTGGGCGAGGACTTGGGGCACATTTTTGAAATCCGGATCACGGAATAATTAATAGTACTCCGGATTTAGTCTGGCCGTAAATACATTGAATTCCCCGACGTATTTAAATTATTCACAGGGCTATTTCGACAAAGTAAGATTTTAGAGAAACCGTATTTAAAATCTATATTCAACTAAGTTCATGTTCATTCATTGCATCAATTTTCATTCATTAATTTAGTTTTCTAAGTAAAATACATGCAATAAATTATAATTTATTCATTTTAAATGCGAATTAGTACCTAAGTACTTACACTTACATTAAAGTTTATGTTTCTTTCGAGGATCAGCGATCTAAACACGGTAATTTTCTTTGGTTTCAGCTCTGACAGTGAGATTTCTGACAAAAAGATATATCGGCGAATATGATCATCAACAAGGTAAAACTCTTATTATTTTATAGTTATGTATAGTATATAAATAATTATTAAATTAAGTAGGTAAAGGTTTTTAATTTACCTCGAGATATTATTTACACATTTTTTAAATTTATTGTTCTCTTTAAAGTGCTAATCTTCTCAAATTGGAACAGGTCATAAAATAGGTCACGTTGTGAATGTAAAATAGGTCAGGAAGTGAACGTACAGTCACGAACACGGATTGTTGAGCCGCTTGCCATTGTTCGTAATTTAGCCGTGTTATGAATGACCGATGTTACGACTACCTAGTTGTCACTGTAAGTTATATCGGTGACTATTACACGGATGGTTTTGCTTCCATTATCCGTGAATACACGGCTAAATTACGAATAATGACAAGTGGCTTAACACACCGGGTTTCTAATATTTATGGGTCTAGTGACTTTTGTTGTTTTATTTCGTCCTCCAACTATCGTTGCTGACTATACCTACTTGATTTAAAAATAAATAGGTATACTTTTGATCGGGCGGCTATTAACGTCGGTAGTAGCGTCAGCAGCCCGAGTTCCGATGCCGTGAGTGGCCGTCATTGGGTCATTGGCGCTCAGAAGGCAAAGCACGAACGACACAGAACTTGATTTACGTTTAATTTCAGACAGCAAATACAAGCATGAAGTGCTCCTGGACGGAGACCCGATCCTGTTTGAAATCCTGGACACATGCCCTAAGGTGAGGTTTTCTTCACTCCACCACGCATCACAGACGTAACGCTAACGCCATGGCATACATGTTAAATGAAAGAAACGCCCCGAGTGATATATATGCTCCCGGCCCCCGAGTGACATCAAAAATTGTTAACCCTTTTACCGCTAAAACCGTCATATCACGCGCACGGAAAGCAGTACCGTCAGCGCCAGGACGTGATATCACGTCCAAAATATAACCGATTTGCCTTGCGCGCTTGCGCGCTCTGGCGCTAAGGGCATGATTTTTCCGTCCGATGCTTGGCGTTCAAAAGGTTAAAGAAAGAAATGAGTAAGCAACGTGCATGAAGCGACACCAAAACGTATTATAGCCATCGAAATCTTACTTATGTATACCATATTTTTTCTAGAAATTAAGATGTGGTACTAGATTTTAACTGCATAATGTAACGGGTCGCCTTCCTTACCCGTTCAATATAGGTGATTATAATTGTTAAATTATAATATAGGTTTCCTTTATATATTTAACTACCACTCACTGCTTATTACGTAGTGTATATGTGCCTTTAGAAGCCTACTGTTGTCTATACTTTAGAAGAATGAATACTCTCCGAATTTCGAATTCAAATTTACTGTCATTAGAGTTCCCATGAAAAAACTGTCAAACATAAATACGAAAGGATTGAGATGGAAATACTAGTAAAATCAAGTTGAAATAACAGTAATCGCAGTTTGTGAGCAGCAAGATAGTAAAATCATATATTATATCTCGAAATGTAAGTTCTGTGGAAAACTAGCCGCTACAAAGACGGACTTCAGCCGCAAACAATTTATAAGTATTCTTGCGCCTATATATTCCCTATTCTATTAAGTATTCTTACGCTTATATATTCCATATTCTATTAAGTATTCTTATTCTTGTATATTTTCTATTAACTTAAGTATTCTTACCCCTGTATTAACTTAAGTATTCTAAATAATTGTGTATATCCAATATTAAAGACCCTCCATTCCTTACTGACCTTTGAGTGACGAGAGCGGACGACCTGCGGTTCCGATATTTAGGCTATATTTCTAGCTAGGTAAGACAGCGAAGTGGAGTTACCACAAAACCGATATTCCTAACTTTATTGATACCTAAGTGTTATACGGTTGCCAGTTTATTATTCCGCGGCTTCCTATACCGACCTGGTTGAAAGATATTTTGAGACGATCTCTCTAAGTCATAACCGGAGTGTCAACGATGTGTTGTACTATGAGAGGGTCAAGGGTCCTCTTTGGTTCCTTGGTCCTGTGATAGGTGGAGTGCACGGATATATGATGGGCAGGGATCGGGGACAGTTTGGATCATATCTTGGTTCAAACCTACCTGTTCCTGCTGGTTTTATAGCCCAGGAGTCTTAGGGATTCACCCAGACATTGGGGTCAGACTTCGCCCATTTAGTCCGATAGCTTAGGGCCACACCACACGATTAGTTTAAATGTGAGAGCCTACTCTCTAGTTTGCATTTAGAATAGTCTGATAGATTTCTCATATTCCCCACGGTGTAGGCTTGAGTCAATATAACACAATACCTCAAGTCTCACCGTATTTCTAAAATATATATAGTAGCAAGACCTAAGTCAATTCAACTCAATACCTTGGGTCAAGCTACATTGTAGGATAGGTAGGTAGGAATATTAGGTTGTAGGTATTGGATATATTTAGGATCCTGTGATTGAGTCCACACTATTTTACTCCTTAACCACGGGATTCCTGTATATCCATTAGATTTACTATAGGCAGGGATGTTTGGGCCAGGTTCTGACTATAGCGTCAGGATCTCGCCTGAGTTCGTTGAAGTTTGGCGTTTCATTTCACGAACTGCGCGACTTCTGAAACGTTGGTAGATTCAGTAGGGATTTGCGTTCACATTGTATAAAATCCTACAATTCCCGAGATTTCCTAAGGGTTAAGGAATTGTAACCTCTCAATCTATATATGAACCTAAAAGCTTTACAATGCGGGAGTTTTTACCGTTCAACCTGACTAAGCAAGGCACAGTCGGTTACCTCCTGATACCAGAATGGATCAGACCTTATTTATTTATATAGAATTACTAGAACAGGATTCTTTATATCTATACTTAAGGGTAAAGATTTCAATATTCAACAAAGATTGAGATGTGACAGTTCTCTCCAACTCTACAGAAAACTCCTTGACTAAAATAGCAAGTAGCTTCATTTGTTAAGTTATATGTCCCTGGTGAAAAACACCTCTACTCCGAATAGTACACAAAAGATTGGAGGGGCCCTGACCAGTCTGGGACGAGGGGCACTGCCTTCTGGTAGTCCAGAGAGAGATAGCAATCTCTTAGGCGGAAGGAGGAGCCTAGGCTTTACCAATCAAAAATAATATTTTTGTAGTGTTTAGACCATGTGAACGTAATATCGATTTGTTAGGTTTTCTACTTACTTAGGTTAGGCTTTCTTATATCCTATTCTATCAGAGTTTGCTTCATTCCTATCTCGTAAAAAGGATCTGAGTATACTACCACATGACGTAGATCCCCACTAGATTCACGTGCCAATTTAGACCTTTCAAAGCAGACACAATATGGTATATTAAAATAAGGGGGTATCTTCAGGGGTTTAGGGTTCATTACAATAACTACTAAAATAATTTACCGGTTGACTTTATTATTTCTTGATGAACAATTGAACATGTTGTATGTCTACATACTTACATTGAATCCACTTCAAGTACCATATGGGCTGCAATGTCTATGTCAATTTTATACACTGTCTTTTTTACATATTTCTGTACATTACAGAACACAGAGGACCTCCCAACACACGACATCGCGCAGTGGGCTGATGGCTTGTGCCTAGTGTACTCCATCACGGACCGGCAGTCGTTCAACTTCGTACGGCGAGCCAAGCAGAGCCTACAGCCAGACGTACCACTCACCCTCGTGGGCAATAAGGCTGATATGGTGCACCTGAGACAGGTACGTTACAGACTAGAGAAAGAAAGAGAGAGTTTGACATTAAACTCAACACAAGACATCGCACAGTGAGCTCGAGTGTCCAGCGACCCCGGACGCGAGGGCGTCCTCAAATAGCCGTCGAGAAGACCATCCCATCATAGTGGGACAGCGACCCAACATAGGACACATAGCAGCAATGTGAAAACATCAAACCCTACCCTCATTAGAAGAGGCGCAGCGGAAGACTCTACTACTACGTATTTACGCCACAGCGTTGTGTTAAGTGTCCAAGTATTTTGAGCAGCGTCAGCCCTAGCCAACCTTGAATTTAAAATAGGGCAGCGATAATTACAGGTAGGGCACTTTATTATCATTGGCCTATAAAAAACTTCCTAGCTATGGCCCTGAGCAGTGTGCCACTTGCATACGATCGCATTTGTAAGGTTATAAACGGACACTACACTGTTCAGGTTCACCCTGCTCGCATTCACTCAGTTTACAGTTTACACCGCACCTCATTTCCCTCATTTGCAGCATTGCAATAAACTAAACTTTTAACATTCCAGGTGAGCCCAGACGAGGGCGAGATCCTGGCGAAAGACTTCGAGTGCAGCTTCCGAGAGGTCGCCGCCGCGGAGCAAGTGAACCAAGTGAGCGAGGTGTTCCAAGACCTGTGCCGAGAGGTACTCCAGCTGAGGCGCCGAGCTAAGCACAGCTTGCTGGACCGCATGCTGGGGACAAAGACAGCCTATAGGGTGTACTCGAGAGGGAAGAGTGACAGCGCGTTGCCAAAGGATTAATTTACATTAGTTTGTTGAGTTTTACTTTGACAGTATATATCAAGATTAAAAATGATGAGAGCGCCATCTGATCGTCTAGTTGTGATCGAAGGGAAAATGTTTTAATAATATTTACGTTGACATGTAGATGGCGCTATAGCTGCTAATCGAAGACATTTAAAGTTTGATTGTACCTAATGTGAGCTTAGTAAAGCTATCGTGGCTGTGGGCTCCGTTTTATAAAACCACAATTTACATATTCGCTGTTATCGTCTGCAACAGCCATATTTGTTAGAAAACGAGGCATACAGTCCGTGAGCTCTAAAAAGAACCTTCGGGTTTTGGAAAGAGACGTCGGGTAGCAGTGGCGGTGGGTGAATTAATTTCTTAGGCAAGCCGGGGATTAATATTGCTTAAGTTTTCTTTATGCGCTGTAGAAAAACTGCGCAGGAGTCTGAAAACTAAGCAAGCCGGCGGGAATCGAGTTCTATGGACGCACCGCCCCTGTCGGGTAGCAATCAACAGTGACACATGAAAACCAGAACAGCAATATTACCTTCGTGTGTCATCGCCGATTCCCGAAGGTTCTTCTTAAAGCTCACGGACTGTACATCAAATTTGAAAATTGTAGTTTTACAAAATGTATTAATATCCGTTGTTTTTTTGTTACAGACTTGTAGCAAGATTTTGTAACACAAAGTATTTAAAGTAACAATTTTATAGGTCACGTAGGTATTATTCCATGTTTGGGTATGGATGGGTATATCTAATCTAATCTGATAAATTGATAATGGACGTCTGTTAAATAGTATGAGAGTGTTGTCCCTTAGCGCAAAGCGAATATATACAAGGATGTTGTTAGTTAATTGTAAAAGTAGTCACAAATTTATTTATAACATAAGTAGTAGTACACTTTGCTATTATTTGTCGTAAAATCTCAAAAAGTAAAAATAACGTAAATATATTAATGGAATAATTTATTAATTAAAAAGCCTACTCCATATTTGCTTAAAATCTGCCGCGGTTCAGTTAACTTAATTTATTATAAAATAAATGTGTCCGGTCCATATACAGATTTGCCACTTTTAGTACCCAGAGCTTATTTGAAGGGTACACGGAAAGAACATGTCTAGTCCCTTTTTTTGTAAAATGAGATTTTTGTATCAAAATGTAGAGCCTGAAATGAACTATTAGCAACAACTTCTGTCACAGCTGGATTTTTTAACATAAATCCACTTTTTAGCTCATAAAAAACATCTAGTTACGAAAAAAGTATGGTTAATTGAATCGTTCCAAACTTTAAAACCGCTATAACTCAAAATGTTGTCAAAGTGACTAGACATGTTCTTTCCGTGTACCCTTCATTTATTGAAGCCTCTTCGAATCACTATTTATGTAAGAACGAACACATTTACTTAAAATGATAATTATATTGGTGTTAAATATTTAAAAAAAATTTTAACCAGTTATTTATAAATATTCTCAGAATTGTATCCTGAGTATTTGTATTAGGTAATTTAAAATAACTGTTGTAGTTCGTAAAGTTAGAGCTCAAGCTCATATACCTATAAATATATGTATACACAGTGAAAGATTGTGAGGTTGTGATGGTGTGACCGTTATGCAGGGATTATGATATTTATAATACATATATGTATATATAAAATACGAACAAACTTACACACATTACTTTAAATACGTTAATTATATATTATGAGACAGACGCTGCCGCCGTTCTCAGTTAGTGGGCTTGCTATAACTTGGGGCCCCGATTTAACTCAATAAAGTCGCAGAAGATGACGTGACATTTTGTGCAAATATGTCGCAAAAAAATGGTAAATAATCTCAAAGAATTCGATATAAATACTTATACATTTTTATCTATTTTAATGCAGTAAGTGTGTCTTGGCCACTGGAGTCGTTATAAACGGACTCCAGAAAAGATGTGTCTTGAAAGTTTTACACGTAGATATATACGGATAACTTTATATACTTATATAATTATTCTTACAAAATATACGAGTATTATATTTATATAGGAGTAGGTGTATTGTGCTGTTGAGACAATGAGATTTTATGGAAGATGTTGACATAGTTTTAGGAAGTGAAATGGTTTACCTATTTATTTGTTAATTATTAATGTGATTTTATTTATTATTACAGTAGTGCTGAAACTTCAGTAAATGCTTAAGTTCATTTGTTTACGATATGCGACTGATATTGACTTTGGATCACTTAATTACCTACATTGTGCATACACCTGTGTTTATTTGTATTACCTCAAATGGAAGCCAGACGCAAGTTTTGAAATTATAAATCGATATTGTAATAAATATTGAGTTAACTCTTAGTTAACATAGAGCAATTGATTTTTTAAATTTCTTCGGTACGCAATGTATTGCGTTTACACTTATTTGCCACATTATCAAATGTGACATTTTAGGGCAAAGTAATCATGTAGGTAGCGATACATTGCGTGCTGAAATATTTTATATGGAAAAATAAAAGTCGTAAAATTTTAATAAAACATATGGAAGTATGTTTATTAGGGTCCATACTAACTACCCTTGGCGTATGAGGTAATATAAAAAATACAGCTGTATACAGACATGCCACAAATGAAACTTATAGGTAGTCATAAGTTTTTTTTGGTGAATTACACGGTTAAGTTTTTATAATGGTCGAATTGTGAAGAAGAGACTCTGAAAAAAAAAGACTATAGTGACATGTGTACATCTTGACATTTGGACAACTTTAAAAAGTCCTACTCCTTATATTAATCAGATATACTATAATACGTTATGTACGTGTGTGCATTTTATGCGTTGGTTACAGAGAAAGTTCTTCTAGGTATGTGTGTCCAGAGATTTTGTACAAATTTTGGTAAAGGTACCATTTGAAGGTTGGCGGTTACGTCGTACGTTGTACAGATTTAATATTGTATCCGAGCAATTAAACCGTAAGCGCCAATCTACAAACTTGTGCCGAAATAATTATACATTTATCATTTATACCTTTTTTGTAATAATTTTCGAACAGCTAGGTTATGAACCGGAAGCATTGTGTAGATAATTTTAATCAACTTGGTAGTCTATAAATAAGGTAGTTATGTAAATCATGATAGGTAAGTACCTTCTATGGTATAACGTGTATCTTACCAAATATCTTGTGTGAATGATGTGCCTTTGTGACAAATAGACTCATGAGTTTTTAAAAAACACTTATAAAAAAAATGGTTTAAAACCACCATAAAAACGTTATTTTTCTAGTTTGTTATACGTCTATAAATTCAGTCTATATACGAAAGCACTAGCTAGTAACGCCATATCGACAAAGTGTTCCCTTTGTCCGTACACTGACACAAATTGTTGCGAATTGTAATTACATTCGGAATACCTATGTTTTTTTTTATTGCTTTATGAACATCACGTGTTTTAAATGACTGACATGTATATCTGCGAGTTGTCTATTGATTGACATGATGTGCTTATTACTCTTATTAGTATAATAAGCTTAATGTAATCAATGTAATAATTGCTTCTAAATATATTCTAATTTTTATTAAAGGAATGTAAACGGGTCATTTGGTATAAATAAAAAATATTGGAAGTGCCCCAATTGTGTTGTCCTTGGCCATTATATCTTAGCTACTGTATAATTTGAATTTGATGATGATGATGATGATTGATGATGATGACATAAAGGTACACACAACGCCTCACTAGGTATACACTTTTGAACGTTATTACAGCAGAATAAGGTTCAAAAGTGTATACCTAGTGAGGCGTTGTGTGTACCTACTGTTAGCCAGGTTTTGGAACATCGCCGAGATGACAGCTCACCTGTCATCGGACCGAACTGTCAAGAGAGAATAGCTAGGGATACACGCACAGATGTGTCCGCCGGATTTGTCCGTCGGATATGCCCGGCAGACAGATCCGTCCGTGTATGGCGCGAATTGGACACGGATGTGTCAGCCAGACGTCTGTCCGCTGTCTGTCCGTTGTCCAATTCGCGCCATACACGGACGGATGTGTCCGCCGGGCATATCCGTCAGACAAATCCGGCGGACACATCTGTGCGTGTATCCCTAGCTTTTCCCGCGTCATCTTTAGCGTTGATTTGAGCGTTGTCGTGTATTAAACTTATAATTTAAATGTGATATCCAAGACTCGGTTCTTTTACTGCTAATATTACATACATAGGTTAGGTATTTGGATACCTAATTAACATTCAAACAAAATTGTTTAATATGCCAAAAGTAGCTCATATTCTGACCGCCGGCATCGGCAATGCGATGCGGCAAGTCTAGCAATGCACCAAGGAGAAGTTTCCAAAGTTGCAAAATTTCCATATACGGAATGTTCTCAGAACTTAAATTTTACGAACAATACAAATTATTCAGGAAGTCGCTGGCATAGCTGGGCATTAACTCGTTAATCCGTTAATCGAACGAGCGGAGCGTAAGCGAAGATCGTTCTTACAAACAACAACTGTCACCTGGCTACTGGGACGTCTCGGCATTTGGATGGCTTTTTGATTTAGATAGTTTGTCCGACGATAACTTTAGTAACGATTTTCCGATCTTTATGAAATTTGTTGGGGTTGTAGCAGAGACCAACAAAATTTGCGAGTTCGTATATGAGCTGGATTGAGACGGGGGTTCTGAAATTAGAAGGCCTAAAAAGGTTTTGTAAAGGGTTCCTGATACATTGGTCATCTTATTTGCTACTTTTACGAGCAAGTATGGTTGAGTTTGGTATCAAACGAAAGGTATTGATTAACACTCTCGTCAAATCGTTATTAACTGCTTACTGTTTCATAACAATTAGCAACATAAAATTGATTTCAAAAATATTTTCAATTATATTTTGATTTTGGTGTAAATATTTTGACAACTGACTTTTTTTTAATTTATTAGAGCTTTGGCTGCTAGCGCCATCAGCATACTGACATTAACACATTACATTAGTTAGAGAGAGTTACCATAGACGCATAATGATGGTGACCGAAACCTTTGGTCCACAGATGAGAACGACATGCCAAGGCAACAGAGTGAGAGGCATGTGAGAGGTGGATTTAAATTAAGATGAGACAAAAACTGTTAAATCTGAAGCGATTTCGTCGCGGTAAAATTTTGCGCATCAACCGCACAATTTAATATGGACGTTTAGTTTCACCGTGATGGTTAGTTGAGAAAAAAATACCCGATACCTATTTTTGGTATTTGTAGTAATTCTACTATTGCACATTTATGGCGAAACACAAGATTCGCGAGTTCACAGTTCGGGGCGAACTACTAGTCGTTAATTAACGAAGTTAACATTTCGATTAACGGATTAACTTTTAAGTTAACTTTTAAAATTGTTAAAGGACACGTTAACTTCCGTTAATATGCAGAAGTCCGTTAATCGTTAATCCAATGCCTTATAACCCGTATTTACCGCACGGCACAGCGACGCGGCGCGAAAACGGGTTCAGACAAGTATGAAACGACAAGTGCCGGCGGCGCCTGGCAGCGTGTGAAACAAAAACAAAACTAGATATATTTTGCCGGCGCGTGCGAGTGAGACAGAAAATTGCGAAGAGATTTGTTTCGTTTGATCATTTCATTACTTAGCGCCGGGGCTTAAGTTCACTAACGCAACGATATAAAGATGTAATTTTACACATATTAACGGAGTAACGATTAACGTTAACTTGCGTTACTTCTTCCGAAATGTAACGCTTTAACGTTTAACGAGGCCAACTTTTTTTATAGCGGATTAACGATTAACGAAGTTAAATATTCCATTAACACTTTCCGTATCGCGTAGCGCGTAGCCAGGTATTCCTCGTATGTAGCGCGTAGTAGCTACGAACAGAGAACCCGACTGTCGGGTTCTCGGTGCTGAATGTGTTAACGGTGCCCAGCTATGGTCGCTGGACACCGCCGTTATCAATTATTTTAACTGACTGTCTCATTTAGGAGTTTAGAATAATTGTCGTCATATCTATGTTCTCATTGGAAAGCTAATTTAAATTCTCGTGTAAGTTTCCGGAGATTTCTGAGAGTGTCACTGAATTTTTGAGAATGTTCTGCAACTTGTGCATTGTTAGATAAGTCCGACCACTAACTTTGTATGTTCATATGTTCATATAATTTTGATGTTAGTATTGATTGTTCTGCACCGATTTTATGAAGTTGTAAGTAAATAAGTACCTTGGCGTGGTTGGTTAATACAAGTAGTTATTTCTTGCTTAATAAGAACTTAAAGCCATACACGAGTGTTACAGGAAATAAGAAGCAAATTATTTATTTTTTACTTTTACCCATTTTTTGTTTCTGACATGCTCGTTTTATAAAGGATTTTATATACCTATTTAGTAAAATTTAACCTTTTCAACGCCAAGAGCCATTAAAGTGGTCGACTACTGTCGTGCCTACCACGCCAACAACCACTAAAAAGGCTATGGCAGACGCTGTCAAATCAATTTTACTGTTGACAGATAAGGTTTAAATTAGTATCTCACTAGTTGATATGTTGGCATGTATGCCACATTTTGATGCGAGAGAGAAAGCGTTGAAAAGGTTAAAAGCGGACCTAATCATCTCCGTATGTGCATTTTAGTCTTATGAAATTATATTTGTGAATTTATTCTACATATTTGTATCTTATTAATAAAAAAAATGTCTAGATGTACATGCTTTTTTATCATGTATCTACCCCTCCCTATTTTTATTATTGTGTAAGTAGGCAAAGTAGTTTGAGTATATTCATACAGTGCGACTGAAGGTCTAAAGACCAAAAAGCATTAACCGTTCTAGGTCTTGTGTTACCTTAGGTACCTGTCCAACAGTGGCAGCAGGTCCATAGAACCCGATTCCCACCGGCTTCCTTACAAATATTTATGACGCGCCGCCACTGCTGTCCTAATACTCAGGTGGAAAGTAAAGTAAGTTACAAAGTTGGTTGACAACATATGGTTAATATTCAATTCATGGTAGTATATTGGGGAGTAAGATAAATATTGCAAACGGGAGTGTATAGAAGCCCGAGAGTGCAATCGAGGGTTTTTTAGGACTCGGGTGTGCAATATTTTAAATCTGCGAATTACACACAATGTTTTTCATTCCAATTGTCAAAAAAAAAAATTTTAAGACATAAAAACATTGAACGAGGTAGCAAAATGACCATAACTCCCTGTCGAATTAGCTATTACTATAACTATCGCTGCGCCTGCACGGCCTGCTTCGCTTTATGAGTAAGTGTACGAACGATACGATACGAACAGGTAAATTAATGTAATTTATATCGCGCATTCACCCGATGCTTCAGAGCATTATATCATATCATATCTTTGCTCCTGAATCACTGACTGGCCGGTCACAAAAGCAACCCTAGAGTCAGAATGACAAAGGGTAATCTGTGCCTTGCCAAGTGGCCATAAATTAAAAATAAAAGCGCCTCCCCTTGCGTGTCAACTGACGGCCAATCACAGCGTCGCACGCACGTGACGTCATGCTATTCAGTTGTGGAACAGATTCAAAGATGGCATCGTATCTTTCTGCCTTGGTTGTAAAATGACGTATATTTGTAATAGTTTGAGTAAGGGATAAGCCTTTTCAAATGCAATGGGATATTATTATCAGTACGAGCCCTTCGTTTGCGATTTCAACAATGGCCATGTTTGCTATTGTAGTCGGCGGTCAATTCTCAATTAATCACAGTCAGACGAAATCGGAAACGGATGTTTTACACGTTTTTATTGAGCTTTTATATATCATAACACATTCATTTATTTTTATTTACATATATATAGGTATGTGTATATGTTTTATTTAAAACTTGAACCACTTTCTTTGACTCGTTTGACATTCGTCATTACAATATGCCAATGGCACAGAAGTTACGATTCAGTCAGTTCGTATTAAATCCTCAGTTACAAATGTACAGTTACGTTTCAAAGATATAGGTAAATGTGAAACGGAGTATCAAAAAGAAACGCTAAAACAACAATTTCTCTGCTTTGCCTTAAGGTTGACTGGTAGAGAATGCCTCTTGGCATTAAGTTCGCCTTTTGTACTATAAGATTTTCTTTTGTGCAATAAAGATTAAATAAATAAATAAAACGAAAACTTGTCACTTAGAGGATTTGTATACAAAAAAGTCTGCCGATTTACAAAAAACGAAACGTCAAATGTATATGTAAACTTACAAATAAACGTCAGTCCCTACAATAAGTGTGAACACATAGTGATCATATATTTTCGACAGAGGCGACCGCCGAGCTTTGACAGGGCACTTTAATTGCTGTTTTGTACATGATCTCGTTGTTTTAAGCTGTGTCATGTTAATCAGGCCAAATTTTCTTAATCTGATAGACATCCTATTATCTTGTTTTAAACCCTCTTTGTGCGGTTACAAAATAAATTATTTGAAACTATAGTAACAGTCGCTTCGTCAGTCTTATTTTTCTATCACCTGACACCAATTAATTAAAATTATACCTACATACCTATGTTATGTAAGTATCTATAAAAGCGTATTTAAATCGAGTTTTCTCTTTCGATGCATACTAATGTAAATATCTTCAAAGGTTTAAGATAACCACGAAAACATATTGTTATTTAAAATAAACAACACATTATACTTAATGAATAGCTTTTAGAAGCCTTTAATCTAAAAGCCGCATACGCTCAAAGCTCATATCTGGAATGAGCTTATCATCCCCCAGCCCCCGCCCCCCGGCAACCCTGAGAGCTGCGCAAGCGTCATTCAGTCAACCGCCACTGACGTAAACACTTCAAATTCCGAATTTAAAATTCGCGCTTCATTTTTTTTTGCATTCGTTTTGTTTTACATTTAACGCTTGTTGATAAACTAGTGCGGTTTAAGAATTTTTGTTTGTTGTAATAAGTTTGGTGTAAGTTTAGTGATGTGCCAAATCTGATTAGGTACGTAATATTTTTTAATTAACTGTTTGCGTTTTTTAATTGTATTTATTATCTAAGTGTTTTTAATATTTTTGTTATTTAAGTTATTGTATATTTATGTAAAGTTATTAATAAAAGACAAATCGGTGTTTACGTATACTTTTTTATAAAGCATTGCGAATTACTGCTTGCGATTTACTAAATACTATCGGCGGTTATTTAAAATATTTTATTATTTACTTATGTCATTTGTTGTTATGGTGTAAATGTTCTTGCCCTGCATATTTGAATAACTAATACAACAATGTCATGAAGTATACTAATTACCTATATGTAGCGTAAGTCTACGACGTAGCCCGTAGAACCACTCATTGCTACGGAGCCGTATTAGTCTGTCCGGAAAGAATAGTGTCGTAGAATGTATGAGCTCCCATACAAACCATGACACTTTTCTTTCCGGACAAACTCTATTTTGCTTTAATTTATGAATTATCCTTATCTGTCAATCTGACAGCAACTATGCATAGTTAACGCCTAAAAATCTAAAATTAATCCGGTGCAACTCCAATACCGGTTGATTTAATAAAAAATAATTAAATGAATAATCATTGAGATCAAAACAAGAGATATCGCAAAAAAGTTTTATCAATTTTGTGAAATAATATGATGATATAATTAATATGTTACACACACACAACACACACATAGTCAATCTAGGTGGTTTAGCTAAGTGCCCCCCTATTTTTTTAAGAAACTGTTCTGTGTATCACATCAATGTTTTCATTTATTTGTGGTTATAATGTTTGTGGTTAAAATTTCAAAAATATTTTTTATAGACAAACATGAATCCTAAATGTACTTATTTGTATACTACGAGTAAGTAAATGTTTTAAATAAACCTTTGTTCACAAAGCCGTCGCAGAGTGGTAAAACATACTGTCACTAGTCACAATGTTTTCTGCAAAACAAATTACACAAACAAATCATTACTGACGTGAATAATTCACGTCTTCGGGTCAATCGCATTTTTTTTAATTGGCCATACATTTATATGGCTAATTATCGTAATAAAAGTGAGAAAATGAAAGACAAATTAGATATAGGTACAGTCGACCAAGAAAGTGGCCTACCAGTAATGACAAAAGTTTCTGCGAGATCTAACGATCGTTAAGGTTGACATTTCTAACGGAGTTTAAAACATGCACGAGCTTGTTGTCTCATGCCGTTCAAACGAACCCCAACCGTAGGGTGGTAGACCACGTTTTTGGCCGACTGTAACTACTTCTACTACTTTTCAAACAAGAAAAGGATTTTCCAAATCGGTCCAGCCATCTTCGAATAATCGGTGAAAATACATGAAAAAAAAAACAAAGATCCCGACGAATTGATAACGTCCTCCTTCGAAATCTTGAAGTCGGTTGAAAATATGTTTGCATGCCTACTTATGTCTAATCTATATATCTATGAGTCTGTGACAAAAGTCTGTAACCGTAAAAGGGTTCTAAAAAATTGTACATTACTACAAAGCAGTGGCGGCGCATATACAGTGTGTGGCCCAAAACACAAGCGAAAAATTCAAACATAGATTGTACTCATCAAACAATAAAAATATTGTTCAACAACTTAAAAAAAATATGTAGTTTTTAAATTGTCTCTTTTTCATACAAACTAAATATTATTTTCAATGTACGTTTAAATCCGTCTAATAGACATTGCTTGTCAGTCTTGTCACCCTACAGACATAATCAATTTCGCAATACATTGCGTGTTCAGGTAAACTTTAAAATGTACTAAAAATCAAACCGTAAGTTATTTTTAAAAGTCACTGAACAAACGTTGTTCTGTATGAGGAGTAGAATATACGTTTCAATCCTTCGCCCGTGTTAAACTATTTCCGTCGGCTTGCCTAAGTTTCGAGCGCCTGAGTAGTTTTCCTACAGCTCATGGAGATTTTTTAAACCAAATTCAGCACCAGCTTGCCTAAGAAAAATTTTGATCCACCGCCACTGCTACAAAGACCGGGAAATGGGTTTGATAGTTACGAGTTATGAGGCTGCTTGGCAACCCCTTTACACGCTGAATATATTGTTATTAATAGTATTGTGCTTTATAACCTAAATAACCTCAACATCAGTTATTTTATTGACAAAAATATAGTAGGAACATTTTGATTCCTAATCTGTGGGTGTTTAATATTTTTGCGCCATGCCAAAAATAGAGGGTATAATCACATTTATTAAAAAAACCACTTACCCACATAATTCCTTCAATGGAACTTACTGATAACATTCTAATTTATTTGGTTTCCTTAAGTATTCTTTAATTATTTGATTATTTCCGGTCATGTTGTTACTTACGACAGTACCTAATCTAGAAAGAGACGATTGATTGCTTGTACTAAGTGAAAGATGCAGTGGACTTAATTTATAGTTTTATAGATTTTATTTTGATAACTCCCGAAAACGTGATATATCAAATGTTTTTGTTACTACTTTAGATAAATGACGCCTGGGAATAGTAAATAACGATTCAATACTTTTGTGGCTCTAGTGAATAGTGAAAAAAGGTATATTTTTATACAATTTATACGTAATCTTTTGGATGTTTTCTATACAGGTGACTTCTATAACGTAATACAAGATAATCAAACCTGAATCTATTCATGATTTGGATCAACTTTTATAATGGGCTCAACTTGGTAAATTAACAAAAAAAACCTCATACATCCTTTGCTATGGAACAGCTCAATTTGTTTTTCATTTACAAAGTTGCTCCCGTAGTAAAAGTTGATCAAAATGATGAATAGGTTCAGATTTTTAAAAGACACTATGTATATATTAATCTATACATATCGTCATCTAGCAAATTCAAAAAGAACAAAGATATCATTGATTTAGAAGCTCAGCATCATATACCTACCTGATGGCGACGGTACAGTGGGCCAAGAAACTGGTCTACCAATTATGACAAAAGTTTCTGCGAGATCTAACGATGGCTAAGGTTGACTTTTCTAACGGAGTTTAATGGCTCCTCTACATGATGGGCCATCATAGGGACGCAGCTATGAGTTAGAGGGAGCTAACGATATTGCGATCTCGTTCCTTCGTATAGCTGCGTCCCTATGATGGCCCATCATGTAGAGCCAGCCTAAAACATGCACGAGCTTGTTGTCTCATGCCGTTCAAACGAACCTCAACCGTACGGTGGTTAGACCACGTTTTTGGCCGACTGTACCTACTTCTTAAGTTCATGAGTTCATGGCAGACCTCCTAGGCGACTGTGTGGTGGGTCTACTGTCAACTACTGCTGAAGTATGCGGGCCTCGAGGACTATTCAAAGGCATATTGTTTAACTTGAAACTTGAGATTGAGAGTGAAGTTAGTCAAAACACCACCGATATTTATAGGAAACCGTAGTTTAACTTAGCATTCATTGTTTATTTATTTATTTGCGTAGTTTATTCCAGTGTGTAAAGAGCAATTTTATTACTTCATAAAGAAAGATAGGTATCCAAAGAGCGGTTCCTTTTTTTACAACGAAACAAGCAAGCATACGGCCCGACTGATAGTAACTTCGCTTATGGTGTTTAAGCCTTTCTTGTTTACATATTTATTATTAATGTATACATACTCGTATTATCTTAAATTCTGAATAGTTCCTATACCTACAAGTTCACTAATGGCCCGACGCTATGTCTTGAATTCTTAAAGCATAGATTTAATATGTTAATCTTAATCAGTCAATTCTATAATTCATTTAATTAAAAGATTATTAATAACTGTACACCGAATTATATAGTAATTCAAATAGAAAAAAATCTAAAAATGCTCTTTGTGGTATGGAACCCTACAAATAAAAATAGTAGGTACCTAATGTCTCTCGTTAGTGGTGCTGTAGTTATATTAGAACTGGAATTGATATTCTTATCTATAATCTTCACAAATTGCCTAAGTTTTAGTTTAGTTAAATATTTGGATCAACAAACAAGTAACTTTTAAAATAAATTTTAGTAGATATCGATGTCGCGTATATTACGGAATTATACTAAATCTGTATAAGCTCAATCAGATACCGGGAAGCGACTGAAATATTTAAAAGATCTGATGCATTTAAATGTACGGGGTCATCTAAATAAAAGTGCGTAAAAATAGAAATTTTGTTTATTTAGCTAAGTCCTCCATTACGTATTTTATTATATTAATGTTAACATGTTCATGACAATAGGTAATATTGAACTGAGCATATGATATTTCACATATTCTCTTGTGTTATTTCAACAAGTCAATAACAGCTCGTTAAAACCTAGCAAAAATCTAATCGGCATCATGACGATTGTAATTTCTTCCCAACGCCTAGCGTTAAATTAAATCCATATTGAAAACCATAAACAGCACTATTGGTAAATACTAAAATTAATTTTCACTTAGTTGTGAAGTCGTTAAAGGCGTTATTAATGGGCAGCGGTTCCGCGCCTTGAAAGTTAATTTGTCGATAAGTTTCCAAGAGAAAAACGCCTGTACAAATTTAAAAGTAAGTTTTAAATAAAATGATATTAGGTATTTTGAATTTGACTAATTGATCTGGCAGGTAGGTATACTTCAAACCTATTGAAAAATAAAAAAATAAAAATGGTCGTATTTCAGGTATACTTTAAACCTAATGAACATTTCGTAAAAAAATGGTCATATTTTTCTCCTCAAAGTTTGTTTTTTGGCGGAGGTTTTTAATTTTTCTGTAAAACATAATAAGTAAGGTACAGCGACACAATCTTGAACTTAATAAATATGTATATTCTGTGTTTTACATCATTAACAGGTGCCACCTAAGTCTGAATAGCGTAAAAACGCTTTTTCGTATTAGAGTTAGTGATGTAAAACACTAGATATTTCGTTTTAGTAGATTTAATTGATTTAGGTAGGTAGAAATATACAAGCTGTGTAATATTTTCAATTTTCATGCAGCGGCAGCGGGGCAATTTTTGACATCCGAGCGCTCCAATTGAAGAAAATTAATCACGAAAATAATCGAACACAAAAGTTTGTCGCTATTATTTTCCCATTAAATTAATAGTTTAAATGATCATGATTTTAAATTTCTATCGCTGTTATTTTTAAAACTGCTTTTCATCGTTCTATACCAAGTTTTAAATGTCAGATTCGAGCGCTCGAATCTCAAAAATCACCCCCCAGGTCAAGGTTCTGCCACCACCCATTGGCATTAATATATAAAGAGTAGAATATTATTATGTGCACTGAATTCATCGCACAACATAAACTGCCTAATAATTAATATTTAGGTATCACTAAAGTATCGGAATTGCAGGTATAATTCCAATAATAGTTCTATGTAAACCAGGTAAATACCTATATCTACGTTAATTGCTTTTTGGGGTAGTTTCAGTTCATCAAAATACGCATGTAACACCAAGAGGTCAGCTTTGCCAATAAACAGATAACATTCTCAAAGCCAGCTGCGTGAAATCACAATGCCAGCACGCCAACAACCAACAACAGTTTTTACGCCATTTTTTTGGCAGAAGCTACCGACTTTGCGATGTTATTATCCCTCTTTTGTTGCGTCCCACCGGGCCTTTGGTTGAGCTTTGTCCTCGCTAAGGATTATCCAGGCCTAATTACCTGTTAAAACTCAAATTTTAAAGTTTAATGGTAAAAGAGAGATGTTTTTGCAAACATCTGAGCGGCCGACTGATTTTGCTACCGGTTGACGCAAGCTTAGTCTTCGGAGAAACATTACTTTATTCTGTTTTGTGGTTGGCTTCTGAATTTGAATAAAGAATTTCTTAGGAATTCGCGCTGCGGTCCTTCTATAATAAAATCTTCTTAAGTCTGTCGACCCTTCTGTATTGTGTAAATCTGTTTTTTAGTTAACTTTATTTGTCTCTGAAGGTAACTTAGGCTTCTCAATCTGCGTGTCAATTGCATAATTTCTGCATTTTATCTTACCTAGCTTTCCCCTGCTTAGATAACTTCTAAGCGGTCAAAGTATTTCACATCCATTTAACCCAAAAAAATAGTCGAAACAATTACCATATTTGTTTAGAATTCGTGACAATCATTCCAAAAAACTCATAATTAAGCCAATATTTTTAATTCTAAAAATCAATAAATTCATTTTAAATACAACAAAGTAACAAAGCGGACGCAAAAGACGTTAATTGTTAAACAACGAATATCAATCGGTCACACGAACAGTTGAGTTAGGGTCTGGAGGACTCTCCAGCCGTGGTCGCGAACACTAGAACAATCTAACAACGAGTCCTACTTCCCTTTGTCCTCAGGAGATGCCGAAGAATGCAACAATTGATTTATTTTTAAGGATACAATTGTTGCGCCGATTATTTTCTTGTTTTCAAGTGCACTTGCGGTTTCTTGAATTTAGTTCGCACGGTGTGAACCGCGCCTAATGCGAATTTTTTTTAATTGTTTTTTTTTTGTTTCAGCCCTTCAGCCAGTATGGAGATGCAGTCATTACCAACTTCTTCGAGTAAGTATTGATTGATTTTTTGTTGAGGTCCGTTTCCAAAGTAAAATGATAAGACAATGTTAAATTTGCAAGTATTTTCCATATCTACAAAATTTTATATTTCCTGTTTATTCGTGGGAATACATTACTTGTAGGAATTCGATGTATTTTGTAATAGGAACATTTTTTTAAATAAAAAAACAAGGAAGGAATAAGTAAAAAAAATCATCTCAGCTATCCTACCCTGCAAATATTTTAACTTCACGCTAACAAGTTCATGTGGTTGATAATTAATTGTAAAAACGGAAAATTATTTAATGAATACCCTATAAAACTGTAAATTCTTTCGTACCTTCCGAAAAAACTGCGCATTTTTCCGGCAACCTATATGTCATGTTAATGCTAATAAATTGACAATGGTCGGTACCGGTAGCCACCCGCTCTCGATAACGAGATGCGCTCAACAGCTAATTAGCAGTCGATTCCCACGAGCACATCTGCCCTATGACAACTCTCGTTTGTTTTCGATTATTCTCGATGGTGCAAAAGGCACTCTCCGTCTCTCTCTCTCTCTGGAAGCAGGAAAAATATTGACACTTAATTTAGATTTTTGTATTAACACACTACCTGTAGGATAGGTAAATTTAAAATGCTTTTTAGGTATATTTGCTTTAATAATCTAAAGTGTACTAAATATATCATAGCTCGCTAGCTATGATATATTTAGTACACTTTAGATTATTTTGCTAATTAAGCTTTAAGGTACAGTCACGAAAGATTGGAGAAAAGCGGCCATCTCAGAAATAAGATATAAATATAGTCTGGCAAACCAAAAAGCGCAGTAACAGTCAGAGTAACATGCTAGCTATACCCATCCCGTTTTTAGTAGTGAGAGTACTAGCATTAGAAAAAGACAGTATAATTCTCCCTGTCTATGCTTGAAGTTAAACAAACTCTGACCAAACTATAGCTGTTTGGTAAAGAAACCCACGGTTTTCAGGCCAGGCAAAGTTGTGCATCGTAGGCAAAGTTGTAGCACGTGACAGTATATAACGTTAATCTAAAACCATATGGAATGTCGTTGGAAATGTGTGTTTACGAAACTTATCTATTATATTATATTTTTGTAGCAAAATGCTGACACTGCTTCAATGAATAACTAATACTACTTACTTAAACTACTAGAATATCAAATCAAATCAAATCAAAATCATTTATTAAAAGACAACACGGTCCACACATTACATAATAAGATATAAATATAAATATGTCAACTTAAATTAAATTAAAATAAATAAACGAAATAAAAATAAACATTACTAAACAAAATAAAAACTAAGTTACTGGCGGCCGCATGTGAACAGTGATGCAGTGGTTCACGTAGGGGCAGTCCAGCCGGTCCGCGATCACGGCCAGGACGCTGTTGTCTGCAGAGCATCGCAGTTTAGAAGCAAATGAAGCAATCAATAACAATCAATTAATACCTATTAAATCAATAATTTATTTTATGACTAATAAGTAAAGTGCCAACCTACAGAGAGAAGGGTGCGAATATCCCACGCAGTATCATGCAACATTAATAATCGGCAATTCTCTCACTACCAGTCATAATGGCAATCAGCCTAAATATCACGCAATAGATGTTCCCACATCAAATTTAAAAAATATTTTAAACCCATCCCTAGTTTACCAATTACAAATTTAACAAAACTAGTCCTCGCAGAGCTTGTGTTCCGTAGTTAGTATAAAACTTGTATGCAATGGATATTAGTTCCAAGTTTTGCCGTCGTTTCGATTAAGTTTGTTCGCCGACACGCAATGTTGGGACACAGGTGACCGGTCACACGGGGTGATGGTGATACCATCGACAAGGATGATTAGGGTTTGTTTATGAGCTAATAATGAACGTTTTTGAAGTTTCGAACCGTTTTAAATGAATAGGGATCTATTCATTCATTAGATGTCGTACAAAACAATAGCGCATCAAAGGAGCAAAGCTCATAAAAAAGTGAAAACGTAATGTCAAACGTTATTCTTATAATTTAAAGCAAATGTACAGTCGCCATCAGTTATATCGGAGCGGCCAAGGTGGTCACAAATATCTGAACAACGCCTCTATTGTCAAGGCGATAAGGTGCTTGTTCAGATATATTTGAGTACCGTGACCGCTCCGATATATTTGATGGCGACTGTACATAAAGTTAAACATTAGATACTTATATTCTTAATGAATGTAGCAAAATTTATTTACCACGCGATTAAGTAGAGGCTTTTTGTTTTCATTATTAATAAAAAAATGTAACCTATATCTAGTATAAGTACAGTCGCCATCAAATAAATCGGAGCAGCCAAGATGGTTACAAATATCTGAACAACGCCTCTATTGTCAAGGGGATAAAGTGCATGTTCAGATATTTTACCTAGTAGGTACCTACAATGCACAGAATATTTTTCTGCACACAGATACTTAGTTAGAATTCACTTTCGAATGATAGGATACGCCCCTAATACAGTAATATTACGGTTCTAAATAAATAATTTCGCACATCAGTTTTCATTGACTCCGCACAACAATTGACCCAAAGACCGGCAGATGTCATAACTTCATCAAAAATCAAATAAACTGTAGAACCATTGAATGCCAAAACTTTTATTTACTTGGTCTTAAAACGGAGGAGTTTTAAACATCGCATTAGGTATAATATGCATTTTAAGCTTTAATCTAAAGTGGTAAAGTCGTTTTACGATTGCGTTTTAGTATTTTTGAAGTTATCCTCGATCTGTCATTATCCTGCTTAAGACGTATTAAATTGTTCGAGTCGGTTCAGGATTGTCTATGGTAGTTTTTTTTTCTTTTTGAACCAGACACCGCGCTTCCTGCCCTGCAAGTGCGTATTATTTGGATGCCATTGAAAGGAGATGCCTTTGTGACTTGCCTAAATACTCGAAGTGTATAAAGACGTATTATCTTGCCCGTGGGACCATGTTTGCGAGCGAATGAGGTTGAAAAAATGCATTGGAATTTGTTGAATGAGGGCTCGGATGACTTTTTTGAGATAATGTCGGATGATTTTGGCGAGTTGTAATTTTGAATGTTAAAAGTCGGTCATTATTGAGCTTAAGTACTTCTGATTCTCAGAGGTAAGTCTGGTCCAGTTTTCAAAAACATTAAAATACCGCCAACTGCTACAACTTTGCTTATTACGCCCAACTTTGCCTGGCTGGAAAAACATGGTCTATTTATATTTTATTCCTGAGATGGCCACCTTTTTTCCATCTCAGAAATAATATAAATAGCTGGCTGGTGAAGAGAACTTTGTTTCTCAAGCAGGGCAAAGTTGGGCATCGGAGGCAAAGTAGAAGCAGTTGACGATAACTCGTTTTAGGGATCGGTTATTAAAACAAGCCAATAAAGCCAATTACAAAATACGAAAACAAAAAACTAGACATAAACTTGAATAATTACACGTACAAATAAAAATACCTATACCGAAGTTTTAACTTATAGGTAGGTAGGTAGAAAGGTAGGTACCTACCTAAAACTGAAAAGCGCAACATTAGCACGTTATTTATAAAAATACTAATATACTTATACGATTTTTTATGCGTATAACTGGCATTTTCATAGAAAAGTCCCCCCCCCCCCTTTTCAACCCCTTAATCCTTAATGGATGATTTCTAACTGTCTCCTTTGATCTCAAATAGGTTCTAAGGTTTAGACGTAAGCTACGTGAGATGTAACAGACAAACATAGGACATTTTTAGGTACCTATTAACGTCAGTAGGAATAACTTATTTACTTCTATCATCACTACCTTACTTTATTTATCAATACCAACAGCAATCAATCACACCCAAGATTGTAAAACCTAAAAGCGCATTCTAATTGCTAGTTGCGCCTTTCAATCCACTTCCAAAAGGTAAAAAGTCATATCTCAAGCGACGCACTATTTTATACGAAAACGCCAGTGTTAACGGGTGCTTAGAGTGACATACGTCTTTATGAAAGGGGAGTTTGATACAAGGGGCTGTGCCTGGGCGGAGCGTGTGCCCCTACTGATCACATAATTGTGACACTTTTACCGAGGACTGATTTATTGCTCTTTATGACCGTTATGTGAATCGGTTTGAGGGCTTTTGGTTTTGTTTTGTAATAGGAACGTTTAGTTAGAAGTGTCGACATGAAAGGGCTAGTGCTTGCATGGTATGTTCGTAATCGTTTCAATATCGATATTATCGATTCCCTACAATAGCGTATAGTTTACTTTAAGTTAGGAATTTTTGGACTCTATCACGAGAAATAGTACTTAGTTAAGTTGCATAGGAAAGGAAAAAATCAATGAGTCTACATTTCTAATAACATGCTTTGACTTTAAAATAACTTAACGTAGAGAATCCATACGACTACGGGCCTGTAATTCTGAAACACCATAAGACTGACAAATGTATTGAAAATCGCCATAGTAATAAGTCAGGTTTCTCACCAGGCCGCATCCTCTACGACGTGCCATGTGCCGTCTGCCGTGACCACTCCTCCGGCAAGCACTACGGCGTATTCGCGTGCGATGGGTGCGCTGGGTTCTTCAAGCGGTCTGTGCGCCGCGACCGCCGCTACGCGTGCAAGGCGCGCAGCCCGGGCGCCTGCTTGGTCGACAAGGCGCATAGGAACCAGTGCCGCGCCTGCAGGCTGTCCAAGTGTTTGGATGCGGGGATGAATAAAGATGGTGAGAATTGATCACAATTACAATAACAAGTATAATTTCAGATTCTTAAGGGAGCCTGCTTTAGGCACGTGTAAATAAATCACTTATAACTACTGAAAATACATTAAGAAGACTGGACCAATAACACCCTCAATTGTATCCCCTACAGCAGTCCAGCACGAGCGAGGCCCCCGCAACTCCACCATCCGTCGACAAATGGCGCTGTTCCTCAAAGACCCGGCTATGCCATCAGCAGACATCGCCATGACGCCACCGGCCCTAGACCTAGCACTGCCAAAGCATACAATGATACCGCCTGCGCCCTTGACACTCTTCCACCCATACGCGTACAACCGGCTCAACCTCCTGCCTCTAAACCACTGCTCTCCGAAAGCCCCGTCCCCACCGCCCATCACTCCATCACTTCTAACCCCATCAGACCCTGAAGCCATGTGTGAAGCTGCCGCGCGACTCCTGTTCATGAATGTAAAATGGGCAAAAAACGTTCCAGCTTTCACATCTCTATCTTTACCCGACCGATTGCTTCTGTTAGAAGAATCCTGGCGAGATCTCTTCATTATTGGCTCAGCTCAATTCCTATATCCTTTAGACTTAAAAGTGCTGATGAATTTTAAGAATACTTCCGTTGAAAAAGAAGTGGAGGAGTTTGAAAGGGTTCTGACTGAAGTGGCTAAGCTTCGACCGGACAGTAACGAGTTTGCGTGTCTGAGGGCCGTGGCTTTATTCAGGACAGTTGGTGAGAAGGATGGCCAGGGTTTTAGAAGACTGCAGGACTTGCCTGCGGTCGCTGCGTTGCAGAACCATTCGCAAGTTGTTCTCAATGAGGTGAGTTTTATTGTCAACATAAAGTCGCTGTAAATTTGGAACAAGTTTTAGATTTAACGAAACAATTAGGTATAACGAATTTTAGCCCCGAAATTATTTTAATTTCAAAGACCTGTGTACTTAGGCGATTATCACACTGGCGCCGCAACCGCATGCGGCGACTGTGTGCAAGCACGACAGCTGAGCATACACATGCTGAGCGCTATCTCGCTCGCGCACCGGCCCGCATGCGGATATCGCAGCAGTGCGAAACCCGCCTTACAATCAAATAAAATAGTAATGGGCACATGCATGAACCATTATTAAATTGATCAACGTTATTCAGCCAAGTGCTATAAAAATTCCTGTTTTAAAGTACTATAATCAGATTAGATCCAAAAGTAATGTACAAAATCCCATCCACGACAAAGAAGCACTTCCCTTGACACGTTCCTTATTGTAACCACCGACATTTTATAAACGACACACGAATACTAATAAACGCATGATAGTAGTACTAGGTACAAGTGGGTATACCTCAATTTCTAAGGAATTTCTTCTCTTCCAGTACACACTGAGAACATACCCGTTAGACACATCGCGAGCCAGCCAACTCCTACAACTACTGCCCAGCATGAGAAGAGTACCCAGCGCCGCCATAGTAGAACTGTTCTTCAGAGCCACCATTGGAGACATTCCCATCGAGAGGATAATTAGCGATATGTATAGGACGGGCAAGGATACCGTGTAGCTATCGGCTAGCAATAACAAGCTGCGTTTCCAACAGAGAGCTGAGCGGTGCGAGGATGCATAGCGAGGATGTGGATGTTGAGTGTTTTCACCAGAAATGTGCGAGGTAGCTGAGCGGTGCGAGGATGTGGATGTTGAGTGTTTTCACCAGAAATGTGCGAGGTAGCTGAGCGGTGCGAGGATGTGGATGTTGAGTGTTTTCACCAGAAATATGCGAGGTAGCTGAGCGGTGCGAAGATGTGTTGCAAGGTTTGCTGAGCGGTGCGGTAGCGAGGGCGTGTAGCCTCTGACAAATGCCGTCTAGTAACGGATAGTTTGGTACAGTCGGCATCATATATATCGGAGCGGCCTAGGTACTCAAAAATATCTGATCGCCTTGAGAATAGAGGCGTTGTTCAGATTTTTGTGACCACTCTGTCCTCTCCGATACATCTGATGGCGACTGTACTCTAGCAACACATTTCTCGCAACACATCCTTCGCAACACATTCCTAGCACACATCCTTCCCTTGTCGGTCCTTCCCTCATCGCTTCAACCAATGATAGTTCGTTAAACAAGATTTTGGATAGATGTTTAATACATGGTTATGGTGCTAAAATTCTGACTTAGTATATACTAAATTGTACATAACAAGTGTAAATTAGATAATTATCAAACATCAAACGTATTAATTTCATACAGTAAAATTTTCAAATGTTGTCCCTGATTTAGAATTGCACAAGCGTGATTATATTATGAAGACTTGAGTCGTTAACAGGTTTAGGGTTTACACGTAATCCAGTAAAAAAAGTACTAAGGCTTCATATCCGACTAGGAGTGAACTGAATCTAATATATGGTCAATAAGGTCAATACATATCTAGGTATAGGTACGTGTAGGTAATAGAATAAGCATAATATCATGTCAGATATTGAGTACCTTTCCTACTGAAAATGCAATAATCTGTTTCGTGTATAATGCCTGCTGAGATAATTAAAATTATGTATTTGTGACAATCCATAGTGAAAGGGCCTTATGGCAACTAGTCCTTACGCCTTTATTTCTTTATATTTTAAATATGTACTGTACAACGACAACAACGGAACCGCCGGCTGCCATAAGAGCCCTTTCCATATGGATTGTCACATTTGCGTTTGATATGGCTGCTCTACCTGATGGGCTATCCATAGGGATGCAGCTATACGACGAACGAGATCGCAATATCGTTAGCTCCCTCTCTAACGCATAGCTGCGTCCCTATGATGGCCCATCATTTAGAAGCCAATAGATTATTTCGATGAGATGATTTAAGCCTCAGATTGAAGAGGCGATATTTTATTTATGATGAATTAACATTATACTTACTAGTAATGTAGATTTACGTCCAAATATTATTATAAGTAACAAAAAACAGACTAAATTTTGTTATAGTTTCTTTAGAGAGTATGAGTTAAACAGTGCATGGAGCATCTGGAGCACGATCCAACCAAGTCAAAAGCGCCATTTGAACGAGAGCTAACCAAACTGTCATACAGATCATCCGGTCAGGTGTCAACTTTCCTATGGAAAGATCAATTTTTTTTTGATATTTTTGTCCCATAGAAAAAATTGTAAAGTATGGCCCGGCCCTCTTAAACACTTCGCACAATATGGTTAAAGGTTGAAAAAATACCCTGTATTCATACTACTTTAAATCGTTTTAATTATTTAATTATAAATATATTTTTAATAAGTAGGTATGTAAACAATAGGTAAGCATAAATAGGTTAAGAAATAAAAAAAACATATTTATAGTAGAATTTATCTACTATAATAATATCATATAATTTTATCAATCTATCTTGTAAATAATAGATTCATAGAGATTCATTCATAATTTCGTTGCGTTCATAGTTGTACCTACTAAATTTAAGCGGACCAACTAAGTAGTAGATAACACTTAAGTTGTAATATAAATAAATTATATTTAAACTTTATTGTTTTTTTTTTAAATAAGCTACGTGCCAATATTACGTTACAGACATTAAGATCTGTCATCAACTCATCATGCCTCAATTTTACAGTAGAATTTTACGGGAGAAGTTATTCGTTTATTTAATCATACCTATTGCATATGGAAGGTTGAAGGCGGGAGGAAAATCTGTGTGTAGAAGAGGAAAAAAGTGTAAGTCAAAAGCGTTAAATAAGTGTGGTGCAACAAATAGCTCTGCTAGAGAGTACAGTTACGTTGAAATTAGTTGGGTTCGCTTTAGAAGGTTGAGGTTTTGTACCTACTCTAGCATCAGAAAATAAATGTACCTAAACAACGCAGCGCACTTTAGTCAGTCAATAACTGCTAAGTTCATTTCATTCTCTCTATCTATACTAGCGCCAAACTGGACTTTTGGCCTTCCCCAATTTGTATGAGATTGTTATCCTTACCTCTACCTATAAGGTACCGTCAATAGTAGAGTCACCATAAAATACATCGGAGCGGCCAAGGTACCTAAGTACTCAAAAATATCTGAATATGCACTTTATCGCCTTGACAATAGATGCGTTGTTCACATATTAGTGACCACCTCTGCCGCTCAGATAAGATGAATCAAATAAACCCAAATTAACCACTTGGCGATAATCTATTAGAAAGTTCATACGGCCTCCTCTACCTCTCAATCCTTTAATAAATTCTCTATTATCAGTATCACTCATCAGTTACTAAGCCTGTGGTCGTCTTGACTTAAATTACACTAAAATAAATATTCAAATTGCAACCCGCGAAAAATCAACCAAGAAAATTACTTATATTGAAAACGATATAAGTCATTTTCTTGGTTCAAAAGAGTGGAATTGTAATTTCTGTATCATGTTATTGCCAAGTAACGTACTGGTTAATTCTATACAAGTCTTGCCCCAATGACTTCTTATAAACCCGATACCTTTCAAAGAAAAAAGTTAACGGAAATAATTACATGTCGACAAAAAATGACTACAAAATCGGTCACAGATATTTAGGGTCGCTTATCCGTGACAATAAAGTCAGTTCAAAACACCACGTCCGATGTGACGTCTGAATAAAGCCCATCCCTATTATACTTCATCAAATTCACTCAATAATAAAGCCATATTTCGCTAAGTAGCTTTTTATTTCTATTATTCTATCTCCATCCCTCTCCAATTCTGCTCGAGAGACCGAGACCGTGACGTATTTGTAAGACTCGGGTTTCGACCAATAAGCTAGGGATGGCACGCTATTATGTCAAAATGACAATTCACAAATTGACGCGACCGAAAGTCTATAAACTCAAAAGTTAACCCTGTCCCCTCGTCTCCTGGAAAACAGACTTTATTACTAAAAGTTTACGCTTTACAATAGCTTGCAGTTTTAAATAATCGCTCCTCAATTGAAAATAATCCTTCCTCAGTGAAGATAAAGTTCCTTTTCGATTGCTTTTTAGAGGTATTTGGAATAAAAAAAATAGAAAGGGGGTGAACAAAAGCTCATAAAAGTTTGAGATTAATGGGGATTTAGACACAATATAGAGCAAACGCACATGTCTGTCGGTCTGTCGTCAACGGAGGGCTCATCGCAAACAAAGGGTCTGTCTACCGCTTGATGACGCTTTTATCAATTTACTTATTTTACTCGACAGCGGAGTAAAAGAGGAGCATGTTTTTAGTATGGGTCAGTAAGGTAGTTTTTTGGTGCATGTCGTTTACGTCTCCAAGCAAGCAACGACTACAAGATTGAAACACGATTGTTGGAGTGCATCAAAATGTCGAATCACGAGAGTTGCGAGGGCTTCAATACAAACGAGACAATTCTAGTGTCCAAAAGGTTTAGGTACCTGTAACATTTGTCGAGCGATACATTTTCATTTGATATTTAGGTATCTTTTTATGAACTTATATTTTGAAATATTTATAGGTAAAGGATGGACCAAACCTTTACGTCAAAATTTCATTTTAGATTCCTCACGTCGTGGGCTAACAGAAATATATAACCCCCTGTATGTTAGCCGATTTCTCGTATACTTATTTCGAGTTATGAATTTTTAACTTTTAATTTCTGTTAAGAAATTCCGGGGTAAAGCAATTAATTTATTACAAATTACAAAAGCATTAGATTTTTTGAATGCTTCTTTTTGTAACATAATCCTTTACAAACGACGCAGTAGCAAAAAAATAAATCAGTATCCTCGCATGGCTGCGAGTTAGAAGAGACAAAAGTCAACATTTTACGTTCAAGCATGTCAAACTTAGATTTTGCGCTTAATAAAAAAAAATACAAGCGATATCAAGGACTTTTGGTTATTTTATAAACTTTCGGAACCTAAGTTTTTTTAAAAGGTAAAAAAAAGTAAGACGTGTTACATGCGCGTTGCCGACCCCTTACACAAAGAGGATTCACAGTGTTGACGGCTAAAAGAACAAGAGGGTCCCTTGTCGTCAACACACTGCAGGGTCCTCTTTGAACTCTTTGGCACACTAGGAGTAGCGTCTAATGCTATTCATTGGCTGTGGTTTTCTATACGGTGGAGGTACTTCCCCAGTCGGGCTCCGCTTAAGATGTTAGCGAGATGACATTTGCTGAGCTGTGTGCTCTACCACACATTGCGTCAAGTAAGGCGGTTATCACACTGGCGACGGATCCGCATGCGGCGCCGGTGCGTGAGCAAGATAGTGCTCTGCATGTGTATAGCGCTATCTCGCTCGCGCAGCTGTGCCGCATGCGGATCCGTCGCCAGTGTGATGATCGCCTGAGCACGACATCGACACTCTATTATTTGCAATCTATGGTTCTTGGTCATGTTTCGAGGTAGCAAGCGCCATCTATATGTTAACTGTAACATTTTTGTGTTGAAAGAGCAGGGTCTGTCAATCATGTCCATCATTACAAGATGGCGCTGTGCCTGTAAATAAAGCTCCTAATATGCAATGCTGAAAAAAAAAACGATTTTATTTTTTGTACTAAATTAAACTAATTGAAGTAATTGAATTAAAAAGCGACAAGATGATAATGAAATTGGCAATACTGAAATAAAGTCAACAGGCAACATCGTATGTTGCGATACAAGGTCGATAGATGGCGCAATTTTTCCGTAAATGACCTAAAAACAGACATGCCAATGTAGCACCGGTGATGTGTGCGTGTTACGGCAAGGAAAAGTTAGGAGTGTGTGTGGGTGCGCAGTGCAGTCCTTCCGTCTAGCTGTCAACGGTTCGCTGTTCTCGGAAAGCGAGTGCGAATCTTCCTAATTCCAAAAATGATTTATAATTTATTAATTTTCACTTAACCTAGAGTTATGTATGACTATACCGATACCTCCGAAGATATATCACTATCTTGTTGTTTAACAAGTACTTACGCAGACGACAGACACTATGGTGCAGTGTCATCCGCCGTTGGAATTAGAGGAAATACCAAAAGAAGACGAAGAAAGACTAGAAAAGGTGTTCGCTAAGTTAGACATCGATGGGAATGGGAAGATTGATATCCACGATCTCTCGGTCGCGCTCAAGGAACTGGCCCCACACATTAACAGAAGTTACGCAGAGGTTAGAATTTCATTTTTTTATTGTAGGTACTCTTTATGGAATAAATAACGGTGGTTTCACCTTGCATAGCTTTGGCCGACGAAATGCCGACACGTGTGGTCCGCTCGAGTTATGACTCACTCTAATTTATTCATAAATATTGTAGTAGCGATTTTTAATTTATTTAAATAACAATACCATACCGATTGCACGACTTAATAATAACTGTCATTAGTTTATGGTCTTAGCGCAATTTTTCTTTTCTAATGATGAAGGTTTCTGTATTGTAGGTTTCCTGCTTTATCTGGCAAGCCCTTTTTATTACCTATCATATTTATTAGAACCTATTTACAAATTTCAATAGTGATTTTTTTACATAGATGTCAAATTTATGTTATGATGATGAGTTAGAATTGAGTCTGCAATGTTTCTTTAATTCATTTATTTGATTGAATATGCCCCATTTGACTCCCACAATCTACTAAACTAATCTAATGACACCTAACTTGTAATCTGTCAAGCTATGAAAGCTGTAGCATGCCAAAGAAATTTACATACATACAAACTCTCATAACATAATCCCCCTAAAATACATTTTTTGCCATATTTTGGCATTGATATTGTTGATAAAGAGACAATTTATCTTGCTCTGTCAAGATTTAACTCAAAATCTCTTTCAGGTAATCTAAGATAAGGCTCTAGATTACATTTATTATTATTATGCAAAGTAGGGTATATTAAAGATGTATGTGTATGGCCTTGGAACACAACATCATCAGCAGTAAAATAGTATGTACTGAAAAAAGTCCCGCCGAGTTTCTTGCTGGTCATAAGTAATTATTCTCGAGTCATAGTAGGGTTTTGTCTCAGTACAAATGCGAAAAAAATTGTGCGCATCGAGAAAAAGTTGTGAATTTTTGACCATGAGTGAGCAAAGATGAATATTTTTTAATATTGGCGGTCTGTAAAATTTTTGGACCTTCACGTCAAAATCAGGGGTCCCGTGCAATATGTTATTACTCTCTGGTTAAGACTGCTAGGGGTTGTTTGGTATCGTTTCCGTGTAAAACAGACATGCAGAATTCATTTCTGATATTAAAAATGTAAAATTTCGTATTAAAAAAAAAGTTGTGCCGCGAGGAAAAACACAATTTTATTTTTATTTTTTTAGAACGTCATATAACTAATATATATCCTTTATTTCAAATAATAAAAAATATTATAAAGAAGCATATTTAATATAGATTATAGAAACATATACATTTTATACACCTTTAATACAAAAAACTTCTGGTTTTTTTTTTTACTTAAGTTGAGTAACGGAAAACAGACGTCGCGTCGTTTGAATTGTGACGGTTTATGTTAAAGTTAAGGAGGAAAAATATGTTTTTATTTATTGTATTTTTTTATTTCTGCATTTTGTGAAGTTATTATGAATAAAGTTTACTAATAACAAGCAATACATGCATTTTAAGGTAAATACGCTACGGATGTTCACGTTCACATTGATTATCGATACTTACTATGGAGAAAACATATACACCACGAAGCAAACATTTTTTTTCGCGTAGTTTTTGTATACTAAAAGCCTAAAAATTGTATATATTTAGAAACTACGTTAAATATGCTCCTTTATAATATTTTTTATTATTAGAAAAAAAAATGATATATATTAGTTATATGACGTTCTAAAAAAAAACAAAAAATTGTGTTTTTCCTCGCCACACAACTTTTTTTTTAATAAGAAATTTTACATTTTTAATATCAAAAATGAATTCCGCATGTCTGTTTTACACGGAAATGATACCACACAACCCCTAGCAGCCTTAACCATAGAGTAATAACGTATTTTACAGGACCCCTGATTTTGACGTGAAGGTCCAAAAATTTTACGGACCTCCAATACTAAAAAATATTTATCGTGGGCCATTCTATCCATGGTCAAAAATTCACAACTTTTTCTCGATGCGCACAATTTTTACAAATTCGAGCTCTGCTATCAGAGGTGTAGGGTTATTACTAGTGTGTTCTTTTTTTTTCTCTTTTATCTATAATATCTGATGTATAAAAGTGCCCTTGTTGCCTACTTACTAAATTAATGTTTGAGTTTAGTTTGAGTATGTATCAGTCCACTCTCATGGCACACCCCTGAGCTTGATCCTCAGCTCTCCTCTTCCAATCTGCACTCGCCACCTGATGTATATCACCACCCCACCTTGCTGCAGGACGCCAAGCACTGCGTGTGCTGTCATACGGTCTGTTTAAATAAATTGTGTACCGACAAGTAGAACCCGCTTAATATGATCATGTTTAATATGATATCCCGCAAAATACTTGAGGTGCCGCTGGACTGTCCCACATTATATATGTTTCCTCTTAAGACACATTTTCAACTAGGTCCCTTCAAATCATTATACAACGTGAATGCAACTCTCAAGACCTGAAGGACAACCATTTACAATAGACTGATCAGCATAAAAAGTTTCATATTTCGCTTCTGAGTTACATACAACAAAATTTTGGCTCAATGTAAATGATCCTGAGTCTTATTTCAACCTTGATATCAGAATCAGTTTTAAAAGGTATTTAAATTATAATACAACTCCTAGCTGAGTCACTAATGACCTTAGGAGATTACCACACTGGCACCACAAGCGCATGTGGGGACAGTGTGCAAGCGTGACAAGCTACTAGTGTACTGTACTGCTCTACTACAGAAGTTACTCTATGGATACACCTTCATTACTTTATAATTCCCTGTTCAAATGAAAGACACCATATTGCTGTGCTACATGCACATAACTTGCTATTTATCTTTAAATATATATAAGTATTATTAATTCTTTTTGGCACTACACTGTTTCTTTTTGGTGTCAACTGAAGGGTACCAGTGAACGATAATAAGCATGGAAACCGTACTAGCTCTGAAAATTACCCTTTATTTTTGCGTGTCATATGCCATTGAAGCCAGGGCATACAATTTATGACACCGAGCAGTTTATTATAGTTTAACCTCGCTTGACATTTGTGGTATAAAATTATACTTGAACCAATGAAAACGTTGACCATTCCCGACTTTTTGAATAGCCAGAATTTGCTTATATTTAAAGCCAGGTAGGGAACCTTCTTGGCCACTTTTGTACAGATGACTTCATGTAATAAAAAGAAAAAGTGGGAAAAAGCTCGATTTGAACTTACCTATTAGTACTTCTTTAACAACACAATATACGCTATCTAGGGTGTAACGAAAATACTGGTGATCCGTTTAATTAAGGGCATAATTGTTTTCGTATTGCGACCAAGAAAAGGTAGGAGACGTTAAAATAAACTGCTTGTTGTCATAGCTTTTACTCGAACAATGCTCGAACTTTCATACAGAACTTTAAAAAACATGAGATTCTTCTTCCTAGCGTTTATCCCGGCTTGGGGTCCGCTTGACAACCTAATTCCATGAATTGGCATAGACACTAGTTTTTACGAAAGCGACTGCCATCAGACCTTCCAACCCAGAGGGGAAACTAGGCCGTTTTTGGGATTAGGTCCGGTTTCCTTACGATGTTTTCCTTCACCGAAAAGCGACTGGTAAATATCAAATGATATTCCGTACATAAGTTCCGAAAAACTCAGTGGTACGAGCCGGGGTTTGAACCCGAGACCTCCGGATTGAAAGTCGGACGTCTTACCGCAAGGCTACCAGCGCTTTCAAAAACATGAGATTATTTGTTTAGACTAGGTATGGTTTTAATTAGGCAAAGCTTTAATTACGCTGTAATTGTTTTATCGTTTCTACCGTTTACGGATTTCACATACTATGTTTAATTCTTAATTGCGGAAATTAATAGCAGTTTAATAACAAGCATTTTACAGTCATTAAATAATGTCATTATCAATGTTTCTCCACATGGGTGAACAAACTAGAAAGTACTTGGAGGTACCCTTTTACGTCAAAAAAAAAATGTTTTAGGTGTACAAAAATGCTGGTGATCCTTTTAAGGGCATTGGCCTGGGACCACGTTACCAATATAAAAAAAAAATATTTTGGGAACATGGTCCCAGGTCGTCAACCCTCCATGCATAATTATTTTTGTTTGAGCGAAAAGCTTTTTCTTCGTTTTTCATAATTAGAGTACGATAATGCCCAATTATGCCCTTAAAAGGATCACTGCCATGTTTAAAAAAAAAAACATTTTTTTTTTCAAATCCCCCAATGGAATTGTAAACTTTTATGGACGATTTCCGGGAACAAATTATCCTAGATTAGATATCCGGGACACAAACTATCTCTAATATCTCTATACATAATTTCGCGGTTTAAGCGTGAACAAGTAACTGACAGACAGACGGTGTTACATTCGCATTTATATTGCTAGTGACAGTAGTCATTTCATGTGATTCAACATCACAGTTGCAAAGTGCACTGGTGCAGGGGACGTGGCGTGCTGCCAACATCCAAGCGGGCTCGAGCAGATTAGCACAAAAGCAAATTTGTTTTCTTAAAATACAGAATACGTAGTCTACAACAGAAGTACCGTCAACTGCTACAATTTGGCTGGTTCTTAAAAAAAACCATTAATAATCTGTGGGTTTTTATCCTGAATAACATCGTGTCAGATATTTATGCGCGCTACGTTGTGTGACATTGTTGTAGATGACGGAAAGTCCGATCCTATCAATACCGATGTAGAGCAGAGGAAGGTCATGCTGCTCTTTATCCGCTAATGAAGCTGTGAGGTTCACAAAATGGCGGTTTAAATACGAAAGGACATGCATAATATATTATATACTATTGGGACTCCTACACTGATGTTACATTACATCATCACTACATAGTATATAATTTAAAACAAAAAAAGAACCGACTTCACTTAGGATCTGCTATTCCAAGAGGAAGTGGCCGAGATGCTGTAAAAAATAGTGAAATCACTATAGGTGTGCCTATAATAAGGTACCTGGGTCGAATATGGCCACGTTAAGGTTTGACACTAGATATATCGTACTGTATAACAGTAGAAGTTACAAGTCCCAATCTATTTGACAATGTATATATTTATGTATTTTATCGCAGGCACGAAAAAACCTAGGAACGCATAGGTTAGAATTTGTGTGATTTTTTTTTGAAGTTGGGAAAATGGCCATATTTCCGACAGTGTATGTGAATATGGCCAAGTGATGGCCGTATTAACGGTATGAACTGAACACGGAGATAAATTCTGTTTGTAAGGGAATTTATAGTGCTATAAATAAAATGAATTTATTAAATCAAATAAAGCAACAAAAAAATCAAATTTGAACAAAGAATATCTAGTAATTATGTAACTAATTAAATTTCTCTAATGGCAGCAGATAAAACCTTCATGGGACCACTTTTAACAGCTGCTATTGCTGATTTCATATCAGACTCTGCCCAATTTCCTCGGATATGTTTTTAAACATATCGTGGAGCCATATTCTGAAAGGAAAAAGAAATACGTAACATTGAGAAAAATATCTACGGTTAATATGAAAAACTCATATGGTCAGTGGGTGCCGAAAATATGGCCACTGAGTGGCCATATTTTCAGTCATATTCGTATTTTACTTAAAAGATCAAAACCAAAAATATACAAAAGTAAGCCTGAAAATAAACATACATATATAAAATACGGTTACAAATAATTAAAATTACATAAATATTTTTAAGCAAAAGTCAATAAAAGCAAAAAAATCATCGAAACTTACAAGTGTATATTTGTATCCGTGACACGTGGTTTCACTTCGACTGTCATTGCGGGACTAGCGGGGCCGCGGGGAAGATGGCGGTGACGCCTGAGCATTACTCACACATAGACGTTTTAACGCGTATAAACAAAGTTGTAGTTGGCGCCATATTTTTGGACATGTAGGGGTGTGGCCATATTTTCGGGCTGGCCATATTCGACCTAGGTACCTTAGTTGAAGAGTTCCCTCGATTTCTCCAGGATCCCATCATCAGACCCTGACTTGGTGACAATGGGACCATATAGGGGTTATACCTGATCGATTAAAAAAAAATTTTGAAAATCGGTTCACGATTCACGGAGATATGGAGTAATATACATACAAAAAAAACATAATAATGATAAAAAAAAAAATCAGTCGAATTGAGAACCTCCTCCTTTTTTGAAGTCGGTTAAAAACAAAGTCGCTTGCTGTCTGTCCCTATATATGGTTAGACCTTTAAAACTTACGCAACGGATTTTGATGCGGTTTTTTTGATAGATAGAGTGATTCAACAGAAAGGTTTATACAGGGTGTCCCAGAAATGGAAATCAAGTCGTGAATTATATACTTTAAAAATTTACTAGAAGTTAAGAGACCAGAGGGCGTGAATATTCTAGTAAATTTTTAAAGTGACCATAATTTTTGAAGAACATGTGATAGATATTTTTTTGTATTTTTCTGATAACTGTTATAACTTGGTCTATCATCCATTCACGGCTTGACGTCCATTTCTGGGACACCCTGTATGTATAATTGCATCCGTGCAAAGCCGGGGCGGGTCGCAAGTAAAGTTATAAAACACAGTGTGGGAAACTGTAGGACCACCATTTTAGAGATACATACATACGTATTTGGGGAGTAACATCAATTTTTTTATAGGATTCTGACATTAATAAGATTAGGATCTTAGATTCTGACATTACATTAGATTAGGATTTAAACAAATGGAGCCCTTTCAATAATAATGTTAGTTTATGATCTGATCACTCATTATCTGAATACACTCTTGTTGTCTTAAGTTAATTAAGTTTATACTTTGTCCAGAATGGAGATTAGATGTTCCACGACACTTTTCTCTCCGGACACCACTAACTGCTTTTGCTGCGGACTATACAAAAAACCCTATAATACCGATGAATTAAGAGACTTTTTGAAGTCGATTAATATAATCACGCAAATCACATTTCAAATAGAGCAACTAGGTATTGAGAATAATCCACATAGGCGGTCAATTAATTGTGTGCATTAGTGCCAACTCATATTCGTATTGATTGGGATAATTGGGGTAAGTGCATCCCAACTAGTGTGAAGTGGAGTGTATGAACTAGTTCCACCCGATCGCACGCAGAACTACTAGTTAAGATCGGATGACTTGCCCATTAGCTGTACGATTCATAGTTAACGTCGATTCAGACGGAGTTAGTGGTGCAAGGAAATGAAAACTTTAATTTAACTTTAGGTTGAGGTATGGCGTTTCTAAAACATATTTGATTTACAACATAATCTTTCGACATAAAAGTGATTTTATTTTATGCGCATTAAACTTACCTTTAAACCATTTGGCTGTCATACTTGACAAACAAATACTTATAGAGTACTATAGGTACAGTCGCCATTAGATATATAGCGGCCAGGATACTCAAAAATATCTGAACATGCACTTTATCGCCTTGACAAGAGGCGTTGTTCAGATATTTGTGACCACCTTGGACGCTATATATCTGATGGCGGCTGTACTATTATTAGGGATGCCTGAATATATTGACAAATCATCTGAGAGTTAACTCAATGTCCGAGCTCGATGCTCTTTCAGCTCGGCCTCGCCAACGGCCTCGGTCACGAAGGTCAATGAAGGTCTTCAGAATCCGGATTTTCTCTTAAGCTACTCGAGCAATAGTACCTACGCCCGTTTTAAATGTTACAAGCGGTCCAGACACTGTCAGTAATAATGTCATTATTTCTGTAGGTACCCGTCCTTTTCTATTATATGAAGAAGAGAAGGATGGGTACAGAAATAATGACATTATTACTGACAGTGTCTGGACCGCTACAAATTGGAATACGTTGGCATCGCTAGAGCCATAGAAAACCTTAATTTCGGCAAAAAACTACATCACACATTTCACCTTAATGCTTAAAGTATTTAACTTAATATGAGTGAAGAACGACTCATTTGGCGACCAAAAGGTGAACGCATGTGTCCAGCCAGTGTGACCTAAATTTAGTCCGTCTGTGGCGTCGTACTAATAATATCGGTGGATTAAAGTATGTGCAATATTTCGCCTGCGAATAGTCGATATGTTGAGAACTCTTCAGCTTAGGAAATGCATAATAAATCCTGCCGGATTTAAGTACATAAAACTATACAATTTTTGTCTTGTCACATGCTGCAACATTATGGCTGGCTTGCATCATGCATTTCTGGTCTCTACCACTTTTTAGCAACATAATTATTTTATACTTAAGAACAACATTGAATTTACTGACTACTTTAAATCTCATAAAACGATAATTAGCAATTAGGTAAGCTTATTATCTATGGAAGGCCAGGCGTTTCTTTGTATTTTTACATTAGGTAATATAAGATCATTGTATGCACCTTATTTTTTATTTTATAATCGCTCTTTCTGTCTAAAGGAGTAGCTGTATCCCAATAAGGACTAAAGTTTTGGATGTGCGCAGCGTTCAACCTGAGACAAAGCGCTAGCAACGGTTTATTTCCTGACCTCAGTAACTTTATTGTTTCAGAAATTCCTGGCCAAGTCCGGTGGTAAGGATGCCGGCGACATCACGCTCTCTGAGTTCATACACTATGTGCGTGAGCATGAGAAGAACCTGCGGCTGCAGTTTTCCCATCTCGACAAAAACAAAGATGGTGCGTATCAGGCTACGGACTCCAGAACACACGACCAGCGACCGCGGAGAGCAAGCCGCTGTTTTCCAAAACGAATCCAGTCTGGGGGGTGATTTTTGAGATTCGAGCACTCGAAAGTGACATTTACAACTCAGAATAAAACGATGAAATTATGTTTTAAAAATAACAGTGATAGGAATTTAAAATCATGAGTATTTAAAATATTAATTTCATGCGAAAAAATTAGCGGTATGCTTTTGTGTGCGATTATTTTCGAGCTTAAACTTTTTGAATTCGGGCGCTCGAAAGTCAAAAATTGGCCTCCTGGTCTATAGATTTTGATTGTACCGCTCAGTGGCAGTCAATAATAGTGAGGGCGAGCGGTGGGCACGCGCGACTCAATAAAAATCTATAAACTTGAAAAGGGCCGTTTTGGGAAACTGCGGCGGCCGCTCGTCTCACCGCGGTCGCCGGTCGCGTGTTTCGAGTCCGCTTATTTTATTGCTCTGTCTTAATTCCCGTATATGATTGCATAACAAAATACAGTTGGAACCAATTACAATCAAGGTTTTTACCCTCATTATTCACCACTTTGAATGCTACGGACAAACGGGCAAAGAATTGGCCATCCGTCGCTAATGTTACAAATACAGCTACAACTTAATTCTTACGCCACTATAGAACCTTGTCATAATGGCAGTTGCGCCGTGGATATGCGTAAACGGAACTATGCAATTTACTTACTACACTAGCTATTGTGACAAGGTTCTGTAGTGACCTAGAAATCAAATCGGTTGACTGCACATAGCTCGTAAAATACAGAAACCAATGGAGAAATTGTAGATGATCCGCAAACACAAGTTTGTGCAAATCACTATCTCGCAAGACCCGTTTTTATATACTAAATGTTAGTAGTAGTAGTAGTTAAACACTTTATTGCACAAAACAGGTACATCACCAACAAAAATATAGTAAATGTGTACAAAGGCGAACTAATCCCTTTAAGGGATCTCTTCCAGCTAACCTTTAAGCAACTGAGAGATATGGTGTCTGTGAGATGTCAATAACCCATAACCATAACCTTGGTTGGCATTCAGATGTACTCTTTGAGTAATAACAATGGAAAATGGAAACTCTGTACAAGTCAAGTCAAGCATTTTGGTATCAAGGAATAATCGGGACATCACCTCGTTTACTTTCAAATGTGTTTCTCTATGTTGTCAGGCGACTGCATAATGTATCGTTATGAGTTATGAATGAACCGCGGGGCTAGATACGAGTACATGCGTTATGAGTTTATGACGTCAAACTCTGAAACACTAACAAAAACAATCGTTCGAACTATGTGGAATCTGCCTTTTGTTCAGTTATACGATAAGTTACTGAGATGCGAGGGCTTGTTTCCCCAAGTAATATACATATAAGTAATATACATCAAATCAGACAAAGATTGAGACGTTTTCAAGTCACCATTATCGGTTATCAACTTATCAATAAGGCGTTACTGCCATACGAATTCATTTAGAAATAAGCTCTATACCAGCTGACAATGATGTACCTTTGACTTGAAAACGTCCCAATTAATTAACCCCGTTATACATTATGAAACAATAGTACATTACGTACCTAGGGCGGTAAAATAAAGAACGTCTGAGATCGCGGGCATTTGTGGCCGGAACCGAAGGTAAGGGCCATAAACAAGCGATCTGAGGCCTTCTTTATTTCCGCCCGTGGTGCGTACACAATTTTACGTCTTCTCCTGGGTGTGAAGTGAAATTTGCTGATGCGCTCACTTACCGCCCATAGTGACGTAAATGTACATAGAGAGCTGTCAAATTCCGAATTCTACCTCACCTTAGTCAATAATTATTATTATTATAATTATAGTGTTATATTATAATAGCCGGTTATATAAAAGTTAAACCGACAACATTAATAAATATAACTAAAGGTCAAATCAATTGTAAATTTTACAGGGAAGGTTGACCTGGAAGAGCTCATATCCGCCTTCGCTGACCTTGGGATAGCCATCGGCAGGAACGAAGCCACCAACCTGCTGAAAAGGTGAGACTGCAATACAATTGCACAACAATAGCATCGTCTACGAGGAAACGCCCCGAGCGATTTTTTCCAATATCGTCGGGTGTCACCGGAAATAGTATCTTCCTACACGAAGGCCGCAAAAATATGTGACACGCTCTTATAGCCCTACAAATAAGAGCGTGTCACATATTTTTGCGGCCTTCGTGTAGGAAGATATTATTGCCGGTGACTGCACCTAAAAACAACCCCGACTTAAAGGGATGGCAACAGCTAAATTCCATCCCTATTTTTTTCTGCGCGAGTGAAAGAGAAACACTGCGTTACGATCAATATGGGAGCTCATTGCAAATTTTGCAAAATTGAAAAAAAAAACTAAGCATTAATCTAGTTTTTAGTATTAGTGTGTTGGAATTTTGTCTTTAAATACAGATTAATATGTCAAGAAAGTAAAGACATCCAACTGTTTAAAGCTAGTTTTAAGAGGTAACTTTGGAATTATTTTCTATCGAGCCAATTTCGTCCAATGGTATCGGAATTAACAAAGTTCCTCCAAATATAATGAAAATTAACATATATTTTACTTCTCCAAAACAATTGTTTATAGCTAAAAGACTTGCGTCGAAAAGATATTAGAGATGGGGTTTAGCTATTGCCATCCCCTTAAGCACGTGAGGTTTCTGTTCCTACTTGATGTAATGGAGCAACTCAAGCCTCGTTTTTATGTTTATTATTTGCTTTTAAACGCGAACACACGTTCTGAACAATGTTTATTTTAAAATTAAAGGTTACAATTTCACAAGTTTCTCCATTCGTTTCCGTAATTTCGAAGTTCGTAGCAGGCGCGGTCCCAGGGGGGTGTCACATGGGACATGACCCCCCCCCCCCCCCAAATCCTACATTTCTAATAGAAAAAAATTTTTACAGACACCCTCAAAAATTTGAAAAAAAAAATTCTACATTAGTGTCCCCCCCCAAAATTTTCGTCTGCGACCGCGCCTGGTTCGTAGCCTATTATATATTTCAAGCGAAAACTCTACAAAATGCTTAAATAGTTTGTATTTCAGAAATATTGTACGTTTTTCTACTTTTTCCACACTATTTCTGCACTGCGATTTTATTTAACTGTGGCCAGCACGAGTATTATGATAACTCAGTAATTAAATAAAACGATACTTTCCAACTGCTTGCTCATAACATATTCCCAAATATTTAAGTATTGTTTAAATTAGTCTTTCCGTACGACAAGTGCCTGAGAGCTTTATCGACCGAAGTCCACGCGGATGTTTACGCCTATCTATGTCTATACTCCTTGAAATATGGATCACATTCGTGCGTCAAACGAAATGACTTTGGTTGTTATGGTTCTGAGGCATAGAGTTTGTCTGCATGGTAAATTGCCAAGGCCAATGAAATTGCTAGTATTCAAATAGAATGCTCCATGCAAAGACCACCTATGAGGCCTTATAATGCACAAACGCGTCGACTAGTTATCTGTTTTAATACATTTAATTGGCAAAAAGCAACAGACACTCTTACAGTTATTCTTTGTTAGTTAATTCAATATTTCTTATGCGTGGTTTTTGCATAGATACATTTTAAGTTTTAATATTATTGTGTCAGTAAAAAACAATAGATACAGTGCATAGCATTCCTACCTTCACAGATCGGAGTACCTACCTACCATCGCCCACACTGTTAACTGCCCATCTGGACCTTATGCCCTTTGTAATAAGGTGCACCGATGTACAGTTAAGAGTGCTGCTGTTATGTACCAAACTATATGTACAGTCGTCGTCGGATATATCGAAGCGGCAAAGGTGCTCATAACTATCTGAACATGCTTTCTAATGCCTTGAAGATAGAGGCGAGCTCAGATAGTTGTAGTAGTTGAGTACCTTAGCCGCTCATAAACCAAGGGTTCATGCCGTGCAACATGCTGGCTATGGATGCAACATTCTTTTATGTCATTAAAACTCTACTAAATGTTATAAATACGATGTAGGTAATAAATTACCTGCTGGTGTTTCAGAAGAGATGCGTGGCCTAGTTTTTGGTGGTAAGTCATCATGTAGCCGGCTTCCACCTATGGCATTGTACATAACTATCGTTGTCCTTGTCATTTAACACTGAAATCATGCGATGAGACGAACATTTACTCGAAAGTCGAGGTGGACAGGCCGAATATCACATATCAGGAATACTACATTTATAATGACAGTTCGATTATCGTCCCGATTATCGAAGTAGTCCCCGGTTTGGGGAATCGAACTTTCATTTTAGTATCTGGGATATAAAATCAGACTCTTACCATCGCCACCTCTAAGCATCTATGTATTTATATATTTCTGAGACAGAAAAAGTCAGCTGCACTTAGGCTATGGTCTCCTATGAACGCCATCGGCCGCGTACAGCGTCTGCGTCACGATGCTTACTATAGAGAAGTACTGTTGTGGTCTGTTTCAGACGTCGACGTTGGCGTCTTTTTTGTATAGGAACGTTGACGCTGACGTCTGACGTCGCGTATAGCATAAAATAGGAGACCAAAGCCTTAGACATTATTGTAGATGGCGTCACTTGGAAATAATATCTCTGCATAACTAGAAATAAACGCTTGCTCAAGCACCATACTCACAGAGTTATCACTACATAGTATAAAACAAAGTCGCTTCCTGCTGTCTGTCCCTATGTATGCTTAGATCTTTAAAACTACGCAACGGATTTTGATGCGGTCTTTTTTAATAGATAGAGTGATTCAAGAGGAAGGTTTATATGTATAATTGCACCCGTGCGAAGCCGGGGCGGGTCGCTTCGCTAGTTATTATTAAATATCAAGAACAAATGGCAAAGTTAACGAAATCCGAGAGTAAAAGGATTTTTAACCAGGAATTTTACGACAGTTACTCCAAGAAAATGGTGCTTGTATAATATTTCTCAACTCGCTTGGCTTTCCATTTCCAGCATTTACAATAGCGCAATGATATATCATTTTGACGACATTAACGAACACAGTCACAGAAAGAAACGATTACTAATACAGTTACATGCTAAGGGGGTATACAGGGCCATGGGGGCATTATGAGTATTTATGAGGCAATGCCCCACCTTAACATTGGCCATGCCTTACCTTAAATCAGCACTGCCCTATCTTTTTCAGCGCGAGTGAAAGAAAAACATTGCGTTACGATTAGCATGGGAGCTCATTGTAAATCATGACTGTTTAAGTAAAGTCAATTTGAAGGTCATCGGGTGTTGTCATCCTCTTAACTGCATTTCTGACTACGGCCCTGGAAGTATGATTTCCATCGTACTAAATAGTTTTATTAATAATTTGTGCAAAATCTCGTATAATCACATGCAATAATATTTTGTACAACGGATGCCGCAAAATATGTAACACGCTCTGGCATTTAATAAAGCTACAATTGACAATTTACAAGCGGAAGTCTCTTTCTAACCCCATGTGTTAGAAAGAGACTACCGCTTGTAAATTGTCAATTGTAGCTTTATTAACTAGGCCACTTGTCTTTGTTGTATGAGATTTCTTGCGGGTGACTGTACATTATAAATTATAATTTTATTTTATTCCTTACATTTAAGTGAAGCAGTGTTCTAATCTCATATCGCTAAAACCTAGAGTATTTAGTGTCTAACCGCTGACGCCTAAATATGTTCTTTAACTACATCACTTATACATACGTAGATTTATTGCTATTATTTTCTGCTATACATATAAGTGTATGCAATTATTGTTAGGTATAGATGCTGCCACAAGTTACACAGCTTTTTGTTCAAACTTACAATATGCGAGGGTATAATACACATCTGCCTACTTGTAGGGTACTACATCGGTCATTTAATACATAAAAACTTGGAAGCGCACAGCGTAGCGTCCGGCAAGGTGTTATACACAAAAGTAAAGATATTCAACCGGCCATATTGCACGTTGCTGAATTCGCTTTGACGCTTGACGCAACGCTGCTCGCCTCGTTGAACGCTCCGCTGGGCGCTCGCCACAGCCTACCCTAGGTAACTGAAATCAACGGTCGCGGAGAACTAGATGTTTTACGTCACTCCGGGCGGTAAGTAACATTCACCGCCCGCGCGCAGCAGAAAATATCATTTCACACCCAGAAAAACACGTAACATTATGTACACACACAACACGGGTAATAAAGAAAACCTCAGATTGCTTGTTTATGGCCTGAACTGAAGGTGAGGGCCACAAATGCCCGCGATCTGAGTCGTTCTATAATGTAGCATTCTCATACTTAATTAATGAGAATAATGTACCTACTACATTAAAGTGCACATGCGATATAAACTACAGTCATCTTAAACGTTCCATCTAGTTAAGTTATTTGTATGCTTAATTTATCCGAATGCAGAGTCGGTCTCTTCACTCCTCCCAGTTTGTCCGCAGGATGGACCAGGACGGCAGTCTGAACATCAGCTACGACGAATGGCGGGACTACCTGCTGCTGGCGCCGGCTACGGACATCCACGCTCTCATACACTTCTGGAGGCATTCTACTGTGAGTAATTCATTATTTGATTTATATGCTTTAAGTACAACTAGTCCGCCTAGAACTGAGAACGCGCGATTTACTTGCAAATGGTAACAAGTAAGTTGACCATAATGCAGATCGCTTTTGCGTTCTAGCTCCACGGGAATATAATACACTGCATGGCGGGTGCTGTCTCTGCGTGCGTTGTGCGTATCATGAGTATCATGACACGGGCAACAGATTTTTTTAAATTGGCGTTGGTTTTATGTGTTATGACTTACTTTCCCTTCGAAATCATTACTTCGCGTTCTGGTTTAAATAGGAATTGAGCAAAACATATATTTCTTAATTCCTAATGCTTAAAATTCTCATGCAGCGCACTACCAACCAAACCCTGATTTTTTTTAACTTCACGTTTGACTTCAACTTGAGTTACTACTAAAACTCTTTAAGATGAGCCCTTTATGATGATCTAACAATGACATGAGATCACCGTCTGTGCCATAATTGCTTAGCAAAAGAAGGCCGGGTGACGTCACGTCTGTCCCTAGTTAGTCATTTCTTTAATAAAACATTGATTTACTTATGTCCAAGGTGTAACACTCGAGACATCCTTATCTACAAAGTCGTATTGGTTACACTATTTATCAGATTAACTATTAAAATATTGGAGACAAAAATAATAGCTGGCGGTACGAAGTTGGCTGGCTCAGCTAGTATAAAATAATCGTTATAATCTAAGTTTTGGTTGCATTCTACACAACGACGCAAAACGAATGTCAGATAAATTTTAGATTTAATTCCTAACCTGGATTATTCCATACTTAAGTTTGTCAAATACTTACTGTAATGGCATCTGGACCAAGACTTTTATATAGTCAACCTGATAGGATATGTTTATAGATACTTGTTTTTAAGAAGTTTGGCTGCGTTTCCTTCAGAGATGTGTTAGCATGCGTTGGGATGTGTTTGTTAGGAACCAATCCTAGAGCTGCGCTATTCGAGGATAGGCAAATGAAGTGATTCTATTCGTTCTGGAAAAAATATTGCTCCCAACGCTACTTCGGTCATTTCTGGTGGAAACGTAGCTTTGATGTAGCGCCTGGTGAGAAGATCACTGCAGTACATGACTTGTACATATTATTGCTGTGACGGCATCTGTAGTTTTATTTTTATGTGATTCTTTACACGTGTTTAAGGCGTCACCATCAGTTATACAGGGTGTAACAAAAATACTGGTGACCCGTTTAAGGGCATAAATGGTATCGTTTATTGCGAGTAAGAAAAAGTAGGAGTAAAATTGTTTGGGTACGTCGTCCCGGCCGGCCAACCCTCTGTACAAAACCATTTTTTTTGCGAGAATAATTTTGTTTCTTACTTTTTCATAATAAAAACACGATACCAATAATGCCCTTAAAAGAATATGAAGTATTTTTGTTACAACTTATTGGATTTGTAGTGACTAAACGAAACCAGGCCATCGTGTCACTGTTTGTAAGATTATTTTGATATCGTAAAGAATAAAGCTATGAATATCGAAGTAGCAACGAGTCCTTCCATTTATATGTTATTTTATAAAAAAACATACAACTGCTACTACCTTTTATTCCTCTTCATCTTGAATTAGCTTCACATCATTTTATTAACGAATTACTTCAATAGCTGTTAGATCGAAATCGGCCCTGTTCCTGGATCGTCCGCGAAGGTAGACTATAACAATTCATCAGTATTACTTTCACATTTATTTATCAGTGGAATATCTATTTCCGGATGGATTTTGGCAGAGTCCTTGTGTCTTGACATCGGATTAGTATCACTAGTATCAGTTACTGTCACGGCGAAGGCCAAAGTCCCGACGATATGTTATCTCTTATCAGTTACTGCATATTTTGCGAACATAGACGTTACGCGATTTAGATATTTTATTTCCTTGTTTTGATGGAATTTTCTGATAGCGTCCATATTTATATTTACAACTTGTACTTAGTTGCCGATCGATATAAACCTTTCAAAGCTGAGCTCGTACTTCTAATTAAACCCGTGTAACGAGTCAACAGAGGTAACTAAGCGTGTGAGGTTCTCAAAATGATCTGGGCGTGATTCGTTTATAAGAGACCAACGGCCAGTTGCACCAACCACACTTGACGGACTGATTAACGTTAACAGCTGCGCACATGTCTCACATCTCAGCCCTTAGGGTAGATGTAGCGAATTTTACAGCACTCTAACCTGCCGTCATATTGAACGTGGATCAGTTGTAATTGGGCGTAGTGCACGGAGATTTTTTTTTACTAGAAACAAGTAAAACATTGTAATTCCCAGGACAAGTAAACGTTTAAAAACAAGTAAACCCTTTCCTAGTTTTTAGTAAAGCTCACTTGTTTTTAGCAATTTTTTTGACTTTAAATTAACAAAAAAGGAGGTTCTCATTTAAGTTGTATAGATTTTTTTGTATTTTAAAAATATGTAAACTTCGTCACCAACCCTCTTATTGTGGGTCGCCTCGACAGTGTCGACACATTCACCTCCCAAAGTGGACACTTGAGTGTTCGAGTGGTTGTGGAATGTATTTTTTATTTTATTTAGGTAAATTTTGATAATTGCTTTTGAATTTGTTGAGGGTGATTTGATGTGTCATGAATTTAAGCTAAATATAATTTAGAAATACTTCTTATTAAAAAAAACAGCTTTTATAGTTTAATCCTATTTAAGTACTTATAAAGATTTAGGTCTCCGGTCAGTTACAAAAAAAAAGTATTACGCCCTTGCAATTATTATCGGCTACTTAAGCTCCAAGCGAAACAATTAAAGTACCTACAGGATATAAAATTCTCATTATCAATTTATCAGATACAGATTTTCTGTGTTATTGTTTACCATAGATACGACAAATCGTTTTGTTTTGAAACCCCGACACGTAAACAAACATATGTGTTTGCCAGCCTTCCAGCATTGCGCAATAAGTGACCACTTCAGCGCAAATTGCTCCGTATTTGTCCGGTCAATACTATCCCCTGTGGCGTTGTAAACTCCTATATGTCGCATCTAGCTAAATGAGATTGAGTTACGCCTGTACGTACGCCTCTACTACGTTTCAAATGAAACATCCTTCGCGCGTTCTGTCCCGACGTTTGCCACGGCTCTATTGAGAGTCTTGGCAAGCTAATCCCGTGAATAGGGAATATTACGCAAAACTCTGCGTAGGGGGCGGCACTAGCACCTACAGAGGGCCTACCGCGAAACACGAAAATAAAAATTTCGTTACTTGTTTCTCTGTCACTCTTTCATATTCGAGCGATAGAGAGGCACATGTCAAAATTTCGATTCTTTCGTTTCACGATAGGCCCTCTATAAACAAACCGCCTTGGTGCACAAACGACATATTTATTCGTTATAAATTATCTATGAAAACTTGTAAAAAACTGTTTAAGGCCTAGTATGTATTAAGAACTCTATGCTTTACCGGTGTGCTAGTGCTGCACTCTGGTGGCAGAATATTGCAGTAATATCCCCTATTGGCGTAGTCATTATTATGAAAGCGAACTAGGCCTTATTTGGATTAGGTTTCCTAACAATGTTATCCTTCACCGCAAAAGCGTCTGGTAAATATGAAATGGTATTTCGTTTCATACATAAGTCCCGAAAAACTCTGGGCCTGAACCCGAGTGCACCGAATGGGAGATATTACTGCAATGTTCTGCCACCAGAGTGCAGCACTAGCACATCGGTAAACCATAGAGTTCTTAATAAATACTAGGCCTTAAACAGTTTTTTACAAGTTTTCATAGATAATTTATAACGAATAAATATGTCATTTGTGCACCAAGGCGGTTTGTTTACAGAGGGCCTATCGTAAAACGAAAGAATCGAAATTTTGATTTCTGCCTCTCTATCGCACTAATCTGTAAGAGTGACAGAGAACCATGCAGGTAACGAAACTTTTATTTTCATGTTTCGCGGTAGGCCCTCTGGTTGTGCTAGTGCCGCCCCCTACGCAGAGTTTTGCGTAATATTCCCTATTGAAACGTCACCGTCACGATATCAGCGCTGTTTTTATTATTACTACGTCTCAAATACATACATATAACGAAGCACTACGAAAAAGCTTACCGTATAGTCCCGTACAAACTCTAATGGAAATCGGTAGGGTTAAAAGCTTATTTTACTATGACAAAGGAGTAAAAACATATAACCATTGCCTTTAGGACACAGGAAAAAAAACTTAAAGTAACAAAAAATAAGTATATACTTTTTATACGTTGTTCGGAAGAAAATACCTACGAGATCCGCTTGGTGATTAGCTTACGCCGGCAACTCCAAAGAAGGACTCTTCTATGCAATCAAACAACAAGAGACATACAAAGAGACCCAATTTCACTACTCCCTCGTACCTATGTGTGACATGACATCTCGTGACATGGTCAGAGTGCGACGTGATTATTAAATTGTCCAATTGCGTTGACGGGTCGACTATCAGCGTGACGGATCGCGTACAGTCGACTACAAGGAGATGTATCCACTTTTAGACCTTATTACAACGCAATAAGATGAAGAAGCGGATACATCTCTTTGTAGTTGACTGTACGAGTATATTGAATGATTGAATGATGGGTGTGTCCGATGCGTGAACTGTCGTAGTCAGATATATCGGAGCGGCAGAGGTACTCAAGAATAATTGTACATGCACTTTATCGCCTTACAATAGAGGCGTTATTCAGATATTTATGCCAACTTGGCCGCTCCGTTATATTTCATGGCGACTGTATTAATGCATACATTGCTTACCTATATTGTATTGTTTACATATATCTGTTGTCATTTAACAGTTAACACTATGACGTTTTGTTTGGCGAGCAATACCTATATTACTGCTAATCTTGCTAAACATATTATTATATAAGAGAATAACGTGTGTCACTCTTGTATTCATGTACCTAACTGTAATTCATAACAGTGTCGGTTAAAACTCAATTAAAACGGGTCAGTTCGTATAGAAATTTTCATACGAGGCGGCAGACCAGATTTCTAAATCTTTTACTATACATTCAAATTATTTTGAATACATTTTATGAATTTATGAGTTATCAGACATATTACACATAGTTTACAGACTAATAACCGATGGTGTATTGTAGAACTCGGAACTCATAAAATTATTGCAAACGCAAATCTCACAGGAACAGAATTGTTATCGTAATCTATCGTAATGCACTTATATGTTTGTCAGACCAGGGCACCAGTTTACAAATACCAATTACCTACAATATCACTAAACAAATACTCGTCAAATGCATATTTGCTTAAACTATTTATAAACATCCGTTCTATATTACTTAGGTTATCTCACTCGATGGGCCTAAAGATAATAAACAATGCGACACACCCTCTTCAAATCACTTGAACCAATTGTACAGTGCGAGCTAACCAAAGGCTTAAGAGCCATGACTTACAATGAGACTTAAGCTATTTAAAGATTAGCCAGATCGCCAAAGTCGTAGCGAATTGCGCGGGACATCCAAATGGGATTAAGGTCAACGATCTGTGCCCTGAAGTCGCGAGACACGAAGAAAATCGCTTTAAGATAGCTATAAATCCCAGGCACATAGATATCTCTATACTCCGCTTCGATATTTTGGAAATTAAACCTGAAAAGCGTGTTCTATGGACGCCCCGCCACTGCCCACCATGGGAGTGGCGGCGCGTCCATTGAACACGATTCCTGTCGGCTTGCCTAGTTTTCAGGCACCTAAGCAGTTTTCCCATAGCTCATGAACATTTTTTAAGCCAATGTGAGTTTCGGCTTGCCTAAGAATTTTATTGGCCCGCCGCCACTGGGGGGCACCAAGACGCGATTGCTTTATACATATTGCAGTAACCTTTGAGCTATCGTAGACTGAAATTTTCATTGGCAATCGATCGCTTTAGGTACCTTTTTAGGGTTCCGTAGCCAAAATGGCAAAAACGGAACCCTTATAGTTTCGCCATGTCCGTCCGTCCGTCCGCGGTCTAGCTCAGTGACCGTTAGCACTAGAAAGCTGAAATTTGGTTTGAATATGTGCCCCCCCCCCCATCTAACTTTTGAATCGTGGGTCCTAAAATTTAAAAAAAAATCATGAAACTGAGGCCTAATAAAAGGAGTACCTTCAATGAAAACTATAATCGGTTGAGCCGTTTTTGAGTTATCATTCAAAAACCCATAGTGAAAGGACGTAAGTAAAAATGACGTAAGCGCCGCCAAATTTCCCGTAAGAAACGACCTTTTGAATAAATGGTCTCAGTTTACGGAACCCTACACTGAGCATGGCCCGACATGCTTTTGGTCGGTTTTTAAAAATGGAAAAATGACTTGGGTGTAGTGGAGTTCGTGTTTGTTTCCTAACCTAAACGTTACGTACGTAATGTTTATTGTATGGGACGCAGGAGAGTAGATCGTCCAGAAAAAGTAAAATTATCTCAAGCATATGTATGCGATTATATTGTATGTAAAAAACTACATGAGCTATTGGGCGGCACACAAAACGCCGAGACTATCATATATCGCCCTTGACATTTCCCATGAACATGAAGCCGTACGGAGGCTATGCCACATACATATCCAAACACAAGCGAATGAGAACCTTAATGATATGTAAGAAAATTCCTTTTACCGTGTATCAATAAGTCGGTATTATGAACTAAATGCATTTCGCCTGTTGCTGGGCGAAACAGCTGTTTCAAACAATAGAACGATCGTCATTTGGTTTCGATAAAGTGTCTTATGACGATATAAGACGGCTTTTGTTCTTACTGCACAATCGATCAATTAAAAAAGGATACCTAAACGCCTAACGCGTAAAGTAAAGCGTGCTGGATAGCTTTCGTACTTAAATGTATTTTCATACTCGTCGACTGTAATGCTGGGGGGAGGGACCGGTACAATCCGCCGGGAGATTGAAGTTACTAAATTGTATAGAGGCAGCACTGTCAGCAGGTCTTCAACTCAATTCTTACCGGCTTGCCTATATTGAGCACTCGTAGAAAAAGTATTGTATAATACTAAAGTGACATAATCAAGCTTTTCAATCTCGTATCTTACTTAGGCCAACTCGACTGAAATTCTCTTAATTATGTCATTCATGATTGTATAGAAAACTACTGTAAGCTAACGCAAACTGTATTTGTTTTTGCATCATGTAATTGCATTAGAACAAACAGAGGGGTCACGTTAATTTATTTACGCCTCAATGCCCGTAGCTTGCGCGTAGTCAGTCTAATGTAGTAGTCGACCCTGCACGAGTCTAATTTTACAGAGATACCGCAAATCGATGTACAGTTTAGCCGTTTGGCACACACATACTAGAGGTCAAAACAAAATTTTTGATCCGCAGTTCTTTAAAAAATTTCCCTTAGGAGGGGGGTGCTGATTCATCATTTTTTTTGTATGAGAAAAAAAAATTTTTTTTTCAAAAACCTATCGTGTGTGGTGTCATATGAAAGGGCTAATAGAGGCGGTTCTAAAAATATACCACATCATTACATTTCAGCCATTATTTTTTTATTAAAACAAAAATAATTTTCAAAACATACCAAGTTTGGGCTCCTCCAGATACGATATAGCTGAGTATTTTTTTGTACAATATATCACAAATGATACTTGATACCCTCATATCTAACCCCAAGAAAGCAATTTTGAAAATAATTCCATTAAGTATTTATTTTTTATTTTTCAATATTACAAAATAACGCAGTACAAAATGTACTGAAGTGGAGTTCTACGGGAGTTCTACTCCAGTACATTTTGTACTGCGTTACTTGATAATTTTGAAAAATTTTAAAAAAATACTAAAAGAAATTATTTTCAAAATTGCTTTCTTGGGGTTAGATATGAGGGTATAAAGTATCATTTGTGATATATTGTACAAAAAAATAATCAGCCATATAGTATCTGGAGGAGCCCAAACTTGGTATGTTTTGAAAATTATTTTTGTTTTAATAAAAAAATAATGGCTGAAATGTAATGATGTGGTATATTTTTAGAACCGCCTCTATTAGCCCTTTCATATGATAACACACACGATAGGTTTTAGAAAAAAAATTTTTTTTTTCTTATACAAAAAAAATTATGAATCAGCACCCCCCTCCTAAGGGAAATTTTTTAAAGAACTGCGGATCAAAAATTTTGTTTTGACCTCTAGTATGTGTGTGCCAAACGGCTAAACTGTACATCGATTTGCGGCTTTATTTTGTATACAAGGGGCACTATAGGTACTTACGCGTAAATATGCTTCTAGCTCCATGTTCGTGTCACATAGAAGTGGCAGAAAGGTTATTAAAATTAAATTGGTACTTTAAACGCTGAAGTTCAAGCCGATTCCGTTCGATAAATTACAGCCACACCCCCACGAAATTATATCACAGTTGACGCCAAATTGACTGGAGCAGTAGAGATAGGTTCAACATTTTCTGACTGGTTTTAGCTGACACGACTTAAACAAATGTCGAAACCTAAGCGTCCATAGTGTACGCAAAAATATCCATCTCCCGAATTAACTAGTATTATGTTGCTACGGCATTAAATAACATAATATGAACCTATCCGAACGCTGAACCCATACATGTTTACAGTAAATCCACTTTTTAATACGATAACTCAGTTGCTTTTCCCAATGCTTATATTATCTGTTTAACAAAACCAATATAAGTCAGAGCTCTGATTACTAAATTAGTCACGAATCAGAGAGTCATACTAAACTGGGTGTGGGAAAACAATGCTTTGAGAATGTATTGACCGAAGTTCGGCATCGAGCAGGGTCAATATCTGGGCCATCGTAGCGGTCAAGGCAATCATCGTATGGCTGATGATAAAATCTGTCGCAAATAAAGTTTAAAGATATTTAGTAGTTATTAATTTCAAGCAGCATATAACCAATTTCCTTTTAAGACACAGGCTTGGCTCCTCTACCTATCACAAGAGGATTTGGCGTAAGTATAGTCCGCATGCTAGCCAAATCTGGATTAAAGAACAAAACCCACATACCTGAAAATTTCGTCGCACATTTATGAAGTCATCAACCTAACGTTTTCTTTGAACAAAAAATAGATTTTTAACTGCAATAAAATTGTGATAGTGACAAATGTATTATTCTCAACGATATTCGTACACTCGCCAACAGATATATCGGAGCGGTCAAAGGTGAATCTGAACAACGCCTCTATTGTCAAGGCGATGAAGTGCATGCTCAGATATTTTTGAGTACCTTGGCCGCTCCGATATATTTGATTGCGACTGTACCTGATAGAACAATCATAAAGCCAACTACGTTTCAATAGCACCTCGTAGTTTTCCATGCACGTGCACGTAGGTATATTATCCATGCCTTTCGGCTTAGCAGCAGATTGAACTTGAACGCCTTTAGAAACCCTACATGGCGACCTTGGCGAGTACTATAGTAAATAACCTCTAAAGGAAATAGATCCTTAACCTTTATGTCGTAAAGACGAGATTGTCTCCAGTGTGTGACCGTGAATTGGATTTTCGTGGTTGACTAACGTTCAGAATCAAGGTTCGGTTTCGGTTCTTGACGTTTGGTATAAGCAGAGACTATAGAGATATAGACGGCCACAGCCTAAGAACTTTTTGAAGCTCAAGTCAATTGCTCCCTCTGTCCGAAAGCTGCGTAAAGATACCGAAAATGTAAGAAGAAATGTCACCTGCACTGCTACCCCACCTAGTAACAAATAGCGTACTAGTAGTACACTAGTAGCTACCCAATAATATAGACATTTGATCCTCACAACAAAACGAATCGATTGATACCATTCATGAAAAAAAATCATCACGCTTATTGAGTATTAAGAGATAATGTGCAGTTTTAACCTCTCGCGTGAAATATATGTAAATGTTAGTTAATTTAGCTAATTATTTCTGTAATAATATGTATTTATGTAATCATTTCGTGTGAGTTGAATGTATGAGGTCAATTAAATTCTTAACGTAAGACGCGAACCTTAATATGTATTGCTGGATGTTTAGCCGCCATTTCCCCTAGGTTGTTCAATAGTAGATATTTTGGATTACCTTGGCCGCACTATTTGATGGCGACTAATACGTAATTAACAAACAATTTTTTTGGTAACTATATTATGGTGGATAACAAACCAACTATTTACAATAATTACGATACCATTATTCTAATTTAAAAATGCTCGAACATTCTATGGATAACATGAACGTAATATTTGATGATTGAGCTTGGAACCGTTGGAACCATAATTCAGATAAAATTTGATAGGCAATTATACCTACCCTGTGTTTACAAACATAACTGTTTATAACAAAGTCATAAATTTATCACTCGCTTTTATCAACGCATGTATTAAACTAGTTATAATTGTTGTATAAACAACGCAAACTTTTCATTAATGCGATATCGCCACTAATTCCAACGAAATTGCTAATTATTAGGCTTTGAACGGCGGATCTAAAATGTATGGGAGCATCCTCCAGATCCTGATAATTTCATACATTTAAATTATGCAATGCAATCAAAGTATACACATATATCAATTATGTACAAAACAAAGGCGAGAGAGGTAGAGAAACAGTATTTTAACTAAACTGTCAATCGTTTTGATAAAGAATTTTGGAATAAACTCGTGAAACTTTCTTAGAAAAAAAACAACTAAGGCTTTCAAGTTATATTGTCGGTTGTCAATAAGGCGTTACTGTATTAAAAAACATTTAGAAATGAACTCTATTAACAAGTATGTACCTTTGACTTGAAAAGATCATAAATTAAGAATTTCATTAAATATTAAAATTTATTTATTTTAAAGTGTAGCGCGTGGCTCGCGGGCCCCGGCTTGCTTGCGACCCCTGCCATCGCCTATAACAGAACCTTGAACTACAGTCCAATCATACTAATTCGCAACCCAGACGTAAATAAGAGAATAACACTACAGAATATTCCACTATCAACAATGTGACGTGGCTCTTCCCCGCCGGGCTAGCACGGCCTCAACCTCAATTGGCGACCTAAGGGGGGCGGCGAGCGTAATAACCAGAGACGTGTCGTCTCCACTTGGGCCTTTTTAGCAAAGGGGTATTATCACTAGGATAGTGGTTTAGCCGGATACCGGACATCCGGCGGACCCGTTAGCCGGATAGCGGTTTTACCTACAAATTTTCCGTGCAGAAGGCAAATTGTTCATCAAATTGTAATCTCCCTAAAGTTATGCCCGTTATTAAATAAAAGAATTTCTTGACGTAATAAACTAATCTTAATAATTGAAAAGTTAATTATTTGTGTTTATTACTAAAAATTGTAATACAAAGAAAATATAGCAAAAATAAGTTTTGTATGTAAATCTGTATCTGGCTGTATTTTCTTTGTAGGTATTACAATTTTTTGCAACGAAAACGAATTACCGACATAGATCTGTACTACTAGAATGCCCATGCCAAATTTCGTGGTTCTAAAGCATGTAGTTTTAAAATGAGAGCTAAACTACGTTTGTATGGGAACGCGAGCGTCCTGGCGACTCTTAATATGTCACGCTTGTTAAGGTACAAAGGCCACTTGCCACTTTTGTATCTGAAGTTAGTACAAAAATTTATTGTACGGTTTTTCTGACGCCTTATTTTACGTGCATTAGTAGTACATATCTGTTACATTACTGTGTAATACCTCGAACGTAAAAGTTAAGATAGCATACCAATACGTTAGCTATACTATAACGTTAGCTATACTATAGTTAATTAAATTTTAACTTAGTAGGTGATTTATTAAACTTTTTTCGGTATTAAAATATGTTGTTAATAGCTATCGCGATTCACATGTAGCAACGCGTTTTACAGATCATGCTAAGCCAATTCATTTATCATTATTGCTTTAGCTATAAACTAGAATTGATAGTTCAATTCTATCACATTATGCTAATTAGGTAACTTACATATATTATACTATAATTAATCGTTCTTAATTAACTATTGTTGCGGCTCCTCGGTTTCCTCATTACTGAAAACAATTGTAATCTTCCTATAAAGCATAAATTAATGGTTTTTATTAAAAGTTTGAAACCAGTTGATATTTCACAAGTCGATTGTCATTGTTTATGTACATACAGCCGACATCAAATATATCCGAGCGGCCAGGGTACTCTAAAATATGTGAACATGCACTTTATCGCCTTGACAATAGAGGCGTTGTTCAGATATTTGTGACCTTGGCCGTTCCGATATATCTGATGGCGACTGTACAACCCGTAATACCGTGGTGGTCCCGTTAATATAAATCTTTAAGGGGTTAGCCGATCGAAGATGGTGGTGCCAGCATAGATTGTTGGTAACTGTCAGGCCCACTAATAAAATGTAAAATTTTTATTCTGGAATTTTCTGATGCTCCCCTTAGCAAAATCCCACATATAACAATACTTTATCTACACCCATATCATAAATCCTCCATGATGCATTCAAAACCCGCACGTTATAACCACCATAAAAATTGATTGTTTCGTTAGTAGTTAGAACAAATGTCTTATCTGTAACGATGTTATTATTATCAAATAATAAGCAAAAATATCATTATGAAAATCCGGGTGGGCCCCGCCCGCCGGCATGCGCCTCCCGACCGCCGGCACAATCGAGTTGGCCATGGCGATGGCATGCAATCCGTGCAATTGCAGTCATTCAATCATCATTTCGGGTTTATAATATGTGTGTAGATAAAGCAGTGTATGCAACTGTACATAATTAGGCCTTAAAACACTCGTGTGATCTTATTATGAAACTCACTTCGTTCGTTTCATAAAACCACACTCGTGTTTTAAGGACCCCTATTACGTAACAGTTACATAAACTACTATAGTGACTGTATAACCAATCTTGGTGCCATCTGGCAAAATCTTAGTCAATTGCGATTTCGCTGTTTGTCCCTCTTTGTGATTAATATGGCTTTTGAAATTAAGACGACATTGAGAGAAAAAACGAGCAGGGTAAACCCTGTTCATCATTAGTAACTTAAAACACCACGTTGATTAATACATAATATATATGCAGCAGCTAATGAGGGTTTTCTGAAATCCAGGTGGTGGCACTGTGATGAAAGGTCTTTTAGACAGCAGCTGTTAAAATCCACCAATCAGAAAAAATGTGAGCAAACATGATTGGCGGATTATGCCAGGACCTCTAGACACAGTGCTATGATCTGGTGAAAAAAATCGATTCAGGAAACTCTCGTTGTACAGTCGCCATCAGATATATCGGAGCGGCCAAGGTGGTCACAAATATCTGAACAACGCCTCTATTCTCAAGGCGATAAAGTGCATGTTCAGATATTTTTGAGTACCCCGGCTTGCCCGATATATTTGATGGCGGCTGTACTCAACAGCAAATTAAATAGTCCGTAACTGTATTCATGTCAATGTCATTGACATGCGTTTTAGCGCGTCGCGTCATACGTTAGGTACACATGTGTTACATGATTTACATGGCTACGTTTCGTACACGTGACGCACATGCCGACGATAATTTGTACTAATAAAAAGATAAAAGATAAAAGATATTTATTCTTCAATTTAGGCACATTACAATGCACTTATGAACGTCAGAGAGAAAAGAAACTACCACCGGTTCTAACCCTACACCTCTGACCCGAGAAGTATTACTTAATACCGGCAAGAAACTCGGCGGGACTTATTTTTTCAAAACAGTACTACAAATACATTAAAGATACTATATACAATAATGCGTAGTTCTTCAAGAAGGCATATCAAAACAGCTTGAGAGACAGACATGTACCTGCCTATTGTGTAATTAAAATGAAAAATAAAATTAAAATCCAAGAGTTCGATTTTTGAATCTCACCGGGTGACTTATTTCATACTAAATAGTCATCGGCTGCATACAAAAAAAGTCACCGGTGAGATTCAAAAATCGAACTCCAAATCTGACTGCTTCGCAATACGTTTGATATTCTTTCTTACTTGAACTAATAGCGTGAATGAATGAATGAATGAATCGTTTATTTGCATCAAACAAGCGTACATGAAGGTGTTATGTCAGTTATTGTTCGATTCTTGTTTTACCAAGACTGGCGTACAAAAAATTGTATTATTATTTCTAACTAAATTAACTATGTACAAGATGTAACCTAAACTTACACTAAGACTATTTACAATTCATTTAAATGATTAAATAAGCGTGCTTTCTTTAATAGCGTGAAGATAAGTTTTGAATACGAAATTGCAGCTTCTCGAACCACTGTGCATATATTTGACGGTGACTGTACACCGTCAAATATATCGGAGCGGCCAAGGTAATCAAAGATATCGGCACATGCACTTTATCGCCTTGACAATACAGGTGTTGTTCAGATGTCCTTTTCCGAGACTCAAACTATCTTCATACCAAATTTCATCTTAATCGGTTCAGCGATTTAAGTGTGAAGAGGTGACAGATAGACACACTTGCGCATTATAATATTAGTATGGATTTAGGAAAACATAGCATTAAAAAAGCTTGCTAGAGGTTTCTGCTTATGTATTTAAATTTTTTTATGAACTTCATAATTAATATATTCAGAAACAATACAATACTAACATTTAAGGAAAATTTAAATTTGCTCATTTCATTATGTAACTAGGTAAATGATGTTTATGTTCTAAATACATTGTATTATGTAATATCAAATTTCCTACAGTCTAGGGATTACCCTGGGTATGAATATTATTTGGGAATCCCAGTCTACAACTGAATTATAATTATGGCATTTATTTAATAGTAGTTAGTAGTAGCTCCTTAGAGTGTAGTGTACTGGTTTGACTACCTATGAGGGGCAGTATTTTCTCATAACCGGTACGCTTACTGAGTTATGACAGTTTTGACATTGACGTTTTCGAGAACGAGTATCGAGTGTTCTATCTGTGCATCTTGCTTGTAACATATACTGGAAACGAGATGGACAGATAGAATATTCGTTACTCGTTAACGGAAAATGTCAATGTCAAACTCATGGTAGCCGTGCTGGCACAGAGTGCACCACATAACAGTACATCTAGCATGACTTACGTTATCGCGCGACTCTCCATACTTCAGGCGCGACTCGAAGTATGGAGTCGCGCGCGACAACGCATGTCATGCTAAGCGGTCAGAGGTGGCAACACCCATGATATGAAATGAGGATTTCCGCGATCGAGATTTTCTCTAGATGGTAGCACCGTAGCGAGAGTTCTTTATGACGGGAGCTGTCAAAATCCACGAATAAAAAAAAATATTGGTGGATTTTGGCAGCCTTCATTGAATTGCAAACGCCCTAGGCTGCGGTGTCCACTTAACTAGGCGGGTATAGGTATTATCTACTTGTGAAAAGTAATCTCTGCTTTGAATCGGTATGTATAACTTTACTAAGAAAGATGATACTACGATTTAGGACTAGAAAAACGCTTATTTTTTTAGGACTAACATTAGTAGCGTTATTTTTTAACAGAAATAAGTTTCGTACAGATTAAATTAGCCCGTATAGTTGAGTTTTACCAACCGCCTCACTGACATGGTGATTGGTAAAGCATACTTCACGCTTTAAAATGTCAAATGCTAAACTGGATATCGCCGGTTCCTATACGACACTCGGGCACTTGGTATAAATCAGTTCAACTCTAAAAGGACTCAAAGTAACAGTAGTGCAAATGTAACTTACGTCAATTTTATCACGAGTATAAGGCGTTAATTATCATAAAGTTCACTTTGTACATACAGGTGTGAATCTTCACTTGTTTTAATGACGTCACATTGATTGTAAATATGCTGTTTAATGTGTTTTCATCGTAGACGGAGAGCGTCAGATATAACACAGTAATGAGAGCGACGAACTACAGTATGCTTATTTCTAGTTGCGGACATCTGGCAGCTGTAAAGTGGTGGAGGTCAAATAATGCAAACCACTTTAAGAATACAAATCCTAGAGTTCTGGTACTTAATAATTTAGATTACCGTAAGTTGACCCCATGGAAACTATTGATAATTAATAGGATTGGAATCGACTGGCATAAAAAAAAAATTGAAAAATATAAGTTTTCATTTTCATACAGAATGTATGGGAAAATGTTTCCTCGATTTGTGGCTTTTCTAGCCGGAAATTTTATTTTGGTCCCATACAAGCTTTTGATCCTGGATAGGAATGGGATCAAATGGCATAAAAAAAGTTTGACAAAAACGACCTTTTTCTCGCATGCTGTATGTTTTATCCCAAAATCGGTAAATGCGATCCTTCATTAATTTGAAATCGTGGGAAGGTCTGCTAAGACCATTTTCACGAAGCAGCACGGGATCTGGTAGCTGCTCTCACTGACCCAAAAAGAAAATCCAACCTGTATAGTCCAAGTCAATTATATGTTTACACTATTTCACCTTATTATCAAGGAGGGAGGAACACATTTAAATGCTTCCTACATTGTTCAGTGACCAGACCTTCTAACAATAGTAGTTAATAGTCAGACCAGACCTATCCAGTCGCCGCCTAATTTGTTTTGTACCTCGTTAAATCGGCCGTGACCAATAATGGCCGTTGCGTAATACCTAATTAGGTATATTTGCCTCGTGCTCCATGCTCTTTGTTGTTTATGATTGCCTGGTACTTTTGGTGACATGCTCTTGAAACCAGTTTTTCACGCCACCTGCTCGGAAATGTGGCAAAAGAAGATCAAAATCCAAGCTGGAAAGTAAGCAATTGCTGTAGCATCTGAACAACCACTACAAGAATTGCTATTTTGCAGCAATGAAATGTCATAGTAGAAAAGTAAAATCCAGATGTCATTGCAATGGACCCGCCAATGAGAATCATTAAAAACATTAAAAAGGTCTTTTTTTGGCACCACTTTTTCATTCTAAAATAAAATAAGGTTGTTTATCGAACCAATTTACTTGTTTAAAAAAAAGAAACGTCAAAATCATTCAGATCACCCTTAAGGCGTTTTTACCTTTTTAACCGTTTGTGGTTTTCTATCAAAAAGTGGGTAAGGAGTGAACCGGCTATTAGACATGGCAACTTGCAGGGCCCAATCTGTTGTGTACCCTGCCTTTCCCTCTCCCTCCTTCAGCTCCCTACGGGCCCTACCTTTAATTATACCTACCAACCTGACAGATTGGGCCCTGCAGGTTGCAATGTCTAATAGCTGTTTGAGTCGGATTGAAGCAAACATCGTAAAACGCATCTTAAAAGTGAAAAAAAAGTAATAAAGGTGGAGCGAGAAAAATACATATTGAATTAGATAATGTTTGACTGAAAAACAAGAAAGTTGTATTTATGCAGTAAAAATGAGTTCAATAAGTGTAGAAAATGTTATTTATACGCTGGCGCCCACCGAAATTCAAGAAACTGCACAGGCGTAGAAATTTGTTACCAGTGCACAGTGAAATCGCGTCCTAAATAAGAAGGCCCATGAACAGTGATATTTTGTATACAATATAATAAACGACGAACAATTCATATTATGGAAGAATGGCGAAAAGAAGCATTTATTTGCAGAAAGTTACATGCTCGTTTACTTTATCGTGCTTGTGAAAAGCATATGAACCGTCAATATACCTATAAATAGTATCTATTAAAGTGTTTGTATATGCCAATTAATTTTTATTTTATTTCCTCACAGTAGTCGTGAAAAGCACTATGTAATGTCTCGGCCGAAAGCGCTATAGGTGGACTCGTATCTTCGAGGGCCTCCCCTGGCGGGTCGGCCCTCGAACTAACTCGATCCACCTATAGCTTACTTTCCAGCCTCTACAACAATGTACTATTTCGCTAAACGTTAATATAATACCAAACTGACGACCGGGATCATGTCATCTCACTGACTCTTATTACTACATGGTAAACTAGTAGTTCGCCCCGAACTGTGAACTCGCGAATCTTGTGTTTCGCCATAAATGTGCAATAGTAGAATTACTACAAATACCAAAAATTGGTATCGGGCATAGATTTAGTATATTATACAAGTATAGATGTGCTACCGAGCGACTGGGGGTATGAGAAAGACTATCATGACGTCATACTGTGCACAAATATGGGGTTGCCAGGGTAGCAAAAAAAATTCCACTAAAATGTCGTCGAAACCGTTGCAAGTACTTGACTCCGCAGTGACTGCAATGAGTGAGTCGCCATTTTGACATAGGATCATAACATAAATAATCGCGAAAATAATTAGTCTCGAGCTCTCGAGTCAATAGAATGCTGCATTTCGGTGTTGCACAAACTGGGTTGTTGAAATTAAAACATTACTTTTCATTATGGACGATTTAAATGTTTTATTTGCATAACTTGGCTTTGAATGCAATTTGCCAATTTACGCTTACGAGTATAAGAGGGTGTACAAATGACTTTTTTGAAATCGTCAAGTTTTGGATAATTTGCGTTAAGAATCACGAGGACTAATGATTAAAACAAGAATAAAATGATCCGAACATCTTTATACAAATTCACACAAACTAGTATCTGTAATATCCAACCTCCTTTTAAGTCTTTAGTTTTAGAAACCCTTCAAATAATAACAACGTCTAATATGTCATTAATTTTATTATCAATGAATTACAGCGATACATGTAAATAAATTGAGTTTATTTTATTGGCGACGAGATAGACGCCGAACAATTCGCGCAGTTTTTGAGCGTTCAACAAGCGCAACAAGAACAAATATTAAAAATTCTAAGCATCGCACTTGCGAACACCGCGATACGAACAGGAGCTAGTTCCTCACACCCGGACACAACGAACAGCGTGACGAGCGCTAACACTTCCGTGCAGTAATCTAAATTTTGCAAGTTTCTTCGTCCGTTGGAAATCTGCAAATATCAAATTGCTTGAAATACCCCTATATATGGGGAAATTTTTAGGGTTTTTTTTTCTTCTTGTAGGCAACCCTATAATCCGACCAATTTATTGAACTTGTATAATACTAAGCTGGCTAATCGTATATCTGTACTACGCAATTTGACCGGTTTGCATGTCAAAAGTCACGAAGTTATTTTGAAAATCATTTATAGATTTTTCGTGTTTTATCAAGTTTTTTTATGATACAACTAATGATTTAACTCAGCAACTTGGTTCTTGTGAGATCTGAGAAGGAAATAAGTGATCAAAATACAGAAAATTCGTACTTACGCATGAAATGTAACATTTACTTCTTTTTGATCGGTTCGGGTTTTGCAGACAAATACAGAACATCCCACCATTGTTTAAAGCACAAACAAACACCACACATCTGTTATTTGGCCGCTCATGTGCTAGAAACAAGTAATTAATAAGTAATTATTCGACAAAACCTTTGTTTACTTTTCGTCATAACACGACGATTTGTGTTGTTCACTTGAGCAGATCATAGTATGAAGTGTGCCATAATCCGACCATGAACAAAAGTCCGGTCGGTGATAAGGACAAAACATGATACTCTTTTCTATTTCCTCTTGTAGGAATCGCAATTAGGCTATCTTTCTCTTTCAATGTCAAATAAAAGCGTGTCAGGCCCTTGGTATCGGCACAGAGTAAATAATAGTATAATACAGAGAGACCTCTGTAATGTCACGTAACGTCACGAATCATGTTGTCCCTTCTTAACGCATGACAAGTTCTTTTTCGCACTTATGCAAACGTATCGGATACGTCGTGTCAAACTCAAATTTTTTGACAGATTTACTTTGAGTTGTACCCCCCTGGTATCGGGTATTTTTTTTCTCAACTAACCATCACGGTGAAACTAAACGTCCATATTAAATTGTGCGGTTGATGCGCAAAATTTTACCGCGACGAAATCGCTTCAGATTTGACAGTTTTTGTCTCATCTAAATTTAAATCCACCTCTCACATGCCTCTCACTCTGTTGCTTTGACATGTCGTTCTCATCTGTGGACCACCTATATAGGTTTCGGTCACCATCATTATGCGTCTATGGTAACTCTCTCTAACTATAGTCTGGCAAACCAAAAGCGCAGTAACAGTCAGAGTAACATGCTATACCCATCCCTTTTTTAGTAGTGAGAGTACTAGCATTAGAAAAAGACAGTATGATTCTCCCTGTCTATGCTTGAAGTGGAACAAACTCTGGCCAAACTATAATTTGTTAATGTCAGTATGCAGATGGCCCTAGCAGCCAAAGTCTAATAATTTAAAAAAAAGTCAGTTGTCAAAATATTTACACCAAAATCAAAATATAATTGAAAATATTTTTGATATCAATTTTATGTTGCTAATTCTAATGAAAAAGTAAGCAGTTAATCAGGATTTGACGAGAGTGTTAATCAATACCTTTCGTTTGATACCAAACTCAACCATACTTGCTCGTAAAAGTAGCAAATAAGATGACCAATATAACAGGACCCCTTTACAAAACCTTTTTAGGCCTTCTAATTTCAGAACCCCCGTCTCAATCCAGCTCATATACGAACTCGTAAATTTTGTTGGTGTCTGCTACAACCCCAACAAATTTCATAAAGATCGGAAAATCGTTACTAAAGTTATCGTCGGACAAACTATGTAAATCAAAAAGCCATCCAAATGCCGAGACGTCCCAGTAGCCAGGTGACAGTTGTTGTTTGTAAGAACTCACTTCGCTTACGCTCCGCTCGTTCGATAATATCTATGTACATCCAAAACAAATCCTCTTGGTCAAGACATTATTGTTATAGGTGAAAACAATTTACCTATAGAAAGTGGTCTTGATTCAAGTAAAATGTCTTTCATCATCATCATCATCATCCTAGCGTTTATCCCGGTTTGGGGTCCGCTTGACAACCTAATCCCATGAATTGGCGTAGACACCAGTTTTTACGAAAGCGACTGCCATCTGACCTTCCAACCTAGAGGGAAAACTAGGCCTTTTTGGGATTAGATCCGGTTTCCTTACGATGTTTTCCTTCACCGAAAAGCGACTGGTAAATATCAAATGATATTCCGTACATAAGTTCCGAAAAACTCAGTGGTACGAGCCGGGGTTTGCTTGCACCCGAGACCTCCGGATTGAAAGTCGGACGTCTTACCGCAAGGCTACCAGCGCTCAAGTAAAATGTCTTTATCAAGTAAAATATGTATATCTTGGGCTAAAGAGATATAATTAGTCCAAGACAATATTTAGGGATGTTTAAACAATACTATTCTCGCATTGGTATTCTTGGCTGAAGATTAACAGTAGATACATGTTTACCATGCAAGTGTGAATAAGAAGTTTTACCACACCTGTCGTCAGCTTGCATAAACTATCCCGAACTAGTCAGCTATACGGTTACACAATTAAGCAGCCCATCTACCTTAAGTTTTCACAGTGTATTACTGGGAGTACTAAACTCCACATAGAGTTCGCTATATATAGCTAGGTATAAAACCGATTAGATGTTACTACAAATATACTTGAGCAAGTCTACACGGATACAAATATGATATATGAATGACCCCTCTTGCGGCCATTCAAATGATCTGCTAACGGTACTTTGATATCATGAAAAACAAAAACAGTGAGTTGCGTATAATTATCTTCGCTGTAATAAAGTATTATCACATCTAAAGTCAGTGAGGGCGTTACGTGAACGATTGCATCACTTTTTTTAAACCTAAGAATAGGGAGAATCCTTCAAATCTTAGTGTTCTTCTGTGGTGTTGCTTATTTCGACGTTGATTGTTTTTACTATTGTCCTTAAAACGCTTCTTGACGGTAGAAACAGCGGCAGAAGCATACGTAGAAATGCGGCAACACACATATTTAGTAACAAACTACGCCAAAATTGTGTACGCGTTTGGACCTTACAATACTTGCAAAGAAGTAAGGTATAACTAGTAGTTCGCTTCGAACTGAGAACTCGCTCGCGATTTCCTTGCAAACGAGATGACCAATATAACAAGACCCATATGATGATTTTTTCGCGCCTTCTAGCTCCATAACCTTGATCGATCCTGCTCATATACGAATTCTCATATTAGAAAGAAGAAGAAAGAAAGAAAATACATTTATTAACGTCACAACAGTTAAATATACAAAGGAAAAGTTTACAAATATTGACGTTAAAAGGGACCCCCACTCAGCATAATGCCACAGCAAGCCACGGCGCTGATTTTCAGTGGGGACCTAACTTATAACTAATTTATAACTAACTTACAACTAACTTATAACTAACGAATGACGAAACTAATGCAGACACAAAATCAAAAACAGGCAACATTACGTGATCGTGACAAAAATAAAAGTGTAAATAAGAAATATAGTAAAACCGGTTGCAGATTATAAAACACTAATATTAGGTATTTTAACTATAAAACTCTCGTGAGACTCTAATAAAATAAAAAAGACGAAGGACTTAAAAAGAAGAAGAAAAACAAACGGTGTGTACAGTAACTCTTGACATATTACACGTATCTCTGCTACAACCCAACCCCATCAAATTTCATGAAGAAAAACAGAAAAACATTACCGTCAAGTCTGGCAGCTTTGCCAAGGGTTACTGACTTTGCCACCAGCAGAGTGCATAAGGTAATCCTTTCATACCACCGACAACGTATATTTTTTAGTGTTGTGCCTACTTTTAGTAGAAAATATGGTTATCAATTGGCAAAATTATTATGAATGAGACAACACCACGGCAACCATTTTCTTACCATTTCAGTTCCAAATTCGTCACTCACATAATCATAAAAGTTAGTGCTCAAGAACTTTAAAAAGTTTAGAGTATAAACAACGCATCCAGGTACGTAAATTTTAGATATTATGTTATTTAAATGGTAAGGAATGAATTGATTACCTTATAAATGCCGTAGTGTTTGAATTGAGTCCGATAATTGTTTTGGCAAAGTCACCAGACAACGCCGACTAATATGGGGGGGCAGCTTTGCCATGTTTTGTAGCGGCCTAGGGTTGGTACACAAGCAAAAAATTTAAATTACATTTTTCATAAGATAGATACTTTTTAGGGTTCCGTAGCCAAATGGCAAAAAACGGAACCCTTATAGATTCGTCATGTCCGTCTGTCTGTCTGTCCGTCCGTATGTCACAGCTATTTTACTCGGAAACTATAACACGTATCATTATCAAATTTTTACATAAAGTGTATTGTGTGTGCAGCTACTTAGTTTTGTAGAGAAATTGCAAAAAAAAAAATTTTAGGGGGGCACTCCATATGTGTAAGTAATTGTCAAAAAAAATTTTTTGCCAAATATCAACATGACGCACATCAATCGATAGGTCTCTAAAAATAACAATGTTCAAATAACCGAGGTTTCTTTGAACATTTTTTGATTAAGTGGATATTTTCAGAAATAATCGCTCCGAAAGTCATAAAAATTTTGTCCCCCCCCTCCTGTAACTTTTGAACCGTAAATCCAAATATTATGAAAAAAACCAAGAAGATACACCTTTTAATATTCTTTCAACCAAAAATATTTTGAGCATTACCGTTATAGGCGTTTTTGAGTTATCTCCAAAAAACTACGAACTTAGGCAGATATGTATAATGACCTATTTATCACTTGGTCCATAACATATACAGAGTGTATGTTTTGTTTAAGTAAAAAAGAAAACTCAAAGTTAACTGTGACATACTTATTTTATTGGTAATAATTACTACATATACCTAAGTGTTTTGTTTCGATAATACTTTTGTTAAGAGGCGACGAGGCAGTTCGTGACGAAGCCCTTTTATAAATGTCTATCGTCAAGTTTAAATAGGTACCTAGGTAATCACAATTATTTACGAGTGGACCTGTGATAGGCCTCTTAAAGAGTTTTCTATGTTTAGTTTTTGATAATATTTTAATTAAGGTGTCTTTTATGTTTTTCCTGAGTACTTATGTAACCTGATTACTCGTATGTAACAAAATAAATAAGTACTTAAATAATTAATATTTTTTCATTTGTGTCAACCCTGACCACTTCACCTGACATTCACTGATTTTCTATGAAATTTTCTTAAATGGGTGATCGACTTTGCCACTTTTGCTGTATTTCTTTATGGAATAATATATCATTAAGGATCAAATTCCAAAATATTGTATCCTAAATACTGAATATTCTTTACTAATATTGTAAATACAACTAAATTACTATACAACGTAAAAATGCAGTTGGCAAAGTTGCCACACGGTATAGGTAACTTTGCCAGTTTTCTTTTTACTCGTAAAACCTTATTATCCGTCATTTAATTTATAAACCATCTTATGTATGCACTCGTTGATAAATATATTATGTGTCGCGTCATTCATACTTCAGTGGTTTCATATGAATTCTGGTTAAAAATGTACTATGACTTTTCAACACCTGTGAAAAGTGGCAAAGTTGCCAGACTTGACGGTACTAAAATTACCGTCGAACAAACTCTCAAAATCAACCAGGCATCGAAATGCCGAGACGTCCCAGTAGCCAGAAGTTGTTTGTACAGTCGCCATCAGATATATCGGAGCGGCCAAGGTGGTCACAAATATCTGAACAACGCCTTTATTGTCAAGGCGATAAAGTGCATGTTCAGATATTTTTGAGTACCTTGGCCGCTCCGATATATTTGATGGCGACTGTAAGACTCGCTCCGCTCGTTCGACTGTAACATACACGGCTTTGTTGTCCACTGTACCTAAAGTAATTAGTTGCTTTAGGAACACCTTGCCACTATTGAGACTATTCGGCCTTATTGTTAGCCATCCGTGACCTACCTACTGAGTCGAGACTGTGACGTGACGGGCTTCGAATAGGCGCAACACACACGTGGCGGAATTCAGTCATACACGTGAAAATAATCCTCAAACCATGTTTATTTAGTTCTATTTGGAAAATTGTCTATAAATTCTAGTTTTTTACTTGGAGCCCATAGAGAATTTTTAACCTAGGACTGAAAGTTGTCTAAGCTAAGGTTGTTTACCGTTAGTTGAATTCCACTGAGATCGGAGCTGAATTCCTATGGAGCTACTTACAGTGCCACCAAAAAGAGTAGAAATTAAAAAGTGGCAACATCGTATAGTGTCGTCCCGTTTTTTTAGATTGATTTGAAAGGGACGACACTACGATGTTGCCACTTTTTAATTTCTACTCTTTTTGGTCGGACTATACACGTGTTTTTATGCGCAACAGGTTTTCCTTTTACAACAATAGCTTATTTTATTCAAATGTATCCAGACTGCACGAGCTATTCTGTACTTTAACAAAACCTTTACAGATTTTCTTTCTTCTCGCGCCTACGTATTCTTAAAATATTTTCTGTGCCAATGTCTATACATACATATACAATTAGCGATAGTATAATTAGTGTCAGGTTTGAAATATTTTCCAAGTCTCCCACAATACAAGGAATTTGAAACAGTAAAGAATTGGATAGCATTATTAGGCCACAAGACACTATCAGTAATAATGTTATTATTTCTGTGCATGCGTCTTTGTATGTTACCTGAAAGACGAGGTGAGAAATAATGTCATTATTACTGACAGTGTGTGTTGGCGCTATAACAACCGCCCTCAGATAAATCGGTGCAAAGTAGGGGCACACAAATATCTATTTCATCAAAAATCATAATTAAAATATTTTATAAGCATATAGAACTAGTGAAGCGGAAGGTAAAGCTCATTTTACTATCAAGAGAGTTAGAGTCTGTCCGGAAAGAAAAGTGTCGTAGTATTTATGAGTCCCCATACAAACCACGACACTTTTCTTTTTGGGCAAACTATAGAAGAAGGTTATATGTAAATAAGTAAAATACCGGTGTATATATACAAGCTATGAATAAGTTTTACTTTTGAAATACTGGCGTTTTTAATTTGTAAACACTTTTAAGGCTGCGTTACCACCAGAGATGAGCGACGAGGCGTTGCGAAGAATGTTTGTTAAGCACCAAAAGATTCATTTGTGTATCCACGCGCACGCGCAACGCAGCTCCACTTCCAGGATCGGAAACACATTCCTCGCAACGCATTCTCGCTCATCTTTAGGGTCGCCACACACCTAGCGGTTTTCCTCGCGGAATTACCGGAAGTAGCGGAAATTCATAGACAAATTAAGCATTTTGTCTATGAATTTCCGCTACTTCCGGTAATTTGTCTATGGCTTCCATACAAAAAATCTGCTACCATAGACAAATTTCCGCTACCATAGACAAATTTCCGCTACTTCCGGTAATTCCGCGAGGAAAACCGCTAGGTGTGTGGCGACCCTTATTTGAAACGCAGCCATATAAGTGTTCCCAGCAAAGATGTAACAGGCGCATATGCCTTACATGTGAGCAGAGAGCGCTCAGAATTCTATGCGTGTGTGTCATAATCATAAGTACTTATACATAGGTCTCGTGCACGCTCACGTTTCCATCAACATGGCATTGTAACTACGTTTGTCGTAGGCATGTGTCCAGACACGACACGTGTATTGACATTATCATAAGTCTTTACAGCGACGCTCGTTCGTAAGTTCGTCCCTGAAGGTCCTGCACTGAAGCTGGCCACGAGATATACAGGTGCCCCTATGCATGGACGTCCCAGTAGCCCTGACAGTTTTGTTCGAAGTTGTCTGTAAGAACATCGCTTCGCTGCACACGCTCGTTCAATAAAATAAGTGCTCAGCGTTTTGCAAAGTGCATCATAGATTTACTTGAAATAAAAAAAAAATTTACTCATCGAGAAAAAGTTGTCAATTTTTGATCATGGATAAAGTAGCATTGGAGGTCTGAAAAATTTTTGGACCTTCACGTCAAAATCAGCAATACATACATTTTAATGTCAATACGCTACGGATGTTCACGTTTCACATCACATTGATTTTCGATACTTACTATGGAGAAAACATACACACCACGACGTGATTTTTTTTAATTGTATACCCATTGTCAAAAATTCACAACTTTTTCTCGAAGCGCACAATTTTTTTCACTTTTGTACTGAAAGAAATAGTACATTACGCACCTAGGGCGGTAATAGTACATTACACAACTAGGGTGGTAAAACAAAGAAAGGCCGAGATCGCAGAAGTTTGCGGCCCTAGCTGCAAGCGAGGGATGTAAATATGCGATCGAGGGCTTTCTTTATTACCTACCGTGTTGTGTACATCATTTTATGTCTACACTTGGCCAGAAAGCGTCTTTTTCCGTACGCGCAGCGTGCGGAAAAAGCCACTTTATGACCAGGTGTGGCATAAAATAAAGAACGGCTCAGATCGCGGATATTTGTGGCCCGAACCGAAGGTAAGGGCCATAGACAAGCGATCTGAGGCCTTCTTTATTACCGCCCGTGGTGCGTACACAATTTTACGTCTTCTCCTGGGTGTGAAGTGAGATTTTCCGCTACGCCCGTGGGCGTAATATCTCACTTGCCGCCCAGAGTGACGTAAACCATATTATTTATCGATTATTAAACCCATTGCCGTACTGTCAAATCGATTACGCGATTATTAATCGCACCGGTTGGCATGTTATCTAACGATTTATATTCGCGCGTTGTCAATTGGCGATTCCGAAAATAACGCTTCCGCGTTTCTCTGATGTAACCAAGGCTGAAGCGTAGGTACGATGCCAAAGCGCCTGTGACGAATCTTCCACTGAACTAGTCTTCAAATCTTCTGTCCCTATTTAGAAAGACTATTCAGAAAGGGAGGGTGTAAGGGAAACGATAGTCATTAGCGGTGGCAAAAAATGAACAATTCGCCTGACCACAATTGTTTGATACTATTGTAGTTTTTCGTGTTGTTTTTATTGTATTGTAACCATTGATGTTTGGTTCGGGTCACTTTGTTTGATTTTTTAAAACTACGACCGTAAAGGGTTCTTTAATAATATGTATACATTTCTCTGGTCTTCCTTTTCTTTTATAGTAGTAGTGTAGTAACAGATGTTTTTTAAAGTCTGGCGAATATTTTAAACATTTGTTTAATTACTTTATTTTGATCGTTACTTATCTATATCTATATATGTACACATATAAAACAAAGTCTTGTCGGTTAAACCATTTATAGCTCAAGAAAGGCTGAACACATTTTAAATGTGTTTGATTTTAATCTCCTCGGAGCGGAGATTAAAATCAAACACAATTACTATAGCAGAATAACTATGATAATATTATAAAAAAATGGCGGTACGAAATTCGCCAGGTCAGCTAAAACAAGCCCAGTTGGTTAACTTGTACTTAAATAAATAACAATTAATTCATGAGGGCATTAATTAATTGTGATTTGATTTGCAACTGAAGTGTATTCTTAGGTGAATAATAATTATAAAAAACGTGACATTACTCAAGTGCATTCTTCAGAAAGTTCATTTACCTTAACCAGTACCGTGAGGTACTTTGTAACCGGTGTTAAATAATTGTAATTCATTATTCTACTTGATGCAGTATTGCAATCACACTAATATTAAAAATGAAAAACTCTACAAGTTGGGTGAGAGAAGCATTCTATATAGGAATAATTTTAATCATGGTGAATTATTAAATTATTATAGTTCATGATATTTCAATAATGATTGAAAACTTTTAGTCACATTTATCGCGATATGTTTCGAACAGGCTGTTTAGGTTTCCATGTCTCGACACAAGCGTATATCTGCTAAGTTTTTAGTCTTTTTACATATCAATAGTTCTCGAGGCGCTCTTCTGACTGATTTCTCAATCAGTAAGAGGCTTGGCTAGGCTAGATAAAGGTTGAGAGCCCCTATTCTGAACTGAAAGTCATTATATTTATTCATATCGCTTTCACCTTCGCCTTCGTTCTACCGACGTTGCTACCTAAAACTCGCTATCGCAATTCGCCGAGCCAAGCCCCCAGTGAACCTGTCCTGACCGAACGTTCTTTATCAGCTGTTATACCTCTACCACTGTATCGCCAAGATAGCCACAAACCACTCCAGCGCCACTGTTAATTCGTCGTTTGATAAGAGTCGTGGCGTGCCGTGGTACAGGCCCGTCGGCTCTTACCGCTGCCATGCGGTTCACAGTTCCACAAACTTGACTCGTGTTCTCATTCGCTTACCGAGCTCAACGAATCGGACGCGTGTAACAGTATCAACTCAGCGTTATCAGAGAGCGTATTTACACTGGTTCTCGTTAACGTTGGGTCGTTGAAGCGATCGGAATTCGACCCGTGGAGAATGACGAAACGCCGACACGAGGACCGCCAGGCCAGTGTGACATCGTTCGCTGGTCGAATCGAACGCGTTTTGCGTCCCGCACTCCTAGTTAAATTAGTATTATAGACTATAAGATCTGATAGTCCAAAGGAAACGATCTGTGATCATAGAATTTAATTTTTATAGTATTTTATCTTATTTACTCGTGTAAAGTAGATAATATCGAAATGTCTCTCGAACTGGAGGAACTCACGGTCGCGACGGGCGACGTCTTCGAGGACTTCCTGATCGTCTTCCGAAGATGTTTGGCAAAGGTAAATGCATTCTAAATTAGTGCTTAGCTAGGCCGTAGGTGCCAGTCTGCGTCCAGACTTCTGTTCGATCACTTCGAGAGGCTTCGAGACTAGTCAATACTTTAGTATTATTTATTAAGTGGCGTTAGAAATTAAAAGTGATCTTCACCATGGATATGGAATCTTACTACGACGCCTGGGAATGGATTATAAAGGTAACCAAGACCTATTAAGAATTCCGATACCACTTTCTAACCTTGAGCTGTCTAGATATGACACCTGTGGCATTTGGAAAGCATTCAAGCCATCGCAATTAACGTTTGGTTCTTGCATTTAACTCCGGATCTTTAAAATCTTCAGTGCAACTGGCAAACTGTCAGAACCTACCCACTCATTCTAATGTCGCGTGCTCTTTTATTCTCGCGTGGAATGCCTTATATTATACCCACGTGGTGCGTACTGTTGCTAGGGAAACGGGCCGACCTATGGAACCATTAAAATTAATAATGCACGCCGTAATCGCCTTTATGACAATACAGTAAGGGCCTTGACATGTGTCTGGTAATTTGGTGAACGAAACGCGAGAGAACGATCGAGCGTATGGAATGTAAAAAAAATGGTTAAAATTAGTAACGGCTTCGGGTAATCGTTGGGCATGTGCTGGTTGAGATTTCTGCCTGTTTTTTTTCTAGGATTAAGCTTTAGCGTTGCTCTGCGAAAAGTATATAAGCGGTTATGGATGAATACACCTACGTATTTTTTATTATTGTAAGTTTAATAAATATGTATATTTAAAATGTAATTAAACTGTTATACTGTTGCATTCATCCAACCTATGGAGCGAAATATTAATATTAAAATATGTAACTTGGATAGGGCATTTTCTTGATATTACGTACATATAGAGAACTAAGTTTAAAACTAAACTATTTAAAATCTTTAAACAAATGGAGTAAAACTTGACTAAATAATTAGTTATACAAACCTACAACTACAATGTGTTGTAAGTGAGTAGGTACTAATAATTTTCAAGAAAATGCTCTAGACTAGATAAAACTAATAATGAATGATTAAACGCAATTCCAAAAGATAATAAATATAAATCATTAGGGGTTTGTCCCGCCACTCACTGACAATCACAGATAGCAATTTACAACGAGGTGAGTCATTGTCATTGAAGAACTTCTAATCATAAACTGAATCAATCCAGTCCCAACTGGTATACGACCGCATGCATATTGGATCTGGTTACTTATTAAATAAAAAAAAAATCACTAGGCTTTAACAGGGATGGCATCTTATTTACCAGACAAGAGAGGCACGTGCTCCTCGAACCAAAAATGGTTGGGCACGTCTGGTTTGTCGAACTCGTCTTAGGGACACCACATACTTGGTCTGAATTAAGAATGCTTAAATTTGTCTATGGCCTCCATACAAATAATCAGCTACCATAGACAATTTTAAGCAAAAATAGGCAAATTTAAGTATTTTGTCTACGATTTGCTGAATTCAGATCAGGTGTGTTTTGTCCCTTATATATAAAATTTAAATTAGACTCATTTTTATCGTACCCTGTACCCAGTTTAGATGTACTTAGAATAATTTTATATTGATACGTTCTGCTATGCGATTTATTTTTATTACTTAATATATAAATATATAGGTATATAAGTAGAATGATGTGCTATATACTATACTTGTACAGTCGCCATCAAATATATCGGAGCGGCCAAGGTACTCAAAAATATCTGAACATGCACTTTATCACCTTGACAATAGAGGCGTTGTTCAGTTATTTGCGACCACCTTGGCTGCTCCGATATATCTGATGGCCACTGTACATCGTACGTATAACTTTTGCACGCCCATCGGCTACCCGGCCCGATAACCCGTCACATTCCTAGACTTATCACAAAACTGCAATGTGCCGTATCAGATAACAAATAGGGTTAAACTAACAGCTGCAGCACGATAGACCTACTTACCATTTAACGTTAACGGACTGCTTTATAGAAAAAATATAAGAACAATGCGTTCATTATATCGTCCATCGAATATTTGACCCCGAAAAAAAGCTTAATTACATACCAAAAACCACAATCCACTGATACACTGCCTTCCTATGAAGCATATCCTTATTCACTCCCGTGGATAAAGGAGGCCTATTCGACTTGTTTTAATCGATCGTGATACTATTGTAAATTAGTAAAATTCCTGCGAAAATTTAATTGAATTTTATCTAATCTACTCGTACAATCAACATGGCGGTCAATTTATTTGCCCCATTCAATGTTAACATGACATAATTTGGCGTCGATATAATTTCTAGTTTTTCCTCATCCGGAACGGAAGCTATTGCTATTGTGTTTCTAAACAGTAAAATGACGACAAACACCATTGTTTGATTTAGAACCAAGACGCAGGGCTGCCACTTAAATAGATAAGGTGCATTTCACGAAAAGTGTCGGGTACGTGACGCTACATTTTTAGTACTTCTGGAAATGAGAAGAAGCTGATATTTGGCGTGATAACATTTGATAACTCGGCTTTAAGTTGGACGTTATATTCTACAGATTTATGCAGCTCTTTAAGGTACCTAGCTGCCATATGCGTCACGTCCCCGACAAAAGTTGACCTTTTCGTGGAATGCTCCATGAGGCATCTCCCGAGCAATCCGCATACGAACAAGTTGACATTAATTTATAAACAAGAATTATTTTAACGTTCTCATGAATTGTAAATTCTGATAGTGTAAAATACCCACTAATCAACTATTAATAATAATCATAATTAACCAAATTTTGCGGATACATATTTAATAAAACATATACCTAAATCATTTTACATAGTTAAATACATACTTAATGCAATTTTCAATATGAACTATTGGCGGTTCACATTTCAACTTAGTGTTATTTGTGTACCACTGGCGGCCGTGACATGAGAAATTAAAAGAAGACATTTATTGCAATTATCACCATAAACATTCAAATAAGAGCGTAAAACAAAAACGCAAACATAAATAAAAAAACCGTGGCAGCCCTATTAGCGCGTGACGCAGCGATCGACGCCGGCCCATGACGTCACGCGCGCGCGCCGCTCGCGGGAAACTACGTCTCCGATAACTGACAGGAAAACATCGCAGGATTACGGCGGTTCGTGGAATTGGTGGAATTCCAAATAACGAATAATACATATCTTTTAAACGTAACAGAACAACAATGTCTCAGAGACTTTGTAATTATTTTCTCGATTCGCTAATTTTTATTTCATGATACAAAAGCATACCTAGACTACGACCACCTAGCGACCACGACTACCCAGGGGCCCACCCACTATCAGTCCGTCGGACGATATCGGTCTGTCAGTTAGAACAAAAATTTGACAGCTCCGAACAACTGACGGACCGACATTGTCTGACGGACTGATAGGGGGTGGGCCCCTTACGATGTATGAAGTAATGACAGGGGGGTACAACTCAAAGTAATTCTGGCAAAAAATTTGAGTTTGACACGACGTATCCGATACGTTTGCATAAGTGCGAAAGAGAACTTGTCATGCGTTAATAAGGGACAACATGATTCGTGACGTTACGTGACATTACAGAGGTCTCTCTGTATTATACTATTATTTACTCTGTGGTAATGATACTGTAGGTATTAATTTATGGATCCAAGATGTACCTTCTTGCACTGTTAGTATTTTTTATGCATGACCCCCTTTCGTACTCACATGCTTGGCTGGATTTATTTTTCATTTAATCTTTGCATTGGTACTTTACACAAAATCCCACTTTAACGATGGCATGTACCACCACTCGTGTCAAGTCTAAATGCAGCGAGAGCCGATAGGAAACTCCTTTACTTGCAATGCAATGCGACACAGTTACATGTGCCGGTATTTATTCAGTAAATCTACTCTGCCTGCACTGAAGAAGGATGCATACTAATAATCATAAGTAAAAGAGATGCTCTTTTATCTCAGAGATGGGGATTAAGTCTAAAATACCATAATTAATTAAATATATCGTTACTACTTTAAAAAAAAACTCGTTCTTCTCTAAGTTGGAACGCAGAACGCGCTGGACGCGAAGGTTTATCTTGAGTGGCAGAACCAGGTGCAAGTTTTTTTCAAAGTTGTGACGATATATTACTCCATATAGCTATTTGTTGTTTATTCAGATCTTGTAAAGGCAACCGGATGCGGCGACGGTGTTCAAGCGTGACATCGTTATACACATAAATATCGCTATCTCGCTCTCACACCGGCGCCGCATGCGGCAATTGCAGCAGTGTGAAAGCCGCCTTAGTGCTGGTTATAAAGATAACCAATTGATAGTCGTGCAAAGGGCAGGGTGTGTACTCATTATAAAAGTGTGTACCACAAATGCTCTTTTGTATGTATATTTAAATTATTTATGCGTGTGTATATGTATGTCACGTTGATTTTATGACCTATAAATTCCGTCTGGTGATCGTTTTGACCTAAATGTTAATGTGACACTATATATTTACGCCATAATATGTACTTACAAGTATTATCTGGAATGATTTATTCAATACACGTGTCTCTAAAATTATCTAAAGTGTCTTTAAATTAGAACAGTGACATACATAGAATCTCTTTCAAAGTATTTGAGCGATTTCTCATGGGTATAATGTGTTTATATTTAGTTTTTGGGAATATGATCATAACTTGTATACATGTCGTAATTATAAAATGTATGTTGAAAGAAAGAAAATACGGCGATAAATATTAAACATACTTAAATATAAATTGCTTGGAATACTAACAAAACAACAGCATAGGTATTCAATATTTTAAAAAAACACGCATTTAACAACGCACTAAAAAAGTGCGGTAGATCCATACTCCTTGATTAAACTAATTATTAAAACAAATAGTACGTATTACTATAAAATTCATTTGAATATTTAATGTAGGTACTTGAAATTGGAAGCAACGATGACGCGCTGATATGAGGAGGCAAAGTACATGTGATAATAATGAATTTATCAATGATGTCGCAGTATAGTTACTTGGTTAGTAGGTATGTACGTAATTCACACTTTGAAATACGGTTTTATTGAGAAATCTTTACACATAACCTAGTCCGGAACTAAGCAAAGATACAAATAGGACACTATAGGTACAGTCGCCATCAAATATATCGGAGCAGCCACGGTACTCATAAATATCTGAACATGCACTTTATCGCCTTGACAATAGGGGCGTTGTTCAGATATTTGTGACCACCTTGGCCGCTCCGATATATCTGATGGCGACTGTACTAGGCGACGATATAACTCAGGAACAAATATTATTTTGACAAAACACGGGACTTAATCGCGTACACTTACTTTTAATGAGTCTGCCTGCGACCACGAGCGTTATGACACGCTCGAAACGTCAGGAAAATTAAAAGTAAGTGTACGCGATTAAGTCCCGTGTTTTGTCAAAATAATGAGTGAAAATCGTGTGAGTTTAAATCAGGAACAAATATTCGTGATAAATGCCCTTACCAGGATTTGAACCCGGGACCTCCTGCTTCGTAGGCAGGGTCACTACCAACTGGGCTAGGAGGCCGTTCAAGTTATTGTCTTATTCGTAAAACCATAGACTTAAATATATAGTAGACGGCCATAGCCTAAGAACTTTTTGAGGCTCCGAGTATTTAGCGCCATCTAGTTCAGAGCCACCTAAACAAAGCCAATATGTATGAGATAAAATCAGCGCCACCTAGTAACGACTAGTGTACTACTAGTACGTTATTCGTTACTAGGTGGCGCTATTTATATTTAAGTCTATGGTAAAACTTTAATTAATTTGAATGATCGGCCTCTGACAGACTTTTATTAATAACTTTTATTAATTAATTTTGCTTTTAGACTACTGCATGGCCAAGAACGACGACTAGTTCATTCGAGATCGCAATCGATTCATGGACTTCTAACGTCCTTTTGACACTTGGCACGCGAATGAACACTATTAACGTTCTAAGCGACAACGCAATATCATCTCAGATACTACAGAGCAATAAATAATCTTATCTTTAACAAACTAACTTCTACATACGTTGTTGAGATCGAGAACAATCGATGCCGAACCCGAACATTAAGACTTGTAAATATTGACTAATTATATACATATACTTACCTAATCTATTATGGGATTGTCACTTTCTGGTAAATAATTATGATTCAGGTATTTCAAGATCGTCAGGGATGTCCGGAGCTGTAGATAATATTAAAAAAAACTCGGATATAAAAGTTGCGTCACTAGTTTGCGGAGTTTGTCTCGTGCAATGACGCTACTGAGTCATGTATCAACCGTACGGTACGTGTTGCCAATTCACAGAACTATAAAGATGTACATAATTATATTAGGTACACACAACGCCTCACTAGGTATACACTTTTGAACCTTATTCCGCTGTAATAACGTTCAAAAGTGTATACCTAGTAAGGCGTTGTGTGTACCTAAATATGCTTAAATAATTATAAACTACTTGTTATGTTTAACATACTTATTTGCGAGATCCGTAACTCTTTCTTCATGAACTTAGCTGACTGTTCCTAATATTCGGACGTCTTTCAACTTTACTTCATTAACATTATTGTATTTCAGTTCTGATCTTAATAAAATACTATAGAACCCTCAATGGACAGAGCATCTAAAGGAACCTTATTACTTAATGTTTTATCTACCGTTCACGTAACTTCTATCAGACAGTATTGTAGCAATGGTTTCATAAGGCCGAACTTGCGAAGGTTGCCTATTGGGGTCAGTGTTGAATTGAGTCGGTTTGAAGAACTCCAACGACCCAATTACTTTATTACTTACCCTACTTAGTGAAATACTACATCGCAAAAACTGATTAGCATTCGTTTTTCAAAATTTAAGTCTTTCAAAAGTACTTTAAAGTTAAAATTGTAGTAGTTCCTTGAGTACGTCTGTCTCTTACATAATCTCTTTTGTAGAGCTGGTACTAATACAACAGGCTGTTTTTTTTAATAAAGAGGTGATTAGATAAGTCATACTAAACAATTTTTCTATGGGGCATCCCAAAAAAAAATCTTGGCCTCCGCATCGATGTCTGAATGGCCAAAATGTTGTAACGCCCAAAAAAAAATTGTGAATTCAGAATTGGTCTCATTGACTGAGGAGCCGAGCGTAGCGAGGCGACGAACGTCTCCGTTTTCACTGGTACGACGATTTGGCAGATTGATGTGTGTGTATTGGTTGGTTGGTTGGTCAGCGTCGGTCTAGAGGTCGCATTTTTCATCCGATTTCGATGAAACTTGGCATGTACGCTCCTTGATTTATTTGCCAAAAATTGTATGCCATTTTTTTGATTGGCGGGAAAGGGGGGAAGTTTGCTGTCGCGTTATTTATATGTCTCCGAAGTCTACGGTTCACAGAACCACTAGTGGTAAAAGTTGTTTAGTATGGCCCACTAAATCACCTCGCACAATATGCCTATGCACAATATTGAAAAACATCCTGTATATGGTAGAGGTCCTAGTGCTACGCAATACCTTGGCAGCATCAGTTTCACATATTGGTCAATAGCGTGTCGAGCAATAGAGATTTTTCCTTGTCTGTGGAATCAATCACATTAATTATTCCGATTTGACTTTTGTGAGTTGTTAAATCACGCTCCCACATTCTATTGAAGTGACATTGACATTTCTAAAACACCCACGATGTGAGGATAGTAACGGTTCTCAATGTAACGAATGTAGTAACGAGAAGGCTGTGGCAAGGTTAACTGTCTATAAGTACATTCATACAAATTGACTAACCCACAGACCAGCAAAGGTCATGAGGGGCAGAAACTACAGTCCGTGAGCTCTAAAAAGAACCTTCGGGTTTTAGAAAGAGACGTCGGGTATCAATCAACAGTGACACATGGAAAAGCAGAACAGCAATACCTATTACCTTCGTGTGTAGGTAAATAGTCCTTGGTATATGTGGACTAACCTAACTTGATACTTTCAATACTAAGGATGCTGCAAACCGTCCGAGTTTGTCATATCCACAGCATTTGGATACTGGTTTGGTAACTTTTCTAGTACAGATCTTGATTCTTGATCTGGTACAAGCGGGATGTTATTATCTAACTTGCCGACACCGGATCAGGCAATTCCAGAATCCCGGACGGTTTGTTCTCTTTTCCCTGAACGCTGAAACAAGGGACAGTTACTCACCATCATATGAGCATTCTATCATAGCCAAGGAGAGATAGAGACTGACAGGGATAGTTGAAAGCCTTGTGCCGCCGTGTAGGTACAGCCCAAACAACGGGCATAGATCAATCATTGATAGACCCAAATGCCATGAAATCCGTCTAGCAATGTAATCGATTCGCAATTTTCGCTCATATATGGCATTTAATTCTGATATTTTTTTTACCTTTTGACTGGGGTTGTCGTTTAAAGTTGGTCACGTGGGTACGGGCCTGGGTATTAGAAATGTCTATTCGAGTCGCTCGTTTATTTACATTATAATAGTTTCATATTTAAGTAGGTACCTATACTTCGAAATTCTAGGTATCATGGAAACTTACTCGCTATACCAGCCCATATCATTAGGTAGGTACAGAGAAACATCCGTATGTGAGATACTGAGCAAAGTTCACCTTACGTGGCGCAGCTGATTATGTTTTATTGTAGTTTCCATCGTTTTGTGAATAATATCATATCATTAATATGTAGTGCTAGTGAATAGTTAATTTGGAACGCGGGACTTTTTTTTACTCATCTAATGAATTTACTATTTTAATGATACTTTCGCTCTAGATGTTCTTTTATTTACCGATAATGAATATCTTTTACATGTGCGTTAACGGAACCTAATGATGTTATTTACGTAATTAAGCAGTTTAATAGGTATATTTGAATTATAATGGGCTTCTAAGGTTGCCTTCATGAGACCGTGATTTATGTTCAACGATTATAACTATGAGAATTGCAGCGCAAAACACTCCTGCATTATCGATCTTAAATCTCGTGTGCAGGGTGCTATTGTTGGCAAAGACAAGAACTACGACACATAAAGTGGTCCCATACAATGTATCTGCCTCTTGCAAACCATAAAAGTGTCCAATCCCAGCTAATCTTAGCGTCCGCTCTACAACAGTCTCAGTTTCTACGTCCACATACTAACAAACTAACTACGAAACGTTTCTCATAACTTTCTAATTACTTAACACAAAAGAAAGAATTTCGCGAATGTGTGACGCCACTTTCCATTTCTGGATCGAACCGGTTCATGCTAGATCGACGGCGCCGGATGTTTCGTTAATGACTAATGACACACATACATACATAATACGGTTAAGCTTATACGTAACTTTGTATTGAGCCCAATGTTTCCAAGTAACAATATTACAGATCCATTAATATTCTGAGAAATGTGTGATGTAAACTTTATAATGAATAATATGTAATTAATGTCTAGCTAGACCTTAGTGTGTGTTATTCTCATTACTTTGAATTTAAAGTATTCTTTAGCTTCATGACAGTTGAAACTTAAAAACAGAACAGCCAACAGAAATTATAGTAAGTGCTCATGTTTTAGAAATGTACCAGTTAATGAAATATGGTAAAGCCTCTACTGCTGTTCTTTGCCAACCTCAGGCAACATGGTATCATCTGAAAATATGTACACATTTAATGTAGAAAAAACATGTACTTATCAAAGATTTTACGCCTTATTTATCCCAATAGCCCTGTCCCTGTTAAAAGTCTGTCCGGAAAGAATAGTGTCGTAGAATGTATGAGCTCCCATATAAACCACGACACTTTTCATTCCGGACAAACTGTACACCTTTTCCTTTGATTATTATATTATACCAACCGGATTAAACCAACGCCTGTCAATGGTTCCAATGGTTGCTCCGATTGGTTTAGAGCTCTAAGACCTTTTCCCTAACCAAAGTTTACGTCCCAAACATATACGAACGCACGACTCCCTTTTATAGGCCAGCCATAAACTGTCACCTGTCTCGCATCTGTCAGAGACGCAGTCTAGGAAACATGCTTAGGCATCGCACATTGTTTGGCAAAATTTAAAATAATGAGTACTAAGGCCAAAATTGTGTTAAAAATTATCGTTTATACAGGACACTACGAAGCCATGCTCTGGCAGACGTACGTTGCTTGTTTGACCCTCACCCTCGACTTGGAACATACGATCATGGGTCAATACAAAATGAAGGAGATTGCGGTAACATTGCTTAACTTGTTTATATACACAATTTTTAAAATAAATGTATAATTTCCCGAGCATATAAACAATCGGTGTGATGGTTGATGGACTTATGTAGAAGCTGTCTTTTTGAGCTCATAGTTTTAGTCGCATATACTGATTAATCCACAATGAAATCTACATATATCTGCAATGGTATGTACTGAAACATGCAATATTCATATTTATTGAACTACTTTGAATCTTGCTGTAAAGTGGCTCAGTCGCTGACAAGCTTTATCGAATCATAAATTCATTTAAAGTTTATTATAAGACAACATTACTAAACGACAAAACAAATATCGAATTATGAAGTATATTTGTGTTTTATTTGGATTATATTGCATACCTAAGAGTGAAAGCTAATCCAAAAGTAGAAGTAAAGAATCCAAAAAGTTTACATTTCATATTTGAGTTGCGGCGTAAATTCGTTAGCAGTTCTCTTGATAACCACTTAATAAAGAGCACTTAAGAGTCGCCAGGACGCTCGCGTTCCCATACAAACGTAGTTCAGGGGCCCGTTTCTCAAAAGCTTGTAGCTTGTAATACAAGTGGACGTCACTTTTCGGCAACTTTTGCTGCTCCAGCTCTCATTTTAAAACGACATGCTTTAGAACCACGAAATTTGACATGGGCATTCTAGTAGTACAGATCTATGTCGGTAATTCGTTTTCGTTGCTAAAAATTGTAATACAAAGAAAATACAGCCAGATACAGATTTACATACAAAACTTATTTTTGCTATATTTTCTTGGTATTACAATTTTTAGCAACGAAAACGAATTACCGACATAGATCTGTACTATTAAAATGCCCGTGCCAAATTTCGTGGTTCTAAAGCATGTCGTTTAAAAATGAGAGCTGAACTACGTTTGGTATGGGGACGCGAGTTCAGGCGAGCGTCCTGGCGACTCTTAAGTTTTTTCCTCGAGCTGTCTCGACAAAATCGCTTTAGTTCCTTATTCAGAGCTTATATTATTTAAAAAAAAAATGGAGACTGACACTGCTTTCTCGCAGGCGGAGCGACTTCTATACCAGGCGTGGACTAATTTCAACCTTAAATTGAAACATGTAAAACATATACGGCCGGAAGTGGAAGAGCCTTTTGTTGTCGAGGAGGATGATGATGAAGTAGTGTATGAATCAGATGTAGATTAATATAATTGACTAGTTTTAGATACCCATCTACCACCAGTAACTGGGCACTTCGCGAGAATATTTACGTTTAGGGAAGGGAATGACTTTGAAAAATTGGTTACCGCTGTTTTTTTTAATGATATTTTTCTCCTAAGTGGCCCGTTATTTTTGAAATAGAAAATGAATCTTAGATAAATTATAATCATATCATGTCAAGAAAACGAACACGAAATGGTTCCATGACCGCATACTCATTTAGCACATAGTGGGGATCAACGACATGTACCTATAAGTATCATCGTCACAATGTTTAGAAATAAAGGAAAAATAGAAAAATCCACTGACTCAGGCGACACTCGAACTCGCAACTCTGGGAAACATGCCCATCGCTCTGACTTACTGAGCTGGTGAGACTTACGCGATGGCTGTGAATATCCACCATATCCTTTTTAAGATTTTTCTATCTTTTCTTTATTTCTAAACATTGTGGTAATGTTAGCAGACGTTCTGCTTAATATAATAGTACATTACACAACTAGGGTGGTAAAACAAAGAAAGGCCGAGATCGCAGAAGTTTGCGGCCCGAGCTGCAAGCGAGGGACGTAAATATGCGATCGAGGGCTTTCTTTATTACCTCCCGTGTTGTATACATCGTTTTATGTCTACACTTGGCCAGAAAGCGTCCTTTTCGGTACGCGCAGCGTGCGGAAAAAGACGCTTTATGGCCAGGTGTGACATAAAATTAATTGTTATATTGTTACGTTGAGATAGGTTGATTTTAACTTCATACTCGTATCTGATATGATTTAAATAGATTCATCCTGACATTATTTGTAGTCATTTCAATTGAGTAGAACGAGTCGATAGGTTAAAACCTTTCTACTAAGTATACTCTTCTAAATTATTTCATTATGCTTTCCTCAATGCCATAGCATACTATTGCGTGTCTAGGCAATAAAAACGAACCAGACAGGAGTATTTTTAACGTTTTGGCAAACGCGCAACTTTTACCCGGCAGTGTCGCCAAAAGGGAATAATCTTTCCAGCGGAGCGCCTGAAGACATGTTAAATTATTGTATGGTGCTGTCATGCCAGGTTGCACCGGTTGCACGTCACTGTTGTATTGTCGCAAAAATTAAGCCAGGCGTGCTAGGTAACCAGTGACCACTAAGGGTATCACTTCTTGTAGCAACTTACTCTACCACTAAACGACTTCTGTTTAAGGGCGATGAAATTTAAAAATTATAATTCGTAATCTATTGTATGCGCATTTGAAAGTTTCCAAATCGATGCAGCTAATATGTATTCTCTACACATTCAAAAGAACCCCTTGATCGCCTTTGCGTCGTATACAAAATGTCACACGCCGTAATCACTGGCGCAAGCGAGATTATACCTTTGACAGCGTACGCCTTAACAACTTCAGGTGTTCTTGACGCTGTGGGCACGACTACCCGTGTCACCGTTACTTGTTCTTCGTTTGTTTGTTGGCGAAATGATAAACACGATTTTAACGCATCTCTTCTCCTTCCAGTACCTGGACATCGGGGAGGACATGAACGTCCCCGACGACTTCACACAGAGCGAACTCCAAACTGGCAAGTGGTGGCGCCACCTGCTGGCGGGTGGCATCGCCGGGGCCTTCAGTCGGACCTGCACGGCGCCCCTTGATCGTCTCAAAGTGTTCCTACAGGTAAATTGTTGGTTTATTTTTCGCTTCCGTACTTTAATTATTTCTGCAGCGATCAGCATGGTGACCTCCAAAATGGTGTGGAAGATTACAGGGAATTATTTGAGGTATTTAGAGTGTTGCATTGTAGATCTTTGGGACCTTTTAGTTTGTAAACTGTTAATAAATTATGAGCATGGTTCTCTTTTTTTACAATGAAGTCAAAAAGGTATATGTGCACATTAATATGGAGATCATTACAAGTATTACAACATGAACCACTTTATTGCTAATTAGAAATATAGCAAATTAAAAGAAAAACATATTGTTTAAACCGCGCTTCTTTACTTTACAGGTCAATCCAACAAGAGAAGGCATGAGCAAGTGCCTGGCCAGGATGATAAAAGAGGGCGGCATCACCGGCCTCTGGCGAGGAAACGGCATCAACGTCATCAAAATAGCCCCAGAGTCGGCCATAAAGTTCGCAGCCTACGAACAAGTCAAACGGCTCATACTCGGCGACAGAAAGAACCAGCCTCTAGAGATCTACGAGCGGTTCGCCGCCGGCGCCACCGCCGGGGCTATAAGCCAGACACTCATATACCCTCTAGAAGTCCTAAAAACGCGGCTAGCGCTAAGAAAGACCGGCCAATACAGCGGCATATTAGACGCGGCGCGAAAAATATACGCCCGCGAGGGACTGAAGTGCTTCTACAAGGGCTACATTCCAAATATCCTGGGTATCGTGCCGTACGCCGGGATAGACCTGGCGGTTTACGAGACGCTGAAGAAGAAGTACATAAACAAGTATCATCACAACGGGCAGCCGGGAATGCTCCTGTTGCTGGCGTGCGGCAGCGCGTCGTGCACGCTCGGGCAGGTGTGCTCGTACCCGCTGGCGCTCGTGAGGACCAGGTTGCAGGCGCAAGGTAAATATCTGGAAGACAATCAATTAAAATTTTATGTACATCTTTAATTGGAAAATAATTTGATGTGTATTCGTTTGAGGCGTGTTAGAATTCGCTAACGAGAACGTTTAAAAAAATGAAACTGAAAATTAAAATGTGTTTTTCTCTCTCTAGCAACGTTATACAGATGTTGCTAGAAAGAAATAAACACACTTTAACAGGAAGCGTGCGTGGATTGCAGAAGGCAGCACATGTTCAATGGCGCGAAGTGTCAATGTCAACAGTATGTTTTCGTTTTACCATAGAATAACTTATATAGTAGAGCAGCACAGCCTAAGAACTATTTGAAGCTCAAGTCAATCGCGCCATCTGCGCGAAAGCCCCCTAAAGATACGCAAAATGAGCAAGAATAACGAATAGCGTACTAGTAGTACTGATTGTAGGATGTGTGGTGAAGAGGAAGAGACAATGGAACACTTAATGTGTGAATGTCACGCTGTAGCCAGACAGAGAATGAAGGACTTTGGTACTGGCTATCCAGATCCAGATGAATTTAAAGCGCTGCCCTTGAGCTCCATCATCCAACACATGGAGATGGTTGAGAAAGCTCTTGAGTAGGTGTACTAGGGGGCAACTACACAAAAGATCCCTCTGGGTCGAAATGTATCCGTATGGGCCCCCGAATACAATAAGATAAGATAAGAAGAGTAGTGCACTAGTAGCTACTAGGTGGAGTAGCAGTGCAGGTGACATTTCCTCCAACATTTTCGGTATCTTTCGGGGGCTTTCGGACAGAGGGCGCTAAATTCTTGGAGCCTCAAAACGTTCTTAGACTATGGCTGTCTATTATATCATCATCATCCTAGCGTTTATCCCGGTTTGGGGTCCGCTTGACAACCTAATCCCTTGAATTGGCGTAGACACTAGTTTTTACGAAAGCGACTGCCATCTGACCTTCCAACCCAGAGGGGAAACTAGGCTTTTTTTTGGGATTAGATCCGGTTTCCTTACGATGTTTTCCTTCACCGAAAAGCGACTGGTAAATATCAAATGATGGCCGTCTATTATATGCTGCTGTCATAAAGCATTATACTTTTATCTATGGACAAACTTTTCAACCTATCCCCTTCATTGTTCCAGAAAAAGCAGCAAAAGTAGCGGAAGGCACGATGCGCGGCGTGTTCAAAGACATCGTCCAACGGGAAGGCGTCCGTGGGCTATACCGCGGCATCACTCCAAACTTCATCAAGGTCATACCGGCCGTGTCCATCTCGTACGTGGTGTACGAGTACGCCAGTCGGTCCCTAGGCGTGAACATGACGTGATCATACGTCCACCGCCCCCTGAGTTAACACTTAAGCATATTAGCAAATTTTGCATTTGATTGTATATAGCTGTATGTAAGTCTTATTTATTCTATGTATGTGACATATTCCATTTATGAGTACGCGTGTACAATGGTGAAATTAATGATTGCATTTTGTCCGGCCCGGTCGGGTAGCATCTGTGATTATAATAAATAACGTAATTTTTTTACTTTTCATTTTTTTTGGTTCCTTTTTCGTTCTTATTTTGGCGTTACTAAGTCACTAAGTAGATTATTTCTTTTTATTTTGCTGTACAGTCACTCAGATATATCGGAGCGCCCAGGATACTTAAAAATATCTGGACATGCACTTTTATCGTTGACAATAAAGACGTTTTTCAGATATTTGTGACCACCTTGGCCGCTCTGATATATCTGAAGGCGACTGTACTAGTAGTTGTGTTGCGACTTATATTTCATAGTACAGTTACATCAAATATATCGGAGTGTACTCAAAAATATCTGAAGAAGCACTTTATCGCCTTGACAATACAGGCGTTGTTCAGATATTTGTGACCACCTTGGCCGCTCCGATATATTTGATAGCCACTGTACATGCTAGCTGTGTTTGCATTACCATCTATTCCATTACGTTTGCTTGAAATTAATTATCAGAAAATAATTTGAGTGCACTGGATTAACACGTTACGCCCAGCTAGAACAACTTCGAAGTGAGGGAGTACAGTCAGCAGCAGATGTATCTTAGCGGGTGGGGTGTTCAAAATGACCTACACACGCTCTTTTTTCTCTCGACAATAAAGTCATGTCCAGGTCATTTTGATCACCCTACGCGCTACTTTTGCTGCTGACTGTACACTGTTTTTCTTGGACAGCTTAAGTTACGATATTAAGCACCATATTGCCATGGAATAAGGTGCAGAATCATTTAGAATTAATCAGGGCCTCGCCTCACTCTGTGGAGTGAGTGCCAGCGCTTGCTTAGTCTACTCCTGACTTACGATTCTATACTGAGCTCTATAGAATCCGTAGAAGTTTTGATCAGTTTTCGATAGAGGGATACAGGTGTTTTATATGATTCAAAACATATTATTAACCCTTTGACCGCCACAGTCGGCTGTGGCCGACATCAAAAAGTCGTGCCATGGACGCCAACGACGGCAACAGCCGACAGGCTTTGTAGTGCAATAGGGACCTACGCGGGCTTCCGCAAAGTTCAATTTCGCTTGGCAAAACGCGATTACGTGGCGTCGGTGGCGCGTCATTTTTGTTCAACGCTTGGCGGTCAAAATGTTAACAATTTCCAGTTGAATTTGAATATTTCGTCTTCTCTGCACTTGATACAAAGACGTAAGTAAAGAAACGAATGAGATTGCAGAAAACATTAAGTATATACTTTAAAATAAAACATTTACGTATTTTACGTAGCCAGATATAGTCCCCTCCGTTATGGGAGAGGGCCTAAGTGATAGTTCAGATCTGGATACGGTTACCAACTTTTAGTATGTCGTTGGGCACGACACTAGGACCCCAAAACTGCCGAGAGACGGGGACGTCGATGAATGTCTCCCGTGTAATGACGTCATCAATGTTAGTGTTAATTCTGTGGCCAAATAAAATACAATACACTAATGTTTTGTATAGCATTAAAAACACCAACTATTCAGCTTTAAAACACAGTTTGAATTTATAAAATTTGATAAGAACTATAAAAGTTGTGCTTACAACTCTAAAGCACACTAACTATTTTACCTACAATGCACTCATAATATGAGAAGCTTGGGCCTAATTATTGACTAGTTTTTTATAAATTTTGTAAGGATTTAGGGTTCCTTGTCATTAAAGTAAATAAAAAAATCGGCCAAGTGCGAGTTGACTCGCGCTCCGAGGGTTCCATATACATCACACAATTTTAACAATTTGTATTTTTAAGACCAACTTACGCTTGACCGCAGACTTATTAGTGTTTTTTTCTGTAATGTACAGGTAAAGAACTATATTACGTATTTTTTTCTAAAATGTAGGTTCGTCGGTTTCCGGGGGACAGAGAGCAATGGACATTTTTTGCCTTATTTCTTAAATTACTTACAAACTATACCTTGTTATATATCAAATGAAAGGATTTGATGTGAAAACTACAAATATATAACTTTTGTAATTTAAATTTTAATAGTTTTGAAGTTATTTAAGAAATAAGGCGAAAATTTTCCATTGCTCTCCGTCCCCCGGAAACCGACGAACCTACATTTTAGAAAAAAAAACCTAAAATAGTTTTTTGCCTGTACATTAAAGAAAAAAACACTAATAAGTCTGCGGTCAAGCGTAAGTTGGTCTTAAAAATACAAATTGTTAAAATTGTGTGATGTATATGGAACCCTCGGAGCGCGAGTCAACTCGCACTTGGCCGATTTTTTTATTTACTTTAATGACAAGGAACCCTAAATCCTTACAAAATTTAGAAAAAACTAGTCAATAATTAGGCCCAAGCTTCTCATAGTATGAGTGCATTGTAGGTAAAATAGTTAGTGTGCTTTAGAGTTGTAAGCACAACTTTTATAGTTCTTATCAAATTTTATAAATTCAAACTGTGTTTTAAAGCTGAATAGTTGGTGTTTTTAATGCTATACAAAACATTAGTGTATTGTATTTTATTTGGCAACAGAATTAACATATACATTTTATTTTCCTAAAAGAATATTTTATTTTGTCAACAACTCCTAAACTATACATTATTTTCACAAATAATGTATGTATGTATTGTAGTAAATTCAATAAGCTTTCGATCGATGCTACACACATGTGTGTATGTGTCATGGTATAGCTTTAATTTCCGTTTTACAAATTTCGGTAGCGGTCACGTTCATGACGTCATTATTTGGACCTCAATCACTATAGAGATATTTTTCCGACATATAGGGGCTCCAAAATTATTTGACCAACAATATACTCAAAGCTTCTGCGGATATTCTGTAAATTGTGAAAATTGTTATTTTTTCACTCTAAGGAAATAGCTCGGCACTGCCGACATGTTTTTTAACATAGCTGCCACAATTATTACCAGATTTTAATAATTTTTATAGCAATGTATAGCTTAAATAGCCTGTTTTGTTATTATAGTACTCGGCTTTAAAGTTGGACTTATAATTTTGTTGTAAAATGCAAATATCCGAATTATTTTTTAGCCTGATTTTGGATTTTCGTTTATAGCTGTCAAACTGTAATATACAGTAGTATATAATGTATTACAACAATATAGCACATTTAATCTTCTTTCGTTTGATACTACACACGTATAGGTGCAATGCACAGTTTGGATGAAATTTACACTTTTCGCAACGAAGCGGCAGCCATTTTTATGACGTCATTACTCGAGAGACATTCATCGACGTCCCCGTCTCTCGGCAGTTTTAGGGTCCTGGTGTCGTACCCAACAACATACTAAAAGAAGGTAACCGTATCCAGCTCTGAACTATATTCCCATAAGGGAGAGCACTAATAGATGTTCCCACTACGACAGTGCAAAAGAAACTTATGAGTATATTTGTTGGCGACTGTATCTACAAGTAGACAAAATATGACGTTAAATGTGGGAGCTGTGATTAGGATAAGGTATGAAGGTGAAGGCAGATAGGGAATGTACAGTTTACTGGAAAAGCACAAAAATATTTAGGTACGACAATTAACCCTTTGACCGCCAAAGCCGTCATATCACGCGCACGGAAAATCGTGCCGTCAGCGCCAGGACGTGATATCACGTTCAGAATATAACCGATACTTGGCGTTCAAAAGGTTAAGTGTCCTGAACGCATATGACATATGTTTGGCAGTTTTACGACTGAGCAAAGATGGGATGAGAGTTCTGCCAATGGATAGGTTAACCCTTGGAATGCTATACGTCATCAATCATCATCATGGACAAATACGTCACACGCCAAGATCACTCACTTTTTTGTATAGCTTGTAAGACATTAGATAGGAATGACATTAATAAAACATACCATATATTCCTTTATTTATGAAATCCTTTAAGATGTTCAAGTGACATTAGAATTTTAGTGATTTAAGAGGTATTTTACCTACTGGATTTTGGGAACGGAACCTCATTTTATTCCGGTGAGGGAGGGAATACTTACTCACAAATGGTTATGTATGTCCAACTCTAATGGGAATGGTACTTAAATTGATTTAGGAGGCCCAATAATATATCTCTGATATTTTGTCCCCCTCTTACACAAGAACATGAGAAAGACACACAATTTTTTTTACTGTAGGTACACTACAATGTTTGAAATCACCAGGTAAACCAGTAGTATCGTTAATAGTTCCAAGTAATATAAGTCCATGCGAGAGTTTGCATAGCGAATTCTCATTATTGTTAAAAAATACTAGTATAAAACCTAATAAAATTTATGCCACAGAGGTATCTCGTATTTACCATTAATTATATAGTATAGTTAACGCCAAAAATATGTACTTATGAAGATTTTGACTATACCTACAGTGTGTAAATCTAAAACGGGCGAATCTCTTAACGGTGATTAGTATAAGACATAAGAAATGTAATTACTTAGATAGGTAACTTTTACTTAGAATTGTAATTAAAATTGTATCCATACAAAATAATTAGGCCCGCAATGTAATGCAAAGACGCTCGCGTTAAACGCTCGTTGACAAGTCGTTGACAGTTACTTTCAATACTATGGTGACAGTACATTTCTGCTGATAAAATTCTCAAAAATTTATTATTGGGTCACATTGACGTGTAATCAAAAAAAACATCTTAATTAATTATTACACTTATGAGTTCTATGTCTGGTTTAAATTATCGCCTTTATTAGATTTACACACTGTAGTAGGTATAGTTAACTCCAAAAATACGTACTTATACAGATTTTGACCATATTACAAGGTACAAGGTAAAATATAGTTTGGCCAGAGTTCGTTTCACTTCAAGCATAGACGGAGAATCATAGCGTCTTTTTCTAATGCAAGTTTTCTCACTACTAAATAAGGGATGGAAATAGCAAGTTACTCTGACTGTTACTGCACTTTTAGTTGGCCAGACTATAGTACATATATTTGGCGTTGACATAATCTCTCCAAAGAGTGGAGCCTGTATGGAGATCCACAGACTTTGTTATTTATACTTCTCTCGATCTTAGATAGTGTTTTAATTAATACACATTCAGTGAATTTCCATTTTGAATATTAGTAAGCGTTTACAAATTTGTAAGTAATTGGAAAGCCCCATGAACTAATGAAACGCTAAGTATGCACCTACGATTATAAATATAAGTATGTCGGTTGTAATCTGTATTTATTTACATTGACGAAGATTCATTTTGGTTGGAGGTAAAATACTTATATAGTTTGTCCGGAAAGTGAAGTGTCGTAGAATGTATGCGCTCAAACTCTAAAGGTGCTCTTACACGGGCGATAAAAATTGCCGAATTGCCGCAGTTTTGACGTCACGGCCATATCAAGCAATACGAAATATTGCTCAATATGGAGCAATCATTGCTCCAGTATGGCGCCATTCTTGCTCCACTCAATTGCCCCATATGCAGCAATTCGGGAAACTAGGCAAATTGCCCAAATATTGCCCGTGTAAAGGCACCTGAGTGGAGCAATGATTGCCGAAATAATTGCCGCAATATCTAGAAATTGCCTCGTATTGCTCAATTAATTGCTCCATATTGCTACATTACATTCGGCAACGTATCGCCGGGCAATAATTGCCCGATAAATCGCCCGTGTAAGAGCACCTTAACGGAACTTAGTCCATTACAACTTCTTCACTACAGCTAGTTCTTACTCTACTGTAAGATAGATTTTTGTTCCGTTCTAAAAAGCCCTATTACCTACCTTTTATTTTGTTCACCGGCAGTGAATCACTGCCCGATCTAGCTTAGTAGTAAATTTACTTGGTAAGTGCGGTTACACTCAACTAAGTCATTTCGGAAACTGATTAAGGACAATTGTAAGATTAAGGCTGAGCGCAGACAGAACGCGGAAACCCGTAGTACCGGAACCGGAAAACCAAGTAAAGCCTGACCAGAAATATAATAATTATGACCATTGTCAAGAGGGCGCTTTTTTTCTCATGTATATGTTGACAGTTCAGTTTAGTATGAAAAATTTAGTTCCAATTAAATTCCGCAACATGGCGCATGGTCACATATTTCTGGTCGGGGTTTACCTACTATTCATTTAGAAGTTTAACATAAGTATAAATAATGCTCATTACTGTAACATGGTACGTTATGGGCAAAGAATGTTTCTTAAATCTCTTCTCGGGGCTTTCACATTTTTGGGCTAAAATGTTAGATTATAATACTTAGTAGGTGTTAATTCTTAAAACTGCCATAATGCCTGTCTCGTGACCATTTATTCATTCTAATTCGTAATATTCGTCTGTCCGTCCGTCCATATGTCACAGCCATTTTACTCAGAAAATTACTATATATTAAGGGGGCACTAAATATACAGGTGGGCACAAGGAAACCGACAGATCTTAACCACGCATTTCTGAGACCAAAAGGAGCGAAAAACGTTACTTATGTGACTTTAGGTGAATCTCGCCAAAAAAAAATTTTTTTCTATTTTTTGAATGTTTTGTGCACATGGAAAGTAAATGTTATTAATAAAATGATCGCCTAAAACGAAATGATATATTTTTTTCCTGCAAAATAGTTTATACTAAGTATTCCTTGTCTCTTTGATATCTGTCAATAAGGATGTGTAAGCTGTGCAAAATAGTGGCAACAACGCCATCAAAAAGGCGTTTTGTGCTGAGTAAGAATTAGAAAAAATATTTTTTTTATTGGTATTAACTATGAAACTAGGCATATTCCAGAAAAGTTTATAGGACCTTTTAGTCTCTAAATATCATCAGGAATACACTGTTAAAATCTGTCGGGTTACTCATATCCATCACCATAGCCAGATACGACCTTTAGGTATTAGTTTTTTCCAATTCCATGGATCGTACGGAACCCTCCATTATGCGTGGTCCGACGCGTATTTAGCCGGGTTTGTTTTACAACCCCTACTCCTAGGTTTGCCTAAAATATGGGACGGATTCAGCCTAACTCAATGAAATGTAAAATGAAGAATCTAAATACGAATTTAGGCATGTTCTGAATCTCGACAACAAAACTAAACTTTTGATGTAATAATTTTGTAGCTAGGTAGTCAACAAATTATGTGTCGTTTCGTATTAGGTAGGTATGCTAGGCTCTAGGCTTAAATGTGCGTGCTACTACTTTGACAAGTTTGTTTTAAGAAGTAATGATCTTAACCACCATTATATATCTTGTTAAATTATGGTGGCAAAAACTTCTAAATACAGCAGTAGGTGCCCAAGTAACATTTTGAGCTGTATAATAGCTGTATCCGCCAATTTTTCTGCTGTATAAAGGCTGTATTGACGGGCTTGGAGACCGTTATATCCTCAAAAAGGGCCCCAAATTATACAGCTCTAAGTGTTAATATAGCTGTTTAACGACGAATTTTACAGCTCTAAGTGTTGATATAGCTGTTTAACGACGAATTTTACAGCTTTAAGTGTAGATCTAGCTGGTTAACAGCTGTATTATTACTGAGTGATGGCTGATTTACAGCATAAATAAATACCATTATACAGCTAATACTCCTCGGCTACACTTTTTATGCCTATATTCACAGCAGTAAACTGACAAAAGTCTACATAAGAGATTTTTTTACCCGAGTTGTGTCTATTCTATTTTGGAACGTCATAATTCGAAGACATCTTGTAAAATATACGCATCCATTAAGTGTACAAAAGGAAACTAAACCAAATGCGGTAGTAAACGATATTCTGTACCTATTCTGCTTGCGGCTGTTAGTTTTATGTGAATGTATATACTAATTGTAAACAAAAAACTCACGCGCCCTCGAAATTATAGAGATAATTCAATAATTATTGTATATTGTGATTTAGTGGATCGAATCTTTTTTTTTAGATTGACTCTTTTGTGTTACTTATGCTTCTCTATTTAACAATAAAGTTATTTTATTACATGTAATTAGTAACTACTTAAGTGTTATAATTGAGAAACATAATAACAAACCCATTTTAGGATTTTTTAAGATTGTAGGTTATGTTATTAATGGCGTTCGTAATTTAAACAGCATTAGCTCTTCAAGTACTCGATTTTGAAGCTATATGCTGAACTATGGAAAAAATTGAGTGTGTTTACCAGCCTCGAGTTCAATAGCTGCTGTGTAATAGTATTTAATTTTCGGCTTTATAAAATAGTATGAATACGCTTTTAAACAGCTTATAACATTACATAAAACTCTTCTAAAGGTTACCGCTTTATAAAGGCTTTCTATAGAACCATTATTCAGGTATTATACAGCTTCATGTAATGGCATTATAACCGTGTAGGTTTACACCATTATTCAGACAATAACATCATTGTATACTCTTATTCCGCCGTTACAAAGCTTTAGTTTTCAAAAAATGCAGTTCGCTTTTTTTAGCACTTAATTCTGTATAATGGTGTTTTTTTATGTTAATATAAAGCCAAAAGTAATACTTTCGATATTATACAGCGGTAAATCAGCCTCACTGTATAAGAGAAACCTTTTCTGCGCTAGTTCAGCTTTAACAGATTTTCTACTCCGTTATTCATCAGTTTTTAAGCTCTAAGCTGTTTACTAGCGAATTTAAGCATCTTTTTAGTCTAAAATGTTACTTGGGTGTAATTCCTACTATAGCTTGACCACAACCACAACCGCTGTACCGCTCGCGCCATACACGCGCGTATGGCGCGAGCGGTACAGCGGTTGTGGTCAAGCTATAAGCTATTGGACATTTGATTCATATTGTGATTCAATAGTTAGGCTCACCACAAACGCAACGGAATTCCGGACAAATACTATGGTTCCAATCAAACGGCCGGTTGATGCATTTTGACCTGACGTTAGGGACACCACACACCTGGCGGCTTAGCATGACATGCGTTGTCGCGCGCGACTCCATACTTCGAGTCGCGCCATGGCACCGCAACGTAAGTCATGCTAGACGTACCGAGCGATAGACAAAATGCAAAAATGGTTAACCGCGTCTGGCAACCTAACGTGTAAATCAAACGTTTGGTTTAACCCTAACGGAAACCATAGAATCTCATCTGTCAAAATTAAAAAAAAATATATTCAAAATTACGAGTTGCGCTTTTGGTGGACCATACTATAGGTACCTACTCCATTTCTAAGATATCAGACGGAGTTTGCCAAGGCGTACTGTTCGTTCTGATGATTCAATTCAAACTTACAGCTGCAGGGAACGTGCGTAAGGGTTAGGCACGGCACAGGCCTATAAGGGTCACCACACACCTAGCGGTTTTCCTCGCGGAATTAGCGGAAGTAGCGGAAATTCATAGACAAAATGCTTAATTTGTCTATGGTAGCGGAAATTTGTCTATGGCTTCCATACAAAAAATCTGCTACCATAGACAAATTTCCGCTACCATAGACAAATTTCCGCAACCTCCGCTAATTCCGCGAGGAAAACCGCTAGGTGTGTGGTGACCCTAACCGCGAAGCACTTCGTTCATCGAATCGTCTATTTCCATCACTCTCTTTCGTATATGCAAGAGCGATAGAGACGGGACCATCGTTTTGTCGATTTTCTTCGCGGTAGGCCCGGCCACTTATGTTTAATGGCGCGAAATCAAATGACGTTTAAGATCCTAAATATATATATCTACTAGCTCGAGGGTATGACTGACGTGGAAAGTTACGTGGAGTCAAATGATTGTAGAGTATTTTCTTTTTTCGATTTAGACTAAAAGATGGCAGGTCCGCCAACGCGCACGGTCCCTGCAGCGGCATGCTCAGTAACAAATAGAGCCATAATATAGCCAAAAGAATAAAACTTAATGTGGCAGGAAGATGTTGCACCTGTACATTTGTTGGGTGTCCTAAAAAACATAGGACATACCTACATTAAATTAAATTAAATGCCATACGCCTATTTAATCTCAATGTTGTTAAACCGTGAGCACCTAAACCTTAATACAAATGTTATGTAAATGTACTTAGATATAATTCAAACTGTCTTGTTTCAAAATAAAAACACTTGTAAACGTAAATTCAAAGTATAATAAATACGCTACATAAGGTGTGTACACTGTGTACAAATTCAAAATTCTCATGCCTTAAACGGCTATTAGACATTGCAACCTGCAGGGCCCAATCTGTCAGGTTGGTAGGTGTAATTAAAGGTAGGGCCCGTAGGGAGCTGAAGGAGGGGAGGGAGAGGCAGGGTACACAACAGATTGGGCCCTGCAGGTTGCAATGTCTAATACCGGTTTAAACAATGCAACATACCTACATATTTATGATATAATGTTGAAGAAAATTAAATATTTCGTTGAATATTGTAATTCACTATTGTCTGTTACTATGTAATATCCTAATAAACATACCTATTCAAAATATTGTTTATTGTGTTATTTGTCATCCTCAAAAACATTTCCTAAATCCTTTCTTCGCTCGTTAGGGTCAAAGCAGGGTTTTCGTGGCAGGGCGCCGGATATGGTTAACTAAATAGGTCACCTGAAACCCGAAGGGGCTTGTCACGAACAAAATACCAGATTCCCGCGCGTACGGTTGGTACCATAGAGTACCGAACTCCGAATTAACTAGTAGTCCACCTCGAACTGAGAACTCCAATTTCCTTGCAAATACTACCTTACCGCTCCTTCAAAATACTAATTTAGGGTCACCACACACCTAGCGGTTTTCCTCGCGGAATTACCGGAAGTAGCGGAAATTCATAGACAAAATGCTTAATTTGTCTATGGTAGCGGAAATTTGTCTATGGCTTCCATACAAAAAATCTGCTACCATAGACAAATTTCCGCTACCATAGACAAATTTCCGCTACTTCCGCTAATTCCGCTAGGAAAACCGCTAGGTGTGTGGTGACCCTTAAACGGCTATTAGACATTGCAACCTGCAGGGCCCAATCTGTTGTGTACCCTGCCTCTCCCTCCCCTCCTGCAGCTCCCTACGGGCCATACCTATAATTACACCTACCAACCTTACAGTTAGTTGGGCCCTGCAGGTTTTAATGTCTAATAGCCGTTTTAACACATTATACAGACAGGCAGCATAATTTCCACAGAAAAACAAGGTTAGGATCCTATATCCTTTTTTCTGTTTTGTAATATATTCATTTACATTTAAATGAAATTTATAATGATAACAGGTACGGCAACATTAAAAAACCTAACGACTGCAAAACAGCTGCGATTTGACAAATGAGTCATTGTCATTTCTTTGTAGACATAGACATTATTTACGACTGGTATCACCTTTCAATTTTCAATAATCTTCCTTTTCATAGCAGCACGTGTAGACGCGGACGACTGCTTATCATCTTATAGAATAATTTCGGTAAATTGATTATATTTTAAAGCTTTCGATACTATAAGTCGTACCAAAGTAAAGACCGTGAAATTTCGAACCAATGTATACCCTGCAAGTGGCCCCAGAAAATCGGTACCCATGGAAAAAACCGTGAAGTGCTACGTTTGATTCTAGTGGAGTGAATTTTAACAACGTTTTTATGATTACACTCGTGTTGGTGACGCATTAATAGTTTTTTTCCTTCAGCTTAGGTTCAGATCAAGATGCCTTCAGACGCGAAAAAGCGAGCGCAACAGAAGAAGAAGGAGGCAGCCAGTAATAGGAACAAAAAGAATGTGACACGGGTGACGAATGACGAAAACGGCACAGCGACTAATGGCACTGGCAAGGAAGACAGAGAGCTCACGGCTGAAGGTACGCGTGTGGTATAACCCTGATTAATGTCTTGTTCTATATATGGTCATACTTCTCACTTTATTTCCCGATATTCACGTATTCCTCAGTGCAATTGCCAATGTCGCGTTTGGATTTAAAAACCCTGTAACAGTACTTTTTTCAGTGACCTAACTAGCAGCCTAATTAGGATCCTAACTTAGTAGTCAATTTATTTGCTAAATATGGTTACACTTGGCTAAATCAAGTGACTAATATTTTAAACCTGATTTAGGACAAGTGTAACAGGACTTTAAACCTTGTTTTATGAATACTCATTGTGTTAGAAATCATAACAATATAAGACTTTTTATTTTGGTTCGTCAATTTAGTGCATGGTAAAGAAATGTAGGATGTAGTTATTAACCTTTTGGTAGCCGTGGTTGTGACCTCTATCGGCAAAAAACCTTCTCAAGTAATATGGTTATAATAATTTATAGAGAGTAGGTGAAAATTCAACTACATGTTTAACAAATGCTTCTACAGATATTTTTCTGTATCACAGTTTTTTTTTAAATAGGTACCGGCGCCATCAGGCCTATAACCGCGAAGCACTTCGTTCATCGAATCGAATATTTCCATCACTCTCTTTCGTATATGCAAGAGCGATAGAGACGGGACCATTGTTTTGTCGATTTTCGAACTTCGCGGTAGGCCCACAGACATATTGGAGCAGCCAAGGTGGTCATAAATGACCACAATGCCTCTATTGTCAAAGCGATAAAGTGCATGCAGAGATATTTTTGAGTACCGTGGCTGCTCCGATATATTTGATGATGACTGTACCACCATTCATAAACTTTATTAGATTGTTAAGGTGTTTGAGAAAACCACAAATAAAATTGGCAGCATTCAACATTATACTCTGTGATGTTGACGCTTGCACTCATAATACAATAATGTCAATAATTGCAGAAGTTATGTTAGGCTTGTCTGATATTTCTTGACTGCTATAAATATATGTGGATGAGTTTAGTGTGGGGTCAAAAAGTGCTCGAGTGGAGACCGATCGATACTTATGGAGGTCAAAGGGGAGGCCTATGTTCAGCAGTGGACGTCTTATGGCTGAGATGATGATGATGATGATGAGTTTAGTGCAAGGGATCACTTTGTCAATTTACAAGGACACTTTTTTCTTTCACTAATAGATAGTGCATATTGTGTAGTATTAGAGAGTAAGTCTTCCCTTTGTCCATACAATGACTAGGGATTAGGGAATGCAATCTCGAACCGAGATTGACAATGCGAAAAATTGAAGTCGAGATTGGTCTACTCGAGATCTCGCCAATCACACGGTCGAGATCGAGATTAATCTCGTCGAGATCGACGTTTGGTTATAAATAAGTCATATTGACTAAAATTAGACCACTTATTTAGGATATTTCCTTATTTACTAACGAAACCATATATTTATCGGAATTTATTAATCATTTACCAAAACATCAACTTCTCTCTCAACTCAACTCAACAACATTATTGTCAGTAGTGAGTACGTAGTAATTCAAAAACATGATAAATATTTGTAAGACGTATGCGCGTTTTTTTTAATATACCATGAACAAAAAAGTACAATAATCACTTTTTTCTGATAAAGTGATTTAGATACCTACTCAATATATTATAAGAAATTATAGGTGGTAAGCCTTTAAATCTCGATCGAGATTTGCGAAACCGAGATCTCGTGCCATCGAGATTGAATATCGAATATTCGCACGAGATCTAGCAGTTTCGAGATCTCGCGAGATCGAGATTGCATTCCCTAACAATGACGCATATGAGTGTTTCCTGGGTTCATATATCATAGCAGTAAATGAAATTGGAGCAAGGGCTGCCAACCTTTTATGCCATTGCATAAAAGGTTGGCACCTCACCCAATGTTATACTAAAATACTATGCCCCCCTAGGGACTGAAATAGGAAGTCAAAACTGGGCACTGTCCGTGCCGCAGTACAGCCCTTATACAGTTTATATCTGGAGCCCCCCAATGGATCACTGTACGCCCCACATGTGGGGCGCGCTCAGTTGGGAGACCCTGACTTAGAGTAATTAAATTTGATGATGGATATTTTTGTGAGATGGTACTTTGTCTCTTTGTTTAGATTTTTCATATAGATTTTGAAATACAATTGGTATTGTACTCGTTACTTATAATGTTTGGTGTTATAAAACATTAAATCAATTGCAATTGATCTTAAATAATATATATTATAGCTCGAACGGCTTACGAACCAGGCTAAGTTTTGCACCAATTTGGCAGTTTTGGCACTCTTGGCAATGTATGGCCACACTTCACGTAAAAAGTAGAGAATTTACAGGTTTTAAAGGACCGGCAACACGCATGTAATGGAGTTGCGGGTATTCATAACCTATAATGACTTAACATCAGGCAGGCTATATGCTTGTTTGCTTCTAATTAAAAAAAAACTTCAGGCAACTAGGTGCAGATGGATTTTCACTGACTTGATGTTGATGTTATAGGTTAGCTATGATATATATTGATATGTGTTTATCCAGAAAAAAATGTCTGATTTTGTTGATATGGTACTTTCTAAGGGTCACCACACACCTAGCGGTTTTCCTCGCGGAATTAGCGGAAGTAGCGGAAATTTGTCTATGGTAGCGGAAATTTGTCTATGGTAGCAGATTTTTTGTATGGAAGCCATAGACAAATTTCCACTACCATAGACAAATTAAGCATTTTGTCTATGAATTTCCGCTACTTCCGCTAATTCCGCGAGGAAAACCGCTAGGTATGTGGTGACCCTAAAACTACACACGCTATCGCTTAAGGCTCCGTTAGACTGGTGCGTTTTGTTAGCCGGGCGGAAGTGGTGCGCGTCGCGCCAACGCGCCGCGCACGAGTGACAGATACAACCGTATATAACTGCCCCTTGATAGGACGTTGCGCGCGAGTTGTGAGCGCGGCGTTAGCGGGCCGCGAGCGTGTTGCCACTCTCTTCGCGTTCCGCTTCCGCCCTAACGAAATGCGGCAGTCTGACGGAGCCTTTACTGAAGTAAACAAGTGTCCATATAAAATCAAAAAGTAGGTAATTTCACTAAACTCATCCACTTTTATGGTATTTCTAGAATTATTCTAAATCAAGGCTACTTAAAAGGACATTTTAGTTTATTCAGCAGCATGGACCTCAGTAATTGTTTACGTTACGTTACGTTTTAATGTTGGAATGATACTCGTCGCAAACCCTTTCGAAACTGAAATTACACGTACAGTCGCCATCAAATATATCGGAGCGGCCAAGGTACCCAAAACTATCAACATGCACTTTATCGCCTTGATAATAGAGGCGTTGTTCAGATATTTGCGACCACCTTGGCCGCTCCGATATATTTGATGGCGACTGTACTTATTATCAAAAGTACATCTGGTTATGGTACATTACCTCATGATGTAAAAAAATACCATTTTAACACGAAAATCATGATGAAACTATTTTAATTCTATTATTAAATCTAAAGCAAGATAGATTGGCAGTCTATAGTTTTTATAAGAAATGCAGCTGTGGCCAGTCTACCGTGACCGACTTTCTATGGTCCATGGGGACAACGAACTTAGAATAAAGCTATTCTTTTTTTTATAGTTGTTTTCTGTTGCATTACAAGTGTTTTTTGCAGTCTTATGTAATCTGATGTGGCAATGACTTTCTGTAAGCGATTAAATCTCAGGGCACGTCTACATCACAGACACTATTTGTTCAGCGTTTGACCGCGACCATTTTACGTACAGTCAGCAGCAAAAGTAGCTAAGCGGGTAGGGTGTTCAAAATGAGCCGGACACGACTTAATGTTAAGAAAATAAGAGCGTGTGTAGGTCATTTTTAACCGACTTCAAAAAAGGAGGAGGTTCTCAATTCGACTGAATTTTTAACCGACTTCAAAAAAGGAGGAGGTTCTTTTTTTATTTTTTTTATTTTTTATCTCCGTGAATCGTGAACCGATTTTCAAATATTTTTTTAATCGAACGGGTATAATCCCTAGATGGTCCCGTTGGCACCAAATCGGGGTCTGATGATGGGATCCTGGAGAAATTCTCTATGCACACCTATAGTGATTTCACTATTTTTTACAGCAACTCAGCCACTTCCTCTTGGAATAGCGGCTGCTAAGTGAAGTCGGTTCTTTTTTAGAGTTCCGTAGCCAAAATGGCAAAAACGGAACCCTTATAGTTTCGCCATGCCCGTCTGTCCGTCCGTCCGCGGTCTAGCTCAGTAACCGTTAGCACTAGAAACTGAAATTTCGTTTGAATATGTGCATTAACCGAGCCAACAAAACGGTAGAATATATTTTGTTAGGGTACCTCCCGTACACATGAAGTGGGGGGTGATTTTTTTTTCGTTCCAATCAAGTTGTGTGGGGTATCGTTGGATAGGTCTTTTAAAACAGTTTTTGGATAAAACGAATACTATCGGAAATAATATCTCTGAAAGTTTAAAACAGGGCGTCGTCCCCTCTCATCTAACTTTTAAATTGTGGGACCTAAAATTTTAAAAAAATTCATGAAACTGAGGCCTAATGAGTACCTTCAATGAAAACTATATTGAAATAAATCGGTTGAACCGTTTTTGAGTTATCACTCAAAAACCCATAGTGAAAGGACGTAAGTAAAAATGACGTAAGCGCCGCCAAATTTCCCGTAAGAAACGACCTTTTGTATTAATGGTCTCAGTTTACGGAACCCTACACTGAGCATGGCCCGACATGCTCTTGGTAGTGCTCTCCCTTATGGGAATATAGTTCAGAGCTGGATACGGTTACCTTCTTTTAGTATGTTGTTGGGTACGACACCAGGACCCCAAAACTGCCGAGGGACGGGGACGTCGATGAATGTCTCCCGAGTAATGACGTCATAAAAATGGCTGCCGCTTCGTTGCGAAAAATGTAAATTTCATCCAAACTGTGCATTGCACCTATACGTGTGTAGTATCAAACGAAAGAAAATTAAATGTGCTATATTGTTGTAATACATTTTTTACTACTGTATATTACAGTTTGACAGCTATAAACGAAAACCCAAAATCAGGCTAAAAAATATTTCGGATATTTGCATTTTACAACAAAATTATAAGTCCAACTTTAAAGCCGAGTACTACAATAACAAAACAGGCTATTTAAGCTATACAATGCTATAAAAATTATTAAAATCTGGTAATAATTGTGGCAGCTATGTTAAAAAACATGTCGGCACTGCCGAGCTATTTCCTTAGAGTGAAAAAATAACAATTTTCACAATTTACAGAATATCCGCAGAAGCTTCGAGTATATTGTTGGTCAAATAATTTGGAGCCCTTAAATGTTGGAAAAATATCTCTATAGTGATTGAGGTCCAAATAATGACGTCATGAACGTGACCGCTACCGAAATTTGTAAAACATAAATTAAAGCTATACCATGACACATACACACATGTGTGTAGCATCGATCGAAAGCTTATTGAATTTACTACAACACATATATACATTATTTGTGAAAATAATGTATAGTTTAGGAGTTGTTGACAAAATAAAATATTTTTTTAGGAAAATAAAATGTATTGTTAATTCTGTGGCCAAAGAAAATACAATACACTAATGTTTTGTATAGCATTAAAAACACCAACTATTCAGCTTTAAAACACAGTTTGAATTTAAAATTTTTGATAAGAACTATAAAAGTTGTGCTTACAACTCTAAAGCACACTAACTATTTTACCTACAATGCACTCATACTATGAGAAGCTTGGGCCTAATTATTGACTAGTTTTTTATAAATTTTGTAAGGATTTAGGGTTCCTTGGCATTAAAGTAAATAAAAAAACCGGCCAAGTACGAGTTGGACTCGCGCTCCGAGGGTTCCATATACATCACACAATTTTAAAAATTTGTATTTTTAAGACCAACTTACGCTTGACCGCAGACTTTTTAGTGTTTTTTTCTTTAATGTACAGGTAAAAAACTATATTAGGTTTTTTTTTCTAAAATGTAGTTTCTTTGGTTTCCGAGAGACGGAGGGGAATGGTCAATTTTCGCCTTTATTCTTGAATAACTTCAAAACTATTAAAATTAAAATTATAAAAGTTATATATTTGTAGTTTTCACATCAAACCCTTTCATTTGATATATAACAAGGTATAGTTTGTAAGTAATTTAATAAATAAGGCGAAAATTTTCCATTGCTCTCCGTCCCCCGGAAACCGACGAACCTACATTTTAGAAAAAAATACGTAATATAGTTCTTTACCTGTACATTACAGAAAAAAACACTAATAAGTCTGCGGTCAAGCGTAAGTTGGTCTTAAAAATACAAATTGTTAAAATTGTGTGATGTATATGGAACCCTCGGAGCGCGAGTCAACTCGCACTTGGCCGATTTTTTTATTTACTTTAATGACAAGGAACCCTAAATCCTTACAAAATTTATAAAAAACTAGTCAATAATTAGGCCCAAGCTTCTCATAGTATGAGTGCATTGTAGGTAAAATAGTTAGTGTGCTTTAGATTTGTAAGCACAACTTTTATAGTTCTTATCAAATTTTTTAAATTCAAACTGTGTTTTAAAGCTGAATAGTTGGTGTTTTTAATGCTATACAAAACATTAGTGTATTGTGTTTTCTTTGGCTACAGAATTAATATATATATTTTATTTTCCTAAGAAAATATTTTATTTTGTCAACAACTCCTAAACTATACATTATTTTCACAAATAATGTATGTATGTATTGTAGTAAATTCAATAAGCTTTCGATCGATGCTACACACATGTGTGTATGTGTCATGGTATAGCTTTAATTTATGTTTTACAAATTTCGGTAGCGGTCACGTTCGTGACGTCATTATTTGGACCTCAGTCACTATAGAGATAATTTTCCGAGATTTAGGGGCTCCAAATTATTTGACCAACAATATACTCGAAGCTTCTGCGGATATTCTGTAAATTGTGAAAATTGTTATTTTTTCACTCTAAGGAAATAGTTCGGCAGTGCCGACATGTTTTTTAACATAGCTGCCACAATTATCACCAGATTTTAATAATTTATATAGCAATGTATAGCTTAACTAGACTGTTTTGTTATAGTAGTACACTGCTTTAAAGTTTAACTTATAATTTTGTTGTAAAATGCAAATATCCGAAATATTTTTTAGCCTGATTTTGGGTTTTCGTTATAGCTGTCAAACTGTAATATACAGTAGTATATAATGTATTACAACAATATAGCACATTTAATCTTCTTTCGTTTGATACTACACACGTATAGGTGCAATGTACAGTTTGGATGAAATTTACACTTTTCGCAACAAAGCGGCAGCCATTTTGATGACGTCATTACACGGGAGACATTCATCGACGTCCCCGTCTCTCGGCAGTTTTGGGGTCCTAGTGTCATACCCAACAACATACTAAAAGTTGGTAACCGTATCCAGATCTGAACTATCACTTAGGCCCTCTCCCATAACGGAGGGGACTATGGCCGGTTTTTTGTTAAATATAATGTACACCCTCACCGCATAACTACTTCTGCTGCTGACTGTACTTAGGAGAAAGTCTGCTTTTATCGTACCACCAATTTAATCTAGATTACCAATTAAACAGCATAATACGGCATTTAACGGCCCCCTAGCCTGGTTGGTAGTGACTCTGCCTATGAAGCAGGAGGTCCCGGGTTTGAATACTGGTCAGAGCATTTATTTGTGTGTTTATCACAGATATTTGTTCCTGAGTTATGGATGTTTTCTATGTATTTAAGTATTTATCTATATTTATTTATTTAATGTATAATAAACTATATGTGAGTACAATGCTCCTGTGGTGTGGTATTGATTATTAGAATCAGATGTGGCATGCGGTTAATTACGAACGTGAGATAGAAAACCATAGCAGCGCTTCCGAAAAGCGATCTTTTGTGGGTGTTCATTAAATCCTAGAATGCTCATATACCCATATGTCTTTAATTTGTTTGTCTGTAAATTTGTATGTCAGCATAGTGTACGTCATGAATAAATATCCTGAATCTGAATTGGATTTATGTAGCCAAGATACTAAACTTTTATATGCACATATAATCACAATTATACGTGCATCCACTTATAAAATATCTACGCTAAAGTATGAATTGGTTAAGCGACTCTCCACTATAAAGTGTGTTTTTTTCTACTGTACTTTTTTGCCTATGTACATGACATCTATTTTAATAATATAAAAACCAATATCATCATCTAAAAATAGTTTACAAGTATCAATTTCAAAGGTACTAACTGTTTAAATTATGCCCGTTGTCCACAGAGGCGCTATGTCTCAAGCTGGAGGAGGAAGCGAGAATAAACTCCGAGGCTCGCTCATGCACGGGCTCGCTGGCCGTGCACCCGCGCTCTCGCGACATCAAGATCGCCAACTTCTCCATCACCTTCTACGGCTCCGAGTTGCTGCAGGACACACTGCTCGAGCTCAACTGCGGCCGACGGTATGGGCTCGTCGGACTCAACGGATGCGGTACGTATACTGCTATACTAGCTAGCGAACTCGCTTGCGGTGCACCCACGCTCTAGATATATTAAGGTGGCCTTCTCCATCACCTTCTACGGCTCCCAAGTTGCTGCAGGACACACTGCTCGAGCTCAACTGCGGCCGGCGGTACGGGCTCGTCGGACTCAACGGATGCGGTACGTATACTGCTATTAGCTAGCGAACTCGCTTGCGGTGCACCCCACACTCTACGAGATATTAAGGTGGCCTTCTCCATCACCTTCTACGGCTCCAAGTTGCTGCTGGACACACTGCTCGAGCTCAACTGCGGCCGGCGGTGCGGGCTCGTCGGACTCAACGGATGCGGTACGTATACTGCTATACTAGCTAGCGAACTCGCTTGCGGTGCACCCACGCTCTAGAGATATTAAGGTGGCCTTCTCCATCACCTTCTACGGCTCCCAAGTTGCTGCAGGACACACTGCTCGAGCTCAACTGCGGCCGGCGGTACGGGCTCGTCGGACTCAACGGATGCGGTACGTATACTGCTATTAGCTAGCGAACTCGCTTGCGGTGCACCCCACACTCTACGAGATATTAAGGTGGCCTTCTCCATCACCTTCTACGGCTCCAAGTTGCTGCTGGACACACTGCTCGAGCTCAACTGCGGCCGGCGGTGCGGGCTCGTCGGACTCAACGGATGCGGTACGTATACTGCTATACTAGCTAGCGAACTCGCTTGCGGTGCACCCCACACTCTACGAGATATTAAGGTGGCCTTCTCCATCACCTTCTACGGCTCCAAGTTGCTGCTGGACACACTGCTCGAGCTCAACTGCGGCCGGCGGTGCGGGCTCGTCGGACTCAACGGATGCGGTACGTATACTAGCTAGCAAACTCACTTACTCCCCACACTCTATAGATAGAGATATCCAGGGGGTTTCTCCATCACTAGTGGCTTGCAAGACAGGGACAGGCGGTGCGGGTTCGCTGGACGGATACCATTTGTATAACTATATACAAGATACGCCTTTCAATCCGGAGGCCTCGGGCTCAAAGCCAAGTTTCTATAAGTATACTACATCCGCGTATCAATCCGGAGGCCTCGGGCTCAAAGTTACTTTTGTACCACTGAATTTCTCACCACTTTCTGTTGATGGAAAAAATCGTTAGGAACCCGCATCTTATCCCAACAAAGCCTAGTTTCCCTTCAGCACGGTTAGCACTAGTGTGCAGCGACAGTATCACGCGGGCGAGATTGACACCGGGTACTTTCTGATGAATACAGTTAGATGACACCCGTTTTCGGAAACAAATGTCTACGTCGATTCTTGGGATTATATCGCCAGAACCCCCAAGGTCCATTTAGCTGTGGCAAAAAGCCGGGCCCAAAGCACGGGGGAGGTGATATGAGATGAGGAGGCTAGGTGATGATGTCTAAATTGGCAAATCAACTACTAGACTAGCTAGCAATGATATTTACTATGGATGGGTTATACTCTAACAAAATGCGTATTAAAAATACTTCCAAAGTTATTTCATAACCTAGCAATGATTCCGTTATATTTATCTACATTATTTTGACAATCATTACATCTTTGTCACTCTCATTAGGCGTGTTCAGACCAGGCAAATTGCCTCGCGCGGCAGCTCGCCTAGTGTGGACGTGCCTCGGCCGAGGCGGCGCGCATGTTTGCCGCGGCCGCGGCCGATCGGCTCGGTGTCGGTATTCGGCGCCTCAGTCGTTTGCCTCGCGCAGGTCTGGACGTGTTTATTTGGTGTGCGTGGTTTTTTATTTGTTCCGTTTGGTTATTTTGCAATTGTCTAAAGTTATAGTTTTGTATTAAAATAATAATTAGATTGGGCAAATAAGGTGATAAATTTGACATTTATCTAGTTTTGTATTAAAATTACTGATCGATTAGGAAGATTGAGGCAGATTGGGGCAGGTCAAGCAATAATACTAATTGCGTACTTTACTAGTACGTCGTACGTCGAAAGATAAAATTGTATGGAGACGTCATGTGTCACTGATTTTGTAGGGAAGATGAACTTCTGTATGAAATACTATTATATTATTCTGTGGTATAGCTTTAAAAACCAAAATAAACGTAACACAAGCCACGGTTGTTAACACATGTGACGCCATTTTGAACAGCTGACAGAGGGACGCCATCTTGCCGAGCAATTTGGCTCGGGCTTTCCTCGCGAGGCAAACGTCCCTACTAAAAATGTACACAAACACGCTGCCGCGCGAGGAATGGTCGATTGGTCGTTTGCCTCGCGCGGCAATTTCCTCGCGAGGCTGTGCGCCTGGTCTGGCCACGCCTATTGTTAGAAAATTATCTACGCCCACGCTGGTGATGGTAGCTCATTGGCACGTCCGCATCTCTCGTTCGCGGGTGCGCGACTAGTGACAATCGCACTCATTTTAAGGGCTTCACTTTTGGAGCGTGCATAACCCATCTGTCATAATTATATATATTATTAATAATTTATTATATCTTAGCTAGCTAGAAGCTAGAGGACTCTAGTGAGTCCACTAATCAATTAGTATTTTTTCTTGTATCTAAAACTCATTATTTTGTAAAATGATTCAGGTGTTTTATGTTTGTTTGTTACCATAATTCGTATGTATGTATGAAAACATAAATGTATCTAGGTCCCGCGTCACCACTTGCAAGCAAACAGATTTCTCTAATACCAAAACAATGAAATATTGAACGTAATGCATAGCGAATGTTGAATAATGCATTCATCTGTATGGCATCGCAATGTTTTTCGGAATTTTCTGCACAAATTTATGTATCTGTGATTTCTAATGTCTCAACAATATTTTTAAGTAAACAGAGTTATCCTAGATAGAGGATAATGATAGGTTTAGTTTGCTATGCTTTGGCGCTTGCGACTATTTTATAATTCTTGATATTTAAGTCGAAGTTTCCTTAAGTGTAAAACTACGTAGTTAGATTTTAGACGCTATGCTTTGCTAACTAAGGTGTAAGTCACGTGTACTGCTATAGTGTATATAAGCCTGTTTAGATGCCATGCGTTTGGTTTTGTCACTTGTTTGCGGGTAGTTAAAGCGCGCCGCGGCGGCGGTATCATCTCAGTTGGCAAGTGGCCCTCGCGCCGGCGAGGCGCCGGGCGCGGCGTGTATCGTTTTTACCATTTACCTACCTTCAAAATTCATTAGCATTAAAAATTGTATTCGTTACTTTTTTCTGAGTAAAATAGGCTTATGTTCTTTGTAAGCTGAGAGCTTAGTTGCTGTCAATTTATTGGTCATGAAAATATATTGCAGTGTAAATGGTAACTATAGGTGAATAATCTTTATTCGTATGTACCGTTGACACCTCTTGAATGATATATCCAGAATCGCATTGAGCAGCACTTATTTTTGTGTCTTCCTATACATAGGTCACCCTATTAAGTATACATTTTAAAAGTGTTTTTATTTTTTGTGTTAGATCAATAGATTAACGCCGCGCCCGGCGCCACAGTATGACAAAGGGTCACACTTATGAGTGCCGTTGTACAATAATAAAATTTAGTTATTAAATGTGCCACATTACAGTATTAAATTTACTCATTCGACTACGTAGCAGTGGTAAGAATTGTTTATTTTCTTTGTAGGGTAGATTTTTTTAAAATCTTTGTACATACAAAAAACATGGAATTTTAAAGCATTTTTTTAATGATCAAATGTTAACAGTAGACCTGTTATTAATTAACATTCCTGACGTGGGGCCAGCACGGCATATTTACAAACATTGTACGCCGAGCGTGCTGTTATGGCCAGATATTGCAATAACTTTATTACGATTACACAGTCGGAACTTCCGACTGAATTATTTTATTGTAACTTTCAATACATCATGGTTGAACTAGCTACCACCATGTAGTTACAGTCAAAATTGTTTATTTTATATTATTTTGTGCTGAGCGAAAATGTTTCTTAGTCTTCTACGCCAAAAAGCTAGCTGGATTTTGAGGCAAATGTACCAATATATTTATATCCGCAAGAATAGATAGGAACAATTAACAAGCCAACAACAACAATTTTGCCTAAGGTGATGAAAAGATGGATTGTATAGTAATTTTACTGGATTGTAATTGAGGATAAAAGCTAGTGATGAATAATTTATCAAAGTTTCAGCTCCGAGAACGCCTCAAGTCATCACGTCGTGAGCCCAATGCGACGAATAAAACTATATTATGTAATAATGTGTAATGTGTACGTTGTCATAGTGTTTATATCTAAAGTATGTTACAGCCAATAACTTTCTTATAATACTCTACACGCTAAAGAAATTTTTGTCGGTGATATTTTTCATAATGCTTGAATTTACGAAAACTTCCATTTAGTGAAGTCATATGCCAAATATGGCGGGTTCATTTTTAAATCTTTTCGTCAATTTCTTCTCTTTTAATTTAAGTGAATGTTTCCAGGCAAATCGTCCCTGCTCTGCGCGCTGGGTCGCCGCGAGGTCCCGATCCCCGAGCACATCGACATATTCCACCTGACGCGGGAGATGCCGGCGTCGGACAAGAGCGCGCTGCAGTGCGTCATGGAGGTGGACGAGGAGAGGATCAAGCTGGAGCGGCTGGCCGAGGAGCTGGCGCACTGCGAGGACGACGGTACGTGTTACTTAGACCCTAACCTAGAGGCTGAACTACACCTCCACGTGGGAGATGCCGGCGTCGGACAACACCGAGCTGCGCTAGTGAATGTTTCAGTCCATGACACCTACGTATCACACCCCCAACGCGTTCCGTTAGCTAGCGAAGCCAAGGGACGTAATAAGAAAGAGACCCAGGAATTGATCCAGTACCTATTGCAATAATCCATTGGGGGTTTTTGTAACGGTCTGCTTACCAATACTGTTCTGACAACCGGTTCATGTAGTGTTTCCCTTTCTATGTTATTTTAAATTGTATCCCTCTAAATTACATAAAATTCAACATTGCAATAAACGAAAGTCGCATACCCTTAAGCTTGATAAAGGGAACCCCATAATATTTTCAATTAGTCGTTAGTTTGGTTGGTTTCTTAGGTTAAACTTAAGTTTACATTTTTTCACCTTACGTCTTTGTAATAAATAACTAATAAGTTGCAATAAATGTAAACATATATTTGCCGTCGAAGGTACAACGTAAGCGCCTTGGCCGGCCAAATGGTAGACCATCACATATAATAATTATAATAAAGTATGTTCATTGAAAAAATAACATTTGTTGTGCAGAGTCTCAAGACCAGCTGATGGACGTGTACGAGCGGCTGGACGACCTGAGCGCGGACACGGCGGAGGCGCGCGCCGCCAACATCCTAAACGGTCTCGGCTTCACCAAGGAGATGCAGCAGAAAGCCACTAAAGACTTCTCCGGAGGTGCGCTCGCGACTGCTTGCTGTTGCTATCACACTCGAGTTAATATCGACGCAACCAACTGAACAAATGTGTGAGCGACCGACTTTATTTGTATACGTATAAACCTATACAAATAAAGTTGTGTTCACATATTATTGTTCGGTTGGTCGCGCGGATATTAACGAAAATATTCATTTTCTACTCAAAATTACGAGGAAATTAATTTAGTTTTAGGCCGTGTTTCCACCAGAGATGAGCAAGGACGCGTTGCGGCGCGTTTTGTGTTTGTTAAAAACCTCATTGACCTATCCTCGCGCAGCTCCAGTATTGGTTCTTATTAGACGCATTCCTCGTAACGCAGCCCCAAGCAAGTTTTACTGTACAACCGGAATCGAGCCACATTTTCGGTTTCTTTGAGTCTGTCTACGGTATATTCTAAATGAATGTCTCGTGCGCAGGCTGGCGCATGCGTATAGCGCTAGCGCGCGCGCTGTACGTGAAACCCCACCTGCTGCTTCTCGACGAGCCCACCAACCACCTCGACCTCGACGCGTGCGTGTGGCTCGAGGAGGAGCTCAAACAGTAAGTATTAAGACCCCTTTAACGAGTCCACTTATTCGTAAATAATTAAGATTTCTTAAATTTTACGATAGATATTTAAAATAAAGCGGCCTATACACATGTAGACGACTGGTTACTAACAACTGCTTTATAAAGTAACGCACGTATTCTCTTACAGTTACAAACGCATCCTGGTGCTAATCTCGCACTCGCAAGATTTCCTGAACGGCGTGTGCACCAACATAGTGCACATGAGCAAGCGCCGCCTCAAGTACTACACGGGCAACTACGAGGCGTTCGTGAGGACGCGCATGGAGCTGCTCGAGAACCAGATGAAGCAGTACAACTGGGAGCAGGACCAGATCGCGCACATGAAGGTATAATAGTCTATAACGTATGTCTTGTACGAGTGTGACCAACATGGTGCACACGAGCAAGCGCCGCCTCAAGTACTACACGGGCAACTGCAAGCAGTACAACTGGGAGTAGGATCAAATCGCGCACATGAAGGTAGAATCCCATCTCAGATAGTCAGACACTGCGAGTCAGACTCGCTCCCCGAGGGGTCGCAATTTTAACAATGGTAGTTTTTCTTCCTGTAATGAATGGGTATAAGTACTATATTGTGTAATTTTTTCAAAGTTTAAGTCTTCGCTTTTTCCAAAATATGAGGTATATCTTGTTTAACTTGCAAAGTCATTTAAAAAAATATCTAAATAATAATAAAATTGTCGGAAATATTTGTGTGTACCTACATTTTTAAATGACTTTTCCATCCACAGAACTACATAGCCCGCTTCGGTCACGGCTCGGCCAAGCTCGCGCGCCAGGCCCAGTCCAAGGAGAAGACCCTGGCCAAGATGGTGGCGCAGGGGCTCACGGAGAAGGTGGTGGACGACAAGACGCTCAACTTCTACTTCCCCTCCTGCGGGAAGGTGCCGCCGCCGGTCATCATGGTGCAGGTACGTCGTATAACTCCAGTTTTTTATTAACCTTTTGACCGCTGTTTGATATATGACACAAAGTGACATCGTGAATAACACCTTCATAAATTATGACAGAGTTCAAAACTGAAAGTTAAATCTTGATTTAAGGCGGGTAAAAGGTTAAATAACTTGTGTCCACTGGGAAAATTTTGCCAGTGTCCAGATAGCGTGACAAGAGTAATGATTAAGTGAAAAAATGTTTGCGCGTTGTTCGGTAGAGGCTTTGCTTCTTGTATGTTGATAGTTGCTCCCTACAAACAAACATGTGGCAGCCGTGACCAGGCAACCATTTGTTCAACCCAAAAAATGGTTACACGCGTTTCAAATCTTGCAAGTTAAACATGACCCACTTCCCGGTTTCCGATTGACCTCAAATTTTGCACGCATATGTATATCGCGTGACAATGCCATATTATGACACAGAGGTGATCTGATGATGGAACTGGAACGTGGTCTTAGGATCTCAACTACTCAACATTATCTTGTCGTGTTTGGGCTCGTTACATTCGTCTTGGTGAGCAGTGTTACGGATTGTACAAAGAAAAGTATAGTTAGCAATAAAAGCTTTTCAAAAAATGATACTATTGCACGAAAATTTTGTTATTAAAAAAATAGTTGTAGTTGTAGACCAGATCTTAACCTTCATTATTTTATCGCTTTAATACTTCCCTACACGAAACGAGGATCCCAAAACGAAAATAAATATAGATATATATTTATATGTAATAATTATAAGTGTTACTAATATAATAGTTCGTTAGTTTGTAAGTGTTCAGCATGCAACACAAGGTGTAGGGATCAGTAAATAAAAGCTTTTTATTTTTTATTTTATTTTTATTATTTTATTTATTTTTAATTCTTCCCTATTGTTATTCCAGAACGTGTCGTTCCGCTACAACGAGAGCACGCCGTGGATCTACAAGAACCTGGAGTTCGGCATAGACCTGGACACGCGGCTGGCGCTGGTCGGCCCCAACGGAGCCGGCAAATCCACGCTGCTCAAGCTGCTCTACGGAGACGTGAGTATCAACATAACATAAATAATTTTTATTGTACACCTCAAATTAAAAAAACAGAGTACACACAAGTTACAAACAGAAAGGTAGAGGTAAAACAAACAAACAAAACAACAAACAACAACATTTTTAGTGACCTCGTTAGCTTAAAATATTATATTGAGTTAACAGCTATTTTATTTTACCAATCGATTTCATGATTTCAAAGTTTCTCAATTCGTCGGGATCTTTGTGATTGTTGCTTTTTTTTGCTCATAAAATTAGTTTACATTTCAAGCCCTATTTCGACTTCTCACGGTACGAGTAGCCGTGACTTCACTTCACCTTAACACCTGTAATTCCAGCTGGTGCCGTCGACGGGAATGATCCGCAAGAACTCTCACCTGCGCATCGGGCGCTACCACCAGCACCTGCACGAGCTGCTGGACCTGGACCTGTCGCCGCTGGACTACATGATGAAGGAGTTCCCGGACGTGCGCGAGCGTGAGGAGATGAGGAAGATCATCGGCCGCTACGGGCTCACGGGCCGGCAGCAGGTGACAATTCTGATATTCATTTAAGAGCCTAGTTCTTGTTGGTTGAAATTTTGTGTATGGTATCAATAGATTCTTAATAATTTGAGGATCAAATGCCTGTATCGGGCTAATTGCGTTGAAGGAACACAAAAGTCTGAAATTAGACTCAAAATCTAACATTCGTGGTTTTTACGGGAGCTCATACATCCTACGACACTTTTCTTTCCGTACTAACTCACTCTAAATATATCCTGTGCCATCTGGTCAAACTGTAGACAGTGGCCTTCTCTATTGAAATAGTTTTATATTTCTTTGTAGTTAATCTGTATCAGGACCTCGGGGCGCTGGATGTTATAATATAACATATATGTTTTCACTTCTCATGCTCAAAAAGTCGGTCGTATTAGGCTGACGAAGGCGGACTAAAGTAGTACATTTCACCTCTATGGCTAATATGTATACATAATTTCGGTTCTCATAGTTCTTATTTATGTCAAAGTATAATATACCTATAAATAACCACCTCGTGGTAATATGGCTTACTTTAGAACCTTGTCAAACAATCTACTATTGTTGTAGGTGTGCCCGATGCGGCAGCTGTCGGACGGGCAGCGGTGCCGCGTGGTGTTCGCGTGGCTGGCGTGGCAGACCCCTCACCTGCTGCTGATGGACGAGCCTACCAACCATCTGGACATGGAGACCATCGACGCGCTCGCAGACGCCATCAACGACTTCGAGGGCGGGCTCGTGCTGGTCAGCCACGACTTCAGGCTCATCAACCAGGTGACTTTCACTGTTTTTTATTATGTGTCGAACATGCTATTATGTGGTATGCCCCGAATATTTGGGATGGGTATGTCCAAGCCAAGTGACCTCTCAAGAAGCATGGTCACAATGAGGTTAAGCGCGCATATCTCGGCCGAGGCAAACGCGCTGGCGGCCGCAATGCCTCGGGCAAGGCACGCCACACTAGCCGAGCTGCCGCGCGCGGCAATTTCCTCACGAGGCGGTGCGCCAGGTATAGCCCGCCTAATGGCGTCGCCATCGCGAAGAAACAATCATCTCGTTGATTATGGTTTGAAAATGTGAAATCCAGCTCTAAACCTAAATGTCAACGTCAGAAATGGTTCCTCAATTTTACTACTCGTGTATTAACAAGGTGACAGGTATACAGGGTGATTCAGGAGACGTGAGCAAGAACAACCCTACATACTTAGTTAACGATACTAAATCGGCCGCCGTCATTAAGTGAAATAACAAAGAATTTTTATTTTTTATTACGTAGAAATATTGTTCTCTGTAATCATGGTCATCCTACAAAAACAAAGAAAAAACGCTAATTACACTAATACCGGTATCAAACAATAGCTTGTTATTGACTGAATCCGCAGCGTTAATCATGCTCACGTCTACTGAACCAGCCTGTATATATAATCCAGTTGGTGTCATTGGATTCCGCACTAAACACCTCAAAAATTCCAGGTCGCCGAAGAAATCTGGATCTGCGAGAACACGACCTGCACCAAGTGGACGGGCGGCATCCTCAAGTACAAAGACCACCTCAAGTCCAAGATCCTCAAGGACAACGCCGCCAGCGCCGCCAGCGCGGCCGTCAAGACGCGCAAATAGTTCAATGCTTACTTATTAATGCACCAAGTAACAACACTCCATGCCTAGGATAATATAGATATGGATTGGCGATGTCTATACTAAATCGCGTTCCTCCAAACTTCAGGTTTTCCTTATTAAGTGCCGTAGCGCCATCTGTCGAGGGTCGAGTAATTCTGTCAGCGTTAATACCCGAACAAAACATATGACAATCGGACTTAGTGTGTATGGTGACCGATAGATGGCGCTAGTATCTATATTATCCTTGCTCCATGCACAGATGTAACCCGCTAAGGCGATTATCACAGCGCCGCAACCACATGCGGCGACGGTGTGCAAGCGTGACGGCGCTATACACACGCAAATCGCTCTCGCTCGCGCACCAGCGCCGCATGAGGATACCATAGCAGTGTGAAAGCCACCTAAATGTCTGCTCCGGTACCGCAAACGTTCGTTCTCTGTTAGCCTCTATCGCATCAGCAGTGCGCAATTTTCTAATTACGACATTCAATATGGAATCTTATGAGCATTTATCTGCGGTCTTGGTAACAATGACGGGAGACACAGACTAGGTGAAGCTAGAAATAACAGTTTGATATTAACAGATTTCTGAGATCGCACGTAGGTTAAAGATTAGGCTGTGGTATTAAAAACACGCGGGTAAGTCGATGGTCCCAAAACTAGCGTTTTTCCTAGACCTTTTTACATATGAATTTCGAATGGTTGAAAGGTAAACTGTACTGTAGATTAGCCGCGGAAAATCTGTAGTAGTATTTGTAGAGTATTCAAACAATCTATGGGTCTCAAACTTAATTCTTCTTCTAATTAACAGTGGGGTTCAGGAGCCAGATTTAGCAGTCTGTGCATGGCACCGCGTGATTCACGTCTCACGTCTGATGAGTTCGCCCTAAGCTCCATAACCTGTTCCAACCTCTAGACGTTTTCACTAGCGATCCCATTAGAGGTCTTTCATGTTCTTAATACTTCCAGATTAAACTGATTGTGCATGAAAATGTTATTTTTGATAAATAAATTGTAGCATAATATATGTCATTCTGTATATAGAGCCTTTGTGTGAGGGAGCGTTCAAGTATTACGTAACGCAATTTTTGAAGAATTGAAGGTTTTTGACCCTCCCTCCCCCATGTAACGTGTTTTTTCCTTTGTCTATAACGCAATTTTTGAATTTTTTTGATTCCGTTACGTAATACTTGAACGCTCCCTGAAGGCTACAAGATTGTTTATTAGTAGAGACCGTAATTTAAATAGACAAGTAGATGTGAATTAGCAAATTAGTAAAATATCATGCTTTTACAGTATATAGCTGTTTGTTACTCACAAGCAAAATGTCCATTTCGTTGTATGTGAATAAGGCACTGTTGGTATGGACAGTTGCCGTCAAATATATCGGAGCTGCCAAGGTCACAAATATCTGAACAACGCCACTATTGTCAAGACTATAAAGTGCACGTTCAGATGTTTTTTAGTACCTTGGCTGCTCCGATATATTTGATGGCGCCGGACTTGCTATTGGAAATTATTCTTGTTTTCAACCAACAAATGGTTACTTTTTGTATGAGTATTGAGTACGTCACATCATGAAATAATATTGGTGCTGTAGGGCTTTTAGTGAGACGTAGTGATAGAAACATGCAGTTTCCCTTTTAGTTTATATCCAGTTGGCCTTAAATTTTGTCAAATGTGTCTTTGAACAAAAGGTACCACTGTCGAATGAATTAAGGAGCTACTGGCATAAACAGACCCTTTCCTGACTTTGGAATCGGTGCGACATTAGTATTATACTGTTAGTTGATTAACACTTCACCAATAAAGAAGACACAATGTAGGTGTTGCACCAAGTCCATACGAGAGGTATTGCAAAATAGTATTTTGTGCAACAGTTATAATTAGGGTTCTTAAGATTCGAGGGTCGAAGTTACAAAATGAGGCGAAGCCGAATTTTGTAAAAACAGACCCGAGAATTTTAAGACCTAATTATGTACCGTTGCACACAATAGTTTTTCTACGAGTGCTAGGCAAGCCGGTAAGCATTGAGTTCGACGAATGACCTGCTGCCTCTATACAATTGTCTTCAATCTCCTGGCGGATTGTGCCGGCGCCTCCCTTGCCTACAGCGGCGGGCGGCGGCGGCGCGGGACCCGCCCCGGTAACAGACCCATTATATCCCTAAGTCATTTCATATAGTCTGTTAGTCATTTTATTGGCAAATTAGAATGCAGGAGTAGAAAAAAATATATATTACGTAGTTAAGGGCGTGCAATTAGTCTTTAATTTAATCATTTCAGTTATTCAAATTATTCAACACTAGCTGTACCCGCGCGGCTTCGCTCGCGTGCGTTGCAGTAGGTTCTGGTACTTATTCACACAAATATAAGATTGCATACGTCAATACACTTTCATGCATGCAGTGTGTCGACGAGGGACCCTGTTCCTTTAGCCGTCAATACAGTGAATCCTTTTTGTAAAGGGTCGGCAACGCGCGTGTGGCACCACTGGAATTGCAGGCGTCCAAAGGCTACGGTAACTGCTTACCGTTAGCAGGGCCGTATGTTTGTTTGCCACCGTCGTGGTATTAAAAAAAACACAAGTTTGATTAATTGTCGTACGTAGCACAATAGAACTAATTAACTCAAGATTAACTGTAGGCCCTTAACTACGTACAATTGTTTTGCAATACCTCTAGTAGCTGTACAGTCGCCATCAAATATATCAGAACGGTCAAGGTACTCAAAAATATTTGAACATGCAGTTTATCGCCTTGACAAGAGAGGCGTTCAGATATCTGTGACCAGAAGGCCATCCATGGTTGCCATTTTATCACTTATTGCACTATGCGTCTCTTTCACACTTACATACTTGTTAGAACGTGACAGCTTAGGTGACAGGCGATAAAAACCCGACCATAGTAGGCTAGCAGGTTGCTTGCTCCGATATATCTGATGGCGACGGAATCTTGCGTTTAGCATCCTATGTGACAGTGGTGCGCTTTGAGTGGTAATGTCACAAACGAATCAGCCGCGCGTCGTGACGGTAGGGTATAGGACTGAGGCCGCGCGTCTCTTCCTCGGCCGAGCACTTCCGAACATTGTGAAATTATTCAATATGTATGGTAAATAAAGTTGTCACTGCATTTACACATTTTAATTTCTTCTCCCAAAATGTCAGAGGCAATTTACATGACACCACGTTTGCCGTGGCGAGCGAAGTGTCACAAAAATTAACTGTTTTATTGACACATTGATGTATCCCTCACACCTGTACAGTCGCCATTAAATATATCGAAGCGGCCAGGGTACTCAAAAATGTCTAAACATGGACTTTATCGCCTTGATAATAGAGGCGTTGTTCAGATATTTGTGACCACCTTGGCCGCTCCGATATATCTGATGGCGACTGTACAGTCAACGCCAAATATGTATATAATTTGGAACCTTATTACAACGGAGAAAGTGCAAAGTATACATATTATTGTCGTTGACTGTAGCTTCGCTGACCGCTGCAGTTTATGTCAATCGCCTATATTGAAATATTAGCCATTATAGTCCTATACCCTGATACTGAATTTTATAGGGTTATTTTATTCATATGTAGTATAGTTAGATTTATACGTGAATAGATCAGTATTGAGTATTTATTTAGATGGATGACATAAAATGTGAATCTATTAAGGCGTACGTGTAGCCTTTAGAACGTTGTAAACAGAGTTGGGTATTATTCGAATAATCATCCGAATAAACATCAATTCATTCAACATCACAAAATTATTCACCCTCATTTTCGAATGGCTTAATATATTCGTTACTTTTTAGGAATAAAACCGCGAATAATATTTAAGTAAGACTTAATTTTGATCGTTCAAATTCTATAAATAAAAACACATTTTGCGTGAATTTGTTAATACTTTTTATTCCTAAGTGGCCCATAATTATGAAATATGAATGATACGTGATGTTTTTTTTTAATGAAGATTCATGATATTTGTTTTGTCATACTAAAATCGAAAAACTTTGCACTTTTTGTCGATTTTTCGACTTGTAAAGTAGAGCTTGAGCTTTCCACAATCTCGGAACTCCAACTTTTATTAAAAAAATGAAATAAAGATATATTAGTCGTTCGTGAATAACGCCATTTATTCATATTCGGATGAACTTTGTCCATCTCTGATTATAATGCTGAAAATATCAGGGTTTTTCACGTAAAAACTCACCAATATTTTTGTGACTGTGCCGTAGGCTCAGGCGTTATAATTTTGGCTTAGCGATAATGATAAAACCAGCACGACTAGCACATCTTACGTCGTTGCGCGACTCTCCATACTTCAAGCGCGACTCGAAGTATGAAGTGACAGGCGCAACGCAAGATATGCTAGCCCGCCAGACGGTCGTCTGTACGCTACTAATAATGATCCACATGCCTTATAAATAATTATTACATCAATAATTTATACTAGTTAATTTTCGTATTAAATTCGGTATTTAAGTTTGAGCTCTAATACAACTAAATGCCTATAATAAGAAATGAATACATTCAACATCATTCAATATACATAAAAAAAATAAGTGGTTCAGTTTTAGCCAATGAAGTACAGTCGCCATCAAATATATCGGAGCAGCCAGGGTACTCAAAAATATCTGAACAAGCCATTTATCTCCTTAACAATATAGGCATTGTTCAGGTATTTTTGACCACCTTGGCCGCTCCGATATATCTGATGGCGACTATGCATTCTTTTGTTTTGTTATTGTTATCTAATTATTAGCCGAACATACTTTTTGTTTAAATTCTTTAAATAATCATAATATGTTCTAATGATGAGCATATAGTTGTATTATACAGAATAAATTTAGCAAGTGTCTTGGCTTAACGTTTAATTTAAATAATAATCAGTAATATGTACAGTCAGCAGAAGTAGCTAAGCGGGTGGGGTGTTCAAAATGACGACTTTATTCTCTTAACAATAAAGTCGTGTCAAAATCATTTTGACGACATTACTCACTTAGCTACTTCTGCTGCTCACTGTACCTTACCTACTGAGATTGAAACGGTGGCCCCAGCGCAACAGATGTATGTATTACTACTGCTGTAAGAGTTCGTGATTAATAATAATGTTCATGCGGTAGTTACACATGTAATTTCATTACGACTTACACATACACTACACTCCAAAACAATCATTGTTCAGTTGGTTAAATGTGCACGGAAAAATAACCCTAATGAACACTTTGTACGACACATAAAGTTTATTTGTTTACCGCTGCGCTAAATTGTCAAATATTAAGAAAATAATGTGAATGTCGCTAGAACAAATTCTAAACTTGCGCGAAAAACTGTTTTGGTCGTTTTAGATGTTCAAAACTATGCGTTTGAAATTAATTTGTATTTTGATTCACCAAACTCGGAGTAGCCGGGTCCCATCCTAGTGACTATTTTGCTTGCAAATTTCCCATCTTCACGGACGCGTGATCGGTATGGTGTTAAAATTCTAATCACATTGTTTCATAATATTTATATAAATAATAAATGTATAAACTTCACACTACGAAGGTATATTAAATATCTAAGATATCTTTTTCTATAAAAAGGAAATGTCGCTAAAATAAATTACCATAAGTCGCCATCAAATGTATCGAAGTGGCCAAGGTACTCGAAAATATTTCAAACTGGGCCTACAGATATTTGTGACCACCTTGGCCCGATACAAGAGCGTCGCCAGCTAATCGTCAGCCGATGGCCCACGGTTGCAAGTTGACATAAATGGAGGGCGAAGAAAAAATATGAATAGGTATAGGTAGCTGTCCCCCCTAGAGTCATATTTTCTTTCTGCCCTTCCTCCCTCTCCTGCCATCCCTTGAAAGCGTTCAACGTCATTGTTGTAGATTACGTCACTTTGTTGGCCTTTATTTATAAGGTTGGTCAGAATTTTTGTACCGTTACTGATCTCTGGTGTAACAATTTTATTCACCTTTTGGAGATTTTGTCCAAAAAATGATAACTCTACAGAACAAAAAAAAAGCTTCACATGCATGATGGATCTAAGGTCCGTGCTATTCAAATTACCTTTACAGGAGTTCCTAGCCAGTTCTTCTCAGCAAGTATTTTACTGGCAACAGTATCAAATAAATAAAAGCGTATAGGGTGGTAACAACCATAAATCGACCACTCTCACCTACAGTTTTGGTGGCGCTTGAGTTGACTGGCGTAGCCAATCTTGTTCACGAAGACTCGTGCACATAAGAGGCTCATACGCACAACCTTCTGATAGCTGCAGTGCAGCAGCGATATCGCCCACAGTGCATCCTGACCCCTATAGAGCCGATAATGTGCAGGCATCATAAAGCCTGCCCACCCATCGCTACCGGAGTAATTTTTGTAAGATCATAACTCTAGTGTGGTGAAATGAAATCGCTGTACAAGTGTAACACACACTTACCCTTACACTTACCTCATGAGACATGCTCTACAGAGATCTACACATACCTAACCATTCAATTATGCTACGCAATTTGGGAAATTGTAATTTTAAATGGTAAGATTAGACAGAAAGAGTGCAACCATTGAGTTTCTGGCTATTTCTTCTCTTCTAACGGTCAATTGATGTAAGTCAACGTCACTGAGAGCTGCGTACATATAGCTACCCAAATAAGGTGCTAAAAGCTATCGTTCTTACATCCTCTTGCCAACTACTTAAAGAAAAGTAAACTTCCTTTGCTACCTAAAGGTTTTCCGGAAGAGATTGCTCATTAGCGATATGTATATGAATATGAGCACAAGATCTTATAAAAATTGTTAAAGTTTTAATAGGTACCTCAACAAATGTATTCGCTTCCATTCGCATAGGACGGCCTTACGAGTTCCTGGCTAGTTCTTCTCAGAGAGTATTTTAGTGAAGATACATAATATATTGAAGGCATAGCGTAATCGTGGTGAGGGGGGCTAACAACTGCCACGGAAATTATTACTACAATAAAACATCCCCCCTATCGCTACGCCAAATGTAGAATGTAGATCTTACTAGATGAAGTTCCAGCTTTTCTAGGCCTGAAACCAAATTGGCGTAATCTACAACAATCATGTGATTCATGTGGTACGGAACACTGTATAAAGTACCTATTTACTATTCAATATTACTTGCCGGTCTTTACTTATTTTAAATGGGTGTTAAATGAGAAAACGGGGCAGTTGTGTAAAATCATAATATTCTAGATCGTAACTAAAAACTGCTTATTTTGTGTAAATTCAGTTGAACATAAAAATTGTTTAAGTTTTAATACCTCAACAAATGTATTCGCTTCCATTCGCATAGGACGGCCTTACGAGTTCCTGGCTAGTTCTTCTCATAGAGTATTTTAGTAAAGATACATAATATATTGAAGGCATAGCGTAATCGTGGTGAGGGGGGCTAACAACTGCCACGGAAATTATTACTACAATAAAACATCCCCCCTATCGCTACGCCAAATGTAGAATGTAGATCTTACTACATGAAGTTCCAGCTTTTCTAGGCCTGAAACCAAATTGGCGTAATCTACAACAATCATGTGATTCATGTAGCTACGGAACACTGTATGTACGGAACACTGTATAAAGTATTTCTGTTCAATATTACTTACCGGTCTTTACTTATTTTAAATAATGGGTCTTAAATGAGAAAACGGGGCAGTTGTGTAAAAACACAATATTCTAGATCGTAACTAAAAACCGCATATTACGTGTAAATTCAGTTGAACATAAAAATTCAAGGGTTCGAGTAGGACTTACTCTTACTCGTAAATACGAAGATGGAGTGATGTGGCTACCGTATTTTTTAAGACGACCATGACCAAATAATTTAAGAGTTTTACAAGTGTGTGTAGTTGTTTATTCATAGTTAAATCCGTTACTAAAAACAATTCCTGGTACCAAATTAAAGCTAAATTGCACTTTATTGGACTTACAAATTATTTAAATCCTCTGCAATAAAATATACACGCTGTCCTTAAGCTTGACTTTCGTGGGTAGCGGCCGATGCGACTGACGCGCGCGGCTTATCGTACGGCTTACACCAATTTGTTATGCGTGTAGATCACACTTTGCGAATCCTTTATTTGTATACATAGCTGATTAAATACCCGTTTTTAAAAGAATATAGATATTATATCACAAAGTCTCGAGTTAACAACCGGTAAGTATATACTTTTACAGTTTTATAGAACGGGTCTTTATGAACATAACACCCTAATGTAAAAGCCAGTAGGTATTCATATATTTATATGAGAATTTTTTTTGTTAGTGAGACTAATGAGACTATATTTACTCAGAATAAATGTATCCAATATCCATGAATATGTATGTAGGTATGTATAATATGTATTGGATATTTTGTAAGTAGCTTAATCATTTGTTTATTTTATTATTTGTACAATAAATGCTTATGATTACGAATGTAGGTAATAAGATGCTATAACGAGAACAATGAAACCCCTCTAGTTAGTTAAATACAATCCTTATTAGGTACTATTTAGATCCGGGCATCTGGCAGCTAATCATCGTTCAGGTGTTTTGGAGTCTTTGACCTCCATCGATTAACACCTGCCTGATACAGGGATCTAAATATAAGGATAGTTGAGATAGTTTCGTTGCTGTCGTTATTGTGTCATATTTTCTGAGGTTAGCTCTTAGTCTATGTCATATACATAGTAAATATTACGAGTTAATATAATAATAAATATGTAGAGTTTTTTCACTAGATGGCAGCACGAGGCCAGAGGTCTTTTTGACAGCAGGGTCGCGTTTTATAAAGTTACAATTTACAATTTCGCTGTTTGCCTCTCTTTCTAGCACACATATTGGATAGAAAGAGAGGCAAACAGCGAAATTGTAAATTGTAACTTTATAAAACGCGACCCAGCTATCTTAAGAGTCGCCAGGACGCTCGCGTGAACTCGCGTTCCCATACAAACGTAGTTCGGCAATCATTTTAAAACGACATGCTTTAGAGCCATGAAATTTGGCATGGGCATTCTAGTAGTACAGATCTAGGTTGGACATTCGTTTTAGTTGCTAAAAATTGTAATACAAAGAAAATATAGCAAAAATAAGTTTTGTATGTAAATCTGTAACTGGCTGTATTTTCTTTGTATTACAAGATCTGTACTACTAGAATGCCCATGCCAAATTTCATGGTTCTAAAGCATGTCGCTCGTGTTTGTATGGAAACACGAGCATCCTGGCGACTCTTAATTCACCAATAAAAAATAGTAGATTCTGTAACAAGGGAGAAATTATTCCCTCTGCTAGCAAAAAGATTAAACATGATTGATGGTCTGATGGATTATGACAGCTAGACCTCTCGTCATCGTGCTGCCATCTAATCTAGTGAAAAACTCGATCGCAGGAATCATTGCGAAAAAAGTTTACCATGATTCTATATAAAATATAAAAATGAGCTAACTTTTGGTAATGTATGACCCCCCATAGCTTGTAAAACCAAAATAAAATGCAGTCTCCCACTTAAGTTACACCTAGAAGTTGTTACTATTGCCACGTCTTTGGCTGTACAGTCGGCTTCAAATGTAACTTATCCTTATTCCAATTGTAACAAAGGCGAGGTAGCAATATTTGACTAATTTTGCTCTAGGTACGGGTCACGTCTGAAAATATGGATATAGGTACTTGGCAAAAATCAGATTCGTTAAATTTAAAAGGTGCTAACTACTTTAGGTTTCTATGAGTAATTTATATTTAGCAACACCATTTCCTTGGTTAAAGTAGACTGTAGGTAAAGTTGCCAAGTTTGACAGTGGCTACATATTTGTTGCTGACTGTACTCGTGCCTGACGTAATAGTAATGACGTCACTTCTCCAGCCAGAGTAAGTATTTCACAAATAGCTGGTTTGCCTGAGACCGTAGCGTAGTTCCTAGTTGACAGTTTGTATCCAAAACTCAAGTCCTATAGCAAATTGTGTGAAGTTGTATTATTTTCTAATGTTAATGTAATGTCAATATATAATAATGCATTGACACACTAAGTGGTTGTTTTTTTAATTTACAGGGTTCCATTTAAATAGGGAACCTTTATAGTTTCGCTACGTCCGTCCGTCCGTCTGTTCGCGACTTGAGCATGTATAGGTAATTATTATGATAAACGAAAATCCCAAAAAATGTGTACCTACTCTATTTGCCTTCACATGTGTAAAATGGGGCAGATTTTTTATTCAGAAGTATTCAATATACTGCCTATACTTTTCTATAAAACCGGCCCCTTTTTAAATGTGTCTATTGTGACGGGGCTGCAACTACGGAACCCTAGAGCTGCATTGAAAACTGTCCGAATTGCTCTTGGCTAGTTTTTTCCTTGTTAAAAACAACGGAGTATTTTGAATAAGTTTTTTATGTTCGTATGGAAATACTAAGAAGATCTTTATCTTATCTAAAATCTCCGATACATCTGATGGCGACTGTACTTGCAATACAACAGTTGCAACTTGGCTTGGGTATTATAAGGTAATTTCTTAACCGACATCCAATAAACACAAAAATACTAGTCCACTCGTTTAATTCTTGCAATGTAGCAGTGACATACGATTGGGGTTGTAAATAAAAACACACATTCTATTGATAAAGTTTACTGCAGGTTGAAAAGGCATGGGGACATCAAAGCAACCGTACATGTTCGCGGGGGCGAACCAACGTACTACGAACCTTTAGTTATACTCGTATTATAAACGACTCCGTATACCGCACGGTAGCTAGCTACCTATCTTTACTTGAACTCTTTCTAAAAAGATTTAACTTAGAATTAAGTAGGTACTAAGTACAATATGCCTTCAGACTTAAGGCCGAACCACGCCGACTGCGTGTGCGTGCACGTCCCGCTGCGTTGTGAAATAAAAAGTCTCATAAGACATGTCAAACCGCACGCTCACGCACACGTCACGCGCCGTCACGCAAGCGGTGTGACATGTCTTATGAGAATTCTTATTTTACAACGCAGCGGGATGTGCCCGTCTACGTGCACGACTACGCAAACGCAGTCGGTGTGGTTCGGCTTTAAATCATTGCCGAACATTTTACTAGACAGCCGAAGTTGCTAGGCGGTTAAGGCGCTTAGCACCACATTGTGTTCTCTAAAGCTCGTGCCAATATCATTTTGAACACCTAGTTACATGTTACTGGCTTATGTATAGATTAAACAAATACATTGCTTATGCGGACAAAGGATGTTATGCCCCATTCACATTATTCTGTTCGCTGTGCCCTAATGCTATCACGTTATTCAATGAGGCAGAAAAACAAAAAAAGAGAATAGCAGATTCGTTGCATCTCTATCGCACCAACAAGTACCTACCTAAGTCCAAGCGAGATGCACTGATATTAATACCAAGTCAATTTTACTAGAATTTGGATACGCCTCTGGGTTGGTGAAGCGCGTATGTTGACCGGATATTTCTTTAAAATTCGAATCCGGTTTTAGGCGAACGCTTTAATGTAAATGTATTGGTATCTCCTATATTACAGTATCTACAATCTATTCTAATATAATTGACAAAACATACTGAAATATACAAAAGAAAAGTCCTGATACTTGTAAGATTACATCAGATTCTCGTAACCATACCTATACCTAATCCAGGAATCCATACATTTTACTTTTAATATCGTTATAAACGTCAACCCGCATCTCGTCTCAAACCCCCAAACATCCTTAAGCAACATTTTTGCTAACCATCGTTATTTTTAGTGATAAAAAATAAGTTTTATTAAGTACTGTAGGTACTAGTACTACGTAGGTACCTTTGGATAGATTTTTGACCCCAAAGCTAATATAAAATTAATCCGACAAATAACAACACACTTCATCCACATCATATTCGAAGTGCACATAGGTATATACTCATTCACGTCTACTAGTTGATGACCCTATGAGTATTTTGTAGTCGTTTTCTCGTGTGTGTCCTACGGCGAAGTATAGCGGGGATTATGCTATGGCTTAGCGCACATTATATTTCATATATTTTTTAGAACTGCGCCTAGTGCATAGAACGCTGTGCTACATAAATTAGAACTTAAAAAATCCTGAACCTGAGGAAAATTCCGTTGTGAAACAAAAATACTGCAAGTACACTTCGTGGGGACTGGACCGAACAACAAAAAGTTTTAAAGAAAAACTGCAAGTAGGTACAATGAGTTACACTTTCCAGAAAGAGTTCAAACAAAAACCTCATTGTAAAGCTGCTTGTCTTTTGCAAATTACATATTTGCCGAGCATGTCTATACTAACTGAAACTAAAATATACACATAACTGGAAAAAAAGGTGACAACCCCGTGAAGAACATCGACTGCAATACTAATGCTGAGATAAATCGTCGTTGTCTAAACTGTGTCGAGTAAGCGCCTGGCACCTTATTAGACTTGTTATAAATACTTCTTGTCTTGCTTATACTTTTAAACAAGTGGGGCCGTTTTTCAAAGATAGAGCTTAAGAATGGCTTGAAGATCAAGCGAGGCATCAACCATTTATCTTGCACCGAGTTAAGATCAAAAGAGAAGAGACAAGAAAACCCATCGTCACTTGGACAATATTGTTGTTACCTTTTTTCCATTGAGTAATTAAACAAGCACGAGTTAATAACGAATATACATACATCAACGAACACGTAAAAATACTTACATAATACAGTGTCAAGCCGAGGTCAAAAAAAACAACTCGTCAAGATGGCGGATGGACCTCGGGAATTACTACTAAAAGTACCTGTACCTTTGATGTACCCGAGTCTAAAAAAGAGAAAAAAAGGTGTGAACCTTTTTTTGAAAAAAAATCTAATTTCAGAAAGAGAGCACTTTTATTACTTAATGTACACTGAGACACACCAAAGGTATAGTAATTCTTTTGTTAACAATTACTAATTAGATAAAATTTCCGAGGTCCACTTGCTATCCTGACGCTCACAATCTGATCATGCTGCTAATGACTGAAGTGAATGGGCATCTAAATAAGCCATCTTTAAATCTTGGCTGAGTAAAATCCCTTCATTTTTCTAAACATTTTGTCTAATCTAAAACTTAATTCAAAGTAAAAAAAAATCTGAAGAAAAACACCTTACCCGGGTTCGAACAGGAATAGGATAACAACGACCACTATTCTATAATTAACAGAGTGAATGTATGTGGACCTTTTCAAATGAAGTCAATTCATAACAGAACGATTAACCAAATTTGTTGACTGCTCGCTTCCACAGTACGGTATACGGCGACTATCACTACTATTCAAAGTGATACAATATTCCTTAAGTGTATAAACATATGAGTACTAATCGACTCTATTATTTTACTCTAAAACTCTCCTGTGGTAGGATTATGCCAAATATTCATCTAGTTACAGACAAAATAATAAATTACTAAAGCAGATTAATACTAACTTGTATTTTGGTAGTTAACAGGGTAATTAAATATAAATTATTTTTAGTTGGATTGTACGGATTTTAAGGTTTATCGAGACCAAAATAAGTCAAATAAACTTCACATGGGCAAACACAACGTTTAAATCGACTCGACGGTCAAACCAAATCATCCCCATGCCAGCGCCAGTATAACCGCGTATTTTATACTTAAATGTATCGTTTTGGTTGCCCCAAAATCACGAAATATTAAGAAATGTTTTTTCCTGTTTGAGATATAGTTTATTGGGGAACAAAATAATTCTAACAGAATACTATATTAAACTAATTAAATGAATAAAAACTAAAGAAACCTACCTAACTAAAAGTAAAATCAGAGATATCTCTAATCACGCTGCCAACTGGTAAGGTGCCCATAATGCTGGCTGCGTTACCTCGCTGAATGGAAATTCCAATACGCTGAGCAACAACCGTACCAGCCCTACGTTCACCGCTGAACCGGGTGAGCATATAATATGACAGCTTTTTAAAAAGTTTTAGGGCCTCCGGTCCCTAGGGTCCCAAAGTCTACGGCAAATGGCGTAAATACGTATCCGTTGCCTAAGGACGCGTATTTGCGGCGTTTGGCGGTTTCAGCAGAAGCGGCCGTAGTGCTTGCCCTCAACCACGTAGTACCGAGGTAAGTCGGAGCTGTAGACGCATCTACGAAATATTTAGAAAAGTATGTACGAGTACATATTTTCATATAAAAAATAGAATGTGATTGTTGTAAACGTTTAAATTAATTTAGCCACTTGATAGCGAAGGAATGTCTTTTGCTGGTAATAGAGTAATATGTACTCAGGGTTCAAGGTTGCTACTTTTGATGTCCATTTTTGTTAAATGTTGAATACCTAATTGGTATGTACGTAGTGACAGTGAGCGAAAATGAAAAGGGGCGACCTATTAACTTTCCCGCGACTAGCGAATCCGAAACTAAAATTGTGTATTGTAGTGACATTCGATATTTTATTTCGAATACGAATTGCATTTTGTGTTCCTACTGTTGAGTACTACATACACATTTTTACGGACTCTCTAATTTGTCTGTTGTAATTGAAGTCAGATGGAGCTGACGCAGCAGCCCGATCCTTTATCTCTCGAGTTACCAATTATGCAACAGATGAATATTTGGCACGATCCTCCGACGTGACGGCGCCTCGCTACGGCACCCTATCAGAACCTCAGTTTCTTCTAAAGAAAGCGACACCTTACATATTAATATAATGTAGTATTGTATGTTATATATCACAAACAATAGCTAGTTTGTAGTAATAGTACAACAGTCAACGTTTCTGTGCATCATTGATACAGTGTAGAGTAACTACAGAGTGCTACAGACCTCTCGGTAAAATTAATAGTTGGTCGGTTAAAAGCAAAGCGACGTGGCCACAACTAATGCGGGTGGCGGTTACGTCGACTTGATTTCAACCAAAATGAAGAGAACATACAATTAATTAATTACAACACTGATATACAATAAAAGGTAATCTAGACACGAACAATGAATGTATTGTTATTTTAAAAACACATAGTTAATACTAACCCATCGCTGCGTCCGTGGCATAGTCTACCGGGGATCATTTTACATCTTTAATAACTAACCTGTATTATATAGACCTTTTGACCGCCAAGAATAGGGTAGCAGTAACTAAGACAACATAAAACAAAACAAACATCATAATTTAACAGTTTTCTTTTAAATCATTGGTATAGCAGCATAGGGGAGTAGATTTTATAGTGTCACAAACACTGTAAGTGTGGTTAATACAGTGGCGGTGAAAAGGTTTAGTGCGTCGCAACTCTTTCAATAACTTTACTGTCAACTGGACGTGCCGACAGGTTTGAACTAACTCTACTTGATTACTATTTATTTAGTACACCCAGTTTCACAACTGAAATTAAGTTTAAGCAAACTGATTAGATTAGTATTTACCTGTAGGTAAATTCGACAATGCTAGCGCGAATTTAAGTAAGTAGGTATACTATATAACAATCGGGGTGCCTTCTTATCGTACCAACAGGTACTTACATGTATTAAAATATGATATAAACACTTCAGGTTTATAAAATCCAGCCAAATTCGCGCTAGATACTTGTGAGTGTACCATAATAGTCGGTGCGAATATATATTTGTTGTTAATATTCTAAAACTATTACTAATTTCTGAGAATTGTCTTCTGTCCGAAATAATTTTGAGAGTATACCAAAATGTTCCCAGAATTCACTATTACACATAACAACAATTGTGGATTATTGAACTACTTGTATGGCGGGGTAAATCTTGTAACACGTAAAATTTTCATATTTTGCATGAGTAATTATGACGACGACCATTAATGTAGAGGTTTCTATCCAACCTCTATAATACTTTGTACTAAAACCAGGGCCGTTTTGCAACGCCTAAACCGGGCTCATTTAGGTCAACTTCTGATTGATATTCATATTCGCTTGAAGGACTACTCCACGCACTGAGCTACGTATAAAAGACTTTGACTACACACGAAATAAATAATACAGCTCATTATTTCCACGGATCTCGGCGGTTAATCCCCAGCTAAACCTAATTATATAATACTGAATAAATGACACCAATCTTCTAATAAACACGGTCGTGTGCGTGTGATGACTATTATTACATTACTGGGATGTTATCTAGTACTTAGGAACAACTTGGTTTGTGAGCCACCATAGTTATAACGATCAGATTGACAGTCGGGTTGTGTTGGCAGGATCGGGAGTGCATTTATATACGTAGGAGATTCAATTTTATTTAGGTACGAGGGTAGTAATCCGTTTTCCGTGCCAAAGGAGGACGTAAGTACCTACAATTCAGTAAAAAGATAAATATCAGCAGAACTGCAATCTGATGTACCTACATATGTTTTGTATTTTTTTTCTAGATATACAAGGTTGTAATAAAAACACGTAGGCGGATCACAATCCTAAATGTTTTAGCGGGATTCGCTCGAGCGACATCTGTTGGGTGCAAGCTAACGACCATAACGGAACAACACTTTTTTTTGTATTTTCTATGTTTTTAATTTAACAAATAATGTGAAAACTTAACATTTTAACTTATATAGGATATTTTATGCATTAAGAGAGGCGGCTCGTAATTACAGGGATATTTTACTGGGGCAACATAGATAATCTATAATAGGTATTTTAGTAGGTACCCAAGCATTAAACGTTTTATTTTGTCTTAAAGTTCCAAGAAGAGCGAGGACACGATCGTTTACTTGCGCAAATTTGATTTTCGATCAACTCTAAAGGAATGACTCAGCCTTTTTTTGTACCGAAATTCCCTGAAAAGTAGTCTTAGAATGCGAATCCATCACTTCAATGAAAAAGATATCGGTCCCAGAAAAGAGAAGGTAGTAACACCCTGTATGTTTCTAATCCTACGCTCAATCACTGGGCTCATTCAGTCCGTCTCGTTTCTGTATTCGACAATCCCACCGCCAAAGACGAACATATATATGAACTTGTCGAATATAGGCAAGAGTAAGTTGGCTGAATCAGTCCAGATATTTTGATCTCACGATCGCGAGCTGGCCAACAAATATATAACTCTCTATAAACATTACTATAGTTAATTAAAAATAGTGAATATAGTGATTATATGGTTACAACCTATTCAAATAGATTACGGCCTACGGGGTCTTCGGATGATAAAGAAAAGCTACGTTCAAGTAAACTTATTAAAATTCTTAATTATATAGTAAGGGATCTTAAGTAACTGTCGTCGTTTTGCATCTCGGACGCGAGTCACAAACTGTAATCCATTTTCAAATACCAAGTAAATACGGCAAGTTAGTGTAATAAATAATTCAGCACAACTACGTAAAAAACGTTAAACTTAACGTAACGAGCGCTTGCGACTCCGGAATGAGTTTGTATGGCCAATTCCGGACTTTCGGAGTTATCCCATACAAACAATTCCGGAGTTGCAAGCCCTATACGTCTTTGGCCTCTAGACAATACGCGGCTAAATTTGCTAAACGGGCGACAAGTTCAAAATGATCGGCACACGCTCTTATCCTTACGTTAATAAAGTCGAGTCAATTAAATAGCATTTTATTTAATTCAAGACCTATTTATATTAGGTGTAGAGAGTGCAACCCAGGTTTTTTTAGTATGAAGAAATCCAGGTTGTCGGGTACTACCCGGGTTTTTTCATACAAAAAAAACCCGGGTTGCCATCCCTAATTTGGTGTGCTTTCCCACCTAAATGAGATGTCAGCCTTTGTCAAGCCCAGCCAGCCAGAGGCTTAATTAAAATCACAAATATTATTAGAATGAATTTAAAAGTTCCGAGACCTTTTAACATTTCATCATATATATTTTTTGCTAAACAAGGTCATCTTTTACAGTTTGTATCTTGCTTAAGATAAATGTAAATCAATTGACTAGAATTGTGTTTGCACTTCGCATTTGCATAGAGTTCTCTGTAAGAAGATAAAACAAAGCCATAGAATTGGACGAGCGCATGATATAAAAAACACACAAGCGAATAAACTAAATTACAAACACACTTACAAAGTAATTAAAGCGTATGACTTAAATACATTTGAAACAATGACTTTTCCGTAGTATTTTATTTAAAATCTATCTACATCGAAAAGGATATAATATTCCCCCTTCGCTTATTTAGTAAATATATAAAGGCAGATTTTACTGTAACTGAAAATGTGTGTGTACGGTCGACATCAAAAATATGTTTACACTTTTGCACCTTACTCCTTTGTAATAAATATGGTCCAATGTGTAAACATATTTTATACGTGACTGTACCTATATTACTATATTAGTAAGGTAGTTTATAAATTTTTGTTACGTAGTTTAAAAAACTTTTCGCTAAATAATCTATACAATACCCATTTGGAACCGAAAACGATTTGTACTGGAATATTTAGATAAATGATAAATGTCTTTGTATATAAATCTGATTCATTTTAGATAATTTCTCATTTATATAAAATCTTGTAAAAGGTAATCAGGATAAGCTACACGGCTATTTACATTAGAATCAGTTAGGAAACATCGCTATCGCATCGCACATTATATACCAACTAGAGACAAGCATTTTTATGACATACCTAAAATTTTGGATCTCTCACGGAGGCCAATTTCAAGCTTAAACTCCAACTTGCTGTGTTATTCTAATATGGCCTTGACATGCGCCATAATACTCGCAGAACACTCTAACATTAGCGTACGCTAATAAATGTGAGGAATCATGTCATAACCATAACAATCAAAGTTGAGATTTTAAACCACGAATCAGCCTGCGCTCTTACTCAATGACATGCCTGCTCTGTGCACCTCACGCGCGCCGGGAGCGATGTTTGGTCACCAGATTCAAGATCATAAAGAATAACTAAAGCTCCTTCGCTCAATGCCGAGAAGAATGTGCATGCATCTGATAAACATAAGTTAATAAACATCCGACTATTTCGTTGTAACAAGACGTCATACGGACGCAAGATATAATATGATTACAGTTAAAGTATATATACCACTTCCTATACAGTCTTGAGGCACCTAAGAATGCGCGTTTAAAAGAAACTTATATTGTACGTACTTAACAATTGTGATTCATTTACAATAATAAAATTGTGATCGTTGGCCAGTTCGCGATGTTCTCATACCCCTAGTCAGCAGGTACTAGATCGTGCTATTACATCTAGCAGTAACCAGTATATAATAAGTGTAGGTATTTACAGCTCTACTGACCGGGTCGACATTCAACGTTGTTCTGTCCCAGACAAACACCGGCCTATCCGAACCGTTGAGCACTCGCTCGCAAAACTAGGTAGCTAGTAGTAACGGTAAGCTAAGTAGGCTCGCCAAAAAACTATATTATAATCATTGTTTTTTCTGCAACCGGAATAACATTTGATATGATACTCGATCCAGGTCAATTAACACAAAAATAAAATAAAATAAAACGTTCTAAAATAATATATTTAGGTAACATAACGAAATGTGAAAAGTTCATTGCACCGTTCGTTCTTCCTACATCGTATGCCGAGTTAATGAGCGAGACAGTGGTTCATTCATACCGGTGATAGTCACGATGTCACTGAGACGAGAGAGTGAAAAACGGTTCTTCCGTAGAGAAAGAAAAAGATAGGTACAGTCGCAAGTTTAAGCGTTGGATTCCTTTAAGTCAGTGAGCCTTGCAAGTTGGGCCGGTTCGAGCTCGTCGGGTATGGAGGCGCGGCCGGCTCGCGGCGCCGAGGGGGGCGACTGGGGGGCGGTGGGGGGCCCGGAGGCGCCGGTGGACTCGCCCTCGGAAGCCGTCGAGCTGTTGGCGGGCGGGGCCTCCGCCTGGTCGGGCACGCAGACAGCGGTCTGCTCGGAGATGGACGACTCGTCCTCCTCGGGCTCGGGCTCCGGTTCCGGCGGAGGGAACGGCTGCTCGGGTTCCTCCACCATGGGTGTGGCGGCGGTGATCACGATCTGCGCCACGCCGAGCCCGCCGTCGTCGTCCGGGAGCTCAACTTTGGGCGGCGCAGGCTTCGGCGGCGGCGCCAGCTCCTCCTCGTCCTAAACATGATATGCTGTTTGAATATCGTTTGGAAAACGCTTTGATCTAATTACGTGCAGTGAAAGTGTAGTAAGTAGCCATATCTATAATAATTACCTACCTTAACTACTCGTACTTTAGAGAATAAATACTTTACCCTGTAGGAACTGATTTACCGAACCATTACAACATGGGCAACGTAATTTATAGGTAATGAGGTTAGGTCCTTAATCAACGTAATGCCTCTGCTTTGGTGGTTATCCCATCTGACCCTAATTTCCCCTACTGGGCCACTGCAGGCATATTACGGTAGCGCTTATCGCACGTGACTTGCGTCACGGCATACGTCACTTGGTGACACTAACGCGTTAGTAAAAATATCATGTGAGGTAACCGCGACCATAATACGCATGTTGGGTAGGTATAGTTCTGACTTACCACACGCAAGAGCCGCATAAGTACTTTTAACTTTTTTTTTCTTTTTATCTTTTATTACTTCCAATTCAATGGCTGTTAGGCTCTGCGTCGTGGCCTCAGGACCGGAAAAGCTAATATTGTGACAAAGGACCGTTTTAGAGGCTTTTAAATTTACCATATATCATTAAGGATTTGTTGTTTATTACTCGTACATGTTTTGGATTGCATTTTCATATCTTAAATAAATTTAATTAAAAACATTTCATTATTTCTTGATATTAGTTTGCACAATTTACGCTTTTAATACTTAAACGAAATAAGATAGATTATGTTATTTAGTACTGAAATGGGAATCACAAGTGGGATAGAATTCTTTGTCTTGCCGTGTTGCATTTCGAATACAATATTTCTTACAATACAATGATCGGAAAATATTAAGAATTTATAGAAACATGTAGAGCGAGCAGATACAGCAATAGAAACGAGTAAAAGAATCAGGTTAACTGCAGAAAGAAAACGGGTCAGATATTATCGTCAGATATTTTTGAGCGATTTGCTGTGTCTCTACAGGCTCATTCGCTCTGTTCTATACTGTATTATCGTTGTGGCGAGCATGCTTAACTAGCAGCTACCAAATCGTATTTTCTAAGGACCTATACGTTTATTCATATTACTTAAATAAACTTAGTGAATATTCTGTATGAAAAACAAATTGTCGCATTTAAGTTTGCATTTGTCTCACGCCACGCGACGTTGTCGCTTGCATTAGAAACTTGCCCTAGAACGTCTTTCGGACATACAAAGTCGACACATACTATATTTAACTCTTAATGCAATGTATTTTTATCAAGTTTATTCCTAAAATACGGACTAGAAAAATAAGTATTTGTTAGAAAACAGAACAGTATAAAACGTAGCAACTGGAGATTAAGGCATTTTTTTACGATAAGTACTTAAGTAGGTATGCACTTCGAAAAATCAAGCCGCCGGGGAAAAACTTTTGGATTTCTGCTAGATCAATTTTGGATTTTGATATCGGAAGAATTTTAATAAGTTTTTAGGGGTAAAACCACAGATCCATCCAGGGTTTAATTATAGGTTCATGTTGTGTAAAAATGTATAAGTATCGGACATGCAAAATATAATCATGCATTGGTTCATGCGGTGAGTTCCTGGATTTCTGGGGAACCTTTTACCTACTTGTGTCATGTTTCGTTACTGTGTTCTTCTGTAACCGTCTTAAAATTATTATCCATAACATAATAGCTAAAGTAGCACCTGCAAAGCAAAGCTCAAGTAAAGCGGAGTAAATTGATAGCTAGAAGCACGTTGGCGTAGCGGTCACAGTAAGACGAGACAGTTCTTAAGTACATAATCCTCATAACCCCGCCATTTAGGAATCTGTATCCGTTGGAACATCGACCATGTGTCCTTGAGATAGAATAGGGTTTACTACAACACAGAAATCAAACTTAGCTTCCATATAACACAAGTCTGTTGACCTGAACGCGAAAATGCAGCGACCCGTTTAGGCTGTTGTCGGTAGGTACCATAAAATACGTGGATGTCTAATGTATATTCTCGCTCAAAATCCTAAAGGTGTAAGGAGGATCGCGTTAAGTCTTACTGTGACACAGAATGTAAACAATATAATACATAATACAGGATGGGGCTTAGCTAGAACTTCAATTAACCATCTATAATAATCCTAAGATCAATTAAGATTAGCTGAATCAATGACGTCTACATCGTCTTGAATCAGAATTGTTTTCTAGCAAAACAATTGACCCAGCTTATCTCACTACAAAAATTAACAATGAAATATGTTTTATGATTTTAGTTTGTATTTTATAATGAAGTTATTTATGTCGCACTATTGAGGGTCCTCGCGTTTATGTCGAATATTAAGAGGTAATATTTATCCTACAGACAAACAACTAGAAAACGTACAAGTGATTTTGCAGCTATACTTTGGAAAGCTGGAACTGGTTATATCGATTCTTTTTATTAACTTAATCCTATAGGTAAAGTATGTTTTTTTTTAAGTTTTTTAAATGGAACATGTAATTACTTACTAGGTACATATTTTGCAGAAATTTAAGATGATAATTTTACAAAAATATATAAATTGCTGCGATAAACATATAAAATTAAGTTATGGGGAAATACCTCTATCCGACATGATAATGTCATACCTAATGTTCTATTCTATCACTCATTACTACGTGAGATATTGAGGTACAACTAGTACGTAGGTATTACTACGTTTCTGCAACAACAATTTTTACAATTAGGAGTTTTATTTACCTCTCAATAAACGATAGGTACCTACTCAAGGTCTAAAAAATCGATGCGATACATTGAACGAAATCATATCACGACGTTATCATAACTCGTGTTCACATATTTTTGTTCAAATAATCGCGTTGATAGTTTAGAGAGCTTGGCTGTACAGTAATATTGAGATATCTATGCCCCATCCTGTACAAAGCCGAGTTGACAAAGCACATCTATTCACAACACAAAGTGAATGTAGAACGTTTGTGTGGGGTCAAACCTCGCTCCAATTTTCAGCGACAACTTCATCGACTGATGCATGAAAAAAAGTCAAAACGATTAAACTTTATACAATGTGAGATGGGGTCTAAACATACATGAATAAAGGAAACAAAATACGATCTGTCCAAATGACTTTACAATATAAAAAACATCGTTATCGTTTTATAAGTATAAGATGGGCACATGCGATCTTTTATATCCAGTTAGGTACATTCCATATAGTTCTCACATTTGCACTTAGTAATACATAGGGACTACGTAGGTTTTGTCTCACTTTGGGGACTCATTTACTTTAGTTCCATGCTTTTCCCTCTAGTAAAATTACTCGCTTTAATGGTAATTCCACTCGTAGTAATACTGCAAGGTGTCGGAAAACTTCCGCAGTATTCATACAGAAATTATTCAGTTCAAGAATGTTATGTAACTTACGAGTACCTATGTAGCGTTATTTCACACCCAGGAACTACCAAAATGTATAGGTTGCCATTGGGAGGTTCATTTTATTCCATTCACTTTTCCATAAAATGTTTGTTCCTAATTTGACAATATAGATCCAAATCCGGACAAAAAATTGTCGGAACTTTGAACAGTTGTTAGCAACATGAGTAACAATTTTTTGAAACTGAATTGTTTCCGCTGTAGGTAAGTTAGGTAGGTATTAACTTTTAAAATAAACTCGAGTGGGACTTCGAATTTTCCGGCTGATTGGGCCATAACATCTACATAAAAGGATTTTGACCTCTTTGAATGTAAGATAATTTTTGGTAGGTATTTATGTTTAAATCTCAACTAAATTAAAATTAGCCAAATAACGCACACCATTCTTCATCGATTTAGATGTGCGTTATTAAATTATTTTGAGGATATTTTCAGTATTGCATCACTTAATTGATTGCAGACTGGAGGTAGGACCTCCTGTCAGACACATTTTATTATCTTATCAAATGCACATTTAACTTCAAACTAAACTAGCTTAATATTTTTTGCATAAAATTGGAAAGTTATTATGAAATTTACCAACAGTCTGTATTTTATGGCCACAACTCACCATGTGGTTTATTATTGCGTTACGTCATTACGTTACATTCGTTCCAAATATCTTGGAAAGAAACGCCAAAGCGCGACACGATAACAAACAACAAAGTGAGTTACGGCCATTAGATCAACCTTTCATGCAGAGTTTGGCCCAAAACTTACCAACAATGGTAACGGCGGGTGCGATGACACTCGCCTCTTGGCCTTCGAACTGGCTCCCGTATTGTTCAACTTGGTTTCTAGTCAGCTCCAGGTTAAAACTGAAGTCGGGCTGACTGTCCATGGAGTCGCCGAGGTCAAGCTCGTCGCCGGCGTCGGCGTCGGCATCAGCGTCGGCGGGCGGCGGTGGTGGCGGCGCCGCGGGCGGCGGGGCATCTTTCCCATTGTTGTTGTCTCCGAGGATCACTGGCAGCGTCCGGGGCAGGCATACAATAAGAGCGGCCGCTCGCCGTTATCGACAATACTATCTCCGTTCATTTAATAAAATGTTGTTTTCCTGAATGCTTCAAAAGTTCAATTTAAATTACTAAAAAACTATGTATCAATCGATTCCTATGTACGCTCTACAGCCCAATACAGATACCTACATATCAAACGAAAAAGCATTCTTAAACGGTTCAAAATCCTTAAAATATATTTAGCAGTGGGTGACTAGTCTGGTCTAACGATGTCTGTAGTGGATGGATGAATCCGTTACTTCAGTTTAATAAAAAGTGATATACACTATTGCAAGTTACAGCCTTATTTATAAAGTGGTCAGAAGTTTAGTACATGAACTGATAACCTTCTAGTGACCTCCCTTAAACGCACCTAAATGCAATTATATGATCGCGAGTACACAAAATATATGCTTTTAAAAGCATTGACGCTCCACTGCAGGGTTTTATCCAGTTACAGATTTTATTACAACTTTACTCTTTACTCTGCGTAGCCCAGAGAAATTGAATTGTGAATTAGTAATGCAATTTTATTGCGACCGTCTATGCTCCCAGAGCCATTATTTGTTTATTTTTTATAGATAAACGATTCGTCGAAGTTTTAAATCATAAAATCAAGAAATCATATTTTATTTATGTATCTATTGCATTTTACTATAAAATCTTAAACTTAATAAATAGACTTATGAATTGATACAACTGATTTTAAAAATAATTCGACGAATAGACGCTGATAAAATATCTACTGGTAGGTCCGCGTTAGGTGGTAGAGTGGACACAAAACTTGCAGCATTGCTTTGTTGAACACACACCGATTGCGTTTCTGTTTTTAAGTTTATAGACAAGTATTCTTCGTTTATTTTAAAATATCATTTTCCACATCTGTTGCATAATAGGCGGATTATTTTTAAAATAATACATTATTGGTTCGTCCTCAGTAGTTATTGACGAAGATGTAAGTGGTATACATATACCGAGAATTACTGCGGCTACAAGTAAATCGATTGATACCAGTAGGTATTACTCGCTTTATACATTTCCTCTTATCAACCTAACTTTAATGTGAAGTAATTAGGAATATATTTTATAAACATAATAATTGTTTTCGCACGCTAGGATATTATTTATAGCATTCAATCCATAAGTATACACCTAAACATGACATAACATATACGAGTACTTACGACGGACAACATTTGAAGAATAAATATAAGTACACACGAAGTTGAAGTGAAGATTAGGATGTTACATAATAGAAATTATACAATATACAATAGTGTTCAGTAGCTATGAATTTAGAGTACTTAAAAGAATTTTAAATCATTTTTTAGTGAAAATTTAACGAAAACGGCCACGGGCTTGTAAGAAAAGGTTTGTTATTTTATTTAGGCTAATAAAATTTGCATTTAATTAAGAATCCATTTTATTATTATTCTATAAAATAAAGTATCATATTTTTTATAATTTTGTTTTTTTTTGATACTACAAGATCCAGCAATCAGTGAATATTTTTACCATTTCCCTTTATACAATGCTACCCTTTGATAAATCTATTCTCTAATAGAACTAGGCTTGCCTAAGTTTAAAGATGATAAAAACAGGTAAGTAGGAAACAAGAACAATATAGATTTTAAAAAGAAAACATCAAATATTTCACGTTTACGCAATTGGTAGAAATAAAACGTGCACGCATGCAGTCGTGGAGATCACACATGTCGCGTCGCAGTAAGAGTTGAGGCGACGATTTGCCTCTCGCTTACACCCTAGGTTACATGAGCGAGAACAAACCGCATCGCTCGCTTCATCTCTCGATGTGACGTCACAGGCTAGCCAGAGAAAACGTGCGTACAGTCGGTAAGAAAAAGGAGTCGAGAGAGATGCGCAGTGACAGCGTTACTTAAAATCATCATTAATAATCTTAAGTTGGAGAATCGAGTAACTGATAATTAAGACTAAAATAAAAGAATGTATTTTTCGGATTCGCTGTCACCGTGCATATCTGGCGACTAATTCACCTGCCAGCAATACCATGCCAATTGGGGAAAAACCACAAAATACCCAACCAGCCATCAAGCTATACGCTAGGTGACAACCGCACAATGTTGGCCACTATGTGAATACGATACGGATACTCGGTAAATACAGTTGCAAGACACTGATATACTTCCGAACAAGGACAACTTCGGCACGGCCGTGAATATTTCATTTGTCAGCAACAAAGAACAATTCATGTCGAGCACTTTTGTCTTTTGCTAGTTTTAGATTTATTATTGATTTTTACTGTAGTCTGGCTGGCCAATAAGTGCAGTAACAGTGGAAGTAATAAGCTATACTCATATTTTTTTAGTAGCGAGGGTACTAGCTTAAGAAAGAGATAGTATGATTATCTCTGTATATGCTTGAAGTAAAACAAACCCTGGCCTAACTATATATAAATTGTTGACTTTATCCCTTTCTGGCATATTTCGTAGTGCTACGACTACGACGTAGCGCGTAGCAGATAGTGTTCGCTTTGTAGCGGTACATCGCTGTGATATTACGTTTGGGGATATGGGCCATATTCTAACTTTAAAAAAGGTTTAGACACGATCCAACTTCTATATGACTCCAATGTATTAACAACGCAATACAGCTATACCTTGTGCAATCTAAGAAGCGGTTTTTGACACCTGTCATCTCAGTTCATTTTATAACCTAAAATCGATTTTAGGTTATAAAATGTACGGAGATGACAGGTGTCAAAAACCGCTTCTTAGATTGCACAAGGTTAGCGCCTAAACGGCTGAATCAGAAATGTCAGAACTTGCTTGTAAATTATTCAGATGCAACTACAATATAACCTCAATATTGGTTGATTATTTGTTGAGTTTTGGAGTTATGTTTAAGATATATTGTGTCTTTAATGTATTGCTTGTGTAATTTAAAATTAGAATACGTCACCTTGGGTTAGTAATGTATTGAGTATCAAGAAAAAGGCTACATAAGTAATGTAATATTATATTTACCGTCTGTCTGGGATCGGGGGCCGGTTCGACATGCACCCTTTCCCTTCCATGATTACTACTACTATACGACACCGCTCTTGTTGTTTTCTAAGCAATACAGCTCTATCAAAATCATTTTGTAGGTACCTCACCCGCCTTACTGCTTCTGCTACTGACTGTACTACACAGGTTCCTAAGTTTTTAATATGTACTTTAACAGTTGAAGATAGTGTTATAGTAATATCTGACGGCAACTGGACATACATATAGACCGTATTCTAACTTTGAAACACGTTTAGACACGCTCCATATTCAATACAACTAGGGCTGCCATCTCTAAATTCGCCGAACCCGGACAATAATTTAAAAAACCCGGACAATTGGCGTAAATCTCATTTTTCCCCGGACGTGTCCAAAGTACAAATCAATAATGGCACTAAAGTAAATTCAATGGTCCGGGCTCTATTGAAAACCCACCCAGACGCACCCCGGACGGCCTCCAAACTAGGACAAATCCGGGGAAACCCGGACGGATGGCAGCCCTGAATACAACTCCAGTGTATTAAATATACAGTTAGCACCTAACATCTGAATCAGAAATGTCGCAATTTGCATGGAATTTGCTTAAAAACATTCCGATGCAACTCCATATTGGTTGATTATTTTTTGTGTGTTGGAGTTTGTTTGAGATATATTTATTGTGTTCTACATTTATTGTGCATTTTAAAATTAGAACACGGCACCCAACCATTAAGTATATTGACAGAACCCCTCAACATTGATCTACAAATGATCCTTCTCCAACTTTCATTTTCGCTGTGGACACCGTAGATGTCAAACACTGGGACAGCGCCAACTTCCCGCAAGTTCTACATTTGGAATCTGCGCTCGAGATATTTGACATTTTCAAATAGGATAAACTTTTCAGATATTGACACTTTGTACCATATCGCCACCTTAAAAATAGATTTCAAGAAATTAAAATTATACAAAATAGATATATTTATAGAAAGATTTAACGGTAGTTTCTAGGATAACGAATAGAGATTTTTCATGTTTCCGATGTGAAAGAAGGATATAGTATATAACTTGACGCTACAAAAAAATGTTCTGACAATTTCGCAAAATATGAGTGAAACTTTACAACCTACATTGTCTGTCTTGGCGTGATCTTAAAACGTGTGTGCATGTTAAGGAAAAGTAACATATTCGTAGGTTTACGGCCAGAGACGGTCTTACATTGAATACCTGTAGACAGATAGGATCATGCTGTTTTTTCTTATGCTAGTAACTTCACCACTAAAAAGGGACGAAGGGTTATTGTTACTGCGTTTTGTTTTGCCAGACTATAGTCGAAGTTGTCCAGGTTCGCAAGCGAGGTGCAGAAGGGTCGATAGGATGGGCTATGGCTTACTTTGTTCGTCGAAGCCCCCAGCCGAGGGTGAGCCCGGGGGCGAGGCGAACACCGGCGGCGCGGAGTCCGGCGGGGACCACTCGTCTTCGCCGCCGCTCAGAGGCTCTCCATTCTATGACAAACGAGTTCAACTAAATAAAACTAGACCTCGAACTACTTAAGAACTTGCGGTTCTTGCAATTTGCAAATAAGTTGCCCAGTAGCCTAGCTGTTTTAGGTCTTTTGATTCCAGAGCCCCCTGGTCAATCCAGCTCATATAAGAACAACCCCAAAAGCCATCGAAATACGTGGACGTCCCAGCAACCAGCTGAAAATAACTGTCAGCTGTTCTGTTGTGTCCAAAGTAGTCAGTAAGATCTTCGCATCACTGTATTAGCTCGTTCGATTATTATGACATAAGACCCAGTATTTCAAATTTCAGATTATAAAAAAAAGTTGCCGTATTTATAAAATCTTAAAGCTTTAAAGGCTAGATGTGGGTTATTCAAAGCGCGTACAAAGGTTTTCTTCTGGAAGGGGAAACAAGTCCATTAACAATTTTGTGATTAAGCTAGTTTTAAGACTTTTATGGGACATTTTACTGCCTGCAATAAAAAACATTTATTTTATTATTAACGCCATGTGACCCACGTAGTGGAGACCTACCTCGTCGCACTCCTCCACGATGAGCGAGGGGAAGTTGCCCATCACGCCGTTGGCCTCGCCGCGCCACCAACCGTCATCTACGCCGTGAGCGTCACGCGATACCACGCGGATAATCTGCACAGAACGGATATCACAGGAAACGTGCGTAAAGTAATTTAAATTGCGTCATTGTATATCTTAAACCTTGAATGGTTGGAACATACCCACCAGAAATTACCCACCACTTAGAGCCCTTTACTCATTGTCTTGTCTTGTACAGTCGCCATCAGATATATTGGAGCGACCTAGGTGGTCACAAATATCTGAACAACGCCTCTATTATCAAGGCGATAAAGTACATGTTCAGATATTTTTGAGTACCCTGGCCGCTCCGATATATTTGATGACGACCGAACAACGGTTAACGATTGTGCCAAAACGACAGTATTAGTAGATATGCATTTTTAAGGAATGTGACTTGGTCATTGGCCAATTACCTTCTCTTATAAATATTGATTGATGATGATATGAAGTATTTATAAGGACAGACGACCTTATAAAGGTCGCCGGAAGACGCTGGATGCAAGTCGCTTCCGACCGATACTTATGGAGGTCCAAAGGGGAGGCCTATGTTCAGCAGTGGACGTCTTACGGCTGAGATGATGACGATGATGATGATGATATGAAGTAAATATTTGGGGGACAATCTTATACAGACCAACCCCATACTAAGCTAAATTAAACAAATCTTGTACATACTGTATACATTATGGTAGTCATTAAACAATTCTAAGCACTGTAGTTGGTTATTTGCAACGAAAGCACATTGATGGATTGGCATCGATTAGTACAATACCCGACATAGCTCGCTTATTATTGTAGCGGACAGTCCGAATTATCTCCGCTATTTATAAGCGTACCGTTTTGCCGGCTCAATACAATGCAAATATTGATTTAGAAAAAGCAAAAACATAGGTACAGGCTACGAAAGTTAAATGTAAAGTTGCTCCAGGATGGATCCTTTAAATAATTTTGATTAGAACAACATAAAAATATGACGAAATTACTTTTTTTTCCTAGCTTTTGTCCCAGCTTGGGGTCCGCTTGACTACCTAATCCCATGAATTGGCGTAGATACTAGTTTTTACGAAAGTGGCTGCCATCTGACCTAAAGGGAAACTAGGCCTTATTGGGATTGGTCCGGTTTGCTTACGATGTTTTCCTTCACCGAAGCGACTGGTAAATATCAAATGATATTCCGTACATAAGCTCAGAAAAACTGCACTGAAATAATGTTTTTGTTTCCAGCAACCAAACTTCGTCTACGAGTAACTTAAGTTTAAGAACTTGCAAACTAAGGCTTATTACTTACCAAAGCGTTTTGTTCTTTATAAGCAAACTTAGAATTATAAGCAAATAAACTTTATTAACTCCTTACTGAATTATGGTTATTAATGAAATAGCCGAAATAGTTCGCCTGTTCTTTTTTTTCAGTGTGAGTGTGGTACAAGCCGTGGTTTGAACCCGCGACCTTCGGATTGAAAGTCGGATGTCTTATCGCAACGCTACCAGCGCTTCCATAATCCAGTAATACGATTTTAATTTGAACAACATAAAAATATGACGAAATTACTTTTAGTATATGGATACTAAGAATTATATACAATTCACCAGGCACTCGTATTACCTTTACGCGCGTAAATCGAATACGGGCGATAAATTAAACCAGACATAGAACTCATTAGTGTAATCATTAATTAAGATGTTTTTTTTTAAGTTACACTTATCTGTGACCCAATAATTCTCTTTTGAAAATCTATCAGTAGCAAAGGACTGTAAACATGTTTTTGAAAGTAACTGTCAACGAGCGTTTAACGCAAGCGTGTTTGCATTACGTTGCAGGCCGAATTATTTTGTATGGATAAAATTTTAATTGCTATTGTAAGTATAAGTTGTCTAATTAAATTTCTTGTGTCCTTTACTAATCACAGTTAAGAGACTCGCCCGTATTACTCGTCGATTTACACACTGTACCTATATTAAGCACGCGACTTGTGTTCTTGTTTGCGAACAACGCGTCCGAACAAGGCCGTGTAACGACAGTGACTGACGTTAGGAGTTTCCTTCCGCCTCACTCCTTTGTAATAAGGTCTAAAAGTGTAAACATATTTTTGACGTCGATTGTACAGCCGTGGTAGACAGCGACGCCTTAGTGAATGCCCAACGTCAGCGCCCCCGTGGCAGTCCCTACGATTCACATCATTATGAATGCATTGTGTCGTGCGTCATGACATAACAGCTAAAGGTGTAAACTGAGCTGTACCGTACTAAATAATTATCTAGCGTTTACATTACAGAACACAGATCAGGTAAGAAAGTATATCAAACGTTTTGCGAAGCAGTCCAATTTGGTTTTATTAAAATAAAAATATTACACACTAGGTGTAGTAGGTTACATCGTCTGTCTCACAAGCTGTTTTGATATGTATTTTTGAAGAACTACGCATTATTCTATATATTATCTTTGAAATTTAATGTATTGCTGTTTTAAAAAAATTGTCCCCCTAAGTTTTTTGCCGGTAATAAGTAATACTTCTCGGGTCAGAGGTGTAGGGTTAGAACCGGTGCGGTGGTCGCGTCTTTTTTCTCTCTGACGTTTATAAATGCATTGTAAAGTGCATAGATTCAAGAATAAATATCTTATTTTTATCTGATTGGCTGCTTGAGGCGTCTCGCCTTGCACTCAAGGCAAACAAATTAAAAATATGGGTTTATATGTATATGGGCCTAGCTTGATACGGGCACCGGTCCGCATGATTTTTTGTGAAGGAAAGTGCCCTCTCTGGAATACTGGATCCGCCTGTGAGACGCGAATGTGGAGGGATGTAAAAGGAAACGGAACAATGCATGGACCGTGATATTAGGATATAAAAACCGGCCAAGTGCGAGTTGGACTCGCGCACGGAGTCTTCCGTACCATTATCTAAAAAATCGGTAAAAAATCATGTCTGTTGTATGGGAGCCCCCTTAAATAGGTATGTATTTTATTCTAGTTTTTAGTATTTATAGCAGTATCAGAAATACATCATCTGTAAAAAATTTACTGTCCAACTGTCACGGTTCATGAGACACCAGTCCAACAGACGGACAGCGAAGTCTTAGCAATAGGGTCCCGTTTTTACCCTTTCCTTTGGGTATGGAACCATAAAAAGCGAATAATTAAGGAGATAACGGGTGCCAAGGGAGATATGGAAGAGGAAAACATGCTGCGCCGACCCCAGATAAATGGGATCAGGGCAAGCCAATGATGATGATGACACTCTCCCTCCACTAAACAAAAACTAAGTGATTCCCTTAACTAGTGTCTCAATTTATCCTTAGCTTGCCATAACGGCCGCCGTGAATATTTAATATATACAATCAGACCAGGACAATAATTTCACTAATTAAGTCAGTATGAGACGGAAGTTTTAATCACTGCTGTGAAGTCTAAAATACGACAATTTAAATCCCATTACAGCTTTAAGTGTGTATTTTTTAATTTATTATATTTTGTTGACATTAGCGAAAAAAGTGTTTGTTTTCAATGTTTCAATAAAATTTCATACTTTTAATCCAAATAACTATCAAATTTACCGGACTGCACGGAGGACAATTGCATATGGTCACGATCTTCAGGCATGAGGGAACGACTAAGAAGAGATCAAATTTATATGTTTTACGCCTTAAGAAATAACGAAGTACACAAAAATAAACAATAACGCTCACCTGTCCTTCTTCAAGATTGAGTTCATCTGTAGCATCAGCATCGTAGTCGTACAGCGCAAAGCAATAGCCGAGAGTCGGCCATTCCGACTGCGACTCTTCGACTGCCCTCGCCAGCTCCGTGTTCAGGGCCTCGACCTTCGGCTCGTCCGCCTTCGCCACCGGCGCCGAGATCACCGAGATCTGGTCCGGAGACTGCACCACGTCCGCGTCCTCGCCCTCCACGGTATAGTCCACCGAAGAGAACGATATCTGAGTGACCAGACCAGGATTGGATGAGGCCTACGAAAAGAAAGTGAAATGAAGCACTACGAAGCTGGCTGAGCTGCTGAACGGCCCTGCGGTGTTGCTGTGTCTGTGTGTTAAGAATTCAGGTTATGTATAAGAGTGAAAATATGAAAGATCGGATTCGAGGTTTTTGTCACTGATCCAAGACTTCGTTTCGCGTAGTATGTGAAGTGGTAGTCAGTCTACAGTTAGTTACAAAGTATTGGTCGGCCATATCAAAATACTTCACTGCTTTATGTTTTCTAATTTTAGCTAAATAGCTTATTGTAAGTTTCACCGAATCAAAAAGGCGTATAATAATATGCCGTGCGTTCCGAACCTTATAGGGTTATGGCAGGCACTATCAAAGCTCGCAAGACGACCCATTCCTCCCTATGCAATCGCGAGCCATAAAAAACACTTTTCCTTACGATGTTTTCCTTCACCGAAAAGCGACTGGTAAATATCAAATGATATAAAAAACACTTTTCAGTAGATATAATGACAGTCTTTAATGAAAAAAGGTTCAAACTTCCAGTGAAGCACGGCTCTCCACTGTGCTACTTTGTTGCGGAAAGGCAGATTACCGTTTATTAAAATTTCAACCGGTAATTTACTACTAGTGAAAAGGATTACGGGGCTACTTTGTTAACTGCATAGTCGGTTCTAGTATCTTTTTCGTAAAAAGACTGGGCGGAAATATGACACACTGGTTTACGCATTGTTTCATATTTTTGAGTCCAGCATTTAAATAATGTTTTACGAGTAAAACTACTCCTATTACATTTCATCCCAAAATAGGGTAAGATACAGGGGGGCAATCCTGATTGGGGGTGACATAATCAAAATATTTTCAGTGTCTTACATTATATTATTATTAACTAATATTGTCGTTTAGGTATATTCGGATAGCGGAAAAGCGCTTTTTCGCTCTATAAATGGCATATTAATTATCGAAAACACGTAAGATATTACGATTTACTTGAAATTTCCCCGCAGTAGAGATTACCCCCTGTACCTTAATAAAGCTACAGAAAATACAGGGTGTAACAAAAATACTGGTGATCCGTTAAAAGGTATAAGGGTAAATTGGTATCGTATTGTGAGTAGGAAAAAGTAGGAGAAAAATTTTTAGGACGCGAAAAATTTTTTTTTTGTATGGGGCGAGTCGACCCAGCTGGCCAACCCTCCATACAAAACCCAAAATGTTTTTCGCGAGAAATTTTTTTTCTTAGTTTTTCACAATAAGAATACGATACCAATTATGCCCTTAAAAGGATCACCAGTATTTTTGTTACACCTTGTATAACATTCTTGAATAGAAACTTACTAATATTGAACTAAACATTTTGAACTTAACCACTGAAATATGAAGTCCGCTTGCAACGCATCGCTGTAAATTTCCGGATACAAATGGATTTTCGACCGGTTACATTTCCAGTGCACCGGTACTATAAATTCGGTTGCATCGGTTGCATTGTGAAACTCTCAATGAATAAACCATTCCAAATTTGACTGCTATTTGAATTTAGTTCCAGGCTTGAATATTGGCATGTGCAAATACGCGTAGCTTCATTCTGTTGTGGTAAGTAAATACCTACCTAATAATCATGATATGAATTATGAGGGTGCTTCATTATTCATCTTTTGGTACAGAATGAAAAGATAAATCTAATGATGTTTTATGGTGATAGTGATTTACCTACATAGTTAAAGATTTGTTTTAGTTGAATTAATATCATAAATAAAAAATTGGTTGTGTCCAACCGTCGATATCGTGAATATTTTCATTCAATTAAGGCAATGATTTAGTAGGTATAAACTATATATTATTATTAGGCGCTTATTTCCTAATGTTGATCAGTTACAGAACCATAAAAAGTGGTTCAGAGTTTAGGATCATGACCCAGAAAGCATTCTGTATAGATACACTACAAACATAACGATTAATTTACTTATTATATAATAAGTAGGTAAATAAAAGAGCTTTGTCCATAGGTCAAAATGATTCATTATTAAGTAGTAAATTTATGCTTAAGCTATTTAAAAAGCAATTATTAGAGCTACGACGTCCATTTATAATACAAACAGTACAAAAATTGTTCTGTGTTCATTAAATCCAGATTTAGAAATGAGAATATCTATTATGGAATTTGCTGTAAAACCTTTTAAATATTCATGAGTACTTTTATAAATAAAATAGAAGTAGAGAGCTTTTATGTGTACAACATTTCTCTGAAATAAGAGCGATATAGGTAAAGCATTCAATCCGTTGCAAAAAATTAGTAGTACAATTGAAACTGCACTACGTAATTAAGTGCATCGATTGAATGGAGTAGAAAAACTCTCTCACATGACAATGGACGGTTGCCGCGAGCACGAGTGCCTCTCTCGATTATTGCCGAGAGATATGTCATCCCCGCATCGTGTTTAATTATAATTACAAATATCTGTTTGTGGGAGTACTCGCAAAGAAATTTAATATTTAGGAACCGAATGAAGCTACTCGTTTGCGGCTTTACTGATAATAATAGGCGATCGGCAAAAATAAGTGACGCAAACAAAACTCAAGGTGAAGAATTTATAAAGCAGACAGTCGGGTACACTATCTTGTCAGATGATATTTATAATCCTTGAATAAACTAAATAATATCATGGGTGGCGAATAACTTAAAATAAGTTACATACCTTTTAAAAACAGTATTTTATCCACTATATTGTCTAACCCAAGTTACCACATTTCCATATTTAATTCACAGTCCACATTTAATTATAAGCCTAACCTAGCGCGATAGCATATCCAGAAATCTTTAAAAATAAAACGCAGTTGTAAAGAACGCCAACATTTCAAGACGATGCGAGGAAATTAAAACCGTCGCGGAAATGCCCGGGAAGTCACGGGCAGTACCTACATGCTCCCATTATTTTTCTTTATGTGATAAACTTAATGGATTATTGGTCTACAAGTTGAACGAGTTTTGCCGTGGCCTTTAGGCGGTTATCACACTGGCGCGGATCCGCATGCGGCACCGGTGCGCGAGCGAGATAGCGCTCTGCATGTGTATAGCGCTATCTCGCTCGCGCACCGGCGCCGCATGCGGATCCGTCGTCAGTGTGATAATCGGCTTAGGCTTTAATATTCGATGATGATTAAACGGGTAAGGCTCACGAGAAACTAGCACTAGAGTACGAATATCTATTGTCTTATAAATAAGTTAGACATATATGTATTTAATTGAATATTACCAGTAAATATGATTATGATTATAGAGTAGAGCCTTATTTGCTATCCTGGTACCTACGTATCAAATACTAAGTAAATATTTACAATCTTATTTGAAAACCCTATTACAAATGTACACACTGGACATATACAAATGATTTTATGTCAAAGTGAAACATTCATTTTGTGTAGCGTTTATTATTGAGTTTCTTAAGTTCAAACTCGGATAAATCCATCTGTCAGATTACGCGATTTTGGTATTAAGGAAAGGTAACAGGGTAGATATTTGCTGAGAGGGTCAAATAGATTTACCTGAGTTTGAAATTAAGCGACACAATTGTGGTCTCATGTACCTACTATGTTGTCCTGTTAAGTATTGGGTTATCAACGTATCAGATAGTGTGTGAGCGAAGCAACATGACGCGTTTACACCGCCACATGCCATGCAATGACAAATTGTAACCAGTTCACACCGCTTATGCTTAACTATTAAAATTAGTAAAGGAATTTTGCAGAAAGCAGACATCTGCCAATAGAATTATGTATTGAAACCTTTTTACGACGTAGATACCGTAAAATGGGGTGAGTAGGGCCAAAACAGAAGTTCAAATCTAGATAAATGTTTATTTTTACATGTGGCACGTTGATCTAAAAAATATTCCGGTCGTATGAATTTTAGTTTTTTTATTGATTATCTTCGACTCATTTCATAATTTGAACGATAAACGCACAATCGTGGGAAATGCAACCTCATTCAGTAGCTGGGCTAAGGACGGATAACAATGAGGTGAGTAAGGAAAATTGCAAGTATTGATACTTTCGAATTATGAAAATTACAATAGCTGCACTTGTTAAGAAAATATTTTATTTACGTAATTATATGACAACCCTCCTCTACTAACACCAACTCGCCCCTCTATGATCCCTAATCTCCCCAGTTATGACCCAACTGCCCAGGCCATCACTTCTTACCCCGTTTTACGGTATTTAGGGTCTGAAAAATTCATCGCTTTGAGTTGCGTTTAATAATAGTTTCTCGAAGCGATGAATTTTTCAAATTCACTTAATAATTTAGCTTCCCATTTTTTAGTCAGAAATGTCGCAGTTTTTAGTTTTACATACTTAAATGAAACTCTTCTATTATAAACAAGTATTACTTAAAGATAAAATTTATATGACATTCATTTTGGTGTATCCTAATTTTGTGGGCACATTATTAAATACACAAAAGCAGTGACAACATTTGGCACAGTTTAAGAAATAGGAAAATTTGTAAACGTAATTTCTGTGGCCCTAGTGAAAAAGGGTACAAGCAAAATGGCTCAGCGAATAAGGGCACAAGTGCCGTAAATTTCATAGGACTTGTACCCTTTTTCACTAGGGCCACAAATTTAAATAACGATAAGATAATGCTTTAAAAGTAGCTAGATCGTTAATCTGTAAACAAGAAAACTTTGGCAGTTCCATTCTGATGTATTTTTTCACATACACGCTAACCTGCCAGCTTGCATTGGTATCTTGGTTTCTTCAGAGCATAATGGCTCTTCCAGGAGAACGCAACGGAATCTGTGCCTTCATTTTAGTGGGCGAGTATTAAACAGCCCGAAGCGTGTCGACTCAAGTTGCTACATTACGTGCTTGTGGAAGTTATACAGCACTGCACTGACCTGCTGCCGTCACGCCACGCAGTGACGTCACACCTACCTGCTCGCGCTCCACGTCGAGGTAGTTGTGCGGCACGTAGCCCTCCTCGCCGCGATAGTTGCGTGCGCGCAGCCAACCGTCGCCGTCTCCCTCGCCCACCACCTCTAGCTGCTCGTTTTCTATGATTGACAACTCGTCTGGATTCTGGGCCTAAGAGTGGAAATAGTGAGTCAGTATATGTGTTTTCCATCACTACATACTTTTTTCAAGGTATTTTGATTTTAGACTGAAAATTTAGACATATAGACTTAATAAAGCAAATACATTGAAACACAAGATTTCACAAAACCGCCGTGCACTTGTAAAACGGAGCGGTTGGTGCTTCCGCGCCGGCTGCCGGCGCCTCCGGCTCCTCAACCCAGTTGACCTGCAGCCCACCGCGAGCGGCCCCATGCGAGGCGCTTATTCAACCAACACTTGCAGAATGACTCACCGTGTAGGAGTATAGCGCCGTGCACTTGTAAAGCGGAGCGGCGGGCGCCTCTGCTCCGGCCGCCGGCGCGGCCTCCGCCTCAGGCTCCTCGCCCCAGTTGACCTGCGTGGGGTCGTCCCAGCCCACCGCGAGCTGCTCCATGCGCATCCTCTCCTCCTCCAGCGCAGCTGCGGAACAAACGCTTGTATTCCAGCCGACCTCCCGAGTCTCTTCGAGTGGGGGGTTCCAACCAATCACCCTCTTTTCTCCTGTGTTACACAGAAAATGAGGCTCTTACGGGTTTGAGACTGGTTGGAGTTACGGATATCGAAAGTGGCAATAATTAAATCAGTAAACCAGATAATAAACTGGACATCGTATTTGGTGGCGTAATTAATTCATTGTTGATCTAAATCAGCAATGTCCAATAACAATGCTAAGTAATAAATACCTATTTAGAAGTGCCTGAGGGCCTACCGCGAAGTTCGAAAATCGACAAAACGATGGTCCCGTCTCTATTGCTCTTGCATATACGAAAGAGAGTGATGCCAATATTAAGACGATTCGATGAACGAAGTGCTTCGCGGTTATAGGCCTGAAACTTTCTACATCAGACTCATAAAATTCAGAATACGCGTAGGTTAGGTTGAAGTCCAACACGAGTGGTTCTCTATTTACTTACGTTGCCCCAGAATTTCAAGCTGGCATGACCTAGAGACACTAGTTAGCATATAGAAATATTAGAAATAAATACGCTTAGAGTGCCATTATAAATTAACAACAACTAAGGGGACTGAGGTAGGGCCAGGCTCGTTGTATGTAACTTTAGTATTTACGCCCCCTGCCTCCTCCCTCAGTCCCTTTAGTCGTCATGCTTTCATAATGTCAAGCTAATAGGTTCGGGCTAATAGGTAATTGCAGCACTTACTGTCAACATCCTCGTCATGGTCGTCCTCGTGCTGCGAGCCGGAGGTGGTGCGCTGGTGGCCCGACACGGAGGCGGCCGGCGCCTGCTCGCCCTCCGTGTTGTCACTATCGTAGAACGAGTCGGAACTCGGCTGGTCCTGTAATACGCTGCTATCGTATACTCTGTGACGTAATTGAAGTCGCTTACTTTTCGCTTGTTTGTCTGTAGTGTATATTGATACATATATGCATAATTATCAAAATATCTCAACCAAATACCACCCATGTTTCAAAGATACTCGTATCGTCTTAGAATTTACAAATACATATATCGTCGTTTATTGAAAATAGGGGACCGTCGAGACGTTTGTTATTTGAGTAAGCTGTGCATTTGTGCAATGAAATATTCCAGTTATTGAACCACCATTAAGGATTCTCTTCACTCAATACAGAGCTCTGTAAGTGAAGTAGGCGTGGTTGCATCGACCTCGGCCTCGTGGCACATGATTTCTCAAACACATCATATTTCAAACGAGTCGTATAAGTAGTTTGTATCTACTAAACTTATGGATTTTAATAATAATGTTTAGGCCATGTTTAGGCATTGTTGTTCATAGTTACAGTTTTTACAGAACGATTATTTAAGGTTAGCGATTTGATTGATTTTTCTCGGGACGGATGGAAAACGAAACCGACACGAAATTCATTGCTGCGCTATCTTAAATATTTATTTACTCTTTCATTATATTTATTGGTCAAAGATAGATAATAATACCTCTGTAATCTGTTAGAGTAATGCTTATAGGATTCGATACAATATACTTATGTAGAAAATGCGCCTCGACGACAAGGATCGAGCCGAATCGCAAACTGATTATAATCGTATCGTTGTACAGTCGCCTCTCATTAATTCGAACACGCGATAATTCGAATATCTCTATAATTCGAAGTTATCATGGGTTCCCTAGAAAATCTCTCAATATTTCGAATAAAATATATACATTTTTAAACACTTGGTAATTCGACCAAAAACTCATCGCTGCGTAACAAAACCACGCGTTAATTCGAACTCATTGACATCTAACACCCGGCAATTCGAAGTTTTTACATTGCATAGACCTCTGATAACATTGAATTGTCAAGTATGTAAATGTTGCAGGAGCATTTGTTTTTGTATTGTAGTCTGACATACATCACCGTACTTATTTGTTTTAGTTACAGTGACTTTTTGTTGGTTGTATACAGATAAACAGTTTGTGTTAATTATGAGTACTATAATAATTCGAAGTTATTTTTTTATCCTCTCGGTAATTTCGAACCATTTGATATTTCAAACTCTCGATAATTCGTAATATTTTGAAGGTCCCTTGAGTTTCGAATTAACGAGAGTCGACTGTACCTACTTATGTTTGGGAAAAAAGTACAATCGTAAATACAAGGACGAGAAGACTTATGAGGTTTCTAAAATTATTTTGGATTATATGCTTGATCTTTTATGTATTAACGATAAAAAGTATGAATCGCAAGTTATCGATAATCTAGGAATCAGGAAAGCTGTAAGGCGAAGAAAAGTCCATCAGACACAGTCACTCCCATTTGTCGTGTATTTGTTCGGCGCCATTCAAGCGCTATTTCCTAGACCTATCAATCATAGTTTCATTGTAGGCATAGATACTTACGTGTTTTATTTCCATTTAATACACAGTGTACCCACTCAGTAGAAACCTCCGAGTAACAATACTGCAATTTGAAATACTAAAAAAATATGAAAATACTTTTAATCATAGTTTTTTTTCAAAGTGTTTTTTTTATTGCTTTGCCGCCATTAGACCACACCTGATGTAGGCACACATCATTTACTGTATGTATACTTTGCTACATTTTCGTTCCTGTGAAAAGAAAAGATCGCACTCCGCGGCCTCGTCGACCGGCGCGCCTCTGGTGCGGAGGCACTCGAGGCGCGCCTCGTACTTCGTCTTCGAGGTCTCGGAGCGACGTATTTTGGAGCGAATTAAAAAAAAGATCGCTCACCGCGGCCCCGGACGCGTCGGTCCTCACACTGAGCAGGCTGCTGCTGCGCGGCAGCGTGTCCTGCACGGCCAGCAGGTCGATCTCCTTCAGCCACTCGTCGACAGGCGCGCTGCTGGTGCGGAGGCACTCGAGGCGCGCTTCGTACTTCGCCTTCGAGGTCTCGGAGCGACGTATATTGGAGCGTAGTTCGTCCATGCGCGTCTCCAGATCCGGCCCGTTCGGGTCGTTCGGGTCCGTCTACGGAAAAGGATACATTACTCTCTTGAACTATTTTAGATTTACTCTTAATACCTACGTAGGTATTGTTCTTAACAAAATATAATTTAACACCGAATTGTCTTACAACTTGTTCGGTTCGAAAGATTGGTGCAAATTATATTTTCTCAACTGTACAATTTACTAGATTTCATGAAACGAGCCTTTTTCATACTCTTATACAACCCCATTTAATTATCTGACAATAGTAACACGGCGGAGTCAAGAAGTCGCGCCGCCTGTCCATTAATTAAGGCAGAATGTAATACCAAACGAATTGTACCATTGTAAAATTGTGTAGTATAACTATAGACTACGATGTGAGTAAATCTAAAGATTGACTTTCCTTCCAAAATATTACACTACTAATTGCAACAAACGTAGCCACCCGTCGTTACGTTACGAGAACGAGTAATAAAACTACCGATGCTTAAGTATTCTCGGAAAACACCGGTGCTTGGATATTTTTTTCGTAGTCTAATTTCTGACCATTCGGTTATACTTTATATATTGTATACTAGTATCTAGGTATATAATTTATACAGAAACATAACTGGATATAGTCCTCACACTATGAAATGATGAGCGGCTTGAGACAAACGGACCTTTTTCGCACTGCGCGCAGTAAGCTAAAACCGATTGCTTTTGAGCCTTATTACAAAGGAGTATGGTGCAAAATAGTAAACATTTTGACGTCGACTGTAACTGTCTGAATAACTCAAGCTTGTGCATATCGCCCATGAGAATGCCTTCAGGCATTAAGTCCGCCATTTGTATATTTTATATGCAATAAAGTTTAAATAAGTAATTAAATATCGCTGAAGTTAAAAAATCTTAAGAGGTAAGTACACGAACACACTACGTCACCCTGTAATAGCCAGTGGCCTCGTCCCCACTATCGTATTCATACATTCATTAATTGTCATGCATTCTCATGCGTAGATGTCGGAATTGCGGGACACAGACTATTTTGAAGGGCAGATTGGTGAAACCATCTTCTTATATCAAGTTGATTTTTTGATAGTTGCACGTCTCTTGTTTTCGCCAATATTATAAAAAAGTTGCACTTCACATCTTGCTTATCATATCTAATAATATTATTTTTTCTTTATTCATTTTAGTTATGCGGCGTCAATATGATTGACGCCTGGTATGGATGCAGCTTGCGCGTGGTGTCCCAGGATACGAGTGCGGTCTCGCGGACCACAGGCGTCGCCTACTACTGGGCCTGCCGCGCCAGGATCTCAGCTACTCGGGTCTCATGATCATGCCAAATAACACTCACCTTCTGCCCCGCCTCGCGCATGGCCTGGTACAGGTGCAGCTTACGCGTGGCGTCCCGCACGAGCGCGGTCTCGCGGACCACGCGCGTGGCCCACCGCCTGGCTTCCTGTGCCAGGGTCTGCGCCACGGACTCGTGCTCCATGGTCACGATCTCGACCGGGTCGTTGTCGCATGGCTCGTAGTCGTACTGTTCAATAAATATATAAGTGAACATCATGAGTAACATACCTACTTAACACGAAAAAAATACCTATAACTACGTACTAATTATTTTTAAAAGTTAATTATAATTGTAACTACCGCATCTTCCGCAAAAAAGTAGTTGCTTTCCTTATAACATACTTAGTTACCTGTTTTATTATCATAGCAATCAACCGATACGCGTAGTCGTGTACCTGTCGAGTTTGTGATATATTTATACACCAATCAGGAGGTATTTTTTTTTTTTTTTTTTTTTTTTTTTTTATTTAGGATTACCAACAGATAATACATCTTACATGCTCTTAAATCTACGTTACAATTGAGTTTGATGCTTATCTAATTATAGGTAACCACAACTTAAGCCAATATCTTTTACGTACGAACATGCAGAACTTTACTTTATAATTAAATTACAATTAAAGTTAAAATATAATTATAATTATTACTAACGAAAGACATTACATTGTATTGCATACTAACACTAAATTAAATGCATTTCCAATCAAAATGTCATAAAGTGAATCCAATAACAACCGCTTAGGTACGCCATCAATTCAAAACGAAGCTCGCATTAAACTTCTACATTATTAAAAGGAAAGGTCTCTGACAGGGTAAGTGGTAATACGTACACTGCATTCGAGTTGGTAGCTCTACTGCATTTTCAACTCTAACTGACTGCGTTTAAGTTCAAATTCAAGTTCAAATGTTGTTGAGATGAATAGAACACGTGTTACGTGTCAAGTGCATTAGTTGATTGATCGATTCACATTGAACTTTCTACAAGTTTATTAGGAACCTACATATGACGTTTCCGAATACACAATCGATACATACGCCAAGAGTTGATTAGTAATCGACGGCTGTTATAATGGTCGCAAATGTCGCAATTCATATGATAAAGAAGTAACGAAGAATTAATCTAACGCAACTTTATAAATGGTGACAGATATAATTTGTTCCTGGCTCACGGTCCACTACAATACTAGTGGTTTCACTGTTTCACGTCCTAATCTTGCTATCAACCTTAGTATCTTTGGGACCACACAAATAAGAGCACTAAAATATTTAAAAAATGCAATGATTAGCTGCTGCGCTGCATCTTGCCGATCTAGTGTTTAGTGAGTTGAAGTTTAGAAGTACTAGGGTAACATAGATTACCTGAAGCATACATATGACGTTTCCGAATACACAATCGATACATACGCCAAGAGTTGATTAGTACCTAATCGACGGCTGTTATAATGGTCGCAAATGTCGCAATTCATATGATAAAGAAGTAACGAAGAATTAATCTAACGCAACTTTATAAATGGTGACAGATATAATTTGTTCCTGGCTCACGGTCCACTACAATACTAGTGGTTTCACTGTTTCACGTCCTAATCTTGCTATCAACCTTAGTATCTTTGGGACCACACAAATAAGAGCACTAAAATATTTAAAAAATGCAATGATTAGCTGCTGCGCTGCATCTTGCCGATCTAGTGTTTAGTGAGTTGAAGTTTAGAAGTACTAGGGTAACATAGATTACCTGAAGCATACACGCACTGAAGGTTGTCTTCCGCGTCAGCTGCTGGGGGTGGTCCCGGATCTTGCCGAACGAGTGTTGAGTAAGTTGAGGTTTAAAAGTACTAGGGTAACATAGATTACCTGAATGTGTTGTTTCAGCACCGGGTAGTACAGATACACGCACTGTAGGTTGTAGTCCCGCGTCAGCTGCTGCGCCTGGTCCCGGATCTTGCCGAACGAGTGTTGAGTGGCGGAGCATGTAAGCAGCTCTGTGCGCCCCATGAGGGTCAGGAACTCTGACACCTGGATAATTTAAAAAGTATGAGGAAACGGACAGAACGACATAAATGTAACAACAACTGTTTCATATTACGTTCGTGAACACTAATAAGTGTTCTCATAACCTGAACTCCTCCGAACGCCTTTTCGCGTATTGATAGTTTTTAAATAATGTTTGAGATTAATATAAATAATATAATAGGTACTCTAAAAAGAAAATAAGTTGAAAGAGAACGAAATCACGACCTACGAGCGACTGAAAACAAAGAAATTCTCACCTTTTCATATACAGCTGACTCCATGTTTTGCATGCAGGTTTGCAGCTCTACTAAGAAGTAGCGATTCTGTGGGCAAATTTAATGTTTGAGATAAAAACATAATAAGTACGAGTAGTAACCTACTTTTAGTTACGTATGTATTAATGATAAAAAGTATATTGAAATCTATAAGTAAACAAAAAACAAAATAGACCAGTCAGGCCTTGAATCGACAAATCAATGTGTCTTAGACCTTATCTCCTTGTAATAAGGTTCATTGCTGCTGACGACGGTACCTGATGGGCATTGGCAGCGGCGATGCTGAGCAGGTAGTCGTTCCTGGCACCCGTGGACTTCTCCTCGAGCTGATCGCGGCGCGACGACACCTTCGCGCTGTTCTTCTGGAGCGACGTTATTGATTGGAAGAAGGAACCTTTCTTCTTCTTCAATCTGCGATAACAATTGTTGGGTAAACAATCGATAACCTAAAAAAAATCTAATCTATCTTTAATCGATAAATAAAGATTGGAACCGAAATATAATCAACAGGGATTGGATAATTGAATAAATACCTTAAGTTGGCAATATATGGAGTAGGTTTCTTAATTAAATTAATTATGTGTTTACGTAGTATGACCGTCTCTTTGCCCACAACACAATGTAACTCGACGTAACAAAAACAAATGCTAGTTCTTATCAGTATTTTGTATTTAGTATAAAACTATAAAACTTTCCGGTAATTTACTGCTGATGCTTTAATTGTTGAATGAATTGTAGGTAAATTAAATCTTCCTAATACTTTCACAAGGAAAGTAACTTCTAATAAATAATTATTTTTATAAACTTGTATTTGCCTATTGGAGGCTCTATTTCTAAATATAGAAACCCATTAAGTTGAGTCCGCCTCCATCTCGTTCGAGCCGCCAATCTTCAAGTAAATATCCGATTATCCGATATCTGATAACCAAGCACTCAGACCCAAATGATAGACTTATTTAAAAATAAAATGATAATAGTTTTCGGCGCGGTCGGCGGCGCATGCAGCATCCACTCATCTACGTTCGAAGTAAGTTTGGACTTGACAGTTAATATTCTACCTTGACATAAAGAAAATAAAGTCATTGTTTAAAACACGGCACCAAATGGTGTGATGCTTGTAAAGTTGACTTTATGATTATTGCAACAAAATGGAGATTCAAGTGTATAAAACTCATCTGTTAATCGCAAATCGACTTTAAAGCACCTGTAGTGTGTGTCTACTCACTTCTCCTCGATATCCTTGGCTTTATCTCTGACGTCGTGAGCGGTGTGTTCCTCGTCGAAGTACAGCTTCTTGGTCTTGTCCACGTCGGTCACTGTGAGCTGCAGTTCCTTGTGTGCCTGAGCTAACGAGTCCGTGCACTGTGAAAATACTGCCAATTTAGTCAAAAGAATAACCATAACTTATAAACTGATATGTGCTGTGATCTCACTTGGCTAGTCCAAGTGAGATCACAGCCTTCTACATTGACGTGCAAGGGACATCAATAAATGTATAATAAGCAGATATGATATATTTTCGGTTAAGTTAACTTTGAAACGACTTGTGGACTTGTGCCACACTTGACATAGCACTTGGCGTGAAGATTTACCATGTAATAAGTCCGTCTTGGCTGCTCTATTCGCTATACAAATTTAATATATACACCTAGAGTGTTCCTGGCCGAAAAAGTGTTAAAAAAAATGTTGTTACTGTCTTCGGACGGCAGCGGAAACTTTGCCCTATATGACCTTGTAAATGAATGAAAACAGCCAATCGGAATACAAATAATTGAACGATGTGGCAAAACAACTTTCAAGGCCCGCAACGCCCCTTGCTTCCTGAATAGAAATAACTGTAATATGCATCATATAATCGCCACCCGGGGTACGATAATGACACGTGCACGTCTCAATTAGATCAAGAGTACCAATGTAATAAATACTTATTCAGTATAATTTGTTACGAATAACTCAATATATGCAATAAATAATTCATAAACAATAGATAAAGTCACGAACCCGGATTGTTTAGCCACTTGTCATTGTTCGTAATTTAGCCGTGTGATAAATAACCGATGTAACTCACAATTTGATAGCTAGTCGGTAATATCGATCGTTCACAACACGACTAAATTACAAACTTTGTTTTTGCACCTTTCTCCGAAACATTGTTTATGCATAGTTGACTGAAGTAACGCGACGCGTGAGAGCATCTTAGTCCAGTTCGTATAAACCGAACTTCTTCGCAACGTTGATCTTGTGCTGGCGCAGCATCTTGGTCTCATCCGCGATATTTTCCCGAAACACCTGAACAGTAGCGAGGTGCCCGAGAGCGTCTCCATCGACTCCGTATCAACTGACCTTCTTCGCGACGTTGATCTTGTGCTGGCGCAGCATCTTGGCCTCGTCTGCGATCTGCTGCTGGAACACCTCGACGGCGGCGAGGCGGGCGCGGGCGAGCTTCTCGTTCTCCTCGAGGACCGTGCGCCACACGTTCCACATGTTCCTGACCGACGAAAACACCGTCACAAATATTCAATAAATATAAACACTTGCCTAAAGAGTTCTCGGAGTTTTGTCGACTCTAATTATGTAAATTTATTTTATAAAGGCATCTCTCATCGTAATCATTAATATATTGTATTACACACGTTACTACATTTACGGATTTCGGTCGCAGCCTTCACTAATGACCGAAACTTATAGCTTAAATATGAAAATAAGGCAAGAAATCTAATTCGAGTATTTTAGTCGTTCGCATCAGCTGTAAAAATGACAATTGGCGCCTTAATTAATAAACGAATATAAAGTTAAGCAAAAGCAGGCTACTCTAAAAAGCTTGTATTGACTGCAATTTTAAAAGATGTTGTATTTTCAGCGAGTGAATAATTATATGGTAGGTAGCGTTTACCCTAAGTCAACACTAAGTTCTCATTCACGGCGGTTTAGACTAAGTAAACTGATAGATATTAAATACCATTTTTCCTCCGCCCCGTCGACTTTGATGTCCGGGATGTTTGGGATCTTCTTACTGAGATATCCTGAAGATATTTTGAGCAAGGCCTGGGAACAAACACTTTGCGTTATTCGTATAAACGTTATAAAGCTGATGTTTAGGCACTTACTTAATAATTTTTAGCCGCACTCAGTAAATTTATTAGATGATTACTCTTATTATGTTTTATGAAATGGAATCTACATATAGTAAATAAGATAATTTATAAGATAAAAAGATATGGGAACTTTGCTAAATGCGTTGTTAGTCGAACTAAAACGCATGTATATATTTACTATTACGGTTACACGGAGACTAAAAGAGGAATTCCATATGAAACGATATTAGTTTTTAATTAATAACGCAGTGGTTTATTTCCCGTAAACCGCAATTTAGTGGTTATATACCCTCAGGTATGCCGCAAAATGGTTTACAACATGGCGTCCACGTTTATGGAACGGCGTCAGTGACGAGCGTCTAGCGGGGCGGGTAACGTGGCGTCATGCGGAAATGCATCAGACCGCTTGCTGCTTACGCATCCATTCAGCGCTAATCACATCACATGTTGTCATGCCTCTTTGGCAGCAATAACGCGCTTCATAGCGGAAAACCCATTCTATCGGCTCCACATCGTTTCGATGCACTCTCTGAGCTACCACTAAAAATGTAATAAAAAAAATAGGTAGGGAAATATTAAACAAAAGGGAAACAGACATCAAAGAGTTGAAATGTCTTTCATAAATGGATACCTTAAGTTTAGACTAAGAATATTTAAAAGATCCACAAACGCAAACAAAATTCACGAAAAATATGGCATGACAATTCCGGTTATATTAACGAGACCTATTTTTGGCACGAATACGTGACTAGTGTCACTAGATGACCTTCGTATCGTAGCACTAACTTTTATTCGGCAGTTTTGCTAACGCTAGCCTAATATTAATGAAACACTCGCCGGTCCTTTGTGAATAGCAATGCCCTTAGAACGATCGGTTCGATCGGCTTTCTTCGGTAGAAGTCGTCGCACAGGACGCTATTTACCATGCTACTGTTTGCATGCTGATTGTGTTTCTGGGGGTAATACCTATGAGTTAAACTGACCTAGACCGCGTACGAGAAGGTATAGTCAGCAGCAGATGTAGCTTAGTTGGTTCTATCAGGTGTTCCAAGTGACAAATTACCTTAAGACGAATCTCTTAAAATAAAGTAATGCAAAGATCATATCGAATACCTGGCCGGCTTAGCTACTTATACCTAATGTGTGTTTAATTGAAATCAAGCTTTCGGCAGAACGTTGCTTTTGTCTCTACATAGATTATTCTCTGGCCAACTGGCAGAGATCCAAGCAACCAAAGTCAGGGTCAAAAAAATATCCTTTCAACAATTACGACCCCATTTGGTTACACACTTAAACTGATCTTAAGATATATAAATCCATGGTAATCGCAACTACCTCGGATAGCCATCTTTATTATTTTAAAACAAATAGCAAATCTATATTTTATTCACAAGAGTGCAAAGAATATTTGAAATTCAAGTTTCAAATTTATTAGTTACTTTTTTAAACATAATAAAATGTAAAGGCTACTCCAGACAGGACAATGTTAACCCATCTGATTAAATTGTTTGACCAAATCAGGTGCTCTTGTCGCAAAAATAATTTTATATTTAATTGTATTCAATTAAAAACATTAAGGGTAAACAATTTTATTACATAATTTTTGCAATTTTTTAAAGCTTCAGTATTTTCTTTGTTTTAATGAGCTGAAAAGATTTGTGTTACACACACGGCTGCAAAGTTATTTTTACGTCTCGTATGTTGCAAAACACTCGCTACGTTTAGGATTCTAGTTTTGAACTACTCGCTTCGCTCAGTATCATTTTATTTTATTTTATCATAGAATCCATTCGCTACCTCGTACACGGATAAAAAAATATTGTTAGAATTACAAAACTAATATCTAAAAGACGGGAATATCAAACTCGATAAATTTTTACACTTTTTTCTATGCGATAGAAAAGAATAACAGTTTCAAGGGGATTTTATTAATTTCACAGTATAGGGAGTACAAAACGGTTTTACTTAATCGTGAAATTAATATATTTGCTCGGAATAATTGTACTAAGTTGTACAAATTCTATAAAACTTTCCTTAAGTTTATAAATAGTGTACTAGATCCAGTACGTAAAATGACTAGATAATACAGTATATTTTTCGGAAAAAAAAATATTTTTTTTGGGGGTACTTAACACTGGTTTATAACCGTTAGTGTGTAATCTCGTTGTCCTGGGATTCACAAAAATTTTATAATGATTAATATTTTTTACATGTTTTAACAAAAAAAATCTCTCTATGTAGTTCAACCCTAGAATCCATTTTCTACTTCGTGCTTCAATTCCACACTCGCGGTAAAAATATAACTTTGCATAAGAAATAACTATTTCTCAACAGTTAGGGCTCCTCTACATAATGGGCCAGCATAGGGACGCAGCTATGCGTCAGAGAGAGCTAACGATATTGCGATCTCGTTCCGTCATATAGCTGCGTCCCTATAATGTCAAGTCAAGTCAAGTCAATATTGTCTTTATTCAAGTAGGCATAGCAACAAGCACTTTCGAATCGTCAGTAACAATTTATCTTAAATAATTAAGAGCAATATATTGATACAATTGTAAAAAAAATATATATATATACATGTTGTATATGTCAAAAATAATAATAATAAATTCACAATAAGATCGTCAAAACTTTAAAAAAAAATTGTATTAAAATAATATGCCCACTATGTAGAGCACCTATTACAAGTTACATCAATGCATACCTTAAGACTATATATGTTACGAGTTTATGCTTCGTTTTGTTTTATACAATACCTACACGTAGTATTTTACGTTTCGAGTATTCGAAATAGATATACCTACGTATATTTACCTACATATTTTGTACTGTACACGTCAAAAATTTGTTAACACTTTTGCACCTTACCCCTTTGTAATATTTTTGACGTCGACTGTACACTTACCCCTAGCCAAATATTGGACGAAAAACAACATCAATTTTTAAAATTGGGACCTGAAAATATTTTTCATTTCCTTGACCGGCGACCCGATATTTGATTTTAGAGAAACCTTTGCATTATTAAATTGATAAATATAGATGGATGTTTTTTATTTGAGGTAGTACTTACTCATTTCCATACGAATTGAACTATTTCTCTGCATAGTAATAATTAAATTAAGATAAAAGTATTATATTATTCTCTGGCTAGAGACATCCGATTTTTATGTATTTCTTGGTTAGGGGAGGCTTCCCCTAACCAAGAAATACATAAAAATCGGATGTCCTTTTTATACTTAGGCTTAGCTTTATCCTTTAAGTTAGTTCATAAAATCTATTCATTTAATTTAAACACAATTGCCTAATGTAATTCAATAAAATATATAGATTGAGTTATCATACTGAGATTGAAACTAATTCATCAAAATAAATTGAATATTTGTAAATATTATTAATAATACAATTAAATCATAAATACTACTGTAAGTGTATAATCTATGAACTTTTTTGTTATGAATTAATAATTTCGCTTACTTATGTAAATTGAAATGTATATTTATTAATTACTTTTGTTGCATGAAAAATGTTACACTGCATGTAAGATGCGAGAAATAAAATGCTTATTTACTCATTTATTTATTTATAATCATACCGAGAGCCAATTGCACAGCCTCCCGTCTAGACGTCAACTGCTACCTGTACCTAATCAATGAATGAGATTAATACCTAGAACCACCCTCTGTCTCCTCTTTTTTAACCCCGCGACACAGTAAGCACGAAAATGGCGCGACAGTGTCTCGCGCGCGAGATCGTTTATGCACTTCTTTATAATTAATAAGTAATTAATAATTCGTAAGGAATTTGAAATATAAACCTATAACTAGTGCTAGAATAGATTGCATCTCATATTTTTCTTTTATGTTACATACAGTGCGTGACCTCTCAGAAGAACCTTCGAGTTTTAGAAAGAGACGTCGGGTATCAATCAACAGTGACACATGAAAAAGCAGAACAGCAATATTACCTTCGTGTGTCATCGCCGATTCCCGAAGGTTCTTCTAAATGCTCACAGACTGTAGGTATAAAATTTCAGATTTTTCAAATGTAACTTACACACTTAATAAATATACTCATATAGGCTATGGAAACAGCAAAATCACGAAATAAAAACAGGGAAGACATTTTAGAAGCCAAAAGAAAAGCTAGCATTAATAAATACAAGTACAGACTGACTGATACGAGTAAGTATCGCGAAGTATCGCGTTAAGAGTCGCCAGGACGCTCGCGTGAACTCGTGTCCTCAATGGGGACGTTTTGTATGGGGACTCCCCATACAAACGTAGTTTAGCTCTCATTTTAAAACAACATGCTTTGGAACCACGAAATTTGGCATGGGTATTCTAGTATTTTAATTAATTCATTTTCGTTGCTAAAAATAATACAGTATACAAAGAAAATATAGCAAAAATAAGTTTTGTATGTAAATCTGTAACTGGATGTATTTTCTTTGTATTACAATTTTAAGCAACGAAAATGAATTACCGACCTAGATCTGTACCACTAGAATGCCCATGCCAAATTTCGTGGTTCTAAAGCATGTCGTTTTAAAATGAGAGCTGAACTACGTTTGTATGGGAACGCGAGCGTCCTGGCGACTCTTAAATAGAGATACTGTAGCTATATATACACTCATGATAAACACGCTGTTCGCTTTTCGCTCGACGCTAGGCAGGGCTTGGCGTGTAAACAATAGGGATCTTTTCAAAAATATTACCATATTTAGTTAACTCTTTCACCGCCAACGAGCGCTACGTGACAGCCCGAACAGCTTAAAAAGCGCTTTCATACTTCCATAAAGTTTTGTTACCGTTAACGAGTGCAGTTGGACGGCCTCCATAGCCTAGTTGGTAGTGACCCTGCCTACGAAGCTGGAGGTCCCGGGTTCGAATCCTGGTAAGGGCATTTATTTGTGTGCTAATCTCAAATATTTATTCCTGAGTTATGGATGTTTTCTATGTATATAAGTATGTATTTACATATCTAAGTATGTATATCGTCGCCTAGCACCCATAGTACAAGCTTTGCTTAGTTTAGGGTTAGGTTGATTTGTGTAAGATTGTCTCCAAATATTTATTTATTTATTTATTAGTTTTTAACTACCTGGAGCAATGTGAATTTAGAATATAATGTAGTGTAGACTGTACCCCATTGCCATACGATAAATAAAAACCGCGAGCTAAAAACTACAACTGCGCGTATAGTAGTCACGAGGTTAAATAAACTATCAATAAATTTAGGTAATAAAATAAAACAAAATGTATGCAGTCAACTTACTCAAACCAAAAATAATAAATTCAACATGTAATACATTTATTTACATAACTAAATATACAGAGGTACTACAGTACAAATACTAAACTAAATTAATAACTAGCTCAAATCTAAACTAGGCCCTTGCGGCATTGTACCAAGGATGCTGGCGGCATTTCCTCGTTGTATCGCAATGCTGATACGCTGTGCGAGGAAACCGCCAGCTCTTCGGTCACCAGTTACATCAACCAGACGCTTTGCGATTTCTGCAAAAAACTTGTGTGCGCTGGGACCCCATGGACCTAGAGTTTCAACTCCAAAAGGTACAAAATGGTACTCTCTACCGAGACTTTTATATTTGTTACGTTTTGAAATTTCGGCGCTTTCCGCCGCTGCGCCCGCTTTTACGTTAGTCCGTTGGAGGTGGGACGGTGCCAGTGTGTCTACGCAGGTAGCATCCCACACTAACATCCGTCCCAGGCTCCAAGGAACCAAAGACACCCCATCAGGCCTCTTGCCATCATCCCTGATAATGCCAGTCGGCTCAAGAAGAGCAGGCACATTGATGGTGGCAAGAGACCGACGGATTATGTCGTTAAGCGACGCGTGTCTTGAAAAACGGCCCGCACTTTTTTGACAAGATAGTCCATGGTGTCCTAGTCGGTCCACGTCTGTGCCACAAGAGCATATGTGTGGCGTACACACTGAAACCCCGAGTCGCAGACCAGTCGCCAGTCTAAGGGAGGTCGGATCCAAGAAAGTACCAGTATTAGGAGAAGGATGGGCATGTAGCCAGTGACCAGCTTCCCGGGCTCCGACCGCCAAAAGCCTCGCGCGATCTGGACCTGTACAGTTGTTTAGAAGAGTATTGTAGCTTAAATCACAATAGACATTATCCCAACTCCTTTGTGATTTTGGGTTGTCAGGGAATGTTTTGCCCGGGCAAGCAATTTTAAAAGCATTTTTAGCATCCTCAAAGCCCGCAATCTCATAGTTTGTGGGCAAAGCCCTTAAGATATTTCCTATGAGACCAGACGTGCTATGGGTGGATGCCAAAAAGGCTGGGCAAGCCACACTGGAAATTTTGCGGATTCCTAAACCCCCGAACCGAATAGGGAGGGACGCCTGAGACCAGGAAGGCTCACTTAGCTGAATATTTAGAATCGTCTCTAAACTAATTTTGATCAAATCATCTATAGGTGACAATAGATTTTGATGTTTCCAAAAAGGACAGCAGCGGAGCACATATGTAAATTTAGGGACAAAAAGACAGAATTTAAGAATCACAAGAGCATAATGAGGGCTAATTTCGATTAAGCGATTCGTGTGACTTTTGAATTTAGATATAGTATTAGAAATATAACCAGGAAAAGATTCTTCGAATATAGGAGAACCCAGGAGGCAAAGCGAATTTTTGTCTACTGATTTGATATTAGGGGCCAGATCGTCAAATTTGGGTTTTAAGTCGGCTAAAGTACAAGACGATTTTTGAATAAAGAGTTCGCATTTGCTGAAATTTAGATCTAAACCAATGTTTTCAAAGCTACTCTTAATAAAGGACAAATCAGAGAGCACAGTATTCACGTCGCCTCCTAGTGTTCCGTCATCTAAGTACCAGACATTAAATTTTGATTTCAAATTTTTGATAATTGGATTTATAGCCAAACTAAAAATTGCTGGCCCGAGGGGGTCACCCTGCTGACAGCCAACCTCAGAAGATAGTTCATGTGACTTGTACATTAATTTGGAAGAGTCTGAATAGCAAGAAAAAAGGTAATTGTACAGCTCCGGAATTTTTTCCTTAACTTCTGTCAGCAAAGTGTCCCTACTAACCGAATTAAAAGCATTTTTAACGTCAATTTTGACTACAATTTCGCAATACATTAGTTTAATATTTTAACACCCTTAAGGCCCTATAAAATAACTGAACCAATTACAATATACTAGTACTAGTACAATAACTACGATTATTTAACATACATATTATCCATCCGCCATCCCTTAGGACTAGCTTCACACTTCATTCATAGATGACGCGCTCTTTCATACTTCACACATACGCACTTACGTATATTCCAACCAAAAACGTGTAGAAATTAAAAAGTGGCAAAATCGTAGTGTCGTCCCTTTCAAATCAATCTAAGAAAACGGGACGACACTACGATGTTGCCACTTTTTAATTTCTACACTTTTTGGTCGGAATATACACCGCCGCCGCGACTCTATGATATTTAGTACTTAAGTGGAAAATAGCGAATGGTTTGTGAGATGAGATGTAGGTACAGTCGACGAATATTTATTTTGGTGTACGTTACTGTTAGTGCGCTTTCACATTATCTGATCCGATATCGGACCACGAAGAAGAAAAATTTCTTAAAATACCTAAGAAAAATGAATTGCTCAAAAGAAATCACTGACACAAAAAGGCGGCCTTGATGCCATAGGGTACTCTCTAGTAGGTTCTTTTTTCTTTGGGCCATCCGACATCCGATATCGGATCGGACAATGTGAAAACGCTCTTAAGGATGGCTCACGTTGTAGAGTTCCGCAGCCTACACGACACTTCCGACACTTCAATTTGTATAACGAACATCGGAAACGTCGTGTAGGACGCGGAACGCTACAACGTGAACCATCCTTTGTGTGTGTCTGGTTAAAATTAAAGTTGTTTGAATTCTAGTATGAATTACCTAGTTATCCTTTTTAGTTAATAAAAAAATCTATAAATGACTTGTTTACCTCACGATTCTAAAGGTTGGCACTTCTAAGTTCTCAGCTGACAGTTGTCGTAAATATGGCTGCCCAACCCTTTCAAACATGTTTCGACACTCAAGTAGGTACTTTTAGGGGAATAATAGAGAAAGCACTGTGAAACCCTCCCGCTTGTTTACTTACAAGTTTAGATTGTTCCCAAAAATAAAACACGGTGCTTATCGCCTACCAATCTAATCACAGAATTCAAAGAAATAAATTTATAATGTGCTACTTTAAGGGAATTGACTACAGTAATAGGTAAACACGTATATAGTTAACATATAACAAAGTCCACGCCACACTGTCCCAACATTTTATAAGTTTAAAAACGTTGGAATACCATTTCGTAAGCCAACCATTATTTCTCACAGAGGTACAGTAGAGTAACCGACTGACCAGGAATCCAATAACTACAAAATTTTCAGTTTAAATCCCGAAACGAATCTTAATTAAACCGAATATCTACAGCAGCGCTTTCGTCCAAAATTCTCGTATAAATTAAAATTCTATCCTATCTCAGTGAATTTCCGGAATACCTACTGAAATTAATGCACTACAACGAAACTGCTGCACACAATATTTTTGGATTCAAGCTCGTTTGATATTAACGAGGAATACAAATTATGTTATAGTTTTCATTACGCTTCCGTGGTTTTCAAGTAAATACCAGATTTGTTTTAAATTCAATGAGTTCCGTGTGAGTGAGTGATATGCAATTGTTATATTTACCAATGCAGTGTTATACTTACTTTTTTTTTATGTCAGTGTTCTTTTAGCTTGTAATCGTATATTGAAAGTATAATTAGTTTTACATACTTATTTAAAAAATATTTGGGTAGATAGATAATAAATGAGAATAGTATAGCTAAGTTACCTACCTACACGATTACACATAGAAGCAGTAAAGTTCCAAAACTCGACACGCGTATGCCCAATAGTTGCCACCTTGTTGTCGTCTTTTATTGAATGTTTTAAGCTTAAAGATTACATGTATTACTTTTCATTATGACTTACATATTTACTAAGATGATCAAGTGACCTTTCCGTGTCCTTAATAATTAATTACGAGATTGGGCGTCGCTGCCAAATACACAATCAATAGCAAAGGCTATCGTTAACTTGTGTTGTTTCTTGTGTTCATAACCTTTCAGCTTTCACCATCATTTCACCTTTACCTTTGGCACCACACTACACCACACTAGAGTACCTACTCGGGAGGAATAGAGGAATAGGCGTAAGGAGTAAACTTTTTCCTGGAACTATTTAGTACTTAAGTGGCACGACAGAGACGCTACTAAATAGTCGAAGAATTCAAGTCATTGCATTTCTCCTAATCAAGTGATTAGGGCTGAGTTACAAGGGTATTATCTCACATGTGGCTCTAGCAAAGACGAAGACACTAACACCAAATATAAATACAAGATATTACTTAGCTTCTTCGATACATTTATTTAAGAAAACTATTTTCTGCCACCATTTAGATCTGTCATCAAATTTGTATCTCCTACTTATTATCTCTGCCTTCAACAAATATATCTATGACCATTTTAATAGAAACGGTCACCAAGTTTGAAACACCAAATTAATGGATAATTGCACCGAATTTAAAACTTTGATCATGGTGCTTTCGGCCAGTTCTAATTTTATTTTTACTATCTTTTCGGAACTCAGCATCACTTTTATGAACACGTGCCATGGAGCTTATCTTTGTATCACGTAACGTAGCATATCTTACGGTTCCCGCCCGTACTACTCGGGAAATGTGGCCGTACCTACGTCCGTTTCCTGTCGTCCCATATTTCCTATCGCTACCTACTATTATGTAACCCTGTTACAGCGAGGAAAGTAAATGGCATCAGAGACTTATAGACAAGGCGGGAAGAAGTTGACAAGTCGCGGCGAAAAGTTGATGAAATTTGAACTATAAAAAAAAATCATAAGGTTCAAATTTCTTCAATTTTATATCTCGAGTTATCAACTTCTTCCCGCCTTGTACGGATATATGTATTAGACATCCACAGTCTAAACACTTTTTGAAGCTCATGTCATGTCTGAAAGCGCCATCTTGTATTTTTCTTTGTTGTACAATAAAGTATTATACTACTACAACTACTACTACTACTCCAGAGCCACCTAAAAGTAGCTCGTAAGTAGGAATAAAGCTAGTTTTACTACAGTACGCTACTCGTTCCCAGATGTCGCTGGCGCTTTCAGACATGAGCTTCAAAAAGAGACTGTACTGATCTATTATATATGTTACTCTATGATGGCATCTATTCAATTTTACAACTGATATCCTGTCGATGTCGTTCGCTGCTTCAAAGTGTATTCTGACAAGAAATTGTAAAAATTAAAAAGTGGCAACAACGTAGTGCCTCTTTCAATTAAATCAAACTAAGAAAACGGGATGACACTGCGATGTTGCCACTTTGTAATTTCTACAATTTCTTTTATTAAGCTATTTTATTTTATTTAATCATTACTATTCTTTTTTTTTATTTGGCCTATTCTTTATTCTTTATTTATTAACCAACTTACATTAACAGTTAAACTAAACTAAACTAACTTAAACTGTGGGTGTCTAATACATATACTGAAACATCCAGTGTAAAATGAACTCTAAAGGGCTAACTATAGCTGTAGTACAATAGTTGGAGCAAGTGAATTAAAACTTAAGAGACACGTGTTTGATATTTATATTTAAACTTATAAATGTGGTGGCCTGGCGGTAAGACGTCGGACTTTCAATCCGGAGCTCTCGGGTTCCAACCCCGGCTCGTACAGTCGAGTTCGTTAATATCGATGCGTCCAACTGAACAAAAATATGTGAACACGACCTTATACCCATACAAATAAGGTTGTGTTCACATATTTTTGTTCAGTTGGACGCGTCGATATTAATGAACTCGACTGTACAGTCGCCATCAGATATATCGGAGCGGCCAAGGTAGTCACAAATATCTGAACAACGCCTCTATTGTCAAGGCGATAAAGTGCATGTTCAGATATTTTTGAGTACCCTGGCCGCTCCGATATATTTGATGGCGACTGTACCACTGAGTTTTTCGGAACTTATTGTACGAAATATTCTTTGATATTTACCAGTCGCTTACCGGTGAAGGGAAACATCGTGAGGAAACCGGATCTAATCCCAACAAACCCTAGTTTCCCCACTGGGTTGGAAGGTCATATTGCAGTCGCTTTCGTAAAAAGTTGTCGCTACGCCAATCCCAAGGATTGCCGAACGGACCCTAGGCAGCAAAAAGCTGGGACAAAACGCTATAGTGGCGTCCGCGAACAAAATCATCATAAAATTCATAAATGTTCTATAGTTAAACTTGGCGTTTCATATATTTTATTTGATCCGGTTTCGGCATTGACATGGTTCAGGCAGGGCCGGACCTAGGGTAGAGCGAGTGGAGCGGGCGGGCGGGCCGGATGGCAGGGGGGCGCCAAAATGGCCAAAGAGAAAAAAAAGTTTTAAAGCAAATGTGGCGCAGGCGCAAAATATGTACGTTTGAAGTGGAGGGCGCGACGGCGGATAGTACCTTTACCTTTTGGTATATATTTTTTTGGTATTTTTGTTATTTCAACTTGTTTTATCAGGCGTGACTTGCTACTTTTAATCATGAAAGGCGCGAATAAAGGCGCCAAAAAGATACGTTCTTTATATTTTTCTAAGCGATTGAGTTTATCAGGATTGCATTCTATTATTTAACTTTCTTTTTTAGATCGTTGCTCTTGATCTTGAAAGGCGCGAAATAAAACCTGATAAAGGCGCCGAAAAACCTTATAATTTTCTAAGCGATTGGGTTTATTAGGGTTACATTAATTATCTATTTTTTAAATAGCTGCTTTTGATCTTGACAGGCGGGAAATAAAGGCTGATAAAGGCGCCGAAAACGTAAAGAAGGCAAAACAAATATAAAGGTGAATGACCCCTAGAAGATGAACATTTGGCCTTAATATTGTTATTTTTTAAATAAAACTGCATCGCTTTCTTATACTATTTAAACTTCTAAAATAATAAATCCAAGTTTGAGGCCGTGAGAGTTCGCCAAATCCTCGCCAAAATTGCCCCTTGTAATGGAAATCTTATTAAGAATTGTGGTTCAAAATCGATATAATTGAGTATAAATTTATAAAATTGAAACTTACTTGATTTTGAAAAGCATATTTTAACTTATTTTATGAAATATTTATTGTTCAAGTCATGGTTCCAATATTGTGTGATTTTTGCAATGGATGAGTGGCGTTCAACTTTTGGGCATGGGTTAGTATTTTCAAATACTTATATAAATTCTCATAAAATGATACACCATTTATGTCTTAAATTGCTTTTTAGGGTTCCGTAGCTAAATGGCAAAAAACGGAACCCTTATAGATTCATCATGTTTGTCTGTCTGTCTGTCCGTCCGTATGTCACAGCCATTTTACTCGGAAACTATAAGACGTATCATTATCAAACTTTTACATAAAGTGTATTATGTGTGCCGCTACTTAGTTATGTAGTGAATTTTCTGAAAAAAATACTTTTAGGGGGGGCACTCCATACATGCAAGTAATTGTCAAAAGTTTTTTTTTTACCAAATATCAACATGATGCACATCAATCGATAGGTCTTTAAAAATCACATTGAAGTTTTTTTGAGCATTTTTTGATGAAATGGATACTTTCAGAAATAATCGCTCCGAAAGTCTAAAAAATTGTGTGTCCCCCCCCCCCCCTGTAACTTTTGAACCGTAAGTCCAAAAATTATGAAAAAAATCAAGAAGATGCACCTTTAAATATTCTTTCAACGAAAATTATTTTGAACATTATCGAGTTAGGCGTTTTTGAGTTATCTCCAAAAACTACATACTTAGGCAGATACGACCTTGCGATAACAATTTATTCGATAACATCATAGTAGCTACGGCTGGTTTTCATAAATAATGGTACGGAACCCTTCATGCGCGAGTCCGACTCGCACTAGGCCGGTTTTGTTCCTTGATTTTATGACTAAAAGATGAAAAAAACTTTTTTTAACCACTGTGATATTATCACGGGGTTTACTTTAATATGGAAACTAGACTGTTCACCTAACAACAACGAGAATTTACTAGTTCATCTTTTAGGCTGCATTCCAAAACATGAATTTTGCATGTTTTTTTTTAACTTAAAATCATGAATATCGTGCTGAAAGCTTGATCTAACTAAATTCAGTGTTTATTAAATTCGAAAAAGTTGAAACCATTTTATATTGAAACAGTTGAAATACCTTTATTTACTTCAATTATTGCACAAAGCTAAATCAACCCATTTCCTAATTTTGCTTGTGCGTCAAATCATTCTTTTTGGGTAGGTACTTGATTTTGCTTTTATACTGGTTCATCTTTTGAATCAAACCGTTCATACTCAGGGCACTTTGTTCATCTTCTGGGCGAATTGGCCTATTTTGGCACAAACATTCTTATAAGAATACTGTTCAGTTCTAAGAGGGTTTGGAATAGCTTATTCTAAACTAGATTATATGCCAAATCATATTAAAAACTTGTTTAAAATTGGTTATAATTTAACAAACATAAAAAAATATTAAAGTGGGGGTAATAGCTTAAAAGTTCATTTACGACCTTACCCTATTTCTCTAACGCTTTGGGTAAAAAGCTTCAACGAAGGGCGCCAAAACCCGATTTCGCTCTACCCTGATCGAGGGCTCGGGCCGGCGCTGGGTTCAGGATTAAGTAAACGGGTTCTTAGGTATAAATGTCGATCCAAGGTGCCCCGTTTTCATTGTCCTAGAGTTTATGCAGATGTAACTATCGCAAATTGCAAGCTCAGAGAGAAGACCCGTACGTTCTACATTAAATATTGCCGCAAATAGAGTTGTCCGGCCGGCGCCAGTGAACGGTTATAACCATAGAAATCGCATAAGCTCTGAAAAATATCCCCCACATTTTTGTGATTCATATGTCATTGAACTAAGAGCAAGCTGTTTATTTTAGTTTATCCGCACATAGCTTTCAGCGTATTAAATTTTATTATAGCAAATGAAAACTTTGACTGACCAATCACAACTTTTTTTACAATAGCGGTAAATTGCGTGTTAGGTCATATTCAAAGCCGGGGAAGGGGGTGATGGGATAACCGCCAAGGGAATATCAGGACCGTTCTGGGGGGTGATTTTTGAGATTCGAGTACTCAAAAGTGACATTTACAACTCAGAATAAAACGATGAAATTATGTTTTAAAAATAACAGCGATAGGAATTTGAAATCATGAGTATTTAAACTATTAATTTCATGCGAAAAAATTGGCGGTAAGCTTTTGTGTGCGATTATTTTCGAGCTTAAACTTTTTGAATTCGGGCGCTCGAAAGTCAAAAATTGTCCCCCTGGGTGCCATATTTGTAGTATTTGTACAGTCACCGGCAATAGTAGGTATCTTTCTACATGACGGCCGCAAAAACATGTGACACTCTCTTATTTGTAGGGTCATAAGTGTGTGTCACATATATTTGCGGCCTTCGTGTAGGAAGATACTGTTGCCGGAATTTGTCCATCTTTATTTCGTCATAGGCTCCGGTGCTTCCGGCTTTATATCTATCTGCATGGCGATCGAGGCAATTGATACCTTACCTACCTTTATGAATGAATAATAGCTCGGATCAATTTCCTTCATCGTCGCAACCTGTATTAGTTATTTACATATATGATTAAGTTTATACAGCTTGACGCCCAGGAACAAGAAGAGAATTCTATACTTATGTATTTTAATTCTACTTGTTGCACTAGCAATAGTTCTCAGACACGTATCAGCTAGAGAGAGCTAATATATTGACGGAGATATATACACCGTGTTTTTTTTTCCTAATTTTAGCATATGATTAGGTACGATTAAGGAAACGAAACGGCATAATTAGTTTTTATAAGTTCGATATATATATATATATAATATATATATTTTCTATTTGTTTTTCTTACTAAAATTATTATATCGGTCACTTGTGTAACTATTATGTGTTATGATTAACTCAACCAAATATTTGAAAATAATTACATGTCGATGTAATTTCGAACATTACAATACTCCGAGATAATAAGGAAGCTTATTTAATTCACGTAACTCACAGGTGCATCATTAATTGCGGTGTCTCAGAGTACCTACAAAATTAATTGAATGTATGGTTTACACAATCAGAAAGGTAAAAATTAACCTTCGTTTATCTCAGAACTGGAGCTAATTAGGACACTGGTCTCTTTAAGCTCAGGAATGTAAGTACCCTTGCAATTAAAGGAAACAAAAAAACACGGTGTATAGTTACTTTTAAAAAAGCTCCCATAGTCCCTTATAATAAATAAGTCGTTATTTAATTTTATTCAATTCGTCCCAATATTAAGAAAGTCTCTATGGATCGAAACATTAATCGAATCTAAAATTCTACTTAGCCGCTACGTCAACTTAGCAATTTGTTAACATGGCCGCTGGCATTTGATTCAATTACTATATACGCTGGACTCTAGCTGATAAAGGGCATTAGAGGCATGACACTAGTTATTATAAAACACCCGTATTCCAGTATTCACAAGGTTGAATATTGCTCTAACATATAAAATGGAACATTAGAAAACTAATACGATGAAAAACTCATTGAGCAATAAACAGTTTGACACGCTTCGTTCTATAAGCCCTAAATTTAACGACTTGACTTAAATGCGGCTAAATCCCTAGGGTACGTATTAATATGTAGTTAGCCTTTTTTATGGTTTAGTAAGATTTGCATTTCTGTTAGCCTCTAGACTACCTAGAGCAGCGGTTCTCAAATAAGTATTTAATAGAGCCCTTAATAAATATGTGCTAAACAGACAGAAGAGCTGGTTTTGGATTTTTTTCTCATTATTTAAAGTATTCTCATTCTCACGGAGCGAGGACAGAGGCTTTGCAGGGTCCTAGGTTTCCGTTGAGCACACTTTGAGAATGGCTGCCCTAGAGGCACTTGTTGGCTTTTAATTTTTATTTAATGATGATAAAAACCGACAGATCGTGAATGGTGTCAAATTGCCAACTGTCTGTTGTTTTTAGATGGACGCGTCGGCCGGGCATCCATCGTATCTGAACCGTCAACACGAAATCCCCTAAATAAGTTTAGAGACTTTTGAGACTATGGATTTGATATAACCAAAGCATAAGCAACAAGATGTACTCTTTACTAAATTTACAAGGAGCTAGCCAAGCGCCTTATTAATGCGACCAGCTGGGGCATAGGTACTTTGTGTAGCGAATCGGTATTGCCGTCCAACGCGGCAATGCCGCCAGCCTTCTGGGCACCCTACCGAGTGGATCTGATCTGGAGCTCATTTTTATTTGTAAGTATGTTTTAGGTTTTAGTATTAGTTAAGTGTAGATTAATAAATTATCTTTTCACATAGATCTCATATAAGTATCTACACGGAAAAAAAAGCTTCCGGGATATTCTCAATATAAGACATTATTATATTTAATTAATTTATATGCTGAAAATATTTCCTCGTGACAAGCATTTATATCCTTTAACGAAAATAAATTAAAGTTTTAAATATAACGAAGCGAATACAATCTTACAGATTTTCTAGTTTTCATTCACCTAAGATAATACTTGTTTGATTAAAGTACAATCTCTCTTATTTACGCAATATACTCTTGAAACAATACATTTTTGTATTTCTATTTTAAGAAAACGTGGTTTTATTAAGCGAAGAATCATATTTTTGGTAAAGGAAATAAATACTTGTCACGAGGAAATATTTTCAAGAAAATAATAATGTCTTGGATTGAGAATATCCCGGAAGCTTTTTTTTCGTGTAGATGACTTTTTACTATAGCATCGCCTCTTACGCATTGCATCGTGTTGTATTCAAACAGAGCATACGTACCTCTGAGTAGCTCTTCTCTATGGCCGACCGTTTGATGGTGTAGGTGCGCAGGTCCTCCAGCAGGTCGCACTCGTGCTGGTTTTTCGCATGGAGCTTGGCTATCTGCTCCGTGTGTAGGTTCTTCAGGAACTTCGTGTAGTTACTCTGGAAAGAGGCGAAGTATTAGGTTTGCCAAGTATTTCTAACAAACTTGCCCGCAATGTTGTACAGTTGCTATCAGGAGGGCTTATATATCATCGGGTTCAAAAATGCATGGGAAATTTATGAATGAATTCATTGATAAATTGGCCATGCAATTATGAACCTGATGGTACATGACAAATCGTGACACGTGGATATCACAGTTGAATCGCTACTGGATAGAGTGATGTCTGTCCACACGTGTCCACACCTGTCTAAGTTATAGTAGGTCTCACTAGAGTTTTTTATTGATTTTGACGTAAGTGGATATCAATCTTTTGAAGATTTCGGCTGTTACAAAAGTGTGATATCATAGTTGTCTCAAAAGCGACTGTCAGTTTTGCCTTATCGAATCGGGGCCCAGATATGTCGGAGCCGACAAGGTGGTCACAAATATCAGAAATATTGTCAAGGCGATAAAGTGCATGTTCAGATTCTCGAGTACTCTGGCCGCTCCGATATATTTGATGGCGACTGTACACGCCTGATGATTTCATAACAAATAATTTCATCTTAATCAGTTCAGCGGCTGAAGCTTGAAGAGTAACATACATAATAATATACGGTCACGGACTTTCACCTTTTAACCGCTTTAAGTCAAAAGTTTAACTTTCAATTTTGAACTCTGTCATTATTTATGAAGGTGTCATTCGCGTTATCACTTTGTCTCATATATCAGACGACGGCGGTCAAAAGGTTTTAGAGCAAACTTTACATTTCACATTACTTTTCATAGAGTATAAAGACAAATCAAAAGAAATAGCTCGTACTGTAAATATCTCTGTAAATATATCCTACCTAACACTTTCCATACCGCAATTCGCGGGCTCCTGGTGCTCAATGTGATGCCCGTGCCAATACCATTTCGACCACTTTTTTGGCAAGTTGTACTATTGAGAGTAGATACGCTCGTACTAATCATGTTAACAAACGCATTTAACTCCATTGCTTTACGATCACGCAATTTTAAAGAGCTTCCATAGTTTCATTATCAGTTTATTAAGCACATAAAGTTGTTAGTTAGTAAAAATATCCATTAATTACTTATATTTCAGTAAAAACGAGTTTCTACAATAATATTTTGTTATTGTGTTAAATGCCTTTTTACCTACAAATCTTTAAAGGGTAGGCAACGGGCATATAATGCAGGCGCCCATAGACTACGGTAACTGCTTACCATCAGGCGCGCCGTATACTTGTTCGCCACCGTCGTGGTATAAAAAATGCAGCCATATTTTAATTATCTTTTAATGTTGTGGAACCGCTCTGTACAACCCGAATTGACCCACGTTGGACTTGGTTTTTCATCCCAACCTCATTTAAGTAGGCTTAAATACCGCGAGCCTTCCGGTTGCCTCTCGGACACTGAAACTACACGTCATTGCTCTGAATGCTACGGCTACGAGTCATAGCCGGTTCGACTCTTCTTAGCATTCGACGTAGCGCTACATGATCATGTAAACGTAGTTACCAAATTCATAACAAACTCTTTAATAACGGGACTAGTGCTCAACATGCTGAAGCTCAATCGTTGACACCCTACTGACACCATTATTGCAAATGGCTTAAGTATACAATGAATACTGGGTTAGTGACGAGCAATCGGACGCTTACCCTATTAATGTATAAAAAATTTAAATCAAATCAGTACTACCGTACTACTTACTGGCTGTGCGTCATATTATTTTGTTACGTGTGTTATATTGGCATTCATATTAATTTATTGTTAAATACACGCATGCTACGTTGAACTTGAATACGAATAAACATTCGTTTTCTCTATTCATGAAGAAATAGGGGCTTTTATTTACATACAGGACAGGACCTGACCCGAATACTCCCGAATATTACTTTTATTTGGAGCCGGGGCCATTTAGTCCGAAAGGTTTGCCATATTTATCTACAAGTACTTACGTATTACCAGAGACTATAGAGATATAGACGACCACAGCCTAACTAGCTACTAGTGTACTACTAGTACGCTATTTGTTACTAGGTGGAGTAGCAGTGCAGGTGACATTTCTCTTACATATTCGGTATCTTTAGGGGGCTTTGACATAGATGGCGCAATCGACATGAGCTTCAAAAAATTCTTAGGCTGTGGTCGTCTATATCTCTATAGTCTCTGGTACTACTTACTGGCTGCGCGCCATATTATTTGGTTACGTGTGTTATATTCACATTCATATTAATTTATTGTTAAATACACGCATGCTGCGTGGAACTTGAATACGAATAAACATTCGTTTTCTCTATTCATGAACAAATAGGGGCTTTTATTTACATACAGGACCTGACCCGAATACTCCCGAATATTACTTTTATTTGGAGCCGGGGCCATTTAGTCCGAAAGGTTTGCCATATTTATCTACAAGTACTTACGTATTACCAGAGACTATAGAGATATAGACGACCACAGCCTAAGAACTTGTTGAAGCTCATGTCAATTGCGCCATCTATGTCAAAGCCCCCTAAAGATACCGAATATGTAATAGAAATGACACCTTCACTGCTACCCCACCTAGTAACAAATAGCATCCTAGTAGTACACTAGTAGCTACTACGTGGAGTAGCAGTGCAGGTGACATTTCTCTTACATTTTCGGTATCATTAGGTGGCTTTGACATAGATGGCGCAATTGACATGAGCTTCAACAAGTTCTTAGGCTGTGGTCGTCTATATCTCTATAGTCTCTGTTATTAGATATGAATCAACATGTATGAATAAAGTTGTAAATATTTTCGTCAGCAAAGAATATTTAGAAAGAGCGGTAATAAACTTGTTTATTTTATTTATTGATTTCGATAGCGGACATTTTATATTTTAAATGTAGAAAAGATAAATAGATCAAGAATCTCTGAGTAAAATGAATAATATATTTATTATTTGAAAAAGTTGGAAATAAGTAAACTTGATCGAGTAGTATTTACCTAATATAATTACCGTCAACATGGAAAACTTAAAATACACACCCAATCACAAGGTTGTTTTATAGGACATATGGCGGCATATTTTTAACCTTAAAAACATTACCTACAACATCCAAAAGCAAGTGTAGAATGAATAGCAAGTGTAGAATCACGAAGTACAGTCGCCATCAAATATATCGCAGCGGCCAGGGTATTCAAAAATATCTGAACATGCACAGTAGTTCAGATATGTGTGACCGCTCCGATATATCTGATGGCGACTGTACCTACAGGTTGCGACTAAAAACGCCGTGCACCCTTCGGCCCCTGTCCCCACTTTCCCACCCCTTCGTCGAGGCAAGGTTTAATGTGTGCCGTGGTACAGTCGCCATCAGATATATCGGAGCGGCCAAGGTAGTCATAAATATCTGAACAACGCCTCTATTGTCAAGGCGACAAGGTGCATGTTCGGATATTTTTGAGTACCGTGACCGCCCTGATATATTTGATGGTGATTGTACATTTTCACGTTATTGATAAATGCTATGACTGTATGATGTAAGGTTTATCCTTAAACGTTATTAAAGTGTGTTACAAAAGTTGAGGATGCCCGTGGGGTAACCTCAACTTTTCTTAATAGCCGCGCCTGCCCAGATACATGCACCGACTTAATTGTTAAGATATTAACGGTTCAAACTATGTTCTCATGTGTACGAAATGTCCAGTGTAAAAATAAAATAAAAATAAGTAATAAAAAATATTTATTTTCAGATATCTGAGATCCATAGATTGTTATATAGTTACACATATAAAACTACATTAGTAAACGATTATTAACTTAAAGACTATCCCCCTTATTCATAAACGTCTCTCAGGTCTCAATTTGTTAATTTATGTTTTGTCCTTATCTGTCACTTTGACAGTTGTGTTTGTTAGAAACAGACAAAATATTAATTAAGTAATTGAGGCCTGTGAGACGTTTATGAATAACGCGATATAATTATAACTGGTTTTATGGTTTATTATATAAATAGAACTTAAAAAACAAGAGACTAAAAATTAAAAACAACTTAAAAATAAATTAAATTATAACTTATTTTATTTTTTAGGTCTTATCACATGCAGATCGGTGTATCGGCGGAGAATATCCGAATCCCACCTCTGCTATCATTCTCAGGATGCTAAGCTCAAAAGCTCTTCTTCATCTGCGTTACCACAGATGCCGTCTTTTTCCGTACTATACCTATATGGCATAAACATCCTCTATGCTGTGTAAACTGAACCTCAATTATTAAAGTCCGTGACCGTACTAATTTAGTATGGGAGCGCTATGCTTATAAATTTCAGTTGCGACCTCGTAAATCGTATTCGGCCGATGTTATTTTATTACTTTTTTACCAGCTTTCATTTAACTCACAATGTTTGTTATTTATTTCGTTTGTTGTTGACTTTAGCTTGATTATTTTACATCTTCAAGGGACCGTTTCTGAGAAAAGGCTCTTGACAGACGGATTACAAAATTATTCGATAAAATATCCATTTTTTATCGAGGTGCACAAGACCTAAAAACTATTTTTTGACTAATTCTTAGTGTGTTTTAATTTTCAGTCAGTAATAGGTATGTAACTTTAATCTTGCGTGTATTTCGTAGCCGTTTATATTTTACGAGTATGCCACCGCAATGCAAGTGCTTTGTAACATATGCATTTTTAACGATTTGCTTTCTCTACGTACATACATCGACAATATTAAAATTATTTTTTTTCTGCATACACCCTCTCATAATTTGCTTCAATTCTACGGCGCTTAAGAATAATAATAAATACCCCGGCCACCGGCAGTCGATGGTGCGGCGCCGTAACGACGGGTCGTGAATCGGTTCGCCTAGCACTCTTAGTGCTTGAGGATGGAGACCTAAGCTCTCCGAAACATGTCGCGCGTAGTGACTAAACACAAGTGAGTACAGCCGCATGCAGTGATAATAGTGTTAATATGTCTCACGAAAGTTTAAATTCAAAAATAATAAAATCGTATATTTATTATTATTAAAACGAACTAAGTTTTTTATTCGATTTAAACACGCGACTACGAAATAATCGCTTTGATTATTTATATCAGTTCAATTGTAAAAGTAAAGTTTCGGAGGCACCGCTGACTTTGAAGTAGATCAATCTATACACCAACAAATAAGTAGATATCGAGTTGAACTAAAGAAAACTTTTGTATTCTGTATTGTAAATTCATAAATCGGGTTATCAATATTACTCTGCGCAACACCTTCGACAACCCTACACGTGATCCCTGGGTGGTGCTAAAAGAGCAACAGATTTGGCAGCTGCACTGTCCCACCTGGACCTCGCAGCACTCACTGGATTGTCTTTATCATCTGCTTTCTCATTACTACTTAACAACCCCAGAGTAGCCTATCTAGGTATATCCAGTGACATGTAGCCATACGATAAAAAAAAACCATAAATTCCTCGACGTAATATAGGTAGATATCCTCTTTCATTCTAAATGCGACAAGTGAGTGAAAGGATTGTCGGCATTTAAATATAGAGTTTGGCCAGAAAGAGAAGTGTCGTGGTTTATATGGGAGCTTATACATTCTACGATTCGGACATACTCTAATGTGTCCACATTTATATAATCTCACTTAAAATTTAAACACGAAAGTAGTGCCGTGACCTTTCTTTCTGTCGTATTTTTTTTCCCTCTAAATTTTTTAATATTATGACTTTACATTTTCCCTTACAATGTGATAGTTATATTCAATAATCATAATCACTATCATATAAATCGAGTTGGTAGAAAATATCAAACTTTCCATTTCAAAAGTGCAATCTGACGTCTCCAATATTCAGCATGTACGGTCTAATATCTAATTACGGGCTTCAGAAATCGGGACGAATTTTACACATTTGCAAGTTATGATGCGAACGCAAGGCGAACGAATACCTACGGGAAAATATGTAGACGGGGGAATTTCTCATACTCAGTTAGATTTGAATTCTGCTGAAGTGCAAAAAATGTGTGAATTCAAATCTAACTGAGTAATTGGTACTTACTCGAATGTATCGATGTTGTTGGAGCGTAATAATTACAAATAATAAATGTGATGATACCAATGTTATATCATCGTTGCATTGTATAATATGTGCCTCCTGCTACAACTTTGCCTATAAAACTAAAACCATGTTTTTCAAGCCAGGCAAAGTTGTGCATCGTAGGCAAAGTTGTGGCAGGTGACGGTAGGTGTTATTGCAGCGTAATAAATGTGATACCAATTTCATATCATCATTGCATCCTATAATAAGTGTAATAAGTAATAGAAACTTCATACTTCAAAGCTACTTATATTTTATTTGATATACTCGTACATATTCAAGAATTTGAGGAAATTAGCAGGATCCCTCGCACAATGTATGGCAGCGTCTGCAGTCCAACATAAACTAGTCGATCTTGGAGCGTACAAACTCGGAGCGTGCATTAGGCGACTTTCACACTGCTGCGGTTTCCGCATGCGGCGCAGGAGCGCGAGCGATATAGCGTTGTCACGATTGCACACCGTCGCCGCATGCGTTTGCGGCGCCAGTGTGATAAGCGCTTTAGGAGATCTCATGCCTGATTCACGAAACCTCTCCGCGCGATAACACTCGGATCTTGACGCTGACGGAAATAAACGTATGAAATCCCTTGTCACGTTCTCGAAAAGCGGTAAGTTGGAGCGTTTTTTCGTGAACTAGGCATGTAAGATTGATTCTTTGGAGCGGTTGGGCGACATTAATTTGTAGAACTTTACGTTTGAACAACACGTGACGCACTGACGCAGCACCCTCAAGTGCTACGAGAGTGCTACGAAGCTCTACATGCGTAGACCCTCCACGGTACTGGGTTCCTTTGGATTCTCTTAAATATAATACTAAGGAACGCTCTTTGTTAACGGTTTTATACATATATATAGAGTAACTCACAAAAAAATTTTTTGGTACACAGTTTTATTGCTGACTGCACCTAGTATTGTCATGTAAATTACAGAAGTATTCTGAATTTCAGCTCAATCAGACACCGGGAAGTGGTTGCAATTTAACTAACAAAATTTGATACACATAAATAAATGAACAAATAAATATAAGGGGTCAAGCTAAATAAAACTGTGTAAACATGACGTCCGATGTTCCATATCTTTCCTTAATTATCCGAGTAACAAAGTGGTGCTCTATAGGGGAATCGTTCACCTATGGAGCATACAGGACATACGTAGGTACACATTTTATTTCATGTAATTTAATTTTAATTTAATATTATGTGCTTTTAATTAATGTGATATTATCCTGAATATTTACTGTAATATATGTATATAGGAAAACTTGAGACTGATACTTGACTCCACAGTCAAACTTAATGTAGTTTTGTGGAGCACTGTAAACGATTAAATTTGTAAACTTGTGTTTTTTAATAAATAAATAATAAATAATAACTATGATAAAAAAAAACAAAGTCTAACGTGGGTCAGTTCGGTTTTGCAGAGAGTGGTTCCACAACACGTAGGGAGCTTAAATACCGCGAGCCATCCAGTTGCCTCGCGGACACTGAAACTACGCGTCATTGCTCTGAATTATTACTTTGGAGGTGTAAAATACACACGGCAATTTAAGTGTGTATCCAAAATTACATATTCTAACCCGCCTATTCATAAACGTGCTTCAAACCTTATTTAGTTGAATTAGGTATGTTTTGATGTCTGTTTCTATTAAACACAGTTGTCAAAGTGAAAGATAAAGACAAAAGATTATCTAGTTAAATGAGGTTTAAGACACGTTTATGAAAAAGCGGGTAAATATTGGAGCAATGCACGTTTTGTACGTCTCTGAATGCTAGCTTAGAAATCCGAAATAGCGAGAGTCAAACCAAAACTTGAACCCTGTAAAGTAAATGAACTCGGTAGAACTGTTGTCGGTTTTACTAACTGTAGTGGCTTTGATTTTCAGTTAAATAAGCATTGGATATATCTTGGAATATAACGTGTTTACTGTTTTAGTATTGAAAATCAACATAAGGGATCATCCAATTACATCACACCTCAAGGGGAGGGGAGGGGGTCCACAAAATGTGACATATCGTGACATGGGGGAGGGAGGAGTTCCATGTTTGTGACCTCACAATCCTCACATAATTTTTTTTACAAAATCTAAGTTAAAAAAAATCAACTGTTAACAAACATTGTCCCAAACAAATTTTCTACATACTCGGATTTGTTTGAATACTTTCGTTTCCTATAAATTTGATATTTTTTTTCTGGCAATCTTAATAAAAAGCTAGTTTCAAAGTGATGTTGTAATTTTTACCTTCCAAAACTAAAAATCTAAATGTGACGTCACACTAAGGGGGGAGGGTGCAGTTAATTGTGACGAAAGTGTGACATGGGGGAGAGAGGGGTCAAAAATCATGAATTTGGCGTGACGTTATTAATGGATGATCCCTAACGTATTTCATATTTTTAGAAAACCGAGTTTCTCATCTTTTTTGGGATACAAATATCAGATTAGTATGTACAGTCAACGTCAAAGATATGATTACACTCTTGCATCTTAAGTATTACAACGCAGTAAGCTGTAAATGTGTAAACATATCTTTGACGTCGATTGTACTGACTTAGAAGCTCGGGCATATCTTAGGTACACGGTTAAATAAGTTACATACATAATAATTATGTATAGGTATTATTCTACTAAAATACAAACGATTCATCAGCTCGACACGTGCTATTATTCTCATCCTTCAAAATCAATAAGAATTATTTTTAAGTAGAGGCTTAGCTAATGCAGACACACCAGGGGGCCAATTTTTGACTTTCGAGCGCCCGATTTCAAAAAGTTTAAGCTCGAAAATAATCGCACACAAAAGCTTACCGCCATTAATAATCATGATTTTAAATTCCTATCGCTGTTATTTTTAAAACGTAATTTCATCGTTTTATTCCGAGTTTTAAATGTCACTTTCGAGTACTCGAATCTCAAAAATCACCCCCCAGTTACACTACTACAACCAGAGAACAAATCAAATTATTTAACAAATATTTTGATTTATTTTTACACCACAGTAAAAAGGAGCGTATTCTGTCTTAAGTAGAGACACTAGGTATTAAGTACATCAATGTTACACTACTCAAACGACTGAAAGCTATGCACTTTTATAAGTGTATATTTCAATTGTACGTTAACTTATCTATTGTTGTTATTCGAACTTGTTCCACTTCTGAGCCGAATTTGTGTTTCTAAGCCCCTGAGTTTACTTATTTGAAAACAAGCGCGAGTTACAATGTTTCGTGAATGGTTCGAATCGCTGCAGCTATTGATTCTTAGTTCCTCATACGGCCCAATGCTTTGCGTCGACCACATGCTGCCTAATTTTGTGAATGAACTGTACACTAAATGACACACGCGGTTTTTGTAGGAAGACTTTAACGCTTCATTTGTTTCCTTTAAGGTTTTATGCTGTTTGATTTTATCTATAAAATTCAATCACAAATAACCATTCCATGCAGTCATTGCCTTGCCCCGAGAGTTTCACCTGAGTGTCTGTGTGTTTTGTTCAGATTTCGTATAATTATGGACGACATTTTAAATTTTATTTATTGATTTTAATTTTTAAACTTTATAACACGTTTTTATATCACCGTATGATAAAACGTCGTAAGTACCTACCTACTATGGGCAAGTACAAAAATCCTAAAAATATCACCGTATTATATTGTCTAATACTTGAATCACTGTAACGAAACCCCGAATATTGCGCAATTATCACATTATATAATGCGTGAGTTACACACATTGAAAATATGTTAAATGATGTAATAAATATTTGCCAATTTTGAGGGTATTTTTGGTGGCTGGTGTCTTTTTTTCTTACCTTTCTCGGCGGCGGCTGCATGGTGCCTGCCTGTGCCCGATCGATTGCGGCGCACGCTTGCGTGGGCGTGCGGTGGGGAACTCGTCCGCGTCGCGATAGCCGCTAGCCGCGAGGGCCGCCGCCACGGCCGCGCCGCGCCTGCGCGCCGACAGCCACGCACCCTACCATAGACGTTCATTTTTGTTTTGGGCAAGCACTAACGGAGTAAAATGGGATGGCAATGCCGGATTATCATTTTTAGAGGTCTATGTCAAATGTTTGTTAAATAAACAACAAATACATGTTTTTGATACACACTTTCAAAACATGTATTTATAAATCGATGAAAGCGGCTGAAGTTTTGTAGGTATTTTTGGTGTGGGTAATATCATTTTTGAGGTGTTCGTGTTTGCAGATGATATTGACATATGACATTTATGAGAAACTCTTAAGGATTACCTAAATACTCTTTTATACAAGGTGCAACAAAAGTGTTAGTATCGTATTCTAATTACGATTCGAATAATTTTGATTTTGTATGGAGGGTTGGTCGGCTGGGACGACGTGCCCCATACAAAAAAAAGTTCTCATGTTTTTTCTTACTCGCAATACAATACCAATTATGCCGTTAAACGGATCACCAGTAGGTATTTTTGTTACACCTTGTACCTACATACATAGTAAAGAATAATGACGGTAGTGGTTCGAAAGATGGGTATAGCTCGTTTTTAATGGATTTTTATCCGTAAATAATATGCCTTGACTATCCCCACATTAACGTCGCAACAGTATGTCGTTGGTACAGTCGGTATCTACAGAACAGACCTATTTACAGACGAGCAACACCGAATGTTTATGCTATGACATTCTGATAACAATAGGGGTGATGCTGATGACACATGTTGAATTATGCAATGAAATTTAGTTGATAGGATGCAAAATGATCAAAATATCCAAATAAAGTAAACATTAAAAAAATCTATTGAAATGGTTCAAAGATATCGGGCTTCAAAGTTTCAAATTTTTTCGATTTTTGAAAGTACGAAATTTTAAAAACCAATGATACCATTCGATTTCTAACATTTTATTGTGAAATAAATTGTAAAGCAACCATATACATAAACGCAACATTTCACTGTAAAAATAGCAATTTCATAATTTTTCCATACTTTAAACAGGGCAAATATGAAGCCGTGACGTCAAGGCTTTATATCATTTTGTTAGGAGCGTTTTGAGAAACAAATGCAAATCTCAGACTGTCTTTTTCCTGTCTTTTATGTTGATTTAAGGCAATTGACCCCATATAGACATTTGATCCTCACAACAAAACGAATCGATTGATATCATGCATGAAAAACATTCATCTAGCCTATTCTGATACAATGTTATATTCTACATGTACAGTCACGGATTTTAATTTTTGAGCCATTTACGATTCAAGCAATTTTCTTTTGTTTAGTACCTACTTACTTTATGTCAGCGGTTTTCAATTTTTGTTGGTGACAGAACCCTTTTAGAAAATGAAATATTTGACGGAGCCCCAAAATTATAAAATAAAGTATATGTGACTTGACAGATAGAAGATAGACGAGTTGGCTTATGATTTATTTCTTAATATTAGAAGTATTCTCGCGGATACCTAGCCCTGGGGCTCCGCGGAGCACACTTTAACAATGGCTGCTCTATGTACCTAATATGTCCAATGTGAAGTGGACGGTCACCTATCATCATCATCATCATCATCATTTTAGCCGTTTGTCGCCCACTGCTGAGCATAGGCCTCTCTTCGTGTACGCCACCTGTCCCGGTCCTGGGCTAACCTCATCCAGAAGTGACCTGCAATCTTTCGAATGTCATCTACCCAACGAGCCAACGGACGCCAAGGACTCCTTTATCCGAAAGTGGTAGCCAATCCGTCAACATTTTAGTCCACCTGTCGTCACCCAGCCTGGCAACATGTCCTGCCCAATTCCATTTGAGTTTGGTAATAGTATCTCCTACGTCACCTATATACGTCATGATCCCTTTAATTCATCTAAAATATAGAACGATCCCGTTGCAGACTTATCTATAAATTGCACTTTTAATTAACCGCCCTCCAACGTAATAAAGTCAGCGTGCGGACTAGTTTCCTTTAATAAAGTCACTACGTGACAAAGTACTTCATTTGAAATACCTTACAGAAAACCACAGTCAAGTAGCACAATTCGCTATGTGCAAAGTGCATGGTGGTGGTAACGAGAACGATCGCAGTGCACAATGTGACAAGAAATTAAACTGTAAAAGCCGGGGTGTCCGCTGTCAAATTAGTGAAACAGCCAGTGACATTTCATATATAATCAAGGAATACAACAACCTATTTATAAAAAAGAAAAAAGAGATTAAACACCTGCCCAAGAGATGGCGCTACAATCATGCACACAGTGAATACTCTACTCATACTGTTGTGGTCATGCCGGTGAGTAAGGTTGACAGAGAACTCGAAAAAATGCAGTGTGTTGACGGGAAGCGCTCCTGCTTTAGCCGGGAACACCAGTGAATCCTCTTTTCAAAAGAGCCGGCAACGCGTATGTGATACCTCTGATATATCTGGAGTTGCAGGACTTGCAGGCATCTATAGATTACGGTAGCTTACGCGTTTTTCATACGTTACCGGTCGCCATCAAATATATCGGAGCGGCCAGGAAAAATATCTGAACATGCACTTTATAGCCTTGACAATAGACGCGTTGTTCAGATATTTGTGACTACCCTGGCCACTCCGATATATCTGATGGCAACTGTACCAAACTTTGATTTGGCTCCACTGAATAAATATAGCTTGGTTCCTTTCCAATTGAATAAATAAACAGAAGGTAGACTTACGATATCAAATCAATAGATAGCATGCTGCGTGAGGTTAGTCAGATATTGATAATCAGGCGACTGTCTACAATGCCCAAACAATACCTTAACATTGTGTCGACCGTCCAGTGGCGCCGTCATTGGGCGGATTGTATTTCCTAATAAACGAATCAATTTCTGTATAATGCCCTCATGTTAAGTTTAATACGGTTGCTACATAGGATTAGGAACTACCATCTGTTAGTGTCAACAATGGCGACTGTGTCAACACCACAGGCTACGGTAAGACAAATTCCATTGAAGTGTGCCAAAAAAAACCGACAACTCGCTTCGCGATTGCTCGCCACTGCTCAGAACTGACGGCTATCGTCCGCCATTGTATACCATTACCCCCATGTAGGTACACAGTGGCGATGGAGTGGCATGGCCCTAATAATTGTGGTCATTTTGATAGTGTGGACATTTTGAATTCGTCATTTTGTACAGTTGGACTGTCTGGTTATATGGACATTTTGATACTCTAGACCAGTACGTCTAGCATGACTTACGTTGCGGCGCGACTCTCCATACTTCAGGCGCGACTCGAAGTATGGAGTCGCGCGCGACAACGCATGTCATGCTAAGGCCACAGGTGCCACTGAAGGCCATCCTTCACTACTGTGTAGAGGATTTATCTTTTTACTCGTAAATTATGACATGACTATTAAGGGTATGATATATATAGCTAATTTTGTACCTATTAAACTTAATTTTGTTACAAAATTTAACACGTGTCATAATCCCTATTCTGTCTTATCTGTCTACAACTTACCAGCACTTTTGGTTTAGGTCTCCTTTCGCCATATTTCTTCTCGTAGTAACTCGCCCGCTTCGAATCCATCACAGAACAACAATGCTTAATGCTCGATAATAGATAATATTGTTCCTAGTTTGATTTCACGCTATAACTGTTATTAGCCGTTATCGATAGATAATACCTATGTAACTGATTAGTATATTTGCCATTATCGGTAACAATGCTATTGATTGTTGTATGACTTAGATGACGTACGATGACGCGTGTTAGGTATCCAATATTTATTTTGATGATCTAATATAGCACTGAATTACCTATATAGATAGGTAATTCAGTGCTATATTTTCAAACAATACCTACACACGCACGCGCACGCACGTACTTATTTAAAAGGTTTTACATATTATTTAGGCATATAAAATGACCGAACAAAACCTTAATTCCCACAGGGGCGCTACTCTTCAGGGATATATTTTTTAGGGAAGTGTTGTCCAATAATCGATAACCGACTGTTATACAACGTTGTTTGTTATGCTGGTCCTAAATACCCTAAAGCATATGTTCGTTTCGGCTCTGTCCAATGGCCAAGGACAACCAGATATTTATTTACGGCAGCGTGAATTTTTGTGAGTAACAAAAAGATTAATCCCTATATGATCAATTGATCAGGTCAAATTACGTATTTTGAAAAACGAACTAATAAAGTTTTGAAACTGTTATGCTTTTAAGTATGGTGTTTAATGCACCTAACGTCCGTCCCCCTCCTATGACGTTTTAGCGAAAATTAGATAATTTTATTAAATTTTTTAATTTAAAAAAAAAACAGGTGCTATATATTTTTTCGATAGGCTTTACCGTATTCACGTAATAGATAGCTAGCTAACTTCGATAAAACCCAGCTGTTGAATTTGGCGCTGATGAGAGGCGGGAATTGATTTCTCTCTATGTCGGTAACTGCTGAGCCAAAATTTTGAAAAAATTACAGAATACGGTATTAATATGAATACAGCCTATAAAGCCAATCGAAAAAATGTATAACACATTTTTTTGTTTGGTATTTCACGGGAATAATCTATTTCATAGATCTTTTTTCATACGATTAATATTTTTCTCAAAAAATTAAGAAAACTGTACTACTTAAACCTTTCGTGGTCAAAGGGGAGGGTAGCGTCACAGGGAGGGGGCGGACGGTAGTAGGTATGCGGTAAAGACTATATAAAGGTATAAGTAATAGTTTCAAACTTTAAATAGTAGTGTGTTTGTGTACCCCATACATTGAAAAATAACTTGACCGAATCTATAAGTCGTTTTCATGTAGAGACAAAATTGGAGGTACATAGTTACCAGATGTGAATGTTTAATGACGCCATGTTGATGATTTGCCATCTCTTTCTGCAGGACGAGTAGCTGATTCGGCATTTTAACACATTCAAAGCCGGAAACCCGACTATCGGTTATTTTATGATTTCGCGCCCAGGCCGCACTACTCGATAGTCGGGATCTTGGTACTACAGCTACATGACAATATTTTTGCGGCCTGGCGCGGATGTTTTGTCTTTAGCCCGCTCTACACTCGCGCGCGAAGTCGCTCCGTGAATTCACGTGAAATGCCGCTAACAATGCGATTCTTAAGCGTGAACACCATCTACACTCGCGTTTCGCGGCTTTCGCGGGCGTTCGCGGCGCGAGTGTAGAGCGGGCTTTTGTCTGGCTGCGTGGCAATGAATGTGTTAAACAGCAGAAAGAGAAGTCGTAGATAGTGTGTCCGAAATGAGTGTCATACAGTGTATGAGCTCCAATGTAAACCACGACACTTCTCTTTCCGGGCACACTCTAACAACAAACAGCGTGACATTGACACTTGTTTAGTGAACTGGCCAGTTAAATGGGGTTGGCAACTGTCAGTGACATCTTCAAAATTGGTCCCAAAAGCTAAATTTGTATGGCGCGAAGTAGTTTTTATTTATTTTCGCGAAAATGACTCAATTTTTTGTATCGAATTGCTCCGAAATTGAAATCCATCCGTTTTTGGAATACACTTAAATTTAAATGATGTAGATTAACGCCATAGGGAAGGTTTTTGCCTAAGAAAAGCTTTATGCCTGCATACAAGTTAGGGGCCATTCATCGTCTGTTTCTTTCTATCATTGTTTGTATCTCTTTCTCTTATTGTATGGAATCTGGAACAGCGCCCTCTGCAAAAGTTTTCACCGACCAACCCCATTAAGCGTAAATTTTAAATTAAGTGTACCTACTCCTAGGGACCGGTGTGTAGTATCACTACAAAAATATATCAATAGTGTATCCATTCTTTTACTTCTCCTATCGTGTATCAAACACTTCTCTAAGAAGACGTTATCACACTTATTTATGGGATTATCACTTAAAACGTTATTGTATATTTTTAAAAACTCGCAAAGTATTGAAGTCGACCAAATATCTAGTGAAAATATTAATTACTAATATTATTTTCTGAAATAACCAAAGTGACGAACGAATAACATCAATCTCAACGACATTACGATGTCTAGATTGACACGTTTGTTTACAATTTTCATGATAAGACAAGTAAGGATGAATTCACTAAACCTAACGTAATGTTAGCACTTGATATTGTAACTAATAGTAAGTTCTGGTTGATGTAACTGGTGACCGAAGAGCTGGCGGCTTCCTCGCACAGCGTATCAGCATTGCGATACAACGAGGAAATGCCTCCAGCATCCTTGGTACAATGCCGCAAGGGCCTAGTTTAGATTTGAGCTAGTTATTAATTTAGTTTAGTATTTGTACTGTAGTACCTCTGTATATTTAGTTATGTAAATAAATGTTTTTTCGATATAAATAGTAAGTGTTATTCATAGTAGGTCCAGAATTCCACCCCAATAAAAACGATAATATCTATACTGAATTTTAATTGACTTAAACAATGCACAATAGTAGTGTTGTTAGTCTAAACATACATTTATCACGGAATACAACAATTCGCTACTAGCCAAATAAAATCGAGGTCGTTCAGGGGTAGACTTTGGTTACTTACTATTCACCTCATTTTTACCGTGAACTTCTTAACTGTTCCAAATATCATTTTAATCTCGATTAAACATTGATATTTTACTGATTGATATGATTTCGTTTTTGTAGGATTATGGCCAAAGCTGCCGAACCCAAACGGCCTCGCAGGAAAGGTGGCGGGAAATAAAAACATTGGACAGAAAAATTAAAAGGAAAGAGTAATTGATCTAAAAAATTTATTAATGAATGAGGCGACTATGTGCACATTGAAAACACTTGTTATATTACAAGACCACTTGTACACTATTTACAGCGGCCACATGGACCGAGCCTAGCCTTCGCCGTACAATTATTCCACTTAAATTACTGTACACAAGTCATTTGTACAAGTTAGTTATCTTAAACTTAACTACTAATATCCTAAGTTTCATTAAAACAATGGAAATATTGTTGATCATAATACTTATACAGATAATGGTATAAGAAGTGAATCTCTTAATGTTAAATACTTATAAACTGATTAGGTGTATCGGCTACAATATAAATAATATATGTATTGAATCATCTAACCTAATGACTGGTACGAAACGGTCAGCCATGGCTTTATATCTAACATAGATAACCTCTGCGTCAGTGGCACGTAGTCTAACGGTACCATACATAGTGTAATAGATGTACTCCCTTTATAATAAATATAATATACCACTAACCAACACTGAGAGCTACTGAACAATCAATGTCGAAGCTTGATCCTACGTCTAGTCTAGCAAAACATATCGTCCCTAGAGGACGCTTGCGCGCGGCGCCCGCGCGACCCGCGCCCGCGCAACCCGCGCACCGCGCACGCTGACGCTTCCTACTAGTATTTTATACATAAACATATCAACAACACACATCCTTATCAACATCACTTACAAAGTAAATTACAATTCCATACAACACTTTTATAATATTCAACACTCAGTAAATAAGAATACTCAATATAAAATCATGCGCTCAAAGCACGAAATCTAAATAACGCCATGCTATAAATCATCTCGTGTGAATGCTATCCTCTCGAAATATTTAAATAGTTCATTGATTTTGTAAAAAAATATTTATTAATAAAACGCATGTAATTTCACGGAAACACAACCGAATGACGCTCCGTTAAAAAACCGAATCTAATTTAAAATCTAATTTTAAAATATAAATTAAAACAAATCACAGTAACAAGGTAATGATCGATATAAATATAATTTCCGTATGTGATGTCGTATAGCTAATGTCGAATTGTGCGTAGAAAAAGGGTGAAACAGTACAGTTAACGACGGCATAGATAACCTAACCACGGAGTTGACAATGAGAGCTGTAGCGGCGAGCCGACCCCGCGGGGCCACGGGCCCCGAGGTTGCTGTTTGCATGCGATTCCAATTACGTCCAACTAACTACACACACAAACATTTATCTAAAACTCTTTCAATGACAGTAAATACGAGCAAGTTTCTGTAACATTAACTTATTCTCTGTTTCCGAACACATCACTCAATAATAAAGTATGCTTCAATTATATAAATTCGATATATTCTAAGCAAGGGTAAGTGGACCCGGAGGGACAGTGAGAAGGTGAGAACATACGTAGAAAACGTCCATAGAGTACAGTGAGACATAGAGATTGGAGACAAAAGAAGATCATTGAACGACGACGGCTATCGAAGGATGCTCTGAGCGTGCAATTGCACACTGCTCATGAATAACAACAGCCGTTCTAGACAGTCCAAACACGACCACACAGAGAGGAATTCATTAAAATACATTAATTAAATTATCTCTATTATTAATTACTATTCGTATTGCACCGACTCAAACGGTCGTAAAATCAAAAAGTAACTCGGTACGATCGGTATCGAGATCCAGCCAAGTTCATGTTGACTTTTTGATTTGGACGCGTTTAAATCGAAACAGTCGCATGAACGCCGTAGAATCATTTGCTATGTCGCGCTATAAACGTATAACTTTATTTGAACTTTTATGCTAAAGTGAACGGAAGGCTATCGTTTAACGAATGCATCGTTTTCAGTGAACTGTTAACGATAACGGTTCTAGAGGCTCGTTATACGAAATTATAACTCCTATGAGAAACCTCTCCTCATAGGAGTTATAATTTCGAATTTCGCGTAGTAACGCGATCGTTCGAATTCAATTTTAGGTACCTTATTTAAGGCAGGGATCGAATACGGGTATTATCTCGGTTGTTAAAATTAATATATTTCGGATAATCTCATAATGTTATTAAGTTTAAATAAATTACATTTCATAATATCGCGTAAACGTTGCGATAGTTGGGCGCTATTTAGATTTTAGTAATACCGATAACGATCCCTGGTTTAAGAACGGCTAATATGAGTTTGACATTGACATTTTACGTAAGCGAGTAACGAATTTTCTACCTGTGCATCTCGTTTACACTAATATGTTACAAGCAGGATGCACGGATAGAGCACTCGATACTCGTTCTCGAAAACGTCAATTTCATAACTCATGGTAAGCGTACAGGTTTATTCGTACTTATTACACCGCGACATACGTGACAACGCATTCATTGTATATTTTGTAAAGTCTACTATTGCGAGTTACACGAAACAATAGTGGCGGTTATAATATCAAATAAGGTACCTACCAAGGCTACTAATATTGGTTTTGAAACTAGTAAATGCGCGATATGGCAGTAGAGGCTACGGCGGTCAGCGCTACGATGGGACGAATTGCGAAACTGCATATCATCGTACCGGTTCGGTTACGAATCGAGAACACGAAGCCATACAGGCACCGTTGTTCGATGGAAGACATCCTTAGCGTGATTTTGCCTGCAGTTTCGTATTCAAGTATTTAATACAAACATCGATGTCACAAAACAAATAACTAACGCTATGTACATGGACTAGTGTGTCGATGAGACTAGTCGATTAGTCTGTGGGGTGCCGGAGACTCGATCATAAAGATAACATTGTAATTCTCTTAGATATTGAGTTGAACGGTGTAACGTCTTCTATTATTCTCTAGTAAACCAGGGTTCGAAGTAAATTTAAAATATTAACAACCATTCATTTGATTTAATATAGATGCTCACTTAAATTGAGATCTCGCGAAGTGTTTATAAGAATAATTTTATCATTATATGGACATTTCTATCTATAATTGAATTAATGGTGATATTATTAACCGAGAGCCGTGTGGATATCGCCTATGATTAAAATACTATACATATATTTATAATAATTTAGTTACGATTATCTTTTTACATAAAGTTTCGAAATGTCTATGTGTCGATTAAGCTCTAATTTTGGGGTTTAGTTAGGTAGTTAGCCATAGGCGGCCGTAGAACTCTTAATATTTACGATTTAACCTAACTATACTTACAAGACTATAGTCTCCATAAGTGTTTAATCACCGTGTACAAATAGTCAATCATTATCTAAGCTATAACGGCCAATAGGCTAGATTTGTTGATTTAAGGAATTTATTATAATAATAAAGATAATAACAAATACTAATAAAATCCATACATGTACAATACGCTAATAATCTTAAAACGATTTGACAAATAAATAGTCCTACCCCTCGACGGAATGAAGACAATAAGTAATTATAATTCTGCAAGCTGATCGTTGTTGGTTAGTGTTGGTGCATTTGTCTCCAAAATGTATTATCGGAATGAGGGTTTCCGGATATCTAGGTGGCGGCACTGGGACGAGAGGTCTTTTTGTTGAAAACAGCTGTCAAAATCCACCAATAAATAAAATGATTAACTGTGAATTATGACAGCTAGACCTCTCGCCACGGTGCTGCCGCGTGGTGAAAAAAAAACCATTCAGGAAACCCTCAGTGAGATTTTCATTAAGATCGAAACCCCCCTCTATTTTAATCTTTTCGGTGGTAACCGTAATAATCGGGTAACCGTTTTGAAAAAGGTAAACCATGATCAATGTGGTAACCCTGTCGAAAGTCTTAGTAATAGAGATTAAAATTGATTGACCGCATAATCGCTTTCTAAAAAATGTCAGGGTTTTTTATTTCGGTAAGTGGTTACCTCTGGGTAAGTTAACAATTTGCTTAACAAATGGACAGGGTATTTATCAAATACCCCTTTATTGGTAACCGGTTCCGGTCCCTTGTTAGGTTACACCGGCAATTGTTATTACCTACACAGGTTCTAGCTCGATAGATAACTCTGTTATAATTTTATGAAGGGGTTTAAAAATAATAGTTCAGTCTTGCACAGTTTTCCACTCATAAAAAATATAGCTTGAATTCGTTTAACTTTTGTTTTTATACAGGTGTCCCAGAAATCGACGTCAAGCCGTGACTGGATGATAGACCAAGTTATAACAGTTATCAGAAAAATACAAAAAAAATCTATCACATGTTCTTCAAAAATTATGGTCACTTTAAAAATTTACTAGAATATTCACGCCCTGGTCTCTTAACTTCTAGTAAATTTTTAAAGTGACCATAATTTTTGAAGAACATGTGATAGATTTTTTTTTGTATTTTTCTGATAACTGTTTTAACTTGGTATATCATCCATTCACGGCTTGACGTCGATATCTGGGACACCCTGTATATATACATACCTATCTTGAAATCTGGCTAGTCAAATTATCGCATGAATTTCGGATTAATATGTGTAGAGATATCAACTTTCGGCTACTACATGGAAAAAAATTATTAAACTCACACCATTTTCACTCAATATTTTGTTAAAAACGAGTCTGCCCGCCCGGGACCACGCTCGAAACATGAATATAATACAAGTAAGTGGACGCGATTAAGTCCCGTTGTTAACAAAATAATAGTTACATAGAAATATGTACATGTAATTTATTTAATTACTCTACAATCAACAGGTTTTTGGTGAAGTGCGGGCGTCCGTATAATACCAGCACAAAGGGATGGCCCGATGTGTCCGCCATTTCCAATCTAACATCCAACTTGATTTCCGTGACTATCATCTGTGCATAAAAGCCAGTTTTTTTAGCATGATTTGTAACAACCTTACTTATTGCAAGCATAACTATAAAAAAGACGGAAATTTTATAATTGTTTGGACAAGTTCATATGTAAACAATAAATACGTTTTTTATTTGTAAATAATATTGATCGTTGTTCTTTTAGGTTTATTTAATGTATTACCTAAATATGGTTGTTTGTTTTTTGTATTGAAACCGATAGGGCGACAATAATTTAATATAAATCATCTAATGAGGCCGCTCTCCACTTGGCGGCTTTCACACTGGTGCGATGTGCAAGCGTGACGGCGCTATACACATGCAGAGCGCTATAAATATTGCTCGCGCACCGGCGCCGCATGCGGTAACCGCAGCACTGTGAACCCAGCGTGAAGCCGCGAACGCAAAGTTGATGGGTTTATGTCAGACGAAATGGATTACAAACTTCGTATTCGTGGTTCTACTTCATGACTGGTTATTCACGCACTTAATATGGGGGTATTAACCGTGGTCCCACTGCTATGGCCCACAGTGGGTCCACGAGTACTCATTTTTGAACCCACTACTCCAATTCGGCACTTTCCGTGGGCCTACGGGCTCACATGATTTCCCCGCAGAAGGTAGATAGGTTCTGGATTTTTTTGTGCCTATATGTAGTAGGTACTCGTGGACTCACTGCGGGTCATAGCAGTGGGCCACGGTTAAACCCGTAAATATGAAGCGGCCTATCCACAGGTCCGGGTTTGTCCAGCAACATTATATGACAGCGCGGTTTTCTTTATTACACCTATTTACAGAAGTTACTATATTGCTACTCTATATTGCTTAATTACCTAATTCATTATAAATATGAATGTTCTTCTAAGGTATGGTAACGTAATTTTAGATTTAGCGTGCTAGATTGTTTATTACGAGAGCTGGTTCCGTCTCTATCGAGCCGACAAAGTGAGATAAGTTCAAGGATGTGGGTTTAACTCGCAGCTAAGTTAACTTAATATGCAACCTCTAAAATAAGGCACAACATCTAAGTATGGTTTCGCAGTACTAAGTATAATAGCAACGTTTCAGTTTAATTTTTGTACCACTAAACTTTACACTTATTTCTTAATAAAGTATATCTAAGAGTGGCTTAAGAGATGTGTTCGTCTTGAAAATTAATATATCGCAAGTGTAATATTCAAACGATGAATTTTACAATTTATACTTATATCCAGAATACTAAACTCTAACTACTACAATAGAATTCTCGCGACATTTCATGAAACTTCATATAAAAGCCATACAATGTCATATAGCTATACAGTCAAGGGCAAAAGTAATTTAATGAACTTGACATAACCTTATTTTTGTAACAGTAACTGCGTTTCAAGATCATTCTCAGTAACACCTGGACTTTGCTACTTCTGCTACTGAATCTATTTCAAAGTCAGTTTACAATGCACGGATGATTTTCAACCGACCTCAAAATATCGAAGGAGGTTCTCAATTCGTCGGGATCTTTGTTGCTTTACGCTATATTTTTTATTTGTGTTTATTTGAAGACGGCTGGACCGATTTGGAAAGGGTATACTTGACATTCTGGGGAAATCGAGAAAACAGTAGCTCGGACATTTGTTCTTGGTAACGTACAGCTAAGTGACGACGGTTCATTTTTTATATAAAATTATTATAAATTATTATCGCCATAATCATAAAGTCATTATTACAAGCCTCACTTTTTCACGTTTTTAATACTAAATTTATTTTGTTTGCGTTAAGAGTCGGCAGGACGCTCGCGTTCCCATACAAACGTCAAGCGTCACGCCAAGAAAATACAGCCAGATACAGATTTCCATACAAAATTTACTTTTGCTATATTTTCTTTGTATTACAATTTTTAGCAACGAAAACTAATTACCGACATAGCTCTGTACTACTAAAATGTCTATGCCAAATTTCGTGGTTCTAAAGCATGTCGTTTTAAAATGAGAGCTGAACTACGTTTGTATGGGGACGCGAATTCACGCGAGCGTCCTGGCGACTCTTAAGGTACCTGGATAAATAAAAAGTGCAAACCTTACTTTGTGTGTAATGTGTCTAATTATACTAGGAAGCCGAAATGATTGCGATATTTTTACTGCTTTGACGAATAATGAAGGAATGGAATGTAATGGTCATGTAAATGAAGTACGCAAAGTACACTAGTACAGTCGGCAGCAAAAGTAGCTAAGCGGGTACGGTGTTCGAAATGAGCTGGACACGAATTTATTGTTAAGAGAATAAGAGCGTGTGTAGATCATTTTGAACAACTCACCCGCTTAGCTACTTCTGCTGCTGCGTGTACTTTATATACTTGATTTACATGGCGATTCCGTCGTATTGTGTGTAGCCTCTCTTGCGTATCTGTACTACACAATAAACATGCTTGTATTTTCCTTTTTATTTACATCACATGATATCAATTATTTTACAAAATCATAGTCTCCAAAGAATACTACTAATTTACATATTCAAATGGGTGTCATTATGTGTCAGAGGACCACTGGTGCAAAAATTGTCCGTTATATTTTAATGATTTTTGTAGAGGTCCCGATTTAATTAAAAACACAATATATCAAATAATATGATTTCAAAACTGTTCCATTATTAGGTGGTCGACCAAATAAATGGTTAAGTATTTTATTTTAAGTATGTGTACCTTACACAGATTATTTTTTAAATAATTTATAAGAAACGTAATCCAGCGACTCTAAGTTTTCATAATAAAGACCGAGGACAAGTCTAACTCCGTTATTTTTGTAAAATAAAGTTTTTTTAACAAAGAAGTGCATGTGTCAAAAATGACTGATGGATAATTTGTTATTATTAAGTTTTTTCTTACAAGTTATAACCCACGAGTGGGCGAGCTAACGTATGCTATTAACACCAGAGGTTTGGCATAATTTTTTAGGAAATGAATCACATTTGACGTCTAGGCAAGTTATTTAGGGACAATATTTAGTTCAAAATATAGGTTGGTATAATTTCAACATCACGCTTGTTCAGAAACACGTTTCAAATTTAACAGAAAAATACTGCTTTTTTACCAAAGGTTTACGAATATTACAGTTGGAATAGTCGTTTACAATGTTATTTTCGATGAAAATAATGTAATAAATTGACATTACAATTTGAACCTTTTTGCCTAGACATTAACGAATTATTTTGTAATGCAAAATTATGTCGGATATAAACGCAGGCATGTTCGGAAATCATAATCGAATTCCCTAAAGTGTGCAATAAAAAAAATAAGAAATCGATTGATCCACTTGTAATATAGACAAAAAGGACGACTGACTTATGTTAAGATTTCGTAAACCGAAAACGCCAGAACCATCATTGAAATGTGCACTAGACTACTGGAACCCTTCTGAAGAAAACAATAAACGATGTTTTTGTGTCTCATCTGCTTTAACAAGTTTCGGATATAACAATTTTTACTCAGAGATTCGTCAACAATCGTTTAAAAAAGTGCCTAAGAGCTTAGATGATACATCTCTGTACCTTACAACAGACACACAGTAGAAAATAATCACTTACTCTAAAAAACAGCCAGTGGTAAGATATTTCGGAGTAAAATTCGACGTATTTCCGCTTTCTTACAGCTTTTCGTAAATTTATCGTGTTGTAAGTTATTGTTGAAATGAAATCACGGCGCCGTACAAGATAAGACAGCTATATACTAATACAATGCCCGTAACAAATTTTAAAACAACGGATTATATATATTACATTAGTATGACAAATAAAGATCACTAAACACTAGATACACTTCTAGTGTCGTTAGCATTAAATGTTTCAAAGTTGCACTGCACACTTTCTCTCACCCACCCACCCATCACAGACAATGGAATTATAAAATAAAACATACAACTTGATGTCACATACGAAATGGATCCAGACCCGATCATGACGATGGAATTTAATGATTGAATAACTTCATAATTTTTAGTTACTTTTTAGTGTTTGTAATCTCATGAATTTGTGCCGCATAGTTTATAAGTTATCACAGTACCTTTGTGGTCGGGCGAGGGCAGGAGGCGGGGTAAAGGATCCTGGCCTGGCCACACCATTCAAATGAATTTTAGGGAATGCACGAATACATGTTATTGCTGCTATTTAGTATCCCAAACCTACGACATATGCCGCATAAGTAGTAAACACTGCGCGACTAATTTACCCTCGCCCGACCACAATAGTGCCGCGATATGTTGAATAATTTGCGGCACAAATTCATGGGATTATGACCACTAAATAGCATCTAAAATTATAAATTCGTGCAATCAGGAATTTCCATTATCATGTTGTGGTCGGGCCAGAATCCATGATACAACACGTGGTATAAGTGACGCCTAACCAATTTAAACGACCATTCTGCTCCGAAATATTATCCCACCGGCAACTTAACGATACGAGTCCTAAACCTATCACGAATTTACAGGCATACTTACAACGTTGACTATGCGATGAGTATTGCCGAATATTGCACAAACCTGCTCCAGACACTTCCAACCAAATAATCATACCGGTCAATCAAATCCACAATACCGATTAATTAATAAGACACACTAACGGTTTTCAAACGATATGAGAGTGAGTGCTCGCCAGTGGTAACATAAGTATAAGTACTGAGAACATTTTAAATGTAAATATAAGATTGATTTGACTATAAAGATATGTGTGTAACATCCACACAAATTTGTAATATCCCAATTCAATATAAAATTTTAGAAACCAGGCAAATTATATTTTTAGAATTTTTTCCCATGACCACATTGTTTTTAAATTTTTTTTTTGTGTTTAGCACTTATAAACCATAGATGAGCACTGAAGAAAAAGCTTCGATCTAAACCGTTTCAAAACAATTTTCAAACACACATCGCGAGGCAAGTTCCCGACCGCCATCTGGCGCCTAACATTATAAGAAATCACATCTTATTGCTCTCATTGTTTAACGGGACCACGCTAGCGTCGACGAAAAAAACAAGACTCACTTTTGTTACATCATCGAAGGTTGTGCTTTATGAAACACTAACATTACATTAAGCTTGTGGTTGGCTATACAGGCATGCAGTCGATGTAAGATGGCGGTGTAGCTCCCAGCGCAACACTTCCTTTAGTACTCGGCGCCTGCACCTATTGCGCCATATATTTTAACTACCACTAGACCACTCAATCCCCTTTATTCCACAGATAAATACTTACTAAATGTACATACATATACTGCGATAGTGAGACATTTTTTTGTAGTACCTAGCGTGTTTCGATAATGCCCGCATTCAAAGAGTAACTTCGTTTTTTTTTCTTTGGTGAAACCGGGCCTTAGTTAATGAAATGATGTAAAACATGTGAGAAACTTTGTCCAAATAAATAAAGGCTGGCGATGAGATTGGCTAACCACTTGACTATTACTAAAATTAATTATACTAATAAATACGATTCATATGTAAAAGTTCTTATACCAAATAATGATTATTTATAAAATGATCAAACGCGGATAATTCAAAAAAATGTTATAATTCTTATTATTCTGAGATTTAATTTGCGTAAAGTTAAATAGTAATAATAAATACGTAAAATTAATTTGATTAAACACAAATATAAATACATTATTTAAAAAGTATTTAAAATACGTTCAGTTATCAGTCTCCGGGTTTAACATTAATTATTTAAAACACAGTGTTAAAGAATGGTGAATGACCTAAGGTGCCGATTCTCTTTTGAAGAGAGACCAAATTAAAATGTTCCATGCTATATAGGTGCTGGCAGACAAGGAACTATGAAATAGCGCGGATTTGGTCAATTGAGTTTAAAATAAATAAAAAATAATTTGCGGTGATCTACGATTTACAACTGTGTATCACAATTATATTTTAAATATTATTTTTAAATCAAAATGACATTATGTTTAAAACAACAAAGGTCTCCACGTCCACTATTAGTTTTTCAATACCAATTAGTAAAACCTGCAAGAAACCTGTGTTGTGAATAATTGGTATTTATGTAGCAGCTACCTATTATCATAATTCATAAGGTGAGGCGAGTCTGGTATAGTCGATTACCGATACTTCGGCTTTGACCAGTCTCATCTTAACGATATATTTTGTGTTTTAAAATGATTAGGCCTTACATCAGACGAGAATGAGACCCGAGTTGTAGCACCCACATAACGATTTACTTTGGCTCTTTCGGAAATTTAAATAAATTTACTGTTTATCAATACATTGGTAATATGGTTTCGCCTCGAATAAATTAAATAGGTAATTTGGAGTGAGAAGTCAATCACATCAGCCATACTAATAAATGTACATAAATACCTACGGTATGACTCAACGACGGACTGAATAACCGTGTGATGTGTATTTGTGATAAATTGATAATATGCAATTTTGAAAAATATATGTAATACCTAATTTCAATATAATTAATTATACATATGACAAAATTAATGAGATTCCGTAAGAGGCACAAAGTAAAACAGTAACATTAACAAAAATATATAAGCTATGTATACTATATTTAGATTTACTTGTGCATCACACAATGCACAAAACTATTATAAACCTTAGAGTAACTTTAAGTTAATCATTGAGCTTTCCATTTATACAAATAAATAGTTATAAAGAAGACGTAATATTTAAAAAATATACAGACACTATAGTTAACATTATCTGTACAGAAATACGCGGTCGAACAAGTGTCGTTATCACTGAAAACGCGCGTTCTTTTTTTTATATCACCTCACTTCACAGTGTTTATTGACAGTAAGCGACAGGGGCTGCGCAGCGGCCGAGGTCGCGGGCGCGGGCGCGGGAGAGGGGGCGGGCGCGGGAGCGGGCGCGGACGCGGTCGCGGTCGCGGTCGCGGGCGCGGGTGAGGGAGCGTCGCCGGAGGTGGACGCGCCCTCCAAGTCCTTCATCACGTACCCCGAGCCCTGCGAGCTCCGCGCCAGTTTTAACCGAATAGGAGTCACTTTAGCGGTCCGTATCTTGTTGCGCAGGCCGGAGGAAGCCTCCGAGGGCGGGTCGATGGCGAGCGGGTCCGGCGCGGTGGGGTCGTACTCGAACGGGTCCACGGCCGGCTCGGGCGCCACCGCCGGCGCCGCCGCGGCCGCCGCTGCCCCGCCCGCGGCCGCTTCTTCCTCCTTAGTGCGCTTTATCTTTATTATCAACTTGGCACCACTTTCACTCTCACTGTTCACCACTTGTAGTTTCTCTTTTTCCGATTTCTTGTCCTTTTTGCGCTTTCTCTTTTCTGCCTTGCTGGGTTTTACCTTCTTGGTTTTCTCATCCTCCTCGAAGTCCGCCATGACCTTGCGGCGATACTTCATACTCTCGCGGCGCAGATCCTCGAAACTGGGAGTAGCGGGAACGGATGCATGCAGTCGCTTCTTGGGCGGGCGGAACTGGAAGCCGACGGGCTCCTCCACCTGCTGGACGATGTTGGAGCCGATCTTTATTTTGATTTTAGGTGCGACCGGCGAGCTGGCGGGCCGCGGAGGCTTGGTGACGCGGCCGCGTCGCTTGTGCGCAGGCGTGGGGACCACGGGCCCGGCCAGGGTCGATAGTTTGGCTTCGTCTGAAGGGTCCACGTCGTCGTTCATGCTCACTTCCAAGTGCCGCAACTCCCTGGAGAGGCCACTTGTGGTCTTTCGCTTTTTCTTTTCCACGGGCGTATCTGACTTGTAATCGTCCCGAGTGGGTATGCTCGTCATGGAAGCGACTGCTTTAGGAATGGTGATGACAGCGCGGGCGATGGGCGGCGGCGCGGCCGGCGGAGGAACGGCGACCAGCGACACGCCCGCGGCCGGGTCGTCCATATTCATGTCCTGCGTCCAGTACTGGCGGAGTAGTTCCTTCTTCCGCATGCGGCGCAGGTTGGTGGAGCCGGTCATCATGGAGGACGGCCCTCCGACTGCCGCCATGCCGGCACCGGGGTCTAGCACAGGCGGCGGCGGCTGCGGAGCCACGGGCGTCACCGAACTGGAGTAGTTAGCGTCCAGGAATGGCCCTTTGATTTTCACTTTGAGTTGGTTCCTGGAGTCCGACAGCGACACTTTAGGCAAATTAGGCGTGTAGGTATCCTTAGCGGGTTGTGCAAGTTGAGCCGGTGCAGGGGAGCCGGGGCGCGGCTTGCTGGCCATGAGCTCGGAGTGGAGCTGCTTCTCGAGGTCCTCGTCGATGTCGGCCAGCTGCTGGTCCGCGGTGCCGCTAGCGAACGCGAGCAGATGACTGTGGTAGGCGTCGGCGACGGGCGGCGCGGCGCCCTCGAAGGAAGGGTTGTAGGTGCGCATGTCAACGGGTCCGGGCAGCACGGGCTGCACCTGCGAGAAGCCGGGCGCGCGCTCGGCGGACTTGCGGCCCGGCGAGCGCGGAGGTGCCGGCGGCGAGGGCGTCGGCGGTTTTGCGCCCTTGTCCTCACGAAGCGGCGTCTTCTTCGCCGCCTGCGGACTTGACACCCGAGGCGATTGCGACGCGTCTTTGTACGACGCCTCGGACTTTCGGTCGTCTCTTATGTCGATTGATTTTCGCCTTTCCCGTAACGCTTTGAGATCTACGCCATCGTTTGCAATTTCTTCGTCGAAGTCGTAGACTGTGCCGACGAGTTTGCTTTGTATAGAGTTACCCGTGTAGTCATAGCCTGGCACACCCTGGCCACGGCTTTTTGACCGTCCTCTTCCTCTCTGGCTTCTATTGCTCCTATTGCTCGCTCGTTTGTTTCCTTTGGGAGGCTCACTCTGTTTGGGTGATATGGGGCTTTTTCCGGGCGACTTTCCTGAGAATTTGCTAGGTTTCGGGACTTTAGCAGGAATGGGGGACTTTGATTCTTGCCCTTGCAAACTGAGCATCGTCTCGTTACTATCGTTGGACAATTTGGTGGGAGCTTTACTGCTTGTCTCGGTTGAGTCAGCACTAGGGCTGGTGACGACGTGTATAGAACTGGGACTCGTGGAGCGCGGATCTACAGGCTCGGCATCGTCGCGAGGCGAGTCGAGAGGTTTTGGCGTTGGCGGTGCAATCATAGCTGTAGTCAACGCAATATTTTGAGACGAAGATGTGAAAGCCGCACATAGCGTCGGAAATGCTGGTTTAGATAAAGGTTGCATGAGAGGGGTACTGGCGTAGGACAGGCCGGGAGGTGGGTAGAGACCGGGCCCGGGTGAAGGTAAGGTGAGTTGAGCAGAAGCACAAGCCCCGGCCCCGAACAACGGCAGGGTACCCATGGAACTGAGGAAGGGTGACGCGTCTTGCGGGTACGACGAATACTGATTCAACGGCATGGCAGGCTCTACGGGGCACCCGTACGCTGGCAAAGTCGGATATCGCTCCAGTTCTGGCATCATGTGACTTGCGATGTGCGCTTCGCAGCTAGTCACGTGTTTCATGTCCTCTTGTTTCTGCGAGCAAATTGATCCTTCAGACGACGTACTCGAAGCGGAGGACCGCCTCGAAATTATTTTGTTCTCTCTCCATTTTTCTTGGCTCACGTACGGCGACGAGATTGTGGCGCAGTCTGAGTGGATCTGCGAGTTGTTGTTATCGTAGTTGTCATGAACGAGGGCCATCGCGTCATTGCTGGCAATGGAATGATCGACGACGGACAGTGATTGGGAATCGTCGCTTTGTTTGGATAGTGATACGTTATCGCCAACCTCTGAAACAGATTGTACGTCGGACTGAATCGTCGTGGGTTCTTTAGAGTCTTCATTATACCGGTCGTATTTTCTATCATTCGGTTGTTCGACTTCGTTGTGGTGCACGGGTATGTTACGCCATTTATCGTTGCTTGTCATGGGTATGGCTTGGCAGTCATTGTTGTCATGTACGCTATTACTGCGCGAGAGCTCGTCAGGGTGAGGCGCGTGGTTGACCAATTGTAGGTCATTGGACGTGAGCTTAGGTTCGTGAACATCAATCGCCACGTTTTTGTTAGGCGGCGGAGTCTCGGGGCCTTTAGGCGGGCTCCTGATGTCGTCATCTCTGTCAACGTGGCTGGTTTCTTTGTCATCGTGAACTGGCTGTTCATCTTGAGCCTCGGCCTTCTTGCTGCTCAGTTGCATTCTTAATCTATCAACCAAGTTGCGGGTTTCCTGGACGCCTTGTTCTTTCTCTTCCTTGAAAATAAACTCTGGGTATGTAAAAGGTTTTATCATCTCATCATTGTTGAAACCATCGTCTATGGCCAGCATTTCGAATTCAAAGCGGTCGAGCTCGTTGTCTTTACCCTGCGGAGAGAACATAGAGCGACAGGGGTTGACCGAAGGTATCTTTGCACTCTTGGATATCTCAACACCCTGTACGTGGCTGGCATCTTGTGCTATAAATCTCTTTTCCTCCAGTGTGGAACGTTTCCTCATATTCCTCGGCACAGGGTTATCAATGTCTAATGGTTCTATATTTATCGTTCGCGCATCCATGGGTGTCTTAGGTGACTTGATCATCATGTTTTCGTTCAAGTTGGCTTGAATTTTCGCTATCATCTTTATACTGTTCTTGTCAGCCGCGTCAGAGTCTAGCAACTTATCTTCGGTTATGTATTTGTCGTGGCTGCCTAATTTTTCTACCGGAGGAGGCGGCGGCAGGGGGCTGGCAACTTTATCGAGCCAGTGTTTTTCATTCTCTGCATACCTGTCATTAGCATGGAAATCATTGGCGGGCCGCGGGCTGTTTTTGTCAGTCGCTTTGGTTTTTTCGATAATATCTGCTTTCTTGAGTGGGGACCGACTGCTGGCGGTGTGCGATTCGGTCGCGTTTTCGTCGTCATGCCTGCCGAGCATCTTTTTCTTAGCCGAATCACGCGGTGGTTCATGGACCGTCACGTCTTTCGTCACCTCCTTAACGCTCATACGTCTGTTAGGAGCAATCTTGTGCTTCAACTCTGCGCTCTTCCTGGGACTGGGTTTGGATGAGATCGCGTCCGCAACTGGCGATTTGATCTTGTCTTTATCGTCGATGGAGACGCGGGTCCTGGACTTGGACGGTGAGCCCTTGACGGGCTTCGTTTCCTCGACGGGTTCATCTTTGATTTCGGGTTTCACCTCCTCGTCCGTTTTCCGCTCCGGAGTTGGAAGCTCACGGGGCTGGCTGCCCTCTTTGGGAGTTTTATTGGAGCCAGAGGCATATCCGTTGTCGTCTTTAGATGGTTTTCTCGGTCGGGCATCAGGCTTATTAGGCATATTTCCGCTTGAAGTAACGCTTCTGGTCCGAGCACGTGTGGCGGCCCGCGCGCCGTCGGCTCGGCTTGGTTCCTCTCCTTGAGGAGCCGGTGATGGTACCCTGCACTCGGACCCCCGTTCGGAAGTTTTAAGCTTCTTGTCAGGGGCCTTGCGAGGGGACGTATCGGTGGAGAGGCTCTTTCCCTTTCGTCGTCGGCGGGGTCGCTTGGGAGAGGGACTGCCGGAACCGGAGAAATGCGACCCTTGAGAGCTTTCAGAATCACTCGAGGCACTAGTTGAAGACAATGGTCTTGACACCTTGTCGAGAAAGGGCAAGTCCACGGTCGGTCTAGAGCCCGGCGGTGAGAACATGGATGGCTGCCGGATAGCGGGTTTGATTTCTCGCGCTTTGGCCGTTGGTTTGAGGCCAGGTTTTTCAGGTTCGTCCTCGGAACTTGATGATGAAGAATAGCTGCTGCTACTCGAGTTCGATGAAGAGCTTGAGCTTTCCTTCTGAGGAGTCTTTGAGCTTTTAGCATCCTCTTTTTTGGGAGTGAGCTTCGCAGAGTCAGACTTCTCGCCGTCTTTCTTCTTATCGGTATCCGATGTATCGGCAACTGGCGCCTTCGTACCGAGACCCTTGATGTGCGCGGCTGCTTTCTTAGCTGCCTGCCTTTGAGGAACGTACGCAATAGTTTCTTTGTCGGTATCCTTCGAAGACTTTTTGCGACCAACCTTGGCGGGGATATCTTTAGGCGGTTCTTTGCCTTTGGACTTGATGGGTATTTTTGGCTTAGGCGGTTTAGTATCGTCGCCACTGCTTGGTTTTTCGGCAACTCCCTCTTCCTTTTTGCCGCCGGTAGTCGAGCGCATATTCTCAGAAGCTTTCTTGGCGGCTTGCCTTTGCGGAACAATAAGGTCAGTAGGATCCTTACTTGCTTGTTTGGAGAATTTGATATTTTCTTTATTCTTAGCCTCATCGTCGGAGTCATTACTTTTGATTGGAGTGGTCTTCTTTTCTCCTTTGTTAGAAGGCTTTCTGCCCCGTTTCTTTGGAGCTGGTTTGTCGACGACTTTAGTCGGGCTTTTCTTTTCAGGTTGGGTTGGAATGAATTCTTTCATGGCCGCCTTGGTTCTAGGCAGCGGTTGTTGTGAATCGTTGTCTGGTGACTTGTCTGGTTTGGATTTGTCAGCTTTGGCCTTGTCGGATTTGAGATCTGTTTTGCCAGAGGACTCTTCACTGCTGTCAGAGTAGATGTTGTCAGGGAACTTACTGTTCTGTTGCCTGGTGCTCCGTATGGGCATGAGCTCGTCGCTGTCGGTGGCCGACACTCCCGACTTTACGGCCTCTGCCATTTCCTTTTCAAGATGCTGTAGAGTTTTGCTTCGCGACCGGTCCTTCTTTATCCTCGATTGGAGCGCTTCATCCTCGCTGCTGCTTTCAACCAACGCTTTGGACTGCGGCGTCTTTTTCTTCTTCCTTTCAATCTTCTTGGGCGATCTTTTACCCTTGCCTTTTCCAGGCGATACCTTCTTCTTTGGCGAACTGGACGCTTTCTTGTCGTCATCCGTGCTCGAGCCGATAGCCCGTCCTCGGAAGCGTGTGGAGCGCGAGATCTCGGGAGCACTCTCTTCACTAGACAGCCCGCTGTACATGCTGCCACTTCGCCGCGAGCCATTTACATAATGTTTCTTATAAGGATTAGACGATTTCGCGCCCTTAACCATGCCGTTACGATCTTTCTTCTTTTCGTCGCCGGACTCTGGTGGAGCGATACGAGCTAGCATTTCTTCAAAATCGTTTTTGTGGTCGGGAGCATTGGGATGGGAATACAACCTATCGTAAATAGAGGGACCGTGGTTGGCCTCGATAATGGCCGCTAAGTCGGGCCCGGTGATAGTCGGGTCCGCGGATAACACTGCGACTTGTTTATGGAAAGTCTGTTCGCGCATGCGGAAGAAAGAGCGCGACAATTTCTCGCGCCGGCTGACCATGTAGCAGAGGTTCCGCACGCGCTCGAGGTCCTGCCTGAGCTGCACGAACATCTTCATCTTATCGAGATCGGCCTGCTCCTGGCGGTGCGTGAGCAGCTCGCTATCATCGGACTTGGGCGGCAGCAGCGGCCGGTTGCGGCCCGCGCGGCGTTTCATCTTCCAGTAGTTGTATATGTAATTGATGGCGTCCTGGTCGACGTCGAGCAGATGCGTGCTCACGTCCTTGACGCTCACGTGCTTGTCGAACTCGCCTTCGATCTCCTGCAGCCGTGCGGCGCGCGCCTGGTTCTTCTCCTCCGACGTCATGTCCTTGCGCCGCTTGCGCTTCACCTCCTCCTCGTCCGAGCCGGAGCCCGGACACTTCTCCTTCTTAGAATTAACACTATGCTTTTGACAGTAGGAGCGCAGCTTCACGCCGTCATCGGCGTTCTCGTCCTCTATTATTGCACGCATTTCTAGTCCATGTTTAAATGCACAAGTAACGTGATACGCAGTCTTACAAGTCTTTACGGAGCACTGTATGCACGCACCTTTCCGTTCGCGACACAGTACACACACGAGCGACCAGCGCGAGGCCGGTATCGAGGAGATTTTTGTAATGGGTTCCATTTTTTCAGCACAACCTATAGACACTTCGGGGATCCAGAGGACACAGCTGACGTGGGCCCACTTGTGGCCGGTGGGCGTACACTTCATGGCGCCGCCGAGGTTGGGGCAGAGCACGCACGTGGGTCGGACACCGTCGCCACAAGGCCGGCATAGCCACTGACCTGAAAATTCAGCATATAGTTTAAATAAGCAAGCCCCGAATACTTAACATGGCGGAGTCAGCGAGCATAAAAGGTGTAGGTGTAGATAGTTACCGTCGGGGATGACAGTGATGCCATAGCAGGCCTGGTGTACGCAGATGTTGCACGAGTCGCAGAATACCATCTCGTTGCCATCCTCGGAGTCGGGCGAGCGGCACACGTCGCAGATCACGTTCTCGTCGTACTCTATGCCCAGGCCCTCCTCCGACTTCATGATTGCTTGAATTTTATCCCACGTCCGAACCTAGGGAAAAACTAGCATTAGTCATGAAAGTAAACAAAGAAATAAATAAAATACGTTTTTAAATCAACTAGTACAAACATCCCCAAATTCAACAACTCATTTCAAAACGAAACTAGGTATTTATTCTAAAATGCAATGGTGAAATACAGAGCACTTCTGGAAAGACTTCGAATACCCAACTACTGTAAAGTTGTGTAAATATGGAATGACGTTATTGTAGTTTGCAATTTAACATTGTGGCGGCGATACTGTTCTAAGATCAAGAGACCGGCCAGACCACATGCATTTGCAAGGTGGGTTCGGGTTGTCTACACGCGCAGATTGTAATGTACAGAATTAATTGTAACACGCAACATGGACGGCGGTGCATGCTTATAAGTATAACGTAACGCTCATACATTTAGTTTAAAAAAATATTAATGAAGAGGATAATGTTATTTATTTAAACTTTAGCGTAAGAGACAAACTTAATGCCAACCGAGCCAAACTTAATGTCAAAAGGCGAACTTAATTTCCATACGGAATTCCTTGCCAGTCAACCATTAGGCAAAGCAGAGACGATTCGAAGGATCAAATTAACACACACCAAAGTTTTGAGACCCGCGCACTGTTCTTAATTTCTAATTAGAAAAATCCCAACCATTATGCCTTATACATGAATCAATAATAACAGGTAATAATATAGCATTCAACTCACTGGATCGATATTCAATCACTTATTAATTAAGGCTTTAGTTCTACAAAGGACACTTGACGCTATTGCGTTTTTGGTCATGTTTTCATTGGTAAATAGTCAAGTATTTATTTGTCATCCTAGTTATCAGTGGCGGGGGGTCAAACATTTTCTTAGGCAAGCCAGTGCTGAATTTGGCTCAAAATTTCTTCATGAGCTGAAGGAAAACTGCTCAGCCGCCTGAAACTTAGGCAAGCCGACGGGAATCGTGTTCTATGGACGCGCCGCCACTACTAGTTATATAATATTTTCACGACACTAGCCAATTAGGAACTTTATGCAATAGTTATTTGTGCAACAAGAGAGGAAAGTTGGTTTTCTTGCGAGCGTTGATTTTGAGTCCCGAGTAAGCGAAAGATTCTATAATTGAATCACTAGCGAAGCGAGTGATTCTAGGTTTGAATCTTGATCGTAGCGAGGGATCTCAAGAACACGACATGTAAAAATTTTTTCCTCTCGTGTGACACATACAACTTTTCACGTCAGTAGTGAGAACATATTAAAGTTAAAAAAACACATTTATTTACATTCCCGAATGAAAGGCATCATCATTATGACGAAAACCTTCTAGAAACAAATCTTCACTCGCTGGAATGACGAAAGTAGAAACTTTCGTCATTCCCTGGAGTGATGATAGTCGCACTTTCGTCACTCCAGGGAGTGAGGAAAGTAGGCTTGTTCGAACTGCTGAGGTGAAAAAAAATTGTCACCACTTAAAAAAGTGCTTTGATTAATTACAGTTTTTGTCGTGATGGGCTCTGAAATGTTACTATTATTTATAGGTACAGTCGCCATCAGATATATCGGAGCAGGCAAGGTGGTCACTAATATCTGAACAACGCCTCTATTGTCAAGGCGATAAAGTGCATGTTCAGATATTTTTGAGTACTCTGGCTGCTCCGATATATTTGATGGCGACTGTACATAGAATCACGGTGTATATGGATTACACATTAACGTGATAGCACTCAAATTATCCTATATAGGTGCAAAAGGACACTATGCATTATAAAATCCTGAAACATGTTGTGCTACTTATAACAATAAGATATTTTTGGAGTTGCACCAACCTCTGAGGCACTCATCAGCGTCGCCAAGGTACTATGAAAATATAGATACAATATTAAATTTTGCGAACGTTTTAACGGACGGTTTGGTGCAAAGGTTGCACCAAACCATCCGTTAACGTCAAAGTCATCGTTAAAAAAATCTTGTATGTAAAGTTTACAGCTCCGCCATATTTAACGATGATCAGTTCGTTAGTTATGCATGGTGCAACTCACGCTAAGACTACCAAATGTTTTGCAATGTAATTCAGTTATCTTTAACGGCCTGGCCACGACTTTGAGCGACGAGCGGCAGTGGATGCGGCGACGGCGAGCGATATAAGGCTTTGGTCTCTATTTTATGCTATAATCGACGTCTGACGTCAGCGTCAACGTTCCTGAACAAAAAAGACGGCAACGTGCGAAACAGACCACAACAGTACATCTCTGCAGTTTGGTTCAGTAGACGTGAGCATGATTAACACTGCGGATTCACTCAATAACAAGCTATTGTTTGATACCGGTATTAGTGTAATTAGAGCTAATTTTTTTTTGTAGGGTGACCGTGATTACAGAGAACAACATTTCTAAGTAACAAAAAATAAAAATTCGTTGTTATTTTACTTAAGCATGACGGCTTCCGATTGATTATCCTCAAGTAACTATGTGGGGTTGTTCTTGCTCACGTCTCCTGAATCACCCTGAATAGTAAGCATCGTGAAGCAGACGCTGTAAGCGGCCGATAGCGTTAGGAGACCATAGCCTTAACGCATCGCGCGAGGAGATGCCACGACCTCAGCGCGGCGTGGTCAGCGAATTCGCGCCGACGGATTGGACGACGACGCGGAAACAAAAATTTTTGTTTTCAAAATGGAATTGGAGGCTTTAAAAACCGGCTTGTAATTTCATTTGTATTTAACAAAAAGAAATTACAAGCCGGTTTTTCAAATAATTGCTATAACGTGTAGCTAAGCAATAATCTATTTATTTTTAAGTTTCTTCTATGTAATTATTAATTATGTTTAAATGAAGTTTCCGATCTCCAATATAGGCCTGAGAGCATTTAATCAACTGGAGCCATTAACAGGCGTTCCCCTCTGCCGAAAATATATGACCAGTGGTCATATTCATTCTATGGACTGACGATCTGACGTGGCTATTTTGACGTTTCGCATACATCTGGTGTTACCCCCCCTGCAAAAACGGCAAGCTTTTTTTGTATAGAAAATGACAGACATGGCCGGCCGGTTGGTTGAATAGTCTAAGATATAGGTAGATGGATATGTAGAGCTGCTGAACTAAACAAGTCGACTTAAAGAGTGCCGGGTTAAGAAAGGTTGCATGAAGGATCAATTTTATATTTTTGAAGACACATGTTAATTTTCACGGCGCCGCTCACCGCCGTCGCCGCTGCCGGTCGCGCAAGTCGTGGCCAGCCCACAAGGCTGCGATTCCACCAGGGATGAGCGAAGATGTGTTGCAAGTTATGTGTTTTTGAAAACCAATAGAATCACTTCATTTGTTTATCGTCGCACAACGCAACTCTAGGTTTGGTTCTTAATAAACACATCACGCGCAGCGCATCCTCGCTCATCTCTGGTGGGAACGCAGACTAAAAGTTCCAACTATTTATTTATGTGTTACTATCCCATTTGGTATATTTTAAAGTAATTTACCTGCGGCGAGACGACCGGTTCCTCTTTAAACTGTGCATGGATTGTTCCATAGTAACGAGGGCCACACATCTTGAACTAGTTAATATCAAGCAAGGAATTTTTCTTCAGTACAATCGCAGTAGTACGAAATAAAATGCATCAATAATTATTGAATGTAACAAGTTCTATTTAAATTATTGAGCAACGGGTAAATTGATACAAATGAACATCAATCTTTAATCTGAAAAAGGAAATTAATTTAAGTATGTATTATTTAATGATAAGTATACGCAAATGATTAACACTAGGTTTTAATATATTTGCTTATCGATATTTTAACGCATCGTCCGCTCATTGACTTGTGTTAACACTATTTGTTGTCTTAAAAAAAATTTTTTTACATGAGACACTGTCCCCGAAAGTTTGAAGAAACAATTGTCTGTGGCGGGATTAGGGAAAGCAATACCGCTATTTTTTGTATTGGCGTTCCCGGGATACCGGTATAGGGCCATATAAAAAATACCGGTATTGCATTGCCTAGGCGGTATTGAATCGCCACGTCCGCGCGCCGCGCACTCCGGATTGCGTATGATATGATGCGAGATTGCGAGACGCTACGCCCCTGTTTTCACCGTACTTCCCAGCCACCACTTTTTAGAAGCTTATTCAGGTTTGCAAATATTATACCAATCTCAGGGGTCGCCCTCGCACAAATATCACAATAACTGTTATCAAAATGGACACGGCATCCTATTTGACAAATCTGAATGCTTCCTAGAGAGCTTGCACTGAATTCACACATTTCCCGTAAATCTCTGTATGCAACGAAAGAGATATAATGAGCAAAAAGGCCGGGATTCAGCAGTTAAATATAGATACTATATTTTTAATTTAAAAACAAGACACGACTTATAATTACTTAAATAATTACACTATCCACAATTTAAATTTAAATCACTATGGCTCAAAATGTAACTAAAGCGACTAGGCATGTTCTTTCAATTTGTACCCTACATACAGGTTGTAACAAAAATACTGGTGATCTATTGCGAATAAGAAAAAGTAGGAGAAGTTTTTTTTCTACGCGAGAAATTTTTTTTTGTTTGGGACACGTTAAAGCTGACCAACCATACGATACAAAAACAAAAAAAAATTCGCGAGAAACTTTTTTTCTTACTTTTTCATTATTAGAATACGATACCAATTATGCCGTTAAAATGATCACTAGTATTTTTGTTACACCTTGTATATTTAATTCAAGGCACATAATTACACGCAAACTGATGCTACGAGCTACGATGTAGCACTTCCAAAGCTTAACACTTTCCGTACCGCTCGTAGCGCGTAGCCAGGTATTCCTCGTATGTAGCGCGTAGTAGCTACGAACAGAGAACCCGACTGTCGGGTTCTCGGTGCTGAATGTGTTAACATGACCCATCCCTAACTATAGTCTCTTTTTGATATTTATGCAAAATAATGTCAACAAGCAACTGTCTTGATCCTTGACGATGAGATTATACTACACCCTGTCCAATAAGTTCGAATACACATCTTTTGCTTTGACCCTGAAGGCATACAGGTTCCAAGGCCATACAATTATTATATTAATCTAATGAATAAGTTAACGTGAACATAATACAATAGTAAAAAATGCCAATAACTTGTTATTTGTCTTCACTCCCCGATGAAGTACTTTCGATCAGCTATTGTCACAAAATTTCGTAATGGCGACTGCTAAGGTGTTATTTTCAAAGAGTTAATACATTTTGGAATTAAACGCAAGCTAGTTACAGTACAATGAGAAGGTCTTAAAATAGCTTCTCTTTGGGAGACAGGGAAAACCAATTAAAATACTAAATATCGTGAGAGAGCGAGTTTAGAAGAAAAATGCCGGTCTAAAAATTTTGAGGAGATCCGCTAGGAGGTATTTTGGAGGTTGACCTTGGAGTTCATAGCTTTTCCATAGCAATCGAGAAAATTGGAGTACATAATTTAACTTTACATTCCTCGCGCGCAATTAGGACTTGATTTTCTGACGAGAAACTCATTCAATTCAGACAGCCTCACAATGTTCAAAATGGTCGTTTGTGAGCAGCAAGTATAGAAAACATCTTAAACCATGAGGTTAATGTTCCAGGCTCCAGCGGGAACCATATGTGGGACCAAATTTCCTTAACAATTATCGATAAAGTCGTAAATTACTAATGAATACTATAAATCAGAGGTTTTCGTAGAAAAACATTACTGAAAATTTGAAAACTGTATTTAGAAATATATATTAAATTATTTTCAAACAAAACAGAGTTCAAAATAGTGCAATAGTAGTGCAATAGTGTACAACAAGGGCACAAAGCGATCCATTTTTATCCGAACCAATATAGTTGAGAATAAAAATGGACATTTAAGCCTGAGGTATACATTCTGCTTTTCGCTTTGATTGCGAGGAAAATTTAATTTGAGATCAAATAAATAATTACATTACACATATAAAAGAATATTGATTTCGGTGGCAATATTTATTCTACTTACTACTTTTTGCTCACTCTGCTCGATTAACAATTTAACATATTAGGCGACAGTGCAATTTCAACGTCACTCGACGTCATTATTTATGTTCAATCGTTCAATAATTCTGAGAAATAATATCTTTACTTCAATTTAAACAATAAAATAGCTGTAAATGGAAAAAAATAACCAATTCCTACCAATTCATTACTTTATGTTTTTTTTTAATTTTCATCAATGAATGGGGTTGGCCGGTGGAAAGTATTTACAGATGGCGCCAGCATAGCTGGGTCCCTGTCAGTCGTACAAAAGTGTCAAAATCACGTTTTTTTTTTAATTTTTTTTGACCTGGTTGGGCTAGCCTTTAAGCCAAATCCCATACAACAATACTAGTGAAAGGGACATAGCTATGCTGGCGCCATCTGGCCAAACCGTTGACAGTTGCCAACCCCATTGAAAACATATATACTAGTTCTCTGCCAAGTCATAAACTATTTCAAGGCATTAATAAACAATAAACAATTCCTATTTTATCTAATTTCTTTAATTAATTAGAGAAAACACGGGATTCAAATAATTATAGCAAGAATAAAATAAAACAACAAGTCTACGAAATTTTACTGCTTAATTAAATTGTGTAATTAATATATTTTGACTGTATTTGGCTGTTGAGCCTCATTATCTTAGTTTAAGAATAAAATTTGACTTAATTCACTAGAGTACAAAGAGCGATTTTATGTCGCCTACGCAGTACGCACGACTTAAAGTCTAACTTTACGAGCATGAGAAGTGAAAACGTTACTGAAGCTTTGAGAAAAGCTAATTTCACTGATTATTTTGGCGAAAGTAAACAGCCACTCCATTCTCCAGATTTGCGTTTATTACATAAATTTGTGTGTTTTTATATGCCTTGAAGCCTAAATTATAACACAATAGCAAATCTGGACAGTAAAAAAAAGATATCGCACATATATTTTGGACAGGGTTCGAAAGGATAATTATCAATGATAGTTATCTTGATAATTATCGCGATAATTATCTTGATTTTTATGTCTGATAATTATCGATTTGATAATAACGCAAAATTTGTAAAGGCAGAACGTACAAAAACAAACAGGCTCGAATTTCGACACCACCTTGTTGAACTATATATAAGAGAAACTACCCATATCGGGGATAATTATCCGATAATTATCGGATAATTATCTGGTAAATATCGCGATAACTATCAATGATCATAATTATCTGGATAATTTCGAACCCTGATTTTGGACGAAATAACCATGGAAGCGGTGCGTGCCGCGAGCGACTGAGTTGATGAAATGTAGTCAGCTAGTAAAATAAGTTAGAGGTGGAGTTAATCCAAAATACATAGAGCACATTTTGTATATTAGTATAGCTTTAATAAAATACATATTTCACTACAATAACTATTCGTACAAAAAAAAGTTATAAGACTTCTAAAGTGTATTCGAACTTTTTGGACACTGTGTATAGTTTACTAAAATTAGAACATAATACAGGTAGATTCATTGTTAGTTCATTGCCATCGTTCAATAACCGGGTCCCGATAACTGATAAGTAACTCTTTATAAATAGACATTATACCTAAAATCTTCGCGTTTCCCTTGCACTTGTGAGAGACGGGCGTATACGGGATTGGCATCATGTTAGTAAGTACTATTTATAAAATATAAATTCGCATCGTAAAACGCATCTCAAAAATTTTAAATGAGCAACGCACTCATATTTCAAATGAATTAACCTTATTCAACACGGGAACAATGCAATCGACCTGCTTATTACTCTCTATCCGGGAAAAATGCATTCCCGGCGGCCAACAAAGAGCGCGGGAAGCTAATAAGATTATAAAATGATTGTGGAATTTTATCTGCACGGAGTAGAACGTAACGAGAAGTGGCTGGCTCTGTAATTTACTTAACTGTAAAATTGATAAAAGGCTAAAAGGGCTTCCAACCCACGCAGAATAAAGCAATTATCACACTGGTGCCGCAACCGCATACGGCGACGGTGTATAATCGTGACAGCGCTATTCGCTGTGTGCATGATTGTGACGCCATCTCTTGGGCAGGTGTTCAATATTTTTTTCTTTTTAGGGTTCCGTACCTCAAAAGGAAAAAACGGAACCCTTATAGGATCACTTTGTTGTCCGTCTGTCTGTCTGTCTGTCTGTCTGTCTGTCTGTCTGTCTGTCTGTCTGTCCGTCTGTCAAGACCATTTTCCTCAGGAACGCGTGGAGGTATCAAGCTGAAATTTATATCAAATATTCAGGTCTATTGTCCCTTAAAGCTGTGAAATAATCAAACTTAAATGCCAACGCAATCAAAAGATACAGTCGTTAATGCTCCAAATTTTAGAGTTTTCGGCACTCGTAAAACCTACGGGGTACTTCCCGTGAACTCAGAAACTTGAAATTTGGCACAAAGCAACGTTATATAGCATAGACAAAGGAAAAATTATAAAAAGTAGACATTTTTAGTAAAATCATACAAAAATATATATTTAAAATTTTAAACTTACTACCTTTTTCCTCGTAAACGCGTGAAGTTATTAAGTTGAAATTTATGTCAAATACTCAGGGCTATAGGACCTTTCAGATGTAGTAAAACCAAACTTTTATGTCAACGCAATCAAAAGAAATAGCAATTTAAGTTGCATATTTTGAAATTGAGTACTCGCAAGAAACTCAAAACCTAAAGGGTACTTTCGGTAAACTCAGAAACTTGAAACTTGGCACGAGGAAACTTCATATAGCACAGACAAAGGTAAAATTACGAAAAGTAGATTTTTTTAGTAAAATCATACAAAGAAATATATTTTAAATTTTAAACTTACTACCATTTTTCTCGTAAACGCGTGAAGTTATTAAATTGAAATTCATGTCAAATACTCAGGGTTATAGTACCTTGCAGATGTAGCAAAACCAAATCTTTATGTCAACGCAATCAAAAGAAATAGCAATTTAAGTTGCATATTTTGAAACTGAGTACTCGCGAGAAACTCAAAACCTAAAGGGTACTTCCCGTAAGCTCAGAATCTTGAAACTTAGCACAAAGCAACGTCATATAGCACAGACAAAGGAAAAATTATAAAAAGTTGACATTTTAGTAGAATCATACAAAAAATATTTTTTTTAAATTTTAAACTTACTACCTTTTTCCTCGTAAACGCGTAAAGGTATTAAATTGAAATTCATATCAAATACTCAGGTCTCTAATACCTTTCAGCTGTAGCAAAACCAAACTTTTATGTCAACGCAATCAAAAGAAATAGCAATTTAAGTTGCATATTTTGGAGCTGAGTACTCGCAAGAAGCGCTGGTAGCCTTGCGGTAAGGTAAGACGTCCGACTTTCAATCCGGAGGTCTCGGGTTCAAACCCTGGCTCGTACCACTGAGTTTTTCGGAACTTATGTCCAGAATATCATTTGATATTTACCAGTCGCTTTTCGGTGAAGGAAAACATCGTAAGGAAACCGGACCTAATCCCAAAAAACGGCCTAGCTTCCCCTCTGGGTTGGAAGGTCTGATGGCAGTCGCTTTCGTAAAAACTAGTGTCTATGCCAATTCATGGGATTAGGTTGTCAAGCGGACCCCAAGCCGGGATAAACGCTAGGAAGAAGAAGAGTACTCGCAAGAAACTCAAAACCTAAAGGGTACTTCCCGTAAACTCAGAAACTTGAAACTTGCCACGAAGAAACTTCATATAGCACAGACAAAGGAAAAATTACGTAAAGTAGACATTTTAGTAAAATCGTAGAATGAAATATTTTTTTTATATTTTAAACTTACTACCTGTTTCCTCGTAAACGCGTAGAGGTAATAGATTGAAATTCATATCATATACTCAGCTCTATAATATCTTTCTGCTGTAGCAAAACGAAACTTTCATGTCCATGCAATCATAAGAAATAGCAAATGTTATAGGTTTTTACGGAACCCTCGGTGCGCGAGTCCGACTCGCACTTGGCCGGTTTTTTTTATAAATAGGTTGTATTCCTTGATATGAAATATCACTGGCTGATTCACTATTTTGGCAGCTAACAGTGGCTTTTGTAGTTTAATTTCTTGTGACATTGTGCACTGCGATCGTTCTCGTTACCCCCACCATGCACATCGCACATAGCGAATACACATGCAGAGCGCTATCTCGCTCGCGCACCGGAGCCGCATGCGGAAACCGCAGCAGTGTCAAAGACGCCTAAGCGCACGGTTTAGTAGAAGCTATATTATTGGTCTTATTGTAGTGCAAAACTAGGATATACAAATGATTAAGTGAATTAATAAATAAACAAGCTACTAAACAATAACCGTATGTATATCAGTGCCCTAAACAGCATCGAGTAAAATTTGCTAAATTATAATAAAGTTACAGTACCAATAATATATCACCTACATGTTTTTACGGTATAACTTTTTTATAATTAAAGCAAAAGCTCATATTGGTGGTTTGACAGAGTTTGATAGCCGTGCTAGCTCAGGAACGCTAAAACTCGTACTTATAAATGTAACTTTTTCACCGCAGATCGTATCATTTATGTCTTAACGAAAACACTCGCAATATAATACACAATAACGTATTTAAAAACCAGCTACAACAACAACTACAGCGTCAATAAACTTCACAGAAAGAGCTTGCATATCATTTACTGTGCCTAGCTTTGTTTTTTTTTATCTAAATACAAAAGTAGTATTATTATAGTAGTTAGTTTAAGTGACCTACATACAAAAGTAGTTTTACATTGGTTTAATTTGGTTTAAAAAGTCATAGCTCTGCCAAGGATCTCGAAATCGGCAATAAATAAATGATAATAAAATGAAGTGTATTAATCACAATATATCATGACGTCACGGGACGTAACTCCACAGAGACACATTTGACATTTTAGAAAGAGTATCATATTTCACTTGTTACAGTAATTGTATAAACAAAAGACACCCGCCGAGATTTCCACCTGTTGCAACTATCGCTGCGATTGCGATATAACTGAAAGCAACTCGTATAGCCAACGCTCTCCCGACGCGTCCCACGTAAACGCAGTCGACGTCGAAAATCCGTTTCACCTTTCTAACGCACTTGCAGTATTCAAGGGAGAGAGACGCATATAACAACATTCCGATATTCGACTTTCGCGTCAGGCCCTCAGAACTATCATCGATCTCATCTAGTACATACCTAGGTCATTGCAGATGTGTGAGATGTGTCAAGGACTGATTTTCCCAGAAATGGCTCGCGTTCGTCCTGGCGACCTATATTCCGTAAGTCGATAAAAATATAGAGTAATATTTTGATGAAACTTATCTGCCAAATGCTAATCACAATAATATATTCTAAATAATTTCACGTTTTATTAGATTTTATTTTCTTTTCAATTTTTTATGAGAATATCGCTTAACTATGATGGTATAGCAAACACACTCATTTGAGTCACCTGAAAAAATACAGCTACCTTAATTTGTATGCATTCATATATAATTGCGTGTTACAACGCATGGGGATTAATATTTTATTAGTATCACATCTGAGTGTAGTACTGTCGCCATCAAATATATCGGAGCGGCCAAGGTGGTCACAAATATTTGAACAACGCCTCTATTGTCAAGGCGATAACACAAATAATAGAGGTTTTTAAAACATCTTTATTTTGTTGTATTCATAGTTAATTTTAAGTTATGATTTTTTTCCTTTAGAAATAAGAAATTCCAAATTACGTAATTTTTTATTTTACATGTTTTTGCTTTGGAACGGTATCAAAATGATACCTTTAATTAATTCGGCATCCCCGATTTTTACGAAAACAATACCAAACTTGGCCTAGTAGTTTTACTGATGTAGATATCAAGATAAAGTTGAGAGCCTCCCGCCCCGAAAATTTTACATCAAATATCTTGGTAGCTCCAGTTCTCTAATCCATCCTTGGGTCCTAATGAGCAATCATGACGAGGAAAATCTATTGTTCACGAATAGCCGTATTTTTATAGCTACACCAGCCACTATTAATAGAATAGCTCCAGTAAAAATTATTTTTATTTTACCTGCTCGTAAAAAGTTTCAAGCAAGTTTTAATATTTTTAGATTAAGGTTGTAACTGTAGCTGCAATCCCCTACGTTAATTTCATACACGTCACCTCATTGTGTAAATATATGAACCATTACATTTTCACACACTCTTCGTGTAAACAAAACAGGTAAAAAAATCTGTTATTGAAGGAGAGGTTTTCCAGCTACTTAAACGACACCGACGCCAGTCTCGAAGGCAATTACCCTACAAAGGTCAAACTGGCGCAACTCGGTATATTTAGTTACGAAAACATTTATACAGGGTGTTTTTTCAATAACTAGTCATATTGTGCGAGGTGATTTGGTAGGTCATACAAAACAACTGTTACTATGGGACCAAATCCGAAATCACAAATTTTTTTTTGGCTGTTTCATACATTCCGGCCGATCAGAAGTCGTCGTCAACGTTTTGTATGGGGAAGTCAATTTTTTTGGGATTTCGAGGTTGTTCCCATAGAAAAGGTTGTTCAGTATGACCTACCAAATCACATAGCCCTAGCACAACATGGCTAGTTATTGAAAAAACACTCTGTATATTCTAGCACAGAATTTCCAGACCGTTCCTTCGTTGCTGGGTGACATAAGAGTCTTATGTTCCTGTAGATGTAGAAAGCATCTAAATTGAGCGCCCGCAACCTTATTAAAACTTAGTACAGTGAGCGTTTCGTTTGTGAGATATGAAAATGTTTACATCTAAATATGAATTTGAAATAAAATTATTTTAAACAGCGCTCTTTCTTCTAAAAATACTACATAATAACACCACATCTATCGCACCTTTAAGTCAGTTTTTTGACATGCTAACGTCTTATAAATCGATGAACACCGGTAGCATACACGAAAAAGTGTCACGTTCCGTTCTGGTCTCGTGGACAGATTTCCATGGTGCCGATACGGCCATAAGCCATAAGATTGAGAAACATGTAAATGACATGGTCATAAATATCAGAACAACGCCTCTATTGTCAAGGCGATAATGTACATCTTCAGATATTTTAGAGTACCTTGGCCGCTCCGATATATTTGATGCCGACGGTACTACATTTTATTTTATTATTTTCCTAAATCAATTTAGTGACAATAATTCAATTCAATTCATAAATAAAAGTATGCAATTTTTCATCAATGTTTTCTTATGACGTTATCACGCAAAATTATCTGCCGTAAACCGACTTTACAGGCAACCATTTTTTTTTAGTGCAGCATCGGACCTCAGCTCTAACCGCTAGTAAGTAACCAGATAGTTAAAAACCGCAAATATTGCAGTTCGGCCGTCCCCCCCCATTCCTCCTAAAATCGCACGTCACGAGGCATCATCGATCGCAAACGAGAAGAGCTGCATCAGCTTTTAGTAAAAGGAAAAAGCTGTAAACCTAACTATGACGGATGGCAGATAAAACCAATATTTATTTACATAACTGATAACTCCTCCTCTCTTCTCATTTTGTTAAAAGAAAGCGCTGCATTCGTTGATTATGCTTTGGATATTTGAAATCCATGTAGTCTATGGTACAAAGTCTCTAAATCTGGACTAATTAGTGCCTTTATAAAAAGACATTATCGCAGAACCGGAAAATCGGAATCGGATATGTCAGTTTTAGAATAGCAAAGGCGCGACCGCCAGGCAATTTGACACTTGTTAAAGTTGTGAGCCATTGTCTCTGATTATTTTTGTTATAGCGGAACGATCTTGATATCTATGGCAGTGATTTGGCTGATATTGCCGTAGACAGACACGTGGAAGAAATAGAGGGAGGCCTTTGCCCAGCAGTGGAACGCTACAGGCTAATACATAATAAATAAAATAAATTATTAATTGGCATTTACCGCTAGCCGCGCAGTGACATTTCTGAATCCTAAAGAGGTTCCGGATATGCAGTAATAAATTATAATTCACTTACTCACACTTGCTTGGCTTGCTACATGATCATTGATCACGATCAGCACACATCGCCAAGCTTTCCTAGGCCTTAAATACATATTCACTTAGGCTTCAGGCTTTCACAATTTGTCTGAAAATAACCGCCTAACCTGGCAACCTAGATACGCCGGCGAGACGTCCCATTATATCCCGTCTCCGACACTCGATTTCTTTGCTAAGTTCCGCTTGGTGACCATTTATTTACATATGAAAATCGGGTAAAATCAATATGATCAATTTGTACAAAAATCCCACCTGAACTGAGTAAAGTTAAGAATACCGGAAATTATAAGTTGTTTCACAGGAATAAAATTTACAAAAATTATTGCTAATCAATAGCTTAATCAAAACGAAATAGAAATATTAAAACGTAACCCGCACTAACAATTACAATTTATTTCCGTATTTGATAGAACATACGTTATAGATGAATGCAATGCACCTATTATAAATTTATGACCCGTGAATCCGCGGCACTTCATGTACAGTCGCCATCAAATATATCGGAGCGGCCAGGGTACTCAAAAATATCTGAACATCCACTTTATCGCCTTGACAATAGAAGCGTTTAGATATTTGTGACCTCGGCAGCTCCGATATATCTGACGGTGACCGTACATACGATGTACGTACTAAGTTAGCAGCACTATCGAATGACCAAATGACATACCTACTCCTCTATAAGGCTCACGGATGCATACCGTGACATGCCATAGCATAGACGAGGATAAAGTAATAATAATACCAACAAAAACGTAAACTATGGAAGTATCGATAAGTAAGTGTGGCGGAGAAAGCGCTACATAATCGACTGTCCCAAAAACTGGGCTAAATCTTAATTGATTCAAACCAATAAACGATATCATTAGAAATAAAGTAAGGATCTTGCAAGTGCACTAATAATGCAATCACAAAATATCTGCTATTCCACCTATCTCCACCCCCGAGCCCCACCTTTCAAAGTCGTCACGACCGCATGCAATTATGTTACCCCCTACGAAAGGCCGGCGGGCAGTATTCGAAACCTAGTGGAAATTGCAAAGGGCGGGCGTAATAGTCGGTTACCAAACACCGGGTTCCATCGCGTCAAAGTGCGTTGAGAGAAGTAGTATATCTTGTGTCTTGCGTTATTTTAGTTGTTAATAGTGTTAGTATTTAGCTAGAATACGCTGACGGTTGCTGGCGAACATATGTTGCATGATAATTTAAAATTTTCATATCTAATGTTGTACAGTGAGCAGCAGAACTCACTGTCATAATGACATTTACACGCTCTTATTCCTCTGACAATAAAGGCGTGCCAAGATCATTTTTAACACTTCACCCACTTAGCTACTTCTGCTGCTGACTGTGCGTCCCAGCAGAGTATCATGTACCATCGCCAACACTTAACTGACCATTTGTAATCCCTATTGCAACGGCATAAGATATATCGATGGTCAGTTCAGTTTGTTGCTGTTTGTACGAACTAAGGCTAAATGAAAGACAACAATTATCTACCAATGAACATGATATAAATAGAAAATCAGAATTCTAAATGTTATTTACCGTTAAAGATATAAAGAGCGTCCATAGAACTCGATTTCCCACCGACTTTCGTTTCTTTCAGTCAGTTGATAACTGCCTACGGCTCTTAGAGACAACGAAAATCAAATTAGCTTTGTTTACTCTAATGGATACTTCCCGTTATTTTCATGAAACAGTTTTAATATAACTAACACAATTATTGCCGTAAATAATTGAGTATTAAATCCTATCCAATTTGTGGATATAAACGTATTTTACCTTTATTGTGTGACCCACGCAGCCTCTAAACTTTTGACCGCCGTCGTCTGATACGTATATGAGACAAAGACAAAGTGACAACGTGAATGACACCTTCATAAATTATGGCAGAATTCAAAATTGAAGGTTTAAATTTTGACGTAAGGTTAAACTACTTGTTTCACTTTGATCATAGCCATGCTGTTGACCGCAGATAAAGAGATGGAAAATACATTAGTAACGAGCGCATTGGATGTTTCGGCACACAAAAGATGCCAAAGGCAAAGCAACCCATCCGACATACAATTAACGAAACATTATTAACAGCAGCATTATTAACAGCAATTGAATACTGGAAAATCCACGCTCCACGCCAGTTGTACACGTACATATGTAAAGATAAATAGCTGGGTATATACTTCTGTTGTATCCCTACATATAATTCTATCGGTGCGATCATAGAAGAGTTCATAACACAGAATTTGCTTTATGAAACGTTTACAATGACGGTCTTTGGCCGCAAAATTCTTGGGCTGCGACACCTTATAGCACCCTAAACCATTGTATTTGTATACAACTTTGCATCGACGGCCTCCAGAACGAATACGATGGTTGCTGTTTTTACGCCATTCGCGTGATGCGTGATATATCATCTGGTGACAACCCACACTCACTAAGTACCACCACAAGTTCATAGCCATAATGAACCGAATCAGTAACAAAACAAGGTCGGTTTTCGTTTTTTTATTTTTTTTGCACTTAGTGAAGTTTGGTTGTCACATACAGACGATAAAAACTCGACCATTACAGTGAGAAATGTTTTCCTTTGGCAAAGTATTTATTCCATTGACTTCAGATTGATTTTTGCCTGTGGAAAATCATTTTTCACTATACGTCATCTCCGCGCAACAAGTACTACTGACCTCCAACTCCTCGATGACCTTCTCGAGCTGGTCCTCCGTGACTGCGCCGGCGCCGGCGCGCGCGCGCTCGGCGTTCAGCAGCTTCAGCCACGCCGTGTCGGTCGCGTCCAGGTCGTACGAGCACGCGGCCTCCGCGCGCGCCAACGCGGTGGTTATCGTGTGCTTGTCCGGCGAGTACGTCGCGTCGCGGCTCAAGTGGATGTACTTGTCTTTAGGCCTGTGGACGGACGTGTTAACTTAGAACGTGTTCGGCATTAATAGGTAGCTGGTAACGTATGGTATGGTACAGTGAACCAAGAAAATGGTCTACCAGTTTTGACAAAAGTTTCTGCGAGATCTAGCGATCGCTAAGGTTGACTATTCTAACGGAGTTTAAAACATGCACGACCTTGTTGTCTCATGACGCTCAAACGAACCTCAACCGTAGGGTGGTAGACCTCATTTTTGGCTGACTGTACACGATCAAAAAAGCAAACACTGTTTCATAAACTTATGACAATTGTTGCCGCGTAAATGTTCGATAATAGTAGAGGATGATTTCTGGATAAAGATTGTTCTGACTCTGTAAGTAATCAACATTATCATATGGTAGTACTTAATTAAAAAATGTTTAAAAAAATTTTTTTTATATAAAATTAATCTTTAATAAGTCAGTAGGGGTCAGCCATAGGGCTCTTGATGGACTAAGAGCAGGCCACGTCAGATATGACACAATAGTAAGAGCAACAAAACCCATCTGGTTAGATTGCTGTCCTATCCTTATTGCTAGATCCAGGCAGCTTTTAACGGGTGGAGGTCAGAGTTACAAACTAAAAATGTTGAATTGGAAAACAGTGCTACCAAAATAGGTAAAAACTGCCGAAGTTGTCTCAGTTATAAAAAACATTGCATATTATTGCGGAAACAGAAACAGTACGCCTCCATTCTATTGCGGAAACAAAACTATGAATTATATCATTTAGCACTACTTTCCCGCAACAGAAACTTTTGGCAAAGATATAATCTAATTATTTATATCATTTCTCATAATATTGTATCAAAGCCAGAACTCTAGGATTTGTTTTTTGAAGTAGTTTACATTCTTAGACCTTCGCCACTTTACAGCTGCCAGATGTCCAGATCTATAAATAAGCATCGTATAGCAAACTGACTAGAGGGGGTTACGTTACTCTCATTATTGTGTCATAACTGACGTGGCTAGCTCTCCGTCTATAAGGACACAAGAAAAACATTAAAGGATATTCATATTATAAGAAAACGGAGCGAAAGACGTTGTAAAGTTGCGTTTGTAAGATTCTCTAGCTTCACTCAAATGGAGCGCAATAATGGAAAAAATACGCAATAACAATGCCACGTCGCCTTAGCGAGAAACGAAATGCAAACATACAAAATCCCAGAACACCACGTTAATATTGAAGTACGTCAAATAAGTTTCGATATTCTAGACCAAAACAAATTGGATCCATCAATTATAAAAGCGTGTTGGAAACTTAGAGGCTGTATTGAAGACCAGTTTCAGCTTCAATTTCAGACCGTGCCCCCTCGTTTGATGCACGAGAAGGCAGGTGGGTGGCAGGGGCGCAATAACAAGTGTAATGTGACCCGTTCTAGCCTGGGAATAAAGCGCTGAAATACTAATTAGCAATCAATATTCGCACTGCTGGAGGAGTTAATTAACGTTGAGAATTTCATCGCGTAGCTTTTGTTTTACGTGATTTATCAAGATGGGTTTAAGTTTGTGTATTCGAAGTTAGTTTTCGTACACACAACGCCTCACTAGGTATACACTTTTGAACGTTATTACAGCGTAATAAGGTTCAAAAGTGTATACCTAGTGAGGCGTTGACTGTACAATGTAATTCAGGATCTTAGTAGATTATTATGAGTAGTTTGACAAGATATGGGGGATATAGGTATAACCAACAAGTAGTTTACGTGTTCGATGGTAAATATAAATTGTGAAGTTGAAAAGTGATTTTGTAAAGCAGCGCCCACTGGTACGTTATGAATGTTATGATATTACAATTCTTACATCCAGACTCGAAGGGAAACAATTTTAAGCCTAAAATGGTTCGGTTGTTCCGACATTTCATTATATTTGTTAAATTTTGACGACGTTTGAAATCAAGTATACCACATACGAGCTAAGACGTTTGTCCTCTAACATACAAATGTATTACGAGTACTTACGTTCTTGTTATTCCATTATTTGTGCCGTTTTCAAGTAAAAGGTACATCATTGTCGGTAGTCAATAAGGCAATACGGCCATAATAATTCATTTAGACATAAACTCTATTAACAACCAACAATGATGTACCTTTTGCTCGAAAAAGTCACATTTAAACGTTTCAACAAACGTAGCAAAAGTTGTAAGCAGAACCTTGTTATATCAAGAGATGCATCGGGAATAAGTCGCCAGCTCGCCACTCCCGCTCCCTCAGCTTGCGCGTTTCACATCACACTACAAAATGCAGCATAATTTTCCTGCCAATAGGCCGCAAATGTCACGGTACCGGCGCATTATCCAGATCTGAATTAAAGTGCACGGCCAGAGCGTTACATCGATCTTTTAAAGCGTTTGAGCAGCGGCATTGAGGTCACGCCTAAACGTTTTCAAGGAACGCGCCGCCGATCGCCAAGCCGCTCTTAGATTGCACAGATACTCACAATTTGAACTCCTGGAAGTCCGGCGGCTTCGGGTTCTCGGTGATCCGGACCTTCGGCGCCGGCAGCGAGTCCGGGTTGACCGGCACCTGCACGCCCCGCTCCCAGTCCTGCTTCCACGTGTCCGTGATCACCCAGTACTCAGAAGCGGTGAGCGGCTCCGAGTCCGGCAGCTTCATTGCGCTGATCAAATCTTTCCTGTAAAGCGTAAGGGCGGAGTTAATAATGGGAAGATATGTAGACGGAACGGTACCTAACCCTACGAACAAAACGTTTTAAGTATATTTGCTTACGCTCAAGTTAATATGTTTTTACGCTCTACGCTGTAAACATGTTAACTATGTTTTGTGGAAATCTGGTCACACAGAACAGAGCCTATTCGCTAACGTGTACGGAGAAGCTGACGATCATCAATTTCTGCTTACTAACTTACAGTTTAATTCTCGCGTGCAAGTCAAGTCGTGCGAGTCAGGAGTCAGGACATCCCAGAGACTCGTTCAACATACTCGGTATCCAAACGCGAGACAGCCTACCACTCGCTATTCGACGACGGCTTGGTGCTCAGTCACCGGATTATTTGTACGGCCATAAGAGCGTGTCACATATTTATGCGGCTTTCGTGTAGGAAGATACTATTGCCGGTGACTGTACATATTACCAAAGGCTAAATCAGCCCGTATTGCACAATCAAAACAGCGCGGTGTCACCCATTTTAGTAGAACCTCCGTCGAACCGCACGTTTCGATGGCCTGATTCTATTCATTAGTTCGGCTGATGAACCGGGTTATATTTACGCACGCCCGCCGCTAAAGTGGACTATTGTTTTATGCAGTACCATCGTTAGTGTGCATTGTAACTGCTGCTGTAACTAAACTCGCATAACACATGCAATGGCGCCAAACGTGCTCTCGTTATCCTCACATACAGTCAGCAGCATAAGTTGTTAAGCTGGACAGGCATTGAAAGCGACCTTTGCTAGACTTTATTGTTAAGAAAATACTGTTACGTGTACGTCCTTCTATAATTTTAAACAAAAAAAGAACCGACTTCGCAGCGCAACGCTATTCCAAGAGGAAGTGGCCGAGTTGCTGTAAAAAATAGTGAAATCACTATAGGTGTGCCTATAATAGTTGAAGAGTTCCCTCGATTTCTCCAGGATCCCATCATCAGATCCCGACTTGGTGACAATGGGACCATCTAGGGGTTATACCTGTTCGATTCAAAAAAAAATTTTGAAAATCGGTTCACGATTCACGGAGATATGGAGTAACATACATACAAAAAAAAAAAAATTATGATAAAAAAAAAAAAAAAAAATTCAGTCGAATTGAGAACCTCCTCCTTTTTTGAAGTCGGTTAAAAAGCTTTATAAATGCTTTTTCTATTGAGTAAAACGGTTGCGTTGAAAAGTGTCGTCCTCGCGAAGGGGGGTTACTATGGGCTTAGCGTAAAGCGTGAGAATTAGGGTTCATCGCGTACAGACTTGTTCCGATTTTACTGTGGTAGGTGGTGTTTTCAACCGACTTCAAGACTTTGAAGGAGGTTATCAATTTGTCGGGATCTTTGTTTTTTTTGCATTTTTTTTTGTTTATCTAATAATCTATCATTGATATAAACTATCGTTGATAATTATCCTTTCGAACCCTGTTCCTGATGGCCGATTGAGCTGAAATTTAGCCCGCGTAACTGGGATGACAATACTATATTTTGATACCATCGAGCTGGTCTGACGAGGGACATATTTCATATTTATTTATTGGTAATATATATGACAAGTCAACATACCGAAGGTGGTCATAAGAATTATGTGATAAAACAATCACTCCCAAAAAAATATTTTGGTACAAAGTTTTATTGCTGATTGTACCTAGTAGTATTGTCATGTAAACTACGGAAGTACCAAATTTCAGCTCAATCAGACACCGGGAAGTGGTTGAAATTTAACTTACAAGATTTGATGCGTATAAACAAATAAATAAATAAACAAACAAATATACGGGGTCAAGCTACATAAATTAAAACTGTGTAACAATGGAAGCTCAAATTGTGTTCGGGTTGAGCCCCCTAGCCTAGTAGGTTGTGACCCTGCCTATGAAGCAGGACGACCGGGTTCAAATCCTGGTCAGGGCATTTATTTGTGTGTATACACAGATATTTTCTCCTGGGTTATGGATGTTTTCTATGTATTTAAGTATTTATCTATATCTATCTATTCTATTTGTCGTCGCCTAGTACCCACAACACAATGACTTTATAAAAAGTTTTGTCCCACAGTTTTCTAAGAAAATGCACTTCTTCCGCGTTGAAAATACTCTACATAAAATACGTTCGAGCTGAAAGCATACTGCAAATACAAAGTGGACGTTGTTATTATGTGGCACAGCCAATCCCGCCGAGGGATGGTAAGAAGGAAATCGGCTCTATGCTATTCAATAATAATTCTTAAATTACTGCCAAAAAAATGTTTTTTGTACACACTTTTATTGCTGCACGTTTTTTGCACGTCCATTAATTACTCGAGTCCTTTGTAATGAGCCCTAACTCGATATGGTAGCGTCGAAGAATTCCTTAGAACACATTCCGACTGCGCTCTCAGATCAGCTCCGTAACGTGTTATCATATTACGGCATAGTTATGTTAATTACGAAAGTATGCCAAAATTCATCAAAAGCGGTTTAGTAGAAATGGTCTAATAAAGATTTGCAGCATATGAATATACTGAAGATAAATGAAAAATAAAGCTTAATAAAGTTTTTAATCTATTCAGCACCAATCACGACATTGTGATTTAGCCTCTTACGCAGCTTTTTCGCTTCATAGCGGGTAACCGATGATATCGGCTACGACCGGGGCATAACAGTGAACGAGTCTGGATATTTGTTTTTAAACGTGGCATAACAGTGAATGGTTTAACGAGTCTGGATATTTGTTTTTAAATGCCCGATCTTGTTTAAAGTGACTCGATTGGTCCAGAACTTTGACATAATAACTAGTCTACAAACCGAGTCAAGTCTGAGTCGAGTTGAGGGTCCAGAGAGTTCAAAGACTCGAACGTCCTTTGTCAACAGTCAACACTAATCTTGGCAATATTTGGATGTCGGTTTTACATTTTTTTTAGTTTTACGGGTATCTTAAAATATTGTGGGTTTTGTTTTAGGGGAGTCTTAAAATCTTGGAGGTTATCATATTTAAGTAAACGACGATGATTTGGTTGTGATTTGACTAATCGCTTAAGATTGCACAAGAATACGCAAAATTTGATACAAATTTAGAACAACCTTGTTTATATCTTTAAAAATCCTTATGATCAATTTTATTGGCTACCTCACTCAATCAAATCAGTTCAATGGGAAATTTCCATTTATAAACTCATCAGACCAGACGAAATGCCGGTAGATACAACTCTGGAGTATATAATGGAAGGTTAGACTAAGGCCGAGAATACAATAGCACTTCTAGCTCTCGGTCTCGTCTCAAGGGGGATTATATCGTCTAATATCTTTATAAACATGTAAACTTGCGCCCTTTTCTCTAATGTCTAAGATTCATCCTTAAGTGTCCTTAAGTAAACAAGCGTGACGTCAAAATAATATATCATAGAGTGACTAGTTATTGGATTATGTCAATACAATGGGGGAACGATTATTTCAACTCTATTTTCATCTCCGATTTTGTAAGAAAAAACCTATTTAGTATTTACCAAGAATTTTTATTCGTTAATCAAATCATGCCGACAAAACCACGAATGCGCCATACGTCATGTAAAGAGGCTACGGCTACGGCGTAGCGGTACGGGCCTACGAGTATGTACAGTCACCATCAGATATATCGGAGCGGCCAAGGTGGTCACAAATATCTGAACAACGCCTCTATTGTCAAGGCGATAGAGTGCACGTTCAGATATTTTTGAGTACCGTACAAACAGCAACACTCTTAAGTGTACATCGGTGGACTTTATTACAAAAGGCATAATGTCCACCGATGGGCAGTTAACAGTGTGGGCGATGGTACTACGAGCAAGTTACCTTGTCGAGGCGTTTTTTTATTTTATTTATTTATTTATTTTATTTTATTTTAGATACATGGAAAACCAACAGCTTAATACATTATTATAAACTAGAGTAGAATTATAAAGCCAATTACAGGTTTTCACTTATAAAACCAATCTAGCAGAAATGACAAATTTAGCCCTCTTAGACACACAAGTATCTGCAGCAAAACGTGTTAGCTAAGTTACCAAACATTAAATGCATATATGTTGTAACTTGTACCTTACATAATATGTGTAGCTATATAAGAAGTATAATCATAGACTTAAAGATATAATAGACGGCCATAATCGTAGAACTTTTTGAGGCTCCAAGTTTTTAGCGCTATCTAGTCCAGAGCGACCTAAGGATAGCCAAAATGTAAGAGGAAATGTCACCTACTCTGCTACTCCATCTAGTAACGACTAGCGAACTAGGGCAGGTGACATTTCCTCTTACATTTTGGGTATCTTTAGGTCGCTTTCGGACAGATGGCGCGATTGACTTGAGCTTCAAAAGTTCTTAGGCTGTGCTGCTGGTTACTTATGTCCGTAGGTTGTCATCTATCGATCCTACGCGTGCTACATACAGTACATTATACATTGATACAGCTGTTTGTCAAATGCGGTTGAATATGAAGTGCATCTAGGTCACTGTCATTATATTTGTGAACTTGTAATACGCCGGAAGGTATTAATGTTTTACAGCGCACGTAAAATCAATAACTAATTTGTGTAAACCATAGAAAATTGTGTTTTCCTTAATCCGCAAGAAAAACTCGTCTCTATGTTCTTTCCCTTGAAGATGGATTCGCAAATAGTTTAAATGTTATTCTAGCTTTTAATTCCTTTTGCCTAATATCTTCGTTCGCAAAATCGCGAATGCGCTGCAAATGGTCCGCAAGTGCATCAATGGCAATTCTTAGTTTCAGCTCAGGTTAAATTAGTGTAAATAATGAATAAGTATTAGGAGTTATTAGTGATAATAGCATATGTGATAAACAGAAGCGCTGCTTGCGGTAAGAGGTCCGACTTTCAACCCGGAGGTCTCGGGTTCAAACCCCGGCTCGTACCACTGAGTTTTCCAGAACTTATGTACGGAATATCATTTGATATTTACCAGTCGCTTTTAGATGAAGGAAAACATCGTAAAGAAATCGGACTTAATCCCGAAAAGGCCTAGTTTCCCTTCAGGGTTGGAAGGGCAGATGGCAGTCACTTTCGTAAAAACTATTGTCTACACCAATTCATGGGATTAGGTTGTCAAGCGGAACCCGAGCCGGGACAAACGCTAGGAGGAAGAGCAGCATGTATGATAATCCAAGTCAAAAGGACTTTTTATTACGTGAGAAATATACTGAATCTGTACAACGACTACAAGAATAAGCACCTGCCACCATACGGGGCTTTAAGACTTGGATTATCACATACAGGTGGTTTTTTCAATAACTATTATGAGAGGTGATTAGGTACGTCATACAGTCAGCAGCAGGAAGAGCTAAGCTGGTAGGGTGTTAAAAATTATCTACACGCGCTCTTATTCTCTTAACAATAAAGTCGTGTCCAGCTCATTATGAACACCCTGCCCGCTTAGCTAACTTTGCTGCTGACTGTACTGAACAACTTTCCCGTTCTGCTCTTTCGGACAATCTGTGCGCATGGGCAATAAGTTGCGGCCTGGAATACGACGCTCCGGGCGAAATGTATGAAATATTCACCGATTAAACTAAAATAATAGTTTTCTAATAAAAACGTTCAGCCCATTTGTGTAAATCCATAGATAATAATTTTAATATTGTGGGAAAAATGCATTTCGTTTGTAGACAAACTAAATTATCGTAACGTGACGTTACGTAACGAAATGGCATACATTGAAATAATTTACGTATCCTTGTTAACCTTTTGAACGCCAAGCGTTGTTGAACAAAAATGATGCGTCACTGACGCCACGAAAGCGCATTGTTTAAGCGAAATGGAACTTTCCGGAATTCCGCGTAGGTCCATATTGAATTGGCAAAGCTGTCGGCTGTGGCCGTCGTTGACGTCCATGGCACTGTGGCGGTCAAAGGGTTAAGCTACTTAAAAATATCCATAATCTAATTCTTCATCTGCCTAAACCTCATTATCATTACGGGTTGATTCAACAGGTTGAAAAAATGTATCAGTACGCAAAATTGTTCAGCGAAGTTTCAGCTCAAAAGTTCGTCACGCCAACGAACATAGAAATAAACAAGTGAACGTAACATTTTCACGAATACACCAATAATACATACGGCTCCATAATGGCCTCGTACAAACTCCAAATTCATGATTAAAGTCACAAGAAACGACCACATTCGGCGATGCTGAAAAGTTGATAAACACTAGTGATTAAATTGTGAAAATAACAGGTGGGTGATAAGGGGGGTGCGCAGCGCATCCGGGGCGGGCGGTGCGGCGGCGACCTCATGGCTGGTCGCAGGAAATGCACAAAGCCCGTGCACCGAAACGAATTGCAATCGCGTTAACAGGGACCCTAGGTCGATCCGGCCGGGATTTGTGTTATTGACGTCATCAATGTCATGATTTGTACGTACACAAATGCTGCGTATGTGGTGCAGCGGTGTGGGGCTGGGATGACCGGGTAGTCAGCAGCAGAACTAGCTAAGCAAACCATTTCCCAATACCAATAAACAAACCCGCAATAATATCTTCCACCACGATGCGCTCAAAAATATGTGACTCGATCTTATTTGCAAAGCCATAAATATAAGTATATGTCAGATATTTTTGTGGCCTTCGCTGTACAAGATTTTATGCCACACCTGGCCATAAAGTGGCTTTTTCCGCACGCTGCGCGTACGGAAAAAGACGCTTTCTGGCCAAATGTAGACATAAAACGATGTACACAACACGGGAGGTAATAAAGAAAGTCCTCGATCGCATATTTACGTCCCTCCCTTGCAGCTCGGGCCGCAAACTTCTGCGATCTCGGCCTTTCTTTGTTTTACCACCCTAGTTGTGTAATGTACTATTATTGCAGGTACTGTACAACGTGTGGCTTGAGCATATCTTGACCATGTAGTGTCGCGCATCGATTGTAAATAGATTAAGTATCGATTGATCGTATTTTATATTTTTAGTTACGACTGATACCTACCTGTAGGGAAATAATACGTTTTCTTCCAAAATATATTGTTTAATGTTATACTTGTTTATGTGCAATAAAGTGATACATAGGTACACACATACATACATATTGGCGATATTGCTCTGGCGACTGAACAACTAAAAGTTGTACGAATTTTTGAAGATTTATGATTACTATATTAGAGCAATTTAAAATTTTAACAAGTATTGGTGGCAGGGACCCATAAATAGACACTTCTAAGTAATTAAACTAATAGAAAAATCAAAAGTATGGAAACTTTACATGAAATTTAATATTTACAGAAGACTGGCAAAGTCATCACGAATAAGTTGCTATAAAAACTAACTTTATAGAAGTAAACACTAATTACGTAGCACTTAATTTATTTTACGTCACTCTGGGCGGTAAGTGAGATTTGCCGCCCACGGGCGCAGCGGCAAAACTCACTTCACACCCAGGAGAAGCCGAAAAATTGTGTACGCACCACGGGCGGTAATAAAGGCCTCAGATCGCTTGTTTATGGCCCTTAACTTCGGTTCGGGCCACAAATGCCCGCGATCTCAGCCGTTCTTTATTGTACCGCCCTAGGTACGTAATGTACTAAAACTAAAATACCTAACACTATTGTATTTCATTTGCTAGAAGGAAAAATCATTATGCCTAGAATTCAACACACTAATGCTGCAAGACTTCGTGAAAAGCTCTTATTATGGAAATAAAATAAACATGAACGGAAAACGGACTCTTCTGCTATAAAATATCGACAACTTTATCCAAGCCCGGTTTGAAGGGAGGGAAATTGCACTTTTCCTAGTGCTTAATTAAATATCGACTGTTCTATCGACGTCCATATGAACAATTTTTAAATCAGAAACAGAAATTTATTGATAAAACTCATTATTTAACATGTCAGGTTGTTACATTATTACATCAGGTAGGTAAATTTACATTATTTATTTATTTATGCGACTATGGAATGCAAGGAAATATGGCGCGGTGTATAAAAAATACACTTTTAATAAATACATTTGTCTGAACATTAGAAAGCCAAATACTTCAAAACGTTTGAGTCTATTTAAACCATTCCGGCATAAAAAATGACAACGGTGGTACAGTACAGTCGCCATCAAATATGTCGGAGCGGCCAGGGTACATAAAAATATCTGAACATGCACTTTATCGCCTTGACAATAGAGGCGTTGTTCAGATATTTGCGACCACCGTGGCCGCACCGATATATCTGATAGCGACTGTACATCGTGCTATTTTATCGACATCGACCATCGACTTATAAAATTTGTTATCGTTAGATATCGAAGCGGCCAAGGTGGTCACAAATATCTGAACAACGCCTCTATTGTCAAGGCGATAAAGTGCATGTTCAGATATTTTTGAGTACCTTGGCCGCTCCGATATATTTGATGGCGACTGTACTATTGAGACGTCAGCACATAATTTCTCCCGTCAAACAGAACTTTTTTTATAATAGAATAAGAGAAGTTAAACTCAGTATTCTGCTGCTGAAACTGGACACATTTTCGCAGTTCGCTACGCTCATAGCTGATCGCAGTCTTCCCGCTTTGTAGCGGAAAGCCACTACAGAAAACCCGCTTAGCGTCTTCTGCATTCCTAGCAGGTATGGCTTACGACAGATTTGAGTTTACGTTAATCGATAGTTCAAATAAAGTTTTCTTACTTGAATTGAATATGATCATCATTTTGGTTTCAACCGTAGGTAGTGATAAAACAGTATACAATGTAGTGTATTAAGCCATGGGCAAACAGGCCGGCGGGACGCAGCGCCGCGGTCGCGCCGCGCGACCGCGGCGTCCTTAAATACATGCTAACAGGTTAGCGACGTCAAACAGACTGCGTCCCGCCGGCATCGCGCCCCGCTTCTGTCCCGCCCCGCGCCGCGCGGCCCCGCGCGTCCACTCGGCGCGGGCGCAGCGCTGCGCCGCGCGGACGCGGCGGGACGCGGCGGCACGCTACCCCGCGCCCCTTGCCCCGCGCACCGTCATAATCGTACGGGACGCGCGTCCGCGCCGCGTTCACGCGCGACCGCGCCGCGTCCGCGCGCGCCTTGAGGGCGCGACGCCGGCGCGATCCGCGCGCGCCCTGTTTGAGCAGTCATCGCGTCGGCGTCACGCGCTGCGGACGTCGCGCTGCGCCCCGCCGGCTGTTAGCCCAAGCCTTTATGGTGTCTCAAGCGGCCGGCAGCGCGATCGCCAGCGCGTCAAATCATAGCGTCGAGCTTCCAAGGGATTAGAATTTAGAGCAACGTGCACTGAGGGCACACGCATACATTTGCATTGCTTTAAAATAGACGCGCCGCTCGAACGTCCAATCAGTTTGCACACTATGGGATTAGTAAGCTTGAGCCGACCCAACAAGGAGTAGAAACGACGTTTGTGTAACTCAAACTTCTATACTTGTGTCTGCATCGCATTGATTTATTAGACGTGTCGGGTGGACCATTTACCTATCAACGTTGCGGTACAGTCAACGCCTGAAACATGTATACACTTTTGAACCTTATTACTATGGAGTAAGGTGCAAAAGTGTACACATATTTATGGCGATCACTGTACTTGCAAGTACTGGGGAGCGGTAATCAGGAACCCGAGCAACTGCTTCAAGAAGATCAGACCCTACAGGTACTACCCCTAAGTCTTTGGATGCCTAGAACCCTTAAACCGTTTAAGGGTCACAACACACCTAGCGGAATTCCTCGCGGAATTAGCGGAAATTTGTCTATGGTAGCGGAAATTTGTCTATGGTAGCAGATTTTTTGTATGGAAGCCATAGACAAATTTCCGCTACCATAGACAAATTTCCGCTACTTCCGCTAATTCCGCGAGGAATTCCGCTAGGTGTGTTGTGACCCTAATTTAGTATTATTTTTTGGCAGTATAATATTCAAGTATCATTTCATTTAACTAACTAACTTTGACAAGGTTTTTTATAATCGTGTAGCCATACGTTCAAGTTTGTAAATCTTTGGATTTGTCCCCGTTAAAAATTAAAAATGCATTTCTGTATTGAAAACGTTACATTTGGTCTATTACTACTACTACATCCAGGGGCCGTATTCTAACTTTAAAACACGCACAGACACCATCCAACTTTAATGCAAATCCAATGCAATAACAACACAATACAGCTAACGCCTACACGTCTGAATCAAAAATGACGGAATTTGCTTGAAAATTACTGCGATGCAACTACAATACTACTTCAATATTGGGTGGTTATTGGTTGAGTGTTGGAGTTATGTTTAAGACAGATTGTGTTGTTAATGTATTGTTTATACGTTTTAAAATTAGAATATGGCACCTGGATGGTTACAATAACCCAGTCACAAGAATTATCCATTAAAATCATATGCATATTCTAGTGCTCAGTTAAGTCTAGACGATGGCGCCTCCGTCTAATTCGATATCGAAAAACGTCGCTCGAACATATTTTACTCTTTTAATGTGGAGCTACTAGTAGTAGGTACAGTCAACGCCATAAATATGGGTACACTTTTGCACCTTACTTCATTGTAATAAGGTTCCAAAGTGTACACAATGTACACATATTTTATCGCGGCTAGTGTGGGCGTGCCTCGCCCGAGGCATTGCCGCAAGACCGGGCCGCGCGTGCGTTTGCTTCGGCCGAGGCACGTCCACACTTGCTGAGCCGCCGCACGCGGCAATTTCCTCGCGAGGCGGTCCGCCAGGTGTAGTAGTTACACCTAATTGCGAACATGGCAAGTCAAATGTGTATTTTTATAACGAATCGAATGCGATTGAGACATCCCTCCCCGCCCTTTTTTGCTAGGTAATAAGGTTCGATTTAGGGCGACAAACACCTGTTTAGCTCGGTAATAAGGTCCGTTTTAGTTTGGTAAAAAGTACCATCTCCATATTATGAAGCATATTACTCAGTTTAGCAGTTGTTTATGGTATCTTGTACAGTCGACGTCAAAGATATGCTTACACTTTTGCACCTTATTACAAAGGAAAAGGTGCAAAAGTGTAAACATATCTTTGACGTCGACTGTACCATCGCCAACACTGTTAAGTGACCATGTGTAATCCCTATTACAACGTCATAAGGTCTGTCGATGGTCACTTAGGTGTACTGTGTGTGTAGTGTGTAAGGCGGATTTTAGGTGTATGACCACCTTAAGGCTTTACGCCAAGTATGGTGCTTTCACATTGTCAATGCCAAATCGGTGCACACTTAGCGCTAACTCTTTAATATACGGTCATAATCCAATGATGCTAGTACCAATATTAATACCAATTACAGGAATAATTAAGTAACATAACATAGGGGCCGTAAACACAAGACACGTAAAAAATGCCACAGTTGAGTGCCTACCTTTGCACGCTTGCTACAGGTTAAAGTCGGTTTGCGATTGACAGATGAGTTACACTGATATACACATGAATCTCCATTTTGTCGCCATAATCATAAAGTCAACTTTACAAGCATCACACCATTTTGTGCCGTGTTTTCTTTTTGTTAAGGTACAATATCAAATGGATGAATATTATCTGTCCAACCTTACTTTGAACGTATTGTACAGTCAACGGCAATAGTATCTTCCTACACGAATGCCGCAAAAATATGTGACTCGTTCTTATTTGTAGAGCCATAAGAGCGTGTCACATATTTTTGCCGTCTCCGTGTAGGAAGATACTATTTCCGGTGACTGTACTTCAAGTACTCCAGAATGCAAATGTACCTGGCTGAAGATAGGGCAGCCCTACCCCATCAAACGCTAACTTCGCTGCTTACTAGTATCCGCAGAATTAAGTGGCGACTGAGGTCATAAAACTTCTCTTTCACACTTGCACCACCACGGCAAGAGGAGGAGACAGCGTTATGAACTCAGTCGCCAATTAATTCTGCAGATACTATAGTATCGACGTATCGCATATAAACATATGTATAGAAAAATCTTGTTCGCTTAATAAAATCAACCGATTTATTACCCAACCACTGGGAGGGTTATATGGGGTTATATTAGAAAGTATATTTACACTTGTTAATAACATTGTACAGTTAGTTGCTAAGAAATCGATCCTATTCTGCAACTGCATACAAACTTCTATGCAGAGGGATTTACGTTTCTCTGCAACTGATTGTTTGTTAAAAAGACATATGTACGCTTCGTTACGCATATCAGCAAATTATAAAAACTAACATCAGTATACTAGAAATATATAAATATAATAGATCAATACTTATTATTAAAAACAAAATATTTTGCAATAAATTCGCTGGAGCTATAAATCTTTAAAGTCGGTTTTGATAGTTAAATATTATATAAACCTTAATTCCAAATTTACTCTTCTGTAATTATTTTTATTTATATTTATCAATAAGCTTTGCTTCATATTAAAACATTCGCTTGGCAGCATTTATAATTATAACATACAGTAATCAACATTTCTATATACATTTAAATCCGCGTAAATATGCGTAAAACCTTTTTTTCTAATGAACATCACGAATAGATTTTAAATATAAAGAAATGTTGTTTACATCCAAAATATGTTTGCAGGCAATGAACTCAATCATTCAATGAATGGTAAGGTCATGATCCTAATATTTCAAACTGCAAACATATTTAGTACAAAGGAAGTACACAGTGCAAATGCAAAATCGGAGTACAACAAAATTAATGTTGTAGTCCTAACTTTACAGTCCTAAAACAGGTCATAAAAACAACCTTAACTCCATGGAATAAGGCGCCATTCTGACTGTTTATATATAGAGTATTATTAACATAATATCACAGGTATAGAATATATGTATAGGCATGTAATATGCTGAACCCAAAAGTGTCTACACGCGACTATTTCTTCAAAACCACCATTGAGATCTTTTGGGTTCTTTCGTCCGTGTCTGATGACTATATAATAATTAAATAGCACCTGTTCTTCCACCATACCAATATTCACATCAAATATGAATGCCTTAGATGGTCAAAGATGGACAACAAATACTGTCAATATCTATTGAAAATGGATCTTGTGTATCAACATTGATTCAGTGATGTATGTAAATATATTATCTGTTTCTTGGTTATGCTTCAAGCCATGGGAGATATAGTCATGTTATTATGTGATTACCATCTTATGCTAATCAAGCGGGCTAGCATATCTTACGTAGTCGCCTGTCACTTCATACTTCGAGTCGCGCTTGATGAATGGAGAGTCGCGCAACAACGTAAGATATGCTAGCCATGCTGTAGCTACTTTAGCGTCTGTCGCTCTTGTAAGGCCCCAAGCAGAACCGTAGACACTATGTTTAACAAAAGAGTACTTATAAGATATATAACTTAGTTTTGGTTGTGAACCAATTATAAAAAGTATAATTATAAAATTAGCACACTTTAAGCTTAAACGCACGCAAATAAATATGTACATTAAAAAACCATCCAACTACATTTCAGGTTAACAGCAAAACACTAACTAGACTAACAGTGGAGACAGCCTAACCAAAGAGTTACATAAGAATGATATTGAATGCTAACTTTAGTTAAACGAGTAGTTCAAAGTATAGTTACCATCAAATATATCGGAGCAGCCAAGATACTCAAAATCTGAACATGAACTTTGGAGACATTTTTCTGTAGCGAAAACTGTCTGCTTTTTTGTCAGCATTGCTGTTGCAACAGTTGCTGTCAGCATACAGTTTTGAAATAAAAATATGATTATAGTTCAATATTTTTTATTGTAGCCACAACAAAAAAAAATAGCAATCTAAATCTACCTTCCTACATCGTTAATATCAAGAAAGAATCAACAATACTAAATGGAAACTAATAATAATATATCGAGGAGTTTATAAAGCAAAGGCAGTGGTGCCACCTAGTGGCTTCTCTGATACATTAATTGTTTGGTGTTAGACCTTTGGCATTAGGCGCCATAGTTTCCTCGTACGCGGATCCCCGTTCCGGCGTACAAAGGATTAATAAATAAAGCCATCAAACTCTGAGCAAGCTTATTTACATTTTACTTACATCTCTATCACTCCATTCTCTTTGTAATAGGTATTGAAAGAGGGAATGCTTTTGTAACCATAGGTTAAGTAAAGAGATAGTCAAAATCTTTGTATGATCATCGCAAGGTAACATTTTACGCCAACCTTGTGGGTCCTGGCACGACTATAACGCCCTCTACCGGCAACGGGACACATTAGTTATTTAAGTTCAAATCAGGCTTACGAATGGTCACATTTCTACCGAGGCATGGGATGTAATGTCTTCACTTTTTGTATTCTAACACATCCTTCACACATAAATATCTCTACACATATACATTATGATTGCCCTTGATTCATCAATCGTAACATGCAGATCGCGATCAACAATACCAAACTATTTGACAAGTGTCATGGCTTCAAGAGTTTCCAATTAGGTCATATCCATGCACAATAAAATGTCTGCCATCAAGTAGCCTCTCTGAAATGACACTAGCACTGGGTCAAATTAACCAATTCATACCTGCCTCATCACACCAAATATAATTGTCAGTAGCCAACCACAAACCTAGTATCTCAGTATGATTAAAACTGATATTTTGTGTAGATACTTGTAACTTAGTGAGTTATTGCATTGTGCTTATTCTTATATTAGTCCACACTATTTTGACCCTATACCCTAGGTGTCACTAAAACATAACAATAGCTGTAAATTGTTGCTAATAATATATTTGAATATTTTATCATTAGACGCTAATTTGATAAGGTGAGCTGCCTGTACTAACAGGTACTGCGCTCTTAACTGATCATTAATGATTCATCAATGATGAACCTTAATACCTTTACAATAGGGTTGTGTCTTTTGTACAGAATATTAAGCTTCTTTTTAACCTTTTAACCGAATTTTAACTTTCAATTTTGAACTCTGTCATAATTTGTGAAGGTGTTATTCATGTTGTCACTTTGTCTCAAATATCAGACGACAGTGGTCAAAAGGTTAATAATATGTTACCAACTAAAGAACAATATACAACACTTTCCACAATTTGTGTTCTTACTAATGCTTCCTCAAATATTTATCTTTTAGGGCTTTAGCAAACCGGTACACCATGTAGTGCAAGCCGCCCGCCGACATGGGGTGAGATAACTCAATGCAGAGCTGTATACTTTTCTTTGGTCATGACAACCTGGTTGCACTGCCATAGTGTCCCGGTGAGATAAAGCCCTTAAAGCATCAGCTCTGATAAAACAATTTTTTAGCCTTCTTTTTATTGATGATCTGAATGTAATGTTATAACATGTTTGAGTTATGTGTAAACCCAAATCACTATGATTTAATTATTCATGTTAACAATGATAACATTTTGGTATTTATTCATGCAATTTGACATCTGTTTACTATCAAATAAGTGATGTACCCCTCAGCCAATGAATATATTGTGTTTGGTAAATAAATTGTGGGAATAGTTACATAGAACTACCCGGGATGATGCAGCAAGCCTTACTTCTGTAATACTATGATGAGACAATTACTTTTGCTGACAGATATAGTGAAAACAATGAATCCCTTCTCTCATAAGAGTCTCTTAATGAACAAGATATACAGTTATTGTATGTTTTAATAATGACTCTATGTTGAAACATAGTTGGATGGTTTTATAGTGGAATTGTTACCGTAAATAGATAATGCAGTCTGAGCAGAAAGAGAAGTGTTGGGATTTATATGGGAACCCATACATTATGCTTCTCTTTTCGCTCAGACCCTAAAGTAACAAATGAATTAAATTAGAATTTTTTGTGATAGTTGGTAAAGCAACCTATTTTTGTATTTTAAAATTTTATAAGCAATGCAAAATAAATTCACTAGAAGCTTAGCAGTATCGACCTTAACTTCTGTTTTTGTAACGCTGGATATAATTACAGTTAACCTACTGCAAATGCTAAAAAGGAGGCAGGGCATCCTACTTAAAGTGATTTCCTTTGAATTTTAAGAATACATAAGGTTAGAGGTTTCATACAGTAAATAACAATATTATAATTCTCAACAGTAGGGACCAGATATTTGGCAGTCCAAAACTGAATGCAATGGAGTTGTCAGGTTGAGAATACCAAGGCTAGTTGATGATGATGCTGATTCAATCATTAATTGTAAGTTAGATTAATTGTAACAACAACTCTACAGCACTCCCAAGTTCAATTTTCAACCAAATAATCAAATCTTGGCTTTCAAAATATTGGTTTTCATACTGCACTAATCATAACTACTTTTTTTTTCATAATCAAATACCATATGGTATTACCTGAGAAATTATTTATATAATTTGTTAATTTAAGACATATGGTGTATTGGCATAATACAATCAGCAGCTGAAGTAGCTAAGCGGTTCAGATGTTCAAAATGAGCTGGATACGACTTTATTGTTAAGAGAATAAGAGCGTGTGTAGGTCATTTTGAACACCCTACCCGCTTAGCTACTTTTGCTGCTGACTGTACCTGCTACTTTTATGGAAAGAAAAAATTACATTTAACTCCTAAATTGATGTGGCATGTAATTCCAGCAGGATAAATGGTAACTATGAGAACAAGACATCATTGTGGGGCAATTTTAATGATAGAATTAACCCCTAACCAACATAGTTTTCACTTGTGTAAACCCGTAATTCGAACATTATTTAATGAAACATCCTCATTTTGTAAATATTTGAAGAACTAAAGTAGTATTTTTAATTGAGTACAGTATTGACAGCTTCTGCTATACAAAGTTAAACCAGTTTGTATGGAAGCTACCATCAGACTACTGCAACCAATTGTCAATACTACTTTAGAATTGTTTTATAGTTGTGTTTTTCAATATTTAGTTACAAATTTACGCTTAAAAGGGGGCTACAGGTTGTATTATTCTTACAATGTAAACAAATAATCAAAAGCACAAACCTGAATAGTTCGGCTGGCGCCTCGGAGGCACTTCTATTGTATATGGATGACATCTTGAGGTCACTGACAGGCCGGAGCTGCCAGAGTGCGTCCTCGGGCTCCGTCCTGCGGCGCTTCGACGCGCCGGCCTCCTCCCCGCGCGGCCCAGAAGCGCGCTTGGTGCCTCTCAATGACATCTTGCTTGAGGCATTCACAAGCTACATGTTCACGAGCCACTTGTTGCTTTACACTTAGAGCGAGGCAGTAGCATTGTATAGAAAGTCACAGCGTTCTCTACATGATGGCATTTTAGTTCGATATAACACAACAACAGGAGGTGCCACCTGAAATGAAACACACACTCACTTAAAACACAAGTTAATGATAAACAAGTTGGTTTTAGCAAAACGAAGGGAGAAATATCCCTTTATTACTACCACACATGCATTGTAATGACAACTTTGACAGGTCACTTGCACAATGTATCTAACAACAAAACAATGCCACTATGAATTGACGATTTCCTAAGGTTTCCGTTCACGAAATCATGGTTCAACGCGCGCTGATACGTTAAAAAGGCACCCTTGCACTATTTATTAGATAAAAACCTTACGCGGTATGAAGATATGAACATTACAATACCAATTATGACTGGCCGTGTATAGGTATCGAAAGTATAGGGGGCGATTTCGGCCGACTCTGTTTAACGTGTAATGCGTTAATACTGACCCGCAGGTCGCATTTCTTGTGAGAAAACGGAAAAAAGTAGTATTTGACGTTTCACATTGCACGAAGATGTATGGCGGGGCCGCGGTGGTCGCTGTCGCTGCTGGGCCTCGGTAAACACTGGACGCGGACGTCCACCGACCGAGCCCACTAATCATGCGCACTAAAGGCCGACATGTCAAACACACTCACATAACGCAACAACAAATTCCATATACTCCATTCTAAGCTTATAAGCGTAAATATTTATCCCACGGACAGTCTCCATTAGATAGTCTACATAACAAAATTGACAACATAGATAGCAGCACTGTTTTGTACCCTGATTGACGTGACTGGTCCTACGCATCATATTGTTCGTCACGATTCCATATGAATATCTATGATGTATGGTCCGAATCGATCGTACATCTCTTCCTATATACTTAATATCTTATAATAAGTTGCAATTCTACGTACATTTTCTGTAATAGTCATTTGGCGCCATTGATCCAAAAACCTCTTTGGTCACGTGACTATGTACGAATCACCAACGCAAGCCAAGTAAAATGGCCAAAACGCACATCGAGTTCATCTAATGTCATTGGTTTTGAAAGGAACTTGCCGCATAACTTATACATTGAGACAAGATTTTCACTACGTTACAACGGAAAACAATCAAAACACGAGCACATATTCAATAAACATGGGGTTTGTCAGCAAATAGCACAAATTTTAGCGAGAGTATATTACAACATGAACTTAGAGCAAGAGATATCAATAAGAAGTTACGGAAATTAGTCACTAGTTGGCGCTAATGTGCTCAAACAAAATATTGCCAGCACAAAGATCAACGTTCAGTCTCGAAACAATATCATTGTTCATTTGCAATGATAGAAAATATTACTGAACTTCATATTTGATTAAAGCAAAAGTCACTGTTTCTCTTAATAATTACATATATTAGATAAATCCATTTGGTCGATTTGTTATAAAAATATTTTGTTATGGCAAGAATTGCTCTACTTTGCTTCAATATACGTAAAAACAACGGTTTATTAAAGCGTGTCATCCACGATCGAACAAGAGTGGAAAAATACAGAAAACGAACACGTCATCTAAAAAGAGATTTGGACGTACAACAATTTTGTTCATACTTTAAACCTTATTTTTAATGGGGCTTAAATTCACTTTAATACATTTATTTGTTCATATTCCAAAATATTATACAAATAAAATTAAAAAGTATCAAAAAAATTAGGGTAGTTTGGGCCATTCACACCTATGGGCGAAGGTTTGCGGCCATGAATGACGATATCAATATTCCTCCGCTAATGGGGTGCGCGAGTGAATTTGCACATGCATTTTGACAGCTAATACAGGATGTGTTTTCAATAACTGGTCATATTGTGCGTGGTGATTTGGTAGGCCATACGACAACTTTTAGGTGTCTACACACTCGATCTGAATTCAGGGGGGTGATTTTTGAGATTCGATTATTTGACATTAAGCATTTTCTATTTACTGGTTTTCTTTGTGAGGTGTTCAATAAAGAGTATATTTTGCATTGTATATGTGACAAATGTTTATTCCTATGGAAATCTACAAAAATAATGGGTAGAATTGAAACCGGCGAGCAATCGAGCAAACATTTCATGCATGTTTGACCGTGAATGCGCCGACTTTCACGGCGCCCGACCGATCAATGACGTCACGCGTCTGTGTACAACTTTTATGAAAGTGTGCGTAATTCACACGCACACATAGAAATAATTAACGTTATCCGTTGAATCATCGTGAAAGTATAGTACTGCAAAGTTATACCTGCGGGTGGCCGAAATGGGAACTAATGGACTACCTGCTAACTTTATAGCAGGCATAGATCTTAGCGCCATTTTGATAGAAAAGAGAAAGTTGTCGAAGTATAATCTACAGACGAACTGACCAATACACAGGTCATACATCTAAATAAATTGTACTTTTAACTATATTTGGCACATTTTAAAAGTCTGCTGGTACGTTTTAAATTAGAATTTTTTTCCTAGGATTTTTATTATTAGGTACTCTACATAATAAATTCTTCCATGATGTGCCCTTAATTATTTTAACCTCATTAGAAATCAAACGGAAATGAAAGCATTTAAAACTCTAAAGTAAAAAAAACTAGGTAGATCATAATGTAATTACATTCAACTTGTAAACCATAATTTTATTGTTTTAGTTCATTGGTAACAAAAATGGCTTAGTAATCAATCATGTACCGACACGACATTACCGACCTAAAAACTGAGATTATATATTTTTTAATTTACTGATTTGAACTCGTGCGACTTTCACTCGTTAATCTCGTTATTGAGAAATTTTTATAAAACTAATAATAATTGCAAAGTGTTTCTGTTATCAACCGCTGGCAGCACGGTCGCACTTTGGTGGTATGTAGGTACAGTCGACTACAAAAAGATGAAAGATGTATCCACTTTTGAACCTTAACCTGCAAAATGCTGCTTAACAAAAAATTACTGGTGATCCTTTTAGGCTAACCGCACACTAGCGTATTTCGAGCGTCGACGCGGCGTCGTTTTCGCTCCCACTCTACCGTGTGGCGTATCACAATTTTACCGGCTTTTTATTAAAATATTTTTCGAGTAACCCAACAAGTATAAGTAAGTATGATTGCTGTTGATATTTTGACAGTATTCTCCTATATCTGTAGGTAGTTATTTTTTATAGGTACAATATTAAGCCCCAAGCGTAGCGAGTGGTTAAAAGAAAGACCAACTTTGCTGCAGAGTGTATTAGGTAATACTTAGAACATTTTTCACCACACCGAGTGAAAAAAGAAACAGCAAAATTTTAAATAATGCTACTTGGTTCTTACCTATTCAATATTTATCAATTGTATCATTCAAAATCATCGGATGAAATAAGTATATCCAACAACCTAACGTATGAAAAAACGCTCTTTCCAAAAAGAACTGTGGTAAAAAGAACTTTTTCCCGAATAAATTCAAGTAGGTATGGATCTTGGCATACCCGAGCAAGGATCAATAATGAATCAACATGAATTCGAGTTATTCCCACATTTAATTTAAAACTCTGATAAGTAATAACTCAATTTCTTTTGTTGTTTTCAAAGTAACTTTTTACATTCTTTATTTTGGGTAAATCCTATAAATAGGGTAATTAGCGTCATTATCCAATTTCTTGTGTTACACCGGGGCCTTGGAGCACGTAAGCTTTCCCCATGTCTAAATTATCCGACATCAACGACCGATACAATAGGTATCTTAACGTTTAATATAATATGTATCTTTGTAATTGTGACGTGCTTACTTTGTTCCATATTGAGGTGCCTTTTTATTCCAGCAACTGAAGCGGAATGCAGACTGGGTTAATAGTAGGGGATTCCCATAGATTTAACTTTATATAACGTAGGTACTTATCCGAATAAGTATTGGCACCTTGGCACGGTGGCACCTCAATAGGTATCATTTTAACTGCCACTCATCATTCCGCTTTACTTTTCGTGGATTCATAGTTGTTTCATGGTTTTATTATAAAGTATTTATATCGATAGACGATAGTGGGATGATAAAAGTACGTTTTATTCTAACGGTTGTTTTATTTAGTAGGGTGAGAAATAATTGATAAATTAATGATACCATGTATTAGGTTTACGTTGTGTGTTTGCATCAGTTTAATTTTCCATAATTATAGGTACATAAAGAAAAGATATACTAGATACAATACGAATGTTTGGACAAATACAGATTAACCACGATATACGCCATACGCCATAAGCCCATAACCCTCTTAACTCGTAAACGGTACTTGTTCTATCATTCCTATCAATTCACTCTAGTTACCTACAAGACTTATTAAGATTCAGAGATAAGCTCATGTTGGCTTCTGAAAAAGTAATAATCACGGGGGTGGTTATTTCCTATCCTCCACAATGGCGAGATCACATCGGTCGGGTAACTTCCGGCGGGATGTATAGATCCGGCTAATTGGTAGAACGAGACTTCTAATCTTGCCATCAGATGACACGGCTGCTCAAATGACCAGGCTACTTTGTCGCCACACCTCATGTGGCCTCACACCTCTGTAGTTACTTCGTTAGCTGGATCTTTAGATTACAGCATATTGTTACATACATTAGGATTCATACCTCATGGTTGCCCTATTTTGGAAAATTTTGAGTACCGAAGTATTCAATGTAAAAAGAGTAAATAGTGGCTAGTGACGATGGACTGCAACTCCACTATCTCTGCTAAACGCAGGAAGAAGACACTAATAAAGTTCGTTGAAGCTGATGGGCTAGCAATCGGCTAAATTTGTTTCGTGTGTAATGTTATTTGCGTTTTAGGAGCACCCAACAAAGGCGTTATTTACAGACGGTACTCTTTGAGAATACCACCTCACAGACTATCCTTCTCCCAAAATGCGTATGCAATCACTATGAGACTGTAACCAGGCTTGTAGCTACCAGTACAGTTTAAAAGTAAGATTAGATGTAGAGATCCATGGGGGAATCCACCAAAACTCAAATCCCCCGCACAATAATGTCGCCACATTAATACAGGCATATATTTTATTGTGTAGTTTATAACATAAAAAATAAATACACAAAATGAGTCGCATAGAAAAAGTGTAACATTTTAAATAATGTATCTTAGGCCGCAATTAGACTATCATTTATAAATGATCATTTATATATGACTCATTTATAAATGAAGAACCTATGATAGTGTAATAACAATAAATGATTCATAATGGATCATTTATTGTTATTACACTATCATAGGTTCTTCATTTATAAATGAGTCATATATAAATGATCATTTAAAAATGATAATCTAATTACGGCCTTACAGAAACTATAATTCAAATATAATATTGTTTAAGTGCAGTAAACTTACCAGATTGCCAGCCTACAAAAGAAGTAATATATAAGTGCGTTGTCGAAATTACCAACACCAGTCCTCCTAAAGTATTATATTCTGTGCACCAGTCTATACAAAATTTTCCTAGAGATTTTCGTGCTACTTTTTTTGTGATTAATCATGAAGAACGTAATCGAACTAAATTATAGCAGCAATAGCTTTACTGAGTACGCACAAGGTGTGCAGTTAATCCATCCGAAAGTGTTATTAGCAACAGTTTTAACCTGTATCGTTTGTCTCAGGCTGGAGTCTAAATTTACACAAATGATCAAAGGAGTAGCAGTAATCTTCTTCTTCAAAACACTTGCCGGATTAACAAATTTCTGCATTATTACGTCGGTTGTGGATATAATTATAAACTGTGGACCAATCGTCTGCGTAATTGTATTCCAGCCAGAAATAAGAAACACGTTACTATTTTTAGGCAGAAAAATACAATTGAAAAAACGAAGAAATGTGAACGCGCAACTTTTGTTGTCTGTGGAAAAAGCGCTACGGTATTTGTCAAAACGAAAAATTGGCGCGCTAATAACTATAGAAAGGTTGATGAACTTACAGGATTTTATTGAAACTGGAATACATTTGGACGCTGAAGTGACCGGGGAGCTGCTGATGAACATTTTCACTCCGAACACTGCTTTGCATGATGGTGCAGTGATTATCAGAAATGGCAAAATTGCGGCTGCGAGTACCTATCTTCCAGCATCACACAGAACGTTGCCAACCAAGTTTGGTACGCGACATAGGGCAGCATTAGGTGTGAGTGAAGTCAGCGATTCTATAACAATAGTTGTATCGGAAGAAAGTGGTGAAATTAGTGTGGCTTATGATAGTTGCTTAAAGACTAACTTGACCATAGACAATTGTTTGCAAGTTATTAAATGTGAAATGTCTTGGATGTGAACTATAAAAAATAAATATTTTAAGGTTCTCTTGTGCAAAAAGTCATTTAATAATTACTTACCCGCTTATATATAAACGTTCTGATAAACGTGTTACAAATCTCATTTAGTTAAATTATGTTTTATATGTGCCAAAGTGACGGATAACGGCAAACGATTATTTAGTTAAATGAGGTTTGTAAGACGTTTATAAATATAAATAAGCGTTTATAAAATAGTGTCCATAAATTATAGAACCTAAAAACCAGAATAGTGCCATTATTTTGCTAAAGGTACCTACTATTTGGCGATCGGCGCTTACGTAGTACCTACGTACGATATTCAATATTGTTTCAAACAATCCGGCCGTCGAATGTTACATTTTCCAAAATAATGACACAAATAATTTTCTTTTTATTTCGGTACCTACCTCAGTATGTATTTCTATTTTAGCCATGTTTGGAATAAATAATACTGTGTTCAGTCAAAGAGAATTAATTCTCTTTGGTTCAGTATAACACATTCTTGCGTTATAGTTACAGAAATAGGTAAGTAGGTACAGTCGCCATCAGATATATCGGAGCGGCCAAGGTGGTCACAAATATCTGAACAACGCCTCTATGGCAAGGCGATAAAGTGCATGTTCAGATATCTTTGAGTACCTTCGCCGCTCTAGGTGGTGACTGTAGGTATTGGTTGGAAACTAATATATTAACTTATATGTATAGTAGAGCAGCACAGCCTAAGAACTTTTTGAAGCTCAAGTCAATTGCGCCCTCTGTCCGAAAGATATTGAGGGGGTGCGGGGACTGGCGGGGCGGGGGGGTTGACGTCGTGTCGACGCCGCGTCGCCGCTGCACAGGCGCTCGGGCGACGACGACGCGCGGAAGACGCTAGTGTGGGCCTAGCCTTAATTTTGGGTATTTACCTGTCAATAGCCGCTCCGGTTGGTTAAATGCTCTAAGGTTGTCTTGTGACCTGACGATTTGTCAACTTGGTTACTAACTTTAAGAGTAAACCATGGATATATGTATATGAAGTGGATGAAATACTTCAGTCAAGTGAGGCTGAAAGAGAAGGTTATCTAGGGGATTGTGTCTCGTTTTGACTAAGGAGGTAATGACGTCATCAGACTGTGAAATGTGACAATTTTGTAACGAGTGCGAGTGAGACACCGCCCCCTAGTTTATGCTCTCTATCGAAACGTTTTTACTACTTTTTAATAGTCTCCTATAAACAACTGTTTTGCTCGGTAATAAGGTTCAACTGTGGTTAGGGAAAAAGTGTAAGAATTAGATCCACTATATAAATTCATGGAGTAAACTGACAATATAAACCAGGGATGTCACGAATGTCGTTTTTCTCACATTCGCGAATGCGAATATTCAGGATGCGAATGTCCGAATGCGAATACGAATGTTACGGAGTAGATTCAAAAAACTTAATCTTGCTTATCATTTTTATGCTTCCATAGTTCAAAATTACAGAACATGACATGTGATGGAGTCCTATATTAATGATCAAAAGGAGTAAAGTGATACCATCGTTTTCACTTCCTGTGTATGAGCAAGCATATGACCATGGGCCGGGTCAGTGCGGTCAAAACAGGATGTGTTCTACCAACATTCGCAATCGAAAAATATTCGCATCATTTGATGCGAATGCGAATGTTGATACGAATGTCAAAAATGATGCGAATATTCGCATTATACGAATGCGAATGCGAATATTCGTGACATCCCTAATATAAACTCGCGCTTACTTAGGTACCTACAGCTATCACTCCTATCCTTTGATTATTAAACCAACCGGATGCGAGACGCGCTCTCATTTCTATCGGAAAAAGTCTGCCGTTTTTTGCGGGGGAGGGGAACGTCAAATATATGCGAAACGTCAAAATAGCCACGTCAAATAAACGTCAGTCCATACAATGAGTATGACCAATGGTCATACTCATTCGGCAGAGGGGAACGCCTGTCAATGGCTACTCCAATTGGTTTAAAGCTCTAAGCTCCTATCAGTATACACAAAATAAAACAAATATATAAATTATAACAAATTCTATATTCATTATTGATTACCGATATTAATTTACATTATTATCAACAAGTATATATTAAAGATATAAACAATTTCATTCTACAAGTATAAAACTACAACTAATGCATGTTCATTATAAAAAACTAAAGAAGATTGTTTGTCTTATAAACTTTTTCACACCACTGTCTGTAAAAAGTAAATTTTTGGTCTTATTTTTATGTTAAGGTCATGAAATAGGCATAAATACTTCTAAGTGCATTCACCGAATGAGGGTTGCCTGAATTCTAGATGGCGGCACTGCGACGAGAGATCTTTTTGACAGCAGGCGGTCACAATCCACCAATCAAAAAAAAGGATGATTTAACATGATTGGTGGATGACAGCTAGACCTCTCACCACGGTGCTGCCACCTAGTCAAAAAAAAACAGGAAACACTCATATAAAAAATAGATTACAGGATAATGTTTAACATCTTTCAAGAAAAAAAGTTTAATAAAACACCAATACACATACAAACAAAAATCCATAGACATATACATAAAGATTCTTAAAGATAAAATGTCAGACTTAGATAATACAGCCAGCTGAACACCTACCACTGGAATGGGACTGATGCTAGCTCCCTCTAACCGTCTTTTACTATCTCATTTGGTACAGACACGCTCCGTGATTGTCGAGCCATTTAAGGTTCTAACTAAATTGGACATTTCATAGCGTTAGTATTGAAAAACCATTTTAGATAGGACCCTAAATAGCTCAACAATCGCGGAGCGTGATGGTACAGTCGCCATCAAATATATCAGAGCGGTTAAAGTGCTCAAAAATATCTAAACATGGACTTTATCGCCTTGACAATAGAGGCGTTGTTCAGATACTTGTGACCACCTTGGCCGCTCCGATATATGTATCTGATGGCAACTGTACCTAATACCGTCAATAAGCTTTAAACAAAGGTTGAGTTTCAAGTTCCTACCGACGCTTCATAATAAATTTGGTTGAAAAAGTTCGGAAAGCATGGCTTAATAGCGATCACGGTGACACGCGGCGTGTCACACGCCTAGCTCCGTGACTATTCAGTATTCTCGATTCATTCGCTAGATGGCGCTTTGACAGAATGGCAAAAGTATTGTGTTTTGATCAGGCGGGCATATCTTACGTTGTCGCCTGTCACTTCATTCTTCGAGTCGCCCTTGAAGTATGGAGAGTCGCGCGACAACGTAAGGTATGCTAGCCGAGCTGATGGACAGTCTTAATTTTTACTTTTCTCTACTGACAGTAGGGGAGCTTAATCTTTCTTTCTTTAGTTAGTAAATGGAAGGTAGAGTATTACTGCTTATTTGTACAGCTTAAATAGTCTACGTTAGCTACTGGATTTTATTTTTTTACGAATTCAATGATACTTAGAAAACGTACTTATATGAAATATTTAGCATAGGTTTAGTTCAGGTTAACGACTTGATTGGGTTTTTCCAGTAATTAAATAAACAGTTTTATTTTAATTATGAATGAAAAAAGAAGTTATGACCAAAACTCAAGCGGGATTTGAATTTACACTAATGTGATTCATCAGAGCCAATTATCTGGTAACTAACAAGAGTTTTAAGAGATATTTTGAAAGCGAAAAAACCACCTTCCAGCTGAATTTTTGTCTATAATAGCTGAATTTCGCTTAAGTGTAGTATGTGCTTAAGTCGTTGTCAGGCCGTTTGTAGTTAGGCGTCATTCACATGGATGCGGTTTCCGCATGCGCCGCTGGAGGGCGAGAGATAGCGCTTTGCGTGTGTATAGCGCTGTCACGCTTGCACACCGTCGCCGCATGCGGTTGCGGCGCCAGTGTGATAAGATAATCGCCATACGGTATATATTATTTAGCATGTAAGATTATATAGACGCGGTCAGACCTATAAGTGAGTCTAATATTTTTAGTGTCACATTGGAATGCTGTACTTTCGGATTCGGAGATTCAATTAATATATAATATGTAAAATAAAACTTATAACCTACTTTGAACTATAACCTGTTGAACAGTAGGTATACGCGTAAAATATTAGTAATATAACTAAAGCAGGTCATACGTTTTGCTCACTAAGTATAATTCAACCAAACTAGAACATTTTATTTTTATTACAATTTGATGAAATTAGACCTAAAGGTCTCTGACTTACGTCACATCACGTCACTGTATGCGTCGCATTGTATGGAAAGACAACATTTCTATAGAACGTGACTCTATGCCCAGGCCAAGGTACTCAGATCCTTATGTGGTAATTGTGGCAAGGACTTTTTTGTAGGTAGTAAAGGATTTTTTGATGGAAGTCTGATTCAAAATTGATGGATATTTGTAAGATCGGAAGAGTTAAATAAAACGTAATTGAAAATGCACAAACGTATTTTCTATATTGAAGTATCTCATGAAGTGACATGACAACACATGTCATAAGGAACAAAAAATAAATTCTAACATAGAGGTTGCGTTCTCAAACTCCAACACTCCCCACAGAACGCAAACCCATTTTACCGACACAGTAAAAATGTTTTTCAAAGGTCGTCCCTTTTGTTAAGTTATCGGCCACCATATTGACGCTGTTCACAAACAAGAACTTGACTTTATCCTTCACAACGTTTTCTCTCAGAAAATGCAAACGAATGTCTATATGTTTAGTCTTTGGTTTGTAACAGTCCGTAGTCGCCAATTTAATTGCACTTTGGTTGTCACAATGGATGTTAAGGGCACCATCCTTAGCTTGCCCTAGTTCTGCCTGCAGTTGCTGCAGCCACAGAGCTTCCTGAGTCGCTGCAGCCATCGCCATATATTCAGACTCGGCCGTTGAAAGTGCCACGGTCTGTTGTTTACAGGAATTCCATGAAATGCATCCGTTCTGGAATAAAAATACATAGCCCGTGCACGATCTTCTATCTTGTGAGTCACTGGCCCAGTCAGCATCACAATATCCGATTATTCCTTTTGTGTCATCTTTGACATAACACAGTTTTATGTCCTTGGTTCCTTGAAGGTATCTCATAATCCTTTTCACTCCAAGCCAGTGTTGATATGTCGGACTATTACAGTACTGACTCAACTTATTCACTGCATGAGTAATGTCAGGTCGAGTGACATGTGCCAAGTATAAAAGACATCCAATCGCTTCTCTGTAGGGAAAGGTATCATTCCTATCATCAGGATTATTTTCAAACTTAGCATTCACTTCTATCGGAGTGCGCACAGGTTTGCATTCAGACATCCCGAAACGTTCCAACATTAGTTTGATGTATTTCTCTTGGTCCAGCATAATTACACCTGTCTCACGATTCCTGTTTATATTTATACCAATACAGTGCTTCACCTCACCAAGGTCTTTCATGCTGAGCTCCTTGCTCAGTTTTTCTTTGATTTCTGCAGTAGTCTTTTTATCATTCGTGAAGATTAAGAAATCATCGACCCATACTGCCATAAATATCATAGTTGATCCATCCACTAAATAATAAACACAAGGATCAATCTTAGATCTGGTCAATCCAATTTTAAGTAAGGCATCGTTCAGTTTTAAATTCCATTGCCGGCTAGCTTGCTTGAGTCCATATATCGATTTATGTAAGCGACACACTTTATCATTCTCTTTGTAGTGTTCGGGCTGTGACATATAGATCTCAGTGTCAATGTCACCCTGAAGAAATGCACTGATTGCATCCATTTGTGATATTTCTAAATCATACTTCGCAGCTAGTGCAATCAAGTATCTGACTGATGTGTACCTTACCACAGGAGCATATACCTCGTCATAATCAGTGCCCTTTTTCTGAGCATATCCCTTTATAACCAGTCTTGCTTTGTAGCGAGTTACCTCTCCCTTCTCACTGTATTTTGCTTTCTTCGTTATCATTTAATATTAAGTTTACCTTTCCCATACTCTCAACCGGAAGCGGTGTCTTACTGGCTTCTCTCACGAATGGTGTCGGTGGATTTGTGATATCATACATCCAATCACTTTTGTTGGTCATATGCATCGAGGCACCTGAATCCACATACCAAACGTCAGGGTCCATTGCTTCGAATGACGCTGAAAAAGCTGCAACATAACTTTTATTTTCTTCTGTTTTTCCAGACTGCTTCCTTTTCGGAGCACCACAATCCTTGCTAAAATGTCCATGCTTATTGCAGTTAAAGCAACGGGGCAATCTATAAGCCTGCGCTTGACTTCCATGAGCGGATTTATTCCTTGCGAAGAACGCGGAGCTCTCTGAGCATTGAACTTCCTGCAGGAGTTTCGACTTGATGGAATCTGCGCTGATCTGGATGCCTGAACTCTCCAATCCCATTATCATTGGCTTGTAAGTCTCAGGTAAGCCGGCCAACATCAGCGTTCCAAGCCATTCGTCATCAATATTGAACTTAATATTTCTCAGTTTGTGGGCGGTCGACAGTATCTTGTTTACGTAGTCATCGACATTTCTGCACGCGTCCAGCGTGGTAGTAATAAGGTCTCTCAGCAAAGCTACTCGTCTGTATAACCCGCTGTCATCAAATGCCTTTTCTAAACACTCCCAGGCTTCCTTGCATGTAGTGGCATTCTGCACATGCACATAGTTAATCGGCTCTAACAACAAAATAAGCTTTGACTTAGCTTTTGTTTCCTTCTTACTATCAGTATTGGTACCAGTAACACACGTCCACAATTCTTCAAGCTCAAAATATGCTTGTACGGCAAATTTCCAACTTGCGTAATTTTCTCTTCCAACGAGTTTATCAATATGGAAATTACTATTGCTAGAATTCGACATAATCACGTGATAACAACAATTCAATGAACATCTGACGAAACAATTCGGAGTTCAAACCCGCCCGTCGGCAATCGAGAAATTGTAAGTGTTAACGTTCGGAAAAAATACGTCGGCCGGTTTTCTAACTTTACGGCGTTTTATTTACGGACTCTTTATCTGTTACAAACCACGCTCTGCTACCATGATGGATATTTGTAAGATCGGAAGAGTTAAATAAAACGTAATTGAAAATGCACAAACGTATTTTCTATATTGAAGTATCTCATGAAGTGACATGACAACACATGTCATAAGGAACAAAAAATAAATTCTAACATAGAGGTTGCGTTCTCAAACTCCAACAAAAATTACAAAAAAAACTATAATTATACTTAAATGCACCTAGCTCAACTTTTATAAATTTGTCAAAATCGAATTTGATCAATATAAATACAATTTTTTCAAGTAACTAAATCGATTTTCTGCAAATTTATTAATTTGGGTTATGCTTTAGCCACATAAACAGAATTTTAGATATTAAGAATACTCGAAGCGAGTGTGAACTGCAGGGAGCTGGGGGGCCTACTTCCCTCACAGGAGACTCGGATGAATGATTTGCGTACGAGTTCCAACACTAAATGTCCGTTTACATATTCGGTTTCCCGTATATCGATATCGTTCCCCGACGCACACACGCCAATCCCAAGCCGATTGTGTAATTGTAAGGACGCTAGAGACTAAGTGGACGCTAGAGTTGGGCGTGCGGCGTCCATGTTAAACGAATGAAACTCATACTGGTGTCCGGAGTCGACGCTGCACAAAGTGCATGGACGCTCGCCCGCCCCGCCGAACGAGCGTCCACTCGGGCCTTACACGAAACAGTCCGCGCGCTATTTCCCGCGTATCCGGCTCACCAAGTTTAAACCCGGCATATGAGCAAGTATGTAAGTGTGAAAGGGATAGTTAGAGCTTTACAAAAGAATTAAGAGCGATTATAATTCGATGTACGACAATAGTCCTACCGTATTTTTCTTTTAAAATTATGTCTTTACGAAGTAGTTTTGCATTTTACAATACTATATCGACGGCTTTTGCAGACGGTATCTCAGTTGGCCGTGAATGCCATGTGTAATGTACCCGAACCTGTTTAGGATCAGAATATTAACTCACGACGGTCACGTTTATAAAAAATCATGTAATAATTCCAAGCAAGTTCGTATCAACCCATATCGCTACTCTTGACTAACTAGAGTTACAGTCGCCATCAGATATATCGGAGCGGCCAAGGTGGTTACAAATATCTGAACAACGCCTCTATCTTCAAGGCGATTAAGTGTATGTTCAGATATTTTTGAGTACCTTGACTGCTCAGATATGTTTGATGGCAGGTACAGCACACTGAAAGTCCACTAACTAAATCAAAGCTCTAACATAACTCGTAAGCTATACAAATTCTAATATCGATTAGCTATTAAGTAGACTATTGAGTTTCTGATCCCTGCAACTGCGAGGCACTGTAGATTAAGCAAAACCAAGTCTATTTACCTGAAAACAAGGCTTATTATTATTGAGCCAAGATATTCTGATTGGTGGGATAAAAAGTTACAGTTATAGATCACGCGCTTCTGGCGACACAGGGCTGAGTGTGAGGTGCGATATAAGTATCACTTGCTCCCTCGATCAAATTACTTTAACCCCAATGTAGGTATTTCATGAAGGTACAATCGCCAACAGATATATCGGAGTGGCCACAAATATCTGAACAACGCCTCTATTGTCAAGGCGATAAAGTGCATGTTCAGATATCTTTGAGTACCCTAGCCGCTCCGATATAGTTAATGGCGACTGTATGTAACTTAGCGGGCCCATAAAGCTCAGATTTTTAGTTCGTACGCGAAACAAAGACAAAATTGGAAGAATCTGCACCTATAGCAAATTAAACGATCACTTGTGCTCAGTATGACCCATAAATCTCAACCATATTACATACACTATTATATATATCTTAACTGTAGGTACATTTAAAAACTAAACTTCAAAAGTTTCATAAAATCTTATATAAAAAACGAAGTCGTTGGAAGTGCCGTTTTAGGTACGAATTCCAATCGCAATTTAGTGAAAGATAAGTAAATAATATAGAATAGCAAACTCTATAAAAAAATCCTAAACCTTTTGACCGCCATACGTCAAAAATTTACCTTTCAATTTTGAACTCTGTCATAACGTATGAAGGTGTCATTCACGTTGTCACTTTGTCTCATATATCAGACGACAGCGGTCAAAAGCATTATTGTTGTCGACATTTCAAAACTTTTCATTTAGATAGCGTAACTTTTAATTTTTTTCACACAAATGGCCGCTCAGAGCTCCATGATTCTCCCTTTAACAATCATGAACGCAGATTTCTATAGAGATTACAAGTCTAGATTACTATTGTCAATTCCATTCAGATCCTGAAATGATGTAAACATTACACACAATCTTTCATCGTACCAATAGTACTTTTTATTGAAAATGTTGTACATAATGGTCGAATTTTATTTACATACTTCCGAATGGAATGGAAAAAAAATACTTTTTAAGTGCGCGGAATCGTACCTTTACGATGCAACGGCATCATGACATTAACACACAAGCGACAACAAGAGTTTTTCTATTCCATAAAAAAAATATCTTCCCCTGCACATGGTAACCTGTATCCAATTACAGCAACACACTTAACTGACCATCGGTAGACCTTATGCCGTTGCAATAAGGATTACAAATAGGCAGTTAACAGTGTTGCCAATGGTATAATGTCATGACGCCGCCACAACGCAACTGGCCTCAATAATCGCTTTGGCATACACGTGATCCCAATACCGCGCCGCGACCCGGACTGGCCCGGATGGCACTGCGTTGTCGAATCCGAGCACTTTCTTATATTCTGCACTAATCCAGAGGCCAACTATTCGATTCACGATTTGATCCCTCAATACAGAACCTTGTCATAATCGCAGTTGCCCGTAAACGTATAAACGTAGTTATGCACGGCTAAATACGATATTAAGACAAGGTTCTATAGTGTAGCCGGTTCATTTCAAGACATAATCGCGTGCCTGTCTTGGTAGATGCTACAGTCGCCGTTAGATATATCGGAGCGGCCAAAGGTGGTCACAAATATCTGAACAACGTCTCTATTGTCAGGCAACAAAGTGCATGTTCAGATTTTTGAGTACCTTGGCCGCTTCGATATATTTGATGGTGCCTGTACCACTTACGCAAAGAAGGAATAATTACGAATACGTCAATGCAAAGAGCTTAAATTACAAAATGAAATTTCCTTGGAAATTACCGTAAATATCGAACCCGGTGTACTGCGCAAATGAATACTCATTTAAGTCTATTAATATCAAGACAACAAGAACGCTGCAATAGTTTCAATATAAGAAACTACTCGTATTCACTCCACCAACAAATAATTTCACACAAATTTCATTTGAGTGACAATTCGATCTCGCTTAGGTACAAATCATGATTATAAGTATACATTATCGATATATTAATATTTACATAATTCTATAAGCTAAATCTTTGTTAATAGCTATTTCGTTACTACAAATAATTATTACGTTGCATATACAATTTTATATGTAAGCCTTTTAGTTCAAGTATAGTGCGTTACCCACAATCCATTCTTAACATTGTATGATAATCCTTATTGCATTTTCATAAGACTTAACATACATACATAAAACATCTCGGTTATCATTATAAATTGTATATATTTTTATTTATTTATATGTAATGAATGAATAATGTTCATTGTCGCTGACGGATTTATTTATGAATTTAGTTATGTTACACAATTTATTTTACAGTCAATCAAATTGCGATACGGACTCAAGAGAGGGAGAAACAGACCAGGATATCTATCAATGAGAGTTTCCAGAGATCCAGGTGGCGGCACTGTGATGAGAGATCTTTTTGACAGCAGCTGTCATAATCAACCAATAAAAAAAATGTGATTAACCTTTTCGCCGCTAAGCGTTGAACAAAAATGACGCGCCACCGACGCCACGCAATCGCGTTTTGTCAAGCGAAATTGAACTTTGCGGAAGCCCGCGTAGTTCCCTATTGCACTACAAAACCTGTCGGCAGTTGCCGTCGTTGGCGTCCATGGCACGACTTTTTTATGTCGGCTTCAGCCGACTGTGGCGGTTCAAGGGTTAAACATGATTGGTGGATTATAACAGCTGGATCTCTCGCGGCGAAAATCGATCTATTTAACCCTCATTCTACATATCTGAATAATGCAGTCAATCTGTATTCGGGTTTCACCATCCAATAGGTTAGCTCTGATCTAAACAAGGAAGCCCATATATTCAGCTTCGTTAATGCATAGAACCATTACAAATATGTACTATCATTTCACTAACAATGATTTTCTACGTTAAAATTACTCCGAAATAAAGCAAGACTATTCAAATAATAATACAATTTAAATTTATAAGGTAGCCTAAAGATTATTTAATTTAAAAAATGATACAAGGACTAGGGAAGATTTAGTGTTTTGAGGCATTATAAGAAGACAATTAATTTTGTATTAAGCAGAACGTCTGCTAACGATACCACAATGTTTAGAAATAAAGTAAAAGTAGAAAAATCTACTGCCTCAGGCGAGACTCGAACTCGCGACTCTGGGAAATATGCCCATCGCTCTGATCAACTAAGCTACTGGGACTTACCAGAAGGCTGCGAATTTACCCACCATATCCTTTATTGTATATGCGTCTTAGGGTGACGCCTAGCGACATCTGCCGAAGAAGTCTTACACTTCCTAACCGGCCATCGGAGTCCCAAGAACTTTTTTTTTCTTCTACTTTTCCTTTATTTCTAAACATTAATATAAGACGTTTTTAAATAGGGGCAAAAATGGAAGAATCTACAAATACAGTACTACTAACTTTTTCTAAATTTAATTGCAAGTTTAGATTATATACATAGTTCCATTAGAATTAATTTATAAACCCACAAGGTTTTCGTAAATAGACCTTATTTATAAATTCACTAGATCTAATTTAGAAAGTTTTCAGTATCCCATAGATTCTATTGTAGATCAGATCGTTTGATTCCTGTAGTATATTTCTATAATTTTCTGTAATACCCTTGACCTTCGCAAATAACCAAATACAAAAGAAAGTAATAGATTTGGTTTTAGGAGTAGTCGCCATCAGATATATCGGAGCCGCCAAGGTGGTCACAAATATCAGAACAACGCCTCCATTGTCAAGGCGATAAAGTGTATATTCATATACAGGATATGGTGCACGTTCAGATATTTATGAGCACCTTGGCCGCTCCGATATATTTGATGGCGACTGTAGTGGCCAACCCGTCATGTCAATTACCAGTAAATATAACATTAATTAATCTTGGTGGAGCACTAGTATACCGTATACACTGGCATAAGATAATTCGCTGTTTATATCCTTTGTGAGGTGAGAATTAACTTATATTTGATATTTGTTTAAATTCACTGATCCATCATACTCAGCTTATCAGTGGCGGTGGGTCAAAAATTGTCTTAGGCAAGCCGGTGCTTAATTCGGCTTAAAATTTCTTCATGAGCTGTAGGAAAACTGCTCCGGCGCGTGAAAGTCAGGCAAGCCGACAAAATTGTGTTCTATGGACGCGCCGCCACTGCAGCTTATCGAAACTCGTATAAAAATAAAACAGTAGGTGGTTCAATTACCTTTCCTCCGAAGCCACTTGATGCAACATTTTTATTGCTGTTCTTGTAATACCTAATTGTTAGTCATATGATCCAAATATTAGCAGATGTAACTATTCGTGATGAAAGGTACCTCATTTCCGGTTGTCGATAAGGTTTATTTCTAAATTAATTTTCATGACAGTAGCGTCTTATCGGCAACCGATGACAATGTACCGTTTATTGAAAACATCACAGTTTATGTTTTAATGCTTTATGGGGCCAACCTGTGGCCGATTGGTTTGTTCTTGTCACTCTGCAGGGTAGGTTGATGTCTGCCCGACGTATGTGTCCATTTTTAGGTACCTGTAAACGTGGAAAATTAAATAAATTCAGTTACATAGTGTTATTGTCTTACACTAAATGATGATAGGTAGTGAAAAGAGACATTTTCAAAATTATTTAAAAGTAACGAATTTGACTCAAAATTCACGTCACTTTTCAACCAGTCTGAAGGATAATTAAATGTCCCAACATTTTTATCCTTCAGTGTTATTATTTTGACATTATACTATAACTCTTCATTAGGATTTGTATTAAATCCTAGGATGATTCCATATAGAAATTCCTAGGCGAGGTCCTGGAGCGATCTGTAGCCTGGTCATAGTTTATAATATATTAAGTATGCTAGTCTTTAAGGTATTTTTCTATGAGCCACTAGTTGCCTGAAAAAAAAGCTATTGGGCGGCCTAATAACGCGGCAGCTAATTTGGATACTTACCTAATGGCATTAAATCCCAGAAAACCATTTTAAATAATGAATATGGTCTCCTGGTTCTTTAGTAGGAAGTCCGTGAATGCGTTGATGGGCGCAATGGCCTGCAGCGACATCTGGCCGTTGGGCGGCCAGGCCAGGTTGGGCCCGAACACCACCGCGAGGTTGCTGCTGGTCATCTTGTTCAGGCAGCTCCGGTCTTGGACCTGGAATGGTGGGGTTGGGGGTCAGCGAGCAGACATTTTAGAACCAGTTACTGGTCTTAATCGAGAAAAATGTTGTAATGATGCTTCTTCATTCCTTAAACTTGAATCTATTGTTAGCCTGTTTTTAAAAATTCTTAAAGACGTATGCTAAAGAGAAAAAAGTTTTGTTAGTAAGAATATAGGGTTTCACTATGTCTCTCTAAATACATTGTACCCGTTTTTGCAATTAGCTTACCGCATATGACGGCTAATGAGGAAAGGGTTGGCACATCCAGTGTTAAGGATATGCGTATGACATACATATCTCAAACATGGCACGGATACATGAAGCATAATAGCATCGCAAGAATTCATCCGAAAAAGGTGGCAGGGCAGAATATATGGTGATGTGTCCTTGTCGCTTTTAAAATACGTTTCAAGTAAGTATGAAAAAATTGACACACGCGTCTTCATATTATTGAGGGTACTTGCCACTTTTAATTCAATATTTATATTTTTGGTCTGTCGAAAACTTGGTAAAAATGAAAATATTGTATAAATGTATGAAAACTTTTATACGCCTTTCCTCATTAATAAGAAATAAATCAGAAGATAGGTATGTCCAGCAAATATGCACAGCACTAAGTACTAGCAAAACAATACTTTATAAAATAAAAGTTGAATGTATGACGTATCATGACGTATCGCTTGGAGGATAAAATTGGCTTGAAATGGCGTAGGAACGAGATAAAATGGCGTGCTATTGTGTCAGGGGCCAAGACTCATTTTGGGTCGTTGCCCCAAATAATAATTGACCAAATAATTAAAAAAATGTAATCCAAGATGCGGCAGCGGACTTTAAAGACGCCATATAGGAATGAGGAAGGTGGTCACAAATATCTGAACAACACCTCTATTATCACGGCGATAAAGTCCATGTTCCATCATGAGGCCTTTGACTATTCAACCAACTGGACCGGCCATGTCTTTCGTTTTCTATACAAAAACAGTCTGCCCATTTTTGCGGGGGAATGTCAAATGTATGCGAAACGTCAAAATAGCCATGTCAAATAAACGTCAGTCCATACAATGAGTAGGACCACTGGTCATATATTTGGATTACTGATGTATTACCAAAAATTATTTGCCAGATTTTCACTTCCCAAATAATGTTTCCCAAAAACATAAATACCAAATAATCATTTCCCAACTAAATATTACGCAAACATTTTTTTGGCAACTCAACAATATGCAAATAAATGTTTCGGCAATTCCTTATTTTGACAATTTTCACTTCACCAATTCTTAACTAACCGAATGCATTAGTTGCCAAAATATACGAAACGCAAAACAAGTCATGGCAAACGTATCATTCAGCAAATATATTTTTAGCAAATGACCCGTTTGGTAATTTTTCATTTCACAAAATTTCATATGCCAAATCATCTTTCAGTAAACTAATTTATCCCAAATCGTCATTATTTAGGCAAATTATTTTTTAAACAAAAGGCCGTTTGGTAGTTTTTCCATGTCACAAAAAATCGTTCAATTTGAATTGATTGATGATTTCAAACAAATTACGGCAAATAATAAGACAGTTAATGTTATCGTTTACTAGGATTTATGACAGAAATTAATTTCCGTGGGGTCGCGGTTCTAACCTAACCTAACCTACTTTTCTGACAGAAGTGCATTTCCGTGGGGTCGCAGTTCTAACCTAACCTAACCTACTTTTGTGACAGAAATTCATTTCCGTGGGGTCGCGGTTCTAACCTAACCTAACCGACTTTTCTGACAGAAGTTCATTTCCGTGGGGTCGCGGTTCTAACCTAACCTAACCTACTTTTCTGACAGAAGTTCATTTCCGTGGGGTCGCGGTTCTAACCTAACCTACTTCTCTGGCAGAAGTTCGTTCACTATTAGACAATCACTATTAGCTAGGGGATACACGCACAGATCTGCTCGCTGGATTTTTCCGGTAAATATGCTCGGTGGACAAATCCGTCCATGTATGGCGCTATGCATCATTCATGCGCTGGCGGATATTATGCGCCGAGCATATCCGCCAGACAAATCCGGCCAGCAGATCTGTGCGTATACCCCTAGCTATTTGACTAAACATTGCTTTGGTTTTAAATAATTTGTCCAGTAATTTATTTGATAAAATAAAAGTTGAGTAAATATGGTCTGTCCAATTAAAATATTTAACAAACAATATTTGACTAAACTATGGTTTGGATATATATCATTTGTCCACTGATTTATTTGACAAAATGAGATTTGAAGAAACATTTTTAGTCCAACTAATACTTTTGATAAACATTTTTTGTCTAAACATTTATTTGGATAAAAATCATTTGTGTAATCATCTATTTGACAAAATTAAAATTGTGAAACATTTTTTGTCCAAGTGAAACATTTGGCAAAACATCAGTTGGTCTATTGAAAGTTGCTTGAGTAATAATTTGGGAAATGATCATTTGTCGAAACTTTAATTTGACAAATAAGTATATGGGAAAGATTGGGTTGACAAATGTGCGGTTGGGAAAGTTTGGTTGGGAAATGAAATTTGGTCAAAAATATTTTGGTCAAATGGCAGGATCCCCATATATTTTCGGCAGAGGGTAACGCCTGTCAATGGCTGCTCCGGTGGGTTTAAAGCTCTAAGACCTTGGCAGCTCCGATCTTAAGCAGGAAAGCGTATTATGCGGGACTAACTTGCGTATTATGAGATAAATCTTATAAAACGTTAATGTATTAAGCGAGTTCTACTCTAGTTTAAAAAAATCGCAATGCCATCAGCGGTTCCATACAATGTCAAATAAGTCGCTCTGCGATTATTCTGATTCTCGTATTGATCACGCAGTTAATCCTTCTACCTGAAATAAGTCTTACCTTCCATAAGAACTGTATTATATACTTCAACAGCTTATAGTTGTCAGGCGGCAGCCACTCGAGGATCAGTATCTTCACATGTCTCGGCTTGTCGCGGTTCGACCACACTGCAGACAAAATTCAATGTATAGTCTGGCTGGAATTAATAAGCTCATCCCTTTTTTTGTAGCGAGAATCGTACTATCTCTTCCTAATGCTAGTATTAGGAAGAGATAGTACGATTCTCTCTGTCTATGCTTGAAGTAAAACAAAGTTGGCCAAACTATAACAGTTACTTGGGACTGCAGAAATGGGGAAGGCCGGTGGAAACTTATTGTAGAGGACGCTGTTCTAGATTCCATATAACGAGAGAAAGAGACAATGATGAATGGTCCTTAACAATGTGAAAATTCTTCCTTGCCTCTTTATTGTACAGTCGACGTCAAAGATATGTTTACACTTTTGCACCTATTACAAAGGAGTAAGGTCCAAAAGTGTAAACATATTTTTGACGTCGACTGTACAGCATTTTATTAATTTTAGGGTATTTTGGCCTCCTCCCTGCCTGCTCCCTTGGGGACCAATTCTTGACGAAACAGTGAGTGATTTTCGCTAAAATACTTAAATAAAAACTACTTCCCCGGCATACAAATTTAGCTTTTCAAACGACCATTGTTAGAAATGTCATTGTGACAGTTGCCTTCCCCATTTATGGATAGTATAACATAGGGATTGCAACCCGGGTTTTTTTAGTATGAAGAAACCCGGGTTTCCGGATAATACCCGGGTATTTTCATACTAAAAAAACCCGGGTTGCATTCCCTAGTATAACACCACCATAGTGGTGTCCTCCTGGCAGCCAAAGTTCTAATAAATAAAAAAAATAAAATAAAGAGGATAAGTATCTCTTATAGGAGAACGGTCGAAAAAGTGTCCTACTGTAAACGGTAAATAATAGTTCCAAATCTCTCCGAGTGGCGCTAGTATATGCGCTACCATATACTCTATAGCTATTGTCATATTGTGGCGGCACCAATATAACGCCTTTTGACGGACACTTTTGTAAAGAGATTGTCATCCTTACTAGAAGGTAAGGATGACAATCTCCTCCATCCATACCCATTACCAGTGATCGTACATTTTACAGCAAAATCGGTGGAATAACAATTTTTTGTGAAATTGTTATTTAATTATTATTAATTCCGTATATTTATTTTCTTTCCTAAGTTAGGCTTTTTACAATATGAATATAAAATTAAAATAAAATATACCATACAAAACAAGAACAATATAAAACATAAACACATTATAAAAAACCTAACCTAGAGTGCCGCCGGCAGCAGGGCAAGGCCCAGGCTGCCGGTGGTCAGGGCCGCAGAGAGAGGAACCTTCGGACTATACGCGCCGTGTCCAGGATTACCGCCTTCTGAATCTGACCCTTGATCCAACCACAACCCCGTAGCGAAAGTCTCTATTATTATTATTAACAATCTCTACATTACTACTTAGTTCTCAATGGCCTTGATTTTATTTGGTACTTACTTAATTTAATAATTTAATAGCCTTAAAATAATAACAATCTTAGCACTGCACCAAAAATGCTGGAAAATCTACGATTACTGCCCATTACAATAAGCTAGAAGCCATGCACAAACTTCGCGTATTATTTAGTTGACCAAGGATGATAACTCATGATATTCGAACTGTCAGGCAGGCATATCATATCACGAATGGACTGTACTAGAAAATAAATTAACATTTAAATTGTGTGTCCTTTATAATTTAGTTTAGTTGTAGTTTTAAGTTGATCTTTTATGTATTATTTTTGACATGTTTTTAGTGAAATAAATGAAGTTTTATCACGAATTCACATGATTTATAGTAGAGGTAACTCACGTTGAAACTTCAAGATCTCTTCATAAAGGTCGAACGTCAGCAGCGGTTCCTCCAGGTCCCTGAGGAAGGTCTTCAGCAGAACCGCAGCATTGTGAGGGTCGCTCCTGAACGATATCGGCTCGCCGCGGTTGCACAACCGCTGTAGTTCCTTTATCACGGAAATATTCGCTGAACGACGGAATATGCCCTCGGTCTCTAATGCTGTAAATGAAAAATTGCACAATGTACAATGCGTGAGCTTTAAGAACCTTCGGGAACCGGCGATGACAGACGAAGGTAATATTGCTGTTCTGCTTTTTCATGTCTCTTTCATTTGTCGATGGTTCTTTTTAGAGCCCACGGACTGTAATGTTGGTATACTTATAAAACATTGAATTATGCGTTATAAATGAACATACTCTAATAAAAAGGACTGAGTAGTTTGACCAAAAAGTAGGTCTGAAAAAGAGGTGAAAGGTACTGCATTTCGTTTTGTCTACGGGAGTAATGAAATCAGTAGACTATAAAGCTATATAAGAAGGCAAAGTATTGCGCGTAAAAGAAAATTTTATACAAAGTGACTCTTTATCATTGATATTAAGTGTATAATATCGGTTAGTCGATATCCACTTGTATGCCGAATTCATCCTTACTTGTCTTATCATGCATGTTAACAATCACTTTTGAAAGACACTAACAGTTTTCTCTGGGATTATCACTTAAAATGTTGTTGTGTATTAAAGGAACTCACAAAGTATGGAAGTCAACCAACAACTGCTAAATATAATTTGTAATAAAAAAGAATCTTCAATAATCGAAGCAACGAACGAATAACCAATTTGACATTACGACGTCTAAGTTAGATTGACACACGTTTGTTTACAAGATATGACGTGTAAGGATGAATTCGGTACAGTCGTCATCAAATTTATCGGAGCGGCCAGGGTACTAAAAAATATCTGAACATGCACTTTATCGCCTTGACAACAGAGGCGTTGTTCAGATATTTGTGACCACCTTGGCCGCTCCGATAGATCTGATGGCGGCTGTACAGTATTTATACATCGGTATATGTTATTTGGCTATTTATATGGCTCGTTGGGTAGACGACATTCAGAAGGTTGCGGGTCACTTCTGGATGAAATTGGCACAGGACCGGGACAAGTGGCGTACACGAAGAGAGGCCTATGCTCAGCAGTGGGCGATAAACTCAAAGCAAGCATTAACTAGAGCCCGCACACGTGTACCCCCGTATGGGATAGATATATAGATGCCCATAATCACTTCTACAGCATAAAACAGAACAATTTACCAATCTTTTCCTTAGCCGACACAACTTTCTAGGAAAACTAACAGCTTTTCTCGTAGCAATCACAGAAATTCTTGAAGAAATCGCGCATTATATCTGTTTGTTACCCTCCACTGCTAGAAGTAACGCGTGGAGGGTAATAGAAACTATGACAAGGACCAACGATAATAGCACCTCTCTGCCGTATCTATTGAAAGTGTAATAAGACCATCCCGTTCTATCTTGGTATTATTAGTTCCGTGTCAGATCTATGGGTGGTATATCTATGGCGATAAAGGGCTGATGATTAATGAATGAATGAATATGTTATTGACAGACTTACCATCCGGCTGTGATAGAAACTCAACACACTGCCTCACCACAGGCGGTATGGCATCCACCATATTGGAGTTATTCTCCTTAATGAACTGAAGTGACACCCCGAACTGTTGTGTCGGCGGGGGCGACAGACCATCTTTACGAGTCTTGTCGGTTTGTTCCGCTATTGGCTGCTTTTCTGATATAAGTTTGGCCGCTTCGGCAGCTTTGGGGTTTTTGGAGAGAAGCAGTTGGTCGTACCTGTGAAGTGTGGTAAACGAAATTGTATTTTATACGAATTTCACAAGGCTCACGTTTCATTTAATTGAGAAAAGTGCATAGAAATATAGTAGGTAAGTCAACAGTAACTTGATCATTGCATTAGGTTTAACTGAAATGACGTTCAAATGTACCTTCTTGCTAGTTTTTTTTTAAATTAGTTTAGGTTTCAATAGCTAATGTAATGCACATAGCACGTCATTTTGGTCGATAAATGATGTGATAGATTGAAAACATCTCCCTCATTACATTTTATGAACTTTTTATGCAGCACTGTAAAGGGGTTTGGGTTGGGACTGCCCAGGCGAGATGATTTGATTTGTTTTGATAGCGCAAATTTAATTTGTATTTTAAAATATATTTGCATATACAAATAAGACTACTCACTCTATAACCTGCTGGGGTATCCTCAGCTTATCCAAATCCACGTGTGGATGTAGCTCATGCAAGTAGTTGAAATACATCACTTTCCTCCCAAACTTCACGCTTATGGCCGGTTTGAGCATCTGCATGACTATCCTTATGAAGTTGGTCGGGTGAACCAGGTACAGTGCTTTGAGATTTTTCTTGTATTTCCTGTCGAAGGCTTTGTAGGCCTTCCATAGCCATGAGGTGGGCGGTTTGTTGTTCCTAGTGAGTCCGCAGTGTAGGTAGATGAGACTGTAATCTTGTTCGACGTATTTGTCCAGTGTGGACATGAGGTACCTGCGGACGTTGGATGGTTTAGCGGTGTGGTGAATGTGGAATGGTTTTTACAAAGTTGTATGATTAGAGTTATTTATTGTAACTTCATTTCATGGCAAGATTCTCAGATTTTACCCAAAGACAATTGACAGAGCCATATTTACCAACAATGTCTGTAAAAATGAAGTCGCACATAACACTAATTGTTAAAAAACTTAAAGTTCTTATAGAAAAGCTTCAAAGCAACATTTTTGCTTGTAATGAAATAATTATTATTTATTATTCATTTATTCAAATATTAGTTTACAGCATTACAGCTAGGGGCGCCAATGCGCTGTAAAACTAAATGTGTTAATAAAATAAAGCTATAGAAATAACATAATGTTTGTGATGGACATGAGAATAATAACTTACTTAATGAGGTTTTGATGACAATTCACAAAAACGTAAGAATTGATTATAATGTGGTTTAACTATCTTCGTCATGTAGTGCTAAGTGTAAAAGACAATCAAGGTGCTATTTTTCAAGCTGCTATCGCGTGGCGGTGTGGTTCAGTTGGCCACGCCTTACTAGGTTGTATGTAAAACTATTTAAAACCACGTACTTGAGTAGCTTGTCCGGGGGCAGCTCCTTGTTGGAGGGCAGCCGGCAGGCGGACACGACGATGATGCGTCGTCCGATCGCGTCATCCCCCACCACCTCAACCAGCCCGCTGTCATTTAGCTCCGTAAAGTTGTCGTCCAGAGTCGTCGCCGCTATCTGTGTGCAGTCAAGAGTCTAAGGCTGCCTTTCAAGTGAGACGGAGATGAGAGTGTCTACTGATGCGGGAATCAATCAATAGAATAGGCTGTCTTCCCACTCATGCGGGAATGATGACACCACATAATCCGAACACAGCTATATGCTGTCCTTTGTGTACAGTCGCCATCAGATATATCGGAGCGGCCAAGATGTCACAAATATTTGAACAACGCCTCTATTGTCAAGGCGGTTGCATGCTCAGAGTACCCTGGCCGCTCCGATATATATGATGGCGAATGTACCGCTACTCATCCCCGCCCCAGTGTAAAGGCAGCCTATAGGTTGAAACCCGCACGTCTCCGATCACCTCCGCCTCAGTAAAAAGGCAGCCTAACATTTGCAAAATACTAAGACTAAGACAAAAAACTACTAGACTAAGACAAAAAACTACTAGACTAAGACAAAAAAGACTAGGTTAAGTGACGAGCAGAGATCAGACAGTTCATCTAAAACATTGGTACTACGAATACTAAGATTCAAGGTTGTAGACTATTACTGCTTCCGATTATGCAAATAGCTAAAGAATAATATGCAATATCGAGTTGTTGATGATTAGTCCGAGCTTTAGTAACGAGTTTCCGTGTCTCGCTATATTTGTCAACCGGATACAAACATCAACTTGTCTATCTGTTGTACGATCAATAGTCTTATCTACACATTACGTCACATGTGTGCTTTAGCTGACTAACTGAGATAAAAGGAATTTATGTTTTTATACGCTGACCCATTTCTTTGTCTGTCACGGTCTATATTTCGTTAAAATACTTACCTACTTTAAAAATTGTCTTGAAATGTCAAGTAATTGAAGGGATTATTACAAAAACAACATAACTGACTACACTGGTTGACACCTGAAACGATTAACAATGTTCTTAAAAAAGTGTCAACCGCTCTAAGCAGTTACGTTGTTTTTATAAACATCCCTTCAATTGCCAAATTCCACAACCACTTTGATGGCGACAATTCACTTTGTGGTTTGCTATTATTAGGATTTGCCCAAATCTTCGTCTCGTATACGAGCTTTTCCCAATATGGAAAACTAACGTGACGCACACACACAAACCACAACTGGAATGGAACCATACAGTTTTATAAATACCTACTTGAGATTACGCGATTGAATACGAACTCAAATCGAATAATCGTAAACAACATGCCAAAAATATGAACCGAAAACTAAGACATTTTTGTTTAATGCAATTAAAAGTCTGTAAAGGGTTTCTGAATCTCAGTTGTTCTAATATTTCCATGTAGGTAAGTAAATCAGTAATATAAAGGCACATATTATATTGTCGCCGCCACCTTAATACGCTCTGAGCGATATCGCTTAACGCACCCAATATACAGGGCGTCCCAAAGCTATGGGACATGAAGGGGAAGTACCTTAAATATCGTAGATAGGGTATTTTGCTGAAAGAAGACTTTATGTTATTTTTAAAAGTTAGGAATTCTGCATTCAAAGATTTTCTAAAAATTACTTGCTTCGTCTGGGAATCGAACCGACTTAAATGTGAAAAAAAATCACCCTTACTTTTATGATACCAATGGAAAGAATAGCTAAAAAATAATAACTCTTCTTTAGTAACATAGTATTTTAAAAGAAAGGAACAATGTAAAATGTTTGAGTCAAATTTCAAGAAAATTATTTAGTGCCGAAAATCAAGTAATTCTTAGAAAATCTTTGAATGCAGAATTACTAACTTTTAAAAATAACATAAAGTCTTCTTTCAGCAAAATACCCTATCTACGATATTTAAGGTACTTCCCCTTCATGTCCCATAGTTTTGGGACGCTCTGTATAATATGTTAACCAACATGGCGGTATTGTTGGCGGGCGGGAGCTTCGAGCGATTGCGTCAGCGTGAGCAATATCGCTCGTAGCCTTCGTAACAAGATTGTGTCCACTGACCTCCGTGTAGATTTCTTCAAGCTTCGTCGCCAGCTCTTCTTCAAAGTTCTCTTCGATGGTGCCATCGCTTGCTGACCGCTGTAGCAGATTGTCGGGAATGTCTAACAGCTCTGGTGGTAGGCCTCCTAGAGAAATACACACTTCAATTGAATTAAAAATAATGTAAAAACGAAAGAACCCACTTCACTTAGGCTTCACCTGCCCAAGGGCAGATGCTCGAGCTCCTGTAAAAAATACGCAAATAACTATAGGTGCGTCTACACTATTTGAGGTTCCCTCGATTTCTCCAGAATCCCATCATCCGATCCTGACCTGTCAAATAAACTTACAAACAAAGAAAGAATTTTCAAAATCAGTCCAGCCGTCTTCAAATAATTGGTGAACATACATTTAAAAACACACACATACACAAAGATCGCGACGAATGGAGAACCTCCTCCTTCGAAACGTGAAGTCGGTTGACTATTTTTCTCTCACAAGAGACGTATGCTACGCGGTACGCAATGACCAGTCAGCCGCAGAAGCTAATCGAGCGAGATGTTCAAAATGATCTTAAACCGCTCTTGTATTACATGCATTACTGATAGTTTATAATTGAATGTTCACATTCGTCGTACATAACCATGGATATTATCTGCTGCCGTATATGAATGGTCTGGTGAAAAATATTCAATTTCAATTGAATAGAGAGAGGAAGATCTCCTAAGAGCTACACTCCGAGGGATAAAGTGGCAAAATATTGGCAAGCAAATTTTAACTTTAAGAAATTTGAGATCTTTACGCGAACAAGAGAATAATTTAGGCTTCAAATTGGATAATTTACAGGCCTAAATAAAGCAACGTAACGTATAGTACTCTATTTTTATTTTGCGTACTACAATTATCCATGTACTTATGCTACAAGCCGCCCTGCATCACGGCAATACTTTTGGGCATAATTTATTAAACTAGTGGCTATTTTATGCGCTTCGCTTTTTTGTATAGTGCCAATTTTCGGGAGCAAAAGGCATTTTTGACTGACATTTTAGGTATAATAATAACTTTCTGCATATCAGCAGTAAAAAAAAAACAGTTTTACCATTAGACTCTGGTTAATTCCTCGTCTGCTGAAATATGAGCTCCAGATAGTTCGCTGTCTGGTTTGTAATATAAGTCCCCTATCTATCCCTAAACCTTATAACATAGTTACCTTATTACACACAAAAATACGAAAATGACTCTCTGGAAACCATATTTCATTCAAGATAAGGTCTAAAATTCTCTGCAGCGCGTCTTAGACGATGACATTTCCAACCTGCCAGGCACAGAATGGTTCCTTTAGACATAAATAAAGCAACAATAGATAGCCAGTAACGCGTGACGTGCCTTGATTACTCAATAATATAGCCAGTTTATTTCGTGAAGCTAGACTCTATTCCAAGAACATTAAAGTCGAAGTTTGGTTAAACTAACGCCTCGAGAGATCTATACCTAAACAGTTCCATACAGGAAGCTGGAACGGGTGCTAGTATCCGTTGGTATGCGCTGTCCTGTTCCAACTAATATGAAGAGACAAGGATGGTTGTTAAATTTATCATTTTTTTTATAAGGAGGAAAACACGACGAGTCAGTTTTATGAATTATAGGTAGACATTGTGAAAGGTCATTTAAATAAGCTGTAAAGGTTACGGCCTCGTATCGTAACTAGACTATGACAGGAAAGTGTGAAGAGTTTCGGATTTCCTAAATTTATAATACGAAAACCGAATCTACTCAGTACAGTACATATAAATTTGTAGTACAGTCAGCAGCATAGGTAGCTAAGCGGGTAGGATGTTAAAAATGAGGAAACGACTTTATTGTTAGAATGATAAGAGCGTATGTAGGTCATTTTGAACACCCTACCCGCTAAGCTACTTCTGCTGCTGCCTGTACCAATATTTTTTATGTGCGTAATGCATGAATTCAATTTTATTTCCTAAATTGATCATTGATAAGCTTAATTGTAATATAATAGAAACAAATAAAAAAAAGATTAACTGGCCTCAACATTTTGAAACTCTAAACAATATAAGGTGTAACAAAAATACTGGTGATCCTTTTAAGGCATAATTGGTATCGTATTCTTATTGTGAAAAACTATGAAAAAATAATTTTCTCGCGAAAATTTTTGGTTTTGTATGGAGGGTTGGCCAGCTGGGACGACTCGCCCCATACAAAAAAAATTTTTTTTTCGCGTCCAAAAATTTTTTCTCCTACTTTTTCCTATCCGCAATACGATACCAATTATGCCCTTAAACGGATCACAAGTATTTTTGTTACACCCTGTATGTATGGTAAACACTAAACAGTTCTGGGTAAACTCAGTAATGGTATTGCAGTATTTATAAACAAGTTGTCATAACTCAAGTCTTTTCAACAGTCATTCTACGAATTTAACTCATGACATAATTCCTTAGCACTTAAGTACAGTACAGAGCCTTAGATTTTTAGAGTTATTATTCAATTAAGAGCTAAATAGGACTCAATTACTAGATAGAATAGCTATGCATAAATAAGAATTAGAATTTAAATATATTAATTAATATTATTATTTATAGTCAAAAGAATTAACCTTAAGACAGGTTCACACGTCATTAATTTTTAACGGAGTCTATACGGAAAAGCCGTCTAGCCGTGTGAACGATTTTGAAAGATGCGATACAAATGCTGTCTACGGTATTCGATTAAATCGCTTATACGGGAAAAATTAACGCCGTGTGACCCTGGCCTTAGGCTGGTCAGGTGTTCAAAATGACCTTGGCACAACTTTTTAGGACAATAACCCAAAGTTAGTTCTAGATAGCGTGATGGGTTCTATTCTATTATATTTGATTAACATAGCTCAGTTAAGTTTAGAAAACTCTAACTATAAAACAGGTTACTCACGTAATTTTTGTCGATTTTTGCTCGACAAAAAAAGCAAAAATCGACAAAAATTACGTGAGTAACCCTTTATAAATATTTTTAATATGTTTAGAAAACTCCTCCTGTCCTGTTTAAGTTTTTCGTTTCTTTTAAACTAGTGACCCGCCCCGGCTTCGCACGGGTGCAATTATACATATAAACCTTGCTCTTGAATCACTGTATCTATTAAAAAAAAAAACCGCATCAAAATCCGTTGCGTAGTTTTAAAGATCTAAGCAGACATAGGGACAGAAAGCGGAAAGCGACTTTGATTTATACTACATAGTCTAGCCATAAGTTCTGTTACAAACAAAAACGTAAATAATTTTCAATGTAATGTAATTTGATTACAATAATCATATATTTATGAATAGGTAATAAAATAAAGCTCTTAAGTAATATATCCTTTGTCCGAAACTTCCAATGTTGGTTTTAATACAAGCATTTAATCATCAGCTTTTCAATGGTAAAATTCACGCACCGTTTTTATGGGGGAATTTACTACAGTTGCCTTTAAATATTTTAAATGTCATACAGCAATACAACAAACGAAATATATAAATGTAAGCACACAACACTCGAGAAGCTTAAACTATAGTATACACGCTTCAGCAACGTCATTATCCAGCATAGCTCATGATTTAGTAAGATGCGTCATATCAAGGTGTCTCTAAAATCCATTTTTCCGTACAGGCTTGTTTAGCGACTGAAAATTTCAGTCAAACTGTATCAAAATGAGCTTTAAAATACTATGGTAAAACCTGTTAACAGGACAATATACAAAAATATGCTTTAGGCTTTTCAGGAGAATTCGGCCTCACTTCAAATAGCTCACTCCACCCAGTCTTACCTGAAAAGTAATTTTCTTTGTTCTTCTCAGTATGCTGATTGGCCCCTTTCCAGCACTTACCTAAATTCCCTGGACAATTAATTGTGGTCGGTGTTAGAGGACATGGTCTGTTCTAAACACCACATAAATATTGATTCTCTAAAAACAACCTTGACGGCAGGGTAGATTTTTTTCCAATAAAGAAGGTGCGTGAATTAACAGGTACGAAACAAATCGTTAAAAAGCAAATGTTAAAGCCATATGTGGACATTTGTAGATAAAAATATATCATTTAAAAACTAAATTAATTTATCTATAAATAGATATACCATTTTTGTAAATTAGTTGAACCGTCAAAGAAATATGATTATTTTCACAAGTAACAGAACTTATGGCTAGACTAGGTATGTAGTGATAAATATACTGGTGAATACCCAAAAGGACAACAACCGGTTTTCGCAAAAAACCTCAAAACAACCCAATACATTTAAAAGACACACACACATACATTACATTACATTATTACATTTTATTTATTTTAATTATATTATGGCTTTTATGTAAAACTCAATATTGACTGACTTCACCTCCTGAGACCCAGAAGCAGCTAGTTGTTTTATTTTTGAATTTCTAACGTATTTACTAAATTTTATAATTTAAAATTAATTGTAGTATATATACAAAATTTTGTACAAGAGGTCTTAGGAGTTTAAAAGATTTTTTTATTTAATATGGAATAGTAATCGAAAGAACAAAAAAAAAACAGCATTTTAACTAGGAGCAAATACTATGGTTTCCCAGGGCTGGCAACAATGGACAATTATTTCCTTAGATATCCAGAAGCGAACAGTGATATATTGTTAAGCCATAGACATAGGTATGGTCAGAAAGGGTAGCTGCGGCATCCAAATGGTACCCGATAATGAAGTAATAAGGAATGATGATTTTTATGGCAGATCTGTTGTAAATTGCTGAGTTGAATACAAAACCAACATTGTTGATATATATATGTAACCATACCAAGTATACAATTAGATAAATGCTTTGTTGTTTATGTTATGAGATCACAAGAAACAGAGTTACAGATATAATTAATGACAAGTTGAACTCATCATATAAGATGTTTTAGAGGAATAATTTGGCTAATATATGGAATACTTGTTACAGTAGTCCAATCATTGTACAGTCAACAACAGAAGTAGCTCAGCAGCCGAGGTCTACACACAATAAGATACCTATCAAGGTAATGGATATTTCATTACCAATAAAATTGCAAAATGGGCACAGTGGGCATGTAATCTCGTGTCTTTAACAGCCAATCCGCTTCGCGTGATTAGCAGTAATAGAAGTGCTAATGGCTTATCTTTTCGCGCGCCGTCTGACGTAAATATGTGAATAGGGTGACCTTAAAACAACTTACCTAGGTCGTCGCTGGGTATCGGCTGCGTCAACTCCGAGTCGTCGAACTCCAGGCGAGGCTCGTAGTCGTGGTACTCCGACAAACTGGTGAACGACTCGTCCGCCTCCGCAGTGTTTCCGTGCATAACTGCGTACGTAGCAAACAGTCAGTAATATGTACGTTAAACGCATATATATCAAGCACAATCCTTACCTGAATAAGCTCGCATGGGACTCAGCTTTGGTTGGTACTCTGACTCCATGGCTAGACAGATACAAATCCCTTTTAGCTAATGTTTATCTCACTTTTAGTCAGGGCGAACTAGATTTCGATACAGGAAACGCTGTTCTAACGGCAATATAACAACGGATACGGATATGCATCGCGTTATTACTAATTTTCAATTAATATACTACAAAGGGGGTAGATATTAGTTAAGTAAATATCAACGCCCGATGGAACACTCAGTCACTACACAAGCACTTGGCACTTAGCATTTCTTTTCATTTTCCTATTTACGTCATTACGTCAAACCCTTGTCCAATCAGCAGAATTCACAATGTCAACATTTCTGTACTATTTTACACGTTATGCCAGAAATGCCAATCTTCTGCGCTACACCGAATGTACATGTATTTATGAGCTTAGTTCCACGGCCAAAGTAAAGGACGCACTGGTACGTTAAAATGAGATAGGTGTATAATATGGCTTGTCAGGTTGCCTAGCATGTAAAAATGTGCAAAAAAGTGTGGCCCATCCCATAGTGGACTCAAATGGGACGTATTTATTTTTAATCTGTATAAAAATAATGACAGTATTGACAGTTGACATTGTTGTGTTGTCTTCTTGACTTGCGTTGCGTTGTGCCTGTGGCTTGTGCTTGAAGTGCCTACTTGGAATTTCAGGAGTTTGGAGACTTGAAACCAATCGTGTATAACTAGTAGGACCATAGTGTGCACTGCACCAGACTACTAAAGTATCACGGCTCTTTCTTATTCATGTGTATGGTGGTTTAAGTTTAACTAGGACTTTTATCGGGCTCGTTAAAGATGCTTGGTTATTCAAATGCCGGAATACCAGACAAATCGTGGCAACCTCCTGTGGCAGTACTGGAAACATCGTATGTTATAAAACAATAAAATTAGGTTTCAGTCTACTACAAACAAGACTATTATTCATAAATTGGTTATGTTTCAGCATGGGTGCAGTGGTGGTAGAAATGTACTGGAAGCACACGCCGTTAACCTGCAGAAACTTCATGGAGTTGGTTAGGCGGGGATATTACAACAATACGAAGTTCCACCGCGTGATACGGGACTTCATGATCCAGGGTGGTGATCCCACGGGCACAGGAAAGGGAGGCCAGTCAATCTACGGACCTCAGTTTGATGACGAAATAACCACTGATTTAAAACACACCGGAGCTGGCATATTGTCTATGGCTAATGCTGGGCCCGATACTAATGGCTCCCAGTTCTTCATAACTTTAGCGCCAACACAGTGGCTTGATAATAAACATACAATATTTGGTAGAGTTCAAAGTGGTATGTCAGTCGTAAAACGAATAGGTCTTGTTGAGTGTGACAAGAATGATTGTCCTGTGGATGATGTGCGGATTGAGAGAGCTTATATACCTAAGTAAATAGTGATTAGTTAGATTTCAAAATGTGGTAAAGATTCTATGCTAACTGGTGTTGAATTAAGTGTTGATATTTTCTTAATCGGTTTTTTGATTTTTATATTTTCATAAATCTCAGCATACACAATTTCAAGCTAACATGGTCTTTTATATTACAACTACTATTTATAGTTCTTACCAGATATTATTATGATGGAGTAACTGACATTGCTGCAAGTTTCAGTTCTGGTCTATGGCGGTGTGAATCCCTCGTGACCGAGACAGGAGACAGTCTCTGTCTTGCTTGCAAACTTGCTTATGTTGCCTACTTGATGAATGATGACTATGATCTTCTGTTTCGGTTGTTTGTCTCTGTCGTGGCGCGCACCGCCACCTTTACAATCTTACACAATGTTATTTGGGGCTGTCCATAAATTACGTCATCGATTTTAGACGATTTTTGACCCCCCCCCCCCCTAAAATCATCCAAAGATTATGCTTTGAATGGCCCCGTTGCCTCCTACGTTATGCTACCATCATCCGATGTCCAGACCCCACTCCCCCTATTTTGAAATGACGTAATTTACGGAGCCGCTAGTACTTTCAGGGAGGATCATCTCATAAATACATATAATAATACCATGGACAATGGTCTATAACTCCCAATACCCTTTTATTCGTGGTCGCATCAAAAATCCCCATCTGCATCTACACTTAAATTATCTTTTCTGACTGTAAGTGTACCCCCTTGCACCTTACTGCAGGTACCCATTAGAAAAGTTATCTATATACTGTGTCTTTTATTTTGTAGTTACCCCTTTTTTACTCAATGTTTGCAAAATATTCCATTTGAGCTTGTGAATTTGAGTGGAGAAGTTTCGATGGAATTGGAACAGTAAAGAAGTAGTTATAAAATAAAATAAAATTTTACAACTTATCATCATCATCACATATATCACATTTGTGTCTCCCTTATTAATTTACCCTAATTGACTGGGGAGCCGAGCGTAACGAGGCGACGAACGTCTCCGTTTTCACTGGTATGACGATTTGGCAGATTGATGTGTGTGTATTGGTTGGTTGGTTGGTCAGTGTCGGTCTAGAGGTCGCATTTTTCATCCGATTTCGATGAAACTTGGCATGTACGTTCCTTGATTTATTTGTCAAAAATTGTCGAGCCATTTTTTTGATAGGGGGAAAAATGAGGGGGAAAGTTTGCTGTCGCGTTATTAAGGGTCGCCACACACCTAGCGGTTTTCCTCGCGGAATTACCGGAAGTAGCGGAAATTCATAGACAAATTAAGCATTTTGTCTATGAATTTCCTCTACTTCCGGTAATTTTTCTATGGCTTCCATACAAAAAATCTGCTACCATAGACAAATTTCCGCTACCATAGACAAATTTCCGCTACTTCCGGTAATTCCGCGAGGAAAACCGCTAGGTGTGTGGCGACCCTTATGTTCTCCGAAGTCTACAGTTTACAGAACCACTAGTTACTATTAAATAATCGAGTTCCATTAAATAAAAGAGTATAAGCAAAAAAAGGGGCATTCGTTCAGAGAAGGGTCCTTATAGTGCTAGCGGTACACGCCGAAATTCAGTATAATGCTGCAAATGGTGTTAAAAGCATAAAAATCGGACCGATTGATCTTTAGGCCAAATGAATCGATTCGGCCCGTAGCAGTAAAAAAAAAAAAAAAAACAGGGTGCAGTTATGACGTCATCTTTTTTTTGTATGGAAAAAAAAAATTTTTTGTTCTGAAACCTATCGTATGTGGTATCAAATGAAAGGGCTTTCTGAGCTAATTCCAAAAATATGTCACATCATTACATTTCAGTCACATGTTTGAAATAAACATAAAAAACATTTTCAAAACATACCAAGTTTGGGCTCCTCGAGATACGACACCAAGCAATATTTTTTTGTAAAATATATCTCAAATGATACCTAATATCCTCATATCTAACCCCAAGAATGCAATTTTGAAAATAATTACATTTAGTATTTTTTTCTGATTTTTAATGTTTACTAAGTGCGTCGTATTACTCAATACGAGTACGAGTACCGTAATATCCTCCAACTTTGCCCCCAGGCGAAACTTTGCCCAACATTTTGAACAAATTCATTAATTTACGTAATTTTATAGTATGTATGTATGTATGTACTTTATTGCACATAAACAAGTTTAACAATATTACAACAGTAAAATAAAAAATAAAAAAGATATGCACAAAGGCGAGCTTATCCCTAAAAGGGATCTCTTCCAGCCAACCCATAGTATAGTATTCTGGTGCGGGCAAGTGTTGATGTGAATCTCACAAAATGGGAAAGCATGGTGAGTAAAACCCATTCTTATACTTATACCTGTATATAATAAGGCAATGGGGAAAGCCAGTGAAACCTTATTGTAGAGGGTGCTCTTTTAGATTCCATACAATGAGGAAAAGAAACAAAAGATGAATGGTCCTTAACAATGTACGGGAACTATGTACAGTTAAAAGGCTTTTCTTATGCAATTGTTTCCCTATACCTTTTTGCTTCAGCATTTTCATTTTAGAGTATTGTGACAGTTGCCATTACTCTAGATTGTTTATATCGTAATTCGATTTCAAAAGGATAATGAATGAAGAAGTCTTGATGTGGGCAATGTTACGTTGTAATGTAACAACTAGTGATGGCCAACTTTGCCCAAGACAAAAAAAAATCTTAGGGCTATCGGCTTTTTGTATTAACCACTTGGCACGAAAAAAGGTGATTATTGTTTTTGAAATATATATATGACGTTTTGGAACTGTTTCTTTATTTTTTTAATGTAATTGTTAATGTGAAACCATAGTATTCAATATATACATAATTTTCTTTAGTCTGCCGATTTATTTGTAAACATTACTAAGATAGGTTCGTTATGATTTGTTTCTATTATAAATAATGAAATATAACTCATTTAATTATGTTTTGTTTAATATACATACTAATGCCTGAAAAATAAAAACATGACTAAATTAAAAAAATTAAGTCAAATGAGACAACCCTTGTACTTTGGAATGCTTGTATGCACCTTGTACCGTAAAGATCAAAAACGCGTACCTATCATTGCCCACCTAATTTGTACAAAAGTTCACGTACTTATTGCTGAACTATTTAAAGGGAATGATAGGATTACCCTAGAGATTTGCTGTAATTCTTGTTTCAATACTATAATCGCATTATTTAAGCGCAAATCGACTTGAGCAATGTTGGGTAAAACTCGATATTACTTTACCCACCCTCAAGTTCGCAAAAAATGGGATAAACTTAATTCGCTTTAAGTAAGAAAAATCCTGATATGTGCAACCCGGGTTCCTCGAGCTCACCTATCACGTTATATCAAAAGAACGTGTAAACAGAGTTTCATTACTCCGAGAATTATTAGATCCCACATTCGTAATAATGAAAAATTAAAAAAAAATACTTAGTGAAATTATTTTCAAAATTGCTTTCTTGGGGTTTGAAATGAGGATATCAGGTATCATTTAAGGTATATTTTACAAAAAAATATTCAACCGTATCGTATTTGTAGGAGCCCAAACTTGGTATGTTTTGAAAATTATTTTTATTTTCATTTGAAACAAGTGACATAAATATAATGATATGACATATTTTTAGAATAGGCTCAAAAAGCCCTTTCATTTGATACCACACACGATAGGTTTCAGAACAAAATTTATTTTTTTTCCATACAAAAAAAAGATGACGTCATAACTGCACTCTGTTTTTTTTTTTTACTGCTTCGGGCCAAATCGATTAATTTGGCCTAAAGATCAATCGTTCCAATTTTCATGCTTTTAACACCATTTGCAGCATGTTTAAGGCGTACCGCTAGGACTATTATGCTCATGGCAAGACCTCATACTAAGTAAAACCGGTATTACACATTGCAACCTGCAGGGCCCAATCTGTTGTGTACCCTGCCTCTCCCTTCCCCTCCTTCAGCTCCCTACAGGCCCTACCTGCTGCCCTACCTTTAATTACACCTACCAACCTGACAGATTGGGCCCTGCAGGTTGCAATGTGTAATACCGCTTTAAGGGAGTATATAGTAAAACGGCTATTAGACATTGCAACCTGCCGGGCCCAATCTTTTGTGTACCCTGCCTCTTCCTTCCCTCCTTCAGCTCCCTACGGGCCCTACCTTCAATTACACCTTCCAACCTGACAGATTGGGCCCTGCAGGTTGCAATGTCTAATAGCCGTTTAATACCGCTTTAGGGTCACCACACACCTAGCGGTTTTCCTCGCGGAAGTAGCGGAAATTTGTCTATGGTAGCGGAAATTTGTCTATGGTAGCAGATTTTTTGTATGGAAACCATAGACAAATTTCCGCTACCATAGACAAATTAAGCATTTTGTCTGTGAATTTCCGCTAATTCCGCGAGGAAAACCGCTAGGTGTGTGGTGACCCTTAAGTCTATGGAGTAAAAGCGGTATTAGACATTGCAACCTGCAGGGCCCAATACAATACAATACAATACAAATACTCTTTATTGAACACTTCAAAAACAAAACCAGTACAGGAGAAAAAATAAAAAATTAAATTAGAGGTAAACAACAGGCGGTCTTATCGCTAAAAAGCGATTTCTTCCAGACAACCTTTAAGTAGCGGAAATTCATTAAATATAGTTTGGCAAACCATTTCTGTCAGTAGAAAAGCGCGGCAAATTTGAAAAATCGCGGGTTGGCAACACCTGTCTTTGAATAATTCGAAAATTGTGCATCATTTGTGTTTTATCTGTAGCATGTCACTTTTTAATTTTAAAAAGTTAGTTTTGTTTACTTACGTTTTTAAGTTTCAGATGCGTAATTTATTATTTATTAATGTGATGTCTGCCATTTCCATTCAATAAGTGTACTAAAAAAAAGCTTAGCTATCTAACTCCTGCAGGTCTAATAACATTTGCGTCATAAATATGCGTTTTGAGGTTATGCAGTTTTGTATGGAATTATCATTTGAGGTTTTTTTCTTTCAGTGTATATGTATAAAACGAAAAAATCAAAGCGAAAACTGGTGCCAAATTAAGTCCAAGAACGTTTGATGCATAGGATGGTGCTCAATATTGCCACAAAGAGATAAGCATGAGATTTAACAAGCAACAAGCACTCCGCTACCTTCAGATTTCTATCAAGTTTTTTTGATGCTTCCCTTTATATACTTAAGCGATGTATAAAATAAATAAACACCTAAATCTCACTTGCGTTTATTAACTATACACTTCATACAATAATAAAGCTAAAATACGAGAGTAGTCTTGAATGACGAAGGGGAATCATAATAAATACTCGTAGATGTATTATTGAGTAATATGCATTACACTTATATTCGTACAGATTATGCAGTTATTCCGATTCCATTCTAAACTAAAAAGTTGTATTTTCTGGTAGATACGCTCATTTCCTCGCCGGAGTAATAATTTTAATCAATTCAATGTTTGTTTCCTTGCTGGGTTTCAACGCTTTGAACACTTTCAACTGTTGTATTTTGATTGCATCGCATCATTTCTAATCTTCTGTCCTTTTTATATTTGAATTTTATTTTAATTTCTTCGCACCCTCTTATTTATTGAAAAGTGATTATTATAGGTACACATATCAAAGTTTCCAATTATTTTATATAATAATGCAGAATTAAAATTGAGTAAATTGATGAAATTACAACTGACGTTGACGTACGAGAGCCGCGCCAATGCAGCCAACTTGGAAAAAAATATGATACATCTATCTCACATCAAACATATACAAACTTATTACATTGTCTTTCTTTAACACCCCCTTTCAATGTAATAACCTAAGAATAATGTTTAACTTAAAACGCTTGCATTGTAACACTTCAACAAGGCTTTCGTTAACTAAGAACGCAACAAATAATTAACAACAAATAATTAATTAGTTAGGCCACACATGTTTACGAACTTTAATAACAAAGTACTTTTGAGGGATTTGGTAAACATGTCTGCCGTCTGGTTTTCGGTCTGAACATACTTAACAATGATCTTTTCCTTTTGAATCAGCTCCCTTATAAAGTGGTGTTTAATATCAATATGTTTTAAACGTTTGACACTATTTGTTTGTGCAACCTTTATCGCAGACTGGTTATCACAAAATATTACAGCCGGAGACACTTCGCTGAAACTGAAGTCATGTAAAACGTTAATTAGCCAACAGGCTTCAGCACCTGCCATCGAAAGCGATACATATTCCGATTCTGTACTTGAAATGCTAACGGTACTCTGCTTCTTCGAGCACCAAGATATCAAACAATCAGCAAATTTAAAACAGTACCCGGTAGTAGATTTCCTGTCCCTCAGATCTCCACCCCAATTTGCATCACAAAACCCTACAAGCATGTCGTCATTACATTTAAACACCAATTTATAATCCAGTGTGTGTTTGATGTAACGCAGTACTCTTTTCAAAGCTGCTAATAGCATGTCACTAGCCAAATCTTGATATCTACTTAGTATGGACATAGCCACACAAATGTCTGGCCTAGTACCTGAAGCCGCATACATCAAGCACCCAATGATCTGTCTACAAATATTTTCAGAGCCTTTTTTACATTTATCACCTTCAAGCACCTGAGTGTTGAAGTTGTAGTCCATGGGGGTATTAACAGGTTTACAGTCATACATATTGAACCTCTTCAGTACCTTTTCAAGATATTTCTTTTGACTCAACTCAGTAACTTGAGTATTTAAATTTTGGTTGACATTTATACCTAAGAAATCAGAAATTAAACCCAAATCTTTCATTTCAAATTCCCTTTTCAAAACTGTTTTTAACCCCATGACTTGTGTCTCATTTGTCCCAAAAATCAGCATATCATCAACATAAATAAGGAGATACATCTGTTCCTTACCTTCACACTTAGAATATAAGCAATTATCAGCCTGAGACCTTTTAAAACCTTCCTTAATCATTACAGAGTTAAATTTGTCATTCCAATATTTAGGAGATTTTTTAAGACCATACAATGCCTTGTTTAGCTTAACAATATTTTTGTCACCAGTATAAGCACCCTCTGGCAATCTAATAAATACATCCTCAGCTATTTCTCCATATAAAAACGCCCCGGTCACATCCATTTGATATACAGGTAAATTTAGCTTTGTAGCTACAGCCAGGAACAGTCTGAAAGTTGCTAATTTGGCAACAGGTGCATAGATTTCATTTTTCAAGTCCAAATCATTCTGTTCGAAGCCGCGAGCTACAAGTCTAGCTTTATATTGAATACTTCCATTGTTTTCTTTAATTTTGAATACCCACTTGCTACTAATTACTTTTTCACTAATATTTTTACTACACACGGTCCAAGTGTTATTATCTTTCAACGTTTGCAGCTCCCTCTGCATTGCACGTTGCCATTCCGATGCATTTAGACTATTCACTGCCTCACTGAAAGTTTTAGGTTCTAGATTCTCACTAGAGACATTATTGCAGTCAAAGAACACAACAGGTTTTTTAATTCTTTTACCCCGACCTAACTCTTCCTCAGGATCTCTTACCTCCAAGTTTTCATCTCTGTCATCTTCATCTTGGTCAGGATCAGGATCTAAGTGGCTTTGTACACTTACTTGAGCATCACTGTCGGTGTGTTGTACCTGAAACATAGAATCACACCCTGCACCCTGAACCTCTTGAGCCTCTTCATTATTTGGAGATGACGCTTCACACGGCACCATTGACCTTTTAGAAGTCGAGTCCAGTGACATTTCTTTGTCTCCTGTCACAAAGACCACATCCCTTCTGGTTTCAACTTCATTTTTGCTTGGAAAGAAAATCCTGTAGCCTTTTGTTGTTTCTCCATAGCCAACTAATATACCTCTTTCGCCTTTCGGATCCCACTTGTGCCTTTTAACCTTCGGAATATGCGCATAAACAGTACTTCCGAATACTTTCAGGTTCTTTATGTCAAAACTCTTGCCCGTCCATAGCTCGTATGGCGTCTTTCCTTCTACTGAGCTCTTACCAGTTCTGTTTATGACATAGGCAGCTGTGTTGACAGCTTCCGCCCACAATTTAACAGGTAAGTCCTTGGCACACATCATTGTCCTGGCAGCTTCCGTCAAAATACGCATTTCGCGTTCAATCCTGCCGTTCTGTTCTGGTGTATAAGGGACCGAAGTATGATGAACGATACCTTTTTCTAAAAAGTACTCCCTTAATTCCCTATTCAAAAATTCCGTTCCGCAGTCACTTCTAAATATCTTAACAGAATTTGACGTTTCTTTTTCGGCTTCCGCAATAAAATTCTTCAAACATCCCTTAATCTCATCTTTGCCTTTTATAAAGTAAACTCTCCTATATTTGGAGTAATCATCCTTGAAAGCAACGTAGTATCTGGAGCCTCCGATTGATGGCTGCTCCATGGGACCACAAGTATCTCCATGAATGATCTCACACGTTCTAGTACTCACATGTTCACTTACAGGAAAAGGCAAGCGGTGAATTTTTCCTTTTAAACAGTCTTCACATGTTGGTGTTTGAGATTTAGTTAGCTCTATGTTATTTTTCTTAAGTATATCCTTTACGTAAGCTATATTCTGATGAGCTAGCTTTGCATGCCATTCTTGCAAGTCCTCATCTCTGTTCACTCTAGCCACGTTAGCTGTGCATGTATTTCGAAAACGGAAATCAAAATAATACATGCTGCCGCATCTATCAGCAATCGCCATCAATTTATTTTCTTTGAAAAATTTACTTTGATTTTTGTCGGTTTCAACAACATAACCTTTTGACGTAGCGCAAAAGACAGAAAACAAGTTTGTTTTTAATTCCGGAACGTGAAGTACGTTTTCTATGGTCGTGTCAATCCAGTCCGTTCCGTTCCACACTTGCACCGCCATCTGTCCGATGCCATGTACACTGAGTTGCGCACCGTTCCCAACGATTACGAATTTATTATTTGTGCGTGTATATGACGTAAACAGTTCATAATTACGACACATGTGCTCGCTAGCACCTTGATCTACTAGAAATCTTGTATTTTGAAACTGTTCGCCACTGTTCTCGCTATTGACCACAAAAGCATTCTTCTCTTTGTTCTTTTTAAAGCGACATTGGTTCTTCAAATGTCCCTCCTTATTACAATAAAAACACCGCAAAACTTGACGATTCTCCTTGTTATACTTGCACTCGCTTTGATAATGCCCAAATCTGTTACACGAAAAACATTTTACAGTCTTCTTGTCTACTACCTTCTTCGCCACAAACGCCGAAGTTGATGGCAAATTCTTCTCTTTTTCTTTTATTCGTTCCTCCTCTATCAACAGTCTAGCAACCAAGTTATCATATGTCTGCTTATCATCGGGAGCAGACTCCCAAGCTGAGACGAAATGTTTATAGTTTTCAGGTAAAGACATAAGTACCTTGGTAATCACAAACTTATCTGAAATAGTTTCGCCTAACTGCTTTAAGTGATTTTTCATCTCCTGTATCTTTGACAGGAACATGGACATTTCTGTGCCTTCTTCAAACTTGAATTGAAAGAAACGTTGCTGAACTATATGGATACTAGTTTCCGATTTCTGTTCATACACACTTTGTAACTTCGTCCACATCTCCGCTGACGTTTCGCATGAAATAATGTGTAACATGACTTCTTCTGTCATTCTGGTCACCATCAGTGCCTGAGCTTTTGCATCTTGTGCCTCCCAACGAACACGTTGTTTCTCATCTTCTGGCTTTACAGTCGTCCCGTCTACTATCTTAAAAAGACCTTGACCCTTCAGCGATACTGACGTCTGGAATTTCCATACATTCCAATTCTTGGAACCTTCCAACTTAATAGCAGCCCCTGCTATCCCGATCTGTGTAGAATCCATTTTATCTTCCATCCTGCAGGCCCTCCTTCCTTGAACGAATATTTCGAGCAAGTAATTTCTTCCTCCCCGTTGCGAAAATTCAATATGGTCGTCGCCCCGCAAACCGGTATTTTTGAAAACGTTTTGGCGCTACAGTTTTTGACCTTTTAAGCCTACATTTATTTATTCATGCTAGTTAAGAGATCTGGGCCCATAACCAGATAAAATATAAATGAAATATAGGTTTAAATGTACTTAGGAGTTTATTGGAAATCACACAGCAAAATAAACGAGCCGCCTAGCAGCGCCATGACACAAGAAGTAAGAGTGAGATGCCAATACATCTATCTCACATCAAACATATACAAACTTATTACATTGTCTTTCTTTAACAGATAAGCATGAGATTTAACAAGCAACAAGCACTCCGCTACCTTCAGATTTCTATCAAGTTTTTTTGATGCTTCCCTTTATATACTTAAGCGATGTATAAAATAAATAAACACCTAAATCTCACTTGCGTTTATTAACTATACACTTCATACAATAATAAAGCTAAAATACGAGAGTAGTCTTGAATGACGAAGGGGAATCATAATAAATACTCGTAGATGTATTATTGAGTAATATGCATTACACTTATATTCGTACAGATTATGCAGTTATTCCGATTCCATTCTAAACTAAAAAGTTGTATTTTCTGGTAGATACGCTCATTTCCTCGCCGGAGTAATAATTTTAATCAATTCAATGTTTGTTTCCTTGCTGGGTTTCAACGCTTTGAACACTTTCAACTGTTGTATTTTGATTGCATCGCATCATTTCTAATCTTCTGTCCTTTTTATATTTGAATTTTATTTTAATTTCTTCGCACCCTCTTATTTATTGAAAAGTGATTATTATAGGTACACATATCAAAGTTTCCAATTATTTTATATAATAATGCAGAATTAAAATTGAGTAAATTGATGAAATTACAACTGACGTTGACGTACGAGAGCCGCGCCAATGCAGCCAACTTGGAAAAAAATTGGTTCGATGTACATTGCCGCTTTTCTATGGAGCAATGCTGCTTTTCGATTCGCCCTAGAGTGTTGCTATATTTTTGTTTGATGTACATTGCTACTGCGTTCGTTGGCTGGCCAGAGTATAAACTAAAAACAGCCCAATCTGTCAGGTTGGAAGGTGTAATTAAAGGTAGGGCCCGTAGGGAGCTGAAGGAGGGTATGGAGAGGCAGTGTACACAACAGATTGGGCCCTGCAGGTTGCAATGTCTAATAGCCGTTTAAACTCTTGCTTTGAGTGTTGACGCTATGACGCTATTTCAGACGCCATATCATATCAAAGCGAGTGTAGACCTGTTTACACACGCTTAAAGTTTTTTTGCCTGGTATCACCACATAAAGCGTGAAATAGCTGGCAACAGTGATAAAGCAGATTAAAAAAATATGAATAGTGTGAAAAGTCGCCGTTTTTATTCATTTAAAAATTTTATCAAGTTGATATAATACATGGTTTTATTTTAATAGTTTATTTTTATGACCTGTCCAGGAAAACAACAAACGTTAAATCAGTGATAGTTTATTTGTTATACATGTGAAGATCCCTCCAAGCTCCATTCTGACACGTTCTTGAGACGCCATGTTTGTCACGTTTTTGCCAGTTGTGAATTTATTTGCCCAAAAATTTCATATTTTCTAGTATTTCGCAAGATATACGCAAGTGTCTTAAAACTTATTCAAGATGAGTAGCGTCTTTTCGAAGAACAAGGAAAAACGGTCCCGATCTTCGTCTGGAGAATCTAATAACGTAAGTTGTCACCTTACCGATTCCCGCTCTCGCGACATAGTCGTTAAAATTTTGTTCTTACTGATCGCGGCCTCACGCGTAGATGTATATTTATATCTTAAGAAGTGACGCTTTGCATGGCGATTGATCACAATATGTTGTCCCTTCGATAAAATACTGCAAAATATGTGAAGAGTTTTTTAAGGCTATAAGTGGTGGAATTTCAAGTTTTTGTGTGTTCGACATTCTGGTATTGTCAAAGTCCATGCCTCGTTAGTCTTGCTGAGCTCTGCAAGTCCAGGCGTCGTAATATTTTGAAAATTGCCCGTTTTTTTATGCCATTTATGAAGTATGGATCAGGTTAGTGATGACTTTGCTGTAGGATATGATCCCCATAAAAATAACTTTAATATTGACATGTGTTTTCTACAGGTTGTTTCAAGTTCACTGAAAAACAACTTTCTTATACTGCAATTTGTAAGAATCTTCTTCAAATTGCAGCCTAAGAAGTGTATATCTAGTTTCTGGATCAGAAGCATTTACAGTTCTTTATCCATATGACACCATCTCTTACCATGTAAGGATGAGTTTGACTCATTGGTAAACAATAAACATGTTTTGCTGGTGTTTATGAGGGTAAATGTATGATAATGGCTTAAATTTACAAAATTATCCTTTATAAGATGAATTTCTTTACCATATTTCATAGTTGTATCATTATGTCAATTAATTAGTTCCATGCCTCAAGCTTTTGATTTGAAATTAATGTTCAAAGTTTTATGTAAAAATTCACATAATATTAATCTAAATATCACGCACAGAATTCTTATTTAATAAAACTGTATATGACAGAGTATTATTTATCATAGATATACATACTGCAATACATCTACAGTCACTTTCGATAATATCTTATACAACAAACCAAAAAGAATCCATCAATCTTATTTGTAGAACCATAATAGTGTGTCATGTATTATTAGGACCTTTATTACACAACATATTATTGCAAGTGACTGTAATCAGGAATGTACAGTCGCCATCAAATATATCGGAGCGGTCAGGGTACTCAAAAATATCTGAACATGCACTTTATTGCCTTGCCCGCTCCGATATATCTGATGGCGACTGTACAGACTATACAGTCACCATCAGATATTTCGGAGCGGCTAAGGTGGACACAAATATCTCAACAACACCCCTATTGTCAAGGCGATAAAGTGCATGTTCAGATATTTTTGAGTACCTTGGCCGGTTTGATATTTGATGGCGACTGTCCAAAAAGCTGTATCTACTGTGTACCAGTGTGTCCTTACATAAAAACAAAATTAGTCTTAATTTGGAGTTTCACTCTAGAGTAATGAAAGTAAATTGAATTACCCTATGCTATCACCAATTCATATGAACTAGACTACCTATAAATACAATCATGTACAACATTATGAAAACATCTCAAAATTGTACTTCTTGTGGCATTGTTTGAAAGATCTTATATAGTGTATGTGAAATGTATTCTTAGGGCCTTATTCAAAATATTGAGGCGTAGTCAATGTGATTCTTGGGGCCCCTTTTCAGCCATATGAAAATCATCAGCTCTTTTCAAGTTACCGATGAAAATTATGTTCTCATGCATGGCCCCTAGCCAAAGCCGGGGCCCATAGTTAAAACTGAGGCCCCAAAGCAGTTGCCTACTCCACCTTAAGGCTAATCTGGTACTGGTGAGCTGCAGTTTATTTTTGATAAGGTTTTGTATCAGCCAAAATTCATACCATAAGTTCAATAATATTTGTACAATAGTACATCACAAACTTTTTTTGTAATGTACTATTTGTTACGTAACCATGACACAGAGCCTCCTAAGTCCAAGGGGCAACTCTAGTGTTTTTACACAGTTTTATTTAGCTTGACCCCATATATTTGTTTATTTGTTTATGTCATTATGTGCATCAAATCTTGTAAGTTAAATTTCAACCACTTCCCGGTGTCTGATTGAGCTGAAATTTGGTATACTTCCGTAGTTTACTAGGTACAGTCATCAATTAAAGTGTGTACCAAAAAAAAATTAGGAGTTACTTGTTGAATTTGGAACATTCTTTCATTTCTATAGGAGTTTAAAACTGGATTTTTAATTTGTACTTGTACAAATGTACTTACAAGGCAGAAAATTTGGTAGCAGTTTCAGCTCACTTTACCTTAAAATCAATATCTATTCAGTTTGCTGTGTGCATAAAAACGAACTAGTACATTACACAACTAGGGTGGTAAAACAAAGAAAGGCCGAGATCGCCGAAGTTTGCGGCCCGAGCTGCAAGCGAGGGACGTAAATATGCGATCGAGGGCTTTCTTTATTACCTCCCGTGTTGTGTACATCATTTTATGTCTACACTTGGCCAGAAAGCGTCTTTTTCCGTACGCGCAGCGTGCGGAAAAAGCCACTTTATGGCCAGGTGTGGCATAAAATGTATTTATGAATTCCTAATGCATTGCAAGGGTTGCAATCTGAAAGTCGATAGGATTCAATTGGCCTGGTTCTGCCATTTGTCTCAGTGTTCTATTACTTACATTTACATTTTTATTTTATTATTGTAGTTGATAATGATAAGATACCATGACATGATTAGCCATCTCTATAACTCACCATCTTCATCCTCCTAGCGTTTGTCCTGGCTTGGGGTCCGCTTGACAGCCTAATCCTATGAATTGGTGTAGACACTAGTTTTTACCAAAGCAACTGCCATCTGACCTTCCAACCCAGAGGAGAAACTAGGCCTTTTTGGGATTAGGTCCGATTACCTTGCGATGTCTTCCGTCACTGAAAAGCGACTGGTAGGTATCAAATGATATTTCGTGCATAAGTTCCGAAAAACTCAGTGGCACAAGCCAGGGTTTTAACCGAGACCTATAGATTGAAAGTCGGATGTCTTACCGCAAGGCTACCAGTGCTCTCTCTCTCTTTCTATATATATAAATATATCATCATCATCATCATTATATACTCCAGAATGATCTAGATAAGAGATCTGTGTTCCATAATTTACTTTTTATTAGTACTAACCAATGCTTTACCAACTTAAGGTTCTCAACACCTTTTTTTATTGAATTATTTGATATGTTTCTCATCAGAAATGGCATTTCACATGATACATTATTGATTAGGAGAGTGTACCTGCCTAGCGAATGTGCTTCTTCAAATACAGTAATTGAAACACCTTAATTTATTAACTCTGATGTAATGAATTGAAAATCTTACAAATTGTCAGGTGACAGGCAAAAATCACTAATTACAAAAAAAAAAAATATGTTGCCAGAACGGTTCACTATGGCTGTGGTAGTATTTAGTGTCACCTGACGAAATACAAGGAAGATAATTAAAAAAAAAACTGCAGACATGATACCTACTACCTAAGTATGCGATATATTTCCAATTTTATAAGTTTTAAAACCATGATTAAATTCATCAAAACTATTTTATAATCAATGAACATTTTCTTGTTTAATTTTTAGAAATTATTTTGCAATAATATTATGTTGTCTTTTCTCTTTTGTTAGTATCTAAACAAGTATCAATTTATATTGTTGCAAAATATCCACAATACTTATACCATACAATTATATTATGTAGGCACTCAAGCTGGAATTGACAGTCTGAAAATATTGACAGAGTACAATCTCGCGCCACCTTATGAATCGACTTGTGCTAGGCTCGCTTTGTTTATTACGTCAATTTATTGAATCCTGTCAATATAAATTGTTCTAATACTCATTTAAAACATCACTAACTCTTGCTATGTCATTGCAGTCATTCGTAAAGAATGTGACGTCACGGGTGTCAGGGTTGCTACCAGCGACCATCACCAAATGGTTCAGCAGTCCGCGTTCGAGCTCCAACGGGACGGCGGGCGGCGCGGACGCGACGGACTCCTCGACGGAGGACGAGGGCATGGAGACGCTCCAGCCACCGTCCAAGAGGATGCGGCGCGATGACCGGCCGTTCGGGAGTGCTGATGTGAGTCACAACCCTAGCAACTTGCTATCTATAGGCAGTTAAGGCAGGTTTAGACAGCGTCAGTGCACAACACAGTATCGTCGCCGGCACTGCCGCGCCGAGTCAGTAATCGTGGTAAGCTGAGTATGGTGAGCACACGTTTGTGAAGTCAGTGACAAAAGTCGCTTAGTTTACGAGACATTTTAGCGTCTACACAACGTGACGTCAACCTACAACAGAGCGACAGTGACTGACCCAGCACTTACTCCACCTCAAAATGACCTGTCTAAACCCACCTTTAAGTAGTAGGGAAGAGTGGACGGTCAGTATGTTACGATTACAGCATATCGTTGTTGCGCTTTTGAAGCTGAGGATTTGGTTTTAATTGATGTAAATAATTCCTTATATTCCTCTGGCACATAGCTTTGGAAAGCGCAATGAAGAAATTTGATTTGCTATTAGGAACAAAAGCCAATTACATGTTGGTGCTCAAGGGATATACAATTAAAACTAACTTATTACCATTATAGAACAACCTGAAATGTATCTTGGATGCATAAAATATAAACACTGCCATAATGTTGTAGACTGGAAGTTTGTATTAATAAATGGGATCAATGAATATTTTTGGTGCACCAATTCTATTATATTTTATTTAACACCTATTTAATTTAAATACACAATACAAGCCAAACGCTGAACTGACTAATGTTAGCCTACATTTATAAATAAACTAAACAACTTCTAGTTCTACACGGTACTTATGAATGTACTTATGGGTTTTCTCTGACTTTATTATGAAGCCTTAAAAACTCTTTATTCAACTGCATCTTGATGTTATTTTTAATCGAGTACAATACGACTTAATTCAGAATTCTTGATAGAGATGTTTTTGGGCTTCTTTGCCGTCACGGGGCTTGGCATTGCAAGGGGGCGTTTTTTCAATCACGTGTTTATAAGGCATCCTAGGTATAACATTGTACTTATTTAACCTTTTGAACGCTTTCTCTCTCGCATCAAAATGTGGCATACACGTCAACCTCTCAACTAGTGAGAAACGAATTTAAACCTTACCTGTCAACAGTAAAATTGCATTGACAGCGTCTACCATGACCACTTAAGTGGTAGTTGGCGTGGTAGGCACGACAGCACACGACCACTTTAGTGGCTCTTGGCGTTCAAAGGGTTAAGCCACCCTGTGGTTTCTTGAGCATAGTCATAATATATGTTAGTTTGTTGTATGTGTATACTAAGCAATACAGTTATTGATTTTTAATAATGATTACCGGCCAGTCCTAGTTTTATGATTTGAAGGGCTGAGGTTCGTTGCACAACAACTTGTAAATTGTATTGAAAAATACAAAAATAGAATTCTGCTTGTTTAAAAATTACAATTGGTTGTGCAACTTAGCTTTGATGCTGTTAAAGTGTACCCCACGTATTAAATAAATAATTTATTTTGGTTATGGAGCGAAACACGTCGAGCATTATGCGACTTAAAAGACGTGAGTTACCCGTGATTATTTATTTAATATGTATGTGTCTCACAAAAGTTTTGTGTACCCCACGTCTTATTTTTTACGTTGTCGTGAACATTAGATTCTCTTAAGGATTAAATATAAGCTCGACAGTCCACATCAAAAGCACTATCTATCATCCTGATTACACGAAGCAATAAGGCCCGAAGAAATCGATATTCTATTTCAATATGTTTGCAGGCGAGTTGCGTCACAAACAACATTGAAACAATAGAATCGTCCACACAATACACAGTCCAATCGCCGCCCGGCCGGACAACCTTCCGGCGGGAGACGAATTTCGTGTCCACACCGATACAGCCCGTGTCCCGCGCGGAGGACACAGTCGACATGATCGTGGACCGGACGGACAAGGAGCCCACAACCAACTACTCCCAGAACACGACGGCGGCGTCGATCGGCCTCAGTGCTTCCAGAAAGAGGAAATCCCTGTTCGGGGATCACACGCAAGAGTTGAGCGACGCTTCTAAAAAGGCTTGTGGTAAGACTAGAAGTAAATTTAATATTATTTACGTTTTTAAATTGGTCACTGAATTTTTTCATAAAAAGACACTAATCTAATCAATATACAGGTGTCCCAGAAATCGACGTCAAGCCGTGAATGGATGATAGACCAAGTTATAACAGTTATCAGAAAAATACAAAAAAAAATCTATCACATGTTCTTCAAAAATTATGGTCACTTTAAAAATTTACTAGAAGTTAAGAGACCAGGGCGTGAATATTCTAGAACATTCACGGCTTGACGTCGATTTCTGGGACACCCTGTATATCTTATTTTAATTTTCTTCGCAGCATAGTTAAATTAACGAGCCAAAAAAATGTGTTAGTAAAAAGTTAATCATTTCAGCTGCTCTCAATTGGTTCTACAGATTCCTAGAACCCAACCGCTATGCTGCCATGAAAATTAACGAAATTATTTATCAAAAGTTGTAGTGTATATTTACACATCAAATGCAATAGCAATTTTGAACTGTCCTAAAACAGCACTCCGATTTGCAGCGAAAACTTCAAGCAACACTCTTCGGGATCCAAGGCAGCCGACCTTCAAGCCGTCACTACTCGGCTCTCCATTCTACGCCGGCAAGACTACGTATGGCGGCGCCGCGTCCTCATACATAAACCAGCCCAATATAACACAGAGACAGAGCACCACAGTCAAAGAGGCGCCCAGCACTAGTGATAATAACATGAGTATGTCTGCGAGGCGGATTTTGGATCTCCTGGAGTCATACTCATCACCCTTGATGGATGCCAAGAGAATACCTCACTACACCAGACCGACGAGGCAAGAGGTGTTGAAGAGGCACTCTGAGAACTCCACTTCACTCAATTCGTTGTCGTCTTACAACAAAACTAATTGTAAGTTTTAGTCTCTCAAGCTCATTTAGTTAGTATTAAACACAGTGACAAGTTATTCTTAAAATTAATTTCACCTCTAGACATGTGAGGATACTGAAAATTCAATTAGCAAGTGCACAATTCGTATTCTAAACTGTTATAAAATACTTTTTCTTGATATCAGTCTGCTTCAACTTTTTAATTATTCTCACGGATCAATATTAATTTATTATTTATCCTTCCATTCGTTCACTTCGCGATTGTATTGCACAGAGAACTACCACATGTTGAGGCATTAATCGGTCGCATAGTTTAAAAATATATTTTAAATGAATGCTGTACTCCGAAATCGATACTCGTAGTTTTTTTAAATAACGAATAGATCCAGCATCAAATTTTATCGGTTCTGGCAAGAGTCAACTTCAAAATCGTTTAGTTATGGTGGTATGGCGTTTAAGTTGGCCAAATTATGTTTTCTTTTCACCCCACATCTGTTTATAGTGTCTTTGTTCATTAACCTTTTGAACGCCGTACGTCAAAAATTGAATCAATTTTGAACTCTGTCATAATTTATGAAGGTGTCATTCATGTTGTCACTTTGTCTCATATATCAGACGATGGTGGTCAAAAGGTTAAACATATAGTAACAGAAACCATATCTGTATGATGGATCCATCCACTTGGTTGGCTGAGATGCAGAATCAGTATCGCTATTATGCGCGCCACCAGAAAGTGCATCCGCGGCACACGCCACCACCTTAAGTCGGCCGCCAGGTGGCTTGTGTCTGATGAGGGCGCCGTCCTTCCGCATATCTACTTAAGAACCTGTTTTCTGACTGACAGGATAGAATAAAATCAAGGAATAGTTAATCACCCCAAACAAAATCGTTGATATCATACTTGTGTACGGAATTAAGTTGTTGTATATATTTATATATGAATGAATTTGGCAGCCTACAAAACACAAGAGCTGCACGTGCCGAACATAGCGTCCATCTTGCGCCTGAAGCAGCGCTCGCGCCTCAACGACTCGACGAACGCGGCGCGGCAGCTCGTGGCGTCGCACAGCAGCACGTCGCCCGACTACAACCCTTACCCGACCACTTCCAAGAACAGGTGACGTGTTATACTATAATATAATGCATAATGAGTTTTACATTCGTAGGCTGGTAGTTTGTAATCAGTTGCAACTAATATTTTGTCCTTTTTATTTCTGGAAAATAATTGGCCAGAAGGGAGAGTGTCACCAAAAGTCATCAGAAATATATTTATTAGCAACAACAATGTTATTTACCTACCTGTTGCTGGTTGATTGATTTATTTTTACATGTATGCACATATAGGAACTAACGATGTTAATAGATCCCTTTGTTTACAGAGACCAGTCAGAGGTCGACGGTAACAGTAAGTTCACCACAAAAGTGAAAACGAGGCGGACAAGGACTCATGGCAACGAAGTGCATGCCTTGGAAACCGAAACTATTACCCCGGTGGAATTGCCTAAAGCAGTTTTACAAATTGATCCTAATAATTTACCAAATTTCAGCATCCCAGTAGCCTCTAAATCAAGCTCAATAGAAAAACCCGCGCTAACAACGCCATTCGCCACTAGTACTTTCACACCTACAACGGCCAATGTCGTAGAAAAAAGTAAGTCAGAAATAACAACTAGCAGCAGTATTTACAATTTCGCCCATCCAGTGAGAATAACTAGTGAATCTCCTAAACAGACGTCGACGCCTCCTAAATTCACATTTGGTAGCCCAGAGCGAAGTATAGACAAGCCACTATGTAGTGAAAAAACTTCTGAGCCTTCCATAATTTTAGGTGCGTCAAAAGAGAGCGAAAATAAAACTGCGGCGGATGACTGGAGCTGCCCAGATTGCTGGGTGAAGAATAAAGCGGATGTGGTCGCTTGCGTGTGCTGCGGACACAAACACCAACCGGCCGCCGCGCCCGCTGCCAAGTGCGCCCTCTGTAAACTCGCAGACACCCAGGCTAACTCCGACAAGTGCGTCAACTGCGCCAAAGTTCAAGTCAACAACATCGCCAAGCCTCTCAAGGCGGACACGACCGCGAAGTGGTCCTGCAAGGACTGCTGGGCCAGCAACGACGACGCTTCCGACAAGTGCGCTTGCTGCGGCGCCGCCAACCCCAAGAAAGGTCCCGCACAGCCAGTTCCCGTCATAGAAAAATCCGGAGGAATGTGCTCCAAATGTTTCTCTACAAAAAACAGCGACGGAACCTGCAGCAAATGTGCGGAAAACAAACCCTCAAACAAGATTGCACTAAAATCCCAGTCCAACAAGTGGGAGTGCAAACACTGCTTAGTTAGAAATGACAGCCATAAAACCAAATGCGTCTGCTGCGAAGCCGAGCGGTCCGGAGCGCCCGGACAGCTAGAGAAGAAGCAATTCAACTTCGGGACTGTCAACACCACATTCAAATTTGGCATAGACCCGAAAGTGCAAGAAGCTAACTTGGCCAAGGTGGCGGAAAAACCTGCAGAGACAAAAGATAAAGTAGAAGAATCAGAAACGAATAATAATGTCCTAGCGAAAGCGCCGCCTACTTTCTCGTTCGGAATACCGGCAAAGAAATCGGAGGATCAGCCCGACGCTCCGAAGGCGGCAGAAAAACCAGCCGAGACGCCTAAAGCCACCTTTACTTTTGGTCTTTCTAAACAGAATTCTTTACCGCCCACCAGCACGCCAGCGCCGATGTTCGGGACCCCAAATAAACTGACTGAAGCTTCTAAAGAACCCGAAAAGAAAGACAAACCTGAAGCGAAGGACACGCCTATACTTAACAATAAAACTGAGGAAACGAAAAAGGCAGATGAGCCAGCTAAGCCACCAGTCATGATGTTTGGAGCGGCTCCGTTAGCAGACAAGGCGACAACGAATCAGCTTCTCAGCACAGCGTTTACTCTGAAGAAGGACGCCCCGAGCGCACAGCTTAGCTTGCCCACGACGAGCACGCCGGCACCTGTGCTCACTTTCTCGACGACCGGACCATCGGAGAAGACCGGCCTCTTTGGCGCCGTGACGTCCGCTGCACCCGCCACTAGCATATCATTCGCTCCGACGACTACAGCTACGGCCACTTCGGCATTATCTATGTTCCAAAAGACTGACGAGAAAACTGTAAATGCACTCTTCCAGAAAAGTGAATCAGCGACGACGGCCCCGACCTCCCTATTTTCGAAGAGTGACGCGCCGGCTGCGGTGGCCGCGCCGGCTTCGGCCGCCGCGCCCATGTTCAGCTTTGGCAGCACGCAAGCTCAATCGGGCGAAAAACCTAGCTTTAATTTCACATTTGGTAGTAATAACAAATCTGACGTGTTCAAACCGCCAACGTTTGCGGCAAAGGACAGCAGCACCACGGCTAGCAAATTTTCACTCGGAACTGCTTCGTCAGAAAATCCTTTAGCATCGAATCCTTTGGCCGGGGGCAACGGGCTGTCCGCTAACACTTTGACCAGTAACTCTTTAGGCGGCAACGGCCTGTCAGTTAATCCGTTGGCGGTGGGTCTATCGCCCGGAAACGCTCTTTCCGCGCCCGCTCCTAGCATATTCGGGTCGGCAATTCCGAAGGAGAACACGTGGACTCCACCAAATAACAGCGCGGCGAATCCGTTCAACGCAAGCGCGACTACGAACAGCGCGCCTAAACCTTTCGCGTTCGGGTCGTCGACGCCGTTCAGCGCGACGTCTGCGCCGGCTTTCGGCGCGAGCAACACCCAGACATCGACGCCGGCGTTCGGCAGTAACGTGGCGACGTCGCCGCCCGCGTTCGGGGCGGCCACTCAGCCGGCGGCGACGCCAGCGTTCGGAGCATCTCAGACAGCGGCAGCGCCCGCTTTTGGCTCTAACGTGCAATCCACTCCTAACATCTTCGGTATAACTAATCAGAACAGCCAGCCCTCCATATTTTCGACGCCAAACCAGAATTCAACGGGGATGTTCGGGTCGCCTGCGCAGCCCGCGCAGCCGCCGGCGTTGGGCGGTGCGTTCGGCGGGCGACCGAACGTGGCCGCCACTCCGACGTTCGGCATGCCGAACTCCTCCCTACCCACCTTCGAGGCTCCGTCGGTGCCGGCTCCAGCGCCCTCATTCAACTTTGGCACGCCTCAGACTTCCTTCATGTTTGGACAACAGGTATGGTTCTTTCACTTTATTTTATTGTATTCATTCCAAGTAACTACACGTGTATGAGTCGAAGCTGATATTCATTATGTTTTGAAATGAATTCCTATCTATCTTCACTTATCTAATGTTGTTTGACATAAGGTGTTTTACATGTGTTTGACATAAGTAATGATTGAAAGCACTAATACCTAAATGTCGTGAGTGGGGATTTATCGAAATGGTTGATTATATGAAGAAATTTCCGATTATCGTCGACAATAGTAGAACCTGACATTAGTTGATATGATAGGTTTTCTGTTTCACAGAGATATTATTATTCTAGAGCAATCCCAGTGTATTTACCTCTTGCCAAAGCCTAATCAGACTTGTTTCCACAGCCACAACAGCAGGCCCAGGCGCCGCAGACGGGAGTGTACAACTTCGGCGGCGGCGTCGGCGGGCAGACGGCGCAGGTGCAGTTCAGCATGGGCAGCGCGCCCAGCGCCGGCGTGCGCCGCGTGCGCCGCGCCGTGCGCCGCAGCTCACAGCGGTGAACACTCGCCCCCGGACACTCGCCGGATCCGCGCTCCGGAACGTGAGGATAGGTGGCTACAAACATCGCGATTTGCCGTCGGCATGTCACAAGCGACTCGTTAGCGTGGCAATTTGGACGTTTCGTTTCAAGTTTTCAACTGATATCAAATGTTTTTGTGAATTGTTTAGAAATCATATTTTATTTGCTAATGATGTTCTATAATAATGCCTTATTTTTGGAACAAAATTCACAAATAAAAATAATTATTAGTTATAATTATAACTGATAAGCTATTAAAATTCTATTTTGATTACGAGTAAATTTCGTGAAACAAAACATCAAATGAGATAGACGGTACGCGTTGCTCTCGTCGGTAGACTTTAGCGTGCAAAGCTGTGCGCAGATGACGCAGCACTTGTTATAAAAAACTTAACTTTGGATTTGTCAAATTCATATACCATAGACAGTCTTCAGACTTTCTTTTAGTTCCGAGTTCAGAACAAATCGTAATCTGTAGGTTTTTATCATTGTGGGACCGGTAGTATTCATTATGACTTGAGCTTTCAGTCAGTTTTTGAGCTAGTCTTCTAAATGTCAAAGTTTGAGTGCTTTGAACTCGTTAGGGACTTGTGTGTTCTCTAATTACTCTCTGCCTAGAGAAGACTAAACATGCTTACAATAATTTTCAAGACTCGAGTTCGTACAGTCGACGTCAAAGATATGTTTACACTTTTGCATCGTAATTCTTTGTAATAAGGTGCGAAAGTGTAAACATATCTTTGACGTCGACTGTACCAACTCTAGTGACCAGTGCCGGCAGGGTTCGGTGTCCTTGCTAACTACATTTTAGCCAAATGGGAATTGGGATTTCACCTCTACACAAGTCAAATCTTGTACAGAAAATCTTGCAGACCACTGTTCCCATTTGCTAGAATTTATACTAAATTTCTCGTCAGAACTCAGATCAGTTCCCAATTAGACCAAACTGAATGAGCTTGTGGAGGCTGGGTACTGACGTCATTTACTTGGCCCTTTTTTAGTTGTATTATATGTTAGGTTTTTTATTTAGACGACGTTTTCTTTAATAACAAAACTGCACAAAAGACGATGTTTTGATTTGAGCTTTTGAGCCGTTTTGCACTTGTTTTTTCGAATATTCCGCCAATGGTCTTCGTTTGCGTTAGTCGCTTACCAGGTCGCTTGTTCAGATTTTTTACACTGTTTTATTTAGCTTGATCCCGTATATTTCTTTGTTACACAGTTTTATTTATCTGGACCCCGTATATTTATTTGTTTGTTTATTTATTTATACGCATCAAATCTTTTAAGTTAAATTTCAACCACTTTCCGGTGTCTGATTGAGCTGAAATTTGGTATAGTTTCGTAGTTTACATGACAATGCTACTAGGTACAGTCAGCAATAAAACTGAGTACAAAAATTTTTTTTGGGGGTTAGGTACTTGTTTAAGTTGTTTATTTATTTGTTGTGTCATTACATGCATCAAATCTTGTAAGTTAAATTTCAACCACTTCCTGGTTTCTGATTGAGTTGAAATGTGGTATACTTCCGTAGTTTACATGACAATGCTACTAGGTACAGTCAGCAATAAAAATGTGTACAGCAAAATTTATTTTTGAATTACTTGTTTTGAAATGAAATAATAATTTGTAATAAACGGGACTTAACCGCGTATATAATTTTTAACGTCGAAGGTAATTTAAAAACTATATTATACGCGGTTAAGTTCCGTTTATTACAAATTATTATGAGTAAAAACCGTGAAAGTCTAAATCAGTGTTTTGAAATGAAATGTTAACATCGATTGTGATAAATTGTGTAAAAACTTGCGACGTGTAAAGTTTGTCAAATCAGCTATACATAACATATCGTTGGCCTAATCAAAACTAGAACCGCTCTGTTTGGTGCCGTAAGTTATACATATAATTGTACATTCTGTATAAAGTGCGATAGATTCTCCGGATAAGTAGATCGGCCTCACGGATTTACTGGAGCTACTCGTATCAAGAGAAAACTTAAATGAACTAGTAGAATTTGACAGACTTTATGCCTATGTAAATTGAGCACTGTAATTGTAATCTCGATTTACTGGATTCTAATTGAAACTAGAATATGATCAAACATGTAGCTTCGATATATGTATAAAAGCAAATTTTTTATCAAAAAGCATGGATAATAAAATCCGATATAGAGAATACATTATGTTAACTGCAATGGCTCTAGTACAGTGATTGTATGAGAGTTAAGCTGTTCCGAGTACATTATAACTGTCGATACGATAAATCATAGTTTGCACATAGTAAATATATTGAAAAGTAGGTTCAGTGCGTGGTTGACGTTTCAACTGTTTTGTAGAGCGGCCATCTTGCCTCGCATTATTTATTCAAAATGGCGGCGTTAGCAGCTTTGGCAGTTGAAGAATAGGGTTTCCTAACCTTTTTGTGAGAAGCTTTTCAGATTAATATAAAATATTGTAATACCCTTGTTAACTCTGTTTCTTAATTAATTATACTTAAATAAATTGTACACAATTATGTTTGGAAAATACACATTTTCCTAGCCCCTCTTAGTAACTCACCATACTTATTCTTTTTTTTACTATAAAAATACTCTGCCTTGTAATTTGTATACTGAAACCAGCGTGTTAAGGCATATGTCTAACAACTAATACTTTTTAATCCGCCGTGGTGTGGGGACTGCAGTTAGTGCCAAACAAATAGACATATATAATAAATCGTACATACATTTCAGTCGAAACATATGATTCACTTTTTATCCCATCGGGAAGACCCAACTGGTTGGAAACTTCAGAAGAAACGTAATGATTCAAATTTTGGCGTAATTAAAATTAAGTATAGTTCGATAGTGTTCACCAGAACCTTCTATACTATACGCACTCACATGTAGTACTCAGTCTTACAAGTCTCGTTCGTAAAACTGGACATAGCCGTGTTCCAGCACATGCACTTATCTAGTAAAAAAAAAAGCATTAACTGGCGTTGCTGTATATCGCCACAACGTATTGTCTACTAGACACCAACACGAGTATTTACTAAAGTTTAGATTTTTGATAAATTTCTTCTCATTCTAGTACAGTTGGCGTCTAATATTTGTTTATATGTATTTTGTATTGATGTATTTTAAACGTGAAACATAAAAAGTTAACAATATATTTGACGTCGGCTTGAGCCAATCTATTAGAAGGTTATTAAGAACCTTAATGCGTAGTTGACTGGCAGATATCGGCCACTGGTTTTCTATCTAGAAGCATGGTAATTGGTAATTAATCCTGATAAATTTATTCAATTACAATATTGGCAGGCAGATGTGTATCATACGTGTGTGCTAATTGTTTGAGTTTAGATAACACAAATAAAATTAAACAATTGTAATAACTGTAAATCTATTAATCAAAATAAACTTAATTTTAATTTAAGTGACATAAACAAGATATGTTTTACTTGTAACTCATGCACGATGCAATGGATGTGCGATTAGTATTGTTAAGAATGTGAATGTATGTTACTGATAAAGACTGCATTAACTTCAGACGATTCGTCTTCAGATGTGATATGAAAATACATATTAGCCCAACTTAATTATCGCGAAGCGATTACGAAGAGCATATTGTAATATTTATAGCCATTAAGTCTTTATGCTACCTTCTAATGCGTTATTTTTTTTATTCTAATGACTGATATTTAGGTATAGGATAAAATATAGACCAGTGCCACTTTTGAAGGTGAATCTTCCTAGTAGATAATTGTTATTCTTCCAAATGCATTAATTTCCACACGAGACGAATCGATTGAAGTTGACCGGTTCGTACACTTTTGATCATGTTAACTGCCTGTCTCACTCACTCACTCACATCAAGTTTACTTTGGTTCAGACTGTGCAGTGAAGATGTTTATATATCAATAGCCCTAATATTAAAAGCGAATTAAAAATATGACAACCATTGCGCCTAACCTGTTATCTGCTACAGAGGGGGTAGCTTTTGTAAGTCGGCACGGCTCTACGTGAACTGAGAACTAGTTCCACGATGGAAGGATGTTTGTTACTCACAGTGTTGCGGTAAACGAGCTTGCGTAAATTACTTAATGTATAACAATTAGCTCTTAAGTTTCTCTGTAAATTTTGTTAGTGGAATACTTCCATAGGTATACAGTTATAATTTTACTCGAACTATTGTAAAATTACCGTCATTATTGCATCAAATTTGATAGTGTCAAGTATGACGGTGGTTGTATTAGTATTTTAAACCATGAATCAAAAGCAGAATATAACTTTATATGTTCATGATAACGTCTTTTATTGTTATTTTATTTCGAAAAAGGGGCGCCCGCTTAGGTTGTGTTTAATTCAGAAAGAGATGTGCTTCTTCATCGAAAGCTAGGAAACTACAAAAACAAGCACTGTTATGGACAAGTGTACCTAGATTCGACGAAGAAAGTAAAGCTCAAACTGTATTTAGGGATCATTCCGATTTCACTATTATATATATGGAAGCTGGTCTTTCAGATTACTGTTGAATAATCACAAGTGAGGTAGCAGGCGATGTAACTAAGTACTTATAGTTGAAAATTGTAATTGTGCGGATTTGGAAGATAATGTAAGCATAATAGTGGCGATAGGGATCAGTGAGGTGGCTAAAGTGCCCGAATCGTTAGTATCCGCCTATGGGAAGCCAGGAGGCGGGCTTTGCACTGCTCATATGAGAGAATGTGACTGGTGGGTAGGACTCCTGCAGTTAGGAAAAAAACAAATGTCTCCGTTATTGTAGGTTTGCTCTAAGGACACCTCTTGTCCTCCGACTAAGGAAGGCTATCGACGTAATAGGCATCCTATTTTGTAGGTATCTTTAAGTTATATAAGTATCTTCAGCATGGAACAACGTCAGGCAAAACATTGTAACAGGCTCGTGTACGATTCGTAGGGATGATATTTTGTATATTGAAAAAGTAACTTAAGAAAAATTAAACTTTATAATGAGATAAGTTTGTTTATATATGTGCTCCATTGACTGTTACGATATTTTGCTTGTATAGTTATTATTTCTGTATATAGTTAGTTGAGTTGAATCATTTCGCGATTTGTAGTCGCATTTGGACCTTAGTAATTATGGTATTTTTTTTATAAGTAACGAATGAAATCAAAAGGCCTCCAAATGCGCACTACTCTGAGTCACTAAGTAATGTAATGTAAAACATGTTATTGTATTTAACTGAACTATCAGTGAATATTACAATAAAGAATAATGGAAACTTGGGGAGCAAAACTAAACTTGTATACTTCCGCGGATTGATATTAATGTTGACGAATTAAATGATAATTACGATCGTTGATTTATAAATGCTTTAGATTTGTTCCTCAACCAAACTGCCATCAAAATTATTACTGTTGTTTTCATAAAAATCCTACCTCCGTATTGCTAGTGGTGGTGTCATCCCTCTCATGTTATTATTTTAATAAAACATCAGTGTGGGATAACATTTTCGAATACAGCGTAAACCCTTCATACTCCGTGTGTTTAGAAAAATCTTACTTTTTGGGACAAGGATTTCAAAACTAGCTATTTTGCATCTTGTGTCACTAATAACTAATAATAATAGATTAAAGTAGGCCCATTTAAATTTCTCCCTGATATGGCTGGAAAAATTCAAGAAACATTGGCGAAATCAAGAGTTATTATTTTACTAATCTGAAAAAAAGTTACATAAGTGTACAGTCACGTCTGAAAATATGGATACATTTTATGTGACATAAATAGGGTTTTACCCGTGGTACCACAGTTTTTGTACCACGGGGGACCACGGGAATTTTTTTTTCTCCGTATTTTCCCCGTAGACCCCACTGCTCCAGTTTTAAGTTATCTTTTTGAATACGAAACTGTCCGTGGGCCCACGGGTCATTCCTCGAAAATAAATATTTCCCGTAGTCCCACAACAATAGATATGTCATAAATTACGCCTCTAAATACTATTCTTTTTTTAATAGGCAAGGTAGGTTTTGGTTTTTTTTTTTTGCTGTGCCCTTAAATACTAGCAAATGAATACCATTCTCGAGCAGTGGGTCTATGGGGACAAAATTAGTACTCGTGGATCCACTGAGGGTCTCATAGCAGTGGGACCACGGTTAATACCCGGTTCTTTTCAATTACCCATAGTCCCATTTCGGTGTTGTGGGTCTACGGGGAAATTTTTTTACCCGTGGTCCCCCGTGGTACAAAGGCCGTGGTACCACGGTTAAAACCCGACAAAAATATGTAGCCACGACTCTATTACCAAGGCGTAAAGTCTTGGATACATGTTTTTGTCACATTAAATGTATCACAAGAAAAACGCACGAGCGTTATCGCGCTGTTAACGCAGCAGGACACAGAACATGCACGGCTGCACGCATACGCACAGTACCTAGGATACGCAACCTGGGTTTTTTAGTATGAAAAACCCCGGGTAGTACCCGAAAACCCGGGTTTCTTCATACTAAAAAAACCTGGGTTGCATTCCCTAACAGTACCCTACATCAAGTCAAGTCCAGCAGTTAACTCGCTCGGTGACCCAAGGTCCTTTTGGCCTCTGACAATAAAGATCGCCAGCGCCACTCTTCCCTAGGTATCTCTCGCCGCTCTGTGCCAATAGGCTACTTTCATTAAGTAAGGAATTAGGCAATTAAATTTAGTTGATAGGATGCAAAATGATCAAAATATACAAATAAAGTAAACATTTAAAAAATCTATTGAAATGGTGCAAAGATTTGAAAGTACAAAATTTAAAAAAACCAATGATACCATTCGATTTCTAACATTTTACTGTGAAATAAATTGTATGGCAACCATATACATAAACGCAATATTTCACTGTAAAAATAGCAATTTCTTAATTTTTCCATACTTTAAACAGGGCAACTATGAAGCCATGACGTCACGGCTTTATATCATTTTGTTAGGAGCCTCCACTTTTGAGAAACAAAAGCAAATCACAGACTTTAAGTCTCTTTTTAACCGACTTCAAAAAAGGAGGAGGTTCTCAATTCGACTGATTTTTTTTTATCATCATTATGTTTTTTTTGTATGTATGTTACTCCATATCTCTGTGAATCGTGAACCGATTTTCAATTTTTTTTTAATCTAACAGGTAAAACCCCTAGATGGTCCCATTGTCACCAAGTCAGGGTCTGATGATGGGATCCTGGAGAAATCGAGGGAACTCTTTAACTATTATAGGCACACCTATAGTGATTTCACTATTTTTTACAGCAACTCGGCCACTTCCTCTTGGAATAGCAGATCCTAACCTAAGTGAAGTCGGTTCTTTTTTTGTTTTAAATTATCTGTCTTTTATGTTGATTTAAGGCAATTGGCCCCATTTGATCCTCACAACAAAACGAATCGAATGATACCACGCATGAAAAAAATTCATCTAGCCTATTGTTTCGTTGCATTTATCAAATAAACATTTCAATAATACGCGGGAAAATCCAGGCGTAAAATGTGTCTGCGCTTTAAATGGCTTTATTTTATATATTAGTTTGGTTCAAAGATATCAGGCTTAAAAATTTCAAAATTTTTCGATTTTATAAAGTACTTACGAAATTTAAAAAAAACCAATGATCCCATTCGCTTTTTAACATTTTATTGTGAAATAAATTGTATATTCCTAGCCACCATATACATAAACGCAACATTTCGCTGTAAAAATACTTTCATATTTTTTTACAGGGCAACTATCAACTTCAAAAACAAATGCAATGCAATCTCAGACTGTCTCTTAATTTCTGTCTTTTATGTTGATTTAATATTAGTCCTCTCCCTTATGGGAATATAGTTCAGATCTGGATACGGTTACCTACTTTTAGTATGTTGTTGGGCACGACACCAGGACCCCAAAACTGCCGAGAGACGGGGACGTAGGTGAATGTCTCCCGAGTAATGACGTCATCAAAATGGCTGCCGCTTCGTTGCAAAAAGTGCAAATATCAACCAAACTGTGCACTGCACTTACACGTGTGTGGTATCAAACGAAAGAAGATTAAATGTGCTATATTGTTGTAATACATTATATACTACTGTATATTACAGTTTAACAGCTATAAACGAAAACCCAAAGTCAGGCTAAAAAATAATTCGGATATTTGCATTTTACAACAAAATTATAAGTCGAACTTTAAAGCAATGTACTACAATAACAAAACAGGCTAGTTAAGCTATACATTGCTATAAAAATTATTAAAATGTGGCTATAATTGTGGCAGTTATGGTAAAAAACATGTCGGCACTGACGAACTATTCCCTTAGAGTGAAGAAATAAAAAATTTCTCAATTTACAGAATATCCACAGTAGCTTCGATTATATTATTTGTCAAATAATTTGGAGCCCCTAAATGTCAAAAAAATATCTCTATAGTGCCTGAGGTCCATTTAATGACGTCATGAACGTGACCATTACCGAAATTTGTAAAACGTAAATAATGTATAGTTTAGAAATTGTTGACAAATTAAGATTTTTATTAGGAAAATAAAATGTATATGTTAATTCTGTAGCCAAAGGAAACACAATACACTAATGTTTTGTATGCATTAAAAACACCAACTATTCAGCTTTACAATATAGTTTGAATTTATACATTTTGATAACAACTATAAAAGTTGTGCTTAAAACTCTAAAGCACACCAACTATTTTACCTACAATCTGCTCATACTATGAGAGGCATGAGCCTAATTATTGACTAGTTTTATATCAATTTTGTAAGGATTAAGGGTTCCTTGCCATTATAGTAAATATAAAAACCGGCCAAGTGTAAGTTTGACTCGCGCTCCGAGGGTTCCATATACATTCCACAATTTTGACAATTTGTATTTTTAAGACCGACTTATGCTTGACCACAGACTTTTTTGATTTTTTTTCTGTAATGTACAGGTAAAGAACTATATTATGTATTTTTTTCTAAAATGTAGATTCATCAGTTTCCGAGAGACGGAGGGGAATGGTCAATTTTCGCCTTGATTCTTGAATAACTTCAAAACTATTTATCTTAAAATTATAAAAGTTACATATTTTTAGTTTCCACATCAAACCCTTTCATTTGTTATATAACAAGGTATAGTTTGTAAGTAATTTAAGTAAAAAGGCGAAAATTTTCCATTGCTCTCCGTCTCTCGGAAACCGATGAACCTACATTTTAGAAAAAAAAACATAATATAGTTCTTTACCTGTACATTACAGAAAAAAACTCAAAAAAGTCTGTGGTCAAGCATAAGTCGGTCTTAAAAATACAAACTGTCAAAATTGTGGGATGTATATGGAACCCTCGGAGCGCGAGTCAAACTTACACTTGGGCGGTTTTTATATTTACTATAATGGCAAGGAACCCTTAATCCTTACAAAATTGATATAAAACTAGTCAATAATTAGGCTCATGCCTCTCATAGTATGAGCGGATTGTAGATAAAATAGTTAGTGTGCTTTAGAGTTTTAAGCACAACTTTTATAGTTGTTATCAAAATGTATAAATTCAAACTCAGTAAAGCTGAATAGTTGGTGTTTTTAATGCTATATATACATTAGTGTATTGTGTTTCCTTTGGCTACAGAATTAACATATACATTTTATTTTCCTAAAAAAATCTTAATTTGTCAACAATTTCTAAACTATACATTATTTTCACAAATAATGTATGTATATATTGTAGCAAATTTAATAAGCTTTCGATCGATGCTACGCACATGTGTGTATGTGTCATGGTATAGCTTTAATTTACGTTTTACAAATTTCGGTAATGGTCACGTTCATGACGTCATTATTTGGACCTCAGGCACTATAGAGATGTTTTTTTGACATTTAGGGGCTCCAAATTATTTGACAAATAATATAATCGAAGCTCCTGTGGATATTCTGTAAATTGAGAAAATTTTTATTTCTTCACTCTAAGGGAATAGTTCGGCAGTGCCGACATGTTTTTTACCATAACTGCCACAATTATAGCCACATTTTAATAATTTTTATAGCAATGTATAGCTTCACTAGCCTGTTTTGTTATTGTAGTACATTGCTTTAAAGTTCGACTTATAATTTTGTTGTAAAATGCAAATATCCGAATTATTTTTTAGCCTGACTTTGGGTTTTCGTTTATAGCTGTTAAACTGTAATATACAGTAGTATATAATGTATTACAACAATATAGCACATTTAATCTTCTTTCGTTTGATACCACACACGTGAAGGTGCAGTGCACAGTTTGGTTGATATTTGCACTTTTTGCAACGAAGCCGCAGCCATTTTGATGACGTCATTACTCGGGAGACATTCACCTACGTCCCCGTCTCTCGGCAGTTTTGGGGTCCTAGTGTCTTGCCCAACAACATACTAAAAGTTGGAAACCGTATCCAGATCTGAACTATCACTTAGGCCCTCTCCCATAACGGAGAGGACTATATAGACATTTGGGTTGTACGTTGTTTTATAGACTACATTTTCGCAGAATATTAGTTCATAGAAAATGTTTCTCATATTTTCATTTCATAGAATGATCATTTTTCAGAGCTCTTACATTGTAGAATCTGGTTTTGTATATTTTTTATTGTTCAGATAATTAGTTTTTCGAATTTCAGTTCATAACGTTTTAATTCAAATATTATTAATCCGTGTAGTATTTAGTTTGTATAACACTTGTTTCAAAGCCTGCATATTCATAGAATGTTGTTTCTCATTTTATCAAACTTAATATTTTCGTTTCATAGAAGACCTAACCTAACCTATCCCTGGGAGAAGTTTCGTTTTTAGGGTCATCAAAAAAATAACCCTAACCTACCTATCTCTGGGAGAAGTTTCGTTTTTAGGGTCATAAAAAATAACCCTAACCTACCTATCTCTAGGAGAAGTGTCGTTTTTAGGGTCATCAAAAAAAAATAACCCTAACCTACCTATCTCTGGGAGAAGTTTAGTTTTTAGGGTCATCAAAAAAATAACCCTAACCTACCTATCCCTGGGAGCAGTACCGTTTTTAGGGTCATCAAAAAAAAAGAACCCTAACCTACCTATCTCTGGGAGAAGTTTCGTTTTTAAGGTCATCAAAAAAAAAATAACCCTAACCTACCTATCTCTGGGAGAAGTTTCGTTTTTAGGGTCATCAAAAAAAATAACCCTAACCTACCTATCTCTGGGAGAAGTTTCGTTTTTAGGGTCGTCAAAAAAAAATCCTAACCTACCTATCTCTGGGAGAAGTTTCGTTTTTAGGGTCATCAAAAAAATAACCCTAACCTACCTATCTCTGGGAGAAGTTTCGTTTTTAGGGTCATAAAAAAAATAACCCTAACCTACCTATCTCTAGGAGAAGTGTCGTTTTTAGGGTCATCAAAAAAAAAATAACCCTAACCTACCTATCTCTGGGAGAAGTTTAGTTTTTAGGGTCATCAAAAAAATAACCCTAACCTACCTATCCCTGGGAGCAGTTACGTTTTTAGGGTCATCAAAAAAAAATAACGCTAACTTACCTATCTCTGGGAGAAGTTTCGTTTTTAGGGTCATCAAAAAAAATACCCCTTACCTACCTATCTCTGGGAGAAGTTTCGTTTTTAGGGTCATCAAAAAAATAACCCTAACCTACCTATCTCTGGGAGAAGTTTCGTTTTTAGGGTCATCAAAAAAATAACCCTAACCTACCTATCTCTGGGAGAAGTTTTGTTTATAGGGTCAACAAAAAAATAACCCTAACCTACCTATCCCTGGGAGCAGTTACGTTTTTAGGATTATCAAAAAAAAACCCTAACCTACCTATCTCTGGAAGAAGTTTCGTTTTTAGGGTCATCAAAAAGGGTATGCGAAAAGTGTTATGTGAATCGAAAATATGACAATAGTTTGTATTCCACCAGATACGACCCCTAAAATAATAATATCGGAAAAGAAAAGAGTGGAACTAAATATTATATAAAATAATAACTATGAAACAACAATCTGTGAAATCTGTGTCTACGAAACAAAAATACATGAAATATGATTCTAGTGTTTGATCACTCTGTAAATTAAAAAAGTTCGATAGCAATATACATGGAAATGAATGTCTGTGAAATTCGTTTTTACCAATTGAATAGTCTATGAAACAATAATATTGGTACAGAAAGTACATGAACCAAATAATCTATGAAATAATTTCTGGGAAACGAAATTCTATGAAATTTCTGTCTATGAAAGAGGGTGACACCAGACATTTGATCTTCATAACAAAACGAATCGATTGATACCATGCATGAAAAAAAAACATCAAGCCTATTAAGCGTTTTCTATGTAGCATGCATGAAAGTTCGTTGGCGTATGTTATAAATTTACGTGTATAATTTAAGTGCAATAATTTACGATTAGTTTTCGTAATAAAAATTCATGACTAATAGGGGATATTACTACAATGCACAATGTTCTGCCACCAGAGTTCAACTGCAACACTAGCACACCGGTAAACAATAGAGTTCTTAATACATACTAGGCCTTAAATAGCATTAAATAGTCTTTTACAAGTTTTCATAGATAATTTATAACGAATAAATATGTCATTTGTGCACCAAAGCGATTTGTTTATAGAGGGCCTATCGTGAAACGAGAGAATCGAATTTTTGATCTCTATCGCTCGAATATGTAAGACTGACGTCTGACAGAGAACAAGGTAACGAAATTTTTATTTTCGTGTTTCGCGGTAGGCCCTCCATTTGTGGTAGTGCCGCCCCCTATGCAGAGTTTTGCGTAATATTCCCTAAAATTGCAAGTCCTAAGTGTAATTTTTTTACAGCATTTGTTATTATTAGTTTTGCTAGTCGCCGCTAGATGGTGCCGATGGTGGCACAGTCGCCATCTGCACGAGAGCAACCTAAGATATAAATATATTGCGATGGAAATTGCGATGGAGATTGCGATAGTAATTGCGATGGACATTGCGATGGCAATTGCGATGGCCATTGCGATGGCAATTACGATGGCGATTGCGATGGCAATTCCGATAGCGATTGCGATTCCAATTGAGGTTGCGATGGCAATTACGATGGCGATTGTAAAGGCGATTGTGATTGCGATGGCAATTACGATTGCGATTGCGATGACCATTGCGATGGCAATTGCGATTGCGATGGCCATTGCGATGGCCATTGCGATGGAGATTGCGAGAGCAATTGCGATGGACATTGCTATGGCAATTGCGATGGCCATTGCGATGCCGATTGCGATGGCGATTGCGATAGCGATTGCGATAGCGATTGCGATAGCGATTGCGATAGCGATTGCGTTTATTATAGAATCTTTCGCTTGCTCGGGACTCAAAATTAGCACTAGAAGCAAAAACTAACTTTACTCTCTTTTTCCACAAATATCTATTTCCTGTCATATAAACGCTATACGTTAAGTAGGTACATTAATTATATCAGAGAAATTTCCTTTATTTATCTTTTTACTCAGGTTAGGTTATTTACAATATTTTTATAAAAGTAAAATACAAAAATACATCAAAAACATACAAAAACATTATAAAAAACCTAACCTAGGGTGCTGCTGGCAACGGAGCAAGGCCCAGGCTGCCGGTGGTTAGGGCCGCGGAGTGAGGAACCTTCGGACTATGCGCGCCGTGTCCACAATTACCGCCTTCTGGTATCTGACCCTTGATCCAACCACAACCCCGTAGCGATCTGAATGATGATGAATATATTTTTTGTAGGTACTTATATAACTGTGTACAAAATTGCAGCTTCTATTAGTTTTTTTTTACTTTTAATATAATATTACAAAAATTCTTGAATAGATGCCCGTATAAAGTGACGTATCTCTTACCTGGAATGTCATAAAATGATATACATAAACACGAAGTGGTCGTAACGTACGTTGAGTCGTATAAAAGTTCCCTGCAAATGGTCGTAACGGACAAAAACAATAAAATTTGAATGAAAGGTTTGTTGCAATAGGACGTAAAGTATTTACACACATTTGATAGAAACGCCTAAACGTTTCAAAATATTGATTTGTTTTCGGTGGATACTTACGGAAAAACGTGTCGGAAAATACGGTTCAAACACAGATATTACGTAGGTGGTAAAGGACATTTTTTTTAAAGATATCGAGACGTATATAGTTATATACCATTCAATGGAGAAAATATTCTGCGTTTAACTGCTTTAATAACTTATTTTCTCCATTTTTACCTTACGCCCATAGCCTACGGCAGTGAAATAACCACTGCCTGAATTTTTGCAATTCGGGAGATTTCAGTACGGTGCGAACTTCAAGTTCTTCTAGGACATCAAGGTCGCTCGATGACTGACTCATTGAGTACGGGGCGGGGTGTGGTGTGACTATGACGCGGTTTTTTTGTGGTGATGATGTCAGGAATAACTAATTTGTATTAACAGCAGCTATAGTTTAGCCAAGGTTTGTTTTACTTAAAGCATATACAGAGAGAATCATACTTCTCTTTTTTACGCTAGTAGGTACCCTCAGCTCTCACTTCGCTACAAAACAAGGAATGAATATAGCTTATTACTTCCGATGTTACTGCACTTATTGGCCAGTCAGACTATAGCTTAAAATGTGCAAGCCTTTTGACCTCCAAAGACGTCATATCACGCGCACGGATAGTCGTGCCCTCAGCGCCAGCCACACGTCCAAAATATAACCGCTCGTCTTGTGCGCTCGCGCGCGCTGGCTGACTGAGGGCACGGATTTCCCGTCCAATGCTTTGGCGTTCAAAGGGTTAAGCAGGTATAATGCAAAACATTAGGCGATAATAGATCGTATCATAATTTATGTTTAAGACTTACTACTAGTAGGTACTGTGTACAGTCAGCAGCAGAATTAGCTAAGTGGATGGGGTTTTCAAAATGACCTACACACGCTCTTATTCTTTAAACAATAAACCTCATTTTGAACACCCTACACAGAAAAAAAAGATATCTTAATCCAAGATATTAATTCTTGTATATAAGGAAAATCGATAATTTCTTGAACCAAGTATGATTTTGTTGAACCAAGTATGATTTTGTTGATCCAAGATAGAACTTACTTGGTTCAAGATATTTTTTACTTGATTTAAGAAATTATCGATTTTCCTTATATACAAGAATGAATATCTTGGATTAAGATATCCTTTTATCTGTGTACCCTGACTGTACTGTGCCTATGTCAAATAAATAATTTTGGGCTTCTGATTTGATATTATTTATTTTATAAGAGCAATTTAACAGATCAATTTAGGTAGTACATTCTTTTTTTTTTAGTATGGATTTTAGTTTTAACAAATTTATATTAATAGTAGGATTAGTTTGATATTATTATTATGGGACTTCACAATGTTTACGAATTTTATTGTGAATAAATATACTTAAAAAATTACCTATATACAACTAAATAAGAATTATAAATAAAACTTAATTAAAATAAAGACAAGAAAAATATACCTACCTACCAACCAGAGTCATAATTATTATTTACCTAATAAATAATTAATGTTATTTGAGTTTTCGTGAATAAACTTGTATCTTTAGTAAATCTACAATATATGTGAGGTTTAAAATGAATTATAAATCTTTTAACAGATTTGTCGTAGATACTTCTAGTGATAAAATGTCATGTTAAAATAATTTTAAAACTTAGTCAGTTTAATAACTGGGTAATTTGCAGAAAAAATGTACCTTTACTTTTTTTTTAATTTGATATATATTTTGAGTCTATCCTATGCAGAATCATGAGCTCTATCGAGTCTGATAGATTAAAAAAAATGTCCCAACTGTTCCAAAATTTTCATACAAAAAAATTTCGTTACGTTCATAGAAAAATGTAACGAAACTGAGAAATTATCAGTTTAGGTAAAAGTAAAGGTACATTTTTTCTGCAAATTACCCAACTACGTCATTTCCTCAAGAGCGTTGCACTTCAATATCAAAACAATTAAAAACTGTTCATAGGCTGCGGTAAATAACAGCCAATAGTGCGCTGTTCCTTGCTCAAAAAGACGTGTTTGTGTCCTTGGCCTATAATACCGCAACTAATCTGTTTGACGCGGTACCGGCCGACGCCGGGCCACACAATCGTACGTCTATATCCCGGCGGACGGTCGTACGAACTGTTAAATCCACACTTGTTCTGTGTAAACACTTTAGGCTTGTCAATGTTGGTGTCCATTGGTCCTGGATCGCTCGGTTTCCGCGGTGCCATTGCGATATCCACCAAAGCACTACGCCCTCTGTAAGGTTTATCCCTCCCTGTTTTATTCATTACACCTAGTCTAGTCTTTTTAAACCTTTCGAGACTCCCCGGTAGAGCGATTGGCCACGTTGCAGCACGAGTTTTACGTCCATTAAAATGGCTTATAATGGTACTGGCGTCCCTCGGACCAGTTAAGAGTTCGTACGGACCTCTGAGCGAGACGACCTTTTTAGATTTCTGCTCGATGCTATCCTTGTCGATGATGGTGTAACGATTAGGGGCAAGACTCCATTTGTGAGTGGTATCAGGAAATCGACATGGCTCTCCATATTCAAAGGAGGGCAAAGTAGAATGAGGGCCGTACGGGGCCTTGTAGGGGGTGGCTTTAAAATACATGCCAGGAGGAGGAATAAAACATTTTTTAGGTACAAACCGCGGGGCTCTACCAAAGCCTACGTTTTTGCAAGCTGCTTGAAATGTTGGCAAGTCTTGAGGTGAGTTCCAGGCCGGCCCTCCTAAGGATTTCATCCACCGTCGATATTGCAGGATTTTGGCGTTTCTATAGCCTAGATTTATGCACCATGCTTCCATTTCTGCTTTGAAGCGCCATGGCTCTTTGAAGTCGGTTCTGTTCTTATTGACGACGAATATCTCGTGGATAGGAATAGGGTGGTAGCGGCAGGGATCGTTTCCATCGTCCGCTACCTTATACTGTCCGCTAGGGTCTAAGTTGGGGTGTAGGGTTATTTTGCCAAACCTTGGGGCTGAAGACCCAAATGGTACTGGTTTAGGCTTGGAGTTTTTGACGTTTTGCGTATTTTTTAATACCATTTTATTAAATAATATTTCTTATAAACTAAAACTGACTAAAAAGCGTTGCTAAAAATAGCTAAAAAGAGAAAATGACACAAACATGACACAGTAATTGACAGTTTATGGACCATAGACAATATATGGACCGTGCACCCTCATTAGAGCTCGTAGTTGTGGTTGAGGGTCCATGTACATCCATGTATCGTTAGGTTGTTCTCGTCCAGATGGCGCTAAAGACTTGAAGCCTCAAAAAGTTCTTAGACTGTGGCCATCTATTACAGGTATTCTTTAATCACTATATTTTAATCTGACGCGCTCAAGAGACTCCAAAAATCCCCTCTTGGGCCCACCTACTATCACAACTGGACCTTTTTCTTTTCGACTCGTCAGTTTAGGCTGGGTCCATATTTGTATTAGAATCATTTTACCAATCATGATCTAGCGTATTAGATCAAGAGTAGGTGGTAAGCAACAGAATTCGGCTTATGTAGGTACAATGGCAATGCACGGTCCAATGTTATGTTATGTTATATGTATAGTAATTAGTACTTCCGAATGGCGTAATGTTCAATTTGCTATTCGATGAGGTAGATTTTATAATGATATTTTTGCTGACTATGAAAAATGCTCCGGCTACGTTCAGCTCAGGCTACCAAGAAATCAAAAAAAAAACATACATTTATTCAGTAAGTACCTAGGTCACAAGGGCACTTTTACACGTCAGATATTATAGATAAAAGAGAGAAAAAAAAGCACAAACTACCCCGTTTTTAACCCTACACCTCTGACCCGAGAAGAATTACTTTTTACCGGCAAGAAACTCGGCAAGACTTATTTTTTCAAAACAAGAGTACATAAAATCTTTAAAATATGTAGGTATAAATGCGTTCTTCTATAAGAGAGCATATCAAACCACTTTAAGACAAATACCATATGTAAGAAAAGAGAATGTTTATGAGTCCAAATCTGACTATTTAAAAACGAAGCATATAAAAGTTTGATATGCTTTCTTACCGTACTAAAATAAACTTTCTATCGTGCATTGCCCAACATAAGCCGAATTCTGGGGGCCGATTTTTGACAGCCGGACGATCTAATTAAAAAAAAATCAAGCTCGAAAATAACCGCACACAAAAGTTTGTAGCCAATTTTTTCGCATGGAATGAATACTTTAAATAATCATTATTTTAAATTTCTATCGTTTTTATTTTTAAAACATAATTTCATCGTTTTATTCAGAGTTTTAAATGTCACTTTCGAGTGCTCGAATCTGAAAATCACCCCCCTGGTACTCGATGAGGTAGGGTTGCCTACCACGTACTCTTGATCTATATCGTATTGCACCTTCAGAGTTGTCACATGTGCGTTGCCGACCTTTTACAATTCTGTTCGCTCCTACTTTTAAGAAACAGCACAGTTTATTCAACAGCCGGTGGAAGGAAATTCCTCTTAAACCGCAAAGGTGCGCGACCATTTAGGTTAGGTAAAGGTAAAATGAACGAACATCCTGCCGACGGCTAGCGGTGCTGTGATAGAAACCGGCCTTTAGCATCATGACATGACAAACAATTCGTTATAGCACAACCCATTGTAACAAACTCTCCTTAAGAGGATGATAAGAGCTAAATTCCCTCCCTATCTTTTTCAGCGCGAGTGAAAGAGAAACACTGCGTTACGATTAGTATGGGAGCTCATTGCAAACTTTGTAAAATGATGAATTAAAAAAAAACTATGCATTAATTGAGAAATTTAAGGCAACGTAGTTTTTATTATTATTGTGGTGGAATGTTGTCCTTAATTACAGACATATAAGCCAAGAAACTAAAGACGTGCAATTGTTTTAAGCTAATTTTAGATGAAACTTTGGAATTATTTTCTATCGAGCCGATTTCGTCCAATCGTGTATTGGAATTAACCAAGTTCTTTTAAATATAATGAATATTAACATATATTGTTTTTACTTTTCCAAAACAAGTAGTTATAGCTGTATGACTGTTTAAGTAAAGTCAATTTGAAGGTCATCGGGTCTTGTCAGCCTCTTAAGGCGGCCACCGACTATCAGTCCGCCTGCAGTTCTCCCGACGATCTCGGCCTGCCAGTTAGAACAAAAATTTGTCGGCTTCGACAGGCTGATATCGTCAAGCGAACTGATAGTAGGTGGCTGCCCTTTGCCTTAAGTAAAGGTTTAATAGATACCGCATTGTGAGTTTCGGATCGTCGATATTTCGCACAGCGCGCAATGGGGTTGGCCGGTGAAAACTTTTGCAGAGGGCGCTGTTCCAGATTCCATACAATAAGAGAAAGAGATACAAACAATGATAGAAAGAAACGGACTATGAATGGTCCCTAACTTGTATGCAGGCATAAAGCTTTTCTTAGGCAAAAACTTATGGCGTTAATCTACATCATTTTAATTTTAGTGTATTCCAAAAACGGATGGATTTCAATTTCAGAGCAATTCGAGACAAAACATTGAGGCGGTTATCAGACTGCTGCGGATCCGCATGCGGCGCCGGTGCGCGAGCGAGATAGCGCTCTGCATGTGTATAGCGCTATCACGCTCGCGCACCGGCGCCACATGCGGATCCGTCGCCAGTGTGATAATCGCCTGAGTCATTTTCGCGAAAATAAATAAAAACTACTTCGCGCCATACAAAGTTAGCTTTTCTAGGGACTATTTTGAAGATGTCACTTTGACAGTTGCCAACCCCATTGGACCTAGTCACATTTAGGCGGGTGCTCCTGCCTAAATGTGATAGCAGTACTCCATACGGGGTCTGACTTGAGTCTTATATAGTAGAAGACACCGAACTTTTTGAATGTCAGCGGGGCTTTCTCTCCAGGTGACTGCAGAATTGTACGTCACTGGAAATGTCGACTCTGATAAACCCAATACCAGGTTATTCATAATTTTTTTAGGTGCTATTTAGTCCATTAATTATGGGCTCCATCGCCTTGGAGAGAAGGGAGTTCATAGCGATAAGTTTGTAATTCGATGGATCTGATCTATTGTCGTTTTTAGAGCATTCTTCCGTGAAGACGAAACTTGTGATACGAGTGTGAAAATGCGCGTGAGTACTGGACACAGTCAGAAACACCGTTTGAGCATAACTGCTGGAATGCTTAATTCTGGCCCGCTTGATTTGTAAACATCTAATGATAGCAGCTCTCGCTCGATGTCATGTTGCTTGACTAAATTAGCATAAATGAATTTCTTGAATTTTTCCATAATATTTGGACTCACAGTTAAAAAGTTACAGGGGGGCAGGACATTTTTTTTTGACGTTCGGATCATCATGTTAATATTTGGAAAAAAAAAATTCTTTTCAGCAATTTCATTCCAAAACTAAATAGTGTCACACATAATACACCTCATGTTAAAATTTGATAAAGATACGTCTTATAGTTTCACAGTAAAAAGGCTGTGACTGTCAGTTATACCATGTCGAATAGCTCTCATGTATCTATGTGTCACTTTACATTGTTATTGAGTTACTTACATAGCACTTTCATTCAAAGTCCATTCAAGAATAAGAATAGATAAAGACACATAGCGTAGGTACTAATTCACTTGGATCCGCCAGCCGCCCACGTCCTACACGCGCGCGTAGCCAACGCGTGGCGTGGCATATCCCACCGGATTCATTGAAAAAACAAGCTGAATTAAACAACGTAATGTACTTATTTGACGAAATTGATCCGGAAAAATTGCGTTTTTTGACAAACTAATAGTTTTAAAACTATTACAGCATCATACCTTTAGGTATAGTGTTTAAAGTAAACTACTCTCCGTCCCCCTATCTCTGACGCTACCCCCCTTTTGGCACAAATATGTCCCGGGTGACTGTTTTTTTTTTTTGAGAAAAATATTAATGTTAGATAAAAATGTCTATGACAACTAATACCTTATTAAATTCTAAATAAAAAAGTTTCTATGCATTTTTTCAATAGGCACCGTTTCCACTTACCCAATAGCTAGGTGAAGTTTGACAAATCTCAGCTGTTGAACTTGGCGATATCGAGATAAGATGCGGAAATTAACTATACCCTTAGAGCTTTAAACCAAGCGGAGTGGCCATTGACAGGCGTTCCCCTCTGCCGAAAATGTATGACCAGTGGTCATACTCATTGTATGGACTGACGTTTATTTGACGTGGCTATTTTGACATTTCGCATACATTTGACGTTCCCCTCCCCCGCAAAAAACGGCAGACTTTATCCGATAGAAATTAGAGCGCGTGTCGCATCCGGTTGGTTTAATAATCAAAGACTATACCCCTTATTTCGAAAACTGCTTAGATCAATTTTTTTGAAAAAGTTACAGAAAATAGGTTATACCTATAGATAACCGGAAACATAGAAAGTCTTCGGTCAAGCGTAAATCGGACACGATACGGTAAGGTATGGTATACAGTAGTATTCAAAACTTTAATAGGTGGTTTGTCGACTCTATTACCCCATACATTGCAAACTTACTTGACCGAATCATGTAACTAGCTTGTAAAGTTACTCATTCATTACGTTTATTGATCATCTTTGAGGCACGTTAAATTCAGCTCAAACTTAGAACAAATGTAAAATTTTCGAGTGCCGCTTTCTAATCCAAGCCTTAACTTCAATTCAATCTGCGTAATGATTAGGCCTAATTGATATTCAAAGAATTCTTATCTGTTTCTAATATAACGTTGGAGTGAGAACAGTAAGCATACATATTTCAATTTTCTAAGTTAAAAGAAAGTACTTTGAGGAATAAATGAGCTGTAAAATATAAAATCAATTTCCACCCACCCATTGGATTGCGACTTTATGATCCTACTTAGTTAATTTTTTTTATTCACATATACCTACACCACCTATATAGGGCAGATGCCCCGGATGTGGCCACTGTGCCGGTTTTGGCCATTTTCAACTTTATTAAGGTATAGACAAATTTAAGAGTCTATGGTTTATGGTTAATATAAGAGTAAAATATGGCAGTACAGATGGCACTGTCATCTGTCATGTATAATTTGTCATTTAGCTATCAGGGGCCATGGAAAAAAGTGGCCAAAACTGGCTCCTGGACCCCTTTCTGACATTTCATTAAAGAAAAAAATAAGATATAATGTCAGAATCTTAACGGACGGAGATTGATATAAATATAGTAATATATTTTCACTGACTTAGTGCAAAAAGAGTGTCATAATTCCTTATTGATACAAAATGACGGACGTCTGAACAGACAATTTCTCCTTAAAGTGGCCAAAACCGGGGCATCTGCCCGACACCTACAAATTACGCTTGATTGAGAATATTCCAATATAATGCTGCCAGCATCTACGGCACCATGCCGAGGAGGGATTGGTTATTTTAGTATAATATATTTATTTAAGATTAGTTTTTATTTATACTTAAGTTTATTGTTTACTGTTATATTAATATATTCATGAAAAAATAAATAAAGTAGAAGGTAAATCTGTCTTTACATAAAGTAATGATACATTTATTCATTTTTAAGTCGCTTACAACAAGCAACCTTGAATGAATAGGAACCTAAACTGTCATTGACCGCAAATAAAATTTCCAGGTAAAAGTTAACGGAAGAAAAGTAAGTAAACATACCCTTGAAAAAATGTTCATAGGAAAACCAAATAAAATTAGAAAAGCAATATAAGTTAACATTCAAAATGAAACGAAACGTTTCGCTGCGAGAACTCCAGCTAACCTGTTAAGGACCTGTTGTTTTATCGTAAAATTGGGGTAAAATCTTAGGGGGCCTCAGTTCTCTGCATTAGTAAATACCGGGGTTTGAAAATCGATGGGGGGGAAGGGAGGGGCGCGCGTGCGTCGCGCCGCGCGACGGCGCGTGTTGCCGTCGGGCCGCCGCCGCCGCCGCACGCCGGTAACAAACAGGTCCGACTTGTTGCGAAGTCTGGCCCACCTGTTAACTGATGGACGCCCCGTGAACCCTTGAGGTAAGGCATTGCGAATTATTAGACGCCATCTTAAACGCTTTCCCGCCACTCTACAATTGTGTCCGCGGAGCGTGGCCGGTCCCAACGTTGAGGTTAACACTTTGCAAACTTTTTGTTGCCGGAAAATTGTATGGTTCGCTCCCTTGTAGTACGGCATTTTTTAACGCTGCTGCGCGTTACCGCTTTATGTTTGTGGGCCTACGGAATTGTTATGCGCACTTTGAAGTTTTTATGTTTAAAGGAAATAATTTTAATATAACAAATTGAAAAAGTAAAAGATATCTTTAAATCTATTTGGATGAAGTGTTTGTGATTTCTATGAATAATTTTATTTAAGTACCTACTTATTATTCACTCAAAAAAAAATCAAACTCACCTCCAGACGCGAACTTGTTAGATTTCGTAGATATGAGAAATGACACGAAACTGCGCACTGTTATGGTATTTTTATCTTTATTTTGCCGCCTATGTAACATTTCTTACTTATCCATTTTTTATTGTGCTTTAATTTTATCAAATACCATACAAATATAAATCGGCTCTAGTCGATTTGTATTTGATAAAATTAAGTCATGACTCGATGCGCCAAATGACATGACGAGTTGGGCTTCTCGCGTGCACCAATAAGTTATAAAATAAATATCGTATAAAAGTACTTAGAATTGGCCTCAGTGATAACGGTGCAAACAGCTACGACACGTAGCAATGTAGTAAAAGGCTACGGGCTACGACGCAGCATTTCGTAGTATTACTAAGCAGTAATAATAGAAACAAATAATTTGAGAAGTATTATAGTAACTACGTTTTAATTTTTTGCTCTTGTGACAGGCCATACCATTGCTGAAGTCTTATTACACAGTTTTATTTAGCTTGACTCCGTATATATTTGTTTATGTGATTATACGCATCAAATCTTGTAAGTTAAATTTCAACCACTTCCCGGTGTCTGATTGAGCTGCCGTAGTTTATATCACAATGCTACTAGGTACAGTCAGCAATAAAACTGTGCACCAAATTTTTTTTTGGGGGGTTTCTTGTTTTAAAATACATAAATGATACATTAAAAACATAATCTATCCCCAAACCAACTACAATACACATCAAATAATCAACGAATATTGAAGCTGTCTTGGAGTTGCATCGCAGTAATTTTCAGATATGTATTCCTTATTCAGACTACTTGTATAACGTTTGCGTCGTTAATGCTTTGGAGTTGTATTGAAGTTGTTTCGTGTCTAAACGTGTTTTAAAGTTAGATTAAAGCTAGCTGTATTAAATGTCTGAATCAAAAATAATCACAATTTGCTTGAAAATTATTCCTATGGAACTCCGATACAACTTCAATAGTTTTCATTATTTGTTGCGTGTTGGAGTTATGTTTCAGATATATTGTGTTTTAATGTATTGTTTATATATTTTAAAACTAGAACACGGCAAGCTGAATACAATTAAATATTAATAAATAAGTCATATCCTAATCACACCTCGGTTAATATTCTCGTGCTTTGAACGTCGATATTACAGATTTATTACGCGGTTTTTTTCCGCGTGTTTCTTTGTTATTTACCACAAATGTTTACAGGATATTTCCTGTGATACGAGCAATAAATAAAAACGTAGATTCTACTCCTCAAAGAACATTGTTTTTGATCAACTACTTTTAAAAAATATGTATTTTGCGGATTGCCTCTTTTTCATACAAACTAAATAGGTAGTATTTTCTATGTATGTACGTTAAAATCCGTCTATTTGACATTGCTTGTCACCGTACAGACATAATCAATTTCGAAATACATTGCGTGCTTAGGAAAACTTTAAAGTGTCCTAAAAATAAAACAATAAGTTATTTTTAAAAGTTGCTAAACAAACTTTGCCTTGTTTGAGGAGTAGAATCTACGTTTTCGTTTATTGCTCCCATTACAGGAAACACCCGGTTTATGAGATAGGTGTTAAAGCTATAAGTGGATATTGCAATAAATATTTAGTGCAGTAACTGTTAATTTAATTAGCACAGAATAATATTTTTGATATTTTTTCGAGTAAAGTAGAGAATTGAATTGAGTCATTTTAAAAGCAATATAATCATGTCCATAGTTAGCGATATATGAATGCGTGCTGAAATATTATACAAGAAAAAAATGGCGTTAAATTTTGATAAAACATATGTAACTATGTTTAGTAGGGTTTATACTAACTACCGTTATGTGTATGTGTATACGGTTATATAAAAATAATACACGCTATATAGAAATTAAGCCATATTAGCGTGAAAGAGGACAAACGTATAAATATTTGCATTGATCAAATTTGGAGTTTACGGAGGGGTAGTTAAGGATAGTTGAAACCCAAAAAGTTCGGGATACCAAATCAGCATTCAAAATATTCTACCGTAAAATCGCCCAACTATAAGTCCAAAACCACCCAACTATAATCGAAAACCACCCAAATATAGTCCAAAACCACCCAACTATAGTCTAAACCACCCAACTATAGTCCAAAACTACCCAACTATTGTTCAAATCAGGACTAGACTGTGATATCTTCGTTTAGGTGTGTCTAGATAAAAACATGAAAAAGACTGCAATTGGTATTAAAGTTGTGGACCATATTTGCAGTACTGGACTATATACCTATACCTATCCATAGTTGGGTGGTTTTAAGGTACACTTTTTTTAAATAATGAGCTCCTTGGCTAACCTATAAAGATTAAAGCCTAATTTCCATTAATCCACAAAAAAAAACAAAAACAATATAATTACAAAAATAAAATAATTAAATAACTATAGATAGGTAAGGGCTACACACACAGATTTGCCCGCCGGATTTGTCCGCCATACGCGAACCGATCCGTCGGTGTATGGTGCTATTCAGATGTGTCCACAGAAAAATCCGTGCCCAATTCGCGCCATACATGGAGGGCTGTCTGCCGGGCATATAAGTGTATCCTTAGCTAATATTAAAAATAAATATTTTCTAAAAATACAAGGTTCCTAAGTTAAATATAAATTCGGGCTAATGAATCGACGATTCAGTCATTGTTCCCGTCAGGGAGGCCGTATTGCGTGATTAATGGCAGTATCGCCGTTTTATACGGTACACCGTTTTAGCGCAAATTTCAAATTAATTTTGAAATATTGTTCAACTCTCTCATGTAGACGAGTCGCCATAAAAAACCGACCAAGTGCGAGTCGGACTCGCGCACGAAGGGTTCCTTACCATCTATCTACATATAATAAAGCTGAAGAGGGTCGAAAGTCTGTACATGGAAGATATTAGAAAAAAAGTTGTCTGGGGATACTTAGAATCGATAATAGAACACGTTCCAACAGTTTTTAGAATTTTTGTCTGTTTGTCTGTTTATCTGTTTGTCTGTTCATTTGACCGCACATCACGTGAAAACGGCTTAATGAATTTTGATGAAATTTTGTATATAGATAGTTTGAGTCCCGGGAAAGGACATCGAATAGTTTTCATCCCGAAAATCAACCCTGGAGGGGGTGAAAAGGGGGTTGAAAGTTTGTATGGAGAACTTTTAACCGCTGAACCGATTAAGAAGAAAATTAGTATGTAGATAATTTGAGTCCCGGGAAACGACATAGAATAGTTTTCATCCCGAATATCAACCCTAGCAGGGGTGAAAAAGGGGTTGAAAGTTTGTATGGCGAATCAATAACCGTTGAACGCTGGAGATGCTCTGGGGAAGGATATAGAATAGTTGATATCCAGAATTTATTTCTTAACGAGGGATTACTAATTCCACGCAGGCGAAGTCACGGGCAAAAGCTAGTTATCTATAAAAACGGCAATAAAAATCATGAAAAATCTTAAATATTTATTTTACTCTATTTTTTTGGATTTGTTGTTATAGCGGCAACAGAAATACATCAACTGTGAAAGTTTCAACTGTTTAATTGACACGGTTCATGAGACAGACGGACAGATGGACGGACAGCGAAGCCTTATTAATAAGGTCCCGTTTTTACCCTTTGGGTATCTATGGAACCCTAAAAAAGTTGAATCGAAAATACAACCGTTTGGATAGCCTATTTGAGTAACAGCTCTTTTTGCCTCTCCTGTTCTCTCTTGTTTCAATTCATTCCCGTTCTAATTTATCTGTAGATCGCTACGTCGTTTTCTTTAATTTTTATTTCCTGAACGTGTTTGAATAATGAGCTGAAATATATTTTGTTTCCATTTTTATTAAATCAACAGTTCTACACGTCATAACCTAAGTAAACAAGCCTAACTAGGATAAAATGGAAAAGTGAAACAAGGTGCAAAGTATAAAACGCAGCCACATAATTTAATTGTACTTTCCGACGCGACGCGACGCGGGCGCGTGGTAAGGCAAATAGCGGGACACAATTAAAAGTTACGCCATATGGCTGTTTATAAAAAGTTCCATTAAAATGAGTTGTATTATCGAAATCTAATTGCATCTTGTATATTCCGTAGAAGTACTTATGTATTTTGAACAACATACATGTGCCTTGTTTAAAATGCATGATATTTTTTTAATTCGTGCTTCTATTATTTTATACTTCCATAATTAACAAGGAAGGCTTATACTTTTGCTATACTTACTTGTAGGTTTATCTATTCTGCTCGTGAATGGCTTGCTCAGTGACTATTAGTAATAAAAAATATTATTTGACATGGATATAAATGAAATAGCCCTCAATTAAATAATATACGTACCTACACGGAAAAAATATATCTATGAAGACATCTTCGATGACGAATACATTAATCATTTCGGTCAAGACAATATTATTTCGTATGTATATAGCCAGCCTATATAACAACAGTTTGCCTAGAAAGTGGCCTTGATTCAAGTAAAATGACTTTATTCAGGTAAAACATATCTTGGGCTTAAGATATATAATTAGTCCAAGACAATATTTACTTATGTTTAAACAATAATATTCTTGCATTGGTATTTTTGGTTGAAGATAACCTTTTTTCCGTGTGCTGGTATAACTGTACCTTGCCGTACCGTCGGAAGCCGCGGAGGAGACAATCAACACGGGCGTAATTAGTTGTCGGTTGCTATCTCGGTTTGAACGATAGAACTATCATATTTTAATGTAGAAAACACAGTGTCTTTTGGGAATACCGGCAAAACTCGTCGAAGAACTAAATTTCACAATTTTGTTCAATCCTTTGTAAGTTTTCTATCCACAGGACATTGTGCTTATCCAAGAGCCAGGAAAATTTGTATATAAAGTGATGCTTACATATATTATCAGCTTATCTTCGCAAGGTTTTAGTAATGCAATCTTTTCGCGGCCCTTTGAAAGTTTTCTCTCCGTACGAGTAGATACGATTTAGATTACATCTCGTGGACTACAAAGAATAGCTAGGGATACACGCACAGATGTGCCCGCCGGATTTGTCCGACGGATATGCCCGGCGGACAGATCCGTTCGTGTATGGCGCTAAATATTCAGATGTGTCCGCAGACAAATCCGTGTCCAACTCGCGCCATACAGGTATGGATTTGTCCGCCGGGCACATCCGTGTGCAAGTAACACACAGGTTCCAAAGTACATGCATAGGTACTATTTAGACGTTCCTACACAATAGCATAAAATATACCTAACACTTCCTGTTATTTATTGTCGTTTTTAGTTATTTTCTCTTCACTAATTATCCATATCAATTGTTATTTTTCCAAATAATTGATTCGTATAGTCACGACCTATTCTTTTCCAATTGATATTTCACTCTATGAATTTTCATTTTGCAGCTGATATAAATATTTCAATTTATTTTTTACTCTATTAACATTTTTTTGTGTACGCGGGGCTACTAGCCGTTGAGGGGCCCCTAGCCGGTGCCGGGCCCCTAGCCGGTGCCGGGTAGTTGCCTACTCTGCCTAAATGCTAATTCGGGTCTGGGTATAAATACTAGTTAATTTAACTACCAAGCTTTAAGAAAAATACTGATATTTACAAACTGTGTCAATATTGTGTGTGTGTGTAAATATCAGTATTTACAAAGTGTCTCTCTTTGATAGCTGGTTTTAACTTTTCGTATTTGTCGAAAACATTTCAATTTTAAACGAAATACGTGCAAGCTTGTTACACGAGGAAATTTAATCAAACGTTTTTTATAAACATTTTCCTTTTGTAGGAAATCGATGGGCGGTATCAAAACGATTACCTACTTGCCTAATATAATCAGGTACGTAGTTCAGATCGAGTGTGAGTGCGATATGGTTTCTGGACAGTTCTGGATCAGGTTACTGAAAACGGATCCTTTGAACGGATCCTCAGCTAAACCAGAATTTAATTTGAACTGGCTGTGGCGGAATGTTAAAAAGGTAGCGAAGTAGGTACACTTTTTGTCATTCGTTTAAAATGAAGAGTGCTCATTCATTTCATAGAAGCGTGAGTGACATACCTTTATTGTTTTATTTAATGTTTTTAGAACATCACTGCTGTACATTAGGTTCTGGTTTTTCAAACGACCGAGTAGTTTCAATCACTGGGGATCCGGGATCCATATCTTGAACCGTATTAGACTAATGTCATTGACATTCATACGGTCTGAGATGTGGGTTATCCCGAACGTCAATAGAAATAGCAAATAGTTTCGTCTAATGTTAGTAAATGTAACTGGCTATACTAACTGCATGTCTTGTCTATTGGTTTATTGTTTGCACTGAAATATAAGTAATTAAAGTAGTTTTTTTACTAACACCAAAAGTAAACAACGACTAACTATAATTTAAACTTATGATAGTTAAACATGATAATTGTTATAAATAGAGATACTTATGTGTAATTAGTTATCGGATTGTAAGGTGCAACACGGTTTTTTTCCTCAAAAAGTATACTAAAATGGATAATCTTCGAAGTTTTAGGATACACGTTATTTATTTTAGCTGCAACAAATACATTTAAATAATATTCTAACGTTTTAACCACTATCAGAAACAAAGTGTATGTTTTCCGCCGTGTTGCACCCTAAAATCCGGTCACTGGTAATTACATCTCACTAAAAATTATCTCATTTGCACTCACAAAATATTCACCATCCCTAATTAAAGTTTTAACTTAGATATGAAATGTAACACGCATTTCGTTATTTACACGGCATATATTTAATAGTATTATAAATATTAATGTTATATTTGTGAATGTATGCGCGGAAATGCAGCTCTCATTAAAACCCCCATGTTTTTGGTCCCTACGTCGGTAATTATAACTTTATAACGAGTTAAGGCCGTTCCTCGATTCGGACAAGCCAAGCCCATTTTCAACTAAACTACGATAAATAAGCGAATCTATAAAGTTTTATCTAATTTTGTTTCTGTGACTTTTTAGACAAACCAGAATACCATATTTTTTACTTAGTTATATTGCTTAATCTCTTATAGTTTACGTAAGCTAAGAAAAATAAGGGAAAAGGACCTAATTTCGGATTTTTTTTCTATCGAGGCAACTTTCAGCAATCGTGTTTCGGCTTGTGCCATAAACAAGAGTATATAGTCTAATAATATATATTCGAAAATAAATTCAGTCCCTTTTCCCGTTTAGTCAATAGAGCGTTTGAAAAAACCTATAATTTATCAAAGTAGTCCCTTAAGTAAGGTAAACTAGTGGTCGTCACCGTCCCAGTACATGTCATATTTAAAATAAAGTCATTCGTGTTCAATGTGACAGCCGGGTGTCAACTATTGATTGGGCACTAGCGTGTCGAGCACTGGGGCGTTAACCGTAGGTTATGTTAGGTGATGTTTACATTTAAATGTTGTTATCAGTTAAAAGCTAGGGTTAGGAAGAAATACTCTACAGATTATTAGAATAAAAATCATATTTACCTACATACTCGTAGTTTAATAACAATTAATAAAGCACGGAATTGTCCAACATCGCTCTGAGAGATACTCACAAATTACCTATAGATAAATCAACTACGCACTAGGTACTCGTAAAGAAGAGACCTTCTTTACCTATAGTTGATTTATCTATAGGTAATTTGTGAGTACTGTGTCTACTGTACTAACGAAATATAATCTTATTACCACGCATTTAGGTTGCATTTAAATAAATAGAACGTGTCATAATGGAGGTGAATTACGGGCGTGGAATTACTCCAATCACGTAATTTCCGAATTTACCCCGCGCCTCAGACTATCACATGTAGACTACGCTAATGTGAAGCCTTTGTAAGGGCTTCTCTAGATGATGGGCCAGCATAGGGACGCAGATATGCGTTAGAGGGAACTAACGATATTGCGATCTCGCATCACGTAGAGCAGCCATAAAACCTTGATTGAGCATACTCTGAATCGCTTATGCACTCTGCGCTTGCCACGCTTCTACTAGGCATTTTCGCATAACATGGGTTATCGGCTACGGCATAGCGCTACGCGCGTAGTATAGCGGTGAATAAGTTATGAAGTATTATTATCACTACACGCGGCTGTACTCACTTGTGTTTAGTCACTACGCGCGATATGTTTTGGAGAGCACTAAGAGTGCTAGGCGAATCGATCGACGACCCGTCGTTACGACTGCCGGTAGTCGGCGGTTGGCCCGACGTGCCGCTCGAACACAACACACAACATGTCGCGCGTAGTGACTAAACACAAGTGAGTATTAGGCATAGAACAGCAGCATTTAGTTGTGTCCTATCCTAATACACAACCTTTTATAACAACATCTCTAAATAAAATAATTAAGAACGTTAACCGTAGGGCTACACCACAGTCCTATATAGTTTATTGGAGCGAAGTGCAGTCAGATTTAAATATCTTGCAAGCATGCGTAAATTGTAATTTTTTTAGTTAAGTTCCTCCAACGCACGCGGTCCTTATCTATCTTGTGTACAATGTAGTCGGTTAATAATCTGTGCCCTCCCCAAACATAATGGATGATACATAAATTTCCCAGCATCTGATTATTGAACGTATAACATTGAACGCGATCGATCTTACCTTGCGCGCGATCAAAACGCGATTTGCCCATGACATGTATCAATGCTGCGCTATAATAGTCAACACATTGCATCACTGTCTCTCCATATTAATCACTTAGAGCCTGACTATTATCCTCTATACAAACGTATTGAATGGTGAGGCGGATTCGGATTTCATATACATAGTAAGCAATTGAGGTAGATAATATCATATCATCGGGGGATGAATAGTGGGGGTGTTAGAGTAGTGTAACAGTAGCATAGTGTTAGGGTTAGGTAATAGTGTTATTGAACTTTATAAATTAGTGAACTCTCTTAATGGGGGAGGTATGTTATGTATAGACAATGTGGGTAGACTTTTGACACATGTGTACAAAGTGAGGTAGTTGTGAAAAGCCAGTCTGTCAACGCGATATCCTTCCAGCACGTGTGCTGGGACCCAAAAAACCGTGAGTTATATGTATCAATGCTGCGCTATAATAGTCAACACATTGTATCACTGTCTCTCCATATTAATCACTTAGAGCCTGACTATTATCCTCTATACAAACGTATTGAATGGTGAGGCGGATTCGGATTTCATATACATAATAAGCAATTGAGGTAGATAATATCATATCATGTACCTAACTGGTTTGCACAATACATGGAGAGCTAGTCCCGTCCCGTTAGATATGACCATAGGATATGCAGAGAAACAAGAGCATGAAAGCTCCATAGCTTTAGTTTCGTTCACTCGCTAATTATACCCATAATAACCAGGGTTAGGAAATTGCGGTGCTATTATACCTAAACTTGTACTGCACCCAGTTGTTTTTGAGTAGTACGGAGGCGAACTAGATATAATTTTGTTAATAATTTTCCCGGATATCCCGGGATATCTAAATTGAGGTTAACAAGAACACACACATATTAAAGATAAGATAATGCTTTATTTGCAAAAAAAAGGTTATAGTACACGTAAACATACAAATGTTCTACCTTTTCTAGCTATTTATAAACAGCATGCAAATATATAGGTAAATATGTAAGTACCAACGTGAAATTTAAATAAAGTTTTACTAGCCACGTGACATTTTTGTACAATCTCAGAACGTGAATAATTAAAATCATTTTGTTAAGAAGCCGTATCCATACTTGTTTAACTTTTTCCTGGAATTTGCTAACTTTAGGTACAAAAATATCGCAATTTTCTAACCCTGATAATAGTGATAATTAATGTAATTAGGTCACGTTGAAACGTCGCGAGAACTAAGGATAAAGTAAGTAATTTGGTATTTGGGTAAATTGATCTGATACCAATAGGTTCCAAGCTTGATTAACTATTACTAGCTACACGCACATATATGCTCGGCGGACAGATCCATCCGCGTATGGCGCTATTCAGATGTGTCCGCAGACAAATCCGTGTCCAATTTCGTGCCATACATGGACGGATCTGTCAGCCAGACATATCCGCCGGACAAATCCGGCAGGCACATCTGTGCGTGTATCCCTAGCAAATGTCTTCTGTTGCCGCGACAATAATATATTATGAATTTACAATAAAGAAAGCGACCTAAAGAGACCAACATTTAAGAGGAAATGTCACCCGCACTGCTATTCCATCTAGTAGCTACTAAAGTACTACTAGTACGCTATTCGTTACTAGATGGAGATAGAGCATCGAGCGTGCATTCCCTGGATGAGGTCGCGACATAGACACGACATACATGAATACTTGTAACTGTGGCTTAAGCTGTGTCAGTGTAGGTATTTTCACTTCCGTTTGCGAACTACCTGTTGATTACTTTTATTTATTCATCACTTGGCCTGCGCTCAACCGCTTTATATTTGCCTTAGAGAAGTTTTGAATTCGTAGGAACTCTCTAAAGAGCAGAGCTCATATCCGACTTTTATCTTAGTAATTGTTATGCCACCTCATTAGAAATCTGCCCCACAAGCTCACGCATACACTGCCGTATATTGAAAAATCTCGTGACAATCATCATCATTAATCAACAGAATGAGTTTTTCAACGGCAGTTGTATGGTTATGATACTTATGATAACTTAAAGTAAAGCAAGAAAATGATTGCGAAAATTTTAAAAATGTAGGTACAATGTTACTTACTTTGTTATAATATCAGACTAGAGTACCTTGCTTCGAAACAACCAATATAACCTTGTATGTCTACAAGTAAGATTTATACTCGTGCGCGTAAGTTCCTTAACTACATATCTACTAGAGTAATGTTCTCGTTTAGAGTAACAACAACTATAAATATTATTGACTTAAAATCTTTCGTGAGACATTGTCACTGCATAAGGCTGTACTCATAATACTGCATTGCATGTCGCACGCAGTGACTAAATACAAGTGAGTACAGTCGTACGTCGTGACAACAACTATATTGTTTCTTTGCAGTTCCAGATTTTGGGAAAGATCTGAAAGATTAAATCGATTTTCGACTCTAACATGTTAGGCATAGAACCGTGAATGAAAATTGACTATTTAACATTCAAAGAAAGTTTGAGGTTGCTTTATTATACATAGGTGCTTAAAAACTGAATAACCATTGAATAACAGTAAAATATTAACTAGTCAAATACTTAGACTAATCATAACTTTTTAGCACAGAGTATCGTACGGACTTGATATAAAAATAACATAAACTTAGTTAATTAACCTTTTCAACGCCAAGAGCCATTAAAGTGGTCGAGTACTGTCGTGCCTACCACGCCAACAACCACTAAAAAGGCTATGGCAGACGCTGTCAAATCAATTTTACTGTTGACAGATAAGGTTTAAATTAGTATCTCACTAGTTGAAATGTTGGCGTGTATGCCACATTTTGATGCGAGAGAGAAAGCGTTGAAAAGGTTAAAGTTAAAACTTATTTAATTGGTGCTGAAAGTTACTTTGAAACTACACCTTTTAAATCGAGACAATAAAGTCTGTTTTCTCATAACTCAATACCACATAACATAACTTATAAATCTTATTATATAAGCCCAGAAGAAACAAAATCTATAATTTCTAAGATCACTCGAGAGTATCTTATGTACGACTCACACCAAACGGCTACTGTCGATGCGTCTCTTACTAGACTTAAAAGAATTTGAGACTTAAATACAGGATTTAGGTTTCATATTTGAAATGAGAGCTCGCAACATGGCCCTTTGGTACACTGAAACAGCTAGAAATAAATAAGTTTTTGCTATTTACAACCGAAGTGACTCGCTTCGCATGGAGCCTGCAAAGTTCGTTGCTAAAATCAAAGAAGTCAACTTGCCTAACGTATGTATGTAAAACTATACCATTAAATTTGTTAAAAATAAATAAGGGAATATGGTAAGATTTATATTAATGAGGTAGGTAAGAGTTATATTTACTAGGGTACATATTTGGATTCAAATTAGTTCTTGGTTAAAATAACCAAGAACGTTTAGCAATAATTGCTTGCTTGTCATTACCAAAGCTTTATTCAGTATTTCAAATATGTCTTGGTTGTATGCAACTAAAAATATATTAACCTAGACGAATTGGTACTTTGCTAAAGCTAATTTTTTCCCGTGTAGGAAGTGTATGACCACCGTGGCAAGCATTTAGCGACGGTTATAGCATCGTGCAGGTTACTAAGCACCTATGCAATAAATATTTCTGATTTCTGATTTCTGACTTACCCATACGTCTGCATTTGTTTACCGAACGCTCCGCCGGTCGCCGCCGCTCGCTCGGTTGCCGTCTCCGGACGTTTGATGTGAACCCTACATCAGTCGAAAAGTACGTTTAAAGCGAGGGTCGACCTCGGCTGCTACGCTACAAATCCCTACCAATTTGTAGCTATGCGTAGAGCCGTACAATGGAAACCCAATATATTTTTATTGCCACAGAATTTAATATTGAGAAACTTTTGGCGCTGAAAAGGTTGCACATGCCTTATCAGTTCAGACTTCAGAGTAGTAAGAACACTAATTTAGCAATAAGTACGTGGTGTAGTACGATTGTACACCCGCCATTAAATAAGTATATCAGCGGCCAAGGTACTAAAAATATCTGAACATGTACTTTAGTGCCTTGAAAATAGAAGCGTTGTTCAGATGTTTGCTACCTATATCTTATTACCTATATTGCTTCATTTCTTAAAGTATTTTGCTCAACTTGGCAGTGGCATTACAATTAGGGAATGCAACGCGGGATTTTTTGTATGAAGTATCTTAAGATTTTTGAATTTTTGCATGAAGAAACCCGGGTTTCCGGGTACTACCCGGGTATTTTCATACTAAAAAAACCCGGGTTGCAATCCCTAATTACAATACACCAGATAAATACCTAAGTTCCTATTGTTCGTTTTGGCCGCTTATTTATCGGCGGATATTACGAGTATATGCCATATATTATATTAGTATGCTAAAAGGGACCAATTTGATTCGGCAGAGTGGCAGGCAGTAACCTAACCACCATTCGTGTTTCTCATATACATACAAAGTGAACAAAATATGCCACATCACGCCCTCTCACTCTGTATTATACACGAGCAGTGCCTAAAAACAAATCTTTTTCTTCAATTTCACACTAGAATGTTTTTGTTTATTTGTTCAGTACATTTTTCTCGTGAAAATCGGGATTTATTTGCTTTTACACTATTTTTGGTGCATTTGTGCGAACATGTTTTATTTACAAAAGCATTCAATGGCCGGTTATTTAAAAAAAAAACTGGCAGTTATGTTTTGTGGCCGACATAAAATCAATAAGTATTCAACATGAATGCATCATGAATGTCGATGGCCGACACATTAAAATGTGTTAAAAATGTACTCGTATTTATTTCGCGTGTAAGTTCCGGAATATTTTTAAATAACTTCATACGTTTAGCGATCTGCATTCAGCGGGTGTTGCACTGCAATGTGACATACTCGTAACAGTCGTTTCGGACGTAGATGCATAGTTAGACTTTTTATAAGTTATTTACCGTATTTACTTACTACAAGCAGACCTGCTAACTGACAGCATTCAATACGGATGAAACAAGCTCTTAAAAAACTCTATCAAAAATCCCCCAGACGCGCCATTTTATGCTTAAAATGCGATTATTGGTAAACAATTCGCCTTAAATATTAAGTTACCGGGAGGCCGGGAAGACAAAGATTGTCGGACGAGTATTTCGAGGTCAAGCGCTAGCGAAGCTCTGTAGTCTCATCGCGCATAATATAGTCTTACCTAACACTCATTGGAAAATTTATTCAATTGATTATTGTGGATTGTGGGTTCGCAAAATAAAGTCCAAATTAATAGTTTTTAATTACTTTTATAATCTCTATAACGGCCTACGGGCTATCTTTAACGGCCTCCTAGCCTAGTTGGTAGTGACTCTGCCTATGAAGCAGGAGGTCCCGGGTTCGAATCCTGGTCAGGGCATTTGTTTGTGTGCTAATCACAGATATTTGTTCCTGAGTTATGGATGTTTTCTATTTATTTAAGTATTTATCTATATCTATCTATTATATATATCGTCGCCCAGTACCCACAACACAAGCCTTATTGAGCTTATCGTGGGACTAGGTTGATTTGTGTACTATTGTCCCGTAATATTTATTTATTTATTATTTATTATTTATTAATCCTTAAATCTACACAAATATATATTGATAGTCAAAATATACTTTAAAACGGCATTCTCTTATTTGTTGATAGGTAAAATGTATACATAGGTATAACTATTCCAAAACTTAATTGAACAAATAATCCGTTTTGGCATTAGATGCATTTACTAGGCGTCCTTACGGGGTGGCGAACCGAGCAGTCGCCCGGGGCCTCGCGCTTGCAAGTGCCTCGCAACAATCTGGACACAGTTTTACAAGGGCCTCACAGAGCTGATTTTTGCAAGGGCCACCCGAGGCCCTGCGAAGGCTAAGGCCAACACTTTCAATTAAATGAATAGTAGGTGCTGCCCTCTACATTGCTTGTAGGGTCTGCAAATGGTCTGCGATCCAGTTGACTAAGGCAGCTTATGAACAACATTTCCATGAAAACGACAGGTTTCCGATGCATAAAGGAAATATGTTTTCGTATTATAATAACATACCTATATTAGGTACACGGAAAAAAAAGCTTCCGGGATATTCTCAATCTAAGACATTATTTTATTATGTTGAAAATATTTCCTCGTGACTAGTATTTATTTCCTTTAACGAAAATAATATAAAGTTTTAAATATAACGAAGCGAATATATTCTTACAGATTTTCTGGTTTTGTTTTACCTAAGATAATACTTGTTTGATTAAAGTACATTCTCTCTTATTTACTCAATATGCTCTTGAAACAATACATTTTTGTATTTCTATTTTAAGAACACGTAGTTTTATTAAGCGAAGAATCATATTTTTGGTAAAGGAAATAAATACTTGTCATGAGGAAATATTTCCAAGATAATAATAATGTCTTGGATTGAGAATATCCCGGAAGTTTTTTTTTCCGTGCATGTACCTGTTCACCAAACGTATTATTTTAAATAATAATACGATTTCAACTTTCAAATTCAGACCAGGCTATTAAGTTTTCGTTTTAGACCACCAGATGACCGACTCCACAAAGCGTATGGCTTCTAACCACGTGATAGAACCATTTAAAAAACAGTTAAAATTCCAATTTTGTCATACATATTTTTAAAATAACTCGTTATTATTGCCGTCTACAAGCTAGCCGAGACAAAGAACGTAGTAAATTGCGAGTTCGTTTATGAAACTAAGAAGCATTATTAAGAGGAAATGCTTCTGGTGCCCGGGGCGAACATGCGCTCAAGTTTCATTAGTTTTCAGCTTAGTGTCGCTAAACCTACTTAGTGTTTGAACATTTAACGAGTATACAGAGATGCGAGTTCATACACTTGTACAAAACAAAGCGAGTGGTAGAACTACGAGCAGTACGTGGGTGACTCTTCTCTTCGTCAAAATCTAAACAAGTAAATTACATAAACGAAAATAAAGATAAAATTTTCTCTTAAGGGCAGAAAATACCAACGTTTTTTCTTGTCTCTAATAAAAAATCTTGTCTTTAAAAAAATGAGGGAAGGAACATGGTACTCCTCCCCGATCGTTGCCCAGCGGACAGATCCTTACATGTATAGCCCTATTGAGATGTGTCCGCTGACAAATCCGTGCCCAATTCGCGCCATCGTGGATGAATCAATCCAGCGGGCAGATCTGTGCGGACATCTCTAGCTATTGTATTAAAATCCATTTTAACATAGACGATGATTAAAATTTGCGACCATAATAGCTCCATCGAAAAGCACATATGCGCTTAGTAAATAGTTCGGCCATAAAGTCTCAATTCGAGCCTTAAAATCGACGAGTAAAAAAATATTATTTGAATAGGTTTACCATTTATTTTTGTAAGTTTGAGGAACAGTTATAAACCTATCTCTTAATAGCCAATTCACGAACTGGGCCGTCGACTCCGGCAAAAGGGGGAGGATCCCCGCTCGGAGTTGTTCTTGGTGCAAAGGCTGTCCATAGTAATCCAGCGTGGAAATGCGGCAAGCATTATGGGCACCTTTGCAGCGGGAACAGCAGGGAGCGGTTTGTTTGTTTAAATTATTTGTATACTGTATATTTCTTTTCTATTCCTGTTTTTATATAAATATATTGTTTACACAAGTAGTTTAAAATTAATTCAACTTATGTATAATTAATATAATTATGTATAAGAAATAGAGATGGGCCGACTAGGGTTTTTGCCGACTACACAATCGGCCGACTAATCGGTTTTCAAATTGCCGATTAATCGGCCGACTAATCGGCAATGCCGATCGTAGGTTTTAGCTAAGTTCGGGTGCAATCGAAAACGCTCGTTTCACTTCGTCCGCCGTGCCATTGTCTATCACGCGTTCATGACCAGCGCTGGCGTGTTTGAAGGCAAAAGGAAAACAAACACTATAATAAGATTTAGATATTCATAGCTAAAAAAAAACCGGCCAAGTGCGAGTTGGACTCGCGCTCCGAGGGTTCCGTACAAACCTATAACAAGCAAGAGTTGTAGTAGTATGTTTATTACTAAATGAAAATGAAATCCGTAACATAAAAGTTTCGTTTTGCTACAGCTAAAAGGTATTATAGCCCTGAGTATTTGATATGAATTTCAATTTAATACCTCTACGCGTTTACGAGGAAAAAGGTAGTAAGTTGAAAATAAAATAAAAAATATTTTTTGTATGATTCTATCAAAAATGTCTACTTTTTGTAATTTTTCCTTGGTCTCTGCTATATGAAGTTTCTTCGTGCCAAGTTTCAAGTTTCTGAGTTTACGGGAAGTACCCTTTAGGTTTTGAGTTTCTCGCGAGTACTCAGTTTCAAAATATGCAACTTAAATTGCTATTTCTTCTGATTGAGTTGACATGAAGATTTGGTTTTTCTACATCTGAAAGGTCCTATAGCCCTGAGTATTTGACATGAATTAAAAGGTAGTAAGTTAAAAATTTAAAATATACATTTTTGTGTGATCTTACTAAAAATGTCTACTTTTTGTAATTTTTCCTTTGTTTGTGTTATATCAAGTTTCTTTGTGCCAAGTTTCAAGTTTCTGAGTTTACGGGAAGTACCCTTTAGGTTTTGAGTTTCTCGCGAGTACTCAGTTTCAAGATATGCAACTTAAATGGCTATTTCTTTTGATTGAGTTGACATGAAGATTTGGTTTTGCTACATCTGAAAGGTCCTATAGTTCTGAGTATTTGACATGAATTTCAATTTGATAACTTCACGCGTTTACGAGGAAAAAGGTAGTCAGTTCAAAATTTTAAATATATATTTTTGTATGATTTTACTGAAAATGTCTACTTTTTGTTATTTTTCCATTGTCTATGCTATATGACGTTGCTTCGTGCCAAATTTCAAGTTTCTGAGTTCACGGGAAGTACCCCGTAGGTTTTGTGAGTGCCGAAAAACTCTAAAATTTGCAGCATAAACGACTGTATCTTTTGATTGCGTTGGCTTTTAAGTTTGATTTTTTCACAGCTTTAAGGGACAATAGACCTAAGTATTTGGTATAAATTTTAGCTTGATACCTCCACGCGTTCCTGAGAAAAATGGTCTTGACAGACAGACAGACAGACAGACAGACAGACAGACAGACAGACAGACAGACGGACAACAAAGTGATCCTATAAGGGTTCCGTTTTTTCCTTTCGAGTTACGGAACCCTAAAAAGGGTTAAACCTCCGCCAAGTTCTTATTTTCCTGTAGGTATTAAAGTGCCGAATATTCGGCATTTTTTGCCGACTAGTCGCCGACTAATCGCTGACTACAAATGATGCCGAATAGTCGGCTTTCCCGACTAGTCGGCGACTAGTCGGCCCATCTCTAATAAGAAAGTAGCCAGCTATTCAGTGTCGGTAATATGAATGGGCATTCACAATATTCACATCCAGGAAATAATCGAAATTCAGCTCTCGTCATGTTCTCGAATCGAGCAAGTGACAAAATCCAGGATTAAACAGGTCAAGTTAGTTTAACAGAAATTTGCTTCACAAAGCGGAATGTCATTTGAGTTAATGCATTGCGAATTTGGGGTTAATTAAAGCGAATGTAAGCATCAGTACCTACATTAGTTAATAACACAAATATGAACTTTGTCTGAGACTGGGAGAGGACACGAAAGTGTTTGATATTATATTAATAACGGTTTTGATGTTTTTAATAGTCCTAGCATAAAATATTATGACTTACATGTATTTATATGTAGGTAGTAGAAAGAAAAGATATTTAATCAATATCCATATAAAATGGACATCCATGGACAGGACACGAATAATTCACGTTTAATATTTATTATAAACCTTTTACCTGTACCAACTATTTTCAGTGCTAATATTTAATAATGGCATAAGCTAAATCCGAATAGCGAGACAAAACAGACAGAAAATAAAATGAGTCGTATCATTTTCGTGGCGTATTTGCATATTCCAATGTCGGGATAATTTAATCACTGCCACTCAGCGATTTTCGGTGTCTGACTGACTGGCATATGTTGGTGGGCGGAAAGCATGGCGTGGATTTTAATGACTAATTAGTAAACTCGCCGTCCGCCTCGAAGTAGAACTCGCAATTTACTTGCAAACGAGTTGACTAATATAAATAGACTCTTATGAAGATCACTTCTGCGCTTTCTGGCTCCATAGCTCCTTGATCGATCCCGCTCATATACGAATTTTCTCTGCTACAACGCCAAAAAATTTCATATAGATCAGAAAAACGTTATTAAAGTTATCCTGAAAGTTCCATTATGTTCGAAGTTGTCTGAAAGAACTTCACTTCGCTTACGCCGCGCTCGTTCGATAAATAACTCGATAAACCGTCGATTCGATACCGAGCGAGTCCCAGTAAGGACATTTATGGCGTAGATTGGTTTCCGAGTTACGGGTGTTTTCTATGTATTTAATTAAGTTTTATTATAGATCTATGTATTTTTACCTGGACCGTTCTCCCTTTTCAGCGACAATTAGATGATAATTTAGGTTTAGGGTCATCAAAATGAAAATTGTAATAAATTCAAATATAAAAACTTTTTACAAAAAAAAGATAAACCGACTTCAAAATGTATAAAATGAATCATTATATTATTTATATGCGTTATCAACTGATATGTTTGAAGTCGGTGCCAAGCCAAATTTGGAAGAGTTAATACGAACGAGGCGATGTGTTCAGTGAATTGTTTTTTTTTTACTATATAACTAATCTAATACGGTATGAATCGCACGTAGACCATGCGTTAACTGTTTGGCAAGTAGGTACAGAAAGTATAATCATGCATCCTATGTTTGTTTGTTAACACATTGTTGGGACTATCCGTATGTCGAACGAAGCCCGTGGTTCGGTTTGAATTATTTATCCTTCTTCATCTAAGGTTTAATCCGAAGTATAAAGGAATTCAAATGCTAGATTAATTTTTCTTTACTCACCATAAAGTTAAGTTACTCACATATACCCAGTACACACGCCATGTCAGTAAAAAGGCACGATATTCAAATTTTATATGGAAGGTCAATCTTACGCGTCTACATTTTTTTCTATTTGCCGCCTTTTTCTGATTATTGACAAAGCAGACGTATGTCAGAATATATATATCGTTGTCGCATTGCATCAAAATAGGATTAGTAGTTTAGACATGAAAATGTAACACATGAAATCGCATTCACCTTTGCATTATTAGTACCGATGTTTTGTGATGTTCACACTTGAAGCTGATTTGACCGGTTTTGTAATTGGTGGCTTGGCACCGACTTCAAACATATCAGTTGGTAACGCATATAAATAATATAATGATTCATTTTATACATTTTGAAGTCGGTTTATCTTTTTTTTGTAAAAAGTTTTTATTTTTCCATTTTTAGTGGTTATATATTTATCAAAATCGGACGGTCGGTAAAGATATAATATATAAAAAAGTTCATAATACACCCATTCTATCTAAAAAAAGGTCCACGTATCATATGTGGACTTCATTATTAGGTCCTCTCAATCAAGTTGATGGTTTTCAAGAGGGAATGCTCGAGTAGCTTATGAAAACACCCAAATCACCATACACGTGCCTTTAAAAATGAAGGAGTTCCCTCAGTTGCTCATAGATTCCATCATCAGAACAGGAGCAGATTAATGTGGGACCATCTTTGAGGTAGTTCCTTTCAAACAAAAAAGGAATTATTCAAATCGGACCACGGGTCCCGGAGCAATCGCTGAACATCCTTCTTTTAAAAAATCTTCATCATTATCATTAAAACAATCATCATCATCAGGTCCACTCCATCAAATTCGTAGTTTTCGTGAGAAAATGCTTGAGTAGCTTAAGAAAACACCCAAATCACCATACATGTGCCTTTAAAAATTGAGCAGTTCCCTCAATTCCTCATGGATCCCATCATCAGAACAGCACCATATTAATATGGGACCACCTTGGATGTAGATCCTTTCAAACAAAAAAAGAATTACTCAAATCGGACCACGGGTCTCGGAGTAATCGGTGAACATACATTAAAAAAAAACACCAAACCGAATGCAGAACTTCCTTCCTCAATGGAATTGAAGTCGGTTAAAAAACTAGAATTGGTTTTTTTTTAACAGGACTATCAACTGTTTCTTTTTACGTCGGTAACGAGTTTTGTTGGTAATGTGGTTTTTGACAAAACATTCTGACAGAGTGGCTTTTTAGCGCAAGTTTTACCTCTCTGTCACGGTGTTTTTTGAATAAATATGTTTATTTTCAATACATGCTACCAAGGAAAATCGACAGATAGTTTCGTATTAATTGTCTAAAAAAGATTTTGAATATAACACTTGTTACAAATTATAAAAAAATATTATTGCTTACTTTCCAAACCGGACTCATACCGGGATGAAGGGAATAGTTATTTGTTATACAAGGGGTGAAAGTTGTATTTTACGTGCGAGTGTTATTTGAAACACGAGCTAGCGAAAGGATTCTATTATTGACCACGAGCGAAGCGAGTGGTTCAAAAATAGAATCCTGAGCGTAGCGAGTGCTTTAATACACGAGACGTAAAATAACTTTCACCCGCGTATAACACAAAACTTTTCACCTCACTACAGCGAGGAAAATAAGAAAAAGGGTGCATTTTGCTCGGTTTCCCGTAATTCCTCAGGTGTTTAATACTTCTTCATCACTTGAATCACTAATTTTTAACAAAACAACCTAGAAAAACATGCGAATATTTAACGTTGATATGATGGATGAATTGAAATGAAAAGTTTTGACGTAAAAGGTTTTATTAAATGTCAGATGCGTTTTGTTCGTACGTAGACTTATTCGGCTGTCAGAACAATTTATCCGTTTTTACAAAAAGAATGAAGATTAATGTTGAATGCTGATATTTATGAATTAAAATAAAGTTGTAAGACTGTATTAAGTGTTTTTACTCGATGCAATTCATTAATTGCGATGTTAAAAATTCTGCACTTTTAACGTTTTACGTTTTGTTAGCTGTCAAATGTCACTTAAGCCACTTGTCACTTATGTCAAAACTCTTTCACCACATGTGGATAAAAAGCGATTTTCACAATAGATATTAAACAAACAAAAAGGGCTTTCCGAGCTAGTGAGGTGAAAAAGTCATTGTCGCGAAAAAAAGAGAACGACCCATCTATCGATTATAATACTGGTGCCACAGCCGCATTCGGAGACGGTGTGCAAGCATGACAGCGCTATACACATGCAGAGCGCTATCTCGCTTGCACACTGGCGCCGCATACGGAAACCGCAACAGTGTGAAATCTAATCTCTGATCGCTAAACACCAAATGGTCACCAAGGAGCCTGCATTATAAAATAGGTTGGTTCGTTTAAATGTGCTACCTGTCTAATGGCTCTTCTACATGATGGGCCATCATAGGGACTATGCTTAGAGGGAGCTAAAGATATTGCGATCTCGTTCCGTCGTATAGCTGCGTCCCTATGATGGCCCATCATGTAGAGGAGCCATAACAGGTGCGGTCACTGCATGGTACTTCCGTAGACTTCAGTAATCGTTTCCATAAGGCGGGTCATGTTTATATGCCACAGTCGTAGAACAAAATTCATTTTAGTGTTGGTTAAAGTGCGACCAGCGTAACAGGTGGTAAACATTGGCCGCTGAAACAAACCGCGCTAGTTACATCGTTAGCCAATGTCCGGGACGTGATTGTGTCCACATACCCCGTAGTTCGATCGCCCCGAAGGCGAGGCTGCGATACATTCCCGCGGAGAGCGGAGCGTTTTACTTTGAATAAAACCTTTTTTGTAGGAGTACAATATGGAATATTTCAAAACTGTGAAAGTATTTAAATACTTCCCTCCTAAAGCTCGCTAAATTCCCTCCCTATCTTTTACAGCGCGAGTGAAAGAGAAACACTGCGTTACGATTAGTATGGGAGCTCATTGCAAATTTAGCAAAATGATGAATTACAAAAAAACCTATGCATTAATTGAGAAATATAAGGCAACGAAGTTTTTAGTATTAGTGTGGTGGAATTTTGTCCTTAATTACAGACATATAAGCCAAGAAACTAAAGACGTGCAATTGTTTAAAGCTAATTTTAAGATGTAACTTTGGAATTATTTTCTATCGAGCCGATTTCGTCCAATCGTGTATTGGAATTAACGAAGTTCTTTTAAATATAATGAATATTAACATATATATTTTTTACTTTTCCAAAACAAGTACTTATAGCTACATGACTGTTTAAGGCGGCTATCACACTGACGACGGATCCGCATGCGGCACCGGTGCGCGAGCGAGATAGCGATCTGCATGTGTATAGCGCTATCTCGCTCGCACACCGGCGCCGCATGCGGATCCGTCGTCAGTGTGATAATCGCTTAAGTAAAGTCAATTTGAAGGTTTTCAAGATTATAATGATGAATACTTCCAACATTAAAGTGTAGCTGTATTGGATGTATTTAATTAACGCGACCGACGCGCGCACAGTAATAGCTCTTTAGTTGTTCACTTCAGCGGACTACAACTACCTGTACTTGAGTCGATTGTTTGCTATCGAGAAATATATATTTTGAAAGTGGGTAGGTGCAACCTTCACAGAATTTATTATAAAGATTAATAATTTTAAACAAAAAAAGAACCGACTTCACTTAGGATCCGCTATTCCAAGAGGAAGTGGCCGAGTTGCTGTAAAAAATAGTGAAATCACTATAGGTGTGCCTATAATAGTTGAAGAGTTCCCTCGATTTCTCCAGGATCCCATCATCAGATCCCGACTTGGTGACAATGGGACCATCTAGGGGTTATACCTGTTCGATTCAAAAAAAAATTTTGAAAATCGGTTCACGATTCACGGAGATATGGAGTAACATACATACAAAAAAAAAAAAAAATTATGATAAAAAAAAAAAAAAAAAAATCAGTCGAATTGAGAACCTCCTCCTTTTTTGAAGTCGGTTAAAAAGATATACACCAAACCACGTTTTTGGCGTGTTCTGAGATTTCCGTTAATACTGATCTAGGGAGGCTCGAGGCACCAACTTCAAACATATCATTTGGTAGCGCATAATAAAAATAATAATGTTGGATCGTACGTTAAGTATTATTTTTCTCGTTTAAGGTTAGAAGACGGAATATATGAAATGGTTGACTTGTGCATCGAGAATGTAGCTCGTCAAATAGTTAAAATTCTGTAATAGTATACAGGGTAATTTTTCAATAACTAGCCATAACTATTGTGGGAGGTGATTAGGTAAGTCATATTGAACAACTTTTTCTATGAGACCAACACCGAAATCCCAAAAAAATGTTTGGCTTCCCCGCATAGAAAACGTCAACGTGTAATCGGCCGAAATGTATGAAACAGCCAAAAATTTTTTTTGAGATGTCACAGTTGTCCTCATAGCGAAAGTTGTTTAGTGTGGCCTACAAAAATACCCTGTATACTAGGAATATATTTCCGTATTTGAGTCACGCGTGCTATAAGGGTTACATGTCTGTACTTAGCTTCTTGTTGCAGCGTGGGCCGCGATGCCGCGCTGTTACATGGTGAAGAAGAGCAATCAGCGCCATGATGGACCTCCCCCGTGCAGCCCAACCGAGGCCACCGTAGCCCCGCCTTGCTACAGCCCGGCCGAAGATCCCGCCCTCACTGGTAACGTAGCCCTAATGCATTGTATCTTGTGGTGTGTAGCCTCACCGAGGCCATTGTAGCCCCACTATGCTACAGCCCGGCCGAAGATCCCACCCTCACTGGTAACGTAGCCCTGTTGCATTGCACCTTGTGGTGTTTAGCACCACTAAGGCCACCGTAGGCCCACCATGCTACAGTTTGACCGAAGATCTCACCCTCACTGGTAACGTAGCCCTAATGCATTGCACCGTGTAGTGTGTAGCCCCGTTGTAGCCCTACCATGCTACAGCGCGGCCTAAGATCCCGCTCTCACTGGTAACGTAGTGGTCATGTTGCATTGTACCTTGTAGCTCGTGTAGCTCGCCAAAATCCAAGGAACCGCTGCTTTTGTAGTATTATACTCATCGTACATATTTTCTCAAATTATCGCCGTGGTCTTAATACTTACTAAATCATTTCCGAATATTGACTTAAAAAAATCACTTGCCTTTTACATATGAATATTTTTGTACAGGGTATAGCAGTAGTCAATTTAATAAGCTTATAACATCTCTGAAGCACTTCGGCCTGCAAACATAACATAGCATAATATAACGTCAAATAATCAATAAGTCATTGGCGATCTATTGATAGTAAAGTATTCCTCAATTTATTCAACTGTCCAATTGTGCAATAAAATTGGAACGAAAGTTAAACTTGGAAATAAGTAGATACCCCCTAACAGTTTCAAAAAATATAAAAATAAACTATCATATAAATGCCTTCATTCTAAATAATTACTTACAAATATTACTTAAGATAATTCACTTCTTCTTCCTAGCGTTTATCCCGGCTTGGGGTTCGCTTGACAACCTAATCCCATGAATTGGCATAGACACTAGTTTTTACGAAAGCGACTGCCATCAGACCTTCCAACCCAGAGGAGAAACTAGGCCCTTTTTGGGATTAGGTCCGGTTTCCTTACGATGTTTTCCTTAACCGAAAAGCGACTGGTAAATATCAGCTGATATTCCGTACATAAGTTCCGAAAAACTCATGTAGATATTAACTATCTCGTGTAGATAATTACACGAAGTCTAAATAAACCCGTTTTTAAAAGCAACTTCAACCTATGTAATGTAAATTAGCGCAAATTCCAGCTTCAATATTATTTTCCTCAGTTGCGCTTGCAAATCGTCGTCCTTTTGCTAGACGGCAATAATTTGTCTCTTAATGGAGTTATCACAGATACATAAATTAGCAGACCACCCAAACGTTGGAGTATTAGTACCTACATGTGATTTATTTTGTAGCTAATGTAAAACGGGGAGCAGAGATTGTGACAAAAGCGATGTTTCTGCTAAAAACCTATACAGTGTGTAAATCTAATACGGGCAAACCTTTTAACGGTGGTTTACATAGGTCATACTGAACAAGTTTCACTATGGAAGTAACCCCAAAATCGGAAAAAAAAATTTGGCTTCCTCATACAAAATGTCGCCACCCATCCGACAAAATGTATGAGACTGCCAAAAAAAGAACTGCGATTTCGGGGTAGGCTCCATAGTGAAAGCTGTTTAGTATGACCTATATAAACTACCGTTAAAAGGTTCGGTACCGTTAAAAGACGGAGAATGGTACGCAGAGAGGGACTTACCGTCAACGGGAGCTGTTATAATCGCGTATCAACCTTCAAATATCTCGGTTGCACAATAACGGACACCAACCGGAGAGAAGAAGAAATCGACATCCGTATCCAGAATGCCCTAAGATGCACAGCAGCCCTTCACAAAATATTAACGTCCAAGCTCATCAGAAGGAGAACTAAGATTAAATAGGATCTACAAGACCGTTATAAGACCGATTTTGGTATATGGATGCGAAGCTTGGACGTTGACCCTGAAGGAGGAAAACAAGCTCTTAGTGGCAGAGAGGAAGATCTTCAGAAAAATCTTAGGCCCTACTAGGCGAGAGGATGGCTCTTGGAGAGTGAGGAAGAACGTGGAGGTGGAAGAACTAGTGGGCGAGCCCAACATCATCGGCGAAAGCAAAGCTGCGCGACTTCGCTGGCTCGGCCATGTGGAGAGAATGGGAGAGGATCGAGCGGCCAAGAGAGCATACCTGGGACGACCAAGTGGGAAACGTCCGAGCGGAAGGCCTAGGTATCGGTGGATCGACGTGGTCCAGAAGGACCTGTGCGAGTTGAGCGACATTCGAGCGGCTGATTGGCGACGGATCGCACAGGATCGGAACGAATGGCGGAATCTGGTGTCGGAGGCCAAGATCCATTTTGGGTCGCTGAGCCAGCGAAGTAAGTAAGTAAGTTAAAAGGTTCGCCCGTATTAGTTTTAAACACTGTATAAGTATACCTAACTTATTAATTTCAACTTCATGTACAATATAGCTACTTTAACAAACATAATAAGCATACCCCGGGGTTTTCGGTGCGGGAATGATTTCGTGTATTTATAACTTTGTTTATTGTAAAGTAATTAAATTACCTTAGTGCTATATACCTATGTGCTTAGAAATGTTAAATTAGTATCGTTTTTTACAGTTTTTACATGTTATTTGGCTAGTGTATAACATTCCCGCACCGAAAACCCTGGGGTATGATTATAAGTACTGGGTGACATTTTATAAACGTGTATTGTAACGTTCAGATGGCGCTGCAATAGCTTAAAAAACAGCATCTTGCCTGTGTCGAATCCCTGGACAACAGATTAAAAAAATTGTGTATCCGAATCAAAAGACAGCTGAGACCAACCAATATTATGTAAAGTTTGGGTTTTTAACGTCATTTTCATGTGTGTTCTTTTAATTGAATAAAGGTCTAGAGTTTGTCCGGAAAGAGAAATGTCGTGGTTTATATGGGAGCTTCTCTTTCCGGACAGACTCTAAGGCCCTGGGTTTTCTGACCACCCGTCGCCGGCGGCCGGCGGCGACCGACGCAATACAAACATCCGATCGAATCCGATGTTTTGTATGGCGTCGGTCGCCGGCCGCCGGCGACGGGTGGTCAGAAAACCCAGGGCCTAAAGGAGATCAAGTTTCGAGTTATAAAACAGTTATAAGTTATAACGTATCATCTTGAATTTAGAATTCAATCGATGAGTAATAAAAAATATTTTTAAACACGATGTACACCCAGCTTAACAATTACACGAGGCACTTTTTTCTGCTGTTGCAATTAATTCTGCTGTTCACTACATACGGAGTCTGTTGCATGAATGTCTACCGCAGCAGCCGAGCAACTGGTGCTACACGTCGTAATTCTATTAGCGAATCCTCCCTGTATGGATGCAATCGCATGACAATTAGCCTTTTTGTGTATTTGGCGACCCGTGTTCGATTAAATTATTTCTTCATAATCCGACTTTGGTTTGTGCAAGTAGGTAGATACTAAATTATGTAAGCTAGCAGGAGTTAGCGCGATTGTTTTGATACTTTATCTGTAGAAAACAAAGACAGAGTCCGCGTGATGGTAAGCGGTGATCGTGGAATAGGGTCGCCTGCAACTTCCGGTGTTAATGCGCGTTGCGGACCGTTTGAAACTAGTTATTTTAGGCTTGAAGACATGTTTACACTTTTGCACTTAATTTCTTTATAATAAAGGACATGTGTTATCAAACATCTTTTTGGCGTCGACTGTACCTAGCAATGCACCAAGGAGAAGTTTCCAAAGTTGCGAAATTTTCCATACGGAATGTTCACAGAACTTAAATTTTACGAACAATAAAAATTATTGAAACAGGAAGTCGCTGGACACCACCGTTATCAATTATTAGGGTATGTTCTCATTGGAAATTGAATTTAAATTCTCGTGTAAGTTTCCGGAAATTTCCGAGAATGATACAGAATTTTTGAGAAAGTTCTTCAACTTGTATATTGCTAACGGTACCTTTATTGAGTAAAGATACTCAAGTAACATTGGGAGGCTACTAATATTTATTTTTGAATTAATTAAGGAACTATCGATGCGTAAGTCAGACTCAAACTTAGCCCGATTATTTATAGATAAAATGCAAATTAATAAAAAATAAGCGTAAGCGTAGGTTTTGGCGTACACTGACTTGGACTTGCAGCATTACCCCTCCCCTGCTTCAAATAATAGTGGAAACCTGGGAGTTTTATCACACAGTCACCATCAGATATGTCGGAGCGGCTCAGGTGGTCACACATATCTAAACAACGCTCTATTGATAAGGCGATAATGTGCAAGTTCAGATATTTTTGAGTACCGTGGCCGCTCCGGTGGCGACTGTACTAGAAACCGCATCAGTCCCTCATAAAACAAAATTAAAAAGGCCGTTAGGGTTATTGCATTGCAACACCGGCATTAAGTGTTCCCATATTAAAGACGTAACTAATTATACCTACTATATCTTCTTCGCATTTGGGAGTCTTATCAAACTACTAGTAGGTTTAGTTTCACGGGCTCTTCTACTAAATATTGTAACCTTAAAGAATCGTACCTACCCTCGGTATTGATTTATATCGGCTTAGTCGCAAGAAGCCCACAAAGCAACGGATCTAATAAAACTGAAGGGATATCCAATATCAATGCACTTGGTTTCATTCATTTCATTCGGAGAGCGGGGTCAGGGGAGATTCGATTCGAATCGTATCAGCAAAACAAAGATATGACTAAAGCAGTATCCAGAATTAGGTATAAAAAGTTAGGGAGCAATTTTATACATGATTTGTTGACATTTTTAAGTAAGATGAGTAAGAGAGTCACAAAAAAAAATTAAAGTACATTTCACATAACGCGTTAAAGTTTAATTCTACGTCAGTTTATCTAATTTTAGATAGCTCTAAAAGCTACAGAATTTAGAAACAAGTGTTTGCCACGGGTGTGGTCTGCTAACACACATTGAACATCGAGTAAAAAAAGGTGATTTCTAACTAGCACAAACAAAACAACATTATAATATTTTTGGCGTTGCCATTCCTGTGGCTATCTAACATAAAAATTTCGTATTACAGCCAATTTGAATAGGTGCACACACACTCACTTCTGACGTTTAAATCAATCACCGCTCACCCACGAGTTATAAGTGTGTGTGTCGCGAATAAACACTAAGAAATCGACTTATTATGGAATCACAATTTTGTCTTCACGGCGCCAAGTCTTCTTATTTTATGGGGTCAGCTATAAAATATATGCGTCAAAAAATTCAGAAATTTTATTGTCATATGATTATAAATAAGGGTTAGGTCTCACGAACATAAAGTGCATTATTAGCTAGGGATACACGCGCAGAAATGCCCGCCGGATCTGTCCGGCGGATATGCCCGGCGGACAGATACGTCCATGTATGGCGCGAATTCGACACGGATTTGTCTGCGGACATATCTGAATAGCGACAAATCCGGCGAGCACATGTGAGCGTGTATCAATAGCTATTGTTTATTCGTTTCCACAGTTTCGCATTCATGCACTAAATATAAATCTGCTCATTTCTAACAAAACATCGAACAGCATTTAAAACGAAAAGCCCCAGGAACAACAGCCAGCGACCTATCTTGTTAACACGAACAAAAGTCTATTGTTTAGCTTTTTGAAGATAGCATTAATTAAAATATGCAGTTTGCAGCCTGAAACATGTCGCTGTTGTTGCGATTTTAATATATTTTCTACTTGGCTTTGATGTTTCAATTAAGACTTCGCAGACCAAACTCTTTTCGACTACTCTCGTTTTATATTATACCCCCCCCCCGCATTTATTTTACTTTTTTTTTGTAGAGTAATAAAACAAGTAAAAAAGGTGGATTACTTATACGGCCAAATATCAATTTGCTAATGTTGGTGCAGCTCATAAAATAAGAACTAAACTGTGCATTTCGTACTACTTAAATACTCATTTTCAAATTGCCAGTCACTTGCAGTACGTAGCTAGCTTGAACACGACTTCGCGTGCCATATATTATAAGTGACAACGGGAAATAACTTGTGAACTGCCTGCAGCCTGCAGTGGTATTAGTGTGAATTCTTGTGACTTGCAGAAGCGAGAATAGCTCGTCGGTGTCATTTGACGCCGTCAAAGGTTAGCGTTTATATTAAATTAGAGCCGTATTCTGCCTCGCAGTGCATAAAAGCGGTAACAGTAGCAATGTACATGTTGCAGAACATTCTCAAGAATTCAGTAACAATCTCGAAAATTTCTGGAAACTTACACGTGAAAGGGAAGGTGAGCCCCAAAGAGGCGTAAGTATTTAGATCTATTACGAGCTATCGTCACTATAGAAACATTAATTATTAACCGCCAGGGGACAAACGAGGTGGCAGCTTCCTCGCTTAACGCATAAGTATTGCAGTTCAGCGAGGAAATGCTGCCAGCGTCCTCGGCACGATGCCACAGGGGCCCTTTTTAGAGATAGATTTTTAGTTTCTATTATTGAAGTACTAAACTTAATTTCATATCAAACTGAATAGAATCCGACCAAAGACAGTGAGACCAGCTCTTAGTAAACGGTGTTTCAATACAATTGCTTTTAAGGTCGAAGGAATGCTGCATTACCCGAAGAATGCGCTTTTATGCCGGTTACCGGCATTACCGCGAACATTCGTGAATTATTGAGTGGCGTTCCGATATACATTCGCGATATCAGGAGCGCACGTTGCTTTGCGAGTGGATTCGGAAATTTGACGTACGAATGTGATGAAACTGATGAATGTGCATGTGCTACGGGGTTTGAGGCTCGTGTCGTAAAATACCGACATCATGTCACCGAAAAAACAAATGCCGAATGATAAAGCATTCGAGAACTATTCGCTAAGATCGTGTGGACTACAACTATGATTAGATATTTAATAAATTTATATTGGCACGATTTGTCGAATTTTAATTAAATCAATGTTTATTTCTACGCTCTTTCTATTTTTTATTACGCTCCGGATCCTACCTGGTCCAACAAATTTCACTCGCTGTGCAACGCGGCAATGCTGCCAGCATTTTTGGCACTTTCGGACCAGGTGGGAGCCGAAACTAGACACCATTATGTTATAGAAATAAGTCTGACATGTAATTGAATATTACCAATAATAGTTGTGCAATAAAGAATTATTAACTTTCTAAATAAAAACTACATATAAACTAAACTAATACTAAAGCCTAAAACATACTTACAAATAAAAAATTGGCTCCAGATCAGTACCACTCGGTAGGGTGCCCAGAAGGCTGGCGGCATTGCCGCGTTGGACGACAATACCGATGCGCTGGGCAAGTATGCCCCAGCCTTCTGATCAGCCGTCGCATTGCGATTAGTAATGCTTTATTATAATATATAACGAAGCAACTTGTGGCTCGTGAGCGTTGATTTCTTAAATCCATAAACAAGAAATATCTCATACCTTATCGAAAGCTAAAACCTAAACGTTTGCTCTATCGAATTTGTGCATTGTGCGTATCACCACCCGAAGCAGATAGGTACTAAAAGTTCTTAGAGTAAAAAGTGGGACCTATAAAACAAAGTCGCTTCCTGCCGTCGGTCTCTATGTATGCTTAGATCTTTAAAACTACGCAACGGATTTTGATGCGGTTTTTTTAATAGATAGAGTGATTCATGAGGAAGGTTTATAGGTAAAATTGAACCCGTGCGAATGCCGGGGCGGGTTGCTAGTTTATTTTTAAATTGATGTCAGAATGTGAGAAACCGCATCCAAACACTGAATAAACTGCTGGGAAACAAATTAATAAATAATTATTATTAAATATAATACAATTACGGAAATATATAAATTTAGCAAATTTGAATAATAACGCATAAGTACTTACTTTAAATGTTTTATTTTTTATTTTTTAGTCGTTTTATTATTTTTCCGCTGCTTTCGGCGAGAGTATGGCAAACTCTCGGATTAACTTTTGTTTCAACGCCGCGCCTCACAAAGGGCGGTTTTATCATGCCACCGAGAAAAAAAACAGTTGTTCGGAAATTCTGTACACAATGTTTAATCTGCGGCAGTCTTGCACGGCACGGCCTACACGTGGCCACTTCCGGGTGGCAAACTCAACCTATAGTAAGAAACTGACTTCACATAGATTCCACCCATAGATATCTGATATGTCCGTGACTCCACCTTTCCAAAAAGAAAATCCCCGAAATACTGTAAAAAAAACAGATATTTAAATCACTATAGGCGTGCGTATAATATTTGAAGAGTTCCCTCAATTTCTCCAGGATCCCATCAGATCCTGAGCTGGTGACAATGGCACCAACTAAGAAGTATACTCTTTCAAACTAAAAAAGAATTTACCAAATTGGACATGCAGTCTTCGAAAAATCATTAAAAAACTTTAAAAAAAATTGAAATCTTGAAATCGGTTGAAAATGGTATGACGTTGTTTTCTGTAACTTTGTCTAGATTTAATATGGCCTCTATTCTTGACCCACGACCAGTGAAAACAAAACAAGTTGTATAGAGATTTAAACAGACAGAATAGTACATTACGTACCTAGGGCGGTAAAGTAAAGAACGGCTCAGATCGTGGGCATTTGTGGCCCGAACCGAAGGTAAGGACCATAAAGAAGCGATCTGAGACCTTCTTTATTACTGTCCGTGGTGCGTACACAATTTTACGTCTTCTCCTGGGTGTGAAGTGAGATTGGCTGCTGCGACCGTGGGCGGCAAATCTCACTTACCGCCCAGAGTGACTAGTGAGTACTAATTGATGTGTTTTCGTTTGCCTTAAGTGTATCTATACCTATATCTTTTTTGTCAGATTTAAGGATTAAATTGAAACCGCGATATGTCGCCGCGAGCCTAACGGTATATAAATCGTCCCGTGCGTAAAAACAAATTATACGTACACTCTAGGCTAATGAAAACGGGCCACGTTGTATGAAAATTTATATTGGTTGTACCTTGTTTTAACTATCCTTAAGTATATATTAAATCCTTCGGTATTGATCTTCGGTGAATGGTAACACGGTGACACGTGGGAAAGCCCCACGTGTCTTATGAATTATTAAACTTATATTAAGTATTAGCAAATGGTTTAGTAAAGACCCCTAGCTGTATAGGCTAGTTATCAATACAGGGCGAATCGCAATAGTACATTGTGCAACATGGGGGGTAAGAGGAATATTACTAACGAGAGTCTAGTTAAATCGCGACGGCTTGCCGGAGCGATTTAAAGACTCGAGTTTGTAATATTCTTACGCCCCGAGTTACACACAATGTTTTTCATCACACTTGCGAAGAAAAAACTAAAATTTAAGCGAAATAATTCTTAAATACGGTGACGTTTCAAATAGGTATTCGATCGCCATTTTGCTTGCGCCGTTGCTTAGCAACGCGGTACAAACATTCCGTGCGTTTTTTATTACGACATAGTTTTCGAACTGGATTTTGCAAAATTATTATAACAATATTTACCAAAATTAATGATAAATACTTTTAAATATTAAAAATAATGAAGAAATATACCGTATTAGTTTTATATACTTTAAAATTTGCTTGTAGTCAAGTTTGGGTGACATAACAAAAAACCCTGGCTGAATATAAATGTCCTGAGTCTGAAGTAATGTACGAGTGGGTCAACATTTTTAAAACTAAACCTATAACTCCACACTGTGGAGTTATAAGAATTCCTAACTCTCGCGGGATCAAAGTAGGCCTTTGTCCTTCAGTACACCCGCATGAAATAACACCATTTACGAGCAGGTGTGATGAAAATTACATAAAATCTTCATAAAATATTGGATTATGAATTTAAAAAGTTTGCTTATCTTCTTACCTTGTTAGTTTTAGAGTCTGTCAGCAAAGTCTCGTAGAATATATGATACATATAAACCACGACACTTCTTTCCGGGCAGACTCTAATAGACAATAAAGACTGTGCACGTTGAAATCCGGCCGCGCATGGTGTGATACATCTTTTTATTGAATGTGCATATTCAACCAACACTTCTAATTAATAATTTGGGGTTATCAAGCTACATAATAAAGTTTAAAACATAATATAAACGTTACGTTGTCTATGAGTTTGATCACTATATATTCCACAGTGCCTATATTTTTTTGTCCACAGTGTTCTGACAGTGTTTACCAAATTTTCCTGTTAAAAATAGTTTTTTGTTATAAATAAGATGAATCAAATGATACCTTATTAAATTCTCTTTTCACCATAGCTAACATTTTTCTAAGTGTATTTAGATTTAAATAGTTCGGAGGTGTTCTAACTTTGGTGAGTTTGACTTTTTGACAAAAATATGGCTGCCATATAAAAATTACTTTCAGTGCTTGGAGTAGAAAGTTTTCCTGACTACCTCAAGTAGAATAGAGTTTCAAAACATTTTTTTTTGTAAGATGACATTCTATTGACCATAAAACCGGTTGTGAAAATATAAATACAATTGTGGTATTGTAGCAGGAAGCGAGTGAAGATTATCAAAAAACGCTGGACAAATCATTAAAGATATGATGAAATACCTTCAGTAAAAACTGAGACAAGCCCATACAATTTTAATATGATTCTATTTTTATTATATACTACTATAATTAGAGATTATTCATAAAAAAGAACTGCTTGAAAATGTGTATCCGAAAGGGAGATGTACCATGCCATGCGTGGCCGGATTTCAACGTGCACAGTCTTTATCTTTTACTAATATTTTATAAAACTACTTTATTTGGAAAATCTAGGTCTGGTATTAAAATGTGTGATTTGTGGATAGACCCGATTGACATGTTTCAAATCGTACATTTGTCTTGTCAGAGTTCCTTTCCACATATCAGAATGATAGGCAGAGCCATCATACGGGGGAATGACAATTTTTAAACATAGGTAATTACTATGTACTTTGTATATGCCAAAACGAGTTAAGGATGATGCACGCTGTAGCGTTCCGCATCCTACACGATACTTCCGATACTACATTTTTTATATAGAATATCACGTGACCTCCGAGGATCACGTAACGCTTTCTATACAAATGAAGTGTCGGAAGTGTCGTGTAGGACGCGGAACGTTACAGCGTGAACCATGCTAAAGCTCTTGATGTTCTAACTACCTATATATCACGTTCTTGTTCCAGTTTCAATGTTTTTAACTAATAATTGTTTGACCTTATCTCTCACTTTTCTTAGAAACGAAAAGAAATTCGTTTTACTAATTGACAATTTTTAAGACGTTTATGAATAAAGGGGTCTTTACGAAATGCTACCTACTTTGCGGAGAAAAATACGTAGACAGTAATTTCGATGTTAACTAATTCCATTAATCCAATATAATGATGTTGATTGCGATTATTTGAGTACTACAATAACAATATATTATTAGAATACAAAATCTGGTAACTGATTTGGACAAGCCTTAAAATATGCTAACATCAGGAATATTGATTTTCCCAATATTGTCTCTATAAATTTGCAAACACTATATTAAAATAATATCGTTAGCACTATTAGCAATAATACCTACTGCCAGGTCTTGTTAGTGCATGCTTTACAGTGTTGTCACTACCTACTGGCCTACTCCTATCTCGGATCTTACTGTTTGTGTTTGCCGGCAGAGCCCCGCACCGCCGAGTATGCGGAGCTGGGCAGCGGGCCGGTGCAGGAGCGCACGGCGGCGGACACCGAGGCCGCGCACGAGCTGCTCTCCCTCGCGCAGAGCGTGCCGCCGCTCCCGCCGCTGCCGCCGCTCCCGCCGCTCCCGCCGCTACCCCCCGCCGTGGTCACCGTCATCGAGCCCACTCCCGCGCCGCTTCTCCCACTTTACACCTACACCATACAACCTACCAATATATACATCATCGCCGAAGAACCGCCTCTCCCCGTCTACGCCACGGTCCAAGCCGTCGCACCCTTCGAATTCACCGGTATCGAACCACAACTTAACTATATAACTTACCATTCGCCTCCTTGCGAACCGCCACCTCCACCCCCTCCTCCACCTCTGCCTCCACCTGAACCGGAAGAAGAACCCCCGGAGTCGCCTCCGCCAAAGGGCCGAGCGAAATACGACTGCAACGAGTGTGGCAAGAGGTATGCAACTTCTTCCAACCTATCGCGGCACAAACAGACACACCGGAGCCTCGACTCGATGTCGGCGAAGCGATGCAACGAATGCGGGAAGGCCTACGTGTCGATGCCCGCCCTGGCCATGCACGTGCTGACGCACCGCATGGCGCACGAGTGCAGCGTGTGCGGCAAACAGTTCTCGCGGCCGTGGCTGCTCCGAGGACACTTACGTTCGCACACGGGCGAGAAACCGTATCGCTGCGCATCTTGCGGCAAGGCGTTCGCGGACCGCTCCAACCTGCGGGCCCACCTGCAGACGCACTCCTCCGACAAGCAGTACCAGTGTTGTCGCTGTCGGCGCTACTTCGCGCTCAAGAGCTATCTCAACAAGCATTTGGAGACGTCCTGCCTGCCGCGTGGAGAGGGTCCCTGAGCGAACGACGCGATCTATGCAACGAACGTTTCTCTATAAACTTCTTTACACCTTTGTATTCGAAATTAAAGTAGCGGCTCGTAGTTTCGGCGGTGTCGATGGAATAATAAGCAATAATAACGTACCTAATAACGATAGGGCTCTTACCATAATTCTAAATTTAAAAAGTATATATATTTTTCAATTATTAGTCCCGAGTCGAAATCGTGTCAATTTATGGCAAGAGCCTATATGTTACAGTAGTGTAATATTTACACGTTAATGTATAGTTAAGTTAGCGTCGCATGGGTGGTGTGACATTTAGATAGTAGTTACGGTGATACGTAGAGACTTAATGAAACCGTCGAGCTGTGGTACTAAGAGAGCAATAAAGTAACGAGCGTAGAGTGCCAGTGATAGGCGATAGGCGACGCACGAGTAGCGTGCGAGGCGTAGCGAGTAGCTTAGCGAGTAGCGGCCCGAGAGGACCAAACTGTTGCTCGGGCGCTGCCGCCATCCGCGCGCGCGCCCGCGCCCGCGCCCGCGTCCGCGTCTGCACCCGCCCTGCCCGCGCCACTCGCCACTTGCCACTCGCCAGCGATCGCGACCTCAACTCGAAGCGGAGTACAAAGCTAGTGGCGCGGACGCGGCTGCTGCGAGCGAACGCCGCTTTGACTTAACCGTGGACGTCACACGAAAATGGCATTTTCTAAAGCATAGATTAGCTTGTTTTGTAACTTGCTCTTACACTGCTCATTCAGTCTAGGCTTTGCAAGGTTAGCAGTATATATAGATAAACACGACCAATTTTAAAGGTATACCGATACGACACGTATGTGTAGGCTCAGCATTTAGTAGTCGAGCCATGGCCATATAACACGCTCGGTCCAACCACCAGTTGCTACTCCATTTGGCACGAGAAGTACTTACTGACGTACTTACTTACGTACGTCCCTTAGAATGTAGGTAAAAGCCGCTTTATATCAATTAACCGAAATTGAAAATGTAAAGCTCTGTATACGAGTATTTAAAAATGAACGCCTCCATACTATAATTTTCCGATTGTAATACTGGGCATACAAGTAGCTTAAAATATTGAATGAGTTGCTAAATTTCGCCAATATTTTCATATTTTGGTGTGGTTGGAACGAGCGGTCCATCAGGAAATCGAGTCGTGTATAAAGTGCCATAAGAACCGCAGTTAAGGCAAATAGAAACGACTTTGCTGTTACGCGTGTAAAGTTTATTATCGGGTACGATGCAGTCGTAGGGTAAGACAATTCTCCAATCGTCTATCATTACCCTATGTGACTGGATATTATACTCTCGATAGGTACCATTTTATTTTAAAATACTTCATTTTGAACTGTTTTTGGATAATTAATTTAAGTGATTCAGGAAGCAAGAGTGCATTTCTCTTATAAATTGCGGAACGAAAATGTAACATAAGTTTTGTAAAGTAATGTGGGCTTTGAAAGAAAAGTATTTTTATAGAAAGTTGAAATTTAACGTGAATATTGAATGTTTCACATTATAATTCCTTCAGCATCTTTAGGGTTAAGTATACAAGATATTAACGGTAATTATATTGGCAGGCACTCGCGTGTTGTAAGCACTCAGTCAGCAGACGATTATTTAATAACGTTTCGATTTTAAGATACATCGTTTTCGATTACTATCGCATTATATTTATTCAGATAAGGATATTATTTATGTATACTAACGACATGCGACTACAGTACGTTATGACCACGATCAATACTTACGTAATATACGTATAAAAAATGATGAGTATCCCTAACACGAAAGATACATGGAATAATATATGTATCAATAACAATAAATGTACACAAAAATGAGAAATAAAAACAGTTGTAAGTATAGAAATTTCCTCTAAATCAGTTTCCGTTGCTTTTAAGTAGGGACAGCATGAGCATTACCACTACCGGACATTGGGTAATGGCGTTCACTTCAATGTTTTCATCAATATCATGAATAGAAAAACGGCATCTTAAATATGAAACATAAGGGAAGTATGTCGGCTACAGTACCTACTAAATGATATTTTTTACACATAGTTTTAGAATTACAAAATCAAGCATCATGTTGCCAATAGCAAATTATCGAACCTAGTTTATAAAAATAAAATAAAACAAATCGGACCACGGGTCTCGGAGTAATCGGTGAACATACATAAAAAAAAACACCAAACCGAATGCAGAACCTCCTTCCTCAATGGAATTGAAGTCGGTTAAAAACAAATTACCCTGCTGACTGCATGTGAATCTAATGTAACGTACTTAAATAAGCATAGAATAAGGAATATTCTTATGTAAATATACTAATATGCTTAAAAAAAACACAATCTAAACTGAAGGACACGATCATGCCTCATTTCACATCAACCTTTTTTTATTTAATACTCACAATACCCATTGGTTGTTACGAGTACCTCCCAAAAATACGTAGCCAAATGACAACGAGGTCATCGTTGAAATTTAGGTATCATCTAAAAAAACGGTGTTCTGATACGAGTAACTGATGAAGTACCGTAGAATCAACTGTTCAAATAAAATATAGCGGATATAATAACGATTACAAAGAAAAATACAATAAAATAACACAATAGTACGATATAGCAACGAAAACAATGATAGCTCTTACTGAATTATTTATTTTAAACCAAAGTATTTGGATTTATAAAAAAATTATTAGGAAATAGTTTTTGCTCAATATCATTAAGGTTTTGTCAGAAGTTTTACTCTTTCGTTTAAGGTAGTTAAGATTTGACTTAGTCTTATCTAATTATGGTATTTCGTTTATTTATCTTCACTTATACATATAAAAAGGTGTTTTGTTTTTCTACGTTTGTTTATGTACTTATATATTCAGACTAAAAGAACTTATGGATGAAATATATCTTAGCTGATGTGATTTTACGTTGTAGATTATAATGTAATGGATTATGATTTAGTGGACAAATACATAAATACGAATATGTATCCCCTACTAAGTATGTTTGTTTTCAACAACCCAGTAAATACATAAAATTTAATATAAAACTATTAACTGGAGACAGAACAGTAATTTGGGCATTGTAATGTTTTTATGTATGAGTAAAGATAAATAATTTGTACAATTTAGTATTTAAGCACCTTAGGTGAAACATTAGTCAATTTGATAATTTTGTCAATTTACTCTATTCAACCAGGAAAGAGCATTCGACTGACCATGGAGGTCAGAATTATATAAACATGTATGAGGACAGGAAAATATACCGATCTAAATACATAGCATTCATGGGAATACTGTAGTACAGTCAGCAGCAGAAGTAGCTAAGCGGGTCGGGTATTCAAAATGAACTACACACGCTCTTATTCTCTTGACAATAAAGTCGTGTCAAGCTCATTTTGAGTACCCCACCCGTTTAGCTACTTCTGCTGCTGACTGTACTACAGTTGAATGAAAAAAACTTTGTTTTATTTATTTAATTAATTACAGCATTCATGGGAATACTTAATGTAAATAGGTACCTTTTCCTGTCACTCTCCTTGTATTGTTACGCTCATTCTTTAAATTGTAATCTGTAATAACAAAAACAGGTTTTAAAAACGAAATAACGGTGATTATAACGTTTCCTTCAGAAATAGGCGCGACTAACCTACGTAAAATAGTGTTTGCTATACTTATGTATATCACATAATTAACATCACGTGTGATTCGATTGGTTGGTATAAATTATATCAACAAATGTTACGAAACATTCATGTTAAGTCCCGATTTGATTGAATGCGGTAAATCTATAGCATTAAATTTGTCAATGAATCGGTATCATTATGTATCCTACAGATAAATCGAGCGAGAAATGCGCTTTGACGTAAAATAAGGCTTTCAATATTTATCAATGGCTGCGAGTAATTAGTGCGCCTGAAGTATTTACGGGATTCAAAAAGCAGTTAAATTCCAATCAAAATGACTAATAGATCTACAAAATAACTATAAACAGGTTTGACAGCATAATTATTATTACTTAAAGCAACTCTACAGTGTGAAACGTAAAGTTCATCCCCTGGGATATTTGAAAAGCCACCACTTTCGTAAAGAAATAAGATAATAGTATAGAATTTCAAATACGAATGTTAAGTATTCTCATGTTACCCGAGTACTCGTAATTATAATGTTGGAATAACTGTTGTTTTAAACGGTTTCTTGAGAAACTTCATAATAAGACTGATAGAAGAGTGCGGTAGCGGTCGGGCGCCGAGTCGACTCGGTATATCGATAAAGTCTTCCAGTCATCGTAACGGTCTCAATTGCGAAAATACTTTAGTGGCTGTCACTACGCCAGCTAGACGAAGATGTCTGTAATTTGTTTTAAGTACATTACGCACCTAGGGTGGTAAAATAAAGAACGGCTCAAATCACGGGTATTTGTGGCCCGAACCAAAGGTAAGGGTCATAAACAAGCGATCAGATGCCTTCTCTAATACCGTCCCTGGTGCGTATACAATTTTACGTCTTCTCCTGGGTGTGAAGAAAGATTTGCCCCTGCACCCGAGGGCGGCAAACTTTATTTACCGCCCAGAGTGACGTAAAATATATTTACTTTAAGGAGGCGAAATCCATTGATGATTTGCAAGTGTATAGACCTGCATGAGCAACGGATTAGTTTGAAAGAAGTTGTAGGTATGTTGACTTACGTAGCAAGATAAAATAATAGTATCTATCGATGTACGTATATCCAGTATATTGTTCCGTTCGCTATATTATGAAATGGCATTTGAATCAGTGCCCTAAGTAGGTATGTACAAAACAGAAATATAGTATAGTTTACGCAAGCGTCTGCTCAGTTGGCGTAGTTACAACTCATTTAAATTATAATCAGTTCAATTAATAAAGTCTAATTTAAATAATAAATATTTCGGTGTAACTTAAGTTTTGTAAACATATTTTAATGATTAGTAGGGTAATGAAAGGCTATTGTTAAAGTTCAAATTCTATTGAACTGTCACGATTCGCGCGATATACAGCTTAACAAAATAGAGTCACTAATAACGTATTAATATTACGGTTGCAGCAATACTTACCCAGTACAGTCACCGGCAATAGTATCTTCCAGCACGAAGGCCGCTAAAATATGTGACAAGGTCTTATTTGTAGAGCCATAAGAGCGTGTCACATATTTTAGCGGCCTTCGTGTAGGAAGATACTGTTGCTGGTGACTGTACACAAATATAAATCAATCCGTTAATAAGAAAACCGGTAAAATCAACGTTAAACGGTTTATAATGCAGAAAACCATTATTTTAATTCAACCATCCGTAATAGTATTTTAGACTGAAGTATGTACACACATTTCATCATTAAATAAAGTTATGTGGGGAACCACTTATATTAATTATTAGTGAGTACCTAAGGTTAGTGGCAATAGAAAAGTGAAATAATGTAAACAAACACTGTTACCTTAATTGCTTTACAATCACACACTTTTTGGTTTCATTGTCCATATATAAAGACATAAAGTTGTCATTTACTTTCATTTTTAGTAAAAATTCCGTTAATTAGGTACTTATATTTCAGTAAAAACAAATTTTTTAAATAATATTTTGTCATCTGTCAAATGTTCTTTTTGCGTAGAAAATCAGCCATGGTTGTTTACCTTATTTTACTTTTCTATTGATACTAACCTTATGTTTATCACTGGATGAAAATTTCTAAGAAAATATCAATAACAGTTTAAGTTAACGTAGCCGTAAAGTATTCTAAGCCACGTAAGCGACCAAAAAGTACTGTAATATTAGAAGTGCGTCGTTTTCATGCAAAAATAAAATCTTTTTACACTAATAACGTAATTTAAATAAACGTTTAAAGCTTAGGTACTTTTTTTTGTGAGAGGTACAACTACCATAATATGCCGTTTTTTCAACCTTAGAGATACAAAATAGGTACCGACAGAATCCAACTTTAAGTATTTTTTTTAGAAAAACCAAACTCTTAGTTCAAGAGGAAACCTAGGCAGTTTATTATTTTCTCGAAATCACTGAGAAAATATCACTGTGTGTCAAATAAGTACATCATTACACTTACGATAAGTTAGATAAGCAGTAGTTTTTATTGTTTACGATAATTAATATTCAATTTGTACGTAGTTAAGTAGTTTTCGTTTACGATAGATTAATAAAGTTTCGTGTTTTAGTGGCGAATAGCGGCATTTAGTGTAACAGGTATTAAATACTAGGTACATACTTTTAATTAAGCTTAGTGTAAGATATTTAGGTTCCACCAGCAAATGATATTGCAATATCTTTAAAATAGATATAAGGATAAAATGTTCGTTACACATGAAACATAATTTGGGAACGCTTTTTTACTTCATTGATATTTGTAGGAAGTCATTAAAAATGGCTATTATTAAATTGTTGAACTGTGAATGTGATACATACCTAAGTCAAATAGATACCAGTCGGTAAACAAAAGTTGTGTATGTCGTTACCGATTCAGTTCATATATATAAGTATGTAAAAATACAGAGAACGTCATCACTCGTGTTGAAGTTCAGACTTTCAAACGAAAAAAATCGCTGAGATGGTAGATCAACTACAAACTAGAATAACTAATAGCTATCTATGTCATTGAATAAAACTTAGATCAACAAAATAATACACGTAACTGTTTCAGTACTTACTTATTTTTTATCAAAAGTAACTTAGTGAGAATGTTAGGAAATATTTTTGAAAGACTGTGACTGTGTCATATTTGAGAGGTCAGGTTGGATAAGGTATGATATATCATATAATTACCTAGGTGATGGCGATCCAAATGCAACCAAACTATGTGTAACACTATGCGAGGAGTCGAGTACTTCTTGAGTAAGTGAATCACATAGAACTTGCAATTTTTTCTGGTATTAACATGTGCGCGTACGGTTTTAATACTTACTCAATTTAATGGTAGTATAGATCGTTTCCTAGAGCCAAAAATAAAGAGTAGTGAAATGGCCGTTTTTATTCAAATAACAATTTTAGGTATAGGTATGGTCTGGGTAATGTAATATTCCTACTTAAAATATGTCAAAAAGCAATATGCAACGTACAATTTTAGCAATAAATATTTAAGCAAGATCAATTATTAAAAATTCTGATTCAAAATTATATTTACCTCTGATACATATAAGAATATTTATGAAATTACGAATTCTCACGAAATTGTGTTTATGTATATATATGTATATTAGTTTCGTTATAATTTAAACTCAAAATTGAACTAAGAAAGCAAAATACGCTGAGTACATCTCTGTCCCAACGAAACACAGTTTTGTCTATAAATATTAGTTGGCTCAACAAGAATTAAACAATAAAACAGTTAAATATTTACGTTTTGTATTTAAACCGTAGTCATCATTTAGCAGTTATGAACAGAAACAAGAAGTTATCAGCATTTATTGCACGATATCGGCGATAATCAGTTGTACTATACGGTTTACAAATATATTGTGTTGTAAACAATGTTGTGTTGTAAGGGCACGTGTACATCCATGGAGTTGCTAGTAAACTGTGAATATAATTATAACGCTTGATTTAAAGTTGCATGCCATTCCTCTATACATAAACAGAAAAAATATGAATCTTATTATGATGGGGTAAGGTGCAAAAGTGTAGGTATACATATTTAAGGCGTTGGCTGTACGTCTCGCCTTTAAATTGAGGTTGAATTCTGACTAAAAGAATTCGTGAGCGGTTTAAAATGACGGTCGTTAGGTATAAACGAGAAAAAGGGCTAGAACTAAACACGGACTTAACTCCGGGCCGTCTGCTTTTATTGTCCTTAACGGGGAAATTACTAGCGCCGACAACATTCAGCCCCCCCCCCGACATGAGCTCTATGGGGTTACCTCAAAGTTCATAATTGTCTGGGAACCCGCAGAGTTCGCGGGAAAAAATAAATGGAGTAGTGTAAAGATACTTTTAATTTCTTTAGTCCATTGTAACATCAGAGAACGTGAGCTATTAACTTTATCCTGCTACAGCCGCCATCAGTTATATTGGAGCGGCCATGGTGGTCCCAAATATTTGAACAACGCCTCTGTCAAGGAGACAAAGTGCATGTTCAGATATTTTTTAGTACCTTGGCCGCTCCGATATATTTGAGGGCGATTGTAATAGGTATGAAACATGACCTGAAAAATATGCTCCCAATACTGAATGTTTATTGAGAGTTTTTTATGTGACATTGAAAACCAAAATGGACGCTAAAGCTAAGGATCTACTGAGCTACGATATGAAATGCTTTGCACCGATTTTAATGAACATATTTGAGATTAATTTAAGTTTAAGAACATGCCTAATAAAAATGTACTTTAATGCTTAACACTTCATTTCGACTTGAAACAACGAAGATTGAAAAATAAAATTTATAGGTATTTTTATATATTAATAAGAAACATATGTTAACTCGGCATTTCGAAAATTACAACGATTCTGTACTGGGATGAGATATATAACATTCTCTATTATATTAAATATTAAATAAGGCTTAAAGAACAATCTCGAAAATAGTATTTATTGCTTGAAAGTATATAGAAATTAAATTACATATATATCACCTAAATCACACACCGCGCAACAATTATAAACATTAACCTCCAGATATTTCTACAAGTAGTACAAGCACATTGCTTCTATAAATCACAATGAATGGTTTCGGTATGATATAAAAGAGAGTCATCGATATTTATATTTTGTATGTACCTATGCATCATAAAATTATGAAGGCTTAGCTTATTTTCCTGTGGTATGTAACATTTTCACTGCCATTGCCGGACATCCGGACATAATAATGAGACACGGTCACGGAACTTACAATATGTAAATGACAGCTTCAAGAATTGTGATATCTGACAGTTTTTAACGACGAGTAACATTTCTGACGGAAAGAAATAAAATGTAGTTCAATCTTCGTATAGCACTATTATGTTTTTCTACTCGCCGACTATAATGCTTGAATTGAGACTTTGGACAGAGAACTACTAGTGCATACTTTTCGATGGTCGCATATTTTAGCATTGTGGACTAAACTAAAATGGATTTTTATACAATATTTTAGTTCTCTCAGGTGCCAAGCCCCGCGGCCGAGGTCGGACGGGGCTCGGCAATATCACCGGGAGATCGTCAGATGGAAGTAACTCAATTATATAGAGGCAGCAGATTGTAACGCATTTATTGAACTCTATTCTAACCGACTTGCCTAATTTGAGTACTCGTAGAAAAAGTATTGTATACAATCATGACATAATTGAGCTTTTCAATCTCATACCTACCTTACCTTACTTAGGCACAACACGGTACTCGACTGAAAAGCTCTTTATTATGTCACAATTCTATAAAATACTAATGTCGGTGGTTCATCTGAAGCGTAATTCAAATTGAACTTTTCTATGAGCACGATTTATTTAACTTGTATGTATGTGTATGTAGCTATACTCGTAAACTTTCAATTTAAATACGTGATTATGATTAACAAGCCTAATCTTATCTCTATCAAAAAATATAGCTACACAGTAAGTCTAAGTTGATACACAACAACATTGTATGTTTACGAGTATAAATTACGAGTTTACAGCCGTTTTATGACAAGAATATTTAGAAAATAAACTTTTACGGGACTTTAGTTGTCCCATATTCCATCACTATCAACTACATGCATCACCACAAGCAGCGTTCGGCTCAAAATACACCTGAGCTGAATTGATTCATAAGACAAAATGCTTAAATTTGTCTATAAATGCTTAAATTTGTCTATGGATGCTTATATTTGTCTATGGCCTCCATACAAAAAAATCTGCTACCGTAGACAAGTTTAAGCATTTTGTCTATGAATTGACTTAATTCAGCTCAGGTGTGTTTGAGCTTTCAAGTGCATAATATACGTGTACAAGTACTCTTGTCATAGTACTAGTAGGTAATGTTTTATCTTCTAATTTAGACTTGCATAAAACTCCGCGACTAAAATTTTAACACTTAGTTGCTTATGGCGTTACTGTACTGTGTTACTGTACTAGTCAGTATTTGTAATAACTTTATGAGATTATTTAATTGTAAGTATGGCAGTATTTTGTTACTGAATGTATCGAAGCAAAATATCTCCCAACATAGTGAGGCTTTTAACAATTTACTAATTATTTATAATTATAATATATTCAATTATTTAATTATGTTAGCAGTAAAATGTAGTCGGTGAGCCAAAATAGATTGGTTAGTAAACCAAGACATTTATAATAAAAAAATGTAAGTTTGTTTGCGTAAAAATTTGGATATTTTAGTAAATGTTGTTAGGCAGCAATATTGTTTTAGCTCTTTTTTTTTAAGTTTTCAAATGATTTATTTAACGTAAAATAGTCTTACAATTTTAATTAATCATTAGCCAACAACAAGAACGTGGCATTAGGCTCTTTTATTGTTCATGTTAAGATTACTGATGTATTGTATGGTGTGAAATCATTGCTGTCCAAGTTATTATTTTACAGCTTGAAAGTTAGTTGTATGCAAGTACACATACATTTAGTATTAAAATCTGAGTGCCTGTAGGATGAACGGTTCACCATTTTTTAAATTGTTTTCTAACAAGGTACAGTCTGATGTTTTATTACAAGTAGTAATTAAACAATGGGTTTTTGTAAAGTTTAATAACAGCAAATAAAATGTAACTACTTCCCATTCATTAAACAACGATCGAAAGTGAACCGGGGATTTAATATTCTGGAAAATTTTCAAGCCAAGCAATAATCTACTTGAAAAATGAACAGCATGTTTCTGGTAAAACTTATCTTTCCTACTATTTACATTTTATCTGCAAACGCTTATTTGTTTATTATAACATGGTTTTAGAAATTACTACGTTTTCTGATATTTTACTTCCATGTCCAATGTGTTGTTTACAAAAAGTATCTACCTAATACATACAGCCTGCACTGAGGTGTAAACCTGGCGAAATACTTTTCAAAATTCCGTTAATTATTTAAATAAAGGTACTTTTTGTAACTTTGTCGGTCTATAAGCACCGATTTAGAAATTGACCTTTGAGACTATCATGTTTTCTTTCTTGTTAGCGCTATCTTAGCTTATAGAGTGTGAGGGGCGAATCGTTTTGAATTATACGTTTTGGGGCGCTCGTGGCCATCCAGATGAAGAGAAGTAACTGCGATATGAGAAAAAAAACCAGCTCTTAAAGTTCTATTCGAGTGTATTACACAAATATACTAGTCAAGAGTTTTGTGGTTAACCAGCAGTAAATTTTTCATTTGGGAGCGGTGGAGTCCTAAATAGTCGTCATTGAAAAACGCGACTAACACTGGCTTTAATAATACTTATCAAGCCGAAGCTGGCAAAGTGATACGTAAAATGTTAATCTCTGACGGAGTCATGATTAGTTAAAAATAAGTATGAGAATAATGGCTGGATCTGTATAGGGTTAGCTTTTCAATATATCGAATTTTGGTAAATATTTTAAAATACATGGAGGAATTTTTATTGATTATGCTGCTGGCGCCTCGCAATAAAAGGAAGTATCTATGTAACACAGACATTTTCATTTCAAATTTATTTTTCTAGTGCCTATTAGCAATAAATCATTACAGGAGACAATTGTTTTAAACCATCGAATGTGCTATTTGCTAGGGATACACGCACAGATGTGCCCGCCGGATTTGTCCGATGGATATGCCCGGTGGACAAATCCGTGCGTGTATGCCGCGAAATGGACACGGATTTGTCTGCGGACACATCTGAATAGCGCCATACACGAACGAATCTGTCCGCCGGGCATATCCGTCGGACAAATCCGCCGGGCAAATCTGTGTGTGTATGCCTAGCTATTATCGTGCAGCTTGTGACGATTTGTAATGATTGTATCTAGTGGATTCAATAATCCTATGATACCAATAAAGTAATAAAAAATAATAAACGACAGACTGGTAAAATTATTAAAACGAGGAACAGAATATTGCAAATACTGTTTCAGCGCGAGCTATTTATAAATAGTTCAGCGATGTTTGCGAACTCCGTAACATTTTGCAACAGCTTTGATTTCAGGTGACATTTTGTACAAAATTAGTTTGAAAACTCTAGAACCTGATATCTACGTATTAACAAATATATATATATATATACCCAGACGAGAAATGTTACGTTATTTTGAAATTAAATGCTAGCAAACTGAATACGGTTATCCTTTGTTACAGATTAGAGCAACATTCTTAATACTTATGTTTCTGTTTACAAAATGTGAATGTGTATTTTGTTCAGTAAACGGAATTTTACAAAATAAAATAAATCGTGTTTTAAGCTCTTTAGAGGCTACTATTAGTTAGCGAATTTGAATACATAAAAGGGTAATTTGCAGAAAAAATGTACCTTTACTTTTTTTTATTTGATATATATTTTGAGTCTATCGCATGCAGAATCACGAGCTCTATCGAGTCTGGTAGGATAAAAAAAATGTCCCAACTGTCCCAAAATTTACATACAAAAAAATTCGTTACGTTCATAAAAAAAGTGTAACAAAACTGAGAAATTATCATTTTCTTTAGACTCGATAGAGCTCGTGATTCTGCATGCGATAGACTCAAAATATATATCAAATAAAAAAAAGTAAAGGTAATTTTTTCTGCCAATTACCCAAAATGGAAGAACAACTAAAGCACTAATTCTCTCCTGATGAAAGAATTTAAATCGAATGCTGATAATTTGAAATGGATCTTTATGAGAATATACCCTCAGGCATAATTATATGTTCCATGTATTTTGTGCGATTCACATTTGTTATAGGAGAAAATTAAGTACGTAACGGACTAACAGGTACATACAAGTTTGTGAAAAAATACTACAAGCGCGACAGACCTACTGGATTAGTGCTTGCAGTATTTACGACACAGTTGTAAAAAACAGTCTTACCTCACTGTCACATTTCTCTTTCCGTGTGCTAATCATTGGATTGCTGCTCGTCTATGTTAAGTATGCACAGTGTGCGCGCCAGCGTACACGATAGTACAACAGCAATAACTAACGAACTGCTTAATTGTAACGACTAAGGTAATTTATATGTAATTCTATAATTATAAAGTCGTAGTACACTTACAATGGCTGTTTTATTGTATTAGTATTATAAACTTTTTTTTCCACCCTTAATCACGTGACTCGGATCATCATACTAAACAAATTCTATGAGACAATACCTGAAAAAAAAAATTAGCTTCCTTATTAGTTAAAGCAATGGGTATTTAAGTTCCCTGCTGTGGCCATATCGCTGTGTGCATGACTGTGGCGCCATCTCTTGAGCAGGGGGTTAAAGGCGTTTTTTCTTTTTTATTAATGGCATATACTCCTTGCTTACATGAAATGTCTCTGGCTGGTTCACTATTTTGCCAGTTGATCCTATAGGTGATGTCAAATATTTTGAAATGTGATATTGACAAGAGCCCAATTTCTTGCCACATTTTGCACTGCGATCGTTCACGTTACCCCCACCATGTACTTCGCACATATCGAATAGTCTCTGCCTATAGGTATATGACATTTTCTATTTATTGTTAAATCAACAATTATTTATTATTTAATATATGTAATCATTTTAATGACTATAATTATCAAAATTTCGCATGTTTAATTTAAGGATAATTTAAAATACTTACCTATACTGTAAGCTATAATTGCTATACACAATACCGGGTTCATGTCAAACAAAACTTCTAGGTACAACTATGTACCATGGATTGCATAAATAAATGAAATTAAATGAAAGTTACTAATATCGTAGCACTCGCTACGCCGCGTAGCCATACGCTACGAAAATAGTATCATCAACAAGAAAATATTTTCTTCATGAAGACATTCAAGCAACATATTCAAGGGCACAGAAAACAGGTCACTTGTACGTACTTTTCTATGCATTATGAGGTTATGACCCTCTTTTCATGGAATTTTAGTTTATTTTAAGATGTATATGAGAAACGTTTAGTTTTTTGCATTGAAGTTATAAAGTACCGAGAATCACAATCAGTAAGCAAAAGCAAAGCCGTCTTGTGTTCACCGGAGCGAGACGCGGCGTCAGTGTGTAATCTGTCTATGCCTAAAAAGCCTCTGAACCTATTGAGGGTTAAAAAAACAATAAGCGTTTCTTCTGTGTTTTAAATCTAATTACTTTAATCTTCTATCCAACGTTTAAAAAACATGTCAGAATGTTCACCGGAAACTTGGGAATTACGCATTCCCGTTGTATTCCCGGGAATGATCGCGGGTCACGAGCCGAAACGACCTCCGGAAATGTGCCGCGCGCTTAAGTACAGTCAGCTACATTCACGTCTGATCAATGTACAATGTGCAGTCAAACCAGAGACGTAGAGCCGCCAAAGATACCGAAATTGTAAGAGAAAATGTCACCTGCACAGCTACTCCACCTAGTAACAAATAGCGTACTAGTATTACACTAGTAGCTACTAGGTGGAGTAGCTGTGCAGGTGACATTTTCTCTTACTTTTTCGGTATCTTTGGCGGCTTTCGGACAGAGGGCGCAATCGACTTGAGGTTCAAAAAGTTCTTAGGCTGTGGTCGTCTATATCTCTATAGTCTCTGGTCAAACTAATTGAATTCTGGCAGTTTCAGCTTTGGCACAAAATAAACACAGATGACTGAACTGATTACTATTGATAATGTATAATTATAAAAGATGGTGACCAACAACTAAGCTAGATAACAGGTTTCTGATTACGTCTCCATGTCACATACGCTATTAAACTATTTAATTTCAATTTACATACTATGTTTATTTAAATTTTGGGTATTTTACGCAAGATGCTGCGAATGTCAGTTATTAATTCTACTCTATACCTTGTTTTTTAGATTTGTAAAAAAACCGGTCGGTTTCTTCAATGTATCTTTATTTTTTCAGTCATATCAAGAAAACTTCAAAATGAGTCTACTTTTTTTCCATTATTAGTGATACACTTAAGACAATAAGATACAATTTGACGAATTTTAATTTTTTTTCCAAAAAAACGCACTACGACAAATGCACGATTTTCTAATCTGAAAAAAAACAGACTAATAAATAGGTGAAATATTTGTTGTAAAAGTTTGTTTATGACGTAACCGCTTTGGATCATCGCCTTTTTCCCGAGATGTCCCCGAGGACGGATTCGTTTTCAGCTGGATTTGCAACACTTCGCCAGGGGCCGGATTCTAACTTTAAACACGTTGAAACACAAAGCAACCTCAATACAACTCCAATGCATTACCTACGTAATACAGCTAGCGCGTAAACGTCTGAACCAGAAATATCAAAATTGGCTTAAAAATATTCGAATGCACCTCCAATATGACTTTAATGTACCTATGTATTTTAAAATGAGAATACGGCACCAGGCGTTGGACATAACTAACAGTAGTAGTAGTATTTAATAGTAGTTTATGTAACTGTTACGTAATAGGGGTCCTTAAAACACGAGTGTGGTTTCATGAAACGAACGAAGTGAGTTTCATAATAAGATCACACGAGTGTTTTAAGGCCTAATTACGTACAGTTGCATACACTGCTTTATCTACACACATATTATAAACCCGAAATTATGATTGAATGACTGCCATTGCACGGATTGCACTGCCATCGCCATGGCCAACTCGATTGTGCCAGCGGTCGGGAGGCGCGTGCCGGCGGGCGGGGCCCACCCGGATTTTCATAATAATATCGAATTTTTGCTTATTATTTGATAATAATAACATCTTTACAGAAAAGACATTTGTTCTAACTACTAACGAAACAATCTATTTTTATGGTGGTTATAACGTGCGGGTTTTGAACGCATCATGGAGGGTTTATGATATGGGTGTAGATAAAACACTTTATTGCAATAAACAAGTACATGACCAACAAAAATATAGTAGTGTTACAAAAACTATTTAAAACGGGATATTTACCATGTGAGTTTTTTATTGTGAGCTTCCGATATTAATGGCGCATGCAACTGTGCCGAAATATCGGAAGCTCACAATAAAAAACTCACATGGTAAATATCCCGTTTTAAATAGTTTTTGTAATGTTAATGACCATGTTAGCTTAAAATCATATAATATAGTAGTGTGTACAAATTCGAAGGGGAACGCCTGTCAATGGCTGCTCCGCTTGGTTTAAAGCTCTAATGGGCCTAGGTATAAACTAAGACATCAAGCTGTTTACTTTAGTTACATTGCGCATGAATTTTGATGTGTTTTTATTTATTTTAGTCAACGAAAACTTGGCTCAATCATAACTTAATAAGTAATAAAAAATTATATTTAAAGGGAATTTAAAATCGTTATTGGAGCCATGTTTGTAATGAAGACGCCGTCTATAACTGTTTTGTCATATATTCTAACTGATTCTCCACATATCACGTACACTCTCTTGCGTATGCTTTCATAAGCAGAGTTCGTAAAATCTCTACAGCATGATTATAGTTTGTCAGATTTTTTTAAAATTATATTATGTAACTACATTTATTGTCATATATATACAATGAATATTAAAATCGATGAAATGATACTTACAAATAATTTGCTACAAAATAATAAAAATGCTCTTAGAAATCGGATGAAGCAAAGGATATGCTAAGAATTTATTACATACGTGGGAAGAAAGTCTTGCGACTCTTAAATAAGTTATTTCATGGTTGATTAGTTAATTATTAATACTTGTACCTAAAATAGCTGTGCCAGTGTGCCTTTTTAAGTCATGTGTACTACTGAATTACGAGAGCAAAATTTCCACCAGAACAATTTTTACAATAAATCCTACATTTCAATTAAGCTAGTTAGAGAATGTGGAAATCGGTTATAATTTGTTATTCTCACATTATAAATATTTGTACTTTAATAATAAATTATAACTAGTCAGTGTGTATGTATAAAAATATCGCAATCAAGACTTTTTGAGTGGTCTGGTATACAGTAGGGACCCCGCTGCCCTGTATCGGATTACAGCGCCCTAATCCCATTCAAAACAATAAAGTTATGTCTTACTAGGGATAGTATTATAAGTACTTACACTACATGGTAACAAAAAATATTATGTTTAGAAATGTGATAAGAAATAGAATGATTTAATAAAAAAAGAAAAACAATATAAAGTAACAAGTTTGCCTTTTTGCTTATCTCATAACTCGCGAAGTGACCTACGCTTTATCTACATTGAAACCAAACGCAAGCCGCAATAGAAAACAAATACAATATCCACCCCACGACGACCCCACTGGTTGCTCGAGTGTGTTGGCCAAAGTTTGTGCGGCGTGCGATCGATCGGTGCGCGCGCAGCCACCCGCTCGTATAAAACCCCAGCGCAAACCCCCGATCAGCACAATCGCTGACGAACGCCACGCGTTGCCGCTCGCCTGGGGCGCTTTCTCTTCTCTTCTTTATTCGTCTGTCTTCTATGCCGCGTGGGTGGGCCGTCTGATGCCGGCGCCGCGATGCCGCGCTGCCTCATGGCCAAGAAATGGAAGGCGGCTCCTGCGGCTGAGCTGGAGGAGACCGACGAGGAGATCGACGTGGTGGGGGACGGGCGCGGCCGGAGCCCCGCGCCCGCCGCCACGGCGCCGGGGCCTCCGCCGCGCGACCCCGAGCCCACGCTCCTCTACAACGGTAAGCGCTGCCCTGCGACCGCCGTCCTGCGTCACCTTGGAGACACTATCACACCACGCGCTTGATAAAGCAATACGTTGCTACCGATTTACATGTGCTTATGACATTTTTCTATTGACCGCAAACACGTAGATGCATTTTACGCGTTACTATTTTAACTAATACAGTGATATTTTGGTTTATCGATTAGACGTAAAATATTTGCTAAAACAATTTACTTTCTGACAGCCCTATTACAAATTGCGGATTTATTTTTCTAGTCAATATAGACATGCGTAAAATATGTGACATCGTCAAATTTATGAGTACCTACTCAACGATACGTTTTATACGCCAATAAACGTATGATAGTGTCTCCATTGTGCTCATGTATTATATCATGTAATATATTTATCTATTTAAATTAGGTCTGCTGATGTTTCTTATAACACCGTCCTTTTCATTCATGGTTATTTGAAAAGAGACAAATGCTGCTGAATTTAATGAAGTAAGTTTTTTAATATCTTATAATTAGTAACATCCACTAATATAATAATAATTCAATACATAAATGCCTTATATGTATATCATTACTTCGTGTATGTATTTGAATAAAGGTAAGGCCATAGTCCTAGTGCAAGTATTTACTTAAAGGTTCTTAGCGTGGTAAGTAGTGAAATTAGATGTTTACAAACGCTGGTTTATTACTTAACTATTATTTAGATACCTACATGGCTATTTTTTTTAACTTACCTACAAGTACAAGCATAACAATACAACCTATAGTACTAATCTCGCCTCAGACTTGATTTAGTTGATATCAATCTTAATCTGTACAATACCCACTGTATGCCGATTTTTCGTCATAACCGTCAATATTAGGTATATTTAGTTCTGGTTTGCAACAGATTCAAAAATAACGTAACAAAAAAGCATAATAACAAATATTCCCAATAATTTTAAATGTTTAAAAGCTTTTTAAAATATCTTTTAGGAATTCTCCTGCATATTAAGATTTAAGAGCAAGTAGTTAAAGCGAAGAAATTGAAATAGACAATTTTAAGGCAACTCTAACCAATAAAAATAATAATATAATCGAAAATTAAGCACCATAATTTTAATTAAATACTTAATAGGTACAGTAGGCATCAGATATATTGGAGCGGCCAAGGTGGTCACAAATATCTGAACAACGCAGCGATAAGGTGCTTGTTCAGATTATTTTGAGTACCGTGGCCGCTCCGATATATTTGATGACGGCTGTACGTCACTATTTTTAATATATAAATTACATTCTACATACATATCTCAAACTTATGAACGGACATGGGTCTCTTGATGGCTATGTGCTAAATGAGTGGTGTGGGATCTTGCTCGTGGTGGCAAATGTATATGTATTTAAATGTATTTGATAACGATCAATTGATCACCTGTCAAATTACAAATATCTGCGCCCATGGATTCATGGGTGGATCTACCTACAATAAAATAAAACATGGACACATCAGTACAGTATTCCAAAAAAACGCTTTACCCCCCTTCCCCGACTTAAAGCCAGCATAAACGCCATTATTACGTATATAAAATATCGTTTACAGTAGCAGGCAGTTTTACATTTGATCGTTGCAAAGTCGTGTAGTTAATAGGACAGGTTGAGACAAACCGTCTGTTAACTTCATCGTTAAAATTAGCCAGTATGAGAAGTTTGACAGTTTTTTACGGGATGACAAATCTGCCGCCATATTTTGGTTGGTAAACGTTATCTATACCATACGTTGAACAATCCATTAATTGAGCATGGTGCAATCCGCTCTTAGGATGGTCGGACTCTAATAAACGATATACCCTATCCATCCTTATTTGTCTTATAGTGTAAACAAATGTCAATCTAGACACCGTCATTTTATTTACTTTTCGGGTTGTTTGTCCGTTACTTCGATTATCGAAGAAAATTATATTAAAAATGAAATTTTTCAGTGGTTACTTTGGTTGAATTCAATAGTTTGAACTTTCTTTATGTATATAACATTTTATGTGGTACCTAATTCCAGAAAAAAGTGTAATTATTTATTTGAAAAGTGTTTGTTTACACGATAAGTCAGATAATGATGGATAAGGTATAATTACTTAATACTCTAACAAACAAATGTACTGCAAAAGCTTGCCTTAAATAATTTCTGCTTACCATTCGCATAAAGCTTTTACCCCGTTATTCATAAACGGTTTGCAAGTCTCATTTAGTTAATTTATGTTTCATCTGTTATTAAAAAAGACAACTGTCAAAGTGACAGATAAGGATAGTCGAATATTAGTTAACCTTTTCGACGCCATGTCAAACGCAAAACCTACCACTCAGACGCCACGACATCTAAATGTCAAAAATGAAGTTAAACTTTATGTGTGTGCATGTAAGTCTATTATGCTCTGTGGTCGGTGACCGATATATCGGTCTTTGGCGTTGGACCTGTGGTGCCGATATATACGTCTTTGGCGTGGAAAAGGTTAAATGAAGCTTCTAAGACGTATATGTGATACTCAAAATTAAAAATGCTCTTACGGCGGCAGGCACGTACGGTCACGGACTTTAATTGTTGAGTCATTTAGGGTTCACTTTACACTGGAAATTTCATAGAGTGAGTACTAAACAATAGAAAGTAGCTTGAACCTTAAATGGCTCAACAATTAATATACGTGACTGTACGTTGTAGTCGTTTGACAGATACAATATAATTTTCAAGCGGTGAAGGCGTAAGCGCCGGTCGTCATAGGGTTCTTTTGATTTGGATTACCTTATATGAATAACGGGATTAGTGATCAAGTAGGACATTAGCTTCATTTCTTGCTTTAAGTAAGACGCGGTCTTGCTTGCGTATAATGCCCTCATGCGATTGTTATGCGAATTGGATATTTATGAGACATTTAAAACTTTTTATGCATATGCGAGGTGCCTTATTAGGCCTTGGGTTTTCTGACCACCCGTCGCCGGCGGCCGGCGACCGACGCCATACAAAACATCCGATCGAATCCGATGTTTTGTATGGCGTCGGTCGCCGGCCGCCGGCGGCGGGTGGTCAGAAAACCCAAGGCCTTAGGTAACAACAATCTGTAACCATTAACTACCAGATACTAAATACATTCAGATTCGGAGTAACAAAAATGCTACGGCCACTTTTCGGGCATTTGCTCGAATATTGGTGTTTAATCTCTCTTTTCGCTATAAAATAAGAAAGAGACGCAACACGAATATTCGGCCAAATCTCGATAAATGTGGTCATTTACGGCTAGCGGCACAGAATCTAATAGTAGTTCCCTGCCAACTCGTTAAAAAAATTTACTCTTTTATATACTCGTACTCCTAAAGTCCTGATTATACAAAACTCAACCATTCAAGTTAGCGACACCTAACCAGAGACTATAGAGATATAGACGACCACAGCCTAAGAACTTTTTGAAGCTCAAGTCGATTGCGCGCCCTCTGTCCGAAAGCCGCCTAAAGATACCGAATTTGTAAGAAGAAATGTCAGCTGCACAGCTACTCCACCTAGTAACGAATAGCGTACTAGTAGTACACTAGTAGCTACTAGGTGGAGTAGCTGTGCAGCTGACATTTCTTCTTACAAATTCGGTATCTTTAGGCGGCTTTCGGACAGAGGGCGCGCAATCGACATGAGCTTCAAAAAGTCGTCTATATCTCTATAGTCTCTGACCTAACTAATATGCTTATGTGGAACATGATGTAGGTACCTACATCTGATCGCACAATGCAGAATTAAGGAACTGATTACCTACCCATGTGATCGCATACAGAATGACACAAACAGTTAAAATAATTGATAACAGGGGTGTCCAGCGACTTCCTGAATAATTTTTATTGTTCGTAAAATTTAAGTTCATTCCGCATGGAAAATTTCGCAACTTTGGAAACTTCTCCTTGGTGTATTGCTAGCCACTCCTCTCTCTAGGACCTACTGCGACCCAAGAAAAGCTTAATTTCGTTATCTGCGTCTCTTTCGCTCGAATTACGAGTAGCATGTGAGAGGGAGATAACGAAATTTCGATTTTCGAGGGTCACGGTAGGCCCTCTAACTGGAAAAACAATTATCAACCGAGTTTTAGATTTACAGACGTTCATGAATAACACCAAACTTATCTGCCGAAACAACACACTTTATGTTTATTTATTTGCACTATTGCATTCGTTTCGTATAAATATACGCTTACATTTTTTAAAGGAACTGTTGCAAATCATCATCATGCAATGAGGGTTTCTACGATCGTATTTTTCACTAGATGGCACCACTGTGGCGACAGATCTTTTTGACAGCAGCTGTCAAAATCCACCAAATTATTTTATACTAACTCGTATTAGAACTATATATTGCCACTCTCACTAAGGTTGTAGATTTTCTCAACTTATAATATTAGTGGGATGATTGGTAAATTTTGACAGCTGCTGTTTTGCAGTAAAAATACCTCTCGCCACCTTGCTGCCATCTAGTGAAAATCTCGTTCGCGGAAACCCTCAATGAAGGTAGTTCGTGGTCTTACACTAATCGCACCAAACTCCTTATATTATGATCATACAAGGTGTAACAAAAATGCTGGTGATCCTTTTAAGACCATAATTGATATCGTATTCTAATTATGAAAAAGTAAGAAAAACATTTTTTCGCGCGAAATAAAATTTTGGTTTAGTATGGAGGGTCGGCCGGCTGGGAGCCTCTGTCCCATAGAAAAAAATTTTTTTACTCGACAAATAAATTTTCTCCTACTTTTTCTTAGTCACAATACGATACTAATTATAGTAATTATGCCCTTAAACGGATCAACAGTATTTTTGTTACACCCTGTATCTATTGCTCGTCTTTTCTTTTATTCATAAACATATCGATAAAATGGGTGATCGTCGTAAACCGCTTTAATGCGTTATGGCTTGTTAACTAATATTCCAACGTTTGCTGGCTTCTCAGATCGACCAGCATAAGCTGGCATTTAAGGGTGCATTCTTGTTATGGGCCTCGAGGCCTTACGTATGATGGTTCGCTTAAGGAAGATGCTAAAACTAGCCAACTTTATGAGCCTCTCTTGTTTAAGTATAGGATTTACATGGCCCATTTTATAGAATAATACATGTTTTGCACTATAATTAGCCTAATTAAATTTGTCTAATTATAGTGTCGACAATGTCATGTCACTGTCATTCACATAATTTTATGTTTTAAATAATTATATTTCATAATTTATAAATAGAGGTTATATATTAATATGAAGTTTGGTCGCTCCGGTTGGTTAAATGCTCTAAGGTTTAACACGGGTTCGGCTTGTCCATTTTTACGAACGCTGCTAATTTCGGCAAGCAAATAACTATGGAACAAAAAGCAGTTAGCCTGAAGCGATAATTAAGGGTTAACTCCCGTATGCGCTTCGAAAATCAAGTTGCGTATGTGGGAAATTTTAGGGAATTTTCCGCGATCGACATTTTCACTAGATGAAAGCACCATGGCGGTAGGTCTAGCTGTCATAAGTTATAGTTATAGTCATCATTAGTCATAACGTGGTCATAACCCACCATGTTTAAAATAATCATGTTTTTTTATAAATATATTTTTCTGAGTACCTATTAAACTGACCCAAAATACTTAGGTACAGCCGCCATCAGATATATCGGAGCGGCCAAGGTGGTAACAAATATCTGAGCAACGCTTCTATTGTCAAGGCGATAAAGTGCATGTTCAGATATTTTGAGTACCTTGGCCGCTCCAATATGTATTTGATGGCGATGATACCTACCTACATCCAAAAGCAATTTAAACAGTTAAATCGTCACTCGTTACTTTATACTGAGAACAGCAATTTTGCTTGCCTTAACCTTCGAACTTGGCTGGATAATGCCGTGTCTACACGGTATTCTTACCGACCATTGGAAATTGTTGAGCACCATTAGAGCAACAGTTTTCATTGTTGTGAGCCAGCATTGTACCGTAGCTTTAGCAGCGACGCCTTTGTGTTTAGGCCGTCAACTGTTTCGGTTGCGGGCTTCAGCTGAATGTTTAGAGAATTGAGACAAGCCATTTCACTTGTCTAATTTTATATACTTCCGTAATGTATATGACATTGCTGTTGCTATCTACTGGGAACAGTCAGCAAACATATTTTGGGAGTTACCTACTTATTTATGTGGCTATAGAACGGTACCTGCAGTCTCTGTACCGACTTAACAAGTAGGTACGATAGTTTTTCAAATTAGTATAAAATATACGTCTATGGTCACAGCTTACGTTTCACTGCATAAATCGTGTACAGTTATCGCGGTCGAACTTTACACTATTTTCTCACAAGTTTACTAGTTCAACTTTTCTAATTCCCTCGTCGCATTTTTGCGCTCCGCAGAATTCCGTTAGCACGCGAGCCGAGCTAACAACCGGCAAGTAATGTATACATTAAGACTGACGTTTATGAAAGCACCCCTCATTTCCTGGGCCTTCCGTGCTCTTTTACGAATATATGTACACACATACAAACACGCGCATTTTACGCTTGTCACGCGGTGGTGTTTGGGTCTCGTACTGATTGGTCCTTTTAAACGCTTCAAGGGGAGATGTTTCGAATGGATTTTATAACACAACATTGATATTTCCACCTACATCTAAATTATAATTTTATTTTCTGGTGAATTTTACGCACCGCGTACTATTAAATGGAACTTTCCTTTGAACATTGGCCGAAACTGAAATTGTTTATCTTATTTTTATCTAATTACATATTACTGATCAATATTGGCTAATATATGTATATAAATATCATAACTCCTTGATCCATTTATTCCGTTACTTAATTAGATCAGAGACTATAGAGATATAGACAAGAACTTTTTGAAGCTCATGTCGATTGCGCCATCTATGTCAAAGCCCCCTAAAGATACCAAATATGTAAGAGAAATGTCACCTGTACTGCTACTCCACCTAGTAGCTACTAGTGTACTACTAGTACGCAATTTGTTACTAGGTGGAGTAGCTGTGCAGCTGACATTTCTTCTTACAAATTCGGTATCTTTAGGCGGCTTTCGGACAGAGGGCGCGCAATCGACTTGAGCTTCAAAAAGTTCTTAGGCTGTGATCGTCTATATCTCTATAGTCTCTGATTAGATACTGTCATTCAACGCGCCACTTAAAACCGTTGAAGGTAGGACCTGAATTATGGTTGGTTAAGTACGTATACAAAATTAGCTAAATAGTAAATCAAATCTGTAATAATACGTATCTACAATATCTACATAAGCCAGCCATATGTACCTTTAGAGAGCCAGTGTATACTAGTCCTAATACCGCTCCCTAACGTGCGTACATATTGATTTTGTTCACTAGCCGGATGAAATCAATTAGAGTGGGGTTTCGCACTACGCAGTACAGTCAGCAGCAAAAGTAGCTAAGCGGGTAGGGTGATCAAAATAAGCTGAACATGACTTTATTTTTAAGGGAATAAGAGCGTGTGTAGGTCATTTTGAATACCCTACCCGTTCAGCTACTTCTGCTGCTGACTGTACCTTTTATTTGAAAACGACACATCTGCATTACCGGTTGTTATGTCTGAATGTTATATTACTTACATACCTATATTGATATTAACCCTTTACCTACTTAGGGGCATATGTCTTAACGAAGGGGTGAATGGAGCGAAAGCTGAATGAACGAAATTACCCGGATATACTTATAACTATAAAAAGTAAAGTTAGATAATTGGTTAAATCTGTACAGTTCGTGAGCTTTAAGAAGAACCTTCGGAAATCGGCGATGACACACGAAGGTAATATTGCTGTTCTGCTTTTTCACGTGTCACTGTTGATTGATACCCGACGTCTCTTTCTAAAACCCGAAGGTTCTTCTGAGAGCTCACGGACTGTACGTTTGTGGTGTAATCTGAACGTCTGTGATAGTCTACGTCAAAATGTACCATCCGGTGGCCGGTAATTACACTTTTAATGCTCAAATACAACACTGAATCTGTAAAACGTCCAACTCAAGCCAAAAAGTACCATTTCATGTCGGCTGTCACATTAATAAACCCATAACACAGTTTAAGGAAGGTGGTCTATTAGACCAGTAACCCATCTACGAACAAATAAAAATTAATGTTAGCAATTAATTAAAACTCCGGACGCACTGTACCAAGGATGTTTCGTGCAACGGTAGCACCGCATTCAATTCGACTGTTTTTATTATTATCATGTCTATTCGGTCGCGTAACTCGCGCCGTCAATTATTTTTGTTCGCAGCCGGCTCATTTTTTATTCAAAGTTCTACTCGTTCTAATATGCACTTTACTGAGTCCAACGCAACGCCAGAGCCCGTTTGGCAGTTGAACAAATTTATAAATAACAAAATTAAAACAAAGGTTATTTCTCCATATGATAAAGGCCAAAGTGTCCACAAAATATTTGCGGCTGTAAGCGTAAGCTCGCTTTGAAATATTCAAAAATCCTTATTTGTGAAAGGGATCGCGTGGGAGTAGAATTCATATTCGCAAAATTGTCTTTGCATTTTACCTTCATAAAGTGAAAGTTGAGCAAAACCGCAATATTCGGCTAAGCCACTTTGAGTAGGAATTTTTATGAAAAGCTATTTTACCTGCAAAGAGTGCACAAGTTACTTTATTTATTCGATTTTACTTTCTATACAGGGTGAAATAATAACTACCTTTCATATCAAGCAACGTGATTATAGCTAGTAGCGATCTCTGCGTGTAACCTAGTCCAATATGCATTAAAGCCGTATTTTCTTGTTAAACCATCAGGTGCCAATCTTCTTCTTTAAATCTGTATAGTTGGCATAAGTAGTTATAAATTATAATGTACCCAAATCGTTAACTTTTTTAATGTCCACAGAAAAGTTGCCCGTTCTCCTAAATCTTTTTCACCCAAAACGCTTCAGTACGTTGGATATACGAAATATGGCTACTTTACGAAGTCTCCCGGTGCACGAATCCTACCTATCTTCCCCTAAATTAATTCAGCCACGCGGAAGCGACAGACGGACAGTTGCCAATCAACTACTTGAATCCTAACTAATTCACTATATCTACTAGATTCTACACGTAGTACGTATTAAATTAACACTACAGTAATAGCATCAAAGGGTGTACAGCCTTTGAGTGCCTAGATTGCGATTGGCTAACTCTACTCTCCCTTAAAGTCAAAATGTCATAAATGCATTGAATGTAGTATTGACATAAGCCTATTTTGATATATTGGGTAGGTACTGGAACCGCCCGTCGGTAAGCTCGTTGCGGTTTAGCCTATGATAGTGACGTACCGGAAAATTGCTAATTTTGGGAATACGAGTATGACTGTGGGGAATATTCTTTGTGACTGAGAATAGTACCAAAATTTTTGATGAACTTTAGGTTGCTTTAACTTGTTACTAAATTTACGTAGGAGTATATTGGGAAACAGGTAGGTAGATAATGGCAAGGGTTCTTAAGATTAAGTCGAAGTTACAAAATAAGACGTAGTCGAGTTTAGTAATAAAATAACGTATGCAAGGAATTGGAGACCTAACTAAATACCGTTGCACAGTATGGCTTTTCTACAACAAAGCAAAAACAATAATTCTCAAGACTCCTTAGCGGTTAGAGTTAATCAATTTTGTTTTAAAAATTTTGTGAATGAAAATTATCTATAACTCATGTGCCTTCGGATGTACACTGAAGTCTCCGTTTCATTCATTTGAACTAATTAAAATAGCATAAACTGAATATTTACATATTTAAATACGAAAACGTAGGTACCTTGCATTTAAACACTTTTTAACCGACTTCAATTCCATTGAGGAAGGAGGTTCTGCATTCGGTTTGGTGTTTTTTTTAATTATTAAATTTTAAATAACATTAATCGTGTATCGTTTTATAGAAAGTATTTAAAATATATATACACGCACAGATCTGCCCGTCGTATGGCGCTATTCAGATGTGTCCACAGACAAATCCGTGTCAAATACGCGCCATACATGGACGATCTGTCCGTCGGGCATATCCGCCAGACAAATCCGGCGGGCAGATCTGTGCGTGTATCCCTAGCCAATGTCCCATTTAAATATAGAAAGGCACGGAAATTTTGATTCTTCAATAACCGTTTAAGATGGGACTCCTTTGCCGATGTCGTAAGTTTAACATCCGTTTCCGTTTTAGGTATAATACGTATTAGGTACGTCACGAATATTTGGGTAAAGGTACATCACTACTAGTAACTATGTGCGGAGTTAAACGCTCAAATTGTTAGCCACACAACTTTGAACGTTCGGAATTGTAACTCTGACAGAATAACTTGGATTCTGGATGAACAATCTGTTTCACACGAGTTACAGAATGCATTTGCACATGTTGGATGCATTTACTATGTGAAGCGATAGGTTTTATATATTTGTAACCTAATAATGTTTACACATCAATAAGAAACATTTTTCCTAAATTTCTTAGATTCGTTTTGAACAGACAATCGGCAATTACTGAAACGCAAGAGGTTTGTCGCCGATTATCCTTTTTATTGTATAGTTATGTACAGTTCGCATCAATAGTATCTTCCTACACAAAAATATGTGACACGCTCTTATTTGTAGAGCCATAGGAGCGTGTCACATAATTTACCGGCCTTCATGTAGGAAGATACTATTGATGCTGACTGTACATACTTAGAGGATTCAACCAGCCGGAGCGGCCATTGACAGGCGTCCCCCTCTGCCCAAAATATATGACCAGTGGTCATACTTATTGTAGGGACTGACGTTTATCTGACGTGACTATTTTGACGGTACGTATACATTTGACGTTCCCCTTCCCCGCAAAAATCGGCAGGCTTTTTTTGTATCGAAAATGACAGAGCCGGTCCGGCTGGTTTAATCCTCTAAGCCTTAGAGCTGTATGAACTCCTATTAGACTTTGTCTTTGTCTATTGGGAGTTCCTATGGCGTCAACTAGATGAATGTAATTAACTGTACTATTGCATGGTCAACAGTTTTTTAACGACGAATTATACTTACATACTAAGCTAATTGCGAAAAATTTAAATTCAAACATTTATTCTTATCTGCAAGTAGGTCACAGCGCGGTTTTACATGTCAATAAGTACATTATAATTTGTTATTACGTGACATTAAGGCCATTCCTCGATTCGGCCAAGCCACACCCATCCGTTAGAGATACGTTTATGGCTTCCGTGCACGAAAGAAAGAGATGCAGCGCTCTTAAGGATCAGACTTTTTGACCAAACTACGATAAATAAGCGAATCTATATAAAGTTTTGTCTAAATTTGCTTCTGTGACTTTTTAAATAAACCAGAATACCATATCTTTTACTTAGTTATATTGCTTAATCTCTTATAGTTTACGTAAGCTAAGAAAAATAAGGGGAAAAAGGACCCTACTTCGGTTTTTTTTCTATCGAGGCAACTTTCAGCAATCGTGTTTTGGCTTGTGGCAAAAACAAGAATATATATACCTTGTGCAATCTAAGAAGCGGTTTTTGACATCTGTCATCTCAGTACATTTTGTAGCCTAAAATCGATTTTAGGTTATAAAATGTACTGAGATGACAGGTGTCAAAAACCGCTTCTTAGATTTCACAAGGTATAGTCTAATAATACAAATTCGAAAATAAATTCAGTCCTTTTTCCGGTATAGTCACTAGAGCGTTTGAAAAAACCTATAATTTTTTAAAGTAAATTATAATATTCAAAAAGTAAAATCCTATATACGACCAATGCCAGTTAAATAAACTATTGAAATAAAAACGGATGGTATCAATTTAAAACGAATGGAACGGTCAACGCTGCAAGAGCCAGAGTAAACTCGTTTGGTGTGTAAAGTGACCGTGCCGTACCATTTCCGAAAACGTCAGTTCCGCGTGCCAATTTTTCCATTCGGCCATATTTTTTCAATTGCTTTTTTTATTCTATGTGAAGGGTACACGGAAAGAACATGTCTAGTCCCTTTTTTCGTAAAATGAGATTTTTGTATCAAAATGTAGAACTTGCAATGAACTATTAACAACAACTTCTGTAACAGCTGGAATTTTTTACATAAATCCACTTTTTAATTCATAAAAACCATCTAGTTACGAAAATAGTATGGTTAATTGAATCGTTCCAAACTACCGCTATAACTCAAAATGTTGTCAAGTTTCCGTGTACCCTTCATGTATTCGCTATGTGCGAAGTGCATAGTGGGGGTATCGAGAACGATCGCAGTGCTCAATGTGACAAGAAATGAAACTGCAAATCCCCTGTCTGCTGTCAAAATAGTGAATCAGCCAGTTACATTTCATATAAGTAAGGAATACAACCTATTTATAAAAAAGGAAAAAAAGAGATTGACCACCTGCCCAAGAGATGGCGCCACAATCATGCACACAGCGAATACATTTTTAACGTTTAACGCTCAAAGTGATTGACTTTATTAAACTCTTTCCAACATAAACCTTTTTGATTGGAACATTTACGTTGATGTTTTTCAGTTTTTATTTCAGTATTTTTTCCAATTCAGTTTTGTAGGTATGTATCAATAACGATAGCTCAAACCAGCTATCGTTATTGATATGATTACCTATACCTATTTCATTTAAATCTGATTCCGCCGCGCAACAGTTTGATAGCGACGTCTAACACGACATACGACCACTGTGATAGAAGAAGTTACGTAGGTGGTAGTATTAGCGATATACATCATCATTATCATCATTTCAGCCATAAGACGTCCACTGCTGAACATAGGCCTCCCCTTTAGTGGGGGGGGGGAGGGGAGTTAAGCGATATACATATCATATTAATCTAAAGGCTAGTCGGAGCTAAAATCGTCCCAAAGTACTCAAGCAAGCAGTTGGGAATCGAGATATTAGGCTGAAACGTTACAACTTGGCCGGACACACTGCCATGTGTCTACATATCGTTATCTATCATGTCTCCAACACGAGCGGCGAGTGTAAAAAGCGGGCCAAGGCCGGGATGGGCGGTGCCGGTAGATTGATGGCAGCTCGGGTCCTAAAACAAGGGGATACGTTCAACAATAAATCCGTAGATAGTGTGGGATAATAGTAAGGCTGCCTCTACATCATGGGCCATCATAGGGACGCAGCTATACAACAGAACGAGATCGCAATATCGTTAGCTCCCTCTAACGCATAGCTGCGTCTCTATGATGGCCCATCATGTGGAGGAACCATGACATTCAGTGGGAATGGAGAAAAGGCCATAGAAGCTTGGAGCCGTAGTCTAACTTTAAAACACATTTCAGAAACGATCCAATTTCAATACAACCCGAATGCATTAACAACGATAAACAGCTAGCACCTGTCGGAATCAGAAATATCAGTTTTTTTTTTGGTAATTATTCTAATGCAACTTCAATACAATTTCACTATTCGTTGATTATTCGTTGTGTGTCGGAGTTATGTTTCAGACGGATTGTGTTTTAAATAATGTACATATTAACTAAACAACTTTTACTATGGAGCCAACTCCGAAATCTTAAAAATCTTTATTGACAGTCATACAATTCGGCCGATTTTTATGGGGAGGCCAAATTTTTTTGGGATTTCGGGGTATGTTCCATAGAAAAAGTTGATAATTTTTATGAAATTTAAAATTTGTTAATATTTAGTTTTATTTTACATTTTGAAGTATAGCTGTAGTTTGTATCGATATTGTATACATTATGAAATATATGTACAATATATTTAACTTATACCCGCGTCTATTCTTTAGATCGATATCTTTTAATTAAAAGACAAGTCACCTTACTTATTCAAGTATATAATTTTAAGCAATAGGGTTAAGTTGCCTCGGTCTTAATGAACTATAAAGTTCTAAGTTTTTAATCATTTTAGCTCTAAATGCCTAATAAGTAACCTAGCGAGCTTAACTACCCTCAAACTTTGAACCGCAGTTAATCGCGCCCCAGCCTAAACGAACTCAGTAGCAGACTAATAAATTAGTTACAAAATTTCTTGAGATTTACTAAGAATTAGCTAAAAATCTCCCATCCCTTATGAGTGTGAGTTATCGTAACATAAGGTATTTTTATGTCAACACTTAATACTTCAGTACGGCTACCATGAGTTTGACATTGAATTTTTTTTGTTAACGAGTAACAAATTTTCTATCTATGCATCTCGTTTACACTAATATGTTAGTTCTTTAAAACGCAACGGATGTTGATGCGGTTTTTTTTAATATATACATTAAATCAAGAGGAAGGCTTACCTATATAGGTATGTATAATAATGCATCCGTGCGAAGCCGGGGCGGGTCGCTAGTCTTTAATAAAAACTATTTTTTAGGTACCTATACATTGAACTACACAATATTTACACCACATAATCTCGAATTAAAAAGTTAAAACTAGATTAATTATTTTTATGTTTATTTTTGTTAGTTTAGGTATCTACATAGTTTGTTATTTTCAGTATACCATGCCGTACAGTGGGTTTATATTAATTTACCTGTTATGATTAATGTGAAAAAAAACCACTTAGTTTTATAATAAATATTTTAAAATGAATACTGTGCAACTATTTAAAGGCACATCACAGTCTTGCTATCCTATGTTTATGTGTTAACTTGTTGGCTGAACGGGAGAGTAGCGCATTCGGCGCCGCAATGCAGCTGCCGATCGGCTCTGACAGCCGAGCCGAATTATCTAACCTACTTTTTAATGCAGGCTATTTAGGCTGTGTACATATTAGCCCAGACCAGTGTTAATAAACGTAATACATTTTCCCTTACAGCGTTAACTGGACGAATTGATGTCAGATGATATTTTATATGCTATTATACCTACATATAAAACAAATCGGTAGCCGGCTGTATCGAGATGGAAAGACTGATGCGCTGAAAGCCATCGAAGATTAAATTCAAACAGGCTTTTTTATTTGAGCTTTGGATCGGCTTTTAGTTCTTATTTTCAAACAATATTTACTTGCTGACCGGCTTGACCATGGCTTGACAGACATTTAAAATGTGATTCAAAACACACGTCAAGGCTGACGTCAAGCCATTTGAACTGCGATCATACTTCTCGGACATTTCAAATGGCTTGACGTCAACTCAGCCTTGACGTGTGATAAACTCATTTTGCTACGCGATGTAGGCTCGTGCCTATATACCAGGGCTTGTAACCGTAACCGAAATCCATAGTAAAAAACCGGTTTGTTTTTTCGTTATTTTCGTTACTGTTTTATACTCAATCGAATAATCCTATAATTTGAAGTGAAAACTATAATAAAACATCGGGTTTTACATAATAACCATAAAATAATTTAATATATTGGATCATTTCGGGGTTTTTTGCATTAACCGGTTACAAGCCCTGCTATATCAGTTTATCCCGCATCGCGCTGTAGAAGCGAACGCGAACTCTCAATTAAATACTTTCTAGTTACTGCTAAGAAATATTCTTATACAATTTTATAGGTCCAGATTTTTTAATAATATTAACCTAATAACAAACATGTATGATTAAAGGAAGAATAAAGAAGGATCATTGCTTTGGTCAATTCGTTTTGATTATGATTTATAATACTTTAACTTTTTTTTATAGTTTTAATCTGAGCGTTTCTGCATAACGCCACTGTTTCATATATTTTGATAAATATTTTACGTAATAATGCCTCTTCAGACGTTCAAGTCTTTAAAATAATTCTAAACAAAAAAAGAACCGACTTCACTTAGGATCCGCTATTCCAAGAGGAAGTGGCCAAATTGCTGTAAAAAATAGTGACATCACTATAGGGTTGCCTATAATAGTTGAACAGTTCCTTCGAACTCCAGGATCCCATCATCAGACCCCGACTTGGTGACAATGGGACCATCTAGGGGTTATACCCGTTCGATTAAAAAACAAATTTTGAAAATCGGTTCACGATTCACGGAGATATCGAGTAACATATATACAAAAAATTATAATGATAAAAAAAATCAGTCGAATTGAGAACCTCCTCATTTTTTGAAGTCGGTTAATAATAAAACAGTACTGGGTGAACTAGTTAACTGTCGACTTGTCGAGCCACACATCCGTGGGAGCGGTCAGGTGCGCGCTCCCGATTCGCACTCGGGGCGGAGGTTGGCTTAGGCTCATTTGAGCGGAATGCGCGAACTTCGAGCGATGACAGCGGCTTTATGCACTGCACTTTGGGTCTTAACTGGTATTATGTGCACCCGGAATGGAGGTAGTGAACAAACCTTTCTCAGGGACGAGGTGAAATTGTACTTTAGTTGAAAATCAAAGTTACATTTTAATCCGTCCATGACTATTATAGGCGAACGCTAGCACCCAAGTAGCACTTCGCGTGGAAAGTACAGTCGCTCTCAAATATATCGGAGCGGCCAAGGCACTCAAAAATATGTGAACATGAACTGTGTGTGTTTATCAAGGATATTTGTTCTTGAGTCATGGATGTTTTCTATGTATTTAAGTATTTATTGATTATATATATCGTCGTCTAGTACCCATAACACAAGCTTTATAGAGCTTACTGTGGGACTAGGTCGATTTGTGTAAGATTGTTCAATAATACTTATTTATTTATTTATGAACTTTATCGCCTTGACAATAGAGGCGGTGTTCAGATATTTCTGATCACCTTGGCCGCTCCGATATATCTGATGGCAACTGTACACAAACTTACATACATGGAAAAGCTTTGATTATTTATTTGCTTAAACATTGGTGAACTAAGATATTCCTATCATATGTAAATCATTTTCGTTTGGTACAAATAAATATAAAACTGATAAATCATTCACTTTGCTCGTATGTTACAGCGGCAAAACGCCAGTATATTTAAATTAGACTATGTAGACTAAATATGTAAAATATGAGTAATATTTAACACTCCAATATAAAGCCGTTCATCATCATCATCATCTCAGCCATAAGACGTCCACAGTCGGTTCCGACCGATACTTATGGAGGTCCAAAGGGGAGGCCTATGTTCAGCAGTGGATAAAGTGGATACACAATTAAAACAAATCATTTGAAGGGTACACGGAAAGAACATGTCTAGTCCCTTTTTTTTGGAAAATGAGATTTTTGTATTAAAATGTAGAGCTTGCAATGAACTATTAGCAACAATTTCTGTAACAGGTTGAATTTTTAACATAAATCCACTTTGTAATTCATAAAAACCATCTAGTTACGAAAATAGTATGGTTAATTGAATCGTTCCAAACTTTAAAACCGCTATAACTCAAAATGTTGTCAAAGTGACTAGACATGCTCTTTCCGTGTACTCTTCATTTATCTTAATGAATAATACACATATTACACATAGCTTTCTTTTAAATTAAAGCTTATCAATCAATTATTCAAAATAAAAAACACTGAGGTTAGCGGCATCCGGTATTTAATGAACACTTGATTAATTAACCGACTTCAAAAAAAGGAGGTTCTCAGTTTTGTCGTATAAAATTTTCCAGCGATTTCAATTAAGTGGTGGATTGCAATAAAACTGTTATTACGCGGAATTGAGCAATTTTCAGCATTGCAGTGGAATTGTTCGATCGTACTCGAGCCTAGATAAAACTACTAGGCCTTGTTTTATTGTACTGGAGACTGGAGTAGGTATTCGTAATAATTAGTTAATAGTTAGTCAATGACAATCTACTTAATTCAGATATATTTTTCGTTTTATCAATTTTATAGCATTTATTTACATCATTAAATACACAGAGCACTACAGAACAAATATTAAACTAAATTAATAACTAGCTCAAATCTAAACTAGGCCCTTGCGTTGCGGCATTGTACCAAGTTTATGTACGTATGTATGTTGTTTATGTAGTTTATGTTTGTGTTTATGTTTATGTAAGTGTATGTTTGTGTTTATACCTATTTCAAAATGTCATTACGATACGTCAAACGAGTCGCATTGGTTTCCAGAATCGCAACTCGATTAGATGTCATTAGGGTGAAAAACTAATTTAGATTTCAAAGTTAAATCGTATTTAGTAGTAAATCGTATTATGCTTAGGTAAATTATACCCAGCAGGTACAGTCGCCACCAAATATATCGGAGCGGTCAGGGTACTCAAAAATATCTGAACATGCACTTTATCGCCTTGACAATAGAGGCGTTGTTCAGATATTTGTGACCACCCTGGCCGCTCCGATATATCTGATGGCAACTGTACTATGTTTGTAGCGAAAAGTAAGTTCTGGATAAAGATAAACCAAATGAATTTAAATGACATGAACGTCTGTGAGCATTTAGAAGAACCTTCGAGAATCGGCGATGACACACGAAGGTAATATTGCTGTTCTGCTTTTTCATGTGTCACTGTTGATTGATACCCGACGTCTCTTTCTAAAACTCCAAGCTCACGCACTGTACAGTGTACATCGATATTCATATGGTAGCCCCGTATTCTTCTGTTTTCTATTTGACCGAGTTAAATTGGATCTCAGATACGTTTAAACTTAGAACTCACGTATATAGACTTATCTTCATCTTATATTAGCTTTGTTTTCTTGTTCTACACATGAATTGAAATATCGTACCTATTCATACAATATTGTAAGTTTATATGTGTTTTGTAGAAGTATGGCGTGCCACAGGCTTGTTCTGAACTCATGAAAATTATGATACCTATACGTTCTGAATAGTTGCGTATAAAACATTACGTTTTATTTCTGTGGTTCCAAATCCATTTACCAATATAACAGTAACAACAGATTATCCCGAACACCATCCAGTAGTTTGATAAAGCAAACCTGTTGTGTCGCACAACCCGCTAACATCTAACAAATAGATGTCATCTATCAGCGTTGATACGTACTTCATCACTGTTAGCGGTTCTATACGAGGGCATGCATATTGGTAGATTGATATTAGGCTGACGGAGTCGGAGAGTAAATTGCCTGCCTGGCCCACTCATCAGTTAGACAACGGGTCCTATCGAGATTTAATCCACGGTCGCCTGCACATCAACGTCGAAATTCGAAGATGGTGTATCTCTAGATTCTCTAGCTCTATTGCACTTTCATTATCGGAGTGACAGAGAGGGCCGTACCTACATGAATTTGGATATTTGATGTTCTCATGTGGTCGGTTCGCGGCCGGGGTGTTCGCAAGTTCGCTCATCGAGGGCATACGAGTACCCCCATCAGATTTACTTAGGCTCTATATTATTATTGTGCCGTGGGGTGCCCGGCCTTAGAATTGTCCCCCACCATTATCGTCCCGTAGTTGCAGTAGGAGTCTGCTAAGGGAATATACCGGGAGATGGGCAGCAGCATCTTCCGAAAGCCTAAACAACAATAAACAAAAAAAAACTGCGCGCGCCAACCCGCCTGCCAAGCGTGGCGCGTATGGCAAACCCCCCCTTTAATGAAAAGGGGAGGCCTATGTTCAGCAGTGGACGTCTTAAAAGATGGTGATGATGATGATATTATTATGATGAAGTTATAAGGCACAGTTTTCTAATTATACAAGCGCTTAAGTAACGGATAATTTTAAATAACATAATAAAATTAAGTAGCTTGATATTCCTAATACTAACCTCACTTTTGGAAATACTAAGATGCTTACAACAATGTTTGTTCCAAACTAGAAATGGGCTTCTGACATTCTTACAAAAAAAGTGTATTTAACCGGCCCTGCAGCATTTCCTGAAGTTTCACTTGCCGGCGCCTTTTTTTTTAAACGTTGGGGAAATGCATTTACGCATGCCACCTGGTCCAGTTGGGAATGACGGACTAACCAATGTAGGACTACCGTCTAAAACCACCAACGATTACCGACTCCGCCTTGGAATGGGACGCCGCAGGATCACTATCAGCATTCAGCCGCGTACGCCCCAGAGTTCACTTGCCGGCGCCTGTCTACTACAGTCAGTTTGAACTACAATAATAAGCCAAAATCGTCTTGAACTATGGTTAGATGGCTAAATATTTTTAGAAGAAACCTAATTGTTTGAGGCCATGCATGGTATCTATAGCTATACTAACAAAGTTCCTCGAAGAAACAAGTGGAATTAATATTTCATTTGAATATTTAACCTGTTCACAATTTCTTTAATAGATACCTTTTTGGACTAACGATAAAACTATGACAATAAACCTGTTGAACCAATGTTGAACCCTATAAAAAAAAAAACGGTTCTCAATATACTTACGCTGACTTTGCCCAGAACGAAGATTAAATCAAAGATAAACCCTCTGTATTCTCAATTCGGTAATATTTTGTGGTCTTAGGTACTACGTTTGACGTTCCTTCTGATATCAGCGGCGAATAATGCTTATCCCAGATAAAAAAAAATTGTACAATATATAAATATTTTACATAATTGCCTTTGACTCGAACATGACTCGAACTCCCAGAAAACCCTAACTGAATATTTGCAAGGAAGAAAGAGCAAGTCGCAAGTGAGCAATCTAATTAGGAACAGAACTTCTTTGCATTAAAACTTATCTTGAACCAAAAGGTTGCAAGTCCAACCGACTATTAGGAAAACAAACCTTATGATAGCAGTCATAAAATTCTGTTTTGTTAATCAGAAATGGAAACTTTTTACACATAATGAAAATATTTTGGAGCCAATGTTCGCTTTTGCTGGCTCAATGTTAATTCAGTTGGAGTGTTCAGTCGCCTTATGTCGATGACATCGTTGCGAGACGCGGGATCTTGTGGATTTGCTTGTTTTTCGGATCCATCTCACTTAGTTCTTGGGTACACACCTACCGTACGTTGCACAATTTCAATAGTCAATATTGCCACATTTGTAACTGTAGAGAATGTTACCGATATTATGTCACAATAATAAACGCTAAGGCGCGATTTGTAACGGAAGGTGATCGCTGTGTGCGTGATTGAGGCGCCATCTTTTGGGTCAGGGCTCAATATTTTATTTATGAATGACTTGTACTCCTTGCTTACATGAAATGTCTCTGGCCGATTCACTATTTTAACAGTTCACCGAGTTGAGGTGACATAGGTGATGTCCCTTTGCTATGCCAATTAATGGGATTACTTAGGTTGTCAAGTGGACCCTAAGCCGGGACAAATACTAGGAGAATGAGACTGATTTTTCCCGCGAATCAGTGACGAAATGACAAGTTCTGGGCTCCGACAAAACCGACGAGGTCTACAGGGCCGCAAGTTCCAATGAATGATGACATAAATCAGTGAAAATAAGTACCTATCTTCAACGCAAATATTGTGATTTGTCTCGAATTACTCGCGGGCGACAAGCAAATTGCAAGGGGTGCGGTCGGTGTAGAGCCGTAAGCTCCAACTTGACGGCAACGAGATGCGACAGTGACGGCAGACGTCTAAATCACCTCCAACGCTCGCTGCTCTGCTTTTAACGCTCTCAAGTACTCCAGAGGGTTCGAGAGCGACGCTGATGCCTTGGATACAGATTCATCAAAACAAAGTGATTGCGCAGCGTTCCTTCGTGACGATAAAGAAATTATTTGTCTTTGGAGACATTTTAAAATTGTTGAAGATGGGACGCACGCATTACTGATTTTTCTAGAACTTATGTACGAAAAATAATTTTATTTGACCAGTCGCCTTTCGGTGAAGGAAAGACAAGGTCTAGTTTCCCATCTGCGTTGGAAGGTTCAGATGCCTGTCGCTTTCGTAAAAACTAGTGTCTATGCGTATTCCTGGGGTTAGGTTTCTGAGCGCTTAATAGAGTCGTGATAAGAATTCGCGACAAACGCTAGGATGATGACGGAAACATTAAAAGAAAAACATAATATAAACCTATCTTCTGTAGTGGGTCTATCAAGTACTTGTATAGTTAGAGATGAAGAAAAAAATAAGAAAATATTAGATCCTCGAAATCAAAGCAAAGATTATAGATAGAATAGATTATATTATGCGTATACGGCGTAGTCTTTATATTGTGGTTACTCACACTTCCGTCACGCTAATTCTACTTTTCATTGCCGCTTTAATGTTCCAAAGCATTAACTCGAACAAAACTAGCAAACGCTACAGAGTTAGGCCTCCTTCAAAATCAATCCTTTACGCATCTCGGCTGTGAGCGTCAACAAGTACCGCGGCCCCCGGTGGGTATGGGGCATGGGCAGGAGGTGGGTGGCGAGGGGCGAGATTCAACTGGTGCAATGCGCTGTCCCATCCCACTGCGTTGTTTTTGCCTTCGTGCCACTAAGCCCTGCTTTCGATTTAAATTCGTCCCCAAATGAGAGTGTTTCTTTAGTGTTCTATTTGGATATCGCGTTTAATGCCTTTTTAGAGCTTTGCTTTGTTATGAATGTGTCATTAGGTTGTGGTTTATAATGTTCTGTGATCGGATTTTAGAGTGCAACTCGGCGGAAAACATACACCTTGTTATACACTATATCCAGATAGTGGTTGAAACGTTAAAATGTATTTGTTGTAACTTAAATAAAATAAACAATGTGTGTCCTAATATCCCGAAGGTTATCGATTTTAGTATACTTTTTGAGGTGAAAAAGACTGTGTTGCACCCTAAAATCCGGTCACTGAATTAATGTTATACAGAACTCTTGAAAAATGTTAAGCTTCACCATGGTTCACGGAATAATAATTAATTGAATAATAATATAATATAATATATGTTTTAAGTCCAGTGACACCTCTCTACCCCTAGCCCCCGCACCGGTGTTGCCCTTGAGCCATCTTTGATGTCGCTTTTTAGGGGGGCCCATCTTGCGGAGGGCGAGTCACCGTCTGCCGGAAATAAAATTGGATACCGTTTTATTAGGCAGGCGTCCGGTTCTTCATCCAATAGCCCATTCATCAGTCCATACTTTTCACCCAATAGCCTAGTACAATTTTAGACTCCATTAATTCTCAATAGTCCTTACACCATGGCGGGTGCTGTCTCTGCGTGCGTCCCATGACACGGGCAGGGGCAGCATCCGCTTAGTGTACCCCTCACTTTTCATTAAATTGTCGAAAGGGCCTCTGCGCGTTGGCTTCGGTTCCGCATACGCCTCCCAAAGGTCCGGAACACCATTGTTTCGTGGTCGGGAAAGACATACAAAAGTAATATAATATAATATAAGCCTTTTTTACAGTCAGTGACTGTCTTGCTTTGCAGCATAGGCCTCCCCAAGCTTTTGCCATGCCAATCTGTCTCTTGCCGTTCTCATCCATGTTGGTCCTGCTACGTTCTTTATATCGTCCTCCCATCTACGATATTGGCCTCCTTTTTTTCTCTTATTGTACCTAGGGCACCACTCTGTCACATCTTTAGCCCATTTTTTTTAGTTCGTATCAGGTGTCCTGTCCAGTTCCATTTCAGTTTTTTTATACAGTGTTTTATGTCGACAACTTTTGTTCGTTTTCTTATTGTTTTGAGACGTATCCTATCTCGTAATTTAATGTTTAACATACTTCTCTCCATACTGTGTTGACATGTTTGTAGATCTTTAGTGTTTTGGCCTGTTAGACTCCATGTCTGGCACCCATATGTCATACTCGGTAATTGAATAAAGTTAATATTAAATGTTATTTTCTCATCTAATCTTAATTCACATCTGAGACGGAGATACCAAATAAGAGAATTGTAAAGTACCGACTGATCGGGGCGGCAGAGTCAAAACTAATTAGTAGGTACTTAGCCTACCTTCACAGAAAAATTAGGTTAATGACAACCATCCACTATTAGCCGACTGGATGTGTAGGTAAATAAGTATAAAATGTACTTAATCATATCTAAGAGGTAAGTACTTTAGGAAAAAATGTAGTTTTAAACATGCCAAGTAAATTAAGTTTTAATGTAGGTATTCCTTATTACTTTTGTGCGATTTAGCGGTCATACTGACCCAACAATATAACATTTCTAGCATTTGTCGTGAAGCCATGCTCATGTCTTGAATAAATCATCAGGACTTAGCCTACGCGGACTCGAGCCACTCTATACAGGGTGGAAAAATAAGTCGGGCCCTGGAGGGAAACTACCTTAAAACGCTGAGATAGCTCAATTAACAGAAAGGAAACATTATTTTATTTCTAAAAAGAGACATATCTGCATATACCAATTTTCCAGAAAAAACTAACGTACAGTTCACAAAAAAAACTACTTATTTTGTAATTTTTGTCAAAACCTATTTTATGACAATTGATGCCAATCGATCCTTTTTAGAACACGAATAAAAACTTTTTAATACCAACCAAGTTTATGGCACAAGAGAAGCCATAAATAATAATAAAAAATCATACAATTTTGGTATGTCAAAAGGGAAAATTAAAATCTGTGAATGCAGTTTTATTTTTTAGGAAAAATAAAAGAATGTATCCTTTCAGTGAATTGACCTATCTCAACGTTTTCAGGTAGTTTCCCTCCAGGGCCCGACTTATTTTTCCACCCTGTATATCTCATATGAATTTTAAATTTACGATCGGTTTATCGCTGGCTACAAGGGCTGAAATACTATATTTATGATAGTACGATGTTTGTAGTAGGTTGGTAGCTATCGGCAATTTGCCGCGTGCGGGGAATACCTAATTTGCGATAAATTTCACATCTCCCTTATCTGCCTTCTACCTACTAATTATACCAATATCTTTGGCCAAATTGTTATTACAGTGTAGTTAAGATATATTTACACATTTGCACCTCATTCCAATGGAGTAAGGTAAAAGTGTAAACCTATATTTGACGTCGATCGAGGTGGTTTGTTGTATTTGTTTGCATATTTATTTTTGCGGCGGGAGGGTGGGACTGGGAACATTAATGCATGTAAAAATATCGAGTTGTCACTAATTAACTAGCTCATTAATATACCGCGGAATAGGAAAGCAATGTTATTGTAGTTGAACAATATGATTTAAGAATTAAGTTGTTCTTTATTTAATAGTTGTAATGATGTATTTATCTACATCTATTATCAATTTATCATATATCATACTCTAGTACCAACAATACAAGACTAAACTTATACATACATATGGCTGTCGGACAAGGTTGATTTATGTAAAATTTTGCCATAATATATATTTATTTTATTTATCCCACATTTTGTCAAATATCTCACACCCTCATCAACTCATCATAAGCTACCTATAGAAATAATAATTATTATTTTGTGGCCCTAGCTAATATAAGGCTTTACTTCGAATATGGCAACCCTAATGTGTCCTAAGTGCCCCTTGTGTGGATACTGTCGATCTACTAAGTGCCGCAAAACGGCTCCACGTGCAACAAACAATTAAACTTTATTGATAATTATTTTAAATAGCGAAAGCACTAACCTTTATGGTCACCATATTCTAAAAGAGTTATTCTGTAGCTTGAAGTACTTTTAATTTTGGTAATAGAAAATTATTTACTTAGAGTAGGTACTTAAATTTAGCGATTCTCAAACTTATTTGGTGACGGAACCTGTATAAGTATTTTATACACCGTGTTGTTTTCTTTTAATTTTAGCATATGGTTAGGTACGATTAAGACAACAACTTAAGTAGTATAATTAGTTTAGAAAAATTATTCATTTGACATGGAATAATTGTTATATCGATTACTAATGTAACTAAGGTATTATGGTGTTATGATTAACTGAACCAAATAACTGAAAGTTATGATACTTATGATATGTCAATGTAATTACAACATCACAATACTCCGAGATACAAAGGAAGCTTATTTTATTGACGTAACACACAAGTGAAATAAGTGAATCATTTATTGCGGTATCTCAGAGTACAAAAACATTGTATGTAGGTTTACGCAATCCGAAAAGCATATACCTATTAACTATAGGCTATCTCAGAACTGGAGCTAATTAGGCCACTGGTATCTTTTAGAAATATACTTAATTTAAACTCAGGAATACACCCTTGCAATTAAAGGAAATAAAAAATCACGGTTTATATTATGACTGTAAAAATACGAGTATAGTAGAATACTCGTAAAACGCTAAGAAGATGACAATTAAAAGATTATTTAAATCTATATTTAAAATCGAAAACTCATTATTCCCTTCACCGCTCCAATAGTTTAAGCTTAAAATCGATGGCGCCGAAGAAAATTTCCAACTTGATAAGAAGCGCGAATATCTCCTCAAAGTTAATTATTCAACAGTGGACTTAACTCTGGGAAAGTTGTCGGTAAGTTGGCGCTTACTCTCGCCACCTCCTTTCAAAAGCGATGTTTTATGTTCCTACTTAAGGACTCGACGGAAGCTGCAGGGCGGGCGGTGTCGGAAGACTCGGACCCGGAAGCGCCCGGTCGCTGCTCGTGTAATGCTTGGAACACCCGGAGTCGGCCCGTCGACGTGGCGGACCCGGAAGATGACACCGTGAATCATCCTTAAATACTTGTATATTAAACGCGCAGTGGTACTTAGCTTCGACTGCACAATTATTTGTCTATTAATGATTTAGTTAGTTAGTGCAACACGGTTTTTTTACCTCAAAATTATGCTAAAATGGATAATGCTCGGGATTTTAGGACACACGTTGTTTATTTTAGTTGCAACAAATACATTTCAATAACATTTTAACGACTATATATAATCGCAAAATAAGTGTATGTTTTCCGCCGTGTTGCACCCAGCAACATATTACCAGTCGCTGGTTGCACCCTAACATCCGATCACTCTCTTACACATTTTTATTTATCTTCATCTCCGTAACCCGTATATTACTCGAATAACTATTGTAAGCAAAATTGTAATCGTATTAAGCTGAAATTGACACAACAATGCTTCAAATACACGAGTACTTACCTATTAACCCGGATATCTGATAATGCAGTCGAGAGATACTTTAGGAACTAGGGACTAAGTAACTGTTCAAATTAAAATTATCTATAGGAACATAGCGAATTGTTAAAGTGCATCAAACACTGTTAAACTGCTTGCTGATTACATTTTATTAGGTAAACGGCGGTTACATCACAATTTCTTTCTTACGGAACACAGAAAGCATGGTGTGCAAAAAACAGTAAATCGATATTGACTGGCAATTCTTAAAGCTCTTAGGTGCTTTTAAGGTAAAAGCTTGAAAAGGGGCCGAAAGGCTGTCGCCTTGGCGCATTTCTGCGCAGCAACACTTAGCAGGGAGTTGAGACTTTATGATGGGAGCACTAGACTCCTATTTTGGGAAACAATCTCTACACCTTGAATGGGATTAGAGTTGACAGATTTTCCATATGCTTACGTCAAATTTGTATAGGTTGACAGCTAACTCAATCCCATTCTCATCGCGATTCAGTAATATACATGAGAAAAAAGCGCCCTCTTAACCTCTTGACAATGGTCATATCTATATGGCTTTGATTATTAAACCAAAGGTTGGTTTAAAGCTTTAAGCTTTCTGGTCATCTAGGTCTGGCGGCTTAGCATGACATGCGTTGTCGCGCGCGACTCCATACTTCGAGTCTCGCCTGAAGCTAAGATAAAATCCAAAATTCCACGGACTGATTTGACAGCTCCTGGCATACAAAGCGATTGTCAAATGTATGAAAAGAGCTGTCAAATCAGTCCGCGGATTTATGAATTCTACCTTAGATGTAGGTCTGGAATAAAATGTATATCAATGGAAATTAAAATAATAATACTTCATGGCAAAAAGCCTTCAAAAAGCGTTTATCTTTACCTCTAGCGACCCACCATAAAAGAAAGATAAAGTGAAATTTGAACCAAAAGCGTCAGAAAATAGAATTGAATTTCTTATGTTTCGAAATCGAACGAAACAAAACAAAAGCAACTCTGTACCAATTAAAATATAATCGAATTTTCATTGAAGATATTTTGTACTAATATTAGCACTTTGAACCTCAGGAGGTTAAGTCAATCTTATTTGTCAATCCGACATTTTACAATAAAGAGAATAACATTTCTCCAGTTTATAAATAAGTTTTATATATTTCATACAAGTGTATCTCTATTGGTTTTCAGTGGCGTATAAAATATAACCAGGGGTTGCTAAACGTAATCTACGTAGTAGTAGGTAATTCCGTAAAGAGTGATACGATACCATTCCAGAAAATCAAGTTTTAATCCAGTTGGTATTTCAATTCCTGCAGATGCCGGTTGAAATGAGCTCTAAAGTGATGTCGAAGATACGGCTTCTCATCAACATGCTGATAAAGGCATATCGTGCTTTCGATTCGGTGTTTTTTTCTAGCGGGTGCCGAGGGTACTATCTGGAACACACGGAACTATTGGAATCCGGGACAAATATAAGCATTAAAGCAGAAAGTACGCCTTGCAATACGTTAAATAAAATTTTATAGGTTTAATTTTACGTGAGACATACTAACACAATACAATATAAAACGCTTAAGACTCGCCTGGACGCTCGCGTGAACTCGCGTTCCCATACAAACGTAGTTCAGCTCTCATTTTAAAACGACATGCTTTAGAACCATGAAATTTGGCATAGGCATTCTAGTAGTACAGATCTATGTCGGACATTCATCTTCATTGCTAAAAATTGTAATACAAAGAAAATATAGCAAAAATAAGTTTTGTATGTAAATCTGTAACTGGCTGTATTTTCTTTGTGTTACAATTTATAGCAACGAAAATGAATGTCTGACCTAGATCTGTACTACTAGAATGCCCATGCCAAATTTCATGGTTCTAAAGCATGTCGTTTTAAAATGAGAGCTGAACTACGTTTGTATGGGAACGCGAGCGTCCTGGCGACTCTTAAAACGGTAAACATGTCGCGCAAAGTGACTAAAGTGCCGTGAGTGTTACCGTTTTATTTTATAATTTTATAGGTATCTACCTGAAACCTGTTAATAGGTTTACATAGTTTCAAATAGTTCCAACTGATTTCAATTAGAATATGTGATTTCATGATACCACAAATACGATCGTCGAATAAAGATTACACTAGAAACTAAATTAAGCTATATGTATACTACTATACTATATGATTATCTGCCTCGAGCGAATTTGACTCCCGACTTTCTAGAAAACGTCTACTCAATCTCGCTTTAGGCTACCCCCACACTAGCGTCTTTCAAGCGTCGACGTCGCTCGAGAGCCCGCGCAGCGGCGATGCGGCGTCGACGCTGGTGAGACGCGGACGCTCGATAGACAGACATCGCGTCGAAGTCGCGTCGACGCCGTGTCGACGCTGCGCTGCCGCTCGGGCGACGTCTACGCTAGTGTGGGGTTAGCCTAGAGGGAGATTTTGTCTATTCACCGGAATAAAATATACATATAAGCTTTTATGTACCACTTTATCTGTGAAACTATTGAAAGTAGTGTGTGTTTGTGATTTACGTGAACTTACATACCTAAGTAAATAAGCTTGTAAAATAAACATTATCACATGACAGGAAACTTGGAATCTGCGTATAATAAAATTAAGGAAGCTGGAAAAAACAGAGTGGACGGTAATGTGGAATGGCTGCAGGAATGTAAGTTTCCTATACGGGGTGTAACACAAATACTGGTGATCCGTTTAAGGGCATAATGGTATCGTATTGCGAGTAAGAAAAAGTAGAAAAAACGTTTTTTGGACGCGAAAAGATTTTTTTGTATGGGACATGACGTCACAGTTGACGAACCTTAAATACAAAACCAAAATATTTTCACGTCATAATTTTTTGTTACTTTTTCATAATTAGAACACGGTACCAATTATGCCCCTAAACGCATCACCAGTATTTTCGTTACACACTGTATATTTATCCATATAAGTAGTAATATCGTCGCCTCGTACCCATTGTACAAGCTTTGCTTAGTTTGGGTCTAGGTTGACATGTGTAAGGTTGTCCCCAAAAATGTATATGTTTTTAAAATATTTTATACGAAAACTGAAATCACCCTACATTATCTAGAACGAGTTGATTATCCTTTCAGCGAGAGTGATCGCCAAACATAGCGAGGAGAATGTGCGTTCCCATTTCGCAGACGCAGCTAACAAGAGCGAAGTATCCGCCGCAAAGTTCAATGAGGTTGTCGGTAAAATACCTCATGAACAGAAGACGAACGTCGAAGACATATCCAACAAGTTGGTGTAGCTAGCGCGGCAAAAGCAGGCGCTAGCTTTGAAACACCTTGAGGCTCTTGGGGGGCAAATACAAGTTTATTGATATGCACTTTGTATTTATCGAAAAATCCCTTTAAAATTATAGTTTCTACTTTATAATTATAAACGTAGAATAGTATACCTACAACAAATAGGTTAACAAAATCAATGTTTTACAGCCGAATAGTGCTCAAGTGATTCTGAATTCATGAGATATGGCATTACCATATAATATCCACCGATAAACAGCTGCCAGACAAACGCCAGAATCTGGTAATAAGAATAGGAAAGCGAACTAGGTGCGAGTTTTGGTTGCTCTCAAAAGTCTCAAAATAGTATTTCGCGTGCTCGCGTCGTCGTCGACTCGTCGAGCGGTATTCTGACGCGAGTCAAAGAATCACAGTCAAGAGCTTTTTTTTTCTCAATTATACATAAGATCAGGGTCAATAGACACGAAATTACACGTTTTGTAAAGACAAATCATGGTTACATTTATACCCATAAATTTGTCATTTACATGAATTTTTATTAATGAATATATCCGTCAACTATATTTCAGTAAAAACAGATTTCTTTAATAATATTTTGTCATGTGTTGTTTGTTGTTGTATTTTGCCTAGAAATCCAGCCATGTTTGTTTACCTTATTTTAGGTACAGTCGCCATCAGATATATCGTAGCGGGCGAGGTTCTCAAATACTTCTGAGCAGCCTCAAATTTCAATTAATTCTTTACACTACATGAGGCCAATAACATCTGTACGTACAGTTTTTCATAAATATATGAGCAGCATTTTTCAGTAAGTTCTGAACACACAGCGAGGAAAAACATCTGAACGCATAAAGCGTCAAAGGTATCTAAGCAACAAAAGGGGTCACAAACATCTGAACATTGAAGGAAAATATACCTTAAGTCAGTAAATTACAATTCAAAATCCCTACGTCACATTTTATGTTCACAAATATTTAAATTTGGGATGACATTTTTGACACATAGTTCTAGCGTATTTATTGTTAACTGCAATGACATGGAATTGAACTTTAAGGTAGAGGCGTAAGATATATTTTCCTTTAATGTTCAGATATTTGTGACCCCTTTTACTGCTTAGATATCTTTGACGATTTATGCGTTCAGATTTTCTTTTCTCGCTGTGTGTTCAGAACTTACTGAAAAATTGCTGCTCATATATTTATGAAAAACTGTACGTACAGATGTTATTGACCTCATGTAGTGTAAAGAATTTATTAAAATTTGAGGCTGCTCAGAAGTATTTGAGGACCTCGCCCGCTACGATATATCTGGTGGCGACTGTACTTTTCTATTGACACTTACCTTACAAAATAGTTATTATATGATTATTAAAAAAAAATGCGCGAAAAGCTAACGTTTTGGCTCCAATTTATATTAACCTTCAACCTAAGGCCCCAAGAAAATCTCGGCACACGCTCCGGTTGTCTGAATCGGTTTTCCGACCGGATGAGATCCGCACATATCTATAGTCTATAGTCATATAGTCTATATAGTTTGGCCAGAGTTTGTTCCACTTCAAGCATAGACAGGGAGAATCATACTGTCTTTTTCTAATGCTAGTACTCTCACTACTAAAAAAGGGATGGGTATAGCATGTTACTCTGACTGTTACTGCGCTTTTGGTTTGCCAGACTATAGTCTTATGGTCGATTTCTGAATGAAACAATAGAGTTTTACCACAGAGTAAATAATAGTATAATACAGAGAGACCTCTGTAATGTCACGTAACGTTACGAATCATGTTGTCCCTTCTTAACGCATGACAAGTTCTCTTTCGCACTAACGCAAACGTATCGGATACGTCGTGTCAAACTCAATTTTTTTGACAGATTTACTTTGAGTTGTACCCCCCTGGTTTTACCGCGCCGTAGCACGGCTGCCTGGTTCGGTAACCCGACCGAATCACACACGCACACGTCCGGTTGTGACATTTTGACATGACATTTCTCATACTAAATGCCAGTTCCCCGCACACATACGGTTCGCCGCCGTACGGCATAAAAACCTAATGTCATGTCAAAATGTCACAACCGGACGTGTGCGTGTGTGATTCGGTCGGGTTACCGAACCAGGCAGCCGTGCCGTCCACCGTACGTTTGCTTTCACCCTAACAGAGTGTTGTACCACAGAGTAAATAATAGTATAATACAGAGAGACCTCTGTAATATCACGTAACGTCACGAATCATGTTGTCCCTTCTTAACGCATGACAAGTTCTTTTTCGCACTTATGCAAACGTATCGGATACGTCGTGTCAAACTCAAATTTACAGAGGTCTCTCTGTATTATACAAACATTACAGAGGTCTCTCTGTATTATACTATTATTTACTCTGTGGTTGTACCCCCCTGGTACAACCAGGGGGGTACAACCACAGAGTAAATAATAGTAGACCACAGAGTAGATACAACTCAAAGTAAATCTGTCAAAAAATTTGAGTTTGACACGACGTATCCGATACGTTTGCATAAGTGCGAAAAAGAACTTGTCATGCGTTAAGAAGGGACAACATGCTTCGTGACGTTACGTGACATAACAGAGGTCTCTCTGTTATACTATTATTTACTCTGTGGTTGTACCGAGGCCTATCCATGAAGTTACTAGTTTATTTATCTATCATGTGATTATTGTTCATTCCTCGTTCATTCTAAATGATTGTCAAATTGACATATTTTGAATAATTTTCGACTAACAGATACTAATTAACCATGTAATCGCTAGTCCCACGAGTGTACGCGTGTTTGCTTTAAACGAAGTAGTTATATTAACCATGGGTTAGCAAAAATTGAATATATAGGTTTTGAGTTTCTGACGATTGCTGAATTTTAAGATTTTGCTTCTTTTTGTGGTATTTGCTAGCTACCTTAGCTTAAGGTTGAGGCATGCACGGCTGGCCTGTTTGTAAATTCATACGCGCCTCACGCGGCGAGGCGGCCGGTCAAAAGACCGACTCTTTTGCCTTTGACCGTGCGCACGGCATGCCTCGGGCCGAGCCGCTCAAATACGTACGCAGCTTTAGGCATGGGACATTATCGTTGTTAACCACCTAACTTAATCAATTCCTATATGACTTTTATATAACTTAGGTACCTATATAGTATTACAACGCATCAAGAACAAACAAGCACATTTTACCTTTATCACCAACTTGGTTAATAACTTAATAAGTATATATTTTACTTATTTCCACACAGGAGATTTGAATGAAACCTATGATAAAATCAGAGCAGCTGGGAAAAATAGCGTGGATGGTGTGGTCCAGTGGCTACAGGACTGTAAGTTTCCTCTGCTCTTAATATACTTATAATGAATACTTATAATTTGTAGGCATTAATATGTTCAGTGGTATTTCAAGAGGTAATTAAGAAAACGAAAATATGATATGCTTTTTATTTGAATAAAATAAATCTTATTAAACTCTGGTACTTGCACCCAGACCATTTGTTAGTTCTGCTCGTTACCAAAATATTTTTTTTATCAGATATAGAAAGTACAATATAGTATTACATACAGAAAAAAATTGGGTAGATAAACTAAAATTCACAAACCTACGGACTAAATTGACAAATGACTGACAGGTAAAATGATACCAGAAACAGCAAAATAAAAATAGTGAAGGGTATATGTCGATAACAATATATCGACAAGTTGTAAAGCACAAATAACACACTAGTTTAAATCAAAAATATGTATATTAGTTTCAAATAAGAGGTACAAATCTTGGTTTGTTCGATTTTCGAGGTAGTGTATGGATAACATGCGTTTTTACCCACACTAGTTTTAAAGCATAAAAAGGTTTCCGAGCCTGTAGGTAAAAATAAAACTCCTTGTCCGACGATAACTAGTCTTTATTATATAATATTATTCATTCCCAGGCTTCTGAATATACCCACTTTTTTTTGTTAAAATAATGTTTTAATATATATTATTTGATAAATAAAATATTATTGGATTACTTGACGTCTTGTTTTTATTTTAATTTTAGCTAGAGGTAATTTCATGTTAGATTGTTATCTAGCCAGTTCAGCTGAACTATAACTGTTGGCAGAACTCCTTAATCTTAAATGATATATTTTACCATAGAAAACAGTAATGCCAACATAATGTCACAATATGGATTACCTACGTAAAAAAGATGGATTTGTTGGGAATTTGAAAGAACAACAACTTTATTAATTAATTTAATTAAATGTATGTATTCAATAAACTAATTTTAAAATTATTGTTGGTTTGAAATTAAAATTTTATCTCTAATTAGGGGTCTACAGATCTTTTGATCTGTCGAAATCACTGGAAAAAGTTGGTAAGTATATAGATTAGCCGATTAAATTGCCAGTTTTATTGTCCCGTCTGGTGGACCTACGATTTAACAATAATTTTAATATCGATGAGAACGACACTGGCCAAACTGTGGCAACACTTGTTCATACTTAGTTGTCAATTTGGTCCGTAGGTTTGTGGATTTTAGTTTAGACCCTACAAATTGCCAACCTGCCGGTACTTACAGATTTTTTTTCTTAGCTAAAGTGATCGACAAAGCCAAAGGTACCGAGGAGAAAGTACGATCATATTTAGAAGACGCCAACAACAAGGCCGAAGTAACCGCTGAAAAGTTCAAAGAGGCTATTGGTAAAATAGCAAATGAGCAGAATAAGAATATCGATGAATTGAGCAAGAACTTAGCCGACTACGGGGGAAGGCTGATGTCCGCCGTCAAAGCGGGCGCGCAGGCGGCAGCGACCGCAATGAAACAAGAAATGAACAAAAAATAGTATTCAAATATTATTATATTTAATCGTTGGTTGTCTTAGGTAGAGATGCACAATTTGTATTTTGAAAATTTTATCTCAAATAGACGGGTAAATTGAACACTATAATGAAAAACCTACTTTCATTATAAAGAATTTTTAATATATTCGTTCATTTAAGTTAATATAATATACTATGTTACCTAAAATAAATATATAACTTCATTGCTTGCGCCTTTCTTCGGACTCTCCATGCTTTTCCTGTCATTACTTATTAAATTGATATTAATTAATAATTACTTTATCTGGGTCATTCGCAGAAAAAGTTGTTCTCAGCCTCAACTCCGTCTCGATTTTATATAGTACGTTTATTGCTGTATTATGTGTAGAAAGTGAATGATTGAGCCTTGTACAGTCAGCGTCAAAAGTAACTATGCAAATGAAGGTGTCAAAAGTCCTTATTGCCTTTAAATAAGGACTTTTGACACCTTCATTTGCATAGTTACTTTTGACGCTGACTGTACATCATTTTCCTGACTTTGTCCCATAAATATGTCAGTTGGTTGACGTATTATTAGCCATTGATTTTTTCCCGAGACGGAGTTTAGAAAATTACGACGGAGTTGGGAAATGTAAGACGGAGTTTAGAAATTTATAGATGGAGTTGAGAAGTTGTGGATTTGTTACTAAATTGTACTTTAATATAAAAATAAAAACCAGTTAAAAGGAAAATAATCACATTTATTCTCTTCTATGAGTTTACATAATTATTGTTGGTCAAACAATGTAAATAAAAACTTTTAAATGCCTTACTTCTATAGCTTCATTAGTATACATATATTACAATGAATCATGCGAATTATACGTATATTTAAACATAGATTTAAATTTTTTCTCAACTCCGACTAAAATTTGACGGAGTTTATTTGACGGAGCTGAGGGAGATAGACATTTTATATTTTTAATGTCATCAATACCCTTTTCTCTGAAATACTAACATACAAATAAGGGAGATATAACAGTAAACTACATTATATTTAATAGCCAAGGTCATTAATTACGCCAATAAAAAAATAAACCGCTAAACGGAGTTGAGAAAATGCGAGTGCCAAATAACGGAGTTGAGATTCTTACGTTCGTAATTTAGTCCACCGATGCGAGACGCACACCCGACACGCACGACATCTCAGACAAGACTGACCTCGAACGGTCAATGCAATAGTGTTGTGCGTAAACCTACAAAATAGTGATGTACTTTCACTTTGCTACCGATGACGGATTTGAGGTACGAATTTGTACGCGCGGGAAAAAAATCATATTTCTTCAAACAAAACCTTTTCACAATAATTATTATAATAATTATGTAAAGTAATAAGTCGGCTACAATAATTAAATGCTCAAATTTAGGTAGCAGTATTTGTTATGAAAAGAAAAATGGTTTTGTTCCTAATGTTGGTGCTTGTACGCTTAACGGAGCATGATAAGAACAGGTTTCAATATTTTTTATTAAATAGTTCTTAACTGTTTATCATGCAAAACGAAAGTGTTACAGGTAGTATTAATGTAATACTACCTCTTAAAAATATTAGTATGTCAACAATATTCATAAATATTAAGATACTAGCTTTTGCCCGCGACTTCGTCTGCGTGGAATTAGTAATCCCCCGTTAAGGTATGAATTCTGGATATCAAATATTGTATATCCTTCCCCAGAGCTCAAACTATCTCCAGCATTCAACGGTTATCGATTCCCCATACAAAATTCCAACCCCCTTTTCAGCCCTTCTAGGGTTGATTTTCGGGATCAAAACTATCCTATGTCGTTTCCTGGGACTCAAATTATCTCCATACTAATTTTCATCAAAATCTGCTCAGCGGTTAAAAATTCTTCATACAAACTTTCAACCCGCTTTTCACCCCCTTCAGGGTTGATTTTCGGGTTGAAAACTATCCTATGTCCTTTCCCGGAACTCAAACTATCTCTATACAAAATTTCATCAAAATCCGTTCAGCCGTTTTTACGTGATGCGCGGTCAAATAAACAGACAAACAGATAAACAGACAAACAGACAAAAATTCTAAAAACTGCTGGAACGTGTTTTGTTATCGATTCTAAGTATCCCCAGCCAACTTTTTTTCGAATATCTTCCATGTACAGACTTTCGACCCTCTTCAGCTTTATTATATGTATAGATGTATAGATTCTACCCGACGCCTAAAAATCGCGCTCTTTAGGAATGACCCATATCTACATATTTTAAAATCCACGTCACAGGCTTCATCAGATGGATACAAAAACAAGTCAACCACAGGGTTCGTAGTATAAAATTTACAAGATGAAAATATGCATTGTCAAGAATAATTACACACTAAACCTTAGTTATACAAGGTGTAACAAAAATGCTGCTGATCTTTTTATGGTATGGTTGGTATCGTATTCTAAATATGAAAACCTAAAAAATATTTTTTTCGCGTGACAAAAATTTTTCGTTTAGGATGGTCGGCCGGCTGGGTCCACCTGTCCCATAGAAAAAAAATTTTTCGCTAATATTTCTTAGTCGCAATTCGATACCAATTATACCCTTAAACGGATCACCAGTATTTTTGTTACACCCTGTATACACCAGTTAGATATCTACCAGTTAATACAGTTATCTGACCGCAACGATGTTTTTCATTACATTTCATAGGATAGGAACCTACTTTTTCTTTTTTATACTTTAATATTAAAATTACATGTGAATAAGTACATGATAGATAATTTATACTAAAAATAAAACTTGCTTTTGATCATATTTCATTTCAAGATAGCAGTACAAACTTACAGGCAACTAGTTATATAACGAGGTTTGTTTGGTGATTCATCTGCGAGCCTGAATTCGCCTAGTTACCCATCGGAGCCCAGCGCTTGACGAACGATCATCTGTACAGCGCGTTCATTAAAATTTCAAAGTGGCAATTAATTGCATTGACTAATTATAATTACACGGTACAGTATCCAGAGCACATTCCGTACAATACTCGATATTGTGCCGTCCATGATTTAAAAGTGTATAATATACAGGTATTATGGGATGGCAGTCATTTCTTGCCAAAGTACATAATTCCTGTACAACGTGGTCTTGTACAGACAAAGCCTGAAATCCTTTAAATTTCACGCTACTGACACTATCTACGTCAAAATACTTTTCAGAAGTCCTACTTGTATATCAAATCAATAATCAGCATTTTCTAATAGAGGATAATGGTACATCGATATCCATACTTCACTACATAGTATAACACAAAGTCGCTTCCTGCTGTCTGTCTTTATGTATGTTTAGATCTTTAAAACTACGCAACGGATTTTGATGCGTTTTTTTTTTTAAATAGATAGAGTGATTCAAGAGAAAGGTTTATATGTATAATTTCACCCGTGTGAAAGCCGGGGCGGGTCGCTAGTAATATTATAAATGCGAAAGTATTGTCTGTCTGTCTGTTACATGTCTGTTAGGTGTGAAGACACCTCTTCATTTGATATGAAATGAATGAAATTTGGTATGAAAGTCCCTAGGAAGAACATAGGATAATTTTATTTCAGAAATCCATTAAGGGGGTAATAAGGGGTTGGAAGTTTGTGAGGAAGTGTTGCTCAGTCTTGACTTGAAAAAACATATGCGCTAAATTAATATTTCGTCAGGTACCAAGCAAAACTTACTAATTACAAAAAAATATTAAACGAAAATCAACCTTGTTGTGTTGCCAGTATAGTTCATTATGGCAATGAACTTGTGGTATATTCTGCGCAGACGAAGTCGCGGGCAAAAGCTAGTAAGACTATATAGGGATAGAAAAGTGTCTGAAAAGTTAACAGCATCATTTCAATCATCATCGAATTCTCACACGATTTATATTTAACTATGATAATGAACTCCAAAATTATATTTATGTGTGCTTTAAAATGAATGTTCCGAGGTTTGTGACACGTTGTATACAGCATGTAGTGGGCTGGACTTTTGTTCGGCTTTCGCCCAGCCTTAATTAATCGAATGCTGCAGCCGTCGAGCCACACCATTCGATTTATCCACGCCGTGAACCAACAAGTTGTTAAATCGATTTTCTGGCAATTGCTGAATCTGCGCGGTTTTGGGACGTTCGATGATTGAAACGGTTTGCAATAGAGCTATCTGATACACGAACAGGTTTCGGTTTGAAGTATTGCAGGCGTTCGATGGGCATATCTCGTTCGCAAACAGACGTCAACGTGTTCAATTTGCCTTGAGTTGACCGGCCCGGCGCTATTTGCCTCGTACCAAAAGCGCCATTTGGTCGTTAACTCGATATTCAATATTTTTCGCAGTGTTTGCGTCTCCATCGTACAAAACCTACCTAATTTAAATCGAGATCAATTGTATGTATTCTAATGTACGATTACCATCGACTGGACGGCGTCGGCAGAGTTGTGCCGTTCTCGAGAACGTTCTCCGTTTACTATGGGAAATATTCTCGAGCGAGATAGCGAGAGAATTCTCGGGAACGGAACAAATCTACGTCGGCGTGCATTTTACTGGCCGTAAAGGAATTTGAACCTTCTTCACAGTAGTTTCGTTTCATATAATTCTAATGTCAGTAGTAATAAGGCTGCGTTTTTACCAGAGATGAGTGGAAACTCTCTACTCTGGTGGAAACGTTACAAGCATGTGCGAGTATTACGTCGCGTGGCGCCGAGCTGTCACTTATCATACTAGTAGAACAAGTCAACATAGAATGTGATTGCTTACATGATAGGTTCAATTTCTTATATATCGCCATTGAGATGCCGTCGCATCCCGCGCGCGTGCAGCTCGAAATACGAGTAGGTATATCATGTCTTAAATAGACACTGATTAGGGCTTCCAATCGCAGTATTTTTTAATGTAGATACCGCAGAAATGGTAAAGCATAAAAAAATTACCCCACATTATCATGGGCGTGCATATGCCATCGGAGACGGGGCATATATGCCGTTACAGCAAGTAGTTTATTTTAGTTCAACTGCACATGAGATAAGGTTTAAATGTATAAAATTTAATTTTAGTCAATGAAAACTGAGCAATCATAACTTTTTTTAAATAGGTTGAATTTGCGTATCGGTTCATATCATATACAGAGTCGTGGAAGGGGCTGAAGGATAACTGCCAGGGGAATATCTTGACCAATTTGGGAGCCATTTCTGTATCACATAGTAGTTTTAATGGAGCTTCATGTTTATACGTCATTATCATTTGACGCCTTAAAAATCAAATAGTGTGATGTTAAACTGCCGCAAAGCTAGATATTTTATATTGTGTTACAAAATGGTCAGAATTCTATCTTATTAAAAGACCTCGAAATAGAACGAAAATCTGAAATTACTGGCATCAAGCTACATAGCGTTATAGCATCATATACAATACAACCTATCGTAGCTCCGATACACGCTGTAGTCTTTATCGCCTAACGATAAGGTCTGATATTGCACGACCCGCATCACGGATGAGCTGGTTTTTCGTTGCATTCTTGTGGCATTTCTTGGGCCGTCTGTTACTATCTGATGTGTGTCAAGGCGAAGTCGGGCGGCCACTTCCTGAGCTAGCGACAATGGACGCTTCCTTACAATAGAACAGAAAGGCGAGATATATGTGGAAATTAAAGCGTTTGTGAGGTGAAATAGGTAACTCTTTATAGTACAGGTAGGTACAGTACAAGAAACGTGTTCTTTGAAATTTCGTTTTGATTCCAGGTCTGATTTAGCATAGTACTAAATATGTCCATATCACCGCCAATATATTCATTGTTCATTAAATACGACATTTCTTTTTCTGCATACTAGAGTATGCAGAAAGAGAAATGCCGTAGAATTAATCATTATTGACATCCTAAAATTACCTACTAGCTACTGTTTCTCATGCCAAAAAAGGGCTTAGGTCGTTCAAATAATGGACGCAAATATATGGAAGGCACAGGGATATGGGTAGGTATTATTTCAGATGCATTACAATAATTAAAAATCCGCTGAAAATGTTAGTACCTATGCAATGGGTTTGTATGAGATTAAAACAAAAATATACATGTTTATTCTAAGTTTGCAAACTTGCCTTTCAAGAAATATGAGGGTCTACAGTCTGTGAGCTTTAAGAAGAACCTTCGGGAATCGGCGATGACACACGAAGGAAATATTGCTGTTCTGCTTTTTCATGTGTCACTGTTGATTGATACCCGACGTCTCTTTCTAAAACTCGAAGGTTCTTCTGAGAGCTCACGCACTGTAGTTAATCTTCAGTAGCTAGTTATCTTTGCAATCAAGTCTGACAAGAGCTCAGCAAATACTTAGGGGAGGCGTTTTGTTATTGCTGATGTAGGCTTCACTTATTCGTACTTACTAGTATGTTTGCACTTATAGCTTGGGAACATTTTAAGTGAATGCTTAATCTCAATAAGGCTTAAGTAGTTCCAATGCTTGCCTTGTTTCGTTGGGAGGTTATAATAATAAAAAATAAAATGGTGTCCAAAATTTAATCGCTTGCGAAGTCATACTTCAATCGGGCTCTTTATCCTTTTAATTGAACTTGTTGAATTGTGTTTTTTACCTACCTATATAATTTTAGTGTACAGTGGGCCAAGAAAGTGGTCTACCAGTTTTGACAAAAGTTTCTGCGAGTTCTAACGATCGCTAAGGTTGACTTTTCTAACGGAGTTTAAAACACGCACGACCTTGTTGTCTCATGGCGTTCAAACGAACCTCAACCTTAGGGTGGTAGAGCACATTTTTGGTCGACTGTACATACGAAATACGAAAAAAAAATATTCTAGTCTGTCTTTCACGCAATTTTGTATAACTAAAGAATGGCGCAGTCGGTAGGATATAAACTGACGTTCCCAAGGGGAACCTTAAAAAAAAAACAAATATATCCTGACCATACCAATCAGATACACGCCGTAAAGAGCGGCGTCAGGTGTAACTCGGTGACGATCAGCTTGGGTGTGCCCCTAAGATCGTCACAGGTCGCGCCACAGATTGCAGTTACTTATAGCAGCTCCTTTAACTTGTGGCATGGCCACGAGCTCGCCATGTTCATGTAAGTGATGTAGATCGAATGAGTATAAAATGAAGGATGATGATGAATTGATTATCTGCTGCCCGATTTTCAGACGATCGTAATTTTTAAGCCCTAATATGTCAAGACCATTGTTCTCATTAGCTGGGTATAGAGTCCAAGGCATCAGATGTAACTCGGTACCGATCAGTCTGAGTGTGTCCTTAAGATCACCACAAGTCAAGCCACAGGTTGCAGTTACTTGTAGCTCTAACTTGTGGCGTGACCGCGAGCTCTCAATGATGCTCAGGTAAAGGAGGTATTACTGAATCGCGATGAGAATGGGATTGAGTTAGCTGTCAACCCATACAAATTTTGACGTAAGCATATGGAAAATCTGTCAACTCTAATCCCTTTCTAATCCAGTTCTAATCGTGTTCCAGTAATAGTAGATCGAGGTAGTATATAATGAGGGATGTAGATTAACCGATTATCTACAAACCTATTTTAAGATGATAGTAAATTTTAAGCCCAAAAATGGCAAGTTTTTTTCTTGTGGCATGATCGCGAGCTCACCATTATCATGTAAGGGATGTAACTTGTGAGAGTATAAGATGAGGGATATAGATTAATCAATTTTAAGACGATTGTAATCTATAAGCCGTAAAATGTTAAGAAATTTCTTGACAGCAGCACGGTCTCCTAGCATCTACCAAGGCAACAGATGTAACTCGGTAATGATCGGTCTGGGTGTGTCCTTAAGATGGCCACAGGTCGCGCCACAGGTTGCAGTTACTTGTAGCAGCTCCTGTAACCTGTAGCGTGACCGCGAACTAGCCATGTTTACGGAGGGCATGTAGACTGATCATGTTAGCAGCACGGAGTAGAGTACTAGGCGTCAGGTGTAACTCGGTAACGATCGGTCTGGGTGTGTCCTTATTATAGAATTGCACGGGTCGCGCCACAGGTTGCAGTTACTTGTAGCAGCTCCAGTAATCTGTAGCGTGACCGCGAACTAGCCATGTTTACGGAGGGCATGTAGACTGATCATGTTAGCAGCACGGAGTAGAGTACTAGGCGCCAGATGTAACTCGGTAACGATCGGTCTGGGTGTGTCCTTATTATAGAATTGCACGGGTCGCCGCACAGGTTGCAGTTATTTGTAGCAGCTCCTGTAACCTGTAGCGTGACCGCGAACTAGCCATGTTTACGGAGGGCATGTAGACTGATCATGTTAGCAGCACGGAGTAGAGTACTAGGCGCCAGATGTAACTCGGTAACGATCGGTCTGGGTGTATCCTTATTATAGAATTGCACGGGTCGCGCCACAGGTTGCAGTTATTTGTAGCAGCTCCTGTAACCTGTAGCGTGACCGCGAACTAGCCATGTTTACGGAGGGCATGTAGACTGATCATGTTAGCAGCACGGAGTAGAGTACTAGACGCCAGATGTAACTCGGTAACGATCGGTCTGGGTGTGTCCTTAGAATTGCCACAGGTCGCGCCACAGGTTGCAGTTACTTGTAGCAGCTCCTGTAACCTGTAGCGTGACCGCGAGCTAGCCATGCTTACGGAAGGGATGTAAACTGATCATTAATATGCGTGTTTCGTCACAATTTTCCTTTTTACAATATACAAGCTAGCTATGCTCCCGGAAGAGTTACGTATATTTAGATCGTGAGGTACAACTCGCCAAATTTTCAAATTACTATGGCACACTTTTTTCATGATATTACGAAATTGATCAACATTCCTAATAAAGGACGCAGATTTATATAAAAAACGAATTTTGTCTTAATTTAGTCCTAGGAGTCTTATGTTTTAGCAGTTTAAAAATTTCATTCCAAAGAAAATAGAATGGCACCAAACAAATCACTACATAGTATAAAACAAAGTCGCTTCCGCTGTCTGTCTGTATGTACCTATGCTTATATTTAAAACCACACAACGGGTAGCCGGGGCGGGCCGCTAGTTATAAGATATGCCAGAAACATTAGATACTTAAGAGATACTAATACATCAGAGCGGCCAAAGTGGTCACAAATATCTGTACAACGTCTCTATGCCAAGGCGATAAAATGTATGTTCAGACATTTTCGGGTATTTGATGGTGACTGTACAAGACAGGGAATGTAGATTAACTGTTGACCAATTTATCGAATCCTTAATTAGTGATTATTCGTTTCGAATTGTTTAGTATTTTTTACATTATTTGTCGATTGTCAGCTTAAAGATTACTTCATACTACTAAGCGTTCAACTCGATCTTCTCGACACTTATCTCCAAAGCTTAATACTTAAAATACTGGTTGGTCAACTCACTTGTGCTAATATTGTTGTATTAAGTAACGGGTAACTGGTGAAGAGGTTTATTCCTACATTACAGAAACTTTATATTACTCGTAACATGAATTGTATCAATTTTATAAGACATGGATTTGTAGATTTCGAAAACTATTTTATTTACCTATAGATATATATATATATATATTTAATATTTTTGGGGACAATCTTACACAAATCAACCTAACCCCAAACTAAGCAAAGCTTGTACTATGGGTGCTAGGCGACGATATACATACTTAGATATGTAAATACATACTTATATACATAGAAAACATCCATAACTCAGGAACAAATATTTGAGATTAGCACACAAATAAATGCCCTTACCAGGATTCGAACCCGGGACCTCCAGCTTCGTAGGCAGGGTCACTACCAACTAGGCTATGGAGGCCGTCAATATACGATAGTATTAACATGGTTTAAATGGGTAGGTATATATGTAGATTTTAGCCTTCTTGTTAAAGTTAATAATAAAAAATCGGTCAAGAGCATTTTTTTTTAAATTACTGGACCCACGGTTCACAAGTTAGTTGGGGGGACGGGCGTCCCCCAAAAAAGGGCTTTTTAACTTTCACAGCTATTATTTTCGAAACTAGTTTTATCCAAAACAATGTTTTACTATTCTTCTTGAAAAGTCTATCCGACGATACTCCACACAACAGGGTTGGAGGGAAAAAAATTCATTCCACTCCATGTGTACCTAGTTACCTACCCTAATAAAAAATATTTTTCAAGTTTTTATTCTACCATTTTGTCGACGTTCTTAATGCACTCATACTGATTTTCAGCTTTCTAGTGCTAAAAACCTTTGAGCTAGACCGTGGACGGACGGACATGGCTAAATTAGAAGGGTTCCTAGTTGCCTTCGGAACCCTATAAAGGTTCCTTAAACAACACTGTACCTAAAAACGAGAACGTTTATTATATATTATAATTCATAATATAAATTACGTAATACGAAGAAAATTTTATACAATCTCTATTCAGCTATTTTTATTGATTATAGAAAAAATAGCATGATTAGATTGTCCTATTAGTATTTACGCTTTTAATTTAAGGTTTTTTTGTACATAAGTTGCCCATGTCAAAATATATATATAATATTAATATCCATAAACTTCGGGCGTCTCTCTGCTAGTTTACCTTTACCCGTGTTGCCATCTCAACCTCTTGATTCTGTTTTTTTAGCAAAACGTAAAAAACGTGTTTACACCGAGAGGCGGGGGATTATTTACCTTTATAAATCTCAGATTACTCTATAGGAAATATCAAAGTACAATGAATTGAAATAGAAATGTTTGTCGGCAGGCTACACCGAGGAGCAGCCTTCCTCGCAGTTCACCGCGCGGCTGCCGAGCGAGGTGAGCGCCACGGCCGACGCCTCCCCGCCGCTCTCCTACGCCCTTCTGCAACTGTCCGCCTCCCCCGAGCCCTTCCTCCACGTGCAGCTTCAGTCTTCTTCTCCTCCCCCGCCACCGGCGAGCGGCAAGTCCATCTCCATGTGCTACACGAGCACGGGCGCTCTACTATCTCTCCCGCCCAAGAAGAAGGACATATACCGGCCCTACTGCCTCGAAAACCGCGCCGCACATCTCCATCGCGCGGAGGAAGACCTCAACGCGGCCCACGCCATCCTCGACCTCAGCCAACATGCGGTATTTCTCACTACTCCGCCTCGAGTCGACCCCGCGCCCCCCGAACCACCACCACCACCACCTCCACCGCCACCTTCAGAGCCGGTAGACGCGGAACAGAGCCCCGAAAGACCTCGGGAAACTGTCGCGTACACTTACGATGCCTTTTTCGTCAGCGACGGTCGATCCAAACGACGAAACTACGTCAACTCACCCGTCGAAGCGCCGCCGCAACCCGAGCCAAAGTCTAAGTACACCTGCAGCGAGTGTGGCAAGCGGTACGCGACATCCTCAAACCTGTCACGACATAAGCAGACACACCGCAGTCTGGACTCTGTATCGGCGAAGCGCTGCGGCGAATGCGGCAAGGCGTACGTTTCCATGCCGGCGCTGGCGATGCACGTGCTGACGCACCAGCTGTCACACGTGTGCGGCGTGTGCGGCAAGCTGTTCTCGAGGCCGTGGCTTCTGCAGGGCCACCTGCGCTCGCACACCGGCGAGAAGCCGTACGGCTGCGCGCACTGCGGCAAGGCGTTCGCGGACCGCTCCAACCTCCGCGCGCACATGCAGACGCACTCCTCCGACAAGAACTTCGAGTGCTCGCGCTGCCACAAGACATTCGCACTGAAGAGCTACCTCAACAAGCACCAGGAGTCGGCGTGCGTGCGCGACGACGATTCCCCGCAGCCCGAGCCCGCCGAGTCGGGCTAGCGCACGCGCACACGCAACTAGGGACCGTAACCGTCGTATGGTTTACAACTAAACGTAAAGTATTAATATGAATTTAGTTAATAGCGTAACATAAATTTACAAATTTTAAACTAGGAGCGAGCTCCCGGCGACTCGCTAACGATCTGTGGCCTCCGAATCGCGGTACTCGTGTATTAAATAGTAAGTATTTTGGTTGTGGTGCAAAGTAAACATGAGCAATATAAAAGCAATATTTTGTGGAGCATCCCAACAGTGGAAGCTAGTTTAGTCGTATTCTGATTTATTACGAGTGAATGAGTGCGTAGACGGCGAGTGAGGGGCCGCGAGCAGGAGGCGCGGAGAGGCGGCGCCGGCGCCGCGACACTCGAGCAACGTTTCGCAAACAACGAATAACGTACGACCCCGTAGGCCGCCCCGCGGCAGTAGGCCGTAGCGTCAGACGTCCCGATACGTTAAACATTTACCTATATGTATGTACTCGTCGATAAAATATACCCTTATATACATAGTATTGAAATATGGATGAAACTAATATCTTTTGTAGGTGATTTTTACAACCGCTACGTAGGTTAGATATAGGGTGTAAGTTAGCCGAGGTGTCGACGGAGCAAGAAAAACGTCTCCGTCTCGGGTGTCGGGGACTGTCAGACCCGAGTCGACATGATCAAATATGCAGTTAGTGAAGGTGTGTTCGTGTTTGACAGTTCATCTGATTGTCCCTCGGTATGAAACTTGCCAAAACTTTCCGTCCGAAGGCGCTCACGTGCCACGCCCGGCCGCGGCAGTGCCATAGTGGCGTCGCGTCGCAACGCTTCACCGCTTCCCGCCACTCACGTACAGGGAGAGACGCTCCCAGAATCCCTGATCTTTTTACTCATAATTCGAGTGACGATGTCCCCATAGTGCATTTTAACCAATAGCGCGTCCAAATTGGCATCCAGGCATATAGATCGAAAAACGCTCTTCACATTTTAACACCGCCTTAAATCAGTTTATTATCGGCTAAAATATGTAATCTGTTTTCTTACTTAAATACATTGTTTCCGTGAAGAACGACCTTGGTTATTTATTATAATAAATACATGTTGTAGGTAGTAGGTTTCATAATTTAATTTTTGCCTCCTATTGTTGTAGCAAGAGCCGAGCAGTAATTAGCAAGTAAATTTGCCAAACACAATCTGCTAAACCAATTGGGCCATGATTGGCGTAAATAATGAACAAGCTAAAGGTGAATTAATCACTGGGCCTGTCAGACAATTACTGAAGCCACGACGTTTTTATATACAATCTAAATAGGAACGATAGAATATTGAATATTGACGCCTAATTTTTCACAGTACACCTGCCACGCTAGATGTACCTGCTAGTTTATAATAATTTGACTATATTTCGAAAGAGATTACGTATCTGCGTGGTGAAAATATTATTAACTAATAAAATATCAATTTTATAACTACTTTGAGCAGTGAGCACGCTTAACATTCTGCTACTACTCAAATAGAAATGGAACACATTAATGACTTCATTCTTATGTAATCTACGCTGTAATAAGGTTCCTAATTACAAAACAACCGAACACTATTGAAATCAGACTATCTATCTTCTATCACATATTATTTAAATGGAATATTAAATGGAATTGATAGAATAAACAAAGATACTTAGTTAACAGAGATAGTTATAAGTATGGATTGAATGAATTTTTCACGTTCAGAGAACTTAACGACTCAACGCGCTATTGGACATAGTAACGTCACTGGGCAGGAGCGCGTGTCGTTGACGCGACAAGCGCACTCTATGGCTAGGGTTACCACCACCAAATATAGTCTTATAAATAAACAGGCGCCTAACAGCCTTAATTAAGGATCAGTAGTCGAGATTGCTAGCATAGTTTAATCTAACACGCCATCACACGTGTCATGAGCCTTCCAAAATAAAATGTTTTCTTTATCTACGATAAGCGGGTGGTAACCCTGACTGTTGCGGCAGGCAGGGCCGCGCCAAACAGACAGCATGCCTTTAGTTTGAGCGTGCATTATTAGAAATGTTAAAGTAACTGGCAATAAAGTAACCGTAGAACAACGATGACACAACCCTTACAAACGTAACATAAATACGCTACTAACAAACTCCATACCAAATCGTTATGCACTGACTAAAGGCAATTTGATCCTAAAAATCGGATACGCAGTGTATCCTACGGTAGGCGAGTTTACTTTCAATTGACTGAACACCGCGTTTCACAGCTTTTCCAAGGGTTGTGTACTCGGTGACATAGAATAAGCTAGTGGTAACTAGGCTAGGAGGCGAGCGCGGCTCGCGGAGAGGGTATTCGAAAAGCAATAATAATGTAGGCACTAAAATGTTGCGCACCGCAGTCGAAATGACGCAGTCTTCATTATCCTGTAGACCGTAGAGTAGATCACCCGAGCATCGACCTCACAGGGTAAAGGAACACACGACTCCTGTTTTTTTCACACTGCCGTGACGAACCACGATTCTGATTTACATTTAAATAGCTATGAAAATCGGAAGAAAGACTACAGGTCCAATCAAAATAAATTTTACGTTATATTTCTTAACGTATATAATTTTCAGTAAACAAGTACGAGACGTACCTAATGTTTTGTGAATTCCGTGGTCGTTCTGGTAACTACAATAATTGTGCACTAAAGGCTAGCACATACTCATAGCTTGCAGCTCTATAGTAGGTATTAAAAAAAACTAGCTTCTTTATACAATATTAAGTTACTGTACTAGCACTTTGAAAATGAAAAGCCTAAAAATGGTGGTCTGTTATTGGGATCAAAAATGTTACTAGGATAACATGTGTTGCGAAGGTATAGGCCATTGAAGAGTGACCGGCACCATAGTGATAGGATTGTAGGGATGTAGACGTGGGTACTTTCGGAGGCCTGCCCACCCTGTGAGGTCGATGAACCTTTTTTACAATCAACTGTGGTAAATTTACCCGCGAAATCTAGTAAACCTCAATCTTTTTAGAATGACAAAATGTAATCATAAAGGCTTTGATTTTTGGACGAAAACAGACCTTGCTACTGAGGCTGGATCAACAATATTGCTCTGTAATTGCTATATTGCATGGGTCATTAATTCACCTGATTTTAAAATAGCAAATGATTATTTTAAAAAGCATTATACCTACTCCTGAAATGTGCTTTCATAAAGCATTTTCGTTGCAGTCGAAACTAAGTACCCAATATAAGCCAACCAACAACACACTGTTTTGTAATAAAGCCAAGTTAAATAATATAATTCTACCATATAAAAACAGTATTTCCAAAAGTATTAAAAGAGTAGGGTAATAGGTAAAAAAAGTTTAAGGAAAAGCTACCACAGTTGACTCTAGTTAGTGCCTCACAAGTCAATTCGTCGTTGGTGGATTTAATTTCAACCTGTCAATTAATGTCTTTTTAAAAGATGACGTTCCTGTTTCAATTAAAATTCAGAATAAATAATTTAATTAAGTTGAAGTGTCCGAATGTTTGTTGTTAATTTTGGGGAAGGCAACGAAAAAGTGTATACGCAACGCATAAACTTATAACTATACCTATTCTGAAAGCTTAGTTTTGAGGTATTTGATTGGTTGCGTCGACGTGCAGAATTTGTACTCGTACCTACATGAAAGGGTCTATTACCCAATTAAGTTATTTATTACTGGTACAAACCTATGTTACTGATTGCCATCCCCTTATGAACCATCGCAAACTGTTTGGACCGTAGAAGAGGGTCGGGTTTACACGTTAGAGCCCATTCACGTTCTGCGTCTCACTCTAACGTAAAGATCGGTCCCTCTTGACGGTTTCCGGTGCATAGACTAACACAAAGCCTAGGGAGGCACTGGACTCGATCCTAGACATATATTCCCATTCCTACTAGTAGTTGTAGTGCCACATTTTAAATCTAGTTCTTAATATTTCCCCTAGTAATCACTATTGACTATAATTTGGGTTTACCTTTTTAATAATACTGACGATGGTCGCGCGTAAAAGCAATATAATGTAAATGAATAAGCAATACTATTGTAGGTTATATGTAGTGCGTATTTATTGTTTAAACGAGAAATTTTGTAGATTTTTAGATATTTTTGGTGCTTTGGAGTACTATATTTAAATTTGAATCGAATCTGACATCGAATATTGAGTAAATTATAAGGAGATTGTTTTTGTTATGGGCTAGGTGGTAGGTTTATATCTGTTCAGAGTTTGTTTCTCTTTCTCCTTCTGTGTAGAAGTGTCTACGAGCGTACTCCTTCGCATCTCCCTCGATCTCTTTTAACTCTAGCTATCCCGATAGTCTTCTGTAGTAGTCGCAATATGCTTTTAAATAAAAGTCTAAAGCAAAATATTTTATTCAAATATTTATACTAACGTTATTGTAATTGTAGCGAATACGAATAAGTAACTTAACTAACGAAACCAACTTATATACAAAAAATATATACAATTAATTGTAAATATTTCCCTGTGTACCAAAATTTTCCTTCTTTACAATTTTTGTAGATGTAGTATTAAATACCTTTTATAGTAGGTAAAACAGTTATACATAGATTATAACTTAGTGACTCACGATTAGTTCCGTTAGTTTACACGGAGACTGCTTTGCCGTGGTTTAACCGCAAATAGCAATAACACTGCAAAGCGGTCAAGCCACTTATAACGTAAGTGACATTCAGGCAATAGGTATATACATATTAATCTTTATAATTTCCATTTAAAGTGACTTGAAGTGCTTAAACGTATCTATTGTACCTACATCATCGACTTACTTAAAAATAACTGTCATTGGAATTTGAAAAGAAATTAAATGTGATCGATGATTAATATAGTACTGGCATTTGCATCGAATAATTTACAGTATGAATTTATCAATTCTTTGATTAGGTAAATATAATTCTAACAAAAAGTAAAAAAATAACTCTAAGCCGACTGCGGAAAAAAAATATGTTGAAGTCGGTTAAAATGTAGTCTATGTTACCCGCCGAGCCATAATAACGAATCTATTGACACCTTATTCATCAATATTGGTTGAATAGTTTAGGCACTAAGCAGGCACATACAAACATACATACATGGACTGCTAAAATCATTTTGGCTTCACCGTAGTCGGATAAAGTCAGAAAAAATATAAAAAAATTATGTTACTTAAATTAACGGGGTTTTTATTGCATAATTTGAATAACAATGGAATTAATGTAATATATTAAGCAATATATAACACCAATGTTATACGTTCATAGGTACTGAAATGAATAAATTCATAAATATGATATTCTCGTACCTATCCGTATTACCTAACTGCAAGCTCGTCAATCTAAGTAACGTATGAATATTTACTACAAAGAAAAAACAAGTAAGGGAATGATAGATAAGTTTGCAAATACAGTGATAAATAAAAAATGTCCAAACTAGCAATACACAATTAACTTAAGCAATAAATACATTAGATTTAATGTGACTACTAGGCCATTACTAGCATATAGCAATATATTATAAGACTAATATACTACAAGAGCAATACCGAAGCAATATGCAATTGTAATTAAAATAAGACAAAGGTCTTAATTTACCAAATGTTGCTGATAAGTAGACTGTAAACAAGTGATAAATATAAATAAAATGAGAAAAATCTTTCAATTGAAACCATGAATTAAGTACTTATACATTGGTTTGATAATAAATATTCGAATTACACTTCATTTTGAAGGAATTTATTTTTATTTTTGTCGTGATTTGATTGTTTATTAGTTATAGCTTAGTAATAAAGTGTATAAAGCCTATGATCAGGGCCTAAATAATTGAAAACACACGTGTGTATAACAAAGAATAAATATTTCTTTTCCAAAACGAACCAAGAAAATACGAATATAAAGTCTCTACAAAATAAAAATTATTGTGACGTTTATCGGACGGCCCTGATCAAGTTGCACATTTATATGCCCCGATATTTTCCCGAAGGGCCTACTTTGATCTAATTAGTTATACAGTTTCTTGAATTATCAAATATTATAATTGACGACGTAAGACTTTAAAAGCAATATTTACAAAATATTTGTCAGGTGTGATGTGTATTATATTTTTAGAAATTTGCCAGATGATTATTGACTCAAGGAGACTTTCCCATCGTCTACCGTAACCGTAACGTATGAATGTAAAAAATGTTATGAAATGTAATTTCCGATCCATTCAATTAATGGTACTAACTATCTTCATTTTTCAAGCCTCTGCAGCTCAGTTGGAAAAATGAAGTTAGTATTATTAAATGTAATAAAAGAAGCAATATCGAAGTCTTACAACGAATCTTTTAAATTAATTATAGTTATTTTGCGTGTACAACGAAATAAAATGTTTACGTGTAATATTATTTTAGATGGTTATAAAGTGATCCCCGCAGGAAAATATATCCTCTATAAATGTAATTATTTACTAAGTGAAAGATGTAAATACCTACTTACTTTAAACTATACTTAGTTATGTTTTTTGCCAAAATTAATATGAAATTAAATTCAGAAATTGAAAAGGAGATTTCAGTAAGTATTACCACATACTATATATACTAATAGTATTACCAATTTCGGTACCTTCGGTACCAAAATACCTAGATACTGGCGTTGACATTGATAAAAAACTTTTCTTCTAACTTCAACCCTGCAAAAGCAACTCGGGGATCATTTTATTGGAACTAGCGAGTGTAGTCCCATAGAGTAGTCCACGACAATATGGCATACAAAATAAAATTGTAAGTAGTTTTAGAAATATTATAGGTACCATTGTCGTGGACGTCTCTACTTTTGGAAAGATTTTTACGGTTAAAATAAACTTTGATCACAAGGGATCTACGATGTTTTAAATAAGGATCACATGTCGCAGATATTTTTGTGACCCGCATTTTTGTAATTAATATGTTAGTTGGTTTATCGAATGGCTTGATTGTTATTAAGATCTTTAGTTGATAATATCATTATAATTTAAACTTAATGTTAAGGGCAAACAAAATTACGTATTAAGTACATCATTATGTTACTAAACATAATAACAGTGATATTCAGATGTACGTTAATGTAATTTAAAAATTCGTGCCTATATTAAGTTATATTTGCAAGCGTGTGCAATAATAAATGTGTGATTTTTTTTCTTTTGTATGTGCAATATTTCTTAATCATGTTATTTATTTCAGGTTATTTTATTTTTTGATATTAAATGTGTATGCAAGACCTATATAATATTCAGTTTTTATCTGTGCAGCACTGTGATCATGTAATTATAAAATAATTATTTTCTACACTATGCTTTAGAGAAGCAGGATAGCCTAGCCTGTAGACGGTCTAGTCATTTAGATTTAACAAGTATTATACCATTAGAAGTAGAGTGAGGTGAGGAAGTAATGTGATGCAATCGTAGCGATCGAGTAGAAAACATTAGGATTTGAAAGGTATGATATTGTATTAAATTTGCCTTATTTTTTGAGCGAGTGACCAAGTTTTAAAGAATGCATGTACTGTTGTAATACTTCAACTTTCCAAATGGTTTAACTTACGGAGTTACGGCAAATCCAAGCAGTCATTTTAAGACATGAAGGAATTGAAATGAATTGATTTAGATAAATTTACCCAAAAACATTTTTCTTAAACGCACATTAATACGTGTTTTACTTGAAAATTGCTCACTCGTCCAAAAAGTTTCGAAAAACCCTTAGCGTCCATACTAAGGATGCCATGCAATCGCTATATTTAGGAAGAAGTCGACCAAAATCTCTAATGAGTGTCTTTGGAAGCCTGACCCTGACCAACGGACACACTTCTAGGACCTTTGTGTAGTGCTACATACCTAGGTACTGAATACTGCTACTGTCTGAAATTTACTCAACAAGTCAGTCGGTAATAATGAAGATCTTCGTGGCATCAATGTAAAACAAGCGAATTTAAATTTATTAGTCTTCTGGCAAATAAATAAATATTCAAAATCAACTTAAACCCTAAAATGTTACTCTCGATGAAGGTTCCTGTATAATATTTTATTCATAAATAGTCTTTAAAACATAATGTGGCACTGCTCAAAGGATTTAAGTAATCATACCCATGTACATTTATGTAAATATAAATTTTAGTTTCGACCCCACTTCTGTAGTACCTCTTCAAAATAACCATTAATCGTAGAAAGTCAATTTTTAATTCATCTATTCCTTCCTAATAAGCAATTATTATAGTACCAAAAGTACCTACAGAGTTAGTATAACATTGCATGGAATATATATTATTATATAAAATTATAGCAAATAAAAACGTATGTAAAGTAAGCATAATGAATATTTAATTATTTTTATTGTTGTATTTGATATGTCGAATTTATATTTTGTTCGTAACCATTTATGTTATTCGCCATATAAAAATATAGGAGTACCTAGTGGTACGCGAGTTTGTTTAAAATAGTCCGGATATAACCTTACATATATTGGAATTAAATAATGATTTAAAAAATAACAGAAATCAGATTTAAAAAATGTACAAATATGTACGTTTCAATTATTGTTTACATTTTGTAAGTAGGACCCCAAATAACTGAAACCTGCGATCATTTTAGGAATGAACTATTTTGAAATAGGTACTTAAAATATCAGCCTCAATGAAGTTTCATTCGATTATAATACTAATAATTCAACTAGTCGAGTACAATCACAAAGTAGGAAGGGTTATACTTGTTACATTACACATTTGAGAAACACCAATATACTTAGAAATACTTATATAAATAAAGTTAATTTACCTTTACAATCTCTTACGCTAAAAATCTAAATTAATAATTTATTATTGTGAATATTCTTTACATTACCTACCTACTTTTTATACAAAATTTCAACAATCTTAAATAATCTATTGCATTTGTCATAATGTCTACTGATATTTTACCGTATTTAATGTCTACCTACAGTACCTATACTACTTAGAGTTTAACGCATAATTTACAATTTGTATTAACCAGGCAATTACAGCTCTACCTTTCATCAATTTTCGTTTACGTCAAAGGTAATAATGGCTTGAAGTGATAATTGATGTGTACGACATATATATCTTTTGAAACGCAGGTATCGACTGCGTAAAGCCCGGGAGTTAATCTATTTTCAATTGTGCAAGAATTACGGGACTGTTTTAACAGCAGAATTGATTTTATTTTTGCGGTACTAGGCAGTTTTGATCTCGTAATTGAAAATGGACAACGCTAGTCTCTACTAAGCCAACAAACGGTACCAACCACGTTTTTACCAGTTTAGTCGGCAAACTTTTAGCCGGGGCTCTATTTTTCATTTTGGCCTCACGCCTCCAACCGAAAACCTTTGTGGTCAGTAATAAATTGCTGCTGGATTTATGGCGCTTCAATTTAAATGGAAACCTCAAAATAAAAGAACGCCTCGAAACAAATTGTTTTAGCACCCTCTCAGAGAATTTCCTACATTGAATATGAGTACGACAAAAAAATGGTCAATAATTAGGTATCTAATATGTATTAAGCGAGGTGAAGGCTGGTTTACTGATCATTATTATAAATATTCATGAGAAAAGCAATTGGTTTTGAAATAAATCGCTACATGTAATCCAGGCGCGCCTCATTGTTGTTTCGGAGTCGCATTTTTGAAAAGCTCGAATTTCCGGTTATTGAGTACTTAGTCTAAAAATACATCATGCAACATGTCATGGGTGAACTTGCCGCCATCTCGCTTTTTTTTTAATATTTTTTATTTACTTACAAGATTTGTCATCAAATAATATATACATTCGTTTTTTTTATTGTACTTATTAACTATTTGTTCTATTCGAGAAATGAAACACAAATTGAATACATGAGTTGTATGAATAGTAGTCCTTTGGTTAAACGTAGTTCAAAAGTCTATTAATTGTAGAGACATACTTAGGCACAAAGTTTTGGCGATATAATAGTTTTACAGTTTTAGTGCGATAAGTTGCGTTGATTGTAGGCTACATGCGTTTTGTTGCATTCTGCATTTTGATTTTAGAGTTAGACTTGTTTCATTATACATAAAAATAAAATTGTATTGTATAAATTGGTGTTTTATTGAATGACCCTTCATTGCTATCAAAAAATCGCGAAGAGCTTGTCGGACTTGTGGATGTCGTGATTTGACGTCTTAGGCGGTCAAAGGGTTAAACATCCGCTTCAGTTCCGGTTCTGTTACTTTCAACACAGAAGTTAGAGTTTGTCCGGAAAGAAAAGTGTCGCGGTTTATATGGGAGCTCATAAGTTCTACGACACTATTTTCCGATACTCAGACGACACACTCTATATCGGATGTAATAGCAACACAGTAGGGGCAAATGAGCGGCGTACCCACAGGCACGAACCCGGATTGCTGAGCCACGTGTCATTGTTCGTAATTTAGCCGTGTTATGAGCATACATCGTAAACTGCGAGCAAAATTCATTGAAGTACTAGGGTTGTTACCGGTTGTCATACGTCATTTCAGTGGATTTCGTTCGCAGTTTACGATCTATGGTTATGAATTATAGATCAAGAGTAGGTGGTAGGTTTAGGCAACCCTACCTCATCGAGTAGCAGAATTTTACTTTCTTAAAACATACGTATTCTACGGGACTTCTTTCCGCAGACTCTAGCTCTATACTAGATAGCTTCATGTATCGGGTATAAAATACAAGTAGTTAAAGCAATGGCGCCTAGCTAAGTACAGTGACCGAGAAGCAACCGGATGGCTCTCGGTATTTAAGCTCCCTACGTGTTGTGGAACCGCCCTGTGGAACCCGAATTGACCCACATTGGACTTGGTTTTTCATCCTCCCCCTCCCCCCCTCATTTTTCTGACGGCTTTCAACTATTGACGGATCGATAAACGACTAGCCGGTGTGAATGGCAATTTACATGCTCAATTTTGTTCACATACATATACTGGAAATGGAGGAGGGGAGGATGAAAAACCAAGTCCAACGTGGGTCAGTTCAGTTTGCACAGGAGGTTCCACAACACGTAGGGAGCTTAAATACCGCGAGCCATTCAGTTGCCTCGCGGACACTGAAACTACGCGTCATTGTTCTGAATAAAGTTTTTTTGTTATGGTGTCAGGTTAAAACAAAAGAATGTCTTTGTCAGTATTCCTTTATTTGATTGCATATTTATTACAAACAAGAAAACGTTAAATACTAATTATAAATAATTTATCTATCCACATGTAAAATTATTTTATACATTGAACGGTTAAAAAAAGTAAAACAACCCTTTCAAGACACAGGTGCTTTTAATTAAAAAAAAAAAGTTTGTAAAATATAACTCAGATTATAAAATTATTACTTAATGAAAAAAATATGAATAAATAAAGAATTAAAAAAATAATGATTTAACAATATATAAATAAAGCTATCGACGCCTAAGTTATTTGGCGGTCAGTTAAACACAACATGAATAATAATTAATGAGACACTTTATACTGGTTTGAAAAAAATACTACTTTATACAAACGATTATTTAATCAGAAATGTGTACACAGCTTTATATGGTAAGTAATTCATTATAAGACTAAGTACATACAAACAATAATAGTCAAAAATTTAAAAGATATTTCGGCTGTCTACAGAAGGCTTATGTACACAAGGCTGATATTGTATTTCGATATCAATACGGACATAGCGCTCAGCCAAAGTCACGAATTCCCGCTATTCTGGTTCCACGTTCGTTTTTTTAAAAATAAATAAAAATAATAAAACTAAAGATGATTTATAGTTTGGCCCGGGTCTGTTTTACTTCAAGCATAGACAGAGAGAATCATAGTGTCTCTTTCTTCCGCTAATACCCTAGCTCCTAAAAAAGGGACGATTATAGCTTATTAGTAACTACTTCTACAGTTACAGGTTATTTCAGTCAGACCATAGAATTGTGATCCATATTTTGTATAGTTTCGATCAGTAGATTTATCGAGATTTTATAAAGCCGTCGGATATTGTAAAAGTTTTTCCAAAAGGGAAACAAGTTTAAAGCAGAGAGTATATATATGAAATAGAGCGGCATAGTTTAAGAACTTTTCGAGGCTCCAATTCTGAAGCGCCGTCTGAACGAGAGCGAACCAAAGTTGCCGTATAATGTAAAGTTACCGTATTTATTCTTTGATGAAAGTAAGATGACGGATACTTACAGAAACAAAAGTAAAACGACGTTTTTAATGGCCAAAAAGTTAGTGAAATGACTCCTCCCGTGCAGAAAGCTTGATACGAAATATATTGTATTGAACGTGTTGTTTCTGCAGATAGGTACTATACAAAAGGCAGCTTCACATATGAACAAATAAATACGAAATTAATAACAAGACAGGTTATTCCCTTGCGGCAATTCGTAAAATCTAAATAAATACCGCTGGTAGTATTGTGTATGTTGCTATACTTATGTTATATCACGTGTAAGAAGGATGCCGTTATTATGATATTATAGCAGCATCCTTGTTACACTGTGTTGTACCATCGCCCACACTGTTAACTGCCCATCGGTGGACCTTATGCCTTTTGTAATAAGGTCCATCGATCTACAGTTAAGAGTGTTGCTGTTTGTACATTATCATCAGTGTAGCAACATCATAAGACATTTTATCTACACCCATATCATAAACCCTCCATGATGCGTTCAAAAACCGCACGTTATAACCACCATAAAAATAGATTGTTTCGTTAGTAGTTAGAACAAATGTTTTATTTGTAACGATGTTATTATTATCAAATAATAAGCAAAAATTCGATATCATGAAAATCAGGGTGGGCCCCGCCCGCCGGCACGCGCCTCCCGACCGCCGGCACAATCGAGTTGGCCATGGCGATGGCAGTGCAATCCGTGCAATCCCAGTCATTCAATCATCATTTCGGGTTTATAATATGTGTGTAGATAAAGCAGTGTATGCAACTGTACGTAATTAGGCCTTAAAACACGAGTGTGGTTTTATGAAACGAACGACGTGAGTTTCATAATAAGATCACACGAGAGAAGGACCCCTATTACGTAACAGTTACATAAACTACAATTATGGAACCAGAATATACGTATGAGGGTGAAATGTGTAAATAAATAAAATAATGTGTAGCAAAACGTTCAAAGGTGACTAGCCGAGGTTCAACCAGTGTACCGAGTTTGGATAATTATCACGTTTTATAAAACAAATCGCCATCGTGTTGTAGTTTCACACAGCTTTAAATATCTACACATTTTACCCGACTGACCTATCAAATACAGTCCAGTACAAAAGGCAGCTTATGCTGTATAAATATATCGACAATGTTGCTAATCAGCAAAACAACGTAAGCCTAACATCACTAAGTTGTTTATTTTGACTAGCACTTACAGCCAGAATTGGTTTTAAAGGAAACGTGAGTGTTTCATTTTCTATACAAAAGTTTTTTGCAGATTGTACAATCGCCATCAAATATATCGGAGCGGCGACGGTACTCAAAAATATCTGAACAAGCACCTTATCGCCTTGACAATAAAGGCGTTGTTCCGATATTTGTGACCACCTTAGCTCTGATATATCAGATGGCGACTGTACCTGCGATTATGTAAGTTTTATGAAATTACAATCATTTAGTAGGTGGCACTAATAAAACCTCATAGCTGTTTCAGGTAGAGAGTAAGTAAGCATAGATAGAGTGCACTCTATACAACTGGTTATTAGCCCAAAAGCTAGTCCGTTAGTCGTCCAGCCTTCATAATGTCAAGCTCTCGGGTACTCGTAACCAGTGAGCACTCTTACTCGTTTATCTATGGTCTCGAGTGAATAATGTCAGAATAGCTAAAAAATAAGGTTGACTGGAAGAGATCCCTAAAGGGATAAGTCCGCCTTTGTACAAATATTGTGTTTTCTTACTGTTGTATTTTTCTTTGTTGTACAATAAATTATTATACTACTACTAGAATTGCTCCACACTATTCAGTAAGTTTAAATGAAGAAGCCAACACGTTTCGCCTAAAAACCAACTCCCTCTGTAACACTTAAAAAACTAACCATAAGACTATAAATAAATAATTCTAATATTAACTTAACAAATTTCACGTGTTATAATGTACATGTTAAATTATATGACAATATTAAGGATGTCGGAGGCGAAACACAACGTCCACAAATAGACGATCGACCGAATTAATTGTTAAATAAAAAAAGATAACAAATAGCCTAGTATTAATAAATGTTGCACCACAAGTTGAAAGAGCAAATTATTCACACTAAATTCTCATTACATTATACATATGACGTGGACAAAACATGGTATATATCAGATTAACAAAAAAGTTCTAACTATTTTGTTACATATTGTCTTAGACTATTCAACCAACCGGACCGGCCATGTCTGTCATTTTCTATACAAAAAAAGTCTGCCGATTTTTGCGGGGGAGGGGACCGTCAAAATAGCCTCGTCAGATAAACGTCAGTCAATACAATGTGTGTGACCAGTAGTTATATATTTGCGGGAGAGGGGAACGCCTGTCAATGGTTGGTTGAATCCTCTGAGTCTGAGTGTGCCACTGAGTCTTGTAACGCCACACATCCTCCAAAATAAATAAATAAAACGTAACAGCGATCTATCTACGAGTTGTAAGTATGTATAACACCGCCTAATCACTTATATCACACGTAACGTAAGAACACCTAAAAATATTGTGATGCGGATGTCAAACACAGCCCGTATGGTTAGCATTCAGAGTCCTTACATTTTCATTTATATACTTAGCTATTATTATAAAAAATCTCCAATATCTATGCTAATAACTATATAACACTACTAAAATGAATTATTTGGTGGTTATATCTTGTACATTATTCCTAGATGAGATTAGATTACGCTTAGTCGATAGCAGGTCCGTTCGAAAGTGACGACTCTCACTAAGACACACCTCACTTCAATTTGGTCACGTTAACATACGTACAGTCAACAGCAGAAATAGCTAAGCGGGTGGGGTGTTCAAAATGGCCTACACACGCTCTTATTCTCTTAACAATAAAGCCGTGTCCAGCTCATTTTGAACACCCTACCCGCTTAGCTACTTTTGCTGCTGACTGTACGGTTAAACGCATTTTGACGTGAGATACTTTTTTATGAGAATGTATGTTCGCACTATAAGCGTTTAAATATTTAACAAGGCATATAATAAGAATGACTGAAATTACTTCTGTAGAATATTAAACAACTCATTTCTTGTTTATGGCATTGTTAAATATCTGAACGCCCAAACGTACCCTGCGTTGCCAGCCAAAGAGTTGTATACCGGTACAGTAGTACCTACAACGGTACACGTGTAATATGCATCCGATAGTGTGTATTATTGACTGAGAACAGTATATAAAAGTAGCTAGTTCTCAAATACAGGTGTCTAAACCACAGCCCCGATATACAACACTTTCAAAGTAAACGTGAACGCGTACATTGATATGAGCAAATACAAAAATCGTAAATCGAAGCGCTAATTAGATAGACAGCAACATAATAAGCACATTGATACACTCGTACGAGTCCATTGCCGTGCATTGCTTCTATCCGAATATTCTAGAACGTGAAGGACAAGGGGCTTCAGCCACAATGTCTAACCTTAATCACCGGTATATAAGGTATATTATGGTTAGACATGTTTGAGGCGCTAAAGCCCTAACACACGTGAGTCGGCGGGTCTCATAAGGAAATATGCTTGTCATACTTAAGGCAAATTTGAACTTTGAACTTCAACTTTTCAGGCACGAGCGTATTGTTGCAACGTTTCTATAAAGCACTTTCCCCCTGAGACCGACAAAATGTGAATAGGAAAAATGGATTTCGATGGACCAACAATCTAAATTCAAATCAATCCCTAATTTAGATGTATGCGACCGAATGTTTAATTAATTTAGATAATACTGAACCTTTCCCTACAAATCCACCTTCGGTATGGTCAACTTTAGTGTAGTTCTTTCTTACGGCCGTTGCAACAGCTATATAAAAGAACTACACTGTTTAAGACAAGTGTATACGTTCAACTTTAAATACAATTTAGCAGATATCGTACCTCCCGTCAGTTCCGTGCTAGTAAAAAAAATGTATAATAGTTTCGTCTGTCCGTTTCATGAAATTAAAACAATCGGTGCCTAAAAGGCAATAGGAATTGAAACTACTCTAAAAATACCTTGTATGTCACAGTGTCAAGAACTCGACCCGACGAGAACTCTTTGCTTTTGATTACAAAAGCACGTTTTCAAAGTAGTGACAAATTTCTCTAAATCGTGATTAATAGTCCGAATATAATGTTCCCTATATGAATCATCGCTATACGGTGTAAAATCAATACCCGTTAAACTTTACAAAATGGAACGTATACACTCAGCTTAAGCGTACACACCTGATTGTTCGAGTCTGTACCCTCGTTTCAACAAATACAACTATACGTTTCTTTCTGTAAACAAAACCTAACCCTTTTCAAATAAGACGACATTTGGTTATCAGTCTCATGTTGGCACGAGCATACTCTTGATAACATATAATGTGAAAGCTATAAATGCTTGCCATCAAGTCGCCGTTTCTCTATGTTTTCCTTCCCATGCCCGATACGATCGTTGAATTTCAAAGCATTTCCGACTTTATCTCCAAAAGGATACGATTCAAACTAGTACAGACCTGGAACAGTCAGGTGCGCGCAGTTGATCACGACCTATTCACATGATGAGCGTCGCCGGTTTAGCGGTGGTGCACACGTAAACGAAGTCATCGGACTCGAGCCGCCGGCGCGGCGTGCGTTAGGCGGTAGCGACCTGCCACACGATCAGGTGGCTCTTGGAGGCGCGCTCGGCCAGCGAGCTGTGCCCGCTCGACGACCCGTCCTCGGCTACCACCACGCTGTCTTCCATTTCTGAATCGGCTGGGGAGTTACAAACATAGCTCGTCATTTTGGATTTGTGTGCAGATGCTTTCTTTTGTGAAGAAGAAAATTGGCGACTCTTATGACCGATCGGTTGATATGTTGGAAAATGTTAACGACAACATTTAGTAGTTCTATGGTAAAAGAAAGTGGATTTTCTTGAGCAAATTAACAAATTGTCTTTATATTGTAATTTAAAAATCCACCTGACGATGGAGATAACCTACGATTTTACTTCTTAAATAAAAAACAATCAAATACAATATTTATGAAATCATAAAACTTAATCGCCGTACAGATGTGTCCATCTATAATAACATTCAAATATTAGTAGCTAGCTACGAATTTAATACAGTTTTTACAATATCGTGTTACGTCTTGAAATACAAGAAGATCGTAAAAAAATATTAGACACATATGTTGCTACATCAAACAAGTTAGCATTATGGACAGCACGTTAGTTGTTTTAGCAATATACACGCTAGCAGACTGTACATAATATACACTCATCCAATCTGATTCCTAGGTCACTGTAGATTGTAGAACCTTGTCGTAATGACAGTTGCCTGCGGGTACGTATAAACGTAAGTATATACTAATTGGTTATTATGACAAGGTTCTAGGGTGGCATAGTAATAATATTCGTTGACTGTACATACTTCACATTTTATGACAGATATACATACACTCCTTTACTTCTGAACAAGTGGAAGAGAAAAAATAGTAAAACAAAAATGAATTTTTATATACTGTAAATAAATATAGTAAAACGTGAAACTAATAAAACGCCTGTAAATATATATGTATGTATGGATGTTAGATCCATGACGGTCGTATGTAGGTTTCATTAGTTCAAGCATATGTTTACATGTTAAGCTTGATGTGGGGTGTGTGAATTAGTAGTCAGAGTGACACTCTACCGTATTATAAGGGATTACGTTATATGTATAAGAATAACAAGAAATTGTAAAATAAATGATTACCTAAACAGAAGTACCTAATTTATGACTTTAATTATTGACCTCGTTCAAAATAAACACATGTATTTTGCTTCTCAACTTTTGCCTGATCCTGGCAAATAGCGCGAAATATCTCAGGAACATAAACATTCGTTAATTTAAATAGAGGATGTCTAGTTCTAATAAAAGGTAAGTATTTTTTTAATGATTATTCTTAGTTATCGAGCGATTTACCCAATTTTATCATTTACCAAACGAAAACACATACGAATTGGTTAATAAATATGTGGTGCTCAGAGAAAAAGAACCGTTCGTGCGCCAAATCATCTCCGTAAGAATTATTAATTATTTGTAACGAAGCATCCCTTATAAACATAACAGTCTGCAACACGGTCCCTTTTCTCTAAGAAAGCCATAATTATAATGACGACCACGACATTGTGCTATGATGGCATTGGAGGGCGACAAGTGACCTTGCATGAGAGAATGAAATGAAGATATCTGACATATTGTTCCCACACATGGAGTGCCGTCGCTCGCCATTGCTATAATGTACAGTCGGCATCAAAGATATGTTTACACTTACCTTACTCCATTATAATAAGATTCAAAAGTGTAAACATATCTTGGCGTTGACTGTGCTTGCCGTAGCCGTGCCATAAGCAAACCCGTAATGAAGTGTGTCATCTATACATGCTGACGAGGCTTACCAACGATCTGTGAGTTAGTACCATGATGTTAACTAACTAGTTAGTTAGTTAGTGACGTTAGCGTAACCCAAGCGTTCTACATGCGTACCGAGATAAAATTAACATACCGGTTGGGAAAAATAAATTTATAATCACTTAAATCCTATCAGGTACTCAGGGATCAAGAATCTGCCAAACAATGAGGTGGGAGGCAGTGTCTCTGACGTCATCAGCATGCTCCTCTAATAGGGGAAAAATAAAAAAGGGAATTAAAAGCCTATTTCTTCACCTGATAGTCTAAATGACCGAGGGTTGTATTTTGTGTTTGGTGGGATCACCAGTGGATTGTTTGATTTTGAAAATGTATTTTAATATCTTGGAACACCCGCTATATCTATACAGTGTGTAACAAAAAGACTGGTGATCCATTTAAGGGCATGATTGGTATCGTCTTGCGAGTTAAAAAGTAAGAGATGTTTTTTGCAAAACAGCTGACCAACCCTCTATACAAAACCAAAAAAAAATTTCGCAAGATTTTTTTAAATCTTACTTTATCTGCTTTTTCATAATTAGAATTCGAGACCAATTATGCCCTTAAAAAGATCACCAATATTTTAGTTACACCTTGTATAGGTATAGAGTGTTATAAACTTTCACCATAAGTAAATATGTAAATGTTAAAAACTCCCAAGGAATTGAGAACCTCCTACATCGATATCTTGAAGTAAGTTGAAAAGAACAAATTAGCTATAGGTTCCATATAGATTTCGGTCACTTTGACTTTCAGGAATCGAACATAAATGGTTTTTCCACTAAGGCATTAGTAGTATTGTTATTTCGATAATGATGATGGATGATGCCTGTTTAAAAATTATGATGATTTAAGATGAATACAAAATCTGTTTTAATATTAACTATTGGAATCATCGACGAAATTAGTTTACAATAAAATATTACAAGTCAGACAAGTAATTTAAATATACTTTTTATCATTATAAAAACAACACAATTAAAAAAAACTCATAGTAGAAAAACTAAGTGACGTCCAAAGATAAAGTAATTCGAACATATTGTAGCGAGTTACATTATCGTGGGATTGAATTCAAATCAAACAATAGGCACATAACAGTGAAATAGTAAGCCGGGAAGTCGAGTCTATGTCGAAGCGTATGTAGGGCCCACTGCTAAATGAGAGGAATTATACTAGTTTATGTAACTGTTACATAATAAGGCCTAATTACGTAATACATACACTGATTTATCTACACACATATTATAGACTCTAAATGACGTCTTCGGAAACCGTTCGATTGACCGCCATTGCACTTGAAAAAGTGCGGGTTTTGAACGCACCATAGAGGGTTGATGATATGGGTATAGATAAAATAAGTTACAATTTTTGAGTGTGGTAAATTTTACTTTTTAAAAATACTTATAGCTGAAATTGGTGAAAGATATAATTGTGTAAAGGGCCATCACAATTACACATATGCAAGATACAATTAAATTTTCTTGGCACAAATGTACGATTATTATAACACGAATCACTCTTACGTAACTTAGCCATGTAATGTTACAGTAAATGAGTAATAATGTCTTCGTGTAAACAAATACAATATGTAGCTTGGAAACGAATCTAAAAAAAGTTCGAAATAATTATTCTTCAGAAAAAGACCCAGCTGAAATTGGTGAAAGATATAATTGTGTAAAGGGCCATCACAGTTACACATATGCAAGATACAATTAAATTTTCTTGGCACAAATGTACGATTATTATAACACGAATCACTCTTACGTAACTTAGCCATGTAATGTTACAGTAATAAATGAGAAATAATGTCTTCGTGTAAACAAATACAATATATAGCTTGGAAACTAACCTAAAAAAGTTCGAAATAATTATTCTTCAGAAAAAGACCCCCACCACACAAAAATATGCATCTTCCAAACATAACACGAAATATTTAACCGACTTCAAAAAAGGAGGAGGTTCTCAATTCGACTGTTTTTTATCATCATTTTTTTTGTATGTATGTTACTCGATATCTCCGTGAATCGTGAACCGATTTTCAAATTTTTTTTTTAATCGATCGGGTATAACCCCTAGAATCCCTAGATGGTCCCATTGTCACCAAGTCGGGGTCTGATCATGGGATCCTGGAGAAATCGAGGGAACTCTTCAACCATTATAAGCACACCTATAGTGATTTCACTATTTTTTACAGCAGCTCGGCCACTTCCTCTCGGAATAGCGGATCCTAAGTGAAGTCGGTTCTTTTTCTGTTTAAAATTATTTAATTAAATTACACAATAGGGTTGTGCATAAACCATTCCTCTCACAACTCTAGCAGTGGACACTAATGAATGATAAGCGAAGCAACAACACTACCGAAGCAGAAGCTAACCACGTTAACCGCGTTGCAAACTTAAATAAATACAACTAACGTGCATATTGCTTGTTTTGAAACTTATATGTGATCAGGAATAGTCAGAATTGGAAGTTTAGACTCTCTATTTAAAATATCGTGATTTAACCTTTTGAACGCTTTCTCTCTCGCATCAAAATGTGGCATACACGCCAACATCTCAACTAGTGAGTAACGATTAACCTTATCTGTCAACAGTAAAACTTACACACACTTTAGTGGTCGTTGGCGTGGTAGGCATGACAGTACTCGACCACTTTAATGGCTCTTGGCGTTCAAAAGGTTAAAAGCGGCAACTGTTTGAAGGATAACTCGACTGTAGCCCAGTAGCGAAACGTTTTATATATTTGTATTTTTTGATATAAATGCAATGTTGGGTTATTTTTCATGATTCTCGGTGAATTACTGTAGGAGCAGGTTTTATGTACGCATCGCTACTGTATCTATTCTAAAATGTCTAAATACGATATTTGCAAATAGAAATAAGGGTATACCTATAAGGGAGATTATAGAAATCTGTGCTAATCATCGCTTATTTACTTATATAATTATCCTCAGCTTATTGAGATATTTAAGTCATATTTGACTAGCCAATAGTGGCAGTAGAAAGTAGTAAAAAATTACGAAAAGGAAAAATATCAAATTAACACCGCTAAGTAATTAATTGTGATAGTTTTACTATCACACTATTGGCTGGCCAAGTTCATATAATCTTTTTTAAGTGTGTACTAACAACACCACGTGGCATGGTGATTTTGCCAATGCAATAAGATACATCCGTTATTTATCGTAAGAATTATTTCACGGGCCGAACGACTCAGTCACGTGGTATCATTTAACTAATAATCGCTTCAATAATGAAACATAATTACTAAATGAGGCTAATAAGACGTTTATAAATAAGGAGGTTATATAACACACTGTAAATATAGAAAATAAGCTTAGAGTGAGTGTATAACTGGTTATTAGCTAGAAACCTAGACACAATAACCAGTTGTATGGAGTGAGCACTCTAAACTATATTTAGTAAACAAAGTGTGTGTCGTATCACTACCATGGAATAACTTATATTTAGTAGAGCAGCACAGCCTAAGAACTTTTTGAAGCTCAAGTCAATCTCGCCATCTATGTCAAAGCCACCTAAAGATACCCAAAATGTAAGAGGAAATGTCACCTGCACTGCTACCCCACCTAGTAGCTACTAGTGTACTACTAGTACACTATTCGTTACTAGCACTGCTACTCCACCTAGTAGCTACTACTACATTTGGGGTATCTTTAGTTGGCTTTGACATATACAGAGTGTAACGAAAATACTGGTGATCCGTTTAAGGGCATATTTGGTATCCATTTTGAGTAGGAAAAAAATTTTTTTGACGCGAAAAAAGAATTGTTTTTGTATGGGACACGTCGTCCCAGCTGGCCAACCTTCCATTATAAACCTTTTTCTTAGTTTTTCATAATTAGAATACGATACCAATTATGCCCTTAAAAGGATCACCAGTATTTTTGTTACACCTTATATAAGTTACTCTATGTTACTACTGTCACTCACCTATTCTAAAATCGATGTAGCCCTCCCCGCCGGATATGACCAGCATCGGCGGTCCGCGCGAGTCGGGCGAGCGCGCCGGGGAGTCGGCGGCGCCGCGCACGGCCACGAAGAACGTGACCGCGTCCCGGTGGCCGTGGAACGAGAGTTGCGCGTGCGCCATGGAGCACCACGGGATGGCGCCCGTGGGGGACACGGAGCGCGCGCGCACCAGGGACGCGTGGCCTGGAGATGTGGGGGCTATTTTAGTTTATAAAGGTGTTGTGGAGAAAAACGGAAGTGGGTAGAACAAGTGCTTATAGTTGTAAAATGCCAAACTTAAAAGAACAGGCAAAATTTATTACCGTGGAATGGGGAAGGTAACTGTCAAGGGTTTGGCCAGATGGCACCAGCAAAGGTTCTACAGATTTATAATGGCATGGCCAACTTATCAACGAATTCAGTACATGACACTCTGACAGTCCTAATAATAGGGTCAAATTCTTGATTGTTTATTATTTTTCTAGAGTAATTTTTTACTCTTTCAAGCCAAATCCCATAGAACAATACTTAGTTACAAGTACAACCTATGCTAACGCCATCTGGCCAAACCGTTGAAAGTTGCCATTCTTATAGTACGATCATATTATGTACAGAGTTGCCGATACCTTTGCAAAGCTGACATAGATTGAAAACATTTTCAATTTGTGCATAAAGCTTACATTAGGTTAAATTTTGTTTCAGAACTGCTCCTTGTTATCAAACTTAGATATTAGAAAATTTCCGCAACCTTTTTGAACCCCATAAGAACTGCTTAACTCACGGGACTCACCCGGCAAGGGGCCCGGCGGCGCGGGGTCGCGGCTGCCCTCCGACAGCGGCACGGAGATGACCACACCGTTGCTGGTGCCGATCCAGAGCCTCCCGGAGCTGATGAGGAGCGCCGTGATGCGGACCAAGGAGAAACCTGGACAGAACCATACATTGTAAATCCGTGTCTGTTGTAAAACTTCACCGATGCAGCTGTGACCCGGGTAGCCTAAGGGTTAGGACGTCTGCCGCGAATGCAGATGAGTGGTTCGATTCCCTGTGCACCATAAGCCTTGATTTGTATATCCGTCCTTATCAATCACGGTCACGGTCACTTCCTTTTACGATTTTCTAGATGCTGTGCCTAGTTTGGGGCCGACAGATATTCCTGTCAGGGTAAATATTTCTGCTACTACACTACACTATCAAATTCTTCCAAAGAAAAATCTACTAAAGTTATACTTATTGTATAGCCACAGGAAAATCTCGATGAACGCAAGTAATTAGCAACCTTTTTGTCAAAATTTTGATAATTTTTTCCATGATAATACTTTTTCGCAATCTATGAATGCAACATTGAATTTTCTATTTAACATATATGTACCGTTATTGATCCATTACAAAATCCATATAATTGTAAATACATACCTAGTTTGCCGGTTCCTAGCATTTTGCTAACATACGGCTCGATGTCCACGTCCTTCAGATGTTGGTAGGTGTGAGCGTGGTACAAGCGCAGAGTCGAGTCCATTTTTATCGACACCTGAAAATTATCATGATAATTCAGTTGGTCTTACAAAGATAATAGAACATACTGATTTAAACTCACACGATTTTCACTCATTATTTCGATAAACACGGGACTTTCGAACTACCAAGACGAAGTGCGGGTAGTTCGAAAAACCCGCGCGGCTAGGAGATGATGATACGATTCCTCGCCAGTCTGCCTGCAACCACGAGCGTTACGATACGCTAGAAAAGTCAGGAAAATTACAAATGTAAAGTCCCATGTTTGACAAAATAATAATAGAACATAATATAAAGCCTTGTTGTACCGCGCCTGCCGGGACCGCGGGTCGATCACGTGCACCTTGTTGCGGTACCCGTACCACACGTGCAGCCGACTGTCGTGATACTCACCCACACGCCGTCCCCGTCCGCGGCCATCTGCCGCACCTGGCTCTCGTGGCGCGGGTGCGCGTCGAGCGAGTGCAGCGCCTGCCGGGACCGTGGGTCGATCACGTGCACCTTGTTGCGGTACCCGCACCACACCGTGCACCCGACCGCGCTTAGACAGCGCACTGTAATTATATTTCAAATTAGAACAGTGGTTCCTAACCTAACTTTTTAGGACCAATCTAGAATATCTACCGCCAGGACTTGACATTGTGTGTACCATGCCGTCCGCGAGGGCGACCATGCAGCAAGACTAATCAAGACAGCTAGCAATGTTACCTGAGCACTTAGGGTCACCAAGCGTCATGAGCCAGTACTGCGTGAAGTCCCACTGTCCGTCGGCCTGCCGCATGAATATGGCCACCGTGCCGTCCGCGAGGGCGACCATGCAGCGTGACGCGCACGCTACTATGGACAGGATGGCGTCGTTTAGTTTTACCCTGGGAACAAAAACATTTATTAAGGACCTTATAATTATAAGGTAGTACGCAGAACTTTTGAGACTTAGAAAATACACATAAAAATGTATTTGTACTTTTGGTCGGGCACGTCCGCGCGGCTCTCGGCGTTGCCTGCTCGTAGCCTAGGTGCTGTATGTAGGGAGGGACAGCATACCTGGCGAGGCACTTGCTGTAGTTGCCCATGGCCGAGTGCACGTAGAGGTGGCCGCTCTTGGTGCCGAGCCACATGGTGGCCATGACGGTGGACATCTTGCGGTCGGGCACGTCCGCTCGGCTCTCGGCGTTGGACTGCTCTTGGGCGAACGCGTCTACGCCCGGCTCGGGGGAGCCTAGGTGTTCTGTGGGAAACGTATAATAAGTTGATTCGCAACGTGCTCAGAAAGCACGAAATGCGATGATGAAATGTAAAGAAAAAATAGTGAAATAGATGCCAAACGGTTCATGCTTAATTATGGATAATATTTTTAACACTGATTCGTAATTGAATTTCAAAAATGTGACCTCCTTTCTTCATCGGTTTCGTATATTTATACATTCTTTTTTTTAAATGCCACTGATATAATGTAATAATGGTAATTTTAATCCTCTGATGTAAAAATGTTCTTTTTTGTTTTAAATTATTAGGCTATTTTTAACTACTTGGATCGCGTTACCGTTGTTGACGGGCGTGGAGCTGAGCGGCGGGCTGTCCGGCGCGCCGGAGTCTGGCTCCTCCACGTTCCGGACGGCGGACTCCTTGGGCGGTCCGGACGGCGCCGGCTCCGGCTCGGCCACCGGCGTCGTCGGGGGCGTCAGGAGGGTCGCTTGCACCTGTGGAGCGGGTACATTTGAGAACCAAGGTTCTAGGTGGATATCACGTAGTTAAGAAAAACCTCTCATAATTATAAACTTATATACAGGGTATTTTTCCTGTAATAATAGCAATAAATTAAAACGTAAATTCTAATTCTCAAACAATAAAACTTTTGTTTAACAACTTGAAAAAAATATGTATATTGTATATTGTCTCTTTTTCATACAAACTAAATAGTATTTTCAATGTACGTTAAAATCCGTCTAATTGACATTGCTTGCCAGTCTTGTCACCCTACAGACATAATCAATTTCGGAATACATTGCGTGTTCGAATAGGCTTTAGTGTAATATAACTGATTAAAATTACCAATCGGGTGGCGCCAACGACGACTTCTTTTTCGCCATTCTCGCCGATTGGCCCGTTACTTTGGCTGTCCTGCGACTCGCTCTTGCCGGCACAAAACAGTGACTGCGAAAAAAATATATATTTATAACATGTTTTGATCTTTTTAATATGAGTTTAGACATAGAATGACTTAGTGAAATCACTATAGGTGTGCCTATAATAGTTGAAGAGTTCCCTCGATTTCTTGAGGATCCCATCATCAGACCCCGACTTGGTGACAATGGGACCATCTGATATACCCGTTCGATTTAAAAAACAATTGAAAATCGGTTGACGATTCACGGAGATATCGAGTAACAACATACAAAAAAAATAATGATAAAAAAAAATCACTCGAATCGAGAACTTCCTCCTTTTTTGAAGTCGGTTAAAAAATAAGTAAAATCTGTTACAAAATAAAATATTTGAACATTTTAAGCCTGTTTAGATCTTACTACCTATTTCTTATTTATAGTTTGGTAACTATTCTACAAAAAAAAACAAAGCTATAAACACACGAATTCTGCCCCCAAAAATCCGGGGTATGGCTATAACATAGACTAAATGAAGGGTACACGGAAAGACCTACTGCTCATACTGTCTAGTTCCTTTTTTCGTAAAATGAGATTTTTGTATCAAAATGTAGAACTTGCAATGAATATTAGCAAAAACTTCTGTAACAGCTGGAATTTTTAAGATAAATCCACTTTTTAATTCATAAAAACCCGCTAGTTACAAAAATGGTATGGTTGATTGAATCGTTCCAAACTTTAAAACCGCTATAACTCAAAATGTTGTCAAAGTGACTAGACATGTTCTTTCCGTGTACCCTCAAATGTCGATCGATCGGGAGTAATATTATACAGGACGTGTGTCTTTGTACCTATATATATCTCAATTTCGTTTTGTGTACAATATAGTACTTCTACTAACTCACCGAGTGCCGCTTTTGCTCGCCCTCGCTCATGCGCTCCTCGTACTCGGCATAATCTTCGGCCACGGCGCCTGGTACGGAGGCGACACATAATATGTGCTTGTCGCCAAGTGGGAACGACTCTAGCACATCCGCGGGGTTGTTTGCGTCGATGATCTGTAAAAAAGAGTTACATTGAATCCGAAACAATAATGGAGCTGTTTCACATGACAGGTTAAGTAATATTCCGCTCATAGTATTTGTTTAAGTATTTGTTTTAAAAAAAACGCCCAAGTACACACCCTGAGGGTTCCGTACATCACACAATTTTAACAAATTTTTTTTGTGAGGGATAACTAGTAATACCTTCCTTTTGGCCAAATTTCATTATTCTAGGTCTATGGTAAGTACCCTACAGGTTTTGATTCCCCTGCGAAGTATGAGAAAAACGCCATATCTCTGGATCGCGTCGACTTTGAAGCTTGATTTTTTTGCAGCTTTAACGAATCGCAGACTTAAATATTTGATGTTTATTTCAACTTGATACCTCCACGGACAGGCAGATAAACTGCTCTAATAACTCTGTAATTCGCAGGATTCGAACCTGCCATAATTACTTAATTATGGCAGGTTCGAATCCTGCGAATTACAGAGTTATTCACAGTTCATTTTATCTGCCAGTTTATGGTAAGTACCATGACTTGGCCCTTGTTCTGCGTACTGGCGCATATCCACACGAAGGAGGACAGGTTTTTCTCGGAGTGCTCCAGGCTGTGCGTCGACTGCAGCTGCCGGTTGATCTGCTCCACCTCGGGCGAGTGCAGCGAGGCTTTGCTCATCTCTTCATAAACAGCAGGAGTCGTCTGCCATAATTACTAACCATGACTTGGCCCTTGTTCTGCGTGCTGGCGCATATCCACACGAAGGAGGACAGGTTCTTCTCGGAGTGCTCCAGGCTGTGCGTCGACTGCAGCTGCCGGTTGATCTGCTCCACCTCAGGCGAGTGCAGCGAGGCTTTGCTCATCTCTTCGGCTAAGAAAAGAAAACGTAATTATTGCGAGAGCAAGCATAGCTTTACAGAATGCGATTTTAAAAATTACAGAAATGCGCGGTTGTGTGGCGACGCCAATAGTGTTAAAATTAATGTATGACAGTTACATCGAAACCGAATCATATTTATATCTACAGAATGTACTAAAGGGCGGCAACTAATTCGAGAGCTTTACAAAATAGGTGCCATTTACACTTTTTTACGAAGAAAAAAACCAACGTCTGTTTTTAAAATAAGTCGCAACCCCAGTATGACATCGCAAGTGATTTCATGTTTGGCGTAGAAATTCAATATTTTGTTTTTATATGTAGGTAAAGTTTCAATATTCTATATGCTTACTGAGGTAGAATATTGAAATTACTCTTTCGCAGACCACGCAACTGCCGTCTGGCATGCGTCCGCCGTTTAGATTGCGAACCTTATTGCAACGGTATAAGGTGAAGCTCACCGAGGCACAGCGTGTTGTCCTTGCCGTCCTCCTTGGCGTAGAACACGCTCTCGCCGACCATGCAGCCGCCGTCTGGCGTGCGTCCGCCGTTTAGATTGCGAACCTTATTGCAACTGTATAAGGTGTACTATAGCTCACCGAGGCACAGCGTGTTGTCCTTGTCGTCCTCCTTGGCGTAGAACACGCTCTCGCCGACCATGCAGCCGCCGTCTGGCGTGCGTCCGCCGTTTAGATTGCGAACCTTATTGCAACTGTATAAGGTGTACTATAGCTCACCGAGGCACAGCGTGTTGTCCTTGTCGTCCTCCTTGGCGTAGAACACGCTCTCGCCGACCATGCAGCCGCCGTCTGGCGTGCGTCCGCCGTTTAGATTGCGAACCTTATTGCAACTGTATAAGGTGTACTATAGCTCACCGAGGCACAGCGTGTTGTCCTTGTCGTCCTCCTTGGCGTAGAACACGCTCTCGCCGACCATGCAGCCGCCGTCTGGCGTGCGTCCGCCGTTTAGATTGCGAACCTTATTGCAACTGTATAAGGTGTACTATAGCTCACCGAGGCACAGCGTGTTGTCCTTGTCGTCCTCCTTGGCGTAGAACACGCTCTCGCCGACCATGCAACCGCCGTCTGGCGTGCGTCCGCCGTTTAGATTCACGCCTGCGGCGCACAGGAGTGTCATGCGAGGCTCGCTTTCCGCTATCGGCCTGGGAACGAATCAATTAACTAATTTAAATGCTAGTTATTTACAACTTAAGTCCTAGAAATTTGAATCAAATTGCTTGGAAAATAGAGATCCTTTTATACAAGGTGGTCTGTTAGACCAGTAACCCTCCTGAAAAATGAAAATTCACGTTCATAATTAAAATTGCATGTTTCGCGCAACGGTAGCACCGCAGTACCTAGGTCGCCCGTCGTCAGTCGCGTAAGGCGTCGCCTGTTGTTTTAGGCCCGCGGCCCAATCCATTTTCTTGTTCGAAGTTGGACTACTCGTTATAAATGGGTGTACTCTGGTTCAACTGGGTTCAATTTGAGTGTAAGTTAAAGATGATGTAAATAATCAAATTGTCGAAATATACCTGCAGAACACTGGCACGGGGACCGGAACACCGCCGGAGGAGAGCGACGCGCACGGACTGGGTCCCTTCTGCCCTTGCCCCGTCTTGCCCGGCAGGCTCCACCCGTACGCCTGCGTGCGCCCGTCCTCTTTGCGTACGTGAGCCCGCACCTGAGAAGAGAAAGGGGAAATGTAACTCGATCGACCTATTTGATAGGGAAGCAACATGATTTAAGAATAGGGTACTTTCCAGTAGATAAACTTAATTGTTTCGCTGCATTCATAAAATCTAATTTTCATAAATACACGGGAAAATCCAGGTGTAACATGTGTTTGCGTTTTAAATGATTTTATAATAGTTAAAACTTTTATAAAGGAGATGTATTCATAGTATAGAATTATGACGTCACAATATTAGTCTCCCGTATAAACTTCATATAACAAATCGTTTTGACGTTTCCTAAAGAGTAGCTGATTTGACTTCATAGGAAAATAGCCTATTGAGCACTTCTCCGGAGTACGAGTCACAGGGTACGGACACAACACACCACATCAGACTTATTCAAGCATTGCAAGCGCGTGACATGTTTTATGAGTTATGACATTAATTTGAACTGATTGATACAATCAAGCTACATCTAGAGACTACGAGATACATGTCGTGCCAGCGTGGTGGTGAAATTGGTAGAGGCAATTTTAGAGCCTCCCTATTTTTGTGCGACCTTTGATTTTTTTATCAATATTTTACAGGATTTAATAAAAGGGACCAAAAAATTACTGATTGAGTGATTGAAGACTGCCAATCGGTGCGCGCGCTAACTACAAAATTGCCTTCCGCGCACCTACAAAGCCGCAAAGGCCCAGTTCGTCCGAGTCGGTGATTGGTTACACACAGTACACTAATCAAACGGAACTGCAGTGTCAACGGAGAATCTGTGCGCACGCTTGCTATGAAATTGCCTTTCGGCGCGCCTGCATAGCCGGAACGTATAACTGGTTTAACTCGCTGCGCTCGTGCCGCCGGTGGTGGTGGTCCGTGAGCTGCGTCTCCAAGAAGTCGGCCTGCGTGCAAGAGTGCCGCATGCCGGGACTGCGACGCGGCAACCACGCGCAGGTTTGGTAAGGATAGACAACCAGTGCGCGCGCTTAAAACAATTGCCTGCGACGCTCATACTGGCCGGGACTTTACATCGCCAGACCTCTTCTTGTTCGGTGATTGGTCACTTGCACTAACCTGGCGGAACTGCTCGCTGCGCTCGTGCCGCCGGTGGTGGTGGTCCGTGAGCTGCGTCTCCAGGAAGTCGGCCTGCGTGCGAGAGTGCCGCATGCCGGACTGCGGCGCGGCAACCGCGCGCAAGTGCGGTGTCGACAACGGCCGCGCGGGCCGCTCCGTGCTAGAACCGGGAAGGTGAAGGTTACGTGGATTCAATGAGATTAGTAGAGTTCTAGTCTTGGAGGTCCACAAATATTGAAGAAATACTACTAAACAGTTGACGGACCCAACAATGAAACTATATCTATTGATATATATATTGGGGAGGTAAGCTCACTGCGAAGGATACCTAAGTAGGTTATATACCTATACACAAGAATATTCCTAGTTTGACTTAATAGAGTCATAGACGGCGATGATTACGCCCTGCTGCATTGATAATCTGTGACGAGATCTAAGGGGGCTGGACCAGCAGTTTTGAGACATCATTATTTTTTGGGATCTGAATATTTTTCACTCTAATAAATTAATTATGTAAATATTAACATTCGCATTCTGTAATCATGTTTAACAACAATAATAACTGTAAAACAATAAGTTTGTTTTTTTATGTGAGACATATAAGATTAATAAGTTTCATATAAATATTATGCATTTAATTTAATTCAAGGAGAAGAGGGGAGGCCTTTGCCCAGCAGTGGGACACGAAAATAGCCTAATAAAAAAAATTCAATGTTCAGCCGATAAGATCTCGTTTGCTGAAATGTGCACGCATACATTTCCGTGTTTAAGCAACTTAGAACTTATAATAATTCGCTCTATTGAAAACTAGGCAAATTATTAAATCAAAGTATATCAATCACACATTCGCCAAGCAGTTATTATAAATGTAAATTTTATCTCTGGTTCCACACGATAAGGAAAACATATATTGCAAATTTTCATTAAATTTCTTATTAAAATGTCAGACATACATATAGATATTATAGATAAACATGAGGAAACTTTATATGTTATGTTCAGCCAATTCAGTTACCCACATGAGTTTAAAAACATGGTATATCCAAATGTTTCGAAAATTTTAAAGATGATGTAATTTTTTTGTAATCGCAAGAAAGCTTATTATTAAATTTCGCATGATGTTTCCTTACTATTAAATTTAAACTTTCGTGAGATATACTAAGGGCCAGTTGCACCAAACTGTCTGTGAACGTAAACGTAATTGTAAAAAAAATCATGTCTGAAAAGTCTGACAGTTTTCTATGGGATGACAGCTCCGTCGCCATTTTTAACGTTGACGAGACTGTTAATTGTGCGTGGTGCAACCCACCCTAACACTATAAAATAACACGGTTACACTCACGTCACTTTAGTCACTTCGCGCGACATGTTTCGGAGAGCCTAGGTCTCCATCTTCAAGCACTAGGAGTGCTAAAGTGACTAAAGTGACGTGAGTGTAACCGTGTTATTTTATAGTATGTTTTGTTACGTTTGTAATATGGTACATTAATTAACCATTATAGATAGGCTTTACTTTTTCAAAATCTCTCAGTGCTAGAGAGCTCAGATGGTAGTCGCCATCAAATATATCGGATCGGGTTAGTCAAAAATATCTGAACATGCACTTTATCGCCTTGACAATAGAGGTGTTTTTCAGATATTTGTGACCACCTTAGCCGCTCACATGACACAAACATGTAATTAAATAAAAGATACATTTTGCACTTTCTTACAAACGAGTAAGGGAAAAGGTGTAAACATTTGGCAGTCGACTATACAAGTGTACATACATACTTACAAAAAAATCGGTAATTCTCCGATTTTACAAAATATAATTACGACTAAGTACGCAATCGCTATCACGCGCAGGAATAAACACAACAAGCCAACGCTTCATCGCTGCGAAGAACACATTCGATCAAGTCACCTTTCATCCTAAAATTCAAATCAATCAGTTTAACCTTTTGTTCAAACAGACTTACAACAACTCTCTGTTTACGGATTTGAAATCACACTGTTCAAAGGACTTGTGCCACGACGTATCCACGCCTATGTCCATGTAATAGTTACTTCATGCAATATATATTATAATAATCAATGCGGCTAAATAAACAACCAATAATGAGTAAAATATGGATGGAAGAACCGGCACGAGTCTCGGCATACTAACTTATTAACTGTTTGAGAAATTTTGTACAATACTAAGCAATAACAACTTCACTAATTACTAAAACTGCATTCGCATAGCGTAAAGTTATGAAGTAATAAATGTTGTCCCTTTCTTACAACTGTGAAGATAACGAATCTGAATTATCTTTTCTCCTTTACACATAAAATTTATAAGAAAATTCGCTTTTGCAGCTAGATTTTTTGCTTAATATCGCCACTAATTTGAAAAGAACTCGTATCTTGTTATGACACTCAAAAGAAAAATATTGTAACTATTTTTCAACTTATATGCTCTGAAAGCCAGAAATTAAGTGACTTAAATTGGTGAGTCATAAGGTCAACGCAACCGGATGAACAGAAACTTAGTTAAAACATCTGCTAGTCTAATACTCGTATGGTCGGGTTTTTATCGCCTGTCACCATAGCTGTCACGTTCTAACAACTATGTAAGTGTGAAAGTGACGCATGACGCGATAGGCGATAAAATGGGTACCATGCTATCCGGCAGTTTTATAGCCGTTTCTAAAGAGCAGTAAGCTTATCTTACCTGAACAGGTTGCTAAAAAACTTCCATATGCTCTGCTTGTTCTTCTTGTCCATGGTGGAGTCGACGCGGCTCGCGCGCACCATCTCCGTCCAGCGGACCGCGTCTTGGAGCTCCATGAAACGTTCCTGGGAATCATATTTATGTATGTACAGTCAACGTCTAAAGTATGTTTGCCACTGATGGAAGCTACTAAACTGCGTAAGTATTTTTTAATATTTTTCTGTATCGAGATGTATAAGGTTATTGTTATTTGTAAGACGAAAAAAGATGTCGTCACTTTCTAAAATTTTGTGACCGTGACGCTAACCGTCTCCTTTACATACCATGTACTGGTTCCTTTCCATTAGCACGCGCGCCATCTCGACGCGTGTGAAGCGTCTCCGCTGCGACATGGGCACGTCAGCTGTGTACTACGTCTCCGCGTCGTTGCTGACCGTCTTCTGTACATACCTTGTACTGGTTCCTCTCCATGAGCACGCGCGCCATCTCGACGCGTGTGAAGCGTCTCCGCTGCAACATGGGCATGTCAGCTGTGTACTCCGTCTCCGTGTCGTTGCTGACCGTCTTCCGTACATACCTTGTACTGGTTCCTCTCCATGAGCACGCGCGCCATCTCGACGCGTGTGAAGCGTCTCCGCTGCGACATGGGCACGTCAGCTGTGTACTCTGTCTCCGCGTCGTTGCTGACCGTCTTCTGTACATACTTTGTACTGGTTCCTCTCCATGAGCACGCGTGCCATCTCGACGCGTGTTATTCGTCTCCACTGCGTCATCCGCACGTCAGCTGTGTTCTGTCTCCGCGTTGTTGATGATCGTCTCCTGTACACACCTAGTACTGGTTCCTCTCCTATAGCACGCGCGCCAACTCGACGCCTCTGAACCGTCTCCGCTGTGACATGGTCACGTCAGCTGTGTTCAGCCTCCGCGTCGTTTCTGACCGTCTTCTGTACATACCTTGTACTGGTTCCTCTCCATGAGCACGCGCGCCATCTCGACGCGTGTGAAGCGTCTCCGTTGCGACATCGATACATCAGCTGTGGTCTGTTTCCGTGTCGTTGCTGACCGTCTCCAGTGCATACCTTATACTGGTTCCTCTCCATGAGCACGCGCGCCATCTCAACGCGTGTGAAGCGTCTCCGTTGCGACATTGGCACGTCGGCTTCGTCCTCGTTCTCGCCACCAGCGCTGTTGCTGACCGTCTCCTGGTAACAAGGCAACGACCTATAGTATTTGTACTGAACACACGAAAACGACGCTACTGTTAAATACAGGGTATGTTGGTTAGGCAATTATGGGCTGCCAAACAAGTAAATTGAATATTAATCGAAATCTTTCGCTTTGAATTCATAAAATTTTAAAAAGTGACAGTCAGAAACAAATCAAAAAGATTATATTTCTATAACTTCGATAGTGCTTGTTGAGGCTTGTTGTAGGCCTACTCAAGAAGAAATGTAATTTTTAAATTGAATTTAAATCAACGTATTAACCCAGGAATGACAATCACTCTTAAACAGCTTTTACAAGTTTATCGTAGAATGACCAAGTATAAAATTAGACTAGCATTAGCTTCATCTAATAACAAAGTTCGCATTCTAATTTACCTTCAAATGTCTGAGCTCCTCCTCCAACTGCGTGACTCGTTCCCTGAGCTTCTCTCTGGCGCCGCTGAGGTTCGCCACCTCCTCCCTCAAGATCTCCTGTTCTCCGGTCAGCTCGTCTACTTTCACTATGAGATCGTCCTTCACCACATTCAGGGCGTTCCTGGGAGTCGTTCAAAGCACAGATTAAAAAAAAGTTTCTGACGTGCATTTGTTTTTTTAACGTTAAGACCTTTATTATGACATTTGCTGTCGCGCCTGATATATTGTATTGCTAAGGTTTTTCTCGTGCTAATCAAAATGTAGGAATAAAATAACATAAAATATTTACAACAACTAAAACAATCAGCAAGTTAGAAAATTTAAGAGCTTCGTACAGTCGCCATCCGATATTTCGGAGTCACAAATATCTGACCAAAACGCCTCTATTGTCGAGGCGATAAAGTGCATGTTCAGATATTTTTGAGTACCCTGGCCGTTCCAATATATTTGATGGCGACTGTACAATCGACGTCAAAGATGCTGTGCCGTCGACTGTACAAAACTTTGTTCACGTAACTAACTGTTATTTGACGAACATTTCGAGTTAGAATATTGAATATTATTGAATAGTAACTGAGGTGACTTACTTTGTAGCGAGTAATTCGTTGTTCTCTAAGATCAGATTCTCCACCTCTTTGCCCATTCCTGTGAAACAGTAATGATTGTATTACTTTAACAAGTACTCCATTATAAACATTTGTTTTATAATTACATTTTTGACAAATTATTATGTTGCGGTAACATACAATTTCTGATGTAGCCAGTTGTAAAAGCTAAAGTATCAGCGGCAAAAGTTAGCGACATGAGAGGCACAAAATGAGAAACATTTTGCGTTTTCTTTACGTATTACATGCAAATCATTTTTCACCAATCTACCTCGGAACGTCGCCGTTCATCCCTTGAAAGCGGAGAGGAAAACGCATGAGGGAAGGCAATTTGGTGCAATATTTGACTTGTTTTTTTCATGTTATGTGACAGGATTGACTTTAAAGAGACTATTTCGAATGATAAAGTATCGAAGGCATTTATATTTATAACTTTTATTTTTCTCGAAGTGGTGTGGTGAAATATGTCGTATTATACTCGGCAGCAAAGTTGGTTCAACCTCCCTCAAAGATTATTTTGAATCTCTCGCTACGCTCGTAATTTTGGAATCTTTCGCTAGCTAAAATCTCAATATACGCTAGAGATGTTAAACAGCAACTTTGCACCCTTGTATAAACTATTGTGCGTGTCGTCGCTGATATTACGATATATTCGAGTTATGAAAAGGTTACTTACCGAAGTAGTTGTCGTTAACTGCATGGCCACGGTTTGTTAGGGCATGAAATAAATGTACACGGTTTAGTAACATTACAGACAGCTTACATCGCAAGTTAGTGGCGCATATCAGTGGCGTAGCGTCTATAGAACAGATTCACACCGCGTTGCCTAATTTTCAACCACAGACTACACAGACACATCATCATTAAGCTTTTACAGGGAGCACGAGGTCACCACACATCAGCGCAATTTTATTGGTAATTTTCTACGATTCAAACAGCACATCTCAATAGTATTCTACACCAATTGTAGTATAACAATCCAGGGTCACCCCTGTAACTTTATTTTTGTGGATATTTATAATTTACATGAGTAATGATCAAAAACGTTAACGCAATTGAAATAAGCGGTTGCGTTCTCATACAAAATTAGTACGGGAGCACAGATGCGTGGTGACCCCGAGTTGTACTTATGATCTATCTAGTGGCTGAGGTTATCTGTGTTTTCAACTAATAAGATGCTTGACACACGTCGAATTTTATTTAAAAAAATATTGAGGATTTATCTCTGAGCTAAAAAGCTAAAATTTGTCGGGAAATAAAATCAAAGTATATTTATAATTTATAATATGAAAAAGAACGAGGCTATAAAAAACCATAAGGTATATATTTTACTCTTTATGTGAAACCATTTGATTCTATACGTATATATTTTATTAAAAATTGATTGTACAACAATTACCTATATAAATAAATGCATATCACGCTTAAAATAACAATTTCCAAAGTTTTCCATTAAGACGGGTGCTGTAGTGCTGTGACGTCATATTTATAGTATGCGTTGTCAAGTCACCAACTAATTAGGAACTTTTACTACGGCTCAATGAGAAAGGAAAGCTAAATTACCTCCGGCTGCCCTGTTACTATTTTTGGCGCTCCGCCACTGATACATTTAGGGTATTAATATGTTATTTCAATAGTATTTACATTAACGGTTTTACCATATTTTGGTAATATTATTATTTTAATATCTTGGTATGTTAGTGCACTTAGGCGCTTTGACATCAAACACGGTGTTTAAGTAATTTAGAGAACAGCGATACCTAGTTTAAATTTATTTGTAACAGCAGAATACATCTAGGCCACAGCCAGATCGGAAGGTTATATTACCAGGCAAGTATGAATATCGACCACAAATAAATGCATTTACGAAAAACGCACAACATTGACCTTTAGTGAAAACATGCTCGAATCCATAAAAATATGTTCACCATGTTGTGCGCGACGTACTTTTTGACAGCTAAAAAGTAGCTGATTTACTTCATATGAAAGTAGCCTATTGAATACCAGGGCTGGTTCCTAAGCCGGTTCTGCTCGCCGTCGATTTCATTTCATCGATACATAGCGGGGACCGATATGATTAGCTACAACCAAGGGCAGCATGAGGCACGAATACTGTTAGTACAAGGCCTGAGTGGACGCTCGTTCGGCGGAGCGTGCAGCGGGGCGGGCGAGCGTGCATACACTTTGTGCAGCGTCGACTCAGGACACCAGTATGAGTTTCATTTGTTTAACATGCACGCCGCACGCCCACCCAGGCCTTGCACTTAAACATTCTCATAAATTACTCGACACACTGCGTGAGAACAGAGCTTGCGAAAAGATGATATGTTTGATGTGGCCTAGAGTTTACGTTATGAAAATAAATTATTTACAGTAACGCAATGCATTATAACGTTGGCAATAACTTACCGGAGGAGGCATATTCGCCGGGGTGCACCCAGCTTCCTGTTTGGAATAAAAAAAGAATATTAATAAATAATTATAATTACTTAAGACTGTTACCATAGAATATTCATTGTTAACAACTACTTAGAGGTGCTGTTGTCTAAAACAAAAATACTAAAGATAAGTTATGTATTGGGTATGGCTTGTACCAGACAACCTTGTTGTAATAAAGATGACTCATCTATTTTCCGGACCCTTTAATTAAACTTTTCGCTCTTGTTCAGTGATTTGCTGACGAATTAATGGTGCAGTCACTGGAGATGCCAATAGTCAGAGTGTATAACGAGACAGTATATTACCCGTTATGGCAGCCCCAGTAGAAGGATAGTTCTTGATACGCGTTGACGCTTCGTTTTCCATCCTTGACAATTTGCTGACGGATTTCTTCAGAACCACAAGGGCTGCCTAAGCTAATTCTATAACTAGACAATACCCGTTATGTCAGCCCCGTCGTCGCCCTCGTCGATGCTTGCATCCGTGTCGAGGAAGGAAAGTTCCTGATACAACGTGTTGACGCCTCGTTTTCCATCGTTTTCAATTTGCTGACGGATTCTTTCAGAGCCACAAGGGCTGCCAAAGAAAATTCTGGAACTAGACAGTATGTTACCCGTTATGTCAGCCCCGTCATCGCCCTCGTCGATGCTTGCATCCGTGTCGAGGAAGGATAGTTCCTGATATAACGTGTTGACGCTTCGTTTCAATTTGCTGCCGGATTCCTTCAGAGCCACACGGGCTACCAAAGACAATTCTACGACTAGATAGTATATTACCCGTTATGTCAGCCCCGTCGTCGCCCTCGGCGATGCTGGCATCTGTGTCGTGGAAGGATAATTCTTGGTACAACGTGTTGCCGCTTCGCTTTTCGCTCTTGGTCTGCGATTTGCTGACGGACTGGTTCGGAGCAACTGGTGATGTGGCCTGTTAAAAACAAAGTATACTATTATTTTATAGGTTGTTAGCAAGTACAGTCATCTACAATAGTAGTTTCCTAAACGAAGGCCGCAAAAATGTGACAGGCACTTATGGCCCTACAAATAAGATTGTGTAATATATTTTTGCGGCGTTGAGGAAGATACTATGCAGGTTGCTGTACATATTATTAGATGGAGTGTGAACGATGCTATATACTCATACTATTATTATGTATGCAGCAAGTGCAGCAACGAATATAAGTGTTTCATAGTAAAATTTCTAAAGTGCGTAATTTAATTTTTGTTAATCTTCCGCTATTTTTTATAAAACAGCAGGATGATGAAACCGCAAATATTTACAAAACTCATGTAAAAAGACAAAAAAATTGGTCAATTCTATTAAGACTTCAAACCAAATCAAAAGTTACTTTCTTATTTTTCAATTATCTCAGTGTAAAGTAGTTTTGTATTAATTACATATTTATTAGCATTTCATATTTCAGTTCGTTAAATAATTTATTAGAGTATGTCCGGAAAAAGAAGTGTCGTAGAATGTATGAACTCCCATATAAACTACCACACTTCTCTTTCCGAACAGACTCTATTCATACCCTACTTAACTCTTCACAAAGTTGCGTCAAACTAATCACTGGCATAAAAAATCGAACTATCAAAATCGAATACGCCACAATATGACACCTATCAAATATGTTAATGAAAAACGCGATAAAATGAAATGCCAAGCAAGTTTCACAATACTAATACTTTTTATAATGTGTAATCGCGTGTTCAGCTTGAAATGCTACCAGTGTTCGTCGCTCAGTGACAAAGACTGCTTCCCTCAGAACATAGACCAGTCATATTTAAAACAGTGCAATGCAGGCGCTGTGTGCAGAGTGATAAACCAGGTCCATTTCTTCATGCCAGACCAAGAGGTGGCGATCGTGCGCGAGTGTGCGTATAAATACGAACAACCCTTGGCCTGTGAAGTGTCCAATAAACACACAAACATATATTATTCGGAAGTGTGTGAATGCGAAGAGGACGGGTGCAATGGAGGGCGAGGTCTTGCGTGTAGCATGTGGACTGTCTTTTTGGTGCTCTGCCATTTATTTTTAGTGTAGTGTTAATAATGAACTAATAATAAAGTATAACTGTTTTAATTGCGGATTCTTTATTCGTCTTTGCGCAATGGAAATCGAGGTAGAACGTTGTTTTTAACTTAAAACATGCTTGCAATATATCCTAATAATCCGGCCCGATGCTGTATTGGGACAAACCACAGTTCAATTCTTTACTTTATATATTTATGGATTGTCATTTAGGTGTGTAAATAGATATTTATTGTTGCTATAAACCTTAACGCATTCACTGCCACCCTCTTTTCCTGGCCATTCGCCAGGTGCCACACTTTGCTGTGTGCCCCAAAACGCACATGTGAGTTCAACCGACTATTGCCCAGGGCCTCCAACGCACATATGCGTTCATACTGTTTCATTCAAAATGAAGAACGCATATATGCGTTGAAGGCACTGGATGAAAGTCACTAAATACTATGAACGCGTCTGTGCCTTGAAGGCACTGGGTGAAAGTAACGAGAACGCGTATATGCGTTGAAGGCACTGGATGAAAGTCACTATATACTATGAACGCGTCTGTGCCTTGAAGGCACTGGGTGAAAGTAACGAGAACGCGTATATGCGTTGGGGGCAATGAATGCGTTAAATAGCAACAAAAATAGACCAGAAATTTTCTTACGAACTGGCTCCATGTTCTCACTGAAGAAATTGCTTTTTTGTAAGCCATATTTTAAGGTAGTAACTTGGTAAATTTTTATGTAAATTATAAGGTGGTTAATCTTTTTTTTAAGGACTGGCACAAAGCGTAAAGCCGCCATTATGTTATTATGTTAGCACGTACCGTCAAACGTGGCAACTTTACCACATTACTCAAAAACTAAAATATGATTTAGATAAAAGCAGGTATCTATAATGTGGTAGATTGTATGCAATAAGCATAAACCGAGGACTTAATTTTTGTTAAAACTAGTTGTAGTTGCGCTTGCACACGACATCGACAGGCTCTCAACTTTATCTTGATACCTACATCAGTTCATAAAGTTATACTATGAACTAGAGTTCATACATCGGCCACAAAGTGAGGCCGAAAGAGAAGTCGAGTAGGGGGCTGCATCTCTTTCTAAGTAGGGTGACCATATGAACTATGATGTATGCGGGACGATGTATTTTTAAGCCTATGGTATGTCAAAAAAAAGAAATACAGGTACATTTAATTTTTTCTACGCTTTTGATTTTTGTCTACTGTTATTTCTGTTTTGAATTCCGGCATGAATTCCGCTAAGTGTGTGTTGTGCCCAACTAAATAATAGTTTTTAAACCTAAACACACATTAAAATGCGTGTGACAGAAACAAAACATCATCTGGTTTAATATACGTCTTCTCTCATGTAAAGCACAATACACCAACCATAATGGATATACATACTCTTTATTTATTTGATATCTTAGGTTACTCCACACATATAATATAAATCATAATATACAAAATATATATAGTCAGCAGTAGAAGTAGCTAAGCAGGTGAGGTCTTCAAAATGATACTTGATACGACTTCACTACGAGAATAAGAGCATGTGTAGGTCATTTTGAACACCTAGCTAAGCGGTTGACCGCTTAGCAACTTCTGCTGCTGTGTGATGTGGGGCGTTAATGAGACAACAGTTAGCTTGGAAGTTGCGATATAATTATGAGTCAGATGATACATGTATGACCTTATATACTAAACCTTATGTGTATGTATGGGTGAGGCATAGCTTACACACTACACCTCCCCTCTTAAAGAAAAAAAAAAGATTAACATAGGTTAGACTAATCTATTTTTTTTTCATGAATACATTAATGCTATTTATGCAAACTTGAAACTCCAAAGAGCATTGTTGTTTTGTGTACTTTGCAATAAATGCAGTTCCGTGGAATTCTAAATGCAGGTGGGTGGTCGATGTCACACAATTTCTGTTGTGCATGCTGATAATGAAATCACAGGTGTTGGTGTCGCAATACTGACCGATGGTTTTGTTTATCTTAACTTTGTGTTTGTTGAACTTGACTTTCACATAAATTCCAAATACATACCTAAGCAATTAAAATTTTACATTGAAACAACATAATAAGTTCTTACAAAACATTACAAATAAAATATTAGTAATTGAATTTTATGTAATTATTAATTAACCAAGGCTTTATATTAAAATACCACTTGCTTAACACTACATATCGACATATATTTTTTTCATTTTTTTTTTACTTTAATAATTAGTAGTTATATATCATGATTAAAATCTTGAACATCAAAAAGAAAAAAATTGCTAACTTAATAAACTTAATTTAAATGCACTTTTTGATGACGAAACTTAACACACTAACACTTTTACTATATTATTCGACCACTAATTAGAAGGATACAACAATCAATAATCTACTTATTACTATTATAGGATTTACAGGTAAAACGATGTTTGTATTTCATTGAGATTATTCTCCTATCCCCAACATTCACGTCAATGAGTATTCGTCAATACATCTATTTTCTCTTTATACGTAGGCCTACCTTTAATTTAATTATTGTCACATTTTAACAAGTTTGGCATATTCATTTTTATTTAGGTACCTGTTTATTAAAATACTTTTACTTTTTACGTCGCCCTTTAGCGACATTTCTCATAACATATAGAAAACATTATTATACAGACTGTTGCGGCAAGGGTACACAGCGCATATTCGGTCGGCCGACCTTAATAAACATTTATTTATTAGCTCAGGATACAAGGATTTATTATTTTATTTAGCGCGCAACCATACTATTTATACACATACAGGCAGTTCTTTTAACACGTCCATACATCATAACCTTTCCATGTGTCCAAGGATCGATCGTCACGAATGATTCTCGACCAATTCATGATCCGAGTCCAAGGATTCCGTGCCTGCCTTGTATCCTGGCGTACCCTTGCTATACCTAGTCGCTCAAGGCCGCCTCTGGGGCCACCGAAGACGCGAGAGGTATATTCATTTTTATTTTATTAGTTTCATATTTTTATCGAAAAAAAAACCATTCAAGTCCGTCATCAATCAACTCAACCACCATGAAAACTTCAACACATAAGATTTTCAGTAACTCTTAGGTGATCAGTCTAATCGTCATTTGAAAACTTATTTATTTCAGTTTTCCCAAGCAACGCCATTCACTAACAACATGCTACAACTTCCATCTTCTCAAATGTCGCTCTAAAATCAAATCCTCTAACTATATACACTTACAAATCCAAACATTTACCAAACAACAAGCCATAAAATCCAACTTTAAAACAATTCTGCACTTTCCTATACAAACTAATTAAAACTTTCTCAATAACTAACCAAAACCTCACTTTTTTTTTTTACTCCATTCGATCTCCTTATATTCATTTTCATTACTATCAATATTATTTATCATCATATAATTTCACTTTGGTGTTAAATCTGTCATGTCCGTATTAAAGAAATGTCAATTCCGATACACATAAAATTGCACAAAAAAATTAAAAGTTATAAAATAATCCTTAAATAAAACATGATTAATCTAGCGTATGGTTAAAAGTCGGTAATGTATTAACTTATGTACTATTTTTTTTTAAGAATGTTCTAGCTACACTTCAATTCGGTGTTATTGCAACTAAATTTAAAATTATCTGAAATAGTGCACGGAAACTAAGAATTTTAATTTGAAATAATAGACGTCGCATGCCAATCCTTATTTGGGAGATATGCGCCGCCACCGATGCGCCTTATTAGTAATACCTAGGAATCAAATTACGTTATATACCTACCTCTGGCCTTGCGTTTGCAATGTTAAATTTAAAGAATGAAGTCTGAAAACAAAAAACCAGTTTAAATTGCAAAAATTACGACAGTACTTTTAACCATATGTTTCGTCATCAAACGGTGTACTGCTTATTTTATAAAATTATAAACTATTCTCGACATTAGAACATTAATTAAAAATATCGCGATACGCTAAACGAAAAAAATCATAATTAGAATTGGATCCAGTAAAGTAGGAACACTAAATTACACCAAAAAAAAAAATATTAAAAAATTTAAAAACGTTAATAAACTGAACAGTATTTCTTAGTTGATTTTCTGATCAAGATTTTTTCTGCCGTCCTTGGGCGTCCTTAGGCGTTGAGACATCGACGTCTACGACACGAACAACGCCCGGCAGCTACCATTGTTTCCAGTCCCGTCTTTGATTTCAACTTGATTTTGGTCCATTTATTTATACCACTTTATTATTGTCTAGTCCGTCACCAGGTTTAAAATTCCTTACTTATTTCACTGCACCACTAGTTTGTAATTATAAGGGGGTTTATACTTTTATTTTATTTATCACTTTTGTCCTTTTTTTTTACCATAAATGTTTCTCGACAACACCAGTTTACAGTAATAAAGTTCCACAATTTCACCAAAATTCCTCAAAATATAAAGTATTCCATTGTTTTAATTAAAAAAAAGATAATCGTTCGGTCTATCAATCTGTCCGTTTTGCAGCAATTTAATTAATACACTTTATTCACTCACAGATTTCACTTTGACTCTACTTCAAACGTCCCATTATTATTATTTATTTATTTTAAATTTTCATTTTCTCATCTGGCCGGTGCAGCGCACCGCCAGTGCAGCACGCGGCCGCACTGGCAGGGTCGCCATGTGATGTGGGGCGTTAATGAGACAACAGTTAGCTTGGAAGTTGCGATATAATTATGAGTCAGATGATACATGTATGACCTTATATACTAAACCTTATGTGTATGTATGGGTGAGGCATAGCTTACACACTACAGCTGATTGTACATATAAACACAATTTGAAAACCTAAAGGAATCGAGCAAGCCCGAGGTGGTCAGGGCCGCAGAGGTAGGAGTCGTCGGAGGCGTTGGACTAATTGCCATTAGTTGGACATTACAAGGACGCTGCAATACGTTAGACGCGTTAGGCAAGGTCTCCAAACGTATCTAGCGCATTGCAGCGTTTTAGGGCCCGATGTAGGCAAGTGTAATGCCGGTATAAACGCGCTGTGTCCAGGATTACCATATTCTGTATCTGACCCTCGGTCCAACCATAACAACTCCGTAGGGGAAGTATTCTAAGGTCCAGGACGAGGTTTCGTGATGAGACCGTTCATAGAGACAATCATCGGTAGGTACAATGATCGTCATAACAAACTTCCCACGTGGCGGTTAACTCGTAAGACAAGTTTGGTACTTACTCGTCGAATTTGTAATTACTTCTCTCCGTATTTCATATACTTAAAGCTAAATAAAGAAAGCATCACTACATCAAACTGCTCAAAGCTCTTCCAGTCAACCTATGTACAAATATTGTGCATTCTTTTTGTTGTATTTTTGTTTGTTGTACGTACAATAAAGTATTATACTACTACTACAATTTCTTGTATGGCCTTGTGCCATTTTAGGACCACTTCGACAGGACCTGAAAAGACCCGCGGGCCCCTCCTGGGTAATGCCTAAAAACAAATCATGTTTTTTTTAAACAAAAATAAAACAGACCTGCATCTTGCTGACATCATAGTCACCCTATTGATGTCAGTGATGGGGATACCAGACCGTATTTGAAAATATTACAAAACTTACCATTGAATTACTACTAAATTGCAATTCTTTAACACATTCACTGCCCCCAACGCACATGTGCGTTCACCGTCATACAAGTTTGTTCCTAGGCCACGCCCCCTGGCAGTGAATGCGTTAATTTCATGAATAAATAATATTTACATCGTAAAACATCTCAAACCAGCTAAAAGGAAACAAAGTACTAATCCAAATATTGCAATAAATTATTATAAGTAGGAAGTTATTTCCAGTGTGTTACTCAAATAAATGTGAATAAATACATCCACTGGTAAGTTTCATAGGTTGGCAGCATTGTGCGAGTGAGACCCCGCCCCCTACTTTACGGTCTAAATGGGAATGCTTTTCTAGCGTACCTATGAACGACTGAGTAGCTCGGTAATAAGGTTCAACTGTGGCTAGGGAAATACAGTCACAGTTCCATCCGTGTTGTCTATTGGTCCGTGCATCAGTTAAGCTACTAGGCCAAGTAACTAAGGAATCGTTTTCGTATACAACGAGGATGCCGAATTCATTTATTTATTTATTTTACATATTTTTGCTTCTGAACGGTATATAATATTTAAATTATATAAGTTAATGAAAACGATACCAAACTTGGTCTAGTAGCTTAACTGATGTTATATCAAAACAAAGTAGAGGGCCTCGCTATCCTAAAAAAATACACCAAAAATCTTGGTGGCTCCATTTCTCAAATCCATCCTTTGGTCCTAAGGAACAATCATGACGAGGGAAATCTTTTGTTCACAAAAAGCCGTATTTATATGGCTACACCAGCCACTATTAAATATACTCATAAAATAATATTTTATGGGGGGAAAACGAACACAGGTAAAGATTGACACATGACAGAATAATATTAAAGAAATTCATTTTACTAAAAATGAATGTGAATAACTACTTTATGGGCTAAAATAGCCACCAATTGGGTCCCACGCAATTGAACCCGGGGTCGCGGCAAACCTCGACGGCGTAGCGGGACGACCTAGAAGCCTTTGATCGAGACTGGTGGGAGACGGGTCAGAACAGGGATACGTGGAAAGCGAAGAGGGAAGCCTTTGCCCAGCAGTGGGACACTCTACGCTCATATAAATAAAAAATAAAACAACTTTATACTTATAATTGACAATGAAACCATGGTTGTTCTTTAAAAGTGTGTGAATGTGAAGCAATGAAGGTTTGCTTACATTACTTCTCTATGGACCCAGAATTTAGACAAAAAGTACTCAGATTCTTGTAACTTATGTACCTGACTCTGCTGCGTGACGGGGTCGGTCTGGTGGGCCCTCTCAACAGTCCGCACGGCGGCCAACTCCGAGCCGATGGTCGGCGAGGGGGGTGAAGAGGACAGGCTCACTGGACTGCCCGGGATGCTCTCGGTTTGTTCCACTATGTGCACGGAGCCTTCTAGCGACGCGAAGCCGAACGATATAGGACCTGGAACAAGATTGGGCAAAGCTGTCATCGATTCGATAAATTAATTGAATAAGGGCAATTTTGTACGTTTCAATGAAGGCCTTGCAACTATCACCTGGCCAGGCCCTAGAATGCTTCTAGGCTCATTATGTGTGGATATATATATATGCACATAATTCATAGGTTCTTTCTTGGTTGTGTTTTAGTTCAGATATGAAAGAAGATTCTCCCAAGAATGGAGGTCATTTTCGGAAGATATTTATTGCGATAGCCACTAGTGCTGCTGTCAGCACTATACATCGGGTATACAAAGCTGATCGGAGCTGGCCTCACCACTGGACCTGCCGACGGGGTTGAGGCCGAGCCGGCCGCGGACCTCGCTGCGCTCGCTGGCGGTGCTCAGCAGCAGCTTGGTCCGCTCCATGTAGTCCATGTGCTTGCTGTCAGCACCATACATCTGGTATACAAAGCTGATCGGAGCTGGCCTCACCACTGGACCTGCCGACGGGGTTGAGGCCGAGCCGGCCGCGGACCTCGCTGCGCTCGCTGGCGGTGCTCAGCAGCAGCTTGGTCCGCTCCATGTAGTCCATGTGCTTGCTGTCAGCACCATACATCGAGTATACAAAGCTGATCAGATCTGGCCTCACCACTGGACCTGCCGACGGGGTTGAGGCCGAGCCGGTCGCGGACCTCGCTGCGCTCGCTGGCGGTGCTCAGCGGCAGCTTGGTCCGCTCCATGTAGTCCATGTGCTTGCTGTCAGCACCATACACCGAGTATACAAAGCTAATCAGAGCTGGCCTCACCACTGGACCTGCCGAGCCGACGGGGTTGAGGCCGAGCCGGTCGCGGACCTCGCTGCGCTCGCTGGCGGTGCTCAGCAGCAGCTTGGTCCGCTCCATGTAGTCCATGTGCTTGCTGTCAGCACCATACATCGGGTATACAAAGCTGATCAGAGCTGGCCTCACCACTGGACCTGCCGACGGGGTTGAGGCCGAGCCGGCCGCGGACCTCGCTGCGCTCGCTGGCGGTGCTCAGCAGCAGCTTGGTCCGCTCCATGTAGTCCATGTGCGTCTTGAACAGCTCGGTGTAGCGCTCGTGCAGTTTGGCGTATTCCTGCAACGTTTACAGTTGTACAGAAAACTTGAATTAAATATGTACACGGAAAACTAAGAAAATTTTTATATACTGAAACTTTTCAGAAATGACAGTGCATACTTAATTAATAATACAATTTTGTTTTCTCTACTGATTATCATATCACATATGTGTAGGAACTCCCAATAGCGCCGTACATATTGCAGCATCGATATATACTCAACCCACCCAGTACAGTCGAAGATATGTTTTCACTTTTGCACCTTACAACTAAGGAGTTACGGTGCAAAAGTGTAAACATATCTTTGACGTCGATTGTACTTTGGCGAGCTCCTGATTTTATATTCATTAGGGTGGCAGTCTGAGGTCAACTCCTTGGGGCTTTCAATAAGAGTATATGTTACGTGATATATTGATGGTTGTTTGTGGGTCGATTTTCTACTCGTATATTTGTATTCGATTGGTAAAACTTTAGTGGCGAAAATGACAAGAGGAGATATAATAAGGTATGGAAATAATAACGACTTTTATGTGGTCGATGTCGTAACTATGTCTGTGTGTCTGGGTTTAGTCTTTTCTATGCTAATATAATTGTGCGGTCATACAAAATGGCAAACGTGGCGATCAAATTACTTTCGCTTGGGTGCCGTTGATGTGTGACACTTTCTATCGGCCACGGTGTGTTGATGTCAATTTGGGTACAGTCACCGGCCATAGTATCTTCCTACACGAAGCCCGCAAAAATATGTGACATGCTCTTATGACCCTACAAATAAGAGCGTATCACATATTTTTGCGGCCTTCGTGTAGGAAGATACTGTTGCCGGTGACTGTACAGTCGGACAAAAATGTGGGCCACCCTACATTTGTGAGGTTCGTTTAGTGTAGTGGGTTGAGGTTCGTTTGAACTCCGTTAGAAAAGTCAACCTTAGCGATCGTTAGATCTCGCAGAAACTTTTGTCAAAACTGGTAGACCACTTTCTTGGCCCACTGTACATGGCGACTTAGATATCAACAAAAACGCACCACCGTTACATTAGGGCTTCAAAAGAAATCATTAATAGTAAGAAAGGATTCAATCCTAAGGGAGTTAGTCTAGACTTGTTTCAATCTAAACTAACCATGACAAAATAGACGGAGATTAGCCAGATCGATTCTAAAAGTTAGTGGTACTACGTGAGTCTATATCTATGCTATTCAGCTACAATCTAGCGCTAATCCGGTTCGATGGACTTCTAATCCGTATCGAGCCTTGTCTCCCCTTGGCTGACTCGAAGGCCTCGAAGCCTAACTTGGTTTGTAACAGAAGTTAGTAAGACAATACGATAAGACTAGGCTATGATCATGGCTTCAATGTTACATAATATCTTAAAACAACAATAACAGACTGATTCGGAGCGGTCTGTGGATCTGCTGTATATACAATAGTGCCTTGCCTACAGATTTATACTAAACGGAATAAGGGACGGAAAAGAGACAGAAGATTAATTGAAATATATCAAAAACTGATATTTTATTGGCAACAACTTTGTAGGAGTGTAATTTTTAAGAAATCTGGGTATTTTTACTAAGAACTGAATTGATGGAAATAATAAAGCAGGGGCGCATTTCTTAAACAGTATTAGACTAATTAATTAATTATATCAGTTATATAGTTCCTTAAAATCAGCCTAATAAGTGAAAATATTTGCCTAATAGCATTCGGCGAATAGGCACAAGGCGAAGTAAAGTGACTACTATTCTTCAGTTCGGCCCCAGGCGAAGTATACAGGTACAGTCACCATCAGATATATCGGAGCTGCCAAGGTCGTCACAAATATCTTTATTGCCACGGCGATAAGGTGCTTGTTCATTTTTGAGTACCGTGGCCACTCAGATATATTTGATGGCGATTGAACGTTACCTTCTTGAGTTCATTCTCCCGTTCCTCCAGCCTGCTGGCGTGGTCGAGCGAGTTCTTGTGCTTGAGCTCCAGCATGCGAACGATGCTGTCCAGTGCCTCCAGGCGGCCGGTCAGCTCTTTCCGTTCGCCCTCGTAGTGGTCTTCGGCTTCTAGCAACTGAAAAACAGCGTGGATTAGTTTGAGGTCACCTTAAAACGTCTACAATGAAATCTATTAGAATACTAGGGGTCGGTTGCACCAAACCACCTCGTCACTGATGAAACGTTGGGAATTATTTTTCGTGTGAAATGTTTCTTAGAATGTACTAGTGGGTTAATTGTGTTAGGTGCAACTGGCTCCAAGACAATTTGGAGCAGCAATTTACAGCAGGAGTAGATGACTGTGTACAGTCAGCAGCAGAAGTAGCTAAGCTGGTAGGGTGTTGAAGATGGCCTAAACACGCTCTTATTCTCTTAACAATAAAGTCGTGTCCAGCTCATTTTGAACCCCCTACCCACTTCGCTACTTTTGCTGCTGACTGTACGGTTCCGTAAATTATGCGGCAGCGTATGCATATTACTATATTTCTTCGAAATGAAGAGTAATATTTTTGAATGTTGGTACACATTATTTCATTCGCACGCAAAACACGACTGCAGGAGACTACGAGTAAACAATGCTTAGCAAAACCATGAAAATATCCGCACAAATTTCTATATTCCGATTAATTTTAAATACTAAATATAAATTTTCCTATACCTGGATGTTTTTATCCGTCTGTAAAGCAATAATCGATACAGATGTCAGTATACCGGGTTGTACTTAACATCGCCGGCCAACTAAAAACCTAATAACCCTGAAAGAGTACTACTTTATTTTCTTAAATAACCATAGCATAAATATGAAGGAGTGAACTAAAACATGAGAGTAGGTAGGTACTTAGCAAATTTAATTATATTTCTTTACACTAGTCAATTTATAAAAAATATATATCAGCTAATTTAATTTTATAGCTTCTTTTATTAGAATTTGAGAAACTTATAAAAGCAGCTTTAACCCATAAGCAATAAAGTTCATTACTAAAAACATATTAAAGGTAGATACGTCTTAATGCGATTGGCGGTTCATACATTTAATCACCTTAATCAGTCAGGCACTCGTGTTGGCATTGAATATACGTTAATACCTAAGATATCTGTACACTTTCGCATGCTCGTATGTCGTTCGGTTACACAAAAACGACCTCGTTTGGATGCAACTAGAATTACAAATAAATATAAGATACAGTCAGCAACGAAAGTAGCTAAGCTAGGTGTTCAGAAAGACCTTCACACGCTCTTATTCTCATGACAATAAAGTCCTGTCAAGCTCATTTTGTACAGCTCACCCGATTAGCTACTTCTGCTGCTGACTGTACCAGAGAGAGATATAGGGCAAGTCAGAACAAAATATAAGTTTATTTACGTCCATGTGGATCTAAAATTAATGTGATGTCAAAATTTTATCTATAAATCAGGGGATGGGTTCAATTTAAGTTAAAATATAAATTGGGGCATTCCACGAGCTGTCCCGTACAAACTTGTGGGTATCTTTGTTATTAGAGTTAACTTTGCAATTTTAATTATAGTATTATAATTCTGACCATAATTTAACTCTATGGTCGCAGAAAAAGGAGCTCAAAAACCTACTAATTTTCAGTAAATTCGGGTTCGTACGGGACAACGGTGGACTTTTTCGTGGAATGCTCCAATTACAGATAAGTACAATATATGCGCTAGGGCAAGTGAAACTGCAAACAAACTTGTAATTTTGAGGTCACTGTTTTATAAAGAGATCCTAATGCAATGCATTAAAATTAAATGTAGGAAAAATTAAGATTCGCATGAAGTAACATAACCAGTTTAATCAGATACCTTCGCTTTAAACTAAGAATGCATGCGAGGGATCTTCAGCACTGGTTATACGATTGTTAAAACAAAAGAGTTCTAGTCTATTAACGAACCAGTGCAAATTTCAACCATTTCACTAGCAAAATAAGATCTAAAATCAAAGTTGCGTCACGTAGTTTTGATGTGCGACTGATGTTCTAATCTAATTGGCCGGCTGGAGATCAATATTGCATAAGTTATTGCACAAGTAGAATGTACGTTTGAAATGAAGTTGTGTAATACGTTAAATTAAGGCTTTGGAGGTTTATGGAAAACCTTTAGTGGGACATTTAAGAACCAGTTAGTTTCACAAGCGAGTGGGTTGGCGGTCAATTAAAATTTGGGTGAAGCCCTTTAAAATAATGTCAATGAGATTAATGTTGCTTTATCGTAATGATGTGACTTTTTAACCGACTTCAATTCCGTAGAAGGAGGAGGTTCTGCATTCGGTTTGGTGTTATTTTAAGTTAATCCTATTCATGTTTCGAAAATGGCTACCAGAATATTTCTGACTTAAAACAATAAACTAGTAGTCCGCCTAGAACTGAGAACTCGCGATTAACTTGCAAATGAGTTAAGCAATATAAAAAGACCCATATGACTTTTTTTTTCGCCTTCTAAGTCCACAACCCCTGGATCGATCCAGTCCATAAAGGAACTCTCAAATTTTATGTATCTCTGCTACAACCCCACCAAATTTCATAAAGATCAGAAAAACGTTACTTAAAGTTATCGCCGAAAAAACTCTCCAATTCAAAAAGCCATCGAAATGTCGAGACGTCCCAGTAGCTAGAAATTGCTTGTAAGAACTCGCTTCGCTTACGCTCCCGCTCGTTCGATAATTAAATGCTTAGAAAACGAGTTTTGAACTCTTACTGAAATTCGAACCTAGGACTGCCAACTTCAAACAATGACTTCAAAGCAGGGTCATTGCCTCGTAAGGTACCGACTTTAATTATTGAGCCCTAAATGGCTCAACAAGCCACGTCAAGGGAATGCAACCGGCATTTATATTTAGTACAGTCGCCATCAAATATATCGGAGCGGCCAAGGTACTCAAAAATATCTGAACATGAACTTTATCAGCTTGAAAATAGAGGAACTGTTCAGATATCTGTGACCACCTTGGTCGCCCCAATATATCTGATGGCGACTGTACAATGAATATCATTAGCAACCAAGGTTATTGATTAATCCAGTTAGGATCCTTACTGATATAATAAATGCAAATGTAATTTTTGTCTGTTTCTTCACACTTAAACTACTGAACTGATTTAGATGAAATTAGGTATGGAAATAGCTTCGAGTCCCAGGTAAGGACAAATAATAGCTTTTATTACATAAATCATCCCTTAGGGTAGTGAAAACGGGAAGGGATTTACTATGCTAGCTACCCAACGAACCAATTATATGCAGTGAAAGCCGCGGGCAAAAGCTAGTACACTGTAAATATACATGTTAAAGTATCTGGCTTTTACTGTTATTTTACGTCACTCTGGGCGGTAAGTGAGATTTCCCGCCCACGGGCGCAGCAGCAAATCTCACTTCACGCCCAGGAGAAGACGTAAAATTGTGTACGCACCACGGGCGGTAATGAAGAAGGCCTCAGATCGCTTTTTTATGGCCCTTACTTTCGGTTTGGGCCACAAATACCCGCGATCTGAGCCGTTCTTTATTTTACCGCCCTAGGTGCGCAATGTACTAATACATTATTATTTTTACGTGTTTTTAAAGTGGTACATTCCACTCAAACAATAGTATGTTATATATATTAAAATAATCAACCCAGTGGGACTCGAACCCTACATCGATACGCCTTGCCGGGGCTCGATCGCTTTACCAATTAAGCTATGGGTTCAGTTACTAAGTTGCCGAAATTTTCAATGCCTTCAAACATCTTTTTGTATTTATTTACTTTCAATGTTATTTTTTTTCAATGTTTTCACAGTTTGTATTTGATTTAATAACAAACTAATGTACTAATGTTAAACTATCTGGCTTTTACTGTTATTTTATACAGTCAATATCGTCACAGTTCACACTGTGTCAGGTTTGTAATCAAGAATGCATTAGGCATGATTTTTTTAATGTATGTGTTAAATTGGTTTGTTTTGCTGAGAGCATCATATGTTTATATGGAGCCATTTGCGATTAAACTATAAAAAAGTCAGAAATGAGAAATATGAGTTGTAGTCACTTGCTGGGGCCCATTTCTCAAAACTTATTAGACTAATAATATTAGTCCATGAACCAATATTTTTTACAAGTTTACTAGTGTGCGTTTCTCAAAGCTACTCTAATAAAATATTAGTTATTAGTTACCAACGAATAAATATTAGCTAATATTATTAGTGTTAAATGGGTTTTGGTTTCACAAATAAAAAGAACAATGAATACACTTGTAAAATTCACTAATAGAGCTACTAGTCTCGGAAGGTTGGTAAAAAATATTTGTGGAAAATATTAGCGTAAAAAAAAAAAAAAAATGTCTTTAGCCTCTAAAATGTTTCGGAGGACCATTAATTTCGTATCCATTGTTAAATATTTAAATAAGTAATAACTAAATTAAACGCACAATCCGCTTTTACCGCCAAGTAATACTACTACTTAATAAAAAATGGCGGGAACTATTCCCGCTTTTTTTTTAAGATAAATAGGGCATAGGTAATGGGTGCATTCAGCCATGCCAGACTAATATTTTTTATTGGTTTATCCGTATTAGTTACCAGTCTAATATTTTTTTTGAGAAACAGAAAATATTAGGACTTGTAAAATTTCGACTAGTAACTAATAACTAATATACTAGTAAACTAATAGTTTCGAGAAATGGGGCCCTGCTCAAAACATTAGTTACAAAATTTGCCAATATGTAGTTACTTGCAATACAATTTATTTCTCAGTAAAATGTGAGAAATTTCTCAATACATACATTGAAATATGAAGGCATGATCTTAGAGTCATTGTTATTTCTATAAGTACCATAACATATATCTGATACTCATGTCAAGTGATTGTTATTTCTTGTTGTTACACAGTATTTTTAGTTAAAAATTCACTGAGAAGTTATGATCATAGGTCAACGAACAAAGGGAACATTCTTTCCAGATTATTTCTATTGTATAGCGGCTGGCATTACTTATTATTTGTTTATAAATAAATGCCAGTCTATTTTCAAGTAATTTTTTACAAGCAGATGCATTTGAATTGAAATTATAGAATTTAGTCAGTCATCAGATCATGCTAACTCTACACTGAAGTCACGAGTGACAATGTGTGGAAGGCCAGAATAAAAATTGTCAAACCAAAAAATATAAAAATATGTTAAAGATGGCAGTTCCATATTTATTGCTACAAAGTTTAAGACTACTTGTACAAATTATTATAAACTAGCGACCCGCCCCGGCTTTCGCACGGGTGCAATTATACATATAAACCTTCCTCTTGAATCACTCTATCTATTAAAGAAAACCGCATCAAAATCCGTTGCGTACTTTTAAAGATCTAAGCATACATAGGGACAGACAGCAGGAAGCGACTTTGTTTTATACTATGTAGTGATTAAATTTTATGAAAACCCCAAAATGGTAGAACCAATTTTGATAAAACAAGACTCTTAAGAGAAGAATAAAACCTGCTTTCGGAATTTTTAATAATTCAACCGTTTTAGACCTACAGTGCCACAGACAGATGTACTGACATAGCGATCAAACTTATAACACCCCCTTTTTGCATTGGGGATTAAACAGTATGAATATCTCATGTGTTTTTGAGTTACCCATAGTTTTATAATTGTTTCACAACATCAGTAATTATATCATAACTATAACTTAGTTCAAAATTAGTGTAAATTCACTATAATTACCCATTGTTGTTTATTAGATCAAGTACAGTCAGCAGAAGTATCTAAGCAGATAGGGTGTTCAAAATGAGCTTGACATGACTTTATTGTCAAGAGAATAAGAGTGTGTGTAGGTTTTGAACACCCCACCCACTTAGCTAATTCTGCTGCTGACTGTACTTGGAATCATGCAATTTGACTATATAAAACAGGAATTAGCCCTCTTAACCCTTTAACGGGCAAGACTAAAAAAAATCCTCAATTCAAGCCTCATCGCCAATCTATAGTCCTAAAAATTCTGTACAAGAAAAAAATACAAAAAGATGATGTTACAAAAAGTGGTCTTTTTTTAGACCGTTGCCCTATAAAGGGTTAACTTAGCTTTCAATAAACCTTAACTAAACTCTTTAAACTAAGTGACAATACTTCATGTTAAATAGTTAAAAACAGAAATTGATTGTTTAATCTATATGTGCTTGCCACTTGGCAAAGTATTGCTCAGTATCTGCCCGACAGCTCCGCTATGAGTTTAGCAATGACTAGGGATTGCAATCCAGTACCAAAATAGGGCCAGATCTGCCGTATTCAGTACAAACTTTACCAGATCCAGTACCGGATCGCAATGACTTACAAAAATGTTCATGGTGAGTATTAATTATGAATATTGTTAAATACTTACAAGATATAAATAGACGTTATTTTGTGAATACAATTTATAAATACAATCCTCACTTCACACACACTAAAAATATACGTCTGATTTTCCTTGTTCTCCTTGTAATACTAGAGTTTACTATAACAACGAGCATGAATTATTAGGCAACAAAAAAATTGCATGCGAGAGTTAACAACACAATTTACCCAATTGTAGGATGTTATATCACATGCCAATCAGATATCAATTATGTCATAAGTGATGTTTGCACTGTGTAAACAAAAACATTAATCATAACTAGGTCATATGCCAAATGCATAAATATGCACAGCATAAACACAAAGACTATTAAATCATAAATATTAAAAGTTATGCTTAGTTTATTTTGAATATGTGATGGTTCATTCACCTTTCTTCTCAGATAACGGAATGGATTGCACATATCATTCAAAACACTATTTTGAACGGACACAATACATAAACAACTGATAAACTAAAAGATGCGTAGCAGACTAACATTTTTTTTTATACCTAACCTTGTGAATGGACAAAGGAATGCACAAATGCATTCAAGGTTTTGTGCCGAGCTATTGTAGCTTACCTTCTGTTCAGAGTGCTTCCTGGCCGCCTTCTCGCGCTCGTACTGCGTCACCAGCTGCTCGTTGTCCTCTCGCAGCAGCTCCAGCTCCACCTCATGCTCCTGGTTCGTCTGATACGCCGAGTCCAGGCACTCCAGGACGTTCACCAGCAACGGCATCAGCGTTTTCACCACATCCTCGTCGTATCTCGCTATCATGCGCTCGAACTCCTGGTATATGCTCCCAGCCAGGGTCTGGACCTTCTCGGACATCACGACGTGAGAATCCTCGTGCGTCCCGTATATCGTCTCCGCCGTGACATAGCCACTACTCGCACTGTCCTCGAAATTCATGATGACGACGCCCCAGGTCACTCCGAGACAAATTACGTTTACCCCTCACAAGGACGTTCAATGAATTTTACGCGAAAACATGTTAGACAAGTTGATTTGTGTACAAGACGTCCCGATGATGCGATCGATGGAGATATTAGTAAATTATTGTATAAGGCATTTCTGTGGCCACCCGGGATCTGGCCGTATGGTACTATGTAAATATGCAGCGGAAAAGATGAGAAAGATGGATTTTACGTTCACACCATTTGTTTGACTGACGTATTTTTGCTACATGAAAAAAAAAGTTTCTTTAACGATTGACGTTGTCGTTGTTAACTTCCGGGTGTGATCTGCATTTAGAATTTTATCTTCCGATTATAGAAAAAGGGTTTGTAAGAAACGCAAACACTTTATTATGCCGAAAACCTAATTTGTATCATTATTCTGTTGTATTTGTAAATGCGTGTTTTAATCTTAATTTTAATCTTGGTAGTGGAATCCAAGAATCATCAATCGGAAATATAAAGATACGGAAGCGCAATATGTACAAGAAAGAGGAAGCGCAACATCTGAAAAGAGCCTAGACCTTTTTATTGTACATTGTTCTTTATAATTATAATAAACTTAATTAAAAGACGATTATCGAATCATAAGAATTACGTTGTCCTGTCCTAAGTCTTGCGAAAGTGTGGTTATTCATAAAAGGCTGGCAACACTCAAGTTTTGTAATGTCACCTATGTCACACGTCATGTCATCAACTCATCAAATTATATCGCGTCAAACTTTTGAAACTACTAATAAGTAATAATTCAATTCAAAGAATAAAACCATACAGAGAGCATCTAAACTCCATATGACAAGTGCCAAAATTTCAGAACCATATTAAAATTATTACAAGTCTTCCTCGGTTCAGTAGCTCAAGTGTAATTGATACTCGACACAGTTTTCGCAAAAATGGCTGTAAAAGGGGACAGTATTCCTGGTAAAAAGAGTGTACTCGTGGCGTACGTGCTCTGGTTGTTCGGTGGTATATTCGGGCTGCACCATTTCTACCTACGCCGGGACCGTCATGCCTTCGTGTGGTGGTCCACGCTTGGAGGGTTTGGAGTGGGGTGGCTGGGCGAGATCCTCAGGATTCCTCGCTATGTGCGAGACGCGAACGAAGACCCGAAGTACATGGAAGAGCTGGTCGGCAGAATGATCAGGAATAAAAAGGTGAGGTTATTGCACTATTGTTATGTTAATTATAGAGCTGTAACCTACTTTTTGCGGTTGGAAGCCTATGTTAAGAACTCTCCGTTTTTTTAATAAACGAAATTTATTTGTCTTCCATATGTTGCATTCTGTTGATTAATGTCATAATATTAATAAAACCCATGGTATTTATCCACATTTAATTCAGTATAATGTAAATTCATAACATTACTAGATTTACTAGTATGTAGTTCTGCTCTTAGTGTATAACATATAAAGAGAAGGTTAAAATCTAACAATTTTTTTTAAAACACACTCCACATTTTAATTAAATTAAAACCGTTTTAATTGGGACTATGTGTATATGTAACCATTAAACAAAACAACTGCCTTGGTTTCATATCTCGCGTATAAATCACATAAACGTTACATAATTTTTTTACATGTTGTAAATTGTTCTCTAGCCTCCGTTCTCCATGAATCGCTTCACGGGAATGCTGATGGTCGGCTACTCCTGGGGCCAAGTCATGATGCATGCTGTACCACCCGATGAGTTCTGGGGCATCAATCTCAGATATCTCAATATCCTCATTCCTCTGGCGGCTAGTATTGGTAAGTCCGGACTTTACAAATTAAAAGCGATACTTATATTGAGAATATATTGTCACTTCAATGAAAAAAAAAACATATCTGGGCGAATCAACTTTTTAATGTTGTATACTCTGTCCCCGTTGTCCGAGGGACATCCTCATACTATTTCATAGAAAATCTTTGGTTGTCCAAGGGACGTAACCATAACAACCAGGCGCTATAAAAAGTTGATTGACTCATCTACAACAGAAAAATATGGTAACTATGTACAGTCGCCATCAGACATATCAAAGCTGTGGAGGTGCTCACAAATATCGGAACATGCACTGTATTGCCTTGACAATAGAGGCAACCACCATCACAGCTCCGATATATCTGATGGCGACTGTACATGTAGGATACATTATAAAGTTACTTGGTTTCAACTTTTATTAGCAGAATGAAATACAAGATTATCACAAACACATATTAAACAGAATTTACAGAAACCTGTAAGACGATTGTGTATGGCAAACAAAGGGCCACAGCTCCCGCTTTGTGGGCCATATTATATGGAAATTATCATTCAAATTGCCTTATCAAGCAAAGAAAACAGCATGGTATAAATAGTAGAAGTTATGAATGTTGTACTTTTGTATGAATCTTTTAGTAAATAATATTTGCAGCTGTGTCATCATATCAAACAGATATCCAACCTTAATAAAATATATCTCTCAATTATTTAAGTGTTAAAGTTATCTTTAAACTTTGTTTTAAAGTCTTGCTCTAGATACTCTATCATGTCTATTAACATCAAATTTTTGCTCTGTAACTTAAGACTTAAGTAACTATTATTTAAGTAACACATTTATACCTTTTAATATTATCATAAGCTCTAATAAGACTATCTGAGTATAAAATAATTACACATTTAACTCTCTCCAAGTGCACATTTATTCCTTATGACGATTATTGCTCATTATTCAACATTAAGTAATTACAGCTTATATTAGGTTTAATCTAATATTTCTGGCAATGAAGACTTGCCAGAAATACTAAGGTTATCAGTTCTCATGCTCACATTTCACAGTGTCTTCGCTGAAATTATAATATGACACACGAAACTTAAACCAGTTAGTCTGTTACCGGGTTACATTCAATGCCAATGTCAAGGCATACGGCATTGTACATACCAATTCGATCTGTAATTGTATGTAAAGAAAAGTTGAAATTTACAGGACATTCTTGTTGCTTATTAATTGCGTTTGCGCAGGTGTATGGACGGTGGGCAACATTGGGCGTGAACGTGGCACGCTCAAGTGGCCTCTACTGGCCGCGTACGCTGCGTATCCGCTGCGTTACTACGTGTACGATGAGACCGTGTGGTTCACGATCATGGTGCTCGCCTCGTGTCTCGCGTTCGACTCCTTCTCGAAGGAGTGGCGGAGGACGCCTGTTAGGAGGCACTGGGTGAAGTAAGTCTACGTATTCTTCATACGCTATTTATTTCTTAGCAGTGATGCGTTAAAATGTAATTAAAGCCAACATGCTGGTTTTGAGACAAACACATTCTAAGACCTTGGGTCTACTTCTCTAAGTCCCTTTCTGATAAAAGGTATTACAAGTTACAAGCATTTGATAAATAGGCCCCTGGTAGCAATTTATGTTACTTCTGTCGTTAACGGGATTATATTATGCATCTTCGCAACCATGAGGCATTCAGATTTAATTCAATTTCAGAAAAAAAAAACATATTTATGTGACGCTGACATGCCGACGGTAAGTTTCCAAAATTGCGAAGTTTTTTGACATAGGTAAATTTCGGAAATGTCTCATAATTTTGTAATAGGGATCAAAACTTTCTGTTTCATACATTTGAATTACCTTTATTTGTTGTGAAAGTTTCGAGCAATTTCCGAGAATACTTCCAACTTTTGTGTTACAGTGTGGCTACAGATTTCTCTGAAAAAACAAAGCATGACATATAGGTTGTAGTTACAAATCTCCTCAGGGTTCATCATCATCATCTCAGCCACAAGACGCCCACTGCTGAACATAGGCCTCCCCTTTAAAAAGGGGGGTTTGCCATACGCGCCACGCTTGGCAGGCGCGGGTTGGCGCGCGCAGTTTTTTTTTTGCATATTGTTGTTTAGGCTTTCGGGAGATGCTGGTGCCCATCTCCCGGTATATTCCCTTAGCAGACTCCTACTGCAACCACGGGACGATATGGTGGGGGACAATTCTAAGGCCGGGCACCCCACTTGAATCCTCAGGGTTGCCTAACCTATTTTATATGTATTTCATGTAATTACAATTACAACAGGTAGGTACACTATCAATATTGATTACATCAATATAACATATCGGTAAGAAAAGTTTCGAAATCATAGTAAATACGTGAACGCATTGTGTGCTTAGGTGCTACCTGATAATGTAAGATAAGGCTAAGCGAATGAATACATTCAACACAGATATTTACACTATGCTAGTTTCTTCCTAATATTTAACCGTATGTGGGATATCTTATTCATCATATTGTACAAAATTAAATAATACTTAAAACAACTCACGTAATTTCAGAAACCAATAAGATAATTTTAAACAAAAAAAGAACCGACTTCACTTAGGTTCCGCTATTCCAAGAGGAAGTGGCCGAGCTGCTGTAAAAAATAGTGAAATCACTATAGGTGTGCCTATAATAGTTTGAGAGTTCCCTTGATTTCTCCAGGATCCCATCATCAGACCCCGACTTGGTGACAATGGACCATCTTGGGGATATACCCGTTCGATTAAAAAAAAATGATTCACGGAGATATCGAGTAACATACATACAAAAAAAAACGATAAAAAAAATCTGTTGAATTGAGAATCTCCTCCTTTTTTGAAGTCGGTTAAAAAGAGCCGATTATTCCGTGAGTGACCCGTTAGAGTTATTGAAAATATAGTTGAAATAATTCTTTACTTTTACGATCGTATATCTTTTTGACCAAGAATATTATATCCTATGATGTGAAATACGACCTTGAATAAATGTTTGCTTTGCTTTTGAATTGTCATCGTTTTCTCCATAAATTACCTATTAACATTGCACCTATTCCCCTAAAAGTACTTCAAACTTCATGTTTATGACCAATATAATTTCAGACGACTCGCCACCCTGGGTATGTGCGCGACCCTGTTCCTCTCTCTATGGGCCAGCTACCTGTACTTCCACGGCACCATCACAGACAGTGAGGGTGACGAGGTCCCGATCTACGAGGCGATACACCACTTCTTCACCAGCCCTTGGTGAGTTAAACAAGATCTTAGGTCTACAACAGAAAGGCGATGGGTAAGAAACGGAAAATACAAGCTAGAAGCCAGAAACGCTCGTGCAGTCGCCATCAAATATACCGGAGCGGCCAAGGTACTCAAAAATATCTGCACATAGACTTTATCTTCTATCTTTATTTAGAGGTGTTGTTCATATATGTGTGACCGCCTTGGTCGCTCCGATAATATCTGATAGCGACTGTACTCCGCGTATTATTTAGTTGAGCAAGGATCAACTATCCAAATGGTGATGTTCCAACTGTCATGCATCGATCTCCAAAATAGAATATGGTATATGACTTTTATTTACTATTCTCCCACCATATACTACGTTGATTTGATCGTTAATTTTAATTTACCATGATACCGTCAACGCCATTTAATTTTCAATTCTTATCTTCAATTCGATGTGTTGGAATGACGCGTTCCAATTATTCATCATTCGTTCCATTAGTTTCAGTTTTAATTACGAGGCTATATCGTCAAGTGACAAGCAAACCTGACTAATTACAAAAAAAAAATTAAACGAAAATGAAACATATTAGGTCGCCCGTATGGTTCATTATGGCTATGAAATTTTGGTAGTACTTAGTGAGTTTTGCTTGTCATCTGACGATATACACCTGTAGCGAATGCCAGTAGTTCACGAAGCTAGATTTATATCTTAGATGGCTTAGATGTTCAGTAGCCATGAAATAAATCGGAGCATTCGGAGCTACTAAGGTACTCAAAAATATTTGAACACTGCACTATATAGCTTTGACAACAGAGTCGTTGCTCAGATATTTATGACCGCCTTAGCCGCTCCAATGTTGCAATATTGATGGGGACTGTACCACAGATATAGGTACCTATAACTCAAAATGTATTTTTTTTAAATAAATACTCGACTGATTTAATACAGCGTCATCTTGTAACTTGAAAACTGTCTAAGAATCATTTTGACAGACATTTTCGATTGAACTTACCGCAAGGAAATGCAATTAAATGAAATCAGTTGTTTGTAGAAAAATAGTTTAAATAGGGAGTCTAAATATATAATTTAATATCTATGGGTTGAGCTCATCATGGCTGCAGCCCTTTGGGATTTATTTTTTGTTTTTTTGTTCATTTTCGTGGTTCAGTGTGTAATATATAGCTTATTGTGCGGTGATCTAACGAACGTGTGCAGCTAATGAAGAATTAGTCTTAAAAGGCGTGTAACCATTGATTGGTTTAGAACAACCTGTAGCCTCCTGGTGCCTTTTGTAGGGAGTAGCTATCACTCCACAAATAGCAACTAGCAAGGCTTATGCCACTTCTACCGAACAACGTTGCCTACAACAGTTGTAGCATTTTGTTTAATCAAATAAGTTGTAGTACAACTTATTTGATTAAACAAAATACTTATCGATTGAAGACATTGTACCATGCATTAAATTGAATCTAACAATCTCTTATTTCCCGCCTTTTTATTATACTTGACATTGGCTACAGGCAATACCGCCTAAAGTCCATAAGAAAAAAAAAACAGATATTCAAATCAAATAGGCTTATAACAATTTTACAGGTACTTAAATCCATATTTACAGTAAGTAATACAATTTTAGAGTTAAAATAATTTTAATAAATAGTAATTGGTGATTTTAAGACTTGCCAGGACGCTCGCGTGAATTCGCGTTCCCATACAAACGTAGTGCAGTTCTTTTTTTAAAACGACATGCTTTAGAACCATGAAATTTGGCATGGGCATTTTAGTAGTACTGATCTAGGTCGGACATTCATTTTCGTTGCTAAAAATTGTAATGCAAAGAGCAAAAATAAGTTTTGTTCGTAAATCTGTATTACAATTTTTAACAACGAAAACAAATGTCCGACCTAGGTCTGTACTACTAGAATGCCCATGCCAAATTTCATGGTTCTAGAGCATGTCGTTTTAAAATGAGAGCTGAACTAAGTTTGTATGGGAACGCGAGCGTCCTGGCGACTCTTAAAGTGTTGCTAGTTATTATAGTACATTCTATCTAAACAACCATCAGCGAAACAACTTAATTTTAAATTGCATTAAATCCTAATATATCCTTCAGTTCTTTAGATATTCATTTTTTAGATAGTATGTACGGAACCTTCCATTATGCGTGGTCCGACACGCACTTCGCCGGTTTTACTTACCTACATTGCCATCATTTACTTTACAAACTGCATACTTGTTATTTTTTACTCAACCGGACGGCTAGAAGTAGGTCAGGTAGTCTATCTATTGCCTACACATTCCAATGCATTGTGTTGAGTATATAATTTTCATTTAGATTTCACTTCATAACTCTAACACTCAACTACCTATTTTACTAGTATTACGCGTATAAATAAAATATTGCGTGAAAATTAAAAGGGAATTTTAGATACGAGTACTTACGTAGACTTTTTTTTTACCTTTTTAGTTTCAATATTATCTTTATTTATAACATCAAGTTAAAGTTACTTAGCTCATTAAAATTATTTAAATCAGTTCTAACGTGTTCTTTATTGCGTAATGATACTAATAACATAGAGTAACTTTTATAGTAGAGCAGCACAGCCTAAGAACTATTTGAAGCTCAAGTCAATCAAAACCACCTAAAGATACCCAAAATATAAGAGGAAATGTCACCTGCACTGTTACTCCACCTAGTAACGAATAGCGTGCTAGTAGTACACTAGTCGCTACTAGGTGGAGCTGATATTTCCTCTTGCATTTTGACTATGTTTAGGTCACTCTCAACTAGATGGCACTGAATACTTGGAGCCTCAAAGTGTTCTTAGACTATGGCCGTCTAAAGACTGATATGTATACGTTAAAATCCGGCCACGCATGGTATGGTACATCTTTTTATTGAATGTGCATATTCAACCAACACTTCCAATTAATAATTTGGGGTTATCAAGCTACATAATAAAATTGAAAACATTATATAAACGTTACGTTGTCTATGAGTTTGATCACTATATATTCCACAGTGCCTATATTTTGTTGTCCACAGTGTTCTGACAGTGTTTACCAAATTTTCCTGTTAAAAATAGTTTTTTATTATAAATAAGATAAATAAAATTATACCTTATTAAATTCTCTTTTCACCATAGCTAACATTTTTTTAAGTGTATTTAGATTGAAATAGTTCGGAGGTGTTCTAACTTTGGTGAGTTTGACTTTGTGACAAAAAAATGGCTGCCATATAAAAATTACTTTCAGTGCTTGGAGTAGAAAGTTTTCCTGACTACCTCAAGTAGAATAGAGTTTCAAAAACATTTTTTTTTGTAAGATGACATTCTGTAGACCATAAAACCGGTTGTGAAAATATAAATACAATTGTGGTATAGATATGATGGAATACCTTCAGTAAAAACTGAGACAAGCCAAAACAATTGTAATATGATTCTATTTTTATTATATATTACTATGATTACAGATTATTTATAAAAAAGAACTGCTTGAAAATGTGTATCCGAAAGGGAGATGTACCAGATCATGCGTGGCCGGATTTTAACGTTTATGCTAATTGTATATCTAATATGTACCTATAATCATGTTACATGGTAGACAGTACACTTGTCCGTTTTGTACATAATTAATTATGTACATACATATGTAACTAATCATCGTCCTCATAGCATTGTCCCGGTATTTGCCACGGCTCAATTGAGCCCGATCGATGTTCGCTTGGGAACATATAGAGGCGGCGCGTCCATAAAACACGATTCCCTTCGGCTTGCCTAATTTTCAGGTACCTGACCAGTTTTCCTACAGCTCATGAAGAAATTTTTAAGCCAAATTAAGCTTTGGCTTGCCTAAAAATTTTTTTGACCCACTGCTTCTGGTCAACATAATCCGTAAATTGACATAAGTTGACCTTCCAAACTGAAGGGAAATGGAGAAGCAACTAGACCTTATTGGTAGTAAGTCCGGTTTCCTCACTATGTTTTCCTTCACCGAAAAGCAACTGGTAAATATAAAATGACATTTCGTACATTCAGTTCCGAGAAACTTTGTAGTATTTTGAACACCCTACCCGCTATGCTACTTTTGCTACTGATATTAATGATTATGATGATGATTATAATTGATAAGCCTAGGATTCACTTTACGTAGGAAAAATAGCTTTAACTGTTAATGGTTCAAAAATGAAGTCCGTGACTGTACAAAAAACATATTTGTTTAAAATCCATGCTATTTAGGGCCGGTTGCACAGATCGTCCGTTAACGTCTACGTCATCGTAAAAAAATCTTGTAAGAAAAGTTTGATAGTCTTCTATGGGGTGACAGCAGCGCCGCCATGTTTAACGTTGATCAGTTCGTTATATGTGCACGATGCAACGTATGTAGTCTTAATTGTTAAAATATTCTTAATTAAGAAACTCCGTCTCACTGTTTGTCTGTTGCAGGTGGCTGGACGTGAAGCAGTGCCTCTACGAGACGTATCAGTATGCGCAGCACCACGGCTGGTACGAGGTCTGGAAGCAGATCATCGACCTGTCCGACCCTCACGGCGAACAGAACGCGTATAAGGTAACGTTTAGATTTGATGCTCTCATTATACCAGGCGCTATAACAGGAAGAAATATACAGGACTAAACACCTAGGGACCCCCGGCACCTTGCGCGAGGTGGCAGGTAACCTGAAATCTCTGCTGGGCTTCGTCGAGGAGCTGGGGTGGCTGGAATAGTGCTACTCCCGTTTCACGCAAAATAGGCACTCTGGATGTCGACTTGCGGAGAAGCGCCCGGTAAAACTAACTAACTATACCAGGCGTTCGTGCGTGGACGCGTATAATGTCAGAATGGCCGCGTTGGCGACGAGTTTTCAACGCTAACTATTGGATTTATTATGAATATTCTGTTGAGCTCGGGTGGGTAGGGTATGTTCTACTGTCAAGGACCAAAATATCTATGCGATTTTTGAACAAAAAATATGTACGCGCCCTTATTGTTTTAACTACGTATTAAGGTCGTGTACACGTATTATTGTATAATCAATCGCATCGATTAAGACACTGACTGTTCCGATCTCTCCGATTGCCAATTACGAGTATCCTCACAAACAACAAAAAATTCCTGAATACTATCATATTAATCTTCCAATTTCTTTTTCATAGGTGCTTGGGTTGGGTCCAGACGCGAGCCAGCAGGAGATCACGTCGACTTGGAGACGCCTGTCACGCGAGAACCACCCCGATAAAGTGAAGGAGCAGGCGCTGAGGCGTGCCGCACAGGTACAGTTGCCAGGGTCCTTTGTCAGTGTAGCATAGGCTAAGACAATCGTGTTTAAACAGATGCTAGGGCTGGACTTAGACACGAGCCAGCAGATCACGTCGACGTGGAGACGCTTGGCGCGCGAGAATCACCCCAATAAAGTGAAAAAGCAGGCGCTGAGGCGCGCCGCACAGGTACAGTGGTCAGAGTGGTTTGTCAGTGCAGCATAGGCAAAGACAATCGTGTTTAAACAAATGCTAGGGCCGGACCCAGACGCGAGCCAGCAGATCACTTCGACTTGGAGACGCCTGCCGCGCGAGAATCACCCCGATAAAGTGAAGGAGCAGGCGCTGAGTCGCGCCGCACAGGTACAGTTGCCAGGGTCCTTTGTCAGTGTAGCATAGGCAAAGACAATCGTGTTTAAACAAATGCTAGGGCTGGCCTTAGACGCGAGACAGCAGATCACGTCGACTTGGAGACGCCTGTCACGCGAGAACCACCCCGATAAAGTGAAGGAGCAGGCGCTGAGGCGTGCCGCACAGGTACAGTTGCCAGGGTCCTTTGTCAGTGTAGCATAGGCTAAGACAATCGTGTTTAAACAGATGCTAGGGCTGGCCTTAGACGCGAGACAGCAGATCACGTCGACTTGGAGACGCTTGTCGCGCGAGAACCACCCCGATAAAGTGAAGGAGCAGGCGCTGAGGCGTGCCGCACAGGTACAGTTGCCAGGGTCCTTTGTCAGTGTAGCATAGGCTAAGACAATCGTGTTTAAACAGATGCTAGGGCTGGCCTTAGACACGAGCCAGCAGATCACGTCGACGTGGAGACGCTTGGCGCGCGAGAATCACCCCAATAAAGTGAAAAAGCAGGCGCTGAGGCGCGCCGCACAGGTACAGTTGTCAGAGTGGTTTGTCAGTGGAGCATAGGCAAAGACAATCGTGTTTAAACAGATGCTAGGGCTGGCCTTAGACGCGAGACAGCAGATCACGTCGACTTGGAGACGCTTGTCGCGCGAGAACCACCCCGATAAAGTGAAGGAGCAGGCGCTGAGGCGCGCCGCACAGGTACAGTTGTCAGAGTGGTTTGTCAGTGGAGCATAGGCAAAGACAATCGTGTTTAAACAAATGCTAGGGCTGGCCTTAGACGCGAGACAGCAGATCACGTCGACTTGAAGACGCTTGTCGCGCGAGAACCACCCCGATAAAGTGAAGGAGCAGGCGCTGAGGCGCGCCGCACAGGTACAGTTGTCAGAGTGGTTTGTCAGTGGAGCATAGGCAAAGACAATCGTGTTTAAACAGATGCTAGGGCTGGCCTTAGACGCGAGACAGCAGATCACGTCGACTTGGAGACGCTTGTCGCGCGAGAACCACCCCGATAAAGTGAAGGAGCAGGCGCTGAGGCGCCCCGCACAGGTACAGTTGCCAGAGTGGTTTGTCAGTGGAGCATAGGCAAAGACAATCGTGTTTAAACAGATGCTAGGGCTGGGCCCAGATCGAGCCAGCATGAGATCACGTCGACGTGGAGACGCTTGTCTCGCGAGAATCACCCCGATAAAGTGAAGGCGCAGGCAGCTTTAGACTTAAGACGGTAGCTTTGGTTGCTCTCGTTCAGATGGCGCTTCAGACTTGGAGCCTCAAAAAGTTCTTAGACTGTGGCTGTCTATATTATCTATAGTATCTGTTAATACTTTCGACAACCATACCATACTTTACTTAGCCATACAACGCTTTCTGATGCGGCTGCATTAGAGCATTTAACCAACCGGAGCTGCCTTTGACAGGCGTTCCCCTCTGCCGAAAATATCTGACCAGTGGTCATACTCATCGTATAGACTGACGTTTATCTGGCGTGGCTATTTTGACGTTTCGCATACATTTGACCTTCCCCTCCCCCGCAAAAATCAGCAGACTTTTTTGTATACAAAATGACAGACATGGCCGGTCCGGTTGGTTGAATAGTCTAAGGATGCAGCTGTCAAATTTTAGTCGCCTTTCCGTACAGTCACCGGCAATAGCATCTTCCTACGTGAAGGCCGCAAAAATATGTGACACACTGTTATTTGTAGCGCCATAGGAGCGTGTCACATATTTTTGCGGCCTTCGTGTAGGAAGATACTATTGCTGGTGACTGTACTAATTTTCTATAATCAATAAATATTTGTCATCCAAATCGTTCGCAGGAACGCTTCATGGAGATACAGCAGGCGTACGAGATTCTCTCCAATAGCAAGCATCGCCGGCACAGGAGGAACAAAAAGGACAACTCAGAGTAACAACGGTTAGTGGTAATTACTAAGAGACCATGAATACCGTAGTGGCATAGGATGAATACCAGATGGCGGCACTGTGACGAGAGGTCTTCGACAGGAGCTGTCAAAATGCAACTAAAAAAAGGATGATTAAACATGATTAGTGGATGGAGTTTGCATTTGAATTCCAACATGGCGGGTTGATTTTGGAGATAGTTTTTTGTTTACTAAAGCTGTTCAGTGTGTAATATTGATAGCTTTTTGTGCAGTGATATGATATGATAATTTATTGATATTGGTACAGCAAATATCGCTGGCAGTGCAGCGCGGTAATGCAGCCAGCATTTTTAGAACGTTTGCCCCGGGTACGTGTCGTCTCGGGGATTAACGGCATAAGAACTGTTTTATTTATTTATGCGTAAAATGTTTGTAAATAAATTATTATTATTAAAATTTATTGATAAAATAGGTATTTTACATGTAGGTGTTTTTCATGTCATAGGTATTTTGATCTAACGAATAAGTGTGCAGCTAATGGAAAACTAGTCTCAAAACGTGTCTTCCATGTTTTGTTCATCGAATGGTAACTCCGTGGTTGATCGCCACGTGCTCTTTGTAAAATACAGCTATCACTTTACAAGGAGCAGTTTCACCTTACAAAGTCAAGCGGTAAAAGCTAACAAATTAACTAATAATAGTAATAATCTACCGTACACTTGTCTCAACACCTTGACACTGAATGACTGAATTGTCCCAATGGACATGAACCATTTATTTTTTAAAAGAACAGAATGATTAATGGATTATGACAGCTAGACCTCTCGCCACGGTGCTGCCTTGTTTGACTGTGTCAGTGTACATTTTATTGACAAGTTTAAGGCTTAGCCTTTATGAATTTTACAAGTCATTTTCGAGTAGTATAATATTGCGGTGTGTAGGAATTGAAAGTATAATTTAAAAGGAGAAATGATTCTGTATAAGTGTATACATCGATGAATTAAAGCGCTTCCAAATGTATTACAATTTTTAGACAAAATTGCTCAATGATTTCGAATAGCGCCAATTTTTACGGTTAGGGATTTTATTACTTTGTTACTTAATAATAATTAAAGTATTTATAACCTTTATTAAAATAGTATTTTATAATTTCGTAAGTATTTAAGATCTGGCTGTAAAACACAGAGACATTTATATAGTAATTATAATTAACTGTATTATGGATTTTTTGGGACCTATTTATAAGAATAGTCTGTATAATTTATATAATTAAATATAAAGATTATTATAGAAATCGCAAACTTGAGTTATTACGGCTAAACATATGCCAGTTTAATCACATCCTTGTCTTAATTATTTTTATATCAAAAAATACGTATTGAATAACATGGCCGTATTAACCTTTGTCTATAGTACCATAGCCTATTAGCGCTATCGAGTTTTCGGTGTAAAAATAACGTAAGCTTATTATTTATATTTAAAAATGTGACTTAAAAAGTATAATAAAAAATTCTTAAAATAGTCCATTCTAATAATATTTGTTTCTTTTTGAGAAACTTACGGCTTTAGCATAAAAAAATGTTTTTATTATACGTAAGCAATAATCTACGCACAATCGTCGTCTTTTATATACTCAAGCTAAATGGAAACGGGTCACTTCGTTTATAAAATTCTGTATAACATAGCCCGTTTTTAGTCACCAAATATTGTGCCTAACGTCGACACATTCGAAAACGTCCATATTTTCACCCACATCAATATTACGTAACAACTAAGTCTGTCAACTCGAATATTGCATTTACGATGCCAAACGTACGTTATTTAGAATTTTAGATAATAGATAAATAGGTGAAGGCTATATCAAAAGGCACGTAAAGTGTTTAACCAGAGTACACAACGAGTAGTCCAACTACGAACAAAAAAACTGAGCGGGCCACGGGCAAAAACAACTGATGACGAGAGTTACGCGGCCGAAATAGACATGATATAATTTTAACAAAAAAAGAACCGACTTCACTTAGGATCCGCTATTCCAAGAGGAAGTGGCCGAGTTGCTGTAAAAAATAGTGAAATCACTATAAACAGGTGTGCCTATAATAGTTGAAGAGTTCCCTCGATTTCTCCAGGATCCCATCTTCACATCTGAACCTGGTGACAATGGGACCAACTGTGAAGGTTCAGCCGTCTTCAAATAATCGGTGAACAAACATAAAAAAAACAAGCAAAAAAAAACAAAAATCCCGAGGAATTGATAACCTCCTCCTTCGAAAGTCGGTTGATAAGGGGTGTGCCACTGCGACGCTACCGTTGCATGCTTGGCACAGCCCAGCGTCCGGAGTATGAATAGCGAACGTGAATTTTTATTTGTTCGTAGACGGGTTACTGGTCTAAAAGACCACCTTCCTTAACTGTGGTTTAACTTAAGATGTTAGTAAAATATACTTTTTTATACTCGTATAAATGAAATAAATGAATCTTTGCTCGAATTATATGTTATTTGTCGTTAACAATATTACACTCTTCCTTTACGATTTCTCCTATTGTTTTTGTATCTACTAATCGAAACTTTTGTCTCCGTCCGATGTGTATTTCTATGTGTTTACTATCGTTTATAAATTAAGATGTATTTCATTATAGTATTATTGATGTTAATCATAAATTATTAACACTTAAATACTAAAGTGTCAGGTATTTTTGAGCGCTTTTTTATGCAATATAAAAAGTAAAAAGTAAAGATAAAGTTTCTTCTATTCTATTCTATATGGTTGGATTTATTTGATGTGACTTCGTTTAGACCATAACAGTCAATTTCAATCTCGTTAGGTTAAGACTACAGATGTGCAAGTTGCGGAAAGTTTCCATAAAATTCTATAAATACTCGGAAATTTCATGAACTTTCACTAGGAGATATGAGAAATTTAAATTAAAAACTGGAAAGTTTCAATTCTCATACAAATATGTAAGAAATTTTCCGGATTTTTTCCTATGTTAGATTTCCGAAACATTTCGCGATTTTGGAAAGTTTCCATGGACACATCAGTAGTTAAGAGATTTAACTTGCACTATCGGTGTTGTACTTAGAGATTTAAATCAACCGGAGCAGCCTAACAGGCGTACTGTGCCGAAATCATATGACCAGTGGTCATACTTATTGTATGGTCTGACGTTTTACTGACGTGGCTATTTGTACGTTACGTACGTTTGTTTGTTACTATTGAGGTGCCCCTCACCTGCAATAATCGGCAGACTTTTTTTGTATAGAAAATAACAGACATGGCCGGGCCGGTCCGGTTGGATCATGGTTGCATGTTTACTGCAAATACTGGTTATTTACTGTGCCAATTTATTACTCTCATCTACTCCAGTTTTCTGTAAAAAAACCGCTATGCGGATTTGTATAGGAATTGATAATACACGTAGCAAATAACGTTTCATTCCATAGCTTAGTTTAAGCTACCTTTAATAGTATAAGGTAATATTTTTTTGAGTAGTTAAAGGGTTAAGTTTTCTCAAATCTATCTAATTTGGTATTCCATATGTGATTTCTACATTCCACTTTATTTATAAGCTACAGTCGCCATCAGATATATCGGAGCGGCCAAGGTGGTCACAACTATCTGAACCACGCCTCTATTGTCAAGGCGCTAAAGTGCTTGTTCAGGTATTTTTTAGTACCGTGGCCAGGGCTTGTAACCGGTTAAAGCAAAAAACTCCGAAATGATCCAATATATTTAATTATTTTATGGTATTTATGTAAAACCCAATATTGTATTTAAGTTTTCACTTCATATTATAGGATTCTTCGATTGAATATAAAACAGCAACGAAAAGAACGAAAAAAAAAACCGGTTTTTACTATGCAGAAAAATTCCGGTTACAAACCCTGACCGTGGCCGCTCCGATATATCTGATGGCGACTGTACTACACGTATTAGACATATATTAAGTACTTTGTACTATGTACTATTGCATTTATATTCGTCCTTTTTGGGTTATAAGCTCTTTTCTCGCTATTAAGTGTAATGATATAGTCCACGCTGCACTGCACGAGTCAAATTTTACAGTAATACCGCAAATCGATGTACAGTTTAGCCATTTGGCACACGCATACTAGAGGTCAAAACAATTTTTTTCATCCGCAGTTCTTAAAAAAATTTCGCTTAGGAGGAGGGTGCTGATTAATCATTTTTTTCGTATGGAAAAAAAAATGTTTTTTTTCAAAAACCTATCGTGTGTGGTATCATATGAAAGGGCTAATAGAGGCGGTTCTAATAATATACCACATCATTATATTACAGCCATTAAAAAAAATTAAAACAAAAATAATTTTCAAAACATACCAAGTTTGGGCTCCCCCAGATACGATATGACTGGTTTTTTTTTGGTACTTTATATGAAAAATGATAATAGATATCCTCATATCTGACCTCAAGAAAGCAATTTTGAAAATAATTCCATTAAGTATTTATTTTTTATTAATCAATATTACAAAATAACGCAGTACAAAATGTACTGAAGTAGAGTTCTACTATAGTCCTACTCCAGTACATTTTGTACTGCGTTACTTGATAATATTGAAAAATTAAAAAAAAATACTAAATGAAATTATTTTTAAAATTGCTTTCTTGGGGTTAGAAATGAGCATATCTAGTATCATTTTTGATATACAGTACCAAAAAAAACCAGCCATATCGTATCTGGGGGAGCCCAAACATGGTATGTTTTGAAAATTATTTTTGTTTTAATTAAAAAAAAAATGGCTGAAATATAATGATGTGGCATATTATTAGAACCGCCTCTATTAGCCCTTTCATATGATACCACACATGATAGGTTATTGAAAAAAAATTTTTTTTCCCATACAAAAAAAATGATGAATCAGCACCCCCCTCCTAAGGGATTTTTTTTTAAGAACTGCGGATGAAAAATTTTGTTTCGACCTCTAGTATGTGTGTACCAAACGGCTAAACTGTACATCGATTTGCGGTTTCTTTTTGTATACAAGGGGCACTAATATGTAAATTATATAAAAGCACATTTCTCCTGTGAGGTCAAAAGACCAAGTAATTTTAAATTAAATACTATACAACTATCTATATCTTTAAGTCTACCTCTTAACTCAGACGGTTTGTGAGAAGCAAGGACCATTGTAAACCTGGACTAATGTCTAAACAAAATGGCGTTCCACGAATTTTTTTTTTCGGTAGGGCTCGGAAACCGGTATTTGCTCCATACATGTATTTTTTTTCATTATTGTGTCTACTATTTCATATTTAATCGTAAAACTTTATAATATGAAGTCATTACCTAAATATAACATTGAGTTCTACATAAAAAACCGTAAAATAATCATATATTTTTTGGTTATTTCGGGGTTATTTGTGAAAACCGGTTTCAAGCCCCGGCTTTCAGTATCAGATGCAACAGTCAGGAATGGAATTCGAATTAATTTGAGTGTCTAATGTCCGAACAAAATGTATGAAACTGAGACCTGTTGCATTAGTAACGTTTGCTAGAATTTAGAAAGCGCGATTGTGTACATATACCGTATCCATCCTTACTTGTCTTAATATGTAAACAAATGTCTGTCGATCTAGAAGCCGAAATGTCATATATTTAATAGTTTATTTGTTCGTCACTTCGATTATAATTTTTTTTATTAGAAATAATATTTTTCAGTTGTTACTTGATTGAATTCAATACTAGACGAGTTTATTTAAGTATATAACAACATTTTAAGTAATAATACCAGAGAAAAGTGTATTAATATCCTTAAGAAGTATTTGTTTACGTGATAATTAGCGTACGGACTGGTGGTGGCATTATTGAGCGGAGAGTACACTGCATGGAGTCGCCAAGGTTACATTTTATGATTGAATGACTAATGAATAAATTATTTTTGCCGAAAACATACATTTCTTAAACAAGTAGTGCCAATATTTTTGAATGGAATCGTTGAATTTTTTTTTATATTTTTACTCAATTTAATTAGACATACCACAATATTGTTGGTAACATCAGCCAAAGGTTTAGCGGAGAAAATTCAATAATTAAATCCAAAAATATTGGCCCTACTTGAATAAGAAATGTATCTTTTCGACAAAATATAATAATTTAATCATTAGTCATTCAATCATAAAATCTAACCTAGGCGACTCTAGTGTACACTTTGCTTAATAATGCCACCACCGCTAGTGATAATATAAGTAAGGATGAATACCTGTATAGACATTTTCAGTCCAGGTATCTTGGTGAGAGGTTATTTTGGTTGACATCAGTGTGGTTCGCGGTTTTTCTGCTGTGTGTAGAAAACTGTTTGTCACGCGATAGGTTAGGTTTCGGGCGAGTTTAGTGCAATGGACCACTTTGTCGATTTACTAGGACACTTCATTTTTTCACCAATATAATATTGTATATTGTGTAATTTAAAAAGTACTAGTAAGGGGAGGGGAGGGGGTCCACAAAATGTGACATATCGTGACATGGGGGAGGGAGGAGTTCCATGTTTGTGACCTCACAATCCTCACATACAATTTTTTTACAAAATCGAACTTAAAAAAAAACTGTTAACAAACATTGTACATTCCCTATAAATTTGATACAATTTTTCTGGCAATCTTAATAAAAAGTTAGTTTCAAAGTGATGTTGTAATCTTTACCTTCCTAAACTAAAAATCTAAATGTGACGTCACACTAAGGGGGGAGGGTGCAGTTAATTGTGACGAAGTGTGACAAGGGGGGAGGGAGGGGTCAAAAAATCATGAATTTGGTGTGACGTAATTAATGGATGATCCCTAACTCCAAATCGACAAAGTGGTCCCTTTTTCGTGGAGTGGCACAAACAGAGCCTAGACAGCAGACATGTACCGTCCTTTTAAACTAATAAAGACAGGCGTTTATTAGTAATGTTTTCAGTCATGCTTGATTTGTGAATAGCTAGCTTGACTGTAACAGGGTCTCATACGAATTGAATGCTTAATAAATTCACTTTTTTTCATGAAGGCAACGTACAGTCAGCAGCAAAAGTAGCTAAACGGGTAGGGTGTTCAAAATGACCTACACACGCTCTTATTCTCTTAACAATGAAGTCGTGTCCTGGTCATTTTAGCACCCTACCCGCTTAGCTACTTTTGCTGCTGACTGTACGATAAGGTGCCAAATTGTCTAAAATAAGCAAGTATTTTGTATGACAGCCTCACCATTATAGCTAGCTTATAATATACTAAGTCCGTCCAGGTATGTATTATTCAATATAGATTAATTGTAAATATAATGTATTCTTTTATTTAATAAAATACCTTACATCGGCAACACCTTTTTGTTCCATCATCGACCTTATTACAACGAGGTAAGGTTGATATTATTTCAGTTAACTTTGTTTCGGTTAGTACAGTCGAGTTCGTTAATATCGACGCGTCCAACTGAACAAAAATATGTGAACGTAACCTTATTTGTACGTGTATAAGGTCGTGTACTTGCGTGAGACTAATTGAAGGGATGTTTACAAAAACAACATAACTGACTACACTGGTTGATACCTGAAACGATTAACAATGTTCTTAAAAAAATGTCAACCACTCTAAGCAGTTATGTTGTTTTTGTAAACATCCCTTCAATTTCTTAAGTTTCTTTATTGTAGTGTATTCCAGTATTTTTACAGAACGTAAACAAAACACGCGAGTCAGACGATCGGATGATGACATAATTCCATACATAGGTATTAAACCTGCCTATTGTACAGTCGACCAAGAGAGTGGTCTACCAGTTTTGACAAAAGTTTCTGCGAGATCTAACGATCGCTAAGGTTGACATTTCTGACGAAGTTTAAAACATGCACGACTTTGTTGTCTCATCTCATCACGTTCAAACGAACCTCAACCGTAGGGTGGTAGACCACACAGTGGCGACAGAGCTACGCTGTTGGACCCCGTTCCCACTCGTCGGTTGTCGGCCCCGGATTTTAATCAGATGTTCCACTGGCAGAACACTTTATATGAAGCTATACCCACTTGCACGACACAATTTTGTATGAGGCGCCGACACCCGATTAAAATTCGGGGTCGACATCCGTCAAGTGGGAACGGGGCCTTAGGTTCGATGTCGATCATAAAGCTCTATATGTCGAAAGATGCTCAACATGGCGGCATCCCTTAACAACGTCTGGTCCAGGGGCAGTTGCGCCAGCCATTTTTGACGGACTGATCAGGGTACAGTCGCCATCAGATATATTGGAGCGGCGAGCGGCCAAGGTGCTTACAAATGTCTGAATGAACAACGCCTCTATTGTCAAGGCGATAAATGCACGATCAGATATTTTTGAGTACCTTGGCCGCTCCGATATTTGACGGCGACTGAACTACGAAAATTTCCATATAATTTAGCAAGCGGTTTATTGGTGACAGATAGGTTTTTAGCAACGGGCCCTAAATCTTAGGAGACATCTATAATTCAGAACAGTAGTGCTATAGTTTGGCCAGAGTTTGTTCCACTTCAAGCATAGACAGGGAGAATCATACTGTCTTTTTCTAATGCTAATACTCTCACTACTAAAAAAGGGATGGGTATAGCATGTTACTCTGACTGTTACTGCGCTTTTGGTTTGCCAGACTATAGTTGTGTTATTTTCAGTGTTTGCTCCGAATCACATTTGCAGAAACTTTTTTATCATATTTGTACTGTCTGTCCGGTAACCTAAATTTGACCCGCCTTTCAGTTTCGCAGCGAACTGACTTATGGTTTACTTACAGTCGCCATCAAATATATCGGAGCGGCCACGGTACTCAAAAATATCTGGACAAGCACCTTATCACGTTGACAATAAAGGCGTTGTTTAGATATTTGTGACCACCCTGGCCGCTCCGATATATCTGATGGCGACTATACCTAAGATAATTGATACTGATTTATGGTGTCCACCAACTGCTGATGGACCCCAAAAATGAACATTGGAACCCGATAATATAACGCGACCTAGGCAAATTGGCCTCGCATGGATCCTTCTTATGAAAAGTAGGTACGTGACTGTCTATAAAATAAAGTGTACCTATGTAAAAGATTGCTTTCACAATATTTATTTAAATTAAATTTAAATAAAAACAAGACTGAATCGGGTATACTTAAATAGGTACTTTTATTTCGTCTTTCGAATGCGACATTTCCATCATAGTCGCAAGGGAGGCAAGTAAGTGGAGTAGCAATAATCAGGCCCGTATCCAAAATTTTGGTATGGAGAGACGGGGGGACGACATTTTTACCATGATCGATCTTAATTAGCAGGCCATGGAATAAAACAAGGAGTTATTTAAATTCTTTAATTACATTTGTTTCAAGGTACAAGTACATAAAACCGCATACTTTCCGCGCGAGCGCGCAAAACAATGTTAGCCATGTCAAAACTATTTACACATAAACTATGTTCGATTTATCGAAATGCATTTATTACACAATTATAAAAATATATACCTGGGGTTCATTTCTCAAAAGCTTGTAACTTGTAATACAAGCGGAAGTTCTCTAGCAAAAGCTGTCGAAAAGTGACATCCGCTTGTATTACAAGTTACGAGCTTTTTGAGAAACGGGCCCCTGTTAGAGTCAAGTCTACGCGAAGCTTGCACTTTTTAGTGACAATGTATGCGCTTATACCTGACGTAGCGTCAGACTCTAGCCTTAAAATGCCACTGTCATGTCATGATCGTCTTCCATTTTCTAGGGATGATTACGACACGAGCCCTTTTTACACGTTATAAGGAGGCGTTGATAGAACGAGTTATCTGAATTTGGATTTTTTAAACTATGGGTAGCTAAAAAATACCATACTTTTATATCATCCCAAGAAGTGTCACAATTGAAGAAACTTAACTATCTATTTAAGAAAATAGGTACTGTCGAGTGCTGACTTACTAAGTGAAAAAATTAAAAATATTATTATATATTTTGTATTTAATATATATCTATAAACTTTATAATTATTTATTCTTAATATTTCCACTTCGTATGTCGGCACTCGATATGAAGACATTTGTTGTTGTATATAAATATAACAACATCTTGATTGGCGCATAAGTACAAAATATAAAAAATAAAAGTAAATTTTCTAACAATCTGATGGGCCTTCGTATATACTTTTGATATGCGATGTAATGTTTTAGGTACAATCGCCATCAGGTATATCGTAGCGGCCAAGGTGGTCATAAATATCTCAACATCTCCTTTATTGTCAAGGCCATAGAGTGCAGTGCATGGTCAGATATTTTGAGTACGTTCGCCGCTCCGATATATTTGATGGCGACTGTACGTAAATTAGACAACTCAAACAGTCACTACCTACTCTGTACCCATCTACATTTCAGATAACTCGTTCAAGCAACACTACCGTTCCATTAATTAACCATTATTTAACGGATTTGAGCTAAGATGGGGTTGTTTTTCATTTTGTAGCGTATCTTTAATGGCACAATGTTCTATAGTTTTTTTATCAATAATGTATAGGAAGTTATAATCCATAAGACAAGGTTACCTACTGACGAGCGTTGTAATCAGGCCAGGATAAGTATGTAGGTATTTTTCGATTGACCCGTAAAACCGTAAAGAGTAGTCTTTTATTTTGTGACATATTCGTACTTCAGGGGCCCGTTTCTCGAAAGCTTGTAACTTGTAATACAAGCGGATGTCACTTTTCGACATCTTTTGCTAGAAAGGAGCTTGTATTACAAGCTACAAGATTTTGAGAAATCGGCCCCAGCAAAAATATTACCAGACGCTGCGCTAAACTTTCGCCACACCAGAATGTCTAGGTACCTTGTCTTATGAAACGTCACAAATATATCCCGTATTTTACGCAGATAACTCTTATAAACCTAGCGCATTTTACCTATCGTAGGTATCATATTATATATCTCCTATTACTATAGCGAATCTATTTACAAAATTAGATGGCAAACGAGGGTTTGGTCAAATAACAAGACTTAAAATAATATTTTACTTTACGCATTATCATATTTGCATTTTTGTGGAATATTTTGTGCTTCCAGCCTTCGCTTGAACATCAAGCCCAATACCTACTTATATTGTCTTTTAAACTTTGCTTTATATATCATATTTACATGTATATTGTATATATCTAATAATAAATAGCCGCATAGCTGTCTTATGTTTTCGAGGAAGCAACACTGATTTTAACACCTAAGAAAATATTGGTGCGAAAATACGTAATTATAGTACTAGTACCCATAGGATTTCGTTTCATTTACTGTCCATTCCTGGGATAATAGTATTATACTTATTTTTTTAAAATGATTCTTTATAAATTATTTTAGGTCGATTTCATCGTATTTATGTACAGGCTTATACAAAAATGGCTCCAAACAATCGGCAAGTTACAAGCAAGATAGGTTCTTGTTTTGGACCTAATATATACTTGAGCACTTTTATAGATTTTATATAAAAGCCACATGAAGTTTAGGAAGATATTATTGGCATAATCCATTATTACAGGTTTGCAGGCAAGAACAGACGTTACAATAGGTATATAAAATCATGGCTACAAAATAAATTCACTGCGGGAATAAGTAATTAGAAACGAATTCGATAGTCAAAATATAAAAGAGAAGTGCGAACTTCCAAAAAGAAGTGCGCGGCATGGGCTAGGTATAATGGCGCAGCTAACTTAACGCTTTAGTATTCACATATTTAGTTCCGTGTTCCAGCCTTACATATTCCATTTCGCTGGTCCCCATGTAATAAATCTAATTATCACAGTTTTATAATTAAATAACACTCCCTAAGTTAACATATCAAAGAAAATAAACATAGCCTTCCTTATATTAAATTAATAAATAACTTAAATATACATATCAGTGCGTAATCAGCACCCAATAAAAATATTTTTACAAATTTTGTATTATAACAGTTGCTTACACAATTGCAGTAAAAAAATAACAAAATGCTTTCACATATAACTAAATAAAATTCTTAAGTTGATGTGTTCCCAACAAACTAACACTAGCCATCACTCTAATGGCACGGAGCGCGCGAGCGCTTTAAGTATACAGTCACTAGCGAGAGATCAGTCCCGAGCGTATCACGCACACTCAGCCTGCGCCGTCATACTAAAGTTCAAGTATGCGCAGAACTCACGACTCAGACCGCAACGACTCTACCAAATGACACTCAAACAGTTGTTTCATTTTTACGAAGCGGCTGCAGTTCTCTTTGCAGGTCGTTGTAGTATTCATGGTCGGACATGGACTCCTCCTCCACCGAGCGCTGTGGCAAGTACTTGCTGGTTCCAGGTTGAGGCACTTCGCCACTCGCGCCACTCGTGTCACTGGCTAGAGACTCCAAGGGCACTGGCTCAGTGGGTATACCCAGTGTTTGTGTAGGCACGTTCTCTTCACTCATTAAGTATTCGGGATTGTCCACACACCGTTTGGGTCCTAGAGCCACGAATCCGGTATACCGCAAGTCTTTTTCCGGGCTCTCTCCACTTTCGCCTATAAGATCCATGTAAGTTGAAGCGTTTTGGTTGTGCTGAGGCGACGGCATTAGGTAATCGTCCTCATCTAAAGGCAAGTTCAGTTTGAGATTGCCGACCTGAGCCTCTTTTATCTTGGACATACTGTCGAAGTCACCGCTTTCGGATCCCTCCGGTCGCTTTGCGTCGCGATACCGGGAACTCGAACCGTCGGAAGCACACACTCCGTTGTTGTAGTAATGTCTCATCTCCGGGCCGTCTGGATTCGACTGGTTGTACCTCAACATCTCGTGGTCCCAGGCCTCGGCTTTGGAACCTTCAGGAGTGACGCTTTCTGGTCCGGTGGCATTATGAGCCCAGGACGATGAGGTGCAGGGCTTCAATGAGCTAGTCTGAGTCTCCATTCCAGCACTGGTTGCGGAATTGGAAGTGACCGTGCCAGCACCCGCCTTGAACTTTGGTTGAAGGTACTCATCAGCTTCTACGAGGGGCTCAGGACCTTCCATTGCTGATGAAAGATTCCGTATTAACTCCTTTTCATCCTGGAACAAGAAAATAGTTTCCATGTAGTTGTCATTTAATGTTTCCACCCCCTTATTCATAAACGTTTCTCAGGGATCAATTAGTTAATTTATGTTTTGTACTGATCTGTCACTTTGATAGTTGTGTTTGTTAGAAACATACAAAACATACATTAACTAATTGAGCCCTGTGCTGTGAGAGACGCTTATGAATAAGGGGGTTAGTGTACATTAGATTTTTTTTTTATTATTTCACAAAAATATTTACATGCAAAACTACCAATCTATGTTTATATTAATGTATCAGAAAAAACTAATTAAAGGTATTTTAGTTAATTAAAATTCTCGACCTCCTTTTAATAAAATACAACACAAGCCCATTCAAAGCTTGATCATATTTACCTGTGAAGAATAGGATGGAAGACGCATGAACTTGTCTCCAGGAATGACAAGATAGCGGCCGGGATCTCTCGCCATCTCAGCAAAGGTGTCTGCCAGCTGCTTGAACGTCGGTCTACTCTCCGCGTCCAGCATCCAGCACGACACCATTATGCAGTAAATGTCCAGCGTGCAAATGTTTGGTTGAGGTAGCTTTAGCCCATTCTCTATCAAACCAGGCACGTTCTTTGCGTAAATATTCTCATAGGGGCGAGCTCCGTAGCTCAGAATCTCCCAAATGGTTACACCAAACGCCCATACGTCACTTTTGTGCGTAAATATTCTATGTTGAATACATTCTAAGGCCAACCACTTGATTGGCATTTTACCGCCTGCAGCTTTGTACTCAACTTCGTTAATATCTAATAGTTTTGCTAATCCGAAATCGGTTATTTTAACGCAATTCGGGGTTTGTACTAAAACGTTGCGAGCAGCTAGATCTCTATGGACTAGCCTCTTTTCTTCTAGATAGGCCATACCTCGAGCTATTTGGGTGCACCAATTCAAGAACGCCTTCGATCCAATCTTCTCTTTATGCGTTCGAACATAGTCCAGGAGACAGCCCAGCGGCATCAGCTGAGTAATCAACATCATCTGACTAGTCATACATACGGCAAGTAATCGTAGCAGATTAGGATGTTCCACACTTGCCATTATATATGCCTCTTCTAGGAACTCTTTACTTGTGTTTGCACCAGTTCCTTCCTTCAAAACTTTGATTGCAACTGGAACTTTCACATTTTCACCTTCTGGTACCCAAACTCCTTTGTATACTTTACCGAACGCACCAAATCCAAGCATTCCTCCTCTGCGGAGCTCGGCTTCCTTAACAATGCGAAGTTTAGCAAGATTGGGCTTGACATCAGTTGGCCGGAGCGGCTCATTATCATCGCATCCAGTTAAAACCATTGTCATCTTGACGGCTTCTTTCTTAGCTTTTGCGTTTTGTCTGCAAGTATACCCGATAATACCAATAATCAACAGCATAACGAACGCAAATATGAAGACGATTATGAGTACCGTTGGAGTCCTCGCAACTATAGGGGCCTTGACGCTGCTTGTGGCCGAACAATACGGATCGTCGATCGTATTTTGTAACTGCTCGTCGAAATATATTTTATTTGGCATATCAGGAGGGCAAGTGCTAGTGCAATTGAAAGCTTGTTTGCCGTCGATCGAATTCGTTTCGCTTAGGAAAAGTTTTAGAGACTGACATTTGATGCAGTCTGTGGACTCGGGGCCTGTGCAGCCACGGCACTCGTGGTGGCACGGCGTGCATGTCCTGCTGTCCGTATCCGTAAAATGATCGGTAGGACATTCATCTTCACACTGATCGCCACGTTTGAATCCGTTGCAGACTTGACAGACTTGCTGGTGTATGCCGAAGCCAGTGCACTTGATGCAGAGCGGATGGCACTTGCGACAGACGATAGTGACTTTCCCTTCCAAAGGTTTTACGTCTCCCACCCATTCGTTGTAGTACCCATCGGGGCATGGTTCGTATTCTCTGAGGCATTGTTCGACTGTGGCTTCGACGGTTATGATGGCTTTTTTGCAAGAGTTGCAACCGTTTTCTCCGACGGTGTTTTCGGGGCCTGTGCAGCCATTGATGCAATTTGCATGGCAGGGCAGGCAGGTGCCATTTTCGGAGACGTAGCGCGACTCTGGGCACTTGGCGACGCAGTACGGACCGTCACGAACGTGCCGACAGCTCGTGCAGTTGGCCAACGTGGGTCCCGTGCACCCGTCGCGGCACTCGTGGTGGCATTTCTTGCACGATTTCTCCCCAGCCTTGTAGAGCCTGGAATGTGATAAAGTTATATGAATATTGTAATCGAATAAAGTACTGAAGCAGAATACGCTTTGAAATTTAGCTCTGTCAAACGTAAAGGAATAAACACATTCTCATGTATTGAAATTCATTCGTTAAGTGAATTCCAACACGTGAAACACATAATTCGCCTATTTCACGCCGGTTTACGAGCATTCGTCAGAAACAAAGCTCGGCCGTCGAACCAGACGGCCCACACGATGTTGTTGTAATGGTAATTTAAGTGACTAAGATTTTTTTACAGTGCGTTAAAAGAACCATAGTTTTGCCAAAATATTGTGACTATGTGATTTACAATGTTACTGACTATTAAAAAACGGGCGCAACAACAAAATATAGATTAAAACAATAATAAGATAAATACCGGTAAAAAAAATTGTACATACCCTGGAAGAACACTGCAGTTTTCTAGGCAAGTCTCATCAAACTTGTAATTCTGGCAGGAGAGGCACTGCGCGGGGCCCGGCCCCCAACAGCCGTCGGCTGAACATTGCGGATGGCAAACCAAGTGATTTTGCTCTGTTGAAAAGATATTTGTTAAGGAAAGTCGACATATAATTCAATCGCTGAGCAGATTTTGTTAATAGGGTTAGTAGGTATTAATAACTTGACAAAGTTTATTCTTTCAAGAATTTAACGCTAATAACCTGTAAGGAGAGTTAATCTCGTATAAAATATATTTAAAAAAACCCTAAAAAAATGTTCGCCCATGGTCATGGAGGAACAGTTTTTTTGAAATATATATATAAATACGTGATTAAGTCTAGTCTCAGTTTATTAAAAGAAAAAAAATTCGCTTGCATTTGTCAAGAAATAATCGCAAAGGCAAAACTTAAAACTATGACTCTACTATGAGGATCCTCAAAATCAAAAGTCGCTAAGCTAAACTCACCACATGTAGCCATGTCGCCGTTGTGCTGAATAATCTGTTTATGGTCCTTCGATTTGACCAGTTTATTCCACGCTATGTGGTCTGCAAAACAGAGATCTTTGTTCTCCATTATCGCTATGGCACCTGAATTCACTCTCTTCAAAGACTTCAGGCCGAGCGATTTCAGCGAAGTCTTCACGATGTACAGAGAAGCGAAAAGGTTTTCGACCACTTGTCGGCCTCCGATGACTTCCAGGTTCCGGAAGTAAGAAAGACTCGTGAAATTCGCATGGTGCGCTTGCACGTTCAGGTACCCCGTCACCTCTCGCACTGTGCTAAATACCTCTAATTGGTCAGGGTTCATCTTTGGGTAGCGTGCACCGAAAGAGTAGTCTGCGTTGACTTGTGAAAACCCTGTGAAAGTCATTTCTAAAATCTCTATCGAGCCATCTATTATGGTGCAGTCTTTAAAACTGTTGATGTTCCCTGAATGTATAGGTTTCTCTGCTCGGCACGTCTTTGGGCACGTCACGTTACAGGATATACATTCTCCATTGACCGCCGTTTTGTCTGGCGGACAGCTCCTTACACAGGCTCCCGTGTCTTTAAGGAGGTGTTCAGGACAGCTTCGGACACACGTAGCGCCATACGCGTATTTCCCATTCGGATTGGGCTCCCATGAATAGGTAGTGGAGTTGTATTTCTCCATTCTTGGGCATTCCTGCGAGCACGTGCCTTCGTTGTAAAAGTTACGGCAGGCGAGGCACTGCGTCGGCAGCGGGCCGGTGCAGCCGCCGGCGCAGAACGTATTGCAGCAGTCCCGAGGGTTCGGACCGAAACAGCGTCCTTGTGCGCACTGCGGGCTGCATATAGTTTTAGAAAACTTTTGGCAATTCTTCGGCCCTTCTCCCCAGCAGCCCTGTGTACAACTTTCGTCGCATCGGGGACAAGCCCGCTCGGGTACTGAGAAATCATATACATACACGTATGTGGCGTTAGGCCCTGTGATTATCTCCTCCCAATTAATGGTTTTCACGTGACATAGGTTGAAGTTGTTATAGATGCCAACACTGCCGCGCAGTATATCACGAAGGGCTGGCAATTCTAGCGTAAAGGCACTTGACATGGTGACCATGAGCGCGAACTCTTCGTCTCTCACATTTAACTTGAACAGGGTCCGCCCACGTATGATTTGAAGCTGGGGTAGTATGATCCTCGTCACACTCACGTGGGAAATAAGCACGTAGCCTGTCACCTCCCTGATATACTGCAGAAAGGACAAGTCCATCGTATCGTTCTGGAGCCATGTCAACTCTAGGTTTCCGTCTACGTATGTACAATTGGTGAAGCGATCTCGAAGATTCCGGTAGTGCGTTTCGCGATTCGAAGGCACCGACATCCGGCCATTGGTACCGATGCATACTGAAAAAACAGAAAACAGGTATGTTAAAAATAAATCAAGATCATAAAAAGGCAATCAGTCAATTGATTAGTCAATAAAATATAGGTTGTGGAAAAAGTCCTTGAAGGATCGCCGAGTTATGAGCAGTTTGCCTAACGAAGAGGCGGGCCGGTGTGGGCGGGCTTTAAAGCCAGTTTCCTCGACTGTGCTGCACGATCGCGCTGCCGTTCGCGATCAACGCGTGCGCGCAGCATCCAACGACGCGTGGTTACGCTCTCTGGATCAACATGCGACGCATGGGCGTGCATGTATTAGGAACTACTGATAAATGCCAAATCAACCGCGTGCACGAATTCTACTCAAACTTTACCGTTACGCGGCTTATTATTCTAACAGACAATAATACACAGTTGTACTATTTTCGATACTAATGTCAAGACTAAGTTAGAACTCTGTTTTATTGTTTTGTAAATTTAACAACAATGTCAATTGTTAAATTGGGTTTATGGTTGAACAGAGTCTTTGTAGTTGTTATGTTATGACGGCGCACGCATGAATGTTTTTGCTGAACCGAAGTTGCCACGTAGGTATAGGTAATTTGGAATTCTCTAAATTTAATTTACGTTCAGGCAATCGACATAATTATGGAACCGCATCATCGCATAAAACTTATCCATGATTAAAAGTCAAAGTAAAGTTTGTACGACTAAGGTAAAATTTACCTTGCTTATGATGATTTTGCTTAATACTTAATCATTTAGGTATGAACTTAATTCTCGACGTAACTATTTAATCTATTTATAGACAACTCAAACAAATGAACTTTCAAAGATTTATTACACTTAGAACAAAAAACTACGTTTGTCACATTCCAAAATTAAAGACTCGAATCGATACTTAAACTTAAGTTGCACTTAACTACCTGCACACTTAAAGTGCCGAGACATTTCTAAATCATAAGACAACGCTGTCCGTTTTTTGTATTCACAGAACCAGTGGTATTCAAAAGGTAGAATTTACCTGGTCGTCCAAATAATGGAACGTTTTTTTGACCTATCCCGCAGAGTACAGTATAGTGTTACCGACATACGATCTCTCCAAAAAAGTTTTTATTTTTAACTACGCAACTAATATTTATACTTCAGGTAACGAAATGGGTTATTAACTAAACTGGTTGTGAGACTAGAGGAATTTTTATTCCTGTACCAATTTGGGTAATAAAATTGTGTGTTACTTACTGAGTTTATAATGAATACACATCTTTGGTTACCATGTCATAATTACGTTTATTTGACCACGTTGTCAAATTACAAACTTTTTGGGAAGACAGATAATATTTAAAATTATTAAATTTTCGGATAAGAACTTAATCTCAGCCTAATCCTCTTGCTAATGCAGGTAAATTTTCAACTTGTTTATGTGCAATAAAGTGATATATGTATACATACATACATACATAAATACGAGTAGTTAAAGGTACAACGTGAAACCTATAATGCCTATCTAAACATGTATGTCATCAGTGATTTAAAACGCGGCATTGTAAACAATTTATTTCATTCCCAGCTGAATAATTGTAAGATGTACCTTAACTGTATACGGATGAGCAAGCAATAAACGTCCAACAAATTCGAAATCTCCATTGGAATGTATCTTCCATTAAAACGGGTACATCGACCAGCGGCGCGTGTTCGGCCGAAGGTGTTAATGAGTGTTGCCTACATTCCGTGTCGCTATGGAGATCCTAGTGCATAAACTTATATGCATAATTAAAATAAAGCTTTCAAAAATGACACAACGACGCGTGGGCATTTAAAAATCGCTTTAAATTTCGAATAACACGCCGAAGGTTTACGTAAGTTGGTTAGGTTACCTCCCACGTGATACTACGGCTATGTTAGGAAGGCTCTCGATGTTGGGAGGCTGGTTGGTGACGTATGGTGGTTGGATTCGGCTCGGTTAGCTAGTGGGTAGAAATCCGGACGCTCGACCCGGTTACCGATGACACGGGAGATAATATTGAGCCTGCGTTGCGCTCGCTGACTCCGATGCAGCTGATATTATACGAGTATGACATGTACTAACAAAGCCTATGGGATTTGTAATAACATTGTAATTCAAAAATGTTTGCCGTTTGGCTATACATGTGTAAAGTTTCTACATTAATAAAACAGTTAAGTACCTGATGTGTGACGTGGTTGTATAAATATATAATAATATTTAGACATACATATACTAACTTATATTTAATGTGTATGCTGTATTACTATTATCAGATGCTGCTGTATTATTATTAATTTATTACTTACATCATTTTCATCTTCAGTCAATTATTAGTAGGAAAATTCTACATACGATTAGGTTGTAAGTGTTTATTTTATTATATTATTTGCAGATTATTTTTAAAACATTTTGAAGTTAGAGTATCGAATGTTTCAGCATTTCTATAAAAAAGCACACGTCGCTGATTAGGTCGATTAAAAATTCATTGAAACTACGTAAAAACTGTCGCGACGCTAAGAACCTGCTTAAATTAAGTACCTACGTTGGCAAATAAATCTGCCGGCTCCGCTTGAAACCCCATTTGAAAGTACAACGGTTATACATTTCCAAAAGAATACGTGAACAAGTTTAGAAGGCAGAGTTTTTCTCGGTTCTATCTTTCCCGATCCCCTTAACTGTCCCTGGCGCGGTAGCATGGCGACAGGTTTGTCTGCGAACGATCTTTTTATCCAGTTACTTGAATTCTGAAGCACTGGAACCAGTTTTCGCCTTCACCACATTACTGCGCTAACCGTGCCTTTCACTGTAATTCGTCATTGCGAGCGATTACACTGTCGCGTGCTACAATGTGTTGTTTTTCTGCTAACGAAATAAACCATCAATGGACATTAAATTGTAGAAATATCGAGAATTAAAGCTGACAGGCCGGTATTTTTCCATGAAAGTGAAATATTATCATTTTTAAGTTCTTGCGCAATTTTTACCACCAAAAATGCACTTGAGTATTGAGGGTACGTTTCGAGCTTATGTAATCCTGGTTAATTTACAGTACGATAGTTATACTTATTGAGATGTGTATGTAGGTTAGGTAGGTAAATATTACACGGATTACGGAATGGATACTCGTAAAATGAAAAAAAAAACATCGAAACATATACTAAAAACTCTTACTAAATAACCTCTGTCCGGAAATAATAGTGTTGTAGATGTAGAATGTATGAGCTCCCAATATAAACCACGGCACTTTTCTTTCCGGACAGACTCTACTTATTATACAAACTAAATGTCAACTAAGTTATTCAGCACAATATATCATCAAATTAACTCAATAAATCAGATGTATCGATTTCTGAGCGGTAATAACATTCCAATGGATCCAATAATAATCAATGACAAATGCTTAACAATAAATCATTGGAAGCTGTAGGTACTATATATGTATTTTGTGATATTTTTATCTTGCTTCTTCGATCTTCTTGGTTGAGAAGTTAAGGACATCAGATTTTTTATGTTTCCCCTAAAATTTTTCGTTCTATTTCTATGGGAGGAATGAAGTGCGGCTCACGATTCAATACGGTATAGGTATAGGTACTGTTCATTAGTTTCATTACAAGTGGGAGAACTATTTGTATAGAAAGTCAGTCCTTCTGAAGTTAAATATTGATCATATATAACCAACCCAATACCAAGGATATCTACTATGTCCTGGTCCTGCTATCTCCCAACGGTTGGCTTTGATCTTGATCAGATCTTCGACTCCTCTTTAGCGAGGGCTCAAGCAGTTCTGTATTTGTTCGTAATCGTCAACTTGTCACAAAATAGTCAATGCTTTAGGCGTGAATTTATGTATGTATGTAAATTAGCATGAACAGACATCATTTTAGAGGTTCGAGAAACTCGATGTTATTCTTCGTATAATTAAGCTGATTAGTTTGATGTGGCCGTTACTGGAACTAGTTCCGAGATTTGTCAATAAGATACAGTGCTTATGGGAAATGGATTTTTAATGAGGCGCTAATGTGTATAACAAATAGGCTGAGCTATTTGGTGATAGGTACTCGAGTTATTTCTGATTAAAATTATAATTGGCAGAAGAAGTATGAAAGTCACCTGGAATAAATATAAGCTTGCTAATGCTTAGCAATTTTTTGGAACATATTATAAAGATTTTAATTTCAAATGTAGAGCTCAACTTTTATCTGATGAGTATGAAAATATTAATAAATGTACTAAATCTAAAAACTGTTCTTTACTAAGGAAATAACAACTATTTGTAAGTGCACGCCCGTCTGTCATGTTTTTTCCGTGTGGGTATCTAGTTAGATACCCTTCATATCCTGGCATCGCAGACGTTATACTTTTATGGTAGGTATTTAAGATTAAAATTACCTACAGTAAACTAAATCGCAAATCGATTTCCTAGATCTAGTTTTACAAATATGGTAAGGAATCTAAAGATAACTTGTTACATTTTCCCCTGTTTAAGGCGTCGTGCAGAGGGGTAGATAACACTGCTACTCAAAGCTAGTATTTTTTACGCGATATTTTCAAAAAAAATGTCTGAAATCTTAATATTTCTTCTAGAGCCGAACAACTTAGAGTTTTTTTTATATTTATTTCTTTTAGCAAACAAAACAAGCATATGAGCCACTGAATAGGAAGAGGTTAACTGACAAATACCATTTTTGCAATGCCTACTATATTAACCTTGAATATTCACTTCGTTAAAAAGCTAATGACAATGCAGAGGAACTTGTGACAATATTAAATTATAGACATTTAAAAAACCCGACTGCGTATAACTTCATAAGTAATTAAGTTATGACACAATATTTTTTATTAAAACCCTTATATAAATCCTTCAAACGATGTAGTCTGTAGAGTTTGCCAAAGAAATAAAAAACATACATGCATACCTACTGTCAAAACACAGCCCGCTTTTTATAAAATCCCTCAATTAAAGTACATATTTTGTTGTCTTGGCTCAATAAATAAATTAATATGCATAAGTACCGCATTAGTCCCGGCAGATATCCGTTCACATGACTTTACCATTCCTTGGCATAATGCATAGGTAATGGGCCATTGAAGACATATTTCCGCGTAATCATATGTAGGACTTATTTACAACCTTGCAGAAGCCTTCATGTTAATTCATAGGTATCAGACACAAGTAAACAAAGGCTGGTAAATAGCCTATATATATATATAAGTACAAAGGTTAATATAAAGTTCCTCAATCAGTACAATAGTACTTATCTAGATTAGCGAAGTGTTAATTTCATATTATATTTTTGCAACGAAAGTTATATTATATTGTAAAATAAGTTGAATGGTGTATGGGGTAATGTTATACGACACGTGTAAAAATGTTCATAACACAAACTCTAAAATTATATACCTTATTCATGAGTTAAAAGCTTTTTAGAAGTTAATATCTATTTGCAGATTGTGTATCGGAGAGGTATTTGTGTTTGATAGCAAAGAGAGTTAAAACAAAAAAGATAGTACCTATGGTATAAATATGACATTTCAAATTATTTAGACCTGGAAAAACGGAGACGCGGAAAACCTCGCCGGCGATGGCGGTATGAACTGGACTCCTTTTTGAAGGACTGGCCAAACACAGCACAGGATCGAGATCAGTGGAAAAACTGGGGGAGGCCTTTGCCCAGCAGTGGGACACGTCAGGCTCCTTATAATAATAATTCATAATAGACCAACCACTTCATCAGTACCGCTATCTACTCGTAAATCTTCTGCCACTTCAACAGCTATTGTCCACAAAAGCAAACAAACCATTCCACCACCCTCAAAACCAAAGTAGGTGATCCTGGGTTCTGCATCATGGTACAAAAAGCGCGATATCCTATGACCATGTCACGTGCATCAAGAATGAGTGGTTGCTAGTCACTTATGCGCACGCATACCTAACCGCTTTATTACAATCACATTAATGCATTTATGCTTTCCTGGTGAGAATTAAGCTTGGAATTCATGTGACAACATGCTTGATTATGCAACAGTCTTATTAAAACTACTTAAATTCTGTAGGATAAGGCTAGAAAATCATGAAGGATTGTTCTCGTAAACCTTGACAGCGCTTGCAATTAATCTTGTACAATAATTTGATATAATTATCTAATTAGGATCTTGTCACACGTATTCTGTAGTAGGTAATCTAGTAATCTCCAGATTTCCCACAAAGGGTTATAACCACAAGCCTATAGTAACTTCGATTAGATTTTCCATGCAGAGCACTAAATATAAATATGTGCATTCATGGCGGCGTTTTCCCCATGAGCCGTAGTTAAAAGTACTCAACTGACTGAAAATAAGGGAAGCCGGTAGTATTGAGTTCTATGGAAAGTGTTGTATACTGTACGCTACTGTTCAAACAACTCATTAAAATTGTGTATTAGTTGTCATACTTAGCATAAAATGTCAAGTCTTTTACAAAGTGACTCGACAATTAAAGGAGGGCATTAGCGATTGAATATTGAAATCGTTTGCGTCACTAGTTGTTTTTAAATATTGTGTGTGGAACAGCATTCCGCGCCGTCCGGCCATTACGGTTATTGCGTTTTACTTGTAAATCATTATTTGACGACTAATTTGTTTGGAAGTGTTGGGCGGTTTAAGCGTTGAGGGTCTTTTTAAGCACTTTAGTTATATTTTAGATTTTTTATTTATTTATCTGCGCAATATAAAATCTTTTTATGATACTATATTATTATGATTATGACAAACTGACAGCGTGAATAATGCTTTAACGAATAATTAATTTCATACCTAAATGTGTGTTCCGTTATGAAAATACCTTAGCTGATCGGAGGTGAAAAAGAGTAGGTACCCTTGGTTTAAAGAACTCGACATAAAATTGTATACTCCGTATTTCCGAATAATCTAAATTTTATAAAAAATATAGCATTTAAAGAGAGTTAACCGCAAGAAATATATCGTCTAAGAAATTTATACTTTAATGTCGTACCGTCCAACGTTCATCTCAACCGACGGCTCTTTGATCACCCGTCCCTCTCCCTCCTACAGGTGCATTTGAGACAGGGGATGTTTAATTGTTTTGTGCTCAAACCTGCCTGTGTAAGTACCTACTTACACGGTTCGTTTATGGCTGTTCATTAACAAACTTGTGTTGGACCGGGGACAATTGATCGTTGCATAATTTACTAAGTATTTTTTATCAGAAATCATACCAGTATGTTAAATAGGACTAGACTGATCACTTTTAGCATAAATGTGCACACAGATGGCCATATTGGCGGCGAGGCTAAGAGAAGATTTGGACAACGTGCACATCTTTCTCAACAACCGGTCCGAAGTAAATAGTCTAAAATCAGGATGATTGGGAGTTGGAGAAGACGAAGAATGTCATCATTGTACGTATTTAGTGATCAAAGTAATCCCCCATACTTAAACTGCTGCATTTTACCATTGGTTTGTAAAATGGTATTTGTTTTACCAAGGAGGTACTACATTATAAGTGTTATAACCTGAACATTTTGGGGAGAATTTTTGTACGATTTTCTGGTAAGCAGATATCTGTAATATCTGCTCATTTGCCTTCAAAAAAGGAGTGATTTAATGAAATAATACTTATATGTTGATAACTTGATAACCATAATATACGTAAAATATGTAAGTTGACCTGGCGCTTGGCATTTAATGGGAGCCTTTATTGCGCACACGCAGCGTTAAGGCAGCTTCGCTATATAAGGCGCTGTTGGTTCTAGATAAGCGCTGTTTATCTTTGAGCGATTAGCGTTTACTCCACTTTATAACTACTATTATGAAGTTAACTCTTTATAGAGTATACATACATTGTTAGCTGGAGTAGCTGGGATAAAATGGAACAATATTGTAAATGAAACCTAGCTGGGGCCAAACAGTTGTCACAAAGAACTGAAAGGTCTTGTATACTAAGTACTTATTGGTATATTAAAAACACAAAATCTAATAGGAGTAGGAACTTGTAAATAATATCACTTCTTTGTGGTGTATGTATGTATGTTAAGTGTCATAATGACACTGCCAGGAAAAACAAGCCAAAAGTTCACGCGTCATGTTGTGTGAAACACACCTAAGTTTAGTAGTAGAGTGTATAACGCCCTTATATTTATGCGCCCTCTGCGTTATGGCAACACTGCTTACTTCCTTCCTCTCGCATTCTGTCAAGCAAACCATCAACATGTTTCTCCTGTAAGTTCTTCTTAAATAATTAATAAAACCAGTAAAAATCAAGAAATCTTTCAATATACAAACTTTCCATAGAAGAAACCTTTACATGGTGCCGAAAATATTCAGTTAATCGATCTCTCAACTGGCCCTTTGGACTTCGCAAATTCGGGAAGCCGTGCGCGCTGCGCATACCTACGCCATCATGGCGGCCGAAAATTTGAAGAAATTGATAGCTTCCAGAGGACAGTGCAAAGCGTCTATGACGCGTCTAGAAAAATTTATCAACAGTCCGGATGGACATTCTATGGAGAGTTTAATTACGAGAAAAAAGTCTCTCGGAGACGTCTTTTCACGCTATCAAGATATTTCTATACAATTGGCTGTATTGGACCCTGAATACGCCAAGGCCGACTTGGAGGATGACACGGAAGATCGGTACTACACAATTATGACAGCGTTCGAGCGTGCTATCAACCTTCTCAATGAAAAAGCACCGCAGGCAGCACCGACTACAGCAACATCGGGCGGCGGAAAGATGGCGCATCTACCTTCTCTTGAAATACCAGTCTTCGACGGGCGGGACATCGCACAATACAAGCCCTTCGTAGAGATGTTCGAGGCCGTCGTGCATCGGGACACGCGAGTACCCGTGGTTCAAAAGCTATGCTTTCTCAAAAAGTACCTGAAAGGAGAGCCGCTACAGCTCATCGACAATCTGCCTATAATCGGGGCTTCCTACGAGTCAGCCCTGGATCTACTAAAGAAGCGTTACGACAATCCGGCGCTTATCATCAACAGCCACGTTAATGCACTACTGGACATCCCGGCGCTTCATAGAGGCACTGCGCTACAGCTCCGGGACATGGTGGCCAAGGTGAAGCAGCACCTCACAGCGTTGAAGAACCTGGAGCAGCCAACCAGCTCGTGGGATGCCATCCTGACGTGCATATTAATTAGGAAGCTGGACTCATTCACGGTGCGACTGTACCACTCTGAGCGGGACAATATAGAGCAACATACTGTAAGTAATTTAATTAGTTTTCTCGAAAAGCGAGCGGCTGTGTTGGAGGCGAGCCCCACCAGTGGTGACAGCTCACATGTCAAAACTAAAGTTACAGCTCATATGGTGACAACTCCTCCTCCCGCAGCCCCCGCAGCCCCCGCAGCTGCTGCTACTGGTGATAAATGTATAGCTTGTAAGCAACAACACCGACTTTATAAGTGCCCTAAATTCAATTCATTGCCAGTAAGCAGTAGACTAGACATGGTGTTGCAAAACAATATTTGTAAAATATGCCTAGGATCTCACTCAAAAAAATGTAGATACACTTTCAAATGCACTGAATGTGGATCCAAAGCACACAATACATTGATTCATGAAACAACCAAAAGCACAACCGAGGAGGAGCCAACTCAGTCTGACACGGTTAATTTGCATGTGCATGCAAAGGCCACAAATGTGTTATTGCCCACGGCCAAGGTACTAGTATCAGACAGGTACAACAACAAGCATATTGTTAGGGCACTTTTAGATTGTGGCGCACAGACAAGTTTCTGTACTGCAGAGCTGGCCAACAAATTAGGCTTGCCGCAGTACAATGATACAAAAAATATTGGCATGCTCATGGAGCAGAGCAATGATGTTAATAAAGGCATTACACTAACCGTCCATTCTAGGGTTCAGGATTACAAGTTTGATGTCAGCTGTTCAGTAGTATCCAAAATAACGTCAGCTTTGCCCCAGCAACCCATAGACTTGGGCAAGTTTATCTTACCTAACTCGCTTACCTTAGCTGATGATGAATTTCACATTCCAGGCGAAGTGTCCCTCCTTTTGGCTTCGGATATCTTCTTCCGTGTGGTGATGGACGGCAAGGTTGAGGCGGGCCCGGAGGATCCAGTGCTGCTGAACACGCGCCTGGGGTACATCGTCTCGGGCAAACTAAGTGTGAGTCCTTCATGCAATTATAATACAGTCGCTATGCATACAGTGGTTAATACTGATCTAGATTCTTGTGTAAGGCAATTTTGGGAGACCGAGAAGGTCCCTGAAGTGTATCCTGAGAGCATGTCAGAACATGAATATAGCGAGCAGGTTTTTCAGAAACAACCTCATTGGTAAAGGATCGCTATGAGGTCAAATTACCATTAAAAATAGATTTTAATGACATAGATCCTTCCAACTCATTCATAATCGCCTTGCAAAGATTAAATAATCTTCAAAAAAGGTTTGCTAGGGAACCAGAATTCCACAATTTATACAAAAAATTTATACAGGAATACCTGGATCTAGGGCATGCAAAAATAATTGATTTAAAGGGCTGTGAGCCTACAGAAGAACCTTTATTCTTTCTGGCTCATCATGCAATTCTCCGGCCCGACAAAAGCACTAATAAGCTCCGTGCTGTTTTTGATGGTAGTTTCAAAACAAAGGCAGGCCATAGTCTCAATGACATTTTATGTAATGGTCCTGTAGTGCAAAATCCATTATTTGATATTATGATGCTTTTCCGTACTTACAAGTACACGGTGCAGTGTGACATACGTCACATGTACCGCATGATATCTATGCACCCGGAGCATAGGCGCCTACAAAACATTCTGTGGCGAGAGGATGGCGCCTTACAATGCTTACAATTACAAACAATAACATATGGATTAAAAAGCAGCGCCTACCTTGCCACAAAATGTCTTGTAGAGCTAGCAAAAAAGTACAAAGCTCAATATCCATTAGCCTGTGAAGCTATCATCAGAAATAGCTACGTAGATGATGTGCAGGGTGGCTCGGATACACTTCAGGGAGCTATACAACTTAAAAATGAGCTGATTTCTCTCATGCGAAAGGGCAGCTTTGAACTGCATAAATGGATTTCTAATGATTCCCAAATATTGCAAGATATCCCTGAAGAAAAAATTGGCCTTACCAATCGGGATATTGATCAGGATAAAACCATTGTAAAAATTCTAGGACTGTCTTATGATGCCCGAGAAGATGCATACAAAATTAGTGGCCGTGTACTCACCTCTCCTGAGGTGCCCACAAAAAGAAATGTACTGAGTTCTATAAGCAGACTCTATGATCCAATGGGCTTCGTCGGACCCTTGACTGTCAAGGCAAAGCTTATTTTACAGCAGATTTGGCAATACAATTTAGAATGGGATGCTCCGCTGCCAGCTGAACTAGTCAAAATTTGGCAGGCATTCTATAACAATTTAGTCAACATGCCTAGCATGACCGTACAGCGGTACATAAACTTGTCTGAAGCCACGAGTGTACAACTCATAGGTTTTTGTGATGCATCAGTTTCAGCATATGGCTGCTGCATTTATGTTAAGGCTATAGTGCACGGTAGAACGCACATACATTTGCTTTGCTCAAAGTCGAGGATTGCACCGCTGGCAACTAAATTAACAATTCCAAAACTTGAGTTAAACGGAGCCTTACTGTTGGCTAAGCTGATGCATCACGTTGCCGCAGTGTTGAATATATCAGATATTTATTTATTCAGTGATTCAAAAATTGTGTTAGCCTGGCTTGACTCCTCCTCGTTCAAAGTACCAGCCTATATAGGCAACCGGGTCAAGGAAATAAGCAAGCTAACTGAAAAAATGTCATGGAAATATACTCCTGGCCTTCTAAACCCTAGTGACATCTTATCAAGAGGCGCAGATCCTCACGACATATTAGCCTGTACACTGTGGCATAATGGCCCAGATTATTTGATAGAAGGCAATGAGTATAACTTTCACTTGTCAGAAATAAATCGACCACTGTGCATTGTTGAATGTCATAATTTAGGTGATGAGACTGACGAGGTAGTATTAGCTACTACCGTAACTGATAATGTCATTGATCCATTCTTTGAAAAATTTTCAAGCCTTTTTAAAATGATTAGGGTAACTGTCCACATTTTAAGATTCATAAAAAAATGTAAAAGACAATCAGTTCCATCAGACCTAATTACTGTGCAAGAGTCTAGAGACGCTTTAACTCTAATAATAAAGGGTGTGCAAGGTCATTACTTTCATGATGAGCATGTATGTATTGAGAAGGGCAAAGCCATAACCTCCAATTTAAAAACTCTTAACCCTTTCATTGACTCGGCTGGCCTTCTTCGTGTAGGCGGAAGGTTGGACAATGCCACACACTTAGATTATTCAAAAAAGCATAATATAATCCTGCCTAAACATTGTCATGTAACTAAACTGATCATCATTCAGGAGCATTTAATGCTCATGCATGCAGGGTTAAAACTTGTCATAGGTAGTCTGTGTCAAAAATATTGTATCATTAACTCTGTAAGAGAAGTGAAGTCGGTAATTAACAAATGTGTCACATGTTGTAGACTGAAGGCCACTGCAAGTCAGCAATTAATGGGATCCCTTCCCAAAGAGCGAATTACTCCATCGCGAATATTTGAAAATACAGGCCTTGATTTTTGTGGACCTTTTGAAATTAAGCAATCTGCCCTTAGAAGCTCTGTAATAGGTAAGGGTTACGTTGCCGTGTTTGTTTGTTTCGCCTCCAAAGCCGTGCACCTAGAGGTAGTTACCGACATGACTACTGACACCTTCCTGGCTGCACTAAAACGATTCGTAGGTAGGAGGGGTTATCCACAAAACATATTTTGTGACAATGGCTCTACGTTTCATGGAGCAAATAACAAATTAAAAGAGCTTCATAACCTACATAAAAATGATTATTTTAAAAATGCTGTCAATGATTATGTACTGCAGAGGGGCATCCAGTTTCATTTTATCCCCAAGTACAGCCCAAATCATGGTGGCCTCTGGGAGGCTGCTGTCAAGTCGGCAAAGTTTCACTTTAAGAGGATTGCTTCAAACCGTATATTTACATATGAACAATTCAATTCAATAATTATTGATATTGAAGCAATCTTAAACAGCAGACCGCTTACCCCACTGTCTAATGACACCTCAGATTTTTCATATTTAACCCCGGGGCATTTTTTGATTGGAGCTGCGCTTACATCTGCACCGCAGCCCGACTTGGCAGCGGTCCCCAGCAATCGGTTAAAGTTTTGGAGGTGCTGCGAACAAATACGGCAGCATTTCTGGAATATTTGGTCCAAAGAGTACCTATCATTGTTAAATCAAAGGACTAAATGGCAAAAAACAACACCTAACTTAAAGGTTGGCATGGTGGTACTTTTACAGGTTCCAAATACTCCTCCATTAACCTGGCCTATGGGTAGGGTCAGCAAAGTATTCTATGGCAATGATGGCAACGTAAGAGTAGTCGAGGTCCAGACCTCAGATAAAAAAATACATTCTCGTGCTGTGTCAAAGATTGTTGTACTACCAGTAGAGGCATAGCCCATTTAAAAAATGTTTAGATATTAAGATAAAAATTGTGTTACATATTTTATTTGTTACTATGCAAACAAATTGCATTTAAAATGTTTAAGTTTATGACAAGAAGCTTGTTTTGTTTTGCATGGACATGTAGTACATTTCAATTCTTTGCTAATTTAATGTTCATTTCTAAGCTAAAGTTGTAGCTAGCAATGGTAAAGGTACTAACTGTCAACATTTTAAATTTGTTGATTTTTATGTTGTCTGTACTTCGTTTAGAGTTTATAAGCAGCAAATAATGCTGATTGCAATGTACCTCTTATAAGCAGTATTAATAGTTAAGTTGTTCTTGCCTTTGCATTTAATTTTAGAATTTGACCTGGCAACAAGACTGATATGTAAGTTTATTTTATTTGTCAATCTCACTAATGTAACTTGATCTCATATGATGCCTTTGATATTGTGTAAGCTCATTAGTCACAATAAGTTTAAGAACTTAAGCATTGTTTACTATTTCTTACTTCGTGTTGCCATTATGTTAAATTTGTTTTTTTTTTTCTCTAATTGTCATTGAAATTGTTATTAATTTAACGGGCATTGCGCCCCTCCCCCCCAGTTTATGTGTGAAACACACCTAAGTTTAGTAGTAGAGTGTATAACGCCCTTATATTTATGCGCCCTCTGCGTTATGGCAACACTGCTTACTTCCTTCCTCTCGCATTCTGTCAAGCAAACCATCAACATGTTTCTCCTGTAAGTTCTTCTTAAATAATTAATAAAACCAGTAAAAATCAAGAAATCTTTCAATATACAAACTTTCCATAGAAGAAACCTTTACACATGTTTCATGGCAAAACTTTTAAAACAGGAAAAGCGTTAACAATTAAAACGGGTAAATTACTGTGTAATATACCCACACGAGCTCGGTGAAATGTGATGTTCCGTTCACCTTAACAGCATCCGTATATGGACACCTTTGACAACTTGCTTACCTATACGTATAGTGGGCGTTATGTTGTTTTCAATAGGTTTCTCTAGCGGTCCATATGATGATGTATAAGTATTTGTTCCTTTTTACCTTAGGAAGGTCTACGTTGGATAGGAATCAATAATTCTGTCTGTGTTACTTTACTTATTTGCCACAAGAAAAGTCATGTAAGAATTGTTTGTTTTTAAAGAACAGAAAAAAAAAACAAGTCCGTGACTATGTAGTCGGTTTAGAATTCAAACAAAAACTCGTTTCTCTGACATCTAAAGGATTTTTTGGTTACAGCCCCAGAAGAACTAAGGACTGATCCAACTCTACCTTAAATCGTCTATAAAATCGGGCCCAAACTCACACCCTCAAAACACTACTACAAAAAACCCATTGTATGTTTTCACTGACGCTGATGCACTTACGCATTCCCGCGCCAAGCTTCCAGATACAGCGAAAGCTTTTATTGTGCCCGTAAACTATTATGTTAACCGCAGATTCTAAAGTAGCAGCAGAAAAATAGAGGTGATAAAGTCGAAACCGATTTTCTGGGCGATCGTAACACCAACGTCACCAACCCTAATCAAACCGTCACACCTAGGGATGTAAGCGCCTTGTAGCACTAAAACCACCGAAACACTTGTAAAACACAACACTCACTCTTGCCCTTCACAAACTCCGAGTGCTTGGCGCGCGCCGGCACGACATGGTGCGTGCGGTGCGGGCGCGCTGCGTCCGCGCAGGCCACGAGAAGGATCAACCAGAGCAGCATGCTGCGACATCACTGTAACGGGCGGTCGGCGCGAGCGTCCATCGCGTACTGAGGCGCGGGACGCGGCCAGGTAAGGCTTTCGGGTTTGCTTTTTTCTCGGAGCTTTGGAAGGTTTAGAGCTCTCGAGGCTTTTGGGTTATTAATTGGCGTTTCGCGCGTACTATCCACGGGCTCCACGGCGGGTGTAGTTTGGTACAGATTCTTTTGTAGTCTTTTACACTACTCGTGGCTTTTCGGTTTTTTTTACTGTCATAGTTTTGTGCCTGACTACTTACGATACTATGATGATATTGGTAGATAGAGCTTTTTTAGCTTAATAATGACGATCGGGGGATCCATGTTACTCTGTGTCCCTAGGTAATACCCTACACGTGATCTCTGGGTGATGCTGAAAGAGTAACAAACTTGGCAGCTGCACTGTCCCATCTGGACCTCGCAGCACTCGCTGGATTTTTATTCACCATCTACTTTCCCACTACTATTACCACATGAGAGAAGAAATGCCTATTTGTATCCAGTGAGGTGTAGCCATACGATAAATAAATAATATAGAACGGATGGTTTTGAGAGACTAGTTCGCGCACCTTAGTTGTAGTTGTAGATATAAAAGATATAAAATAATGCATTATAAATATGTATAATATTTACTATCATAGGAACAAGGAGCAAGTACGAATTTTGACGACGCTTTGGACAAAACAGAGTTTACTTCCACTTGTTATAATTTGAACATTATTGCCTAGAAGTTAAGGTTGAAATTGGGACTTATTAGAGTTCCAAATAAACGCAGAGCCTCCGTCCGAGTCTGGCAATTCGTAGGCCCAGGTAGGCCGAGCCAGGTATGCGGTCAAAAACGCTACGTAACCAAACCATAATAATAAACTATTGTGCTCAACTGTACTTATAATTAAACAAGAGCTAGCAACTGAAACTCGTGAGAGTCGACTGGTGATTTTTATACGATTAAATAGTTTTAAAACTAATACCAATTGTTAGATAACTACGTCGTGGTTGCTATACTAGCCGCAAATCTAACTAGCAAGTGAGGTCACAACGATGTCTCCTTTACTCTTGCTGTGGTAAGTGTGTAAGAAGAGTTTCATGACGTCAGTCACCAGTTTGTATTGCGGATATTATAACGTTTAATTGCTTACCCATTCCTACCCACTGTCATGCCTAATTGCCTATCCTATGTGCCTAAAATTTTTCACGTCATTGTTAGGTCGGCAGATGATCTTTGTCAATCACCAGTATCATACTCAGATTAGAGCGTTTAGTATTTTCGTTTTATGTTTTATTTTATTTTATGCATATGTGTTTACGACGAATGAAAATCTTTTAGGTATTATATCTGTTCATATGTCCATCGCGGTTGCAAATTGCATCACTCCATATTGTAAGTACAGGGAATAAAATAAATAGTATTTATGCAAAGAAGCACAATCAGCGCACGCTGCCACTGAATTCCATTGCGATATTTGAATTGAGTACTAATAATTAATAAATTATTACTGTGAACTTGAGAATACCGAAATACAATCGCTATTGCTATGAAAAGGTCTTGAACACAGAAAGGTTCGAATATAAAATACCATACCAATAGAAGCTTTACTTAAAGAGCAGCTCGAACATAAGGAGTTTTTTTCCGAAACACATTTCTAAGAAATATGTAACAATTTTTCCTATATGTATAAAACTGAATGTTTGTCATTAATTACATTTAATTTACGTGCGTACAACGACGCTGGCAAAAGGTAGTTTTAAGTAAAAAATGAAACGTTGGCCACACATTTTATTAAATGTCCATATTTCTAACTCCACTCGCTCGTTGAACTCTTTTCAAAAGTCGAGTATGCTCGCGTACCAAGTCACAAAATTTCCTTCCTCGCAGTAAGAATCTCAGATGCTACCCTATCCATTTCTCTCAACGTTTGGATTTCTAAGTAATGCTGATATGTTCGGCGCGCAATGGTCGCACAGGCGAGTGATCTCGCTGTTGTTTGCGGTTACGAAATAACTGGGTATAAGCTAGTGACTAGTCGCATTCCTTTGAAACCTTTACTAGATTAAGGGCGCCGGCGTCGACGATAACTCTCAGATAAAATAACTGGCTGTTAAATAAGGTTCTTTTGGTTAGGCCATGTTGTCCAAAATAAAGACGAGGCGTATGTACTTTATACGACATACATGTAGAGTTTTAAAAATACTTAACCGGATAAGTGCGAGTCGGACTCGCTCCCCGAGGTTTCTGCCCTGTTCACACCTACCGAGTACAGGGGCGAGTCAGTACTCTCGACCGAGTACTCGCAAGGTGTAAACACATCGCCGAGTACTGGGCCAGGCCATTTTACTCTCTCGGCCGAGTGGCATTTTGCTGTCCCGCCACTGTACTCGTTAGGTGTAACCAGGCCTTTCGTACGTCAACACCAATCTATAATTCTAGGGATACACAATCAGCCCGAAAATGTCCTCACGATACAGCAGTATCTTGCAGCAGCAAGAAGGATTCCTCAGCAGTTTCTCTGACAGTGTTATTACGATATAAGGCCAGTCTTCTTCATATAAGGATTCGTCAGCAGTTTCTCTGTCAGTGACAAATATTCATAAACAATATTTTCAATAATTCTTGTGAGTCTTTACATCTTTTATATTTTTGCTCATTGTACCTTCGTCATACATTTTATTTTAACAATATGTATATTATTTTCGTAAATTTTCGAAAATGTAGACGCAACTGAAATACCTAACCTTACTAACTTAGTAAGAGAACGTCTATATGTTATGTTTATGTAGTGACTTCTAGTACCTAGTCTATTTAATTAAATAATAAATAAATAAATAAATATTATGGGACAATCTTACACAAATCGACCTAGTCCCACAGTAAGCTCAATAAGGCTTGTGTTGTAGGTACTAGACGACGATATATATATAATAGATAGATATAGATAAATACTTAAATATATAGAAAACATCCATAACTCAGGAACAAATACCTGTGATAAACACACAAATAAATGCCCTGACCAGGATTCGAACCCGATTAATTGGTAGTTAAGGTGCTCGGTGGGAGGAAGCAACCTCCTAAGTGACTAGTAACCCTCTATGTTTGAGGTACTTACTTTATGCAATTTTCCCTATTAACTTAGCAGATGTATTAACATAAACAATAAAGAGTACTCTTTAAACACACTTTCAGTTCCTCCTTCCCACTCCCTTAACTTACCAATAAACTTTTACAGTCGTTGCGACTCTATTTCCAAAATGTTAGAGCTCAATTTAGGTTAAATCATGTTATGTTTAATTTTGCTGTGACCCTAACTACTAGCTTAAGTTTGCGTTTGATATAGACTTTATTACGTCAGCTGTAGGTTAATTTTGGATTGAAGCGAGCGTTTTATCATAGTTCAAGCCCTTAGTCCGCCTACGATATCGCTGACCTCGACAGGCTCCGTCTATAAAGTAAGTTTAAACTAAATAATGTTATAAATTTTATTCAGGTATCTATAAATACAATCGAGAGCAAAAATTTCGGGTCAGTAACATAAACTTTAATATCTTTAAAATTAATATCTTTTGAGATATTCAAAAAACTGCTAGTGACCTGAAACTTTTGCTCTCGAGTGTACTATAGTTGCGAAAATAAATTAAAGCAAACATTTGTTTTTATTCTAAAATTAAATTACCAAAATCACTTAAAAAGAAGACGCCTTAATCGCGTAGTTCTAATAGACAAAATTACTATTTTTTTTTGTTTTAGAAAAAAAAACACGTATACGGATGAGTAAACATCCATTGGGCTTGATTCTAGCCTAGCCTTGCCCTGACTGACCCAATCATAGGCTGGCTCTACATGATGGGCCATCATAGGGACGCAGCTATACGACGGAACGAGATCGCAATATTGTTAGCTCCCTCTAACGCATAGCTGCGTCCCTATGATGGCCCATCACGTAGAGGAGCCAATACAGCTTTCATGTAACTTAAACTATACGGTTAGTACTCGTAGCACTAAGCGATAACTTATACGGTCATTTTATGTTCCGACTTTGCTTGGTCTTAGCAAACGAACAGGTTGTGGTATACGTTACGTATGACCTGTAAAGGTAAATGTAACTGAGATCATGTTAAATACATACGTGTAATATTTAACACGTAACTTATATTAAAACAATTGAAATTCACTCCAATACAATTGCAATAACATATACGAGTAACTTATCTATCAATATCACTTTGTGAGACTGTATTAACTTAACACCTAGCGTTTATCCCGGGAGTTGTCCTAGCGTTTATCCCGGCTTGGGGTCCGCTTGACATACGAAAGCGACTGCCATCAGACCTTCCAACCCAGAGGGGAAACTAGACTTTTTTTTTTGTATAAATTCTGCAAGTCAAATGGCTACCATTTTGAACATTTACTGAAATAAAATAATTATCTTATTGGTGGGTTTTTCTTTCAATTATTTAAACAAGATTCCATTAGTTTTGTGCTTCTTGCGACTTGCAGGATTTATACACATTGATTGTGACCAGGTTCGATTCCCGGTTATGTATGAGAGTTAATAAAAAAGTTTGAATGTAATTATTATTAAATCTAAAATCGACGTCATGGTTCCTAAGAACAGATCTCGCTATCTCTCATAGTTTCCGACTTCTCCATACTGACCCATTTGGATTGTACACCCGGTATATATATATGTATATATCATACAATATACAACTTGGCTAAAAGAGTCATTGACTCTACGGGTGACCAAAGAGCTGACAGCTTCCTCGCGCAACGCATAAGTATTGCGATATAGCCAGGAAATGCTGCCAGCATCCTCGGCACCATGCCGAAGGGGCCCAATTTTTTCGATATTTTTTTGTTTTATTTAATTCTTTTAGTTAAGGTTTATTTAAATAGGTAAGTTTTATTTATAAGTCATATTTGTAATTTATTTATATACTTGTACCTGCTACTTAGTAAGGAGTTTTTACCAGGTAGGTAAGTACTTTATTATCTGAAATAATATGTTTTAATATTGAGAACAATGAGAGCGTACAAACCAAACAATAAAGGACCCAAACAATACTTAGAACTCGAGCGGTTCACACTTATCACACTTGAGCGAATTGATAGCGATTTCTATACTAAACTCGTACGCAGCGAACTCGCAGCGTGTTCGCTCCCATACAAAACTGGCTCGCAAATCGCGAGTGTGATAACGCTCTAAACAGAATAATGCAAAACACTCTGCTCGCTAACTTAAGCGCCTAATAATCCTCGCTTAGGGCTCTCTTGTTTTATGTAATTTCATTTTAAAGAATAAATGGTTTTAGCAAAGGTACTTACTGAAAATCAGCGTCACGTAGTGTGTCCTAGGATTCACTGCGGGACAACAAGCTGAGTGAAGACCTTTTAGCACAATTCTGTTAATCCAAATGAATTTATGTTTTATGTATTAGTTTTCATGCTAATAAATATTTCTTATTCTTATTCTTATATTATTCATTTATGTAGTTTTATTAATGCTAAATGACAATTTATGATTATATGTAGCTATAAATTACCTATATAAAACAAAATTATAACTATGTATGTTATAAAACTAAATATAATACATATATAAAAATAATGTTCTACAAAAAACTTACGTATATATATAACATTTAGCATGGTGGCACTGTTTTCAAACATATGCCCCTTTAAATATTGATAAGTTTTATAATTATTTTACTAACCGTTTATAGCAGCATTTATATCGTTCCATAAACATTCAGTAAAATAATCAGAAAGGTGTGGAGGTTAAAGATTCATTTATTATTTAACAAATGCCTGTTTTTAATAATTATCGAACAATGGGACCACACAAAGAACAAGGGCATTCGGCTAAACGGCGCACTATTCGGAATATAAATAAGTAACGTATTTTGGTTTGTCGAGGATGTTATGGTACGCAAGGTAATTAGGTAGGTATATGTTAAAACACGTGGCTCACCTACACAAAGCCTATTTCTGATTGAAAAGGCATATACACATTTTTATATAATGTACATTTCGTGTTTTGAAGTAATGTTCCTAATGTTGTTATTATTTCTCTTTATTTATTTTTCTTCTTAGGCCAGCTCTTAGGCTAGGTTATTATTATATTACTATTAATACTATTACCTATATGAAAAGGCTATGGCTAGGACAACTCGTCGATAACTATGTTTTTATTTTTTATAGACTTAGGTATATTTTAAATTTTAAATCAATATGACTAGCAATTAAATTTACATATATTAATTATTTGGTTAGTAGGTATATATTTATTTTACTAACTTATTGTTAATACTTACTTTACTGATTTAACCCTTGTCGTGTTGTAACTATAGCCCTACGCTATATGTATGTATGTAACTACATTAATATTCAAGATTATTTACATTCATGTTGTACAAAATGTGTTATAATTATAATAATTATTATTCATATACTTATTAATATGTATTTACAAAAATATTTATTAATTATTAAATTTATTAATCAAAATAAAATGAGGTGAAAATATGTTAGTTGATTTGCTAAGATATGAACCTTTACTTACCTACTTATTATTTAGTCAAAAAATGAATTGTTATTAGGTTTGTAAAAGATGTAAGCAGAGTGCTACCTACTTAAAATTTATAAATAAGTTACAAATTGGCTACGATCCGGACGATCGTTTAAAATACAATCGTCAAGATGTTGGTAAGACAGACAAGCGTTTTGAACATTATTCCGTGGCGTCAACCTGCCGGGTGCCGGCGCGGGCGGGTGCTCGGGCCCAACAAAGGACCACGAACCACTTGACTGCATTGTGTTACCACAATGGCTTTGATTTCTACTATTGTAAACGCAGGTACTGGCCACTGCATACGCCGCCCTTACGGCCCCAACTTACCTGTTGCGCAGAACGACCCATTCCCACCCTTATAACCATACCAATAAGAAGTTTCATGAAACGCAAACGTCGTGGTGTTGCTGCTTGTAAACTTAAGCCTTACGGGCAAACTTCGTCCTTATATTAAAAGGCATTAAAAACAACATTTTAAAGTTTAGAAAAGTTTTCTAAGGATTATCTAAAGTTTGACAGGTTACTTTTTTAAGTACGAGTATTTGCGAAGTGCAATGGCGCCTTGCTTTTAGTGCTACTTATTCGTTTTATACATTTAAGTATAGTCTATAGAAATAATGTTTTTTTCTTCCCATAAAATTTTACTAATATCATTCTTGGGACTATAATTAAATATTAACATAGGTTATAATTCCTGCGTTATAAATAAAAACCAAAGGCTTAACAAACGACACCGCCACCTAGAGACATTAAAATTATACGTCAGATCATTAAATACCGGCCTCAGCGCTGTTAATAATGCGTCGGATTATAAATGTTGTAATAAAAAGTGAATTCTTGGGTCTCGCACCCCACTGCGCGGGGTAGATTCGGACTTATGGTCCACATATCCACACTCACAAACCACGAGGCGCTAATGCTATAAAACATCAAAGTTACTTACGCCCCTATGGCTTTTATACACTGAGAAGTCGAGTAATCAATAAATATGAACGTATATGAAGAATATGAACCTTAACTACCTTCCCTTTAGATCGCATTTAAAAATATACGTTAACGCAACATTTGTTTTTAGTTTCACAATTTGGTAACAGATATCTGTAAGGCATCTGCCACCCTGCCAAGATGCCAGTTATATTAAATTTATATCGGTATCATATCATCGATTGTTCGTCTATGGTTATTATTGAAAGGATTTTTTGTTTCTTTGTAATTATGAGATTTCGTTTTATAGAGATTAATCTTAGTGGCCGCTGTAGTGATTTGTTAAAAAGTTATAATGGGAATGAGATCTACTTCGAGGAACGTTTCCAAAAAATAAGCGTCATCAGAGAACATTTCCGTCATTCTTTTGAAATATTCTAAGGATGCTGGAATTATGCGCATATCGAGATATGCATCCAGAGTCTCAGGGCCCAGGGTTAAACAGAGTGAAAGAGAATCGATACACATTCGCTCGCAAAGACAAGCTCGTCAGGACAATGACGGATCTGGCTGCAGATAAACTTGTTTTGTACAAATAAAACGTTAAAGACGAAAAACAGGACCGTCGTTATCGCGTACCTGATAAGAATAATAAGTAAAGATCTATAAGCTCTACGTTTGAAGCTATGGAAAATCGTATGGCACTCATAATTTATATAATTTATAACTTTTATAACTATGAAAGTTTGTAAGTATCATGGTCAATAGTGACGAGTGACGACATACTTATGTGTTTATTTATGACCTTTTTAAATCAGTTTATAAAATATATCTTATTCGGATAAGCATGGGATGGAATGGGAGTGGATTAGGACTTACAAAACAGGAATTCTTTATTCTACCGCGATCATGGAATTTTGAAGATCATCTACTTATTTGAATCTATGTTGTTCGAATGAGCGACGTTAGTATAGTCAGCAGCAGAAGTAGCTACGTGGGTAGGGTGTTCAAAATGAGCTGAATAAGAGCGTGTGTAGGTCATTTTGAACTCCCTACCAGCGTAACTACTTCTGCTGCTGGCTGTACGCAGGAGTGACAAGATGTTAAAATAAGCCATTTATGGTGGGTCTACCTGCCACAATTCGTCGCTGCTAAATCTCTGCAGACTTGACTGAAAGGACCAATTCAAGTTCTAGTTTAGACTTTGTCCATTATATCAAAACAGTTGAACACACCACAGTCAAAGCATAGTCAATGTTCACAAATACTTTTAGAGACATCATCGAATAACTAATTCATACATACATACACACATTAAAAACACATACTTAACTTTACTTAAACACCGCTTACTTTTATAACTTACTAAGACCATTTTAACCGACTTTTTGTACTTAAGTAGATAGTTTCTCGGTCATTTAATCAAAATTCTTAGTTTTAATTTTAGATTTAATGTTCATGTATTTCGTTAAGATCCCCACGTCACAGCAGGGACCGGAACCGGTTACCATAACCTGGGTATTTCATAAGGTTATTTTTGAGGTTGTTTTAAAAACCCTGATATAACGGTAACCTTATGATGAGGTAACCGTATTGATACGGTTACCGTATCGATCAGGTTAACCTAAGGTAACACTAACCGCATTAAAAACCCAATCAATTCGGTTACCGAATCATAGGGTATTGAGGCAGCTCAAACGAATGTGATCTTTACGAACACTCAGATTAGGCTCATTATTAAATTGCTGTAGTGGCTTTGAGCACGGGGCTGGTCAACTAAGCTCCCAGTACAAACAAACAGGTTTTGCCGGAAACGTCGCGCGTCGTTTATTATGTTCATCTTTAACAATATTTGTACTTTTAGGTTGAATTGAAATTGGAGCGCGGCTGCATTTCGTTTGGTTATTTTGTTTTTACATTATTACTATACTAACTTTGGAGAAATTACGGATACGGATTCGTGCATAATGTGCATATGAATTAAAATGTATTGTTGTAATTATCAAGTATGTACATGTATGTGTACAATAAAATATGAATATATATATATTTTCTCCAATGTGCTCGGAAATTTTCAGCTTACTGTATCAAAATGAGTACGTGAAGTTCTTCATTTTTTACCAAAACGAATATAAAAAAATCATTATTTACCTGTTTTAGCGGCCGTGAAGTAATTTGTCAACGCCATAAATATGTATACACTTTTGCATCTTACTCCATTGTAATAAGGTTCAAAGTGTATACATATTTTAGGCGTTGACTAGTAAAATCCATTACTGTATTGTTTTTTACCTTTTAAACTTTTCATCCGACTAAGAAATATCATTTCAAACAGCCAATACTTAAGCGACCTCTATACACCGTCTGAACGGCAATCCCTTCAAACTGTAGGATAGAGCGAGATAGTTAGATCAAAAACCTTGGTGGTCTCGTTCTTTGTCATAGCACCGCGTCTGATCGTGCGAATGAGGCTTAATACAATCATAGACAAAACAACTATTTTTAAGGTTTAATCTTGTATCTGTTGCATAAAAGGAGCATATTTAATACTGTCTGAAATAGCTTTTGACGAAAATTTCTTTTTAAATATTATTTGAATGAAAATTGGCAGTATACATAGTTCTTAATACTTTAAAAAAAATATAGAGGGAAGCTAATTCATGACATTGCACGCTAATAACGTAACCAAAATCTGTAATTTATTTCATTTACTTTACTTTATTTCCTCGCACATTTAGAGAAAAGCACTATATATGCCTCGGCGGGAATAGAAATTCGTGGACTCGTCTTATTTTTTCGGACTCAGCTGCGCTTCGTCCGAAAAAATCGCTCATCCACGAATTTCCCTTTCCCGTCCTCTGCAATAATGTACTATTTTTTATTAAAATAAAAATAGAGTAAAAATAGAATAAAAATAGAATAAAAATAGAATAAAAATAGAATAAAAATAAAATAAAAATAAAATTTTTGTTTCTATTGCATTTTATTTTATTTTTATTTTATTTTTATTTTATTTTTATTTTATTTTTATTTTATTTTTATTTTATTTTTATTTTATTTTTATTTTATTTTTATTTTATTTTTATTTTATTTTTATTTTATTTTTATTTTATTTTTATTTTATTTTTATTTTATTTTTATTTTATTTTTATATTATTTTTATTTTATTTTTATTTTATTTTTATTTTATTTTTATTTTATTTTTATTTTATTTTTATTTTATTTTTATTTTATTTTTATTTTATTTTTATTTTATTTTTATTTTATTTTTATTTTATTTTTATTTTATTTTTATTTTATTTTTATTTTATTTTTATTTTATTTTTATTTTATTTTTATTTTATTTTTATTTTATTTTTATTTTATTTTTATTTTATTTTTATTTTATTTTTATTTTATTTTTATTTTATTTTTATTTTATTTTTATTTTATTTTTATTTTATTTTTATTTTATTTTTATTTTATTTTTATTTTATTTTTATTTTATTTTTATTTTATTTTTATTTTATTTTTATTTTATTTTTATTTTATTTTTATTTTATTTTTATTTTATTTTTATTTTATTTTTATTTTATTTTTATTTCATTTTTATTTTTATTTTATTTTTATTTTATTTTTATTTTATTTTTATTTTATTTTTATTTTATTTTATTTTTATTTTTATTTTATTTTTATTTTATTTTTATTTTATTTTTATTTTTATTTTATTTTTATTTTTATTTCATTTTTATTTTTATTTTATTTTATTTTTTTTTTATTTTTATTTTATTTTTATTTTTATTTTATTTTTATTTTATTTTTATTTCATTTTTATTTTTATTTTATTTTTTTTTTTTTTTTTTTTTATTTTTATTTTTTTTTTATTTTTTTTTTATTTTATTTTTATTTTTATTTCATTTTTATTTTTATTTTATTTTTTTTTTATTTATTTTTTTTTTTTTTTTATTCTATTTTTTTTTTATTTTACTTTAAAATTTCCTTTTTTTTTCATTCTTATGATATTTTCATTTATTTTTATTTTATTTTATTTTTACTTTACTTTTTTTTTATGCTTGAGCAACGCGACTACTACGATAATAGCTCTATACGGGTAGTTAGCTAGTTTCATTAAATGTTAAATCTCGACATTAGCTTTCAATATCGTATATATAAATATAGGAAAGAAAAAACAACCCAGGTTAGAATAACCCAATAAAAACCCTTAACAAAAACCCTATCGCGATGGGGTTTTGAGGTTAACCGTGTTAGAGGTTACGGTTACCGCTTCAATACCTGTTACCACTATGATTCGGTAACCTCATGATACGGTAACCGTATCATGAGGTTACCAAATTGATTGGGTTACCGAAATGATAGGGTTAAGCCTAAAGAGGGGTTTTCCGGTCCCTGCGTCACAGGCTCAGCCTAGTGTGGGGATTACTGTATTGCCATTGTAAAACCAATATAATATGAAATAAATATATTTTGAATTTTTGAATTTTGAATTATTACCACCAGTAGCCAGTGCTGTACATCTACGCTTAAATTTATTCTTCGTTTAAAAAATGAACACTCAGTTTGTGAAGATTGTGAAGAATGCTAAGCATTCATATAACAAAGGTGAACTTCGGATTCATTTGTAAAGTATCATTCTACGAACATAAATCTTCAAAGATCAATATCGTTGCTATGCCTCTTGTTATGTTGTTTTTCGATGCGGACTAAATACAGGACCTGGCATTATGCGCGATTTACTTACCAGAAAATATATATAAGTAAGTATTCATTTAGTATGTTGTTAGTATTCATAATTAGGTATTGTTTACCTTTTACAAACTTCTTTTAACCCTATAGGTAAGGTAATATTTTTAAGATGTCGGAATCTTGCTAGGGATTTCTCTCTATAAGACCATTTTGAACACCTTACCAGCTTAAGGCACTTCTGCTGACTGTACCAAAGTTTGTTTTACCTTCATCACGCCAGGCCCTATCTCTCTTACCGGATATTATGTACCCATCGAATAAAAAACCAGACAGCAAACATTAAGCGTTATCAAATATTATTTACAACCGTGTACATAAAGTAAGCTAACCAACATCAAAATAATGTATTGGAACCGAGTTCATTTTATCGATCCTTTCTGACGATCGGACGTCACTGATATGAGCTCAGTTTTTGAGATTGAAATGGTCCCGACAGATGCACTTTTGACATAGGTACCGAACAAAAGACTGCTTGTATTCACACGGTCCTCACAAAGAACCTTTTTTGCCAAAGATTCCTAACGAAATCTCAGAGCGTTCGTCGAGTTCTTATTTTGAAAGTTTAGATTCTTCGGACTGGCCAGAATGCTGGATTGACATTTTAAAACTGGGACTGTCTGTTGCAGTTTTTTGGGAATATATATAATAGCTAACGGTATCTTTTGTTTTTAATAAAATTAAAAGCGAGTTGAAATTGTAAAAGCCGGAAAACTTATAGGTGCCTAAATTGACCTCAGTGTAGAACGATTAACGAAAGACGTCTCTCTTAATTTAAGTATGTTTTTATTTCAATAAGTATCATTGCCAGTTCGAGTAGTCTAAATGAAAAATATAAACGTATTTATTTTGTCCTGGATTTTTATTAATCAATAATCATCATCATGTGCACTTTCTGTCAATAATTGAAACTAATCCTTCTGATAGCAAAAGCTATTTAAGATGACTATTAATCATTTTAATATTCTTGAGTTGACTGAGTATATTTATCACTACGTGAAGCCTACAGCATCCATAAAAGCGAATAAAATGAAAAGATACAAGCCAAGCTAAAATAGTCTTTATAAATCTCAAATAAAAACTGTGCCACGAAACTGGACGATTAAAATCGACAATAAAACTACAACGCGCCTTTTGTCTTATACTCGTGTCTACAACCCGCTTTATCTGAGGTCCGTAAAAAAAGGCCGCGCAGGTAACCGGCCATTTCGTTCCTTTTTCAATAATCTGCGTGTTTATGGTGCGCCCACAGATCACTACCGATGGATCGTACCTTAGCAATGTACAGGTTGCAGAGCATTCTCAAAATTTCCGAAAATTACTGGAAATTTTCATGAGAAAATTCTCCTGAAAGTTGACATTGAAAAGATTCTCTTCAAGTTTAGGGTTTTAATACGCAACAGTTGACGATCGCTTTATTTGACGTTTTGAGTGACACACAGGCATCTGTATCGGCTCATGCATAAGTGCCATAGAAATTGCCCCTAATCCTAATACCAAGTACCTACCAACTTTCCATGAGAATATTAGAAATTTTGGAAACTTGTCTTCCGTGCATTGCTAATCATACCTATAATATAAGACTACTCGAGGTCACATCACTGCACCACACATTGGCTTGGCTGTCATTTCAGTTACGCCCGTGTCACGCGTAGGTTTATTGTATAACCTATTGAATTTACAAATAAAAATACCTATCTTTCCTTTTGTCCTCGGAGTAAATATAGGCTGATATGCACCTCCTATAAAATAATATCATATACAACTGGGTCGTGTGACACGATCGAGCCATATATTCAGTAAAAGTAGACAGTGTGTGTGAGGTGGTTGCTGTTTGTAAACGCTCTATACTGCGCTGTCTGAAAGAGTTAGTCTACAGGCCCGGCGTGACCCTATATTCCCATCATTTATCTGACGTTCCAGTCAAGAGAACCACTTTACGGGGATCTCAAGTCCCTTAACTATTGTATATAATGTAAAGATCACACGCACACTGGTTCTCTTTAAGTCGATATGTAAAAATTTGTTCCGATGAAAGTTGCGATCCATAAGGCCGCACATGAGGAAATCTCTCTCTAGCAAATGGAGTTGGAAAGAGACTTCACTAGTAAAACGATGCTCAAATTACCAATTAAACGGAACACCAGAAGCAGGACCTTGATATTTGTTTTATTATGGCCAATAAAAGTATAATATTAAATTAATATTACCTACGATTTGCATTGGTTGGAATTTGGAATGCATGCTACTATAAAGGGCAATACTTCAGATGAATACTTTAATCATTGGTTTTATGCTCTTGAGTGACATACATATGTGACCTGAATAGTAGCTTCTTCTGATTATAAGCTTTTTGCCGTAGCAATCCGTGCAACAATATCTAGTATACATCTGGAAGCTCTGGTAATTAAACTGCCTAAGGGAAGTATTTTTTTGTTAATGCCCTGGTTACACCTACCGAGTACAGTGGCGAGTCAGTACACTCGACCGAGTACTCGCAAGGTGTAAACACATCGCCGAGTACTGGGCCGGGCCATTTTAGTCTCTCGCCCGAGTGGCATTTTGCTGTTTCGCCACTGTACTCGTTAGGTGTAACCAGGCCTTATGTTTTGATTGTTTACGTTACAAACATGTTAGAAAGTTGGTACCTATTAGATCTACGACTATTATTAAATCACGTAATCCTCAATTTCCACGCTTTCAGCAATGCGGCTGTAATACTTAAAAATCATAAGAACAATTTCGACGATATGAAATGAAAGTAAACCTGTGTTTATTAGTTATTTTACTCTTTTGTACTGCAGTTGAATGCCTCGGTTCTAATACTAAATGATCCCTGTACCTATGATGATGAGTTCTAGAAAATACGAAATGAAATTGATGGCTATGAACCCCGGAGTTGCCTCGAAATGGCTTTAACACAGCCCTTAAAGCCGTAATCACAGGTTATTCTAGGACAACACAGGATAAACTGCGACGAACTACCAGAGTTATTACAAACTTTAAACAAATGACTATAAGGTTGAGTTTATAGTGTGGACGGTTATGTACTTAAATCAGTTTTCTTCTGAAGTATGTATCACGAACGTAGTCAGGTACTTGTTCGATGGCTTGATGCTTCGGTTGTTAAAGTTAAGTGCTCAAAATTACGCCAAATGCTCCTACAGTTGCCAGTTATAGCCAAGGGATAACGTAGGGCCAAACTTGAAGTGGGCAATGTATAAGTAAAAACATGTAAACGTAATATATTTATTGCCTACTGCAAACGAAACGATAGTTAAATAAAAATATACAGCAGTAGACATAATGTCAGTAACAAAAGAAGGGCACCAGCCACAATACCTATCATCTGCCCTCAATAAAATACTTTTACTGCTCATATAATAACTATCGCATTCGTAGATTTGTATCGTTAGTATACCTACCATTTTGAGAATGAATGGCATTAATAATCTACACTTTTATCGGTCACTAATTAAAATTACGTACTTGTGTAAACTATTACTGATAAGTTTAATTACTTTAAATAATTAGCCTAAAGAGGACTAAGAGGGACACGATGCCCATTGATTGGGGCCCAAGCGACAACCGAAAGTTGACAGTGGCTAGTGAGACAACTTTGATAGATTCTATTCTAGTATATGTGACAAACAATGGATATCCACGCGTACTGATGAGACGACAGAAACTTTGCAAAATTGTGCAATATCTCACATAAAAAAAAATCGTGCTTTCTCATAATTTTACGTCACCCTGGGTGGTAAGTGAGATTTTACGCCCACGGGCGCAGCGGAAAATCTCACTTCACACCCAGGAGACGACGTAAAATTGTGTACGCACCACGGGCGGTAATAAAGAAGGCCTCAGATCGCTTGTCCATGGCCCTTACCTTCGGTTCGGGCCACAAATATCCGCGATCTGAGCCGTTCTTTATTTTACCGCCCTAGGTGCGTAATGTACTATAGTATCGGGATTGAAACTTTCGGTACAATACTCGCGTATTTAATATGTGGCCTTTCTAATATTATTTAATACCTGGCTGTCTCACCTCTTCAAAGTTGTTTCGGATTTTTGATAGTTTGTTCTGCAATTTCTTTAGTACCTAATTTTTGGTAATTAAAATTGGTAAAAGCGTAGTCCGGTATTTATTATTTATTGTTTAAAATATGATCGATCAAAGAGTTGTAGAGCTAGGAAGGCCCAAAAACGATTATCATAGCATCATAGGGGTATTGTTATAGGCTGGTTAACCCATTTGCAACAAATTATGGACGTAGCTGTTTGGCGCACTACTAGTTAATTTAGTCTTTACTTTATTTAACAATATGCTCGTGTATCCACCACTTACACCCTAAAGGTATGAGTAAATTAGTACAGAGTAGTGAAATCTGTTAATCAAACCCCATTTGTGGTCTCATACCAACGCGATGCCAGTGACAAGGACGGCGTGACATCCCCGAATCAAGAAAAAAGGAAACCCCGAAGGTGATGTTTTAAAATTGAGTAGTATCCCGTAGCATTAAGATTTAAAATAGATCCTTGAATGCTATTACCTTTTGAATTTGGAGTTACCAAAGTACTGGGAGGATTCTGCACCGGCGGCGCTTCGTGTGCGCGTGAGTTTGCGATGGCGGCGGCGAGGGAGCAAAAAGGAAAACCCCAGCTCGCCTATTCACGGTTGGGATCATAACAAATGGTTTTTAAAGTACTTGCATTTTATAAATGTGTTTTTCCTTAGTATATATATATACTCATTAATAGTACCTGAGGAGTTACCTGCAAAACGACGTTGGAATTGATACTTGACTTGACCGACGTCTTCGCAAATATGTTTAAAAGGCGGGGGTGAGACTAATATGATATGATATGTCAAAATATTTGTGATTTGTGTAAACAAATATGTGATTATGTATGTAATAAAAATATTAATGAAATTTACAAGAGTAAGCTCGTGGGATTAACTACTATGAACAAGCCGTAGTTAACCCTGCAGATAAAAGTCTAATTTATGTAAAAATGTATGTTAGAACTTTGAGATACATAGATAAGGCATAATAGCTTCCTGACCAGCTCCAAGATGATTGTGTAATAAAAGCTTGTTCTCATTTCAAATATTTTACGAATTAGGTAGAGGTACCTATATAATTTTCACTCAGGCCAGGCCCAGGCCCCAGGCATCGTCCGCGCTCCGCCGGCGCTTCGTGCCCATCCCGTTCCAATCCCATTCTGATTTTGCTAGTCTAACGCACAATAAACCAATGTAATTAAGCTTATATGAATACATAGATTCATAATCAATCTCGAGATTACGGTAAGATTGGATTACTCATAGCGTTGATCTCGTCTGTATCGGTGAGCTAAGATAATAAAACAAACAAACCGGCGCACGTGCCAATGTATTATTACGATGTTTCTTTTCCACATCTACTGTTATTTTCATACTTTAGAGCACTAAAAACTTGCTGATGTGAGACTCATAAACTCATAATAATAGGTAACTAAAATGAACGAAAAAGAATCAGCTTTATGATTTAATTTTTTTTAAGTAAAATCGTTGAGGCAAGGTAATAAAAAGTTTTCTTTTGTGGTAAACCTAACGTAAGTTTCCCTAACGCCCCGACTAACAGAGCTGGATAAAAAAAAACGAGTGAGTATTATCTTTGCTCGGTGTGCAACGATCGACGCCTACTCCAGCAGTGGCTAAAAATGTTAAAATAGTCTGCTTAATAGGGACGACCTCAAGGTTAAAATATTTTTTTAGTATCTATTTATTCATGTATATGTTCTACCAATAGCTAGGGATACACGCACAGGTGTGCCCACCGGACAGATCCGTTCATGTATGGCGCTATTCAGATGTGTCTGCAGACAAATCCCTTCCAATTCGCGCCATACATGGACGGATCTGTCCGCCGGGCATATCCGCCTGACAAATCTGGCAGGCACATCTGTGCGTGTATCCCTATAGCTATTGCCATATCTTTAGGCATGTCATCTTCGTCGGCAGGACTGTATCTAAAAACCGATGGCTTTTTTAAGAGCCCACGGACTTTAACTGTATGTAAGCTATATACTTACACATAATCTTGCCTTTTAAACGTCCATTAACGAATCCTCGTAATACAGAAACTGCTCACTCGCGAGATGGGACTAATGGCCGTTAAATCTCTGTCCGACTCGAGATTACAACTAAAGTGGTCCTGAGATGCGCTTTTTGAATGCTTGCAGGGTACGGGCACGTCTACAGGTCTGGCAACCAATTTTTCAGTAACCTCGATATGTAAGATAACTACATGGGCAGAGGGAGTGTTTCAACTGGTTCATTTGGCCGTTTTACTTGCCTGAGTTGCCAAGCAATGGCAATACGTGGCCTGGACGGGTCGAGCGTGATATTACAGTCACGGTGGTGTCCCACGATTTCTGGAGCCCACTTTAAACAGACGTAACTACAGAGTACAAACCCTATAGATACGCTATTTTGAAAACACAGCTTGTAGATATTAATCAATTCAAAGTAAACATACAATAATAAAAAAAAATTACGAGCTGCCTATAGAAAAAAAAATTCGCTTTACTTAATTGAGGTTGTCAATGGAACAGGTACCCAAAAAAAATTATAGACACAGTATCTATAATTCATTATAAGGCCACTATTCATATTTAATAAATAGAGTAACTATATTAAGCGCTAGTACAGAAATATGTCCCTCAGTCCTAATCTCTGCGATATAAGAGTCAGAGATATAAGACCATTAGTTATTCTGTGATATAAGTAACTTTTGAGTATTAAGTACACGTTACCGTCATATTCCCAACATTAAGTAAGAAGATTTACAAACACCTCACCGGATTAACTTGCACTTAACTGTTTTTATTTCAAACACGCCGCTAACCGTCCAAAATTCGTGTTTCAAAGATAAGCTCAAAATCATCATTAAGGCTTGCAAATGGACTTATTGAAACACCTGTATCTCTGTAGATAAAAGTACAAATTCAACTTGTCAAACAACAGTGGCGCTGCATGCTAAGAAAACAGTTTCAGTTTGTAAGTGGGTATTGTAACTCCAAATTTAACCACCGGTATAAATAAGTTGGTTTGGTAGATAAAAGTACAAATTTATACTTACTGTTAAATAGGGATGCTCATTCAAACACCGTCTTACCATTTTGTAAGAGGTCATAATAGTTCGTTATTTCTCCGACGGCAGGCATAAGATGGTGTTGGTTAAGTCAGATGAGTCGACAGAGCTCGGAATGTGATCGTGACTGGGATGAAAACTAATTATCGGCCGCTTGTGTAGCGGCCGACGCACGCGCCGACTCGACTCTTTTAAAATAGAACCTGTTCGTACAATTGGCCGGTATGAAGAACCTTTGTATACATATGGATTGGCCCTAGGTCATTTTCTTATTCGCTACTATAAACACCACATGAGTCTACTTTTATAGAGGTACATAGTAGGCGAATCTTTATTTATAAAGATACATAGAAAAATTAAGATTTTATTATGTGAAATGAATTGAAATAAAAATAATTAAAATGAACCTCGTGAAAGCCGAGAAGGACAAGTCCAGCAAGTACCTTGACTTGGCTCACGAGGTAACCGCCATGTGGGTGGGAGGTCGATTCGGCGATCATTGTGCAGATAGTTGTTTCTGCGAACGGTCTCATAGCGAAGAGTCTCGACCAACATCTTGAGAGACATTCGCTACGGGGTTGTGGTTGGATCAAGGGTCAGATTCATAAGGCGGTAATCCTGGACACGGCACGCATAGTCCGAAGGTTCCTCTCTCTGCGGCCCTAACCACCGGCAGCCTGGGCCTTACTCCGTTGCCGGCGGCACTCTAGGTTAGGTTTACTATAATGTTTTTATTGTTTTTGTATATTTTAGATGTATTTTTATATTTCACTTTTGTAAAAATATTATAAATACCTAACCTGAGAAGAAAAATAAATAAAAGATATTAATATTGCTTTTAATATAAATAAGCACAAGTTATAGAGTCTCTCACAATCTTACACAAATGTGACGGTACTCATACTCTAGGGTTGGACGTTAGACTAATCGTCGTTTATGCATGCAGATCACACTATTCCTAAAACGCAAATTACCGAAGCAGGATGGAATTATTCTAAGCATACAGAAATTGGTAGCAGTTACAAGTAATGCATTGAAATGACTTAAGTATATTTTTAGTCACATAATAGTTTAGGTTGTAGAACACATTAAATAGGTATTAATCATCATGCAATTTTATTTTTCATGGTTAGTGGGGTTGGTTAGAAGTGTTAAAATAGCCCCATCATTGTTGCAGCGGAAGAAATGTTTTGTTGATTTGAATATTTCATATAAAGATCAACTAAATATTTATTCGGCTTCAATTGTGTCGTATCCTACGGATGCACATACTTGTGTGTTTTAGAACTACCCGGAATTAAAGATTAGCATAATAGTAAGTTTTTTTTAATGTCCTTTTTGTAGGAAGAATTCTCTAGTATGATTAGGACACCTTAAAAAATTACTACCATACCAATTGTGTACGCGTTTATTAAGTTTTGGTATAAATTTTCAGGCGGTACATGTCACTGTTATATTATTATGTATGAATGGTTATTAAGTAAGTATTCTAAACTACATAGTTTAGAATGTTACTGCGCAGTACACTGGCTATTTTAAAATCGGCGCGAACAAACGAATTGTGTGTCGTCAAAACATAAATATTTAATGCTTGTTTAGGAATTCCACAATTCTACACGATGGCAAAGGTGGTTACGAATGCAAATAACATTTGTCGAAGAAACTAACCCACATGACATGGCTGTGTTTAATATAGTAAAAAACAAGAGACTAAGTAAGTAAATATGTACAGTAGCGATGAAAATTACATGAAAGATACAGGTATCTTTCAAAGGCCCTTGTATCACTATCACTTCACTACATAGTATAAAACAAAGTAGCTTCCCGCTGTTTGTCTGGTATGTATGCTTAGAATTTAGATCTTTAAAGCTACACAACAGATCTTGATGCGTTTTTTTTAATAGATACAGTGATGTAAGAGGAAGGTATAATTGCACCCGTGCGAAGCCAGGGCGGGTCGCTAGTTTTTCAATAAAATACAGTATCTTTCCTTGCGGATCTTCGATTGAATCTTTCGCAAGTTTAAGTTTTTTACGTGTAAAATACATTGTATTTTTCGCATTATTATATTATATTATGAATAGTGACTCGGAATGTATTTGCTCTCATACAAACATGTGACTTTTCATTCCGCTCAGACTAAATCTCTATATCAGTTAACTAAAGAAGTTAAAATTATCAATTATGACATGACGAAATCTATACATATAATAAAGGTGAAGAGGGTAAAAAATCTGTACATTGGAGATATTAGTAAAAAAATGAGTTAGTAGCTCTTAGAATCGATAACAGAACACGTTTCGACAATTTTTAGAATTTTTGTCTGTTTGTCTGTTTGTCTGTTTGTCTGTTTGGATGGGGAGAGTTGGCGTCAAAACGCCTGAACCGATTTCGATAAAAACTTCACTAGCAGGTTCTACAGACCTCTGGTCAGGACATAGGCTATAAAAAATACGAACTTTTTGGATTTAAGGGGGTTAAAGGGGGGTTTAAACTTTGTATGGGAAAGGAATATGAGTGTTAAGCTCAAGCAGCAAATTGATATTTGTTTAACTACTTTCGGTTAGTTTATATTCATTCATATATAAATAAATAAATGGGTTAAATAATAATATACTGGTTAAATATAGTGGAAAAGTAAAAAATACGTACCATCAAAAGGGATATGTCTTTGGCTATACGATTAGGTAACGCTATCTCTCGCAGAACTTTGTTACTACCGAGTCCTCTTTACGCAAAATCTGACCACTACATATGTAGTTTAGGTGCAAACTAAATGCAACACGAGTTCGCAGAGATATCCCTAGATGGCTATAGTAGGTAGGTACTATCTATGCTACCTCTTTCTTACTTCTTTTTATTGAGGCCTGGCGCGCTAGCACGCGGTTGCTTAGCAACGCCTATCTCATCAACAGAGCTGTTGAAAACACTGATGATATTGCACGAAATGGCGAGTAAGTATAATACCAAATTGTATTCTCTACCAGTCGTCAACCATATGGCCAATATAAGCCTATGCAAGGGGAAAAAATAAATTAGAATTACAAAATTCAACAAACTGTTAAGTTGAATGTTAAAGACAGAAGAAAAATCAGTTTTGATAGAATTTACGTAATTGATGGTTAAAGGGGACTCGCATAAAGAAAAACACACTACTATTGCTATTGTTACCAAAATGTTTGAATGTTCAAGATGGGAGAATTTTCCACGAGGTGGTTAATAAAAGGGGGAGGGGGTCGGGGAGCACCCCGCGAAAAAGGAAAAAAAACCCACCGGACTATTGCTAATTGTACCAGAAATTGTTAGATTTAACATTCAAGATGGGAGAAAACGAGTTTTGACAGGGTATATCACGTGCCGGGCCGCAAACAAAGGGGGGCTCGGGGGGCGGAGCCCCCCGCATAAAAAAACACCGTACTATTGCTAATTATACCAAGAATTGTTAGGTTAAACATTAAAAATGGGAGAAAAAGAGTTTTGATAGGGTTTAGCACGTGACAGGCGGCAAAGAAAGGGGGGCTCGGGGGGCGGAGCCCCCCGCATAAAAAAAAAACACTGTACTATTGCTAAGTATACCAAGAACTGTTAGGTTAAACAATCAAGATGGGAGAAAAAGAGTTTTGACAGGGTGTATCACGTGACGAGCCGCAATTAAAGGGGGGTTCGGGCATAAAGAAAAAACATCGTAGTATTGCTAATTATACCAAAAATTGTTAGGTTAATCATTTAAGATGGGAGAAAAAGAGTTTTCATAGGGCTTACCACGGGATAGGCGGTAAACGAGGGGGGCTCGGGGGGCTGAGCCCCCCGCATAAAGAAAAAACACCCCGCACTATTGCTAAGTATACCAAAAATTGTTAGGTTAAACATTCAAGATGGGAGAAAAAGAGTTTTGATAAGGTTTAGCACGTGACGGGCCGTAAAAACACCGTAGATTGCTAATGATACCAAAAATTGTTAGGTTAATCATTTAAGATGGGAGAAAAAGAGTTTTGATAGGGCTTACCACGGGGTAGGCGGTAAACAAGGGGGGCTCGGGGGGCGGAGCCCCCCGCACAAAGAAAAAATACCCCGTACTATTGCTAAGTATACCAAGAACTGTTAGGTTAAACATTCAAGATGGGAGAAAAAGGGTTTTGACAGGGTGTATCACGTGACGGGCCGCAATTAAAGGGGGGCTCGGAGGGCGAAGCCCCCCGCATAATAAAACACCGTAGTATTGCTAATGATACCAAAAATTGTTAGGTTAATCATTTAAGATGGGAGAAAAAGAGTTTTGATAGGGCTTACCACGAAATAGGCGGTAAACAAGGGGGGCTCGGGGGGCGGAGCCCCCCGCATAAAAAAAACACCGCAGTATTGCTAATGATACCAAAAATTATTAGGTTAATCATTTAAGATGGGAGAAAAAGAGTTTTGATAGGGCTAACCACGGGATAGGCGGTAAACAAGGGGGGCTCGGGGGGCGGAGCCCCCCGGATAAAGAAAAAATACCCCGTACTATTGCTAAGTATACCAAGAACTGTTAGGTTAAACAATCAAGATGGGAGAAAAAGAGTTTTGACAGGGTGTATCACGTGACGAGCCGCAATTAAAGGGGGGTTCGGGCATAAAGAAAAAACACCGTAGTATTGCTAATTATACCAAAAATTGTTAGTTTAATCATTTAAGATGGGAGAAAAAGAGTTTTGATAGGGCTTACCACGGGATAGGCGGTAAACGAGGGGGGCTCGGGGGGCGGTGCCCCCCGCATAAAGAAAAAACACCCAGCACTATTGCTAAGTATACCAAAAATTGTTAGGTTAAACATTCAAGATGGGAGAAAAAGAGTTTTGATAGGGTTTAGCACGTGACGGGCCGTAAAAAAAGGGGGGCTCGGGGGGCGGAGCCCCCCGCATAAAGAAAAAACACCGTAGATTGCTAATGATACCAAAAATTGTTAGGTTAATCATTTAAGATGGGAGAAAAAGTGTTTTGATAGGGCTTACCACGGGGTAGGCGGTAAACAAGGGGGGCTCGGGGGGCGGAGCCCCCCGCATAAAGAAAAAATACCCCGTACTATTGCTAAGTATACCAAGAACTGTTAGGTTAAACATTCAAGATGGGAGAAAAAGGGTTTTGACAGGGTGTATCACGTGACGGGCCGCAATTAAAGGGGGGCTCGGAGGGCGAAGCCCCCCGCATAATAAAACACCGTAGTATTGCTAATGATACCAAAAATTGTTAGGTTATTCATTTAAGATGGGAGAAAAAGAGTTTTGATAGGGCTTACCACGGAATAGGCGGTAAACAAGGGGGGCTCGGGGGGCGGAGCCCCCCGCATAAAAAAAACACCGCAGCATTGCTAATGATACCAAAAATTGTTAGGTTCATCATTTAAGATGGGAGAAAAAGAGTTTTGATAGGGCTTACCACGGGATAGGCGGTAAACGAGGGGGGCTCGGGGGGCGGAGCCCCCCGCATAAAGAAAAAATACCCCGTACTATTGCTAAGTATACCAAGAACTGTTAGGTTAAACATTCAAGATGGGAGAAAAAGGGTTTTGACAGGGTGTATCACGTGACGGGCCGCAATTAAAGGGGGGCTCGGAGGGCGAAGCCCCCCGCATAATAAAACACCGTAGTATTGCTAATGATACCAAAAATTGTTAGGTTATTCATTTAAGATGGGAGAAAAAGAGTTTTGATAGGGCTTACCACGGAATAGGCGGTAAACAAGGGGGGCTCGGGGGGCGGAGCCCCCCGCATAAAAAAAACACCGCAGCATTGCTAATGATACCAAAAATTGTTAGGTTAATCATTTAAGATGGGAGAAAAAGAGTTTTGATAGGGCTTACCACGGGATAGGCGGTAAACGAGGGGGGCTCGGGGGGCGGAGCCCCCCGCATAAAGAAAAAACACCCCGCACTATTGCTAAGTATACCAAAAATTGTTAGGTTAAACATTCAAGATAGGAGAAAAAGAGTTTTGATAGGGCTTACCACGGAATAGGCGGTAAACAAGGGGGGCTCGGGGGGCGGAGCCCCCCGCATAAAGAAAAAACACCCCGCACTATTGCTAAGTATACCAAAAATTGTTAGGTTAAACATTCAAGATGGGAGAAAAAGAGTTTTGACAGGGTGTATCACGTGACGGGCCGCAATTAAAGGGGGGCTCGGAGGGCGAAGCCCCCCGCATAATATAACACCGAAGTATTGCTAATGATACCAAAAATTGTTAGGTTAATCATTTAAGATGGGAGAAAAAGAGTTTTGATAGGGCTTACCACGGGATAGGCGGCAAACGAGGGGGGCTCGGGGGGCGGAGCCCCCCGCATAAAGAAAAAACACCCCGCACTATTGCTAAGTATACCAAAAATTGTTAGGTTAAACATTCAAGATGGGAGAAAAAGAGTTTTGATAGGGCTTACCACGGAATAGGCGGTAAACAAGGGGGGCTCGGGGGGCGGAGCCCCCCGAATAAAAAAAACACCGCAGTATTGCTAATGATACCAAAAATTGTTAGGTTAATCATTTAAGATGGGAGAAAAAGAGTTTTGATAGGGCTTACCACGGGATAGGCGGTAAACGAGGGGGGCTCGGGGGGCGGAGCCCCCCGCATAAAGAAAAAACACCTCGCACTATTGCTAAGTATACCAAAAATTGTTAGGTTAAACATTCAAGATGGGAGAAAAAGAGTTTTGATAGGGTTTAGCACGTGACGGGCCGTAAAAAAAGGGGAGCTCGGGGGGCGGAGCCCCCCGCATAAAGAAAAAACACCGTAGATTGCTAATGATACCAAAAATTGTTAGGTTAATCATTTAAGATGGGAGAAAAAGAGTTTTGATAGGGCTTACCACGGGATAGGAGGTAAACAAGGGGGGCTCGGGGGGCGGAGCCCCCCGCATAAAGAAAAAACACCCCGCACTATTGCTAAGTATACCAAAAATTGTTAGGTTAAACATTCAAGATGGGAGAAAAAGAGTTTTGATAGGGTTTAGCACGTGACGGGCCGTAAAAAAAGGGGGGTTCGGGGGGCGGAGCCCCCCGCATAAAGAAAAAACACCGTAGATTGCTAATGATACCAAAAATTGTTAGGTTAATCATTTAAGATGGGAGAAAAAGAGTTTTGATAGGGCTTACCACGGGATAGGCGGTAAACAAGGGGGGCTTGGGGGCGGAGCCCCCCGCATAAAGAAAAAATACCCCGTACTATTGCTAAGTATACCAAGAACTGTTAGGTTAAACATTCAAGATGGGAGAAAAAGGGTTTTGACAGGGTGTATCACGTGACGGGCCGCAATTAAAACAGTAATGGACTGTTGAGGATAATGAAAAGTAACAGAATCAACTGCAACACACGCGAGCGAAGCCGCGCGGGTACAGCTAGTAGGTACTTATAAATTGGAATCGATAATCTATGCTCTATGTGACGTGAACGTGAAGGCAACATAAAGCTCTATACCTGGAGTAAGCTTAGGTACATTTCCCCTCTGTCAACGTTATTAGCAGGAAAATCTAATAGGTTTTTGTTGCTCCATTTAGTGTCGTGACTTACTGTCAAATATGCGTGATATTTTCAAGTGAAAGGTACATCATTGTCCTTTATCAATAAGGCGATGCTGCTATAAAAATTCATTTAGAAATAAACTTTATTAACAACCGACAATGATGTACCTTTAAATTGCAAACGCCATACGTATGCTACCTCGCCCCCCTCAGATTTTCGCAGACTATTTTGTTTGGAAAGATGAGGCGATGGCTCCTCCAGGTATAGAGCTTTATGGAAGGCAATAATAAACATGTAAAATACACAGTATACAACAGATATTATACGTGTATGATTGTATTACAAAGTTTTGAAAGAACAACGCCTAAAATATGTATACACTTTTGAACTTCATTACAATGGGGTAAGGTGTAAAAGTGTACACATATTTATGACGTTGACTGTACCTAGTATTGAAGAACTAACTACACTGAAAGTACGAGGCACGTCACACTTTTCTTGGTTCTTAGTTATAACGATCCAATATTTGTATATTTAACATGAAGTGTATATTTAACATGAAGTGAGAACAAAAAGTGAACTGTGAAACCAACAGATGGAAAAAATGGATATTAGTTATCTAAGTTTAACAATTTTGATAATAGTTGACATTGTTTGTGCATTTTTTAGGCATTTTCACTGACATTGAGTCAAAGAATTTAGACAAAATACTACAAGTTAATCAACAAAACAGTTTGAATTCTTTACCAAAGTAGCTACTCAAAATATTTTGTAAAACATGTTAAAAGCTAAACAGTCTAAACACATTGAATAATATCGCCACAATCCGGTAAAGTGTAAACAATAGTTATTTTTTGTGTATCTAGACGACGACTTGCCCTTTGCCGCTTGCCCCGTATTGTTCTGCTGTTTAACATACTACAACGTTCTGTACTCATTAAAAAACGATACTTCGGAGCAGTGCACGGCCATGAGGGTTTTCAGGGGTATTTTTAAGATTCGATGTCATATGTCAAACTAAGGTACCTATAATCAGCTAAAAATTATGTATACATGTACGTATTTCTCTCTACTTACCTGATGCTGTTAGTAGCGGTATGTACAGATATTTTAGAGCGTCAGTAAACCAGACATTTTAATGGCTTTGTCCAATCAAAAAAAATAGATTGGAGATAAGAAAACATATGTAGTGGGCATTTGAATCAGCATTAATGTCCACGAATCTCAAAACCCGAAAACTAAAATAAAAAATAATGACCGACACTTTAATACCTAAACAACATATTTTGCATCTCAGATTAGTTTATAAAATATAATTATTAATTTTACAAAACCCATTAACGACCACAGAAAAAAAGACGGCGAGTTTAAAAAAGGAGCCACTAAAGTAAGATAACATGGACACGAAAAAAAGGAATTTAAAGTATTTAAACGGCCATGTTTCGGTGTCCGACCGACTTGTCACTTAACACTAATTGTGATTTTAAAATATTTTCTCAACGTGAGTAGAGATTAATATAAAAGAACTAAATATGGAATTTGAACACAAATTTTATAAGACTAGTAATTAAGAGTCGCCAGGACGCTCGCGTGAACTCGCGTCCCCATACAAACGTAGTGCAGCTCTCATTTTAAAACGACATGCTTTGGAACGACGAAGTTTGGCATGGGCATTCTAGTAGTACAGATCTAGATCTGAAATTCATTTTCATTGCTAAAAAATTTAATACAAAGAAAATATAGCAAAAATAAGTTTTGTATGTAAATCTCTAACTGGCTGTATTTTCTTTGTATTACAATGTTTAGCAACGAAAACGAATTACCGACCTAGATCTGTGCTACTAAAATGCCCATGCCAAATATCGTGGTTCTAAAGCATGTCGTTTTAAAATGAGAGCTGAACTATGTTTGTATGGGAACACGAGCATCCTGATGGCGACTCTTAATTCAGCACAACAAAAATATTACCATATAGCTAATAATTCTGATTACACAGCAATAAATGCGTAATCAACCATCTAACTTCGGTTTTGATGTACAATTGTAGGTATTTAACTAATAGATTGACACCTCGTTCATCAAAATCGGACGATGTAGGGATTTATACGGTTTAGGCGTTATAGCAGGAACATAACGAAAATAAAAACATAAATACCTAATCGTATGTATGACATATTTAGACTGCTAAACATAACCCTTCCTTCGCTGTAGTCGGGTAAAAAGAAAAAGGAAAGAATTAAAAAACGAGAAAGTGCCACGAATGAATGAATGAATAGGTACAGATTCAAAATTCAAAATGGAAATACGCATATATAGTAAGAATTTTTTAAGATGTCGGAATTGTAGGTAGAAATCCCTAGTATGATTCCGATATCTTAAAAAATTACTACCTTATCTATACTTAGATTTGTCTTCAATTCAATATGTTAAAATTACGAAAAAAATCGATGGATCGGATGTTAAAATACACAAAATAAAACAACTTTTACGAGGTTAATATTAGCAAGGGACAGGGTCACTGCTTTTGGCCAGTGCCATTCATGTAATCCTGATCCATTAATCCACTAAAACATCAAATCCGGATAAAATATCAGATAACTAACCGCAACGAAGCCGTTTCATTGATATTTTGGTGAATAAAAAACCAGTCATTAAACACGAGTTTTGGGTCCAATATATCGTATGCTAAAATGGTTCTCATATATCCCAGATTACTTAAGAAACGATGACTACGGATATGTTAGTTTAAAAACATTTTTCACCTTAGGAGTTCCCTCCGACCATAAGCTTGTAAATAAAACTTCGTACTCGGTCAAAAAAATCTAAAACCACTGTAATGAGCCAAGATCTATTTTATGGCACGGACAGTTACGTAGATGTGTATTTTAAAAGGCTAACACTAAGGCTGCGTTTTCACCAAAGATGAGCGAGGATGCGTTAAGTACCAATAGATTCACTTAAGAGTCGCCAGGACGCTCGCGTGAACTCGCGTCCCCAAACAAACGTAGTTCAGCTCTCATTTTAAAACGACATGCTTTAGAACCACGAAATTTGGCATGGGCATTCTAGCAGTACAGATCTATGTCGGTAATTCGTTTTCGTTGCTAAAAATTGTAATACAAAGAAAATATAGCAAAAATAAGTTTTGTATGTAAATCTGTATCTGGCTGTATTTTCTATGTATTACAATTTTTTGCAACGAAAACGAATTACCGACATAGATCTGTACTACTAGAATGCCCATGTTAAATTTCGTGGTTCTAAAGCATGACGTTTTAAAATGAGAGCTAAACTACGTTTGTATGGGAACGCGAGCGTCCTGGCGACTCTTAATTTTTTTATCCTCGCACAGCGCAGCTCTAGGATTGGTTCTTAGGCTGGCTCTACATGATGGGCCATCATAGGGACGCAGCTATACGACGGAACGAGATGGCAATATCGTTAGCTTTCTCTAACGCATAGCTGCGTCCCTATGATGGCCCATCACGTAGAGGCGCCATTAAAAACACATTCCTCACAACGCATTCTCGCTCATCTCTATATAATGGACAAGCAGCCTAACATATAGGGGTATGTTATGTATGTACAGTCAGCAGCAAAAGTAGCTAAGCGGTTAGGGTACTCAAAATGAGCTGGACACGACTTTATTGTTAAGAGAATAAGAACGTGTGAAGGTCATTTTGAACACCCTACCAGCTTAGCTACTTCTGCTGCTGACTGTACATATTTTAGACCTCCTACAGCTCATACTCCAAGTTTAATTTCTTGATACTAAATGATCTTTACAAATCGGTGTCCCGATTCTATACAGGTTCGGCTTTGTTAGAAAAAAAATCGCGAAGCACTCAAGCTAGTCCTTTATCTAAAATCCCATTACGAGCTTTTAAAAGAGGACATACAAGCTTGCGGCTTCAGAATACCTCAGATAAAGCTGAGAGGTTTATCTTTTTAGTGTTTATCGGTATTTTTATAACTTCTCATATGCATTAAATACCTTTTCAAAGGATTTTTTGTATTATGATTAGTGTACATATGTTTGTTAAAGCCAGGCCTATAGAGTCTGTCCGGAAAGAAGTGTCGTGGAATGTCTGAGCTCCCATATAAACCAAGACACTTTTCTTTCCGGACAGACTCTAACCGCGAACGACTTCGTTCGTTCGATCGTCTATGTCCAACACTTGCCTTCGAATATGTAAGAGCGATAGATACGGAGATAACGAAATTTAGATTTTAGATGTTCGCTATAGTTCGCGACCCGTAGGAAAGGAAGAAGTTTAGGAAGACTTTTACGAGTATATTTATTTAGTTACCTTGTCTATATTTACACCGTAGCGTCAAAACTACAACGCCGATTATGTCCGCTCTTCAGTGGAACCTTCCCGAACAAGCTATACAGAATACCGACCCTAACACACTAAAAAATAAAACTCGTTCGTTTGATTTACAACGAACTCGCTATCCGATTTCACGGTTGCTTCGTACACGGCCATTCTTGTCCTGCCACTCAAGGTAGAGCGAGATTACCGAGCCTCACAATTCGTGTAGGGTACCTATATGACAGTCGTAGAATAATTATGTATTTCGATGCTGAATACAAGGGAACATGATCATCTCAAACCTTAAAAAGGACTAAGGGAGCAGATAACAATACTAGAAGTCTATCATTTATATATGTATACATTTGCAAAAGCATATTTGCAAATAATTTTTTAAAGCACGAGTGATTTAGTCAACATTAAAGCATAAAGAGACGATCAAACTACACTAGCCTGTCTGCAAAATGCGCTTAATGCCAAGTAATTAAAAAACATCTAGTTATGTACAGTCGTCATCATATACATATATATCCCAAGGTGGTCAGAAATATCTGAACAACGTCTCTATTGTCAAGGCGATAACGTTGATGCTCATCTGAGCATGAACGGATACTCAAGAATACTGAGAATACTCAAGAATATCTATTCTTGAGTATCCTAGCCGCTATGATATATTTGATCATCAATTTGATGGTAGTACCTCCCAATTTCATCAACCGAGTAAAAATATGCATCCATCATCGTTATTAATATTGCTTGAGATGCAAAATAAAATTGATAAAATCTGTTAACTTGATATGTATAGAAAGATGATAGCCGTAATGTTAGATACGAATGAAATACGACGGTTTGGGACCATATTTCAAAATACCCGAAAGCCCTCCTACGCGAGGGTCGCATTAATTTATTTTTGGACCTTTGATTTAAGCACGTACAATAAACACGATTCATGTTAAGTGTTTATTTTGAGGTTTAATGAATTTAATACCGGCAATGGAATATAATATCACAGTTTTCCTTTTTAAATGATACGAATTTTTGTTATACACTTAACACTTTATTAAGGATACCAGTAACTGACAAGCAATAATAGTACATTACGTACCTAGGGCGGTAAAGTAAAGAAGAGCCCAGATCGCTGGCATTTGTGGCCCGAACCGAAGTTAAGGGCCATAAACAAGCGATCTGAGGCCTTCTTTATTACCGCCCGTGGTGCGTACATAATTTTATGTTTCTGCTGGGTGTGAAGTGAGATTGCCGCTGCGCCCTAGGGCGGTAAATTTCACTTAGCGCCCAGAGTGACGTAAAATCCTGTTCTACATGCGCACGCGTTCAGTCTCTGTATTCCCTAAATACGTATGAGTAAACTGTGAGTGATAAACAGTGTAACATGACATGTCCGACTCAGTGTACCTATTTATCTACTTAGATTGAATTTAAAAGTTAATTAATACGGCATTTCAGAAATACTGACAAAAATCAAAAACGAATTTTCTAAGTACGCAATTTTTTTCCGTTGCAGCGTACAAATTGTATACTAAAGAGTACAGCACCATTTCCAAAAAACATAACGCTGCCGCTGTAACCAACGTACAGAGTAAAAGACGTAAGCTACTTCTATAGTGGTTTACTAAGGTAAGCTGTGGTAACATCAGTGCACTCCACCAATTAATGATATTACCGAAAGGCCGGCGCGAACCCGTCGGACGGGTCCGGCCCTGTAAGAGTTAACACCGACATTACACTCTCCGGTTTGTTTTACACGACCAACGAGTGGGTAACAGATTTTTAATGAAGCGGGAGTATCCTTTATTTAAAATACTGGACAGTCACCATCAGATACATCGGAGCGGCCAAGGTGGGTCACAAATATCTGAACGCCTTTATTAACTATCAAGTCAATAAAGTGCACGTTCTGATATTTTTGAGTACCTTGGCCGCTCAGATATATTTGGTGGCAACTGTACTGGGGACTGGGGTGTTGGTACCTATGTAGATACCTATAGATATTTCTCTCGGAAAAGATGCTAAGGTTTTATTTTAAAATATGAATATATTACACAAAAATATAATAGTCTTATAAAGTTTTGTCATAGCTAAATCCGCGGGGTTTTTTTTTATCTCTAAAGTAAGTACTAATTAGGAATACAAGTCCGAAATGTACGAGTAGCCTTCAATAACACACGAGTCCTATTAGTACCTGTTTGCACAATTTTCCTGAGTGTTTATAACCGGTACATAAAAGGTACAAATGTTAGATACAGTCGCCATCAGATATATCGGAGTGACCAAGGTGTCAACGCGATAAAGTGCATGTTCAGATATTTTTGAGTGCCTTGGCTGCTCTGATATATTTGGTAGCGACTGTACTTAACTACAGAGCACGTAAACATCAATGTTCATCATCATCACTAACAAGAACTTCAAATTTATAGAAACGAAAGCAGCTATCCTTCGATTACAAAACAAAAGTCAATCAGGGGCGCGTGGGCACCCCAGCAACCTAAAGGCAACGCAAGCAACTTTCAACCTTATAACAAATGCGATAGCAATGATTTCAGATGCATATGTTAACCCACTTTTTTTCCAATCAACCATCTAGTCGAATCTATCCTTGTTAATTTGAACCTTATTATGATGGCACAAATGCTAAGTGTGTCACAGCCCACGATTTTTTCACGCGTCCGCGGTGTGGGCGCCAGCCTACGTGAGACATTAAGAGATTAGCTTAGACGACCCTGAGGTAACATTTGCAGTATCAATTAGTATCAAAACATTTCTTTAAATGCATTATGTATATGCAATAGTATTTAAGTCAACATACTCAACCTAGATACTAATCTGATACTAAGTACTAACCTATATACATACTTAGGTAAGGTATTTTAACTTACATACAAAAAGGTAGACTGATTAATAGAAATATTTCCTTCAAGTCCTATGAAAATTTTCTGGTTTCTAATCGTGATCATTGATCATGAATTAATGACTGATTTCTTGGTAAGTATGTACATGTATCGATTTCTTAAGGTTATTTCATACAAAACTATCATTTTATATATGCGTGGGGTAAGCTGAATATAGTAGTAGAAAAGAGCCAGACTAGAATATTTAACAGTTTTAATGTTAATAATTAATAATACATAAATATAATTATATATTCAATACCTACAAAAAATATAAGGCTTACCTAATTATTAAGATAACAAACATAAAACACATATCTACCTCCGAGTATATCCAACCATTTCTTATGAACTTGTTCTACTTTAAAACAACATGGACTGGCTTAAACGTCTTGTAATGCTACTAAAATTTAGACATCGAAGCCTATTCTAACAAACCAACGCACATATCATTGTTGCTAGGTAGCTACCTCAGTGTCATTTTATCCTATCTCATTTACACCTAACTCAAGGAAAAAAAAAAGAATAAACATCTAATATTTAAGTTTCCAATGGCCTTAATACCGTGTTCCAGTGCCACAAGGTCGAAGGAATAAGGTACCCCTTGTGTCTCAGTACACATGCGCTGGTGTACTCCGATTGCTTTCCGAGCGATGGCAAACCATAATGGTGACTTTGAAACCCGTAGAAACTCTGCTTAGTCGGGGATCGCATTTTCTTATTATTCCCCTTGACGTTACCTCGCTTGTGCTTAGTAGCGATTGGAATTTTCCCCTTGTCGATAGGATTTCGGGTTCTGATCATGTTATTTGCCTTGATAAGGGCTATTTGAATATTTACCGATACGTTTTTGATATGCCTATCTAAAGGTTCGACTGTATTCTTGTGTGTGATATACTATTTATGCGCACCGACTTCGTAAGATTATTGAATATAAATATCATGTCCATGATAAAGCGTCAGCACAAACATAGGGGTAAATCCAACTTATTACAAAGTCAACTCGTGGCATGACGACCGTGTTTCGAAGGTCTGCTAACCAAGTGTCAGCAGAATAGATCGTAGAATACTATTTTGTGCGCCAAGATACGCATAGCTGACGTTGGCAAGAAGACTGCTAGGCTCAAGTGGAATTGGGCCGGTAACATCTGTCGCATATGGAATAAATATGCATCCGGATAAGTGAGCTGCCACCAAGTGGATGCTGCAAAAGAGGTGTAGACAGGGAAGGCTTTCCTTAGCACCTGGCCGGAAAAAACACAAGACCAAGAGTTATTTAAATAAATAATTGAAAGTTTAAGAGGTAGGAAACGAAGGTTTTTGACCAACATTGTTACATATCAGGCTAATAAATAAATATCTAGTTATGTACTCACAACATCCAGATTGGCGAATACATCTCATTGGTCGCAGGACTCGTAGGTGGCCGCGCACCGCAAGGGTGGTCGATTTCGCCTCTTACGAAACGCCCTCGACATTATTTCTTTATTTTATTAGAGGTATAAATTGTCGCAAATAAGAACAGAGTGCATAACTACTTTGTTGTTTTATTTAAGCGTACTGTCAAACCTGGATAATTGGTATGGGGATGGGATTTAAAGACGCTGCTTACAAAGAATGTAGAGCGGCTTTTCGAGCGAGTGATGTGATGAAAATATATTCCTATATAAAAGAAAAGCCCGTAAGTGGCCCACGGTGGGATTGGACCACCGTCTATCACTCGCAGCACTGTTGCCTCTAGACCCCCCGATTATAGAACCATTCCACGATTTCACTTCTTCAGAGCCTTGCAATTTGTTACGGATCAATTTTCCGCTTACCTGAAACAAAAAAAAATTGTATTAATAAGGTACATAGGAACAATATGCGAATATATAACATAATATCATATCTTTTTTGGACCATTTAACATGTAAAATATACATTCTAGCTACTGCTAGATTTGCAATCAGTCAGCGTGCCAGCAGCTCCTAGCCGCGCGGGTTTTTCGATCTACCCGCGCGGCTAGGAGATGCTGATACGATTCCTCGCCAGTCTGCGTGCGACGACGAGCGTTACGACACGCTCAAAACGTCAGAAAAATTACAAAAGTAGGTGTACGCGGTTAAGTACCGTGTTTGTCAAAATAATGAGTGAAAATCGTGTGAGTTTAAATCAGTACAAAATTACTTTTTTTACGATTGGGGACGACTTCATCGATGCTTAACGATTTTCATTAAGTTCTCTGATAGTGAATGGTCTCTTAATTTCTGTGATGTGCCCACCGTGATCAGGCTGCCTTTAATCCGGTAGTATTTAAGTGTCATCGCTTCAGATGTATGGCCCTTCGCACAAAGACCACGCTCGCGCACGGGCTGCGTAGGCGCAATCGGTTTAAGTTACGAGATTTAGCGAACGAATCTAAGCAACCTGGCTGTTCGTGGTACCTGAGAGACCTGAGCAAAATCTTCGATTGAAAAAAGTTTCTAAAATAGTGTAGTAGGTAATCTAAAGTAAAAGTATGACCTAGACCATGGCGAAGTTAGGTTGCAGCTCAAAATTATTTTCTAAAGGTTTAAACATGTAAATTTGAGTTTTACAATGGCAAGTCAATTTTATTAAATCTTGTGTTAAATTGTAGGTTCTGTACGAGTACGTAAGAACCTACTTACATACTTCAGAATAGATGTTATTTGTATTGGATTCGGTTTCGAATTACTCAAAACGTCTTCAAAATATCCCGAATAAATAAATGAAATAAATACTTACACCACACTATTAATCCCACATAAAAGGTCAGAGGGGTCAAGGGGGGGTCGGATTATTTCCTAAAGTGTCACGTGGGCCGAGGCGCGTGCCGTATTACGAAACATAAGACAAACATAACTTTACTGTCCACCAGAAATGTAACTAACATCGTCATCTCACTGACTCTACCGCGACCGTTCTCATCAATGCCCCTCTTGCACGCATTTCTAACTTTGTAAAGAGACAAAGCTTACGGTAAACGAGAAAAGAAAACAAACAGTTTATAACCAAACTTATCTTGTTTTTTAAAGGACTGGATGGTAATAAATCAATGCATGTATCGTATAAGGCAGTCTAAAAGAGCACTTAACACCTTGAAATAAGGTATTCGTTATTTATTTTCATATTTTATGGCATGCCGAAAGGATAAGTGATACTTTGAAAGGGGTACATTAATTTGTGGACGGTGCAACATTAGTTAAGAGTTTTGTCGGATGATATATTCGTACAGGAAGAGTGGATGATGTAAAGCCGTGTCAATAAGTACTCGATAATAAGTCTTCTTTGGTCTTTCTTCAAACCATTTGGTTATTAGTATTGTACAATATACTCACGGCTTCATTCATAGTTACATGTATGACGCTAGCAAGACAAATGGTGCGATATAGGTAGAAGATAAATAAAATACAAAAAGTTAATTTCAGAGAAAATTACACGTTACATTTATGGTGATCCCCACACTAGGCAAACTGTGGGGAAAATAAAACAGATTAGCTACAATACGATTGAAATTAAGCATTAAATGTATTCAAATAATAATAAAATAACAAAAACAAACTTAATACTTCAAGTATGTTTTTGAATAAAAATTGAGAGACAGATTTTTTTATAATGGATTCCTAATACCTACTTTAATTGTTTTTTTTAAAGATTATTGGACTAACCCTAGACCAGGTAAGCTCACCACCACTGTTTCTTCACTTTTGTATCGTCGTGCATAAAGCATCTAATAGTTATTATACTTCATAGCTTATTTATTAATGTATTCCACGGCCCGTTTCACTTAGCGTGAGGTTAAGATCAAAAGCATAAAAATCGAAATCATCTTATTCATATTCGATACGGTACAAGCTCTATGTCACTATTGGCTGCGCAGGCGTCGATGTATCGAGTTCTTAGGGAACTTGTATATCCTGACCTCTAGACAAATCGTTTCTGTACTACTTTTTCCTTCCCTGCGTACGGGCATGGAAGACAAGTTCATTTGTGTGGAAATTCCTGTATAAAATAGACTCTTTTTCTGATAATTTTCAGTGTATTGACTAGGGAAGGCAAAAGCAATCGATGTGCCAAACCTTGCGTAGTTCGAAATCTCAAACGTCAAGTAAGGAAAGCAAAGTGTCCACTTTGCGCCCCATATCAAGCAGAGGTTCAACGTTCCACACACAGCTTATACATATGGTGGTCCCTTACACGGTAAGTGTCTGGAATGTTCTTTTTGCTTATATTAGGTGGTAACAAGATATTATTAAGTATATTTAAATTCCGCTGTGAATGTTAAAATTGTTAATGAATCCAGTTTTTCATTAGTCCATGGGCTAAACTTAAACTGATTGAAGATTTTGTTGGTTTGAATATTATGCGAATAGATTTTTTATAATGTAATATGTATGCTAGACTTTAAGGTATTTATCTATGGGCCACTAGTTGCCTGAAAATAAACGTTTTTCATTTCATTTTCATTTCATTTTAAGCCAAGCGTGACGCGTATGGCAACGTCTTATGGCTGAGAAGATGAGATTTTTAAACGATTGGAATTAATCTAGCAAAGTTTATAACAAAATTTGTTCAATTGAGATTTTTTTATTCTGTCCCCCAGACATAAAAAAATATAAAGACGAATTCATTGAAAAAAAAACAGAACATTCAAGTTACTATACAATGACTAAGTTTGGAGTAGCTGACCAAGGAAGTATGTAGTGTATTACATACATAGGTACGATTACAGTTACACTGTCCTCTGGAAGAGTGTATAGAGCACACGTGCCTGCACAATATGTGAACTCGTATTCTACAATGTTTTTAGTATTGTATCTGTTCAGCCCACATGTCACCGCCATTCATTAAGAGCTCACCGAAGGGCCGGATGTACCATCATAGCCTTTGACACTTGCCTTCGCCTCCACTCCAAAAGCCTTTAATATTGAATAAATACACCCACAGTACGCTATTACAGTGTCATTTGAAGCGAACAAATACAAGAGAAGGTTAGATTCTAACCAAATTGTGTCCAACAATCCACATCTATGCTTGGCCGTATTATAATGCAGTTGCTTAATATCGTGTAGGCTTAGTTGGCAGGGCGATCCTCGCGTCTAGTTTTAGGCAGTTTAGGACAAGTGAATCTCGCCTCTAAAATATCATGCATAAAGTCTCAAGTTGACTGTGTTCGAAATCGGAATTAAAACTGCTATTGCTACATGAGTGTCGCAATCGACGCGTGCTTCGTATGAATTCTACTCGTATACGAGTATTTAAGCCGAATATTGAGCTTTAGTACTAGGTAGTAGAGTCTCTATCTAAATTGGGTTTTCTTGAGATTTTACATCCGATTCGGATGCAAGTGTGGGCAAAGTTAACGCTGTCGTGGGACGGAGTGACGTCATGACATCAGTTTTGTATTCTCATTGATTTTTGTTCGGACGCGAGTCGAATCGAACGCTCATCAGGCTTCATTTATTGCTGAGCTGAGACATGAGAGGCATGAGGCAGCTTTGTTAAATAATTGTTACGGTTTTGTGAAGGACTCCAAAGGAATTCGTACACACTGTTTTTATACTCTAAGTAGTCTAAGTCAACACGTTGACACTTGGTCCTATTAAATTATTTTTTATAATTGAACGAGTGGGGCTTAAGCGAAGCGAGTGCTTACAAACAACTTCAAGCTACTAGAACGGCTTGTTCGACGATAGCTTGTATAGCGTTTTTCTTGATTTTTATGAAATTTGTTGAGGTTGTAGCAGAGATACTCGTACGTATAATTTGAGAATTCGTATAAGTATAAGCAGGACCGATCAAAGGGTTATGGAGCTAGAAGGCCCGAAAAAAAGCGCAGCTTGTTTACAAGTAAATCGCGAGTTCTCAGTTCGATGCAGACTACTTGTACTTAGTATAGTTAATTTCACAGTAATTAAATCTAAAAATAAAACTAAACAATCGTAAAATTATTAGATTCGTTCAATTAAATCTTCTGTCGAAAATCTATTACAGTCCTTTCTAGACGTCTCTTCACCTAAAATTTATAATTTGCATGCAATACCAATTTGAAATAACTACATTTCTCATACAACTACATATATTCAGATCATCGGCGCTATATATACTGGTTTTTAGTAAGTATTCGACTCGGCAACAGTTGTAGCCCCAGAACCTTTCAACAGCTAGGAGATATGTTTCGGTAAACTATGACATAATTTTTGTACACGAGCTTTAGAAACGAGGACATAGGTTTACTGAACAGTCAATGTTTGCTATGTTTTAAAGTATAATGTTTATCTAGGTCGCGGATAGATTCAAAATCATTAAATTTTCCAGTTTGCAAAAGAAAAGGTTTAGATTTAAAGTGAATATACTTAGGTAACTCTTAACAGGCCTTATTATTTGTATTAAGAAAATCAGGGATATTACCTATATATATTTAAGTAAAATATGTTGCATAGGTCTTAGAAATTGAATTGCAGAGGTAAAGTAATAAACTGTATCAAATATTAACGTTAACCTATTTTTAACATCGGTTTATCTATTCCGTTTGATATATACGAGTAGTATCTAGTCTAGGTCTTGCTATTTCAACTGAGCCACGAGTTAAATGACATTGAGTGAATTAGCTCATTTGAAATTAGTACATGTACATGGCGCGGGTAAGGACCCGCGCCATGTTTAAGAAGACAAGACAGACTGACAATATGTTGATGAATTATGTCTCTAACATAATTTTAAACGTAAATAATAAAAATATATGTATACCCATAGTATAAAATTACTAGAAATATGAACAGATATGATGAGCTTACAATAATCACCAGTCACCAACTATTATAAGTAATCATCATTAACACATCTAAAGTTAAGCAATAAGTACCAGCCTTAACGATTATTACATAGACCTCCTATTTACATATAACTAGTTACCTACGTGTATACATACACATAGTTAAGTAGCGTACAGGCTCCGAAGGCAATCAAGTTGCGCTGTCTCTCTCACACATGCGCTTGCGCATATTTCCGTCACACTCGACTCGTGCGCAGAGGGATGGTTTCTAAGAACCTTTCCCCAGATAGACGAGATCAGAGCGAGTCGGTCTGTTCTGAGTAAACGTAGTTATGTTGCATTTCTTGACATAAAACGGTCTAGCGGAGACAAAGAAAGCAATAAAAGGCTTTTAAGTTTAAAACTTTTCTCAATCAAAACTACGAGGAAGGTATAAATTTACTCAGGAAATAATAAAAATTATAAATTCTATGGGCATTTTATCATGACCAATTAAACTTGTATCTACGTATCTAAGTCGTAAGTCGCAATTTTCCATACAGTGTCACCCGATTTTATTGTATTTTAGTGTATTCTTCTTTACATAAACTTTGCTTCCAGAAGACAGTTTACGTTACAGATATCGTAACGGTTATTCAATTTCATAAGTGCAGATTAAATACTTATAAGTGTCATAACTATCGCTAACAACCATTATCAGTTATCGGACAATCACCTCAATCGATATACCTACAAATTTAAAATATAAGCACTTCAAAATATTTCAATTGTAGGTATTTATTTCTTGATACACTTAGATGTTATGTCCTTTAATCTCATAGGTAGGTATTTCATAGCAATAAAATATAATGAAAAATGTTAGACTGTTAACTGGATATTAGAATATAAACATACAGTTTTATACATGTGAACAGGACATTATAGAATATAAACTTTTTTTTTAATGTTGACATTGACACCATTGACATTAGAATATAAACATTTTTTAAATGTTTTTTAACTGGATATTAGAATACAAACATTTTTTAAATGTCATTTTGGACATTAAAATACAAACATTTTTTTAAATGGTGGACATGAGAATATGGTTATTAGTTGTAAGCTAGGCGTAAAAACTACAACAATTTGTATAATTATTACATGAAAATGTTTGCCTCTTGAGCTCCAAAACGAAGCCCAAGATAAGTAATTGCTCCTAGACTCAAATAAGCGTTTTTGAGCAAACACGTAACGACCCAAAACACTCGTAGCAATGTTTGTCCGCTTGTTCAAACAGCGATAGCTGGCCAGTTTGGTGTCGTTGACTTTGATAGCGATAAGAAAATGGAACTGATAACAACTTCAAGTCACCAGAAGAGCCCACCAATTAAGACTTCATTTATCACTTTTATTATCATCAACGCGAAGAGCATAATCTTCTTTCTCCGTGCCTCTTCTCATGTCATTTGAGGTTGGCCCTCTGAATACGAGTATATTTGCGCTATTTGGCTCTGTTACTTACGCCATCTATGATTAAATTTGACATGTTTTCTAGGTTTCTCCACCGAATACCTTTAGGGCGTCCTAAGGGTATTTTTTCTGTGTCGACTTTTAGGGCGATTTTAACAGGGTGGTCTTCTTCCCGACGCATCACATGCTCGTACCACCGCAGCTGAGTTTTGCTGGTATGGCTCTGACTTTAAAGCTCCCTCTAACATGGTCATTTCTGAGTATATCGACGGCCCTGTTTAATTTTTCCCAGTCTTCCCACATCCACAAACAAGCGAAGGGCATAATCAAGCCAAAGCAAAGAATTTCGTGGCAATCACAACCAACATTTTTTTTATCTCTGTCATCTTAAAGCCGTTTATTTAATGTATAGGTACAACACTAATCAAATGCCAGCACCAAATTTGCATGGTGGCGTGCAGAAAATTGATGCCTCAAACTGTATCGCTCGTGGAATGTAAAAGACTCGTGCCAAATTGCCAGACCGGTTCTGAAAAAATAAGCTAAAGTTTTAGACTACTTAGAAAGTTTAAGTTTAAGTTATAGTTTCAGTTTATAGTTACGATATTTTAGATTTTATCTATGGACCCCTAGGTCCCCTAGTTACATTTCGTTATATTTCGTTTCATTTGAACGGCCTCCTAATAGCCTAGTTGGCAGTGACTCTGCCTATGAAGCAGGAGGTCCCGGGTTTTGAATCCTGGTCATTTATTTGTGTGTTAATCACAGATATTTGTTGCTGAGTTATGGATGTTTTCTAAATATTTAAGTATTTATTTATATCTATCTTATTATATATATCGTCGCCTGCATAATATAAACTTTATCATTTATTTATTTCATACGCATTAGAGTGATTTTAAAAAACATTTAAGTATACATTGCTGTATACTTATATAAACAATGAAGTAATTTGTATAAACAATGAAGCAATTAAAGCACTTGTAGGTAACTCTAGCAGTAGAATAGTAACAATCTAAAGAAATAACTTCCTCTAATTCTACGCTAGCACCGCTACCGGATAAAGTGATCTTTCTAAATTAGTAACCACACCTAAAGTAAGCTTTTCAGAGCTGATGAGATGAAATACATGTTTTAATAATATTACGGTGTTTACAGGGCGGGAATACAAGACTTATTGAAAGTTAACTCGCGGTAAACATGTAGTTATGCCCTGCGGACCGGTTTAACACATAAACGTCACGTTTCTCAAATACCACGAAATGCTTTATACGTTTCTGTGAACAAGCCTGGCACGCACTCTTAACGAGCTAGTTTTTAAACACTTCCACTCAAGGAGGTTTTTAATTTGCCAACTTTTTGGAAAGCTTTTTAAAAATGGACGCATTCAATGGTATGTTGGAATAAAAATCCGTTTCAGAATGGGCGCTTTCAACTGTCATTTTTGAGTATTTATTAAAAGTTGTTACTGCATTTAATTTAAAACTAACAAAGCATGCCCGCTTGATGGAAATCGGTCTACTAAACCTATGGACGCGCTCAGACCAACTCGCAGAGATTCAATATGAAAAAGTGTATCACGGCGAGTTCTTAGATAAACCATAAATAGTATTTAAGGTTTAAATTGTCTGTAGATTTTGCAAAGCTTAAAAGGCACCCCTCGTAAAGTTGTGGTCGCGTCAAAGACGTTATTTCACTAAGGGTGAGTGATGGTGATGGATGCTGTTTCCTAGTTTGTGCGGTTGTTGAATATTCCCAGACATCGCAAAAGCGGCTAGTACGACTTGTTTGCGGTTTTCAGCCAAGGTTAGATGACGACTAGGGATGATTTATGTAGCGATGGTGGATATTTTTTAACTCGAGAGACGTTCTGTTTATTGTCTTTTTTTTAGTTTATATCATTGACTTAGTGTGTATTCTACTAGACAAGCTATCTAGAACAAAGTTTGTGCGCCACATTTGGCAGTTGACAGCTGTCATTGAATCAGAGATTAGCTTTAGCGAAGCAGACGTGACACTATTATGACAATATTCATATTCTGCCTAAACACATTTCGTAATGAAACGTGATTAAATAATTTTAAGAGAAACTGATTGTTTTTTATTTGTAATATTTATTTTCAATCTTATATCATGTGGTACTTAACCCTTTATATTTACTTAAATTCATATAAATATTTAGTAGCTATAATGTGAGCGATATTTTGATTTTTAAGTTTTAAATTTAAATCATAAATTAGGTACCATTTTTATGTAATTAACTCTCGCTTCAAATTTCAGCAAAATCGCCCTTGTTATACAATAATCATAATATGTTTTACGAAATAAACATTAAAATGTACCTATCTGGATTTTTTTTTGTATACCACGTTAATATTTGTATGCAATATAAGAATCTAATAAATAATATAGGTACATCATAAGTGTAGGCATATGTGTTACTTCTGCGGCATTAATCTATGCGTCGAGGAACATTGGCAACATGGCGTCGCACCGCGAACAACAATTATTTTAATTTAGTGTTACATCAAACTTTGCGCTTATTTACCGATGGAATGTAATTCCGTGGCTTCTATTACTTTTATTAGAATTATTAGTGCAGTTTTATACTACGCACGAAGCCATTATTTTTTATATTATTACTTTTTAATTTTTGACGCTTGCGTGGCATCATGTCTGTGGTCCAAGACAGAATGTCAGGCTGATCACTTAAAGTCGAGTAAATCACTTAAACTCATGGCTGAAAAAAATAGTATGGGATGTTATCTCCTGTTACTCAATGGTTTATATTGGGAACTTGGGAATGAATCTGTTGTGAGTTCGGTGCGGCGCGCGTTGATGTCTGTCACTCACGAATACTTACTGCGATTCATTTTTCGTATACTTAAAAGTATTTTGGGGTCCTACTTAACTATAAGTTATAGTCGTATCAGGTCGAATTAGGGTCGGAAGCACCATACCGTCTGTTAACTTCAACGTTATCGTTAAACCGTCATCGAGAAACTGATGAACTATAAGTATAGACTATTCAATATAAAATAAAACCTATATTGGCAGAAAATCAGTCAAAATCGAATAATTTCCGTGCTAGTTCTAAACGTCATAAGTATAATCGGAACCCAGAAATGGGCCCCTTAAAAGGGCAGTGTGCGTCCCTGCGCGACAGGAAGTTCAGGGCCGCGGAGCACCCACCGGACGGGTCTCACTTTCTACGGGCGAGTAACCGGCGAGAACGCGTGGTAACGCCGACTCACTGTCCATCATGAAATGTTGCTGCTCGTAGCTGAGGACTGAAATACTTTAAAGAACTCATCAAGTATTCCGAAATAAATGCAACAATGCAATTCTTAATTTTTTACCTTTAATTAATTACCTTTCGGTATATATTTTTCCTGAGCGGCCAAGGTGGTCACAAATATCTGAACAACGCCTCTATTGTCAAGGGGATAAAGTGCATATTCAAAAATTTTTTTAATACCTTGGCCACTGCGATATATCTGATGACGCATGTACCTATTTTGTTACGTATACCGCTATATGCGGCGCCAGCGCTCCCATCGTCAGATCACCTGAATTCCTGGTGAGGCTTTACAAAACTAACTAGTCTAAACCACGTCGTGAGAGATGCCCTGATTGCATCCGCACGACATAGCCGAGCCATGCTCTCACCACTACAAACCTGAACTCGCCGCTCTCGATGGCGCTACTGTCTAAGTCAACTCGAAAATCTTATACGGGATTATGTTAGTTCCGTTTCTTGCCACCGACAGGGCTAAGTTTGTGTTAGGTATCTCGCTCACCCATCTGACGTCTCGCTCGCGTTCTTCTTTTTAATTTTTGATACATAGCCTTTACCGTGCCGCCTTTTGTTTTTATCGCTTTTGAATAACTACGCAAGGAGCAGAGTGCTAAGGTCCCAGCATCGGTTTCGCGACCTCTAATTAGACGGCGAATGTCGTTTTTGTTCCCGTAGAGACGTAGAGAGTAACTTGGTTTCTGTATTGAATCAGGTCTACATCAATATCATATCATTCATATCCATCACTTTTATGGAGCAAAAACTAGGTAAATATAACATTCAAGTTAGTCTTTAGAAAAAATGCTTATTTAATTGTCCTTTCTATTACATCGTTAACATGAAAAAATAGCCATCATAGGTATTTAATTAACATCAAATATACAAAATGCTTGCCAACGTTCAAATCTATATTACCTACCATTGCAAAGTTTTTAGGTAATGTAAGTAAGGTTTTGATAACGTTAAAATAGGACATACCAAAAGAATACATTACGTACCTACCTTTTACAATGCAAAACTGTCTATTAAAACAATACCATGAACTCCATGCTTCTCTCATTATGCGTCCAGTTAGCTTCTTCTTACTAAAAGACAGAATTCCAACCATCGTATCATATTTAATCGTATGCACCCCATAAAGTTGTGCCAAAAGACGCGGTTTGTAGAATAGAATAAAGTCGAAATTTGAGTAAAGCTCCGTCATGTGAAGCGAGGTTGCTGTAGCTCCACGTCGGCATCTTTGTTTCTCATATGCCAGTGAAATTCTTACATCGCTTAGCGTATGCATGCCATGCTAGTTAGCTAGGCACGAGCTCGAACTATCTCAATGTCTACAATGTCTTGGAGCTCAGCGACACTGTCGGGCTTTGATTATTCAACCAACCGGACCGGCCTGGTCTGTCATTTTCTATACAAAAAAAAACTGCCGATTTTTGCGGGGGAGGGGAACGTCAAATGTATGCGAAAAGTCAAAATAGCCACGTCAGATAAACGTCAGTCCATACAATGAGTGTGACCTCTGGCATTAATTTTCGGCAGAGGGGAACGCCTGTTAATGGCCACTCCGGTTGGTTTAAAGCTCTAAGGTGTCGAGGCTTGTCCCGACCGACCCGGCCATTTTGGATGCAAAGTTTACAGTTGAAAAGCTCGGCGGAATACTGGGGACGTAGAATTCAGTTTGTTCTGTCAGTAGAAATAGTCTCTTTGTAGTGTTTGCAGAGTTTAATTATATTTAACGTGCATGTAAGATTCCTTAGCACACTAGAATCCTTCTAAGACAATCCCGAAGAAACAGCAAAAACGTTTCTTAAGCGGTTAACTGGCTTAAAGTCGTAGCAATAGCGCGAGAAATAATACTGTAGGTACAGTCGCCATCAAATATATCGGAGCGGCCAAGGTACTCAATAATATTTGAACATGCACTTTATCGCCTTTACAATAGAGGCGTTGTTCAGATATTTGCGACCATCTTGGCCGCGCCGATGTATCTGACGGCGACTTTCCTTCACAAAATATCTTGCGGTCCGCACCTATAGCCCTTATAGTATACAAAAATTGCGTCTCAGGGGGTGGGCCAATTGCGTCATCTGACGTGGCTAATGGCTCTTCATCCATAAAGGTGGAATCAACTAAATTCATCGCAGCATTCAACTACAAACAATTGTGATCTTTCCTTGGCTCTCCTTTGTTCACGCCGCCATTGTAAGTAACTGCAATTAATAGAATCGAAGGACGGTATCGAAATTATAGATATTTATTAAGATACGAAGATGATGTCTCGTTTTCCTTGTCGGTAAAAGGAGGATGTACGGTTTGGTTATGATTAAGATTTTCCGTGAAATCTGCCGTGACTCATGAACCGAGCAAAGTTCAATTATAGAACGAATAAAAATCTAAAAATATAGAAAGTATCATTTCATACCATTCCTTCGGAATGAAACAAGCAATAATTTAGGTAAATATTATGTATCTAATAATAGCCATGGATTCATGCTTAATTCTAAATATATGTCCATTTTTAGTAGGTTCTATGTATAAAGATTAGATAGGTAACTACCTATCTAATCTTTATACATAGAACCTAATAACTATTAGCAATCGATTCAATCACGAAGTATGCTAAATAAAAAATCTCTCTCATTATGCTGTCTACCAAAAACCCAAAATTTGACATTTCCTTGTATTGCTGACATTATGAATAAATATTTAAACTATTGTGGCATACATTTGTGCGTTTGGTGCGAGTTTTAAAAACTAACACCAGTTTTGTATTGTGCCAAGAACTTTTTTTTTACTTTGTCACCCCCGAAAATGAAGTATGAACAGTTTCTATAATGTTATGAGAGAGGTTACAACATACTTAAATCATAAAATATAACTGATAAATATCTAAACATGCAAGCCAAACGTGGTCATTGGAAAGTCCTTCGGGAGTTATATTAGTTTTTAGCCGGCATCTCTCCAGTCACACTCGCGCGCACCCAAGATCCCATTATAAATAAAATAACGCGCTACGATTGGCCGCAACATGACTTTTTATTCCTTATTGTACGGCCGGTACAAATTGGTAAGGTCCGAAACACGGGTCCCTGCCACGCATAGTTTTTTGTACCGGTTTTTAATACTGGTATGATGGACTGACCTCGTGTGAAGGTCGGGATGATTTCAAGTCGATTGGATTGGATTAAAAGGATTGATGAGGTTAGAAAAATTTATTTTAATTGCTAAAACAGCATGTTTGTGAATTCCGTGATTATATTATATATGTATATCTGTTTAAAATAAAGACTATTTTTGGCTATAATGTGCACGTAGGGCACTCGTAGGGCACGACTTTGATGCGTCCGTATTTATACTTGTGTTCTTACCAAAGGTTTACTAGATATTTTATATAGATAGATACTTTTGCGACCGAAAAATAATTCATTAAAATTATTGAAAATTCTCGGCCCTAGAATTCTCCCTCGCGTCACCCGAGGTCCCGCCAACACTTGTTATGCGTCCATTAAAAATTCGAGCCGTGTCGATTATAATTCGATACGAAAATGGCCGTGCTATTGAACACGTGCAGATAAACATGTAGCTATTCAAATTTAATCGCTGGGCTTAAGCCGTCCCTTTCGAGCTAGAAAGTATTTTCATGAGCGTAAGAGGGATACGAGAAGGTTTTTAGTCGCGTACGTTGGCGACAGCATCTCAGATTTTGATGTATATCCCTTAAAGCCCTTAGGGAATCATGCGACCAGTGTGTACCAGACGTAAGCTGCCAGTGTTAAGAATGCATAGCTACCTGCATACCTAGATGTCGTTCCGACAATACATAAATATTGTTTTCTCAAACATGCAAGTTGCATTGTTGAAATGCTAGTAATGAACTTAGAGTTTTATAATAATGGTCGATGTACCTACCCTACCTATTTAGTACCTACTAGTTTTATTATCATCAGTGACAATGAAATATAAAGACATAATTTAGCAGTTCAGGTCAAATTTCATAACGCAAGATATTTTTCCTTAGGTATCCTGTGGATTTCATACAACATTTCAGGCCTGCCCTGCTGCGCATGAGCCCTTTAAAAAAATAAGGAGACTCGAATGTACATCGTACTAAGATTTCGTGAGATTTGACTGAAACCACTTTTCCCCCATTTTTGCTGCGGTGTTCTTTAAGGCGATTTAAGGTTTGTGATTTTTTAAACTAAACAGCGCGTGTCATCGCAAAGATCCGGATCTAGATGTTGATGAAAAACTGGACGATATAAGACTTATATCATATAAAGTTACGTAGGTTAATTTGCCTCGCGGCTTTGCTGATTAAATAGTATATAGTCATAATGACAAAAATATAAAAAATATGCCTAAATTAATAAACTCGACAAGTTGTTACTTAAGAGATAAACTATACATACTTGCGTATCATTGAATTATATACATATGCATGTACCTAGTAGATAAGGTTTATTAGTGAAAGTAATGGACGTTACTTTGATCGTACCGTGTCACGACAATAGCTTGTGTGGTCATTGTAACCAGTGCAAAAAGAGCCGAGGGTCCATAGAAGAAAAGCATACAATGTTTACGTGAAACGGGCCTGCCTATGTTGGTAACACCATATCCGTGTATGACAAAATTATGGGTTTGAACAGGAAAATGTTATTTTAACAAATGCATGTCAACAAATTAAATAGCGTTCTCTCGATAGATATCAAGACCACCTTGGTTGTACATATGTTTGAGTCATTTAAAATTACAATGTACTTATAGCAAAAAAAAAGTTCTGTCAATGTATACGTGTACGCACTGTATGTACAGTCGACGTCAAAGATATCGTTACGGACAAAGTTACAAAAATATGTTTACACGACTTTATTGTCTTAGCCATAAAGTCGCGTTAACATATTTTTGTAACTTTGTCCGTAACGATATCTTTGACGTCGACTGTACACAAGTAAAAAGTTTACTAGCATAATAAGATTAATAAGCTAATAGTATGGAACGCAGGGGGCCAATTTTTGACTTTCGAGCGCCCAAATTCCAAAAGATTAAGCTCGAAAATAATCGCACACAAAAGCTTACCGCCAATTTTTTCGCATGAAAATAATAGTTTAAATACTCAGGATTTTAAATTTCTATCGCTGTTATTTTTAAAACATAATTTCATCGTTTTATTATGAGTTGTAAATGTCACTTTCTAGTACTCGAATCTCAAAAATCACCCCCCAGATCCGTAAACTAATATTCAATAAAAACTTTATACATTCTGTAACTACAATTTTCTTAGTTTTAACTTCTAGGTTCCTACTAGTTAGTGTTTATACTGGCATTAAAAATAAAAACTAAAAAAAATCTGTTACTACCTAGTAACACATTTTTTATAGTTTAGTTTTTTTTTGGACATGACCTATAACCTTACTTTATGCTATAACTACACACACTACCTAGTGTGTGTAGTAGTTCCATCATGTTTGTATTGTGGCTTGTTTTATTTACAATAAACAATCAAGTGTTTACATACTTACATAGTAAACACGAAAGTTAAGAACACAGATCCTGGGGGGCGATTTTTGGCAGCCGAACGCTCGAATTCAAAAAAATTTAGCTCGAAAATAATCGCACACAAAAGTTGGTCTCCAATTTTTTTGCATGGAATTAATAGTTTAAATAATCATGATTTAAAATTTCCATCGCTGTTATTTTTAAAACATAATTTTATAGTTTTATTCAGAGTTTTAAATGTCACTTTCGAGCGCTCGATTATGACATTTAAAACTCTGTGTAAATCGATGAAATGGTGTTTTAAAAATAACAGCAATAGGAATTTAAAATCATGATTATTCAAACTATTAATTTAATCTGAAAATAATAGCGACAAATTTTTGTGTGTGATTATTTTGGAGTTTAATTTTCTTGAATTCGGGCGCTCGAATCTCAAAAATTGCCCTCCTGAAATAGGAATTATTATATCGACAACAGTCACTGCCAATTTAGTTGTACCTATCATCAATTCATCAACGAATTTTTTTGAGAAGAAAAGGGAATTACCTAAATATATGTATACTTTGTTTCCCCGTGCATCATTATCATTACCTATGAGAAATAGAAAATATCGAAATATATTGTCCTACCTACTCGTACCTACTTAACAGTTTTTTTTTAAAACAACGGCCTATTTCTAACATTTCGCGCCAACAGGCGCCATCTTGGTGAGAGCGTGTGTACGTTTAGAAGTAAACCTATGTGGCTGTGGCATACGATGGCTGCGTACAAAACTTATTTGATCGGTCGTTCAACCATGTCGATCGCGCCGCTCTTTCCCGCGTAGCGCGGCCTCTCGCTCACTCGTACCGTTAAGGTGGTATGCCTGAGTTATGGCATTCCTTACTTACCACCACCACTGAGAGGCTGTGTAATAACACTGCATGAGGTTTCGCTTGAATATGTTCGTACTAGGTTATATCATCGACCAACTTACTGCGTCGGTCCCAGCGGCGCCATAACTAAGCTAACTATATACGTAGGAAGGTTGTTAGTGAGGATAACTATGTGGTTCGGTTTTGGCCCACTGACAATTGTAACTTTGCGTTAGAGTGTGAACGCCCCAAGATTGTAGTAAATTAATTGAGCAGAGTTGGAACGCGCATCAAGTTTTTTAGTTTCCAAAATGTTTTTCTGGCTTAAGTACTTACCTGCAAAAACGATAAATCGTAATGGGTTTGGATTAATCGGCATTTCGATGACGACTAACAAAAAGTTTAATCGCAGATTAGTCGTTAGATGTTGTGGTTACTAAGCTATAAACATCCAACGGTCAGTCTACGTGGCGTGGAGGAATTTTACAGAATGGTGACCATGTCAGGTGCAGGGCCGGATCTAGGGTAGAGCGAGTGGAGCGGCCGCTCTTGGCGCCGGATGGCAAGGGGGCGCCAAAATAGCAAATGATAAAAAAAAGTTTTAAAAGGCGCGAGTGTGGCGGGTGCCTAAAATACGCTTGAAAACTTCGAAGAAGGGCGCCAAAACCCGATTTCGCTCTACCCTGATCAAGGGCTCGGGCCGGCACTGGTCAGGTGTTACAGCACTAACAGATTTAGTAACATACCTACGCTCAAGGACCGCGAGAATGGGTCGCCTTGTATGAAAATTAAATTTGCATACGATTTTCCGTGTCCTTGAGTAATGTCCCGTGGTGTTATCAGTTTACTCTAGTTGTTGCTCAAGAAATTTTCATACATATGTACTTAGAGTCAGAAAAGCTGCATGGTAAGTGTCAGGTAGTGTAACTTAATCCCTGGCAGCAAGACAAATAAACCGCCTAAATCGTTTTTTTACCATTAAGCGATCATAACATGGCACCGCAACCGCATGCGGCGACGGCGTTTAAGCGTGATAGCGCTGTACACACGTAGAGCGCTATCTCGCTCGCGCACCGGCGCCGGATGCGGAAACCGCGGCAGTGTGAAAGACGCCTCATTGGCGCTTATCATGGTCTACTTTTTATTCATTTAAGCTCGACTAACATCAGTCTTTAAGGACATTGTTGGCAAATCATGTCAGGTTAATGGATAACATCATTTAAAAAAACATCAAAGTTTATAATTTATAATTAGTTAATAAAGAAATAAAAATATGTAATCATAGGTAAATCAGAAGCACAACGAACCATAAAAGGCAAATCGATGCGAATGACGTGAGCGCCGATCTCCCGTAGACCTTATTTAGTAAAGCCGGCCGACTAGGCTGTGATAACCGACTAGGACTTAAGTATAATATATAATAGGTAGTTATTAAATTACATATAACACAAGTAAACAAGTTACGTAACCGTTTTTGCGGAGTCTCATTTTATTTCGATAGGTAAGTACCTAGTTAAAGTTTTGTAACCTGATAATGCATCATCAGGAATGGCAGAATACCTACCTACATACTTTGAATTTTAATCCAAAAATCCATCCCTCAGGGATAGGAACCTTCTAATCCAGGAATCAAGTTGGCATATGATTTGGAAAAAGCTATGATGTGTTTAACGAATTTTATGTAGGTTAGGTACGTAAACGGTTTCGTCGGTATGCAAGTAAGTATAGGTACTTACATAGGTAGGTATGAAAATATCCTATCCAGTCAAAACATACTAATTTAACGAGTTCCAAATGGACCAAGTCTGAAAAAAACCGTAAATAGCTGTGAAGAAATTACACTTTTACACTGCAAACTTAAGCCATTAAGTATAGGTACTTACATAGGTAGGTATGAAAATATCCTATCCAGTCAAAACATACTAATTTAACGAGTTCCAAATGGACCAAGTCTGAAAAAAACCGTAAATAGCTGTGAAGAAATTACACTTTTACACTGCAAACTTAACGCCATCTGTGAATGTTACTTGTAACTAATTATGAAAGCACGACATCTCGTGGCGTGAGCAGAAACTACAACGATTGTAACAGAGCCAGTGTGCAGACGTGAGTAAACTGCACGGCTAGATAGTTTCCAAGTAAACCGCTAGATGGCGCTGACTTTCCGTCAGTGTTTAGAGACCAGCTGCTTTATAGTAGTATGTAAAAACTACACAAGATGGCGCTGTATTGCAACATCTGTTTCGTTACTGGATTGGGCGTAGAGATGGCGCTATTCGAAGAAAAGTTCAAATTACAAGATTAGATGATTAGATGTTTGGGACTGATATTGAAAAAGAATGCATCTCGCATGAATGATACTTTCTTCGCAAGGCGGGCAAAATTAAAGTTTGTTGCTTGCTGCATACTTACTTAGGTACTTAAGTAGAATATTACGTCAGGTTCTTAATAAAAGTTATGCGTGTATCGGTTAGGCATAGAATGGATTAGACACTTATAAAGGGTTAATGTTATGGGTAATTTATTTAACCTTTTGAACGCTTTCTCTCTCGCATCAAAATGTGACATACACGCGAACATCTCAACTAGAGAGACACTAATTTAAACCATATCTGTCAACAGTAAAATTGCTTTGACAGCGTCTGCCATAGCCATTTTAGTGGTCGTTGGCGTGGTAGGCACAACAGTACTCGACCACTTTAAAGGCTCTTGGCGTTCAAAAGGTTAAATTTGGTCTCATTTGGCTCGACATGTTTCGATATATAAAATCTTAAATCTATATAGGCCCTATATACGCCCCACTCCTGGGCACAGGCCTCCTCTCATACACGCTTTCTTTTATATAGGTAAGTATTAATATGTCTGAGTGTCACACAGTGTATGTTTATAAAACTTCCAATTGCGTTAGCTAGGTACCTATAACATATGTACCGTACCTAGTTATTTAAAACTTTATTATGAAACTCTTTAAAAGTTAAATTTTACCTCTTAGCGGCGGGCAATAAGCTTTGTTTACCTTTACATATAGCTATGTAGACTTGAAGTGGGACTATATTATTTGAATTCGAAAAGCAACAATACATTCTGATAAGATGAAGAGAAGTTACTTTTGTACGATTATAAAAAATCGTTTCAGAATAAAAATGCAAAAAGATGTCTGGATACTGTGAGCAGGATAAAATCATTCCTATTGGCCAAATGACCAAGTTTCTGTTTACATTGTTTAATGATAATAATGATGCATGGAATGGACTAAATATGGTCGTGTTAAAGTCATCAACAAGTGGCAATAAGTACCTAGTAAGCGACTAGTCAGCAAAAACATATACCTACCCTATGTAAATATATATTACTACTATGTAAATATTATGGACTTTTAGCCGGACGCTTAAAGCCAACCACAGACGAAAGAAACAAGAGAGAAAAAGCTTAAATAATTTTTGAGACCGACAACGACAAGCAAGTCTATTTCGATTAAGCGAGTTGATAAATTCTATCAACCTATTTTAGTTTTTAGTTAAATTGCCGTATGCTTTAGTTTGACCAACCATTTTATATTTTCGTAATTTGCGTGTTTCTAAAAGACTAAACCTAATTTAACTATAGGGTTATAAATGCAAACGTTTATAATATGTACCTACTTTAACGGTAGGTGCCTTAAATTTCCACAAACTAACGAAACGTCGAGTAAGGTACGAAGTCTAAGGTCTATTGACATAATAAATAGGTAGATATAGTACTCGTGGTCCACGTCAAGTACGTGAAGTTCTGACATTGTATATTACACTAATCATCTCTTCATAAAGTCCTAGTAAATGAACGAAACTCTTGAAAAAACTAAGAGCTTCCAAGATTCCGTTGCTGCGCAAGAGTGCTTGTAACCAAATATCAGTGAAGTGAAGCATGAAATTGCGCGCCGGCGCCGGTCGATGCCCCTGTCTCTTTTTCTAAACGTCACTAAAGGTATCGAAGCTCTGCGTCGTTTGCGACCTTTTCACATCTTAATTTTAATTGGAAATCATATATAAGGAATAGAGGCACGTAAAACATTGAAGTCAGTGGTGTCTTAGGCCTCATCAAGTCATCAGATTGACATGAGTGACGTCATGGAGATGATTCATCGTCAGACGTCCCAATCCCAGCGCCGAGTATAAAGGTCGTCTAGAAACACGAAAAAGAGAGGGAATGCCACTGGAGGATGACCTGCCCTAATCATCATCATCATCATCTCAGCCATAAGACGTCCACTGCTGAACATAGGCCACCCCTTTGGACCTCCATAAGTATCGGTCGGAAGCGACTTGCATCCAGCGTCTTCCGGCGACCTTTATAAGGTCGTCTCTCCATCTTGTGAATGGAGGCATGCAGTTCTGATAACTAGTAAAGTTATAGATATAAGCGGAATTCAGAGTTTCCACGACCAACTGTTAGGCTGCGTTTTCACCAGAGATGAGCGAAGATGCGTTGCGAGTTGCGAAGAATGTGTTTGTTAAGAAGCAATCCTAGAGCTGCGTTGTCGAGGATAAACAAATAAAGCGATTCCATGGGTCCTTAACAAACACATTCCTGTCAACGCATTCTCGCTCATCTCTGATGGAAACGCAACCTTAATAAGGACGCAGTCCCGACCCGATTTTAACTTTAACGCAACCTGATAATATTGGCTAAGTCTCTGACATATTTTCAAACAGGAGGAAATTGTAAGTACTTACCAATTTTATGTATCAAACTAATAGTAAATAAATAGGTACCTAAACTCGGGTATATAGGTAACTCTTTTTGTAGTCTTATATGGATACGTAATTTGCTCTATTCGGTGCAATGGAGGCTTAGGCGATTATCACACTGGCGACGGATCCGCATGCGGCGCCGGTGCGCGAGCGAGATAGCGCTATACACATGCAGAGCGCTGTCTCGCTCGCGCACCGGCGCCGCTTGCTTATCCGCAGCAGTGTGATAACCGCCTTAGCCTCACGATTTTTTTTGGCACAAGTTAAGCTTATGCATGTTCCTGCTAGTGCATTTTCACATTGCCGTCGTAGGTTCAGGATTTGCACGAACAGGCCCCATAAGACGTTTAAATTGTTTAACAAGTCCAAATCCTAACGGGTCACGGGTAGGTAGGTACTTTTAATCGTTCCTCGTTCGAGCCCGTATCTCCACGCGTCATTTAATTGCTAGGGCCCCTCTAACCGTCGCGACGGACGTCAATTGGACGCAGATACACAGAAAATTATGTTTGCTCATTTACTTTTAAAAGTTTATCGCCGTTGAAGAAAATTCACTACACTACCTACGCCTACTATTTAGCGCGTCACGAAATTACACTCTAATAGTCGGTATTGGTGCACTAATACATTTATCAATAATTATCACCGTTAAAAAGTTAGCTAAATTTTATTGTCTGGATTTTTTTATAGGAATAGGGTAAACCACCCTAAATCCAGCCCCCTCCTAATACCGGCCGTGTCTCACAAATCGTGGCATAAATTATAAAAGGTCCAATAATGTTAGGCTATTAATGTACCAAAATAGACCTTATTTCATACGCGATAGACAATACCGGCACGGCGGCCGATCGGTGCACTTACGACACTTCAGTCGGCCGTTGAACGTGGACCGGTGCGTACATGTCATAATTCGCCAAAATTTTACCTCTATCCCGACTGCGCAGGACATTCTTGGGTAAGCGATTTGGCTGTATTATATTCTTTTGACGTGGTGTTTATTGGTTGTTTTCGATAGATATTGAAACAAAGAATCATTTGACATACTAAATTCATTAAAATGTTCATGCTAAATGGTGATTTTTAAGGGGCCGGGTTTAGGCCTCGGTTTTTGGTACTAAATCTAATTATCGGCCGCCCCGGCCGGTATTAGAAATTCATATTTTTCCCACGATTCCTAAAACCGGCAGGGGCGGCTTCCTTTGATATTTGACAGCAATAATAATCAGCTGTGATGCACAGTGGGTCAAAGAGAATACTTGAGGACAAAATCATATTTTTCTTCTTTCGTTGCTGTTTTTTGGGTTACAATACAATATGTAATGAATTTGATTTAGATACATTATATTGATTTGTATGCTTTAGCTGTAAAATAAAATAATAAAAACAAGATCATTGTTTAATAGTAATACTATTTGGTAACGTTAAAAAACAATATTAAAAATAGATAATTGTGGTTAATATAAGTTTTCAACTTTTTTTTTTGTTTTCACTTAACGTAACGCTGCGCTTGCCGATCCGTCCCTTACCTTGAATTAGGTACCTACTAAGAACAAACAATTGTATATTTATTAAAGACAAGATGCCGCTCGCGGCTTCGCCCGCGTTGTATCCTGTTTCAATCCATATCATTGTCTATCTGTATGCCAAGTTTCATCGACATCCGTTCAGCCGTTATCGCGTGATTGAGGATCAAACATCCAAACATTGCTTCTAAATTTCGATAGATGGCGCTGCCTATCAATTACATTACATCACGCTATCAAGATTTTTCTTGTAATCATGACCCCGCCCCCATACATTGTTAGGTTATGTTCTGAAATTTTACGATTTATAATATTAGTTAGATTTGAAAATGGCTCAATAAAATTCAAAAGTCAAATCTGTGTGATTTTTAAAAGGTCTACTGTAAACAACTGTCATCATGGCGGGTGAATTTTTCAAGACTGATTTATATACAGCGTAAAAATAAACAATTGTATTTACAGCGCACATTTTTTAATTTGAATCTCCAATTTTGTCCACTGATTGGAACCAGTGTGTCACCATCCTGTTTGCATATGCCGATATAAGGCAAAAATCTGGCCGGATTTAGGCACACGTGGGCCGATGTTAGGGAAAAGCGGTGTGGCTTGATAAAATAAATCATAATAATTATGTGACGAAGTTATTTTTTAATATTATGTAACAAAAAGAAAGCCAATTAAATATCACACTAGGAAAAAAAATTACATGACACGAAATTTAACTGGTTTACATATTATGTGTAGTTGAAGTCAGAAAAACGTTGACGGGGCCGATATTAGGGTGGTTTACCCTACTATCCCGCCGGGTGACGCTGATGAGTTCTTAGTGCATCTGGCCTTAAGTCTAGAGTCTTTTCTATATCGTCGCCTAGTACCCACAACACAACACAAGCCTTGTTGAGCTTACCGTGGGACTAGGTTGATTTGTGTAAGTTTGTCCCATAATATTTATTATTTATATATAGGTACCTAATGTAGAAAATTGCAATTCTTATCGTAGAAAATGATTAAGTACCTACCTAATTATAATAATTATTACTCACCTATGTAAAATACTTGTAATCGAAGATCAAACTTATAGTCTCTGCTTTGCAAGTACCTATTTACTTAAGTAAATCTATGTTTTAAGTAGTACAAGGTCCACTAATATACAACGTGGTTTGCCTTTGATTTTCGCATGACTTACAACCTGATTGTACAGTCGCCATCAAATATATCGGAGCGGCCAAGGTGGTCACAAATATCTGAACAACGCCTCTATTGTCAAGGCGATAAAGTGCATGCTTAGATATTTTTGGGTACCTTGGCTGCTCCGATATATTTGATGGCGACTGTACATAGTGAACCATACTGGCAACATAACAAGGTAGATTTACATTTAAGATTTTTTTTTGTAATTACGGTGGGTTGCACCACGCACAATCAACAGACTCATCAACGTTAAATATGGCGACGGAGCTGCCATCCCATAGAACACTGTCAAACTTTTCACACAAGATTTTGTTAACGATTACGTTTACGTTCACAGACAGTTTGGTGCAACCGGCCCTTGAGTTTTGCTTGTCACTTGACGAAATCTTCTATTCTTTATATGTAACTACAAATTAATTCACAATGAGATTGATGGAGGATTTCGATTACGCAGATGAAAACCTGCATCAAAAATTCAGGCTGAAAATACTGCGGCATTACTTTGAATTTCAAGAAAATTTATTCACAAAGAACGCCGATGCAAGCACGCACGAAAGTTTGACAAGCTCGTATTTATTATAATTAGATTGTTACAAATGCGATTCAATAAAACAAGACATAAGGTAAAATTTTAAACAAACGCAAATTCGCTATAAGATGCTTTTAATTTAAATTTATTGCATGTTCACATGAATGGATTTTATACGACCTAAACGAACATACCGACTGTTTATTTGCAAACCAGTTTACAACGCCAGCGGGAAGGAGATGTGAATACGTAAAATTTGTAATAACGAGAGAGATAGTTGTAAGGACGATGCTCCTGCGACTAATTACAATGATCACATGTAAAAACATGTTTACAGGCATACAAATATGCGGTTAAGTTTAATATTGTATTATAGGTACTACTTATAGACAGGTTAAGGTATTATTTGCATGCCAGGGTCCTATTCCGACTCTATAGGGTAAATAAACGAGAGCGCAGAATGGTATTTACCCTGTTCTATGATCTTGTCCTACAGCTCTCAAAGAAGTAGGTAAGGGGCCCCACCGACTATCATTCCGCCTGACGATATCGGCCTGTCTGTCAGTTAGAACAAAAATTTGACAGCTCCGAACAACTGACAGGCCAATATCGTCAGGCCGACTGATAGTGGGTGGGCCCCATAAGATAGACGTAAGGATCTAAGGATCGTTTAAATACGAATGTGCTTTTAAGCTTCAGACCACTACGAGAGGCAGAATCTAATCGCAAAATGCTCTACGGGTTTGAGTTGTAACTCTAAATACATATCTGTATAACATATGTAAATCTCTGATTATATATTTATGTACTTACTACCTAGGCACCTACCTACGTCTAAATTGTAATATTTTTCTCACTATTATAATATTAAATATTTACAGTGCTTCGATAAGTGTGCTTTTTATTATCAAGATGAAGGTGTTTCAATATTAAGAGTCTTTCATTTAAATAAGATTCACATTGACTTCGCTTCGTTAACGGCCACTGCATTTTATGTCTTACTAAAGTCATGTTTGAAATTATCTCTACAACGTTTTTTGGAAGTTCAAGTGCAGGATGCTAAAAACTGAGTGAAAAAGCTCGGATATCCTCAGACGCATCTACGACATATGTTCTTCGATGAAATTTAAAAAAAGTTTTTTTCTCGATGGCGCAGCATCTGGCAGGGATATTGGGTGACCTGAGATCTCACGAGAGGTGGGGCGTGGAGCAACGCCCTTGATACTTTAGGGCCAGGCCATATAACCGCAAAACACTTATATTCGGTCGTCTAATCGTCAATTTGCAACACTCTCTTTCGAATATGCAAGAGCGATAGAGACGGGACCAACGAATTGTCGATTTTCGAACTTCACGATAGGCGTCCTTGAGATCTATGCACCCCAGCACCATTCTTATTGCAAGTTGCGAGACATATTATGTGTTATAAAATTGACATGGTAGGTGCCTATTAAAATCCGATTATTATTATACCATTTTATGTAATAAATAACAGTCGCTATGGTTCACAAATAGACACGCAAAACCAAAGGTTTACTATTTTAATCAGATCAAAGATTAGGTATAAAACAAATTACATAATCGTAAGTACTTACTTACCTAAATAAAATAGCAATTTACGAATTATGACGGTATATCGTTTAATAGTGAAATGGTTTGTTTACTTTCTTGTGCAGTAGGAACAATAGTAGGTATCAGATCAGCTAAACTTACCTGAAACAAAAAAATACATTTTACTTATTAATATTTAATATTAATACTTACTTCAATACTTCAACACGTATCGAATTTTAAAGTTCTTTTTGCCGTAAAAAAAATGTCATGTCTATTGTTAAGAAAACTTTAATTTCAAGTGTTTTATTGTAAATCTTTTATGTTAATGTTTAATTTCAAACACAACCCATGTTGTTCATGAATAACTAAAATGAAAATAAATGACCTACGTATAGGGTATCATATTAATGGAAAATGAATGACACTTTGATAATTATTAATGCCGGTGAGAATCCATCTAAAAGAAACCATTCGTTAGACGAAGCAGGAAACATAATCGCGACGAAATACTATCAAGATTGTTTGGTCCCCACGACATACTACCAGCTCAGTTCACACACCTACCCCACTACAGTTTTTCAAACAGGTTATTGAGCGCACATGTGTACGGCAGGTTGCTATGCATGTGATGGCTGCTCTACATGATGGGCCATCATAGAGACGCAGCTATGCGTTAAGAGGGAGCTAACGATATTGCGGTCTTGTTCCGTCGTATAGCTGCGTCCCTATGATGGCCCATCACATCATGTAGAGGAGCCATGAGTGTCTACCACAAGCATCTGCGAAACATCTAGCTGTTTTGCCTTACCCGTTAGAGTTCAATTTCGCTTGATCAACTTCAGTTAAAGTATGGCCAGGCTTCGTTTACCTGCTGTTTATGGGAAAGCTCTTATCGCGTAGACATAAAATCCATTTTTGCGTCAACTGTATTGTATATGAGACGAGAGTGGTCCTTTATTCGCATTCGGCTGAGAAAGGTGGATTTTATGAATGAATATTCAAACGTTGAAAGTCTTTTATGCTTTTCAATTTCAATATTCTATAGACGATAGATTAGGGTATATCACTGATTCTTTTAGTGTTATTTGAAATAGACGAAATGTAAATATGTAATAGGTACACATGTTGCTGGTTGCGACTTGATTCGTATTCAGATTCGCGCTGTAAGATTTAGGTATATTAGCGAGGAAATGCTGCCAGCGTCCTCGGCACTATGCCACAGGGGCCGTTTTTAGAAATAGATTTTTAGTTTTTAGTATTTTTAAGTTAGTTTTAATTGGTTTACATAAGGTTTTTATTAATATTTAGTTTTTAATTTAGTTTTAATATAAGTATATTTCTAAGTAGTTTTAGTTGTGGTTCAATAAAGACTTGTAACATCTAATAAATGGTATATACTTATCTTCATACAAAAAGATTAACATACACACAAAACGAAAAAAATATTTTAGTATAAATTAACTGTTGAGTTGTTACGATAATTGTCTATTAGGCTACAAAGCCGGGTGACCAGTTTAATACCTAGCAGGTAGATAAATTCATCCTTAACATTTTGTCTGTGGTTATGAATTACCTATTAGGCTGTGTTTCTACCAGAGATGTGGTCGATAGCTGAGCGGTACCTACTAACGAGAATGCGTAGCGAGGATGTGGAACGTTGTGAGTGTTTAACGTTCCACCAGAGATGTGCCAGGTTGCGAAGATGCCTTTGACAAACACCGTCTAAACTGATAGTTTAGTACCGCCCGCAACACATCCCTAGCAAAACTTTCGCACACAGTCTTCCCTTGTATTTTACGTACAAAAACTTACCCCCCCACTGAGCTGTTTCCACTAGAGCTGTGCTGACCCAGGATATAATTATGGTAGATGAAAGCGTTTCTATAGCGGTCCAGACACTGTCAGTAATAATGTCATTATTTCTGTACCCATCCTTCTCTTCTTCATATACATAGAAAAGGACGGGTACAGAAATAATGACATTATTACTGACAGTGTCTGGACCGCTTATTGGTTCATGACCACATTCCTCGCAACGCATCCTCGCACAGCTCAGATCGAAAACGCATCCTTAATCCTATTATGAATTTAGATAAATGTGTATCGTTTTCCTAGTACCTACCTAACTATTCGCACCAGGGGCGGCGCGTCCAAATAATTGGATTAATTAAACTTCCTACAACTCTTGGGAAAAAATGTCGTCTTAGCCCCAGCTACGCATATTTTAGCTCAGTTTATCAATACAACTTTTTATCCGGCTGCCTTAATAAAAGTAACAAAGAAATATTTTCAGTAAATATAAATAAAGTTACGAGTTACAGTTTGGCCAGGGATAGAGCAGACAGAAAAAATCACAATGTCTTCTTACAATAAGTACACTCAAGAGCAAAAGTTGGGGATCACTATTTCTTGAAAATCTCAAAAGATATTAATTTTAAAGTTATTCAGGAAAATACTAGTGACCCGAAACTTTTGCTCTCGAGTGTAGATAGATACCTACTGTCCCCCCAACCGATGACTATAGTTTTATACTAGAGTTATTTCATTCACCAGAAACCCGCAAGTGTTTCACCACAGGTGACAGATTGCGCGAACATTACGGCGACACCCACGATACACCTACGTGGTAGTAATCGTACTACGTGGCCGTATATGGGACGACCTTGTCATACATGTGGGCTGCGGTTACAACCCTTGCTTATTTAGGCATTTGCATTGTGTATGTAAACAATATCGATTAGTGTTGGATTTTGTTAACTATGCCAAAACGTAGGAAGAGAGCTTTCGTAACAATAGGAATTCTTACAAAAATGCTTGAAAAAGCTCTGAGCTTGTGGTAAAAACTTTAATTAGGCGGATTTCACATTGGCGCAGCGTCCCGGTCCGCGAACGAGACAGCGCTAAAAAAATGCAGAGCGCAATCTCGCTCACACACCATGGTCGCATGCGGAAAACGTAGCAGTGTGATAAATCATAACCAAACCAACTTAGGTTCACTGGTTTACGTCCCTCTGTTGGACACAGGTCTCCTCTTCTTTATGCACGGGCTATCCCTACCCATACCAGTGCGGCGCGTCCATAGAACACGATTCCTGTCGGCTTGCCTAATTTTCAGGCACTTGAGCAGTTTTTCTACAGTTCGTGAAGAAATTTTAAGCCAAATTAAACTCTGGCTAGCCTAAGAAAAGGTTTAACCTGTCCCACTGACCCCTACTACCAAAACGGGCTCGAGATTGCACATACCTAAACATTTTTTTTCCTGTCTTCTTTCTTACTCGCGTATGCAGGTTTAGCTTCTATAAGATATATGCTAGACTATTTATTAAATTTAATATCATAATAATGCTTATATCAGTTGTATCCCAATCAATTTAAAGCGGAATTTTCTTTCCGTCATAAAAAATTTCCTCAAATACTTCTCAGAAATATGCAAATTGACATTAATTAGTGATAAAAATACCTATTAGACTGTCACACGATTCTGTTCGAAGTCACCAGTTCGTGTTTCGATAATCTCGGAGCAGTGGGACTGGATCATTAAAGTTAACACGTTTCCTGGTCGTTTAATGATCTCAATCCGTTTTTTTTAATGATAGACGTTATGATAGTGTCTACATGTGGCTTGTCCGGTTTTGTGAGCAATACTTTTAAAACCAGATTTTATGAAAAAAATCAATTTTTTTTACATATGACATAATGTAACTATGTAATTCCAAATATGTTTTATACATATTAACAGGTTGGTGGACATTTTCACAAATCGTTGATTGTTGGCGGCCACCCACTATCAGATTGCCGGGCCATATCGGCCTGTCTGTTGTTCGGAACTGTAAAATTTTTGTTTTTAACTGACAGGCCGATATTGTCAGGCGAACTGGTAGTGGGTAGCCGCCCTTAGAATCGTAAGCAGTATTAATTCTACTGGGATACTAAAAATTACCCAATTTAAGTATAGGTACGTAATGTAATAGTATGTTGCATTGCAACCTATGTATCTACAAATTTACGATTTTCCTTTACGTCACTTCCATTAAACAAATGCCTATGAATTATAGCGTCAGTGGAGGAAAATAATGGACAAATTTTAGAATCTCTCACTATTCTGAGTAGGAATAACCAAGAATCTCTCGGAATTCGAAATATATTTAAACTAAAACTAAAATGCCACCAGCATCCTTGGTACAATGCCGCAAGGGCCTAGTTTAGATTTGAGCTAGTTATTAATTTAGTTTAATATTTGTACTGTAGTGCCTCTGTATACTTATTTAAATAGAGAGTTGGCTAAACGGCTGGTGGACAAAACCGGGGATAAAAGTGCTGGCGGCTTCCTCACCCAACGCCTAAGCATTGCGGTCCAGCGAGGAAATGCTGCCAGCATCCTCGGCATCATGTCACGCCCAGGGGCCAACATTAGAAATGGATTTATAGGAGTTTTATTTAATTTTGGTTATTTTAGGTTTGAAAATAAGCATGTGACTTTTTGGAATTGTCGAATGCACATTTTTGCATTTGATCACCTCATCGACCTATAAATCAGTCGTTGAGCTGTCATCACCCGGACCACTTAAGCAAACCTTACACATACTCGTACAACTCTACAACTGCGACATACAATAAAATATAATTAATTACCGTTTTACATATTCGTATAGGTATCCAACTTTATGAACTTTTAAGTTATCAACTAATTAAAATACGAAATTGTCGAGTTAATTTAAATATTTAATTTCTTAACATATATAACTGCATAAAGCAAATCGAATCCTGTAATAAATTCTAAATTATAATTAGTTCATCAACAAAATTCATAACACTAATTATTTACGAAATTGAAACAATTCATGACACTACCTACAATCTACATAGACAAAAAGTAGGAGGCATAAAAATACTATTACGTGCAGTCCGTGAGCTTTAAGAAGAACCTTCGGGGAATCGTCGATGACACACGAAGGTAATATTCCTGTACTGCCTTTTCGTGTGTCACTGTTGATTGATCCCCGACGTCTCACTCTAAAACCCGAAGGTTCTTTTTAGATCTCACGGACTGTAAGTACCTACCTACTTATGATTTAATTTAACTTTTTTTTAAATTGTCATTAGGTATGAGACAATATCTTGATAATATCTTGTTAGTTGTCACGAAATCTATGAAGGTATAAGTATTAATTGTATCAGGTCCGAACTTAATAACGAAATCCGTTGTCCAAAAGTATTTTATTACAATTACTTTATATTTTACAAAAAGCAGGCACGGATCTAGGATTTCGTTCAGTGGGGGGCACCTTCGTATAATTTTTGCGGTCCGTACCTATATGGCCCCCGTAGTATACAAAACTTTCGTATTAGGGGCGTTGGGACATTTGCCTGTATCTGTGCCTGAGAAAACGGTACTAACGTGAAAACAATCAGCCTATCTTACGGAGGTGGTCACTTAAATTAAAATAAAGCCCAGAAAATAAGCATTTACAATGTTCATTCGAACAAAGTTTCATATATATTTGTAAACGTTGCAGTATTTGTTCGATTATTGTAATAAAAAAAATTATGAAAATGATTTGTAAATTTTTGGCTCCACTTTTCGTTTTATTTATAACCGGGTTTCTGGTAATCCTGTGCCTGTTCAAAAACAATACAGCTTGCCTTCAGTTTTGGAACAACACCGTCACATCATCCTGTCGAGCCAGACTTGCAGTAACATACGCCTCTTCTAACTAGCGTCATTACAAGATGCAGCAATCATGGCTTGCAGTGACAGGCGAGGACGCCTAATGACGGTTACAGAGCCGTCGACTGTATCGAGTGTCAGTATTGTTCAGATTATCGCCATCGCATCCGGGGCGGGCTCCGATAACCCCGCTAATGTCTTAGGACTCAAGTTTAGTACTAATTGACGGTCACGGTATCTCCGTATTACTTGGCCACTGGATAAAATTTCGTATTATCCGTTGGAAATTACCACTGAACTCTGATTCGTCTTCACTCGACATGCGAGTCGAAAACGAACCTGGATACCTAATAGCCCTATAAGAAAGCATGAAGGGTTTCTAGACAAGTTTTAGTGTGTAGTGGGAGGGATGGGAGTGTATGCTGTGTAGTGGGATCTTTTTTCCCTGGACGCGACGCGAAGAGGCGACTAATAGTGGCCGCAACGAAGCCTACCATATATAAGTACTCACTATAGCAAGAGTCAAGTCGCTGGAAAGTTAGCGTGGTCCAAATCTACTAATCTTGTAGGTACTTAAATATACAAAAAATTGTGCAAAGTGGAATATAGGTGTTGTACGGGCGGGTCGAAGACAGCTAGTTAATGAAATAGTAACGTGAGTCTTGTAAACGTAGTCGATAGCGAACGCTTTGTGCGATTCCCAGTAACGGTCTGTCGTCAAGAGAACAATACCCATCGGAGTCGAGTTGTTTACAGACTGTATATTCCCAATACTTACCGTGCTTGAATACTCAACTAAACCAGTGTAACTCTGACCTCCCTATCTATATCAACTGTACGTGTTCTGAAAGCGATGATCGCCGTAGAAATTGGCTCGCCTGTGTTTACTGAGCGTTTGGGATAACACACCAGTTTTCTAAACCCATTCACCTTCGGTAACTCGACTCGCGACTGAGAATCAATAGCGTAGGATCTTGGAAACTTCATTCCTGCTTGCTATTAGTACGAGTAAGTAATACTCGGTGTGTGACCTCTGGGAATCGGAAAATCAATAACAAAAGTATGGAAATGATTGCTAAACAGAGTAAATGTCCCAAAGTAGGATTTTTAATTAAATATAGTATATGTGGCAGTTATGCCATAAATAAATACCAAGTGGTATACTAAGTCAGTCAAGTGTTTACTGCAGTGGCGGCGGGTCAATAGAACACGATTCCCGTCGGCTTTCCTAATTTTCAGGCACCTGAGTAGTTTTTTTAGAGCTCATTAAGAAATTCTAAGCAAAATTAAGCTCCTAAGAAAAATTGAGCCACCGCTATTAGTTTTTAGGTAAGTAAGTAGCTAATTAATGTATTATTTATCGCCTATTCCACCTATCCCTACCGCGTTATCCCCCCCAGTGGGGATATGTGGTATATTTTTCCATCTATTTCTACTAGTAGGGATACTTTTCCATCTATCCCTACCACTTGATGCCAAATGGATTTTTTTCCGCATATCCCTACCATTTCCCCCCTGGTAGAGATTACTGGATTTTTTTCCACCTATACCTACTGTTTTCATCCCTGGGGGGAACAGGTGGAAATATTTCTATGTATACCTATTGGTTTCCCCCCCGGTGGGGATAGGTGGAATTTTAAACACTTATCCCTACAACCCCGCTATTTGGTAGGGATGCATGGAAACTTTTCCAATTATCTTCACCCGATTGTATATTGGCATGGATACATGGAAACTTTTCCAAGTATCTTCATCTGATTTTATTTTGGTAGGGATACATGGAAACTTTTCCAAGTATCTTCACCTGATTTTATTTTGGTAGGAATACTTGGAAACTTTTCCAATTATCTTTACCTGATTTTATTTTGGTAGGGATACACGGAAATGTTTCCAATCATCTTTACCAGATTGTAAATATATTGGTAGGGATACATGGAAACTTTTACAATCAGCCTTGGGTACTTGATTGTATTTTGGTAGGGAAAGTATTTATGGAAATTTCTCGAATCGTTTTTGTTACAAATAGATTATTATTTCAAGCATACTATTATTGAAGTAATCATTTTGAAATAGTTATTTGTGCAACAAGAGAGGAAAGTTGGTTTTTCTTGCGAGTGTTGATTGATTCTAAGTTTGAATCTTGAGCGTAGCGAGGGATCTCAAGAACACGAGATGTAAAAAACTTTCCTCTCGTGTGACACATACAACTTTTCACCTCAGTAGTGAGAACATATTAAAGTTAAAAAAATACATTTATTTACATTCCTGAATGAAAGGCATCATCATTACTTTCGTCACTCCAGGGAGTGACGAAAGTTGCTACTTTCCTCACTCCAGGGAGTGAAATTTTGTTTCTAGAAGCTTTTCGTCATAATGATGATGCCTTTCATTCGGGAATGTAAATAAATGTGTTTTTTTAACTTCAATATGTTCTCACTACTGAGGTGAAAAGTTGTATGTGTCACACGAGAGGAAATTTTTTTTACATCTCGTGTTCTTGAGATCCCTCGCTACGCTCAAGATTCAAACTTAGAATCACTCGCTTAGCTCGTGATTCAAGTTTAGAATCTTTCGCTTACTCGGGACTCAAAATCAACACTCGCAAGAAAAACCAACTTTCCTCTCTTGTTGCACAAATAACTATTTTTGGTAGGACTAAGTACCCAGCAAGAAGGTACTAAATACGGATTTGTAAATTAAACACTTCCACATCATACAATTCGAGTGGAAGAAGTCCTTGTCCTTCAAAAAACAGAAAGGTAGCAGGGACGAGTGGAAGTATTTCCATATATCCCAACTAAACAGCAAGGTAGCAGGGAAAAATGGAAGAATCTCCATATATCCCTACTAAACAGCAGGGTAGCAGGGAAAAATGGAAGAATCTCCATATATCCCTACTAAACAGCAAGGTGGCAGGGACAAATGGAAGAATTTCCATATATCCCTACTAAACAGCAGGGTAGCAGGGAAAAATGGAGGAATTTCCATATATCCCTACCAAATAGCGAGGCAGTAGGGATAGGAAAAAAAAATTCCACCTGTCCCCACCAGGGGGGAAAACAGAGGTTAACGTGGAAAAAAAATTACCTATCCCCACCAGGGGTAAAATCAGTAGGTACACGTGGAAAAAAATCCAGCGATTTCTAACAGGGGGGAAAGTAGTTGGGATAAGTGGAATAAATTCCATCTGGCCCTATCATTAAAAATTAGGGGGGATATATGGACGACTTGATTCCATATATCACTACCAGTAGAAATAGATGGAAAAATATTCCACATATCTCCACTGGGGGGGATATCGCGGTAGGGATAGGTGGAATAGGCGTTATTTATTACTCGAAACTGTTAGCAGAGCTAACGGTTGGTGGTCGATGTTATTCGATATTGCTACACTCATATTCCTAATGTCATCTATCTGAGAACAGTGAGAATGGGAACCGATAAGAGTTATTCGTTCTCGAAACTATTACATTCAACACACATTGTTTTGGTTTAACTGAAGTAAGTAGGTACATATTTACCTACCGGGCTCAAATTATCTGGAGGCACATTCTTCCAACTAATTCTGCTTAAGGGCAAACAACGTAAGCGACTAGTCACCTGCTATTTTTAATGCATTGCGGTTTTTGATCCATCGATTGATTTCGTTGCACATACCTAGACGGCAATGTCTCGAAATCGCGCGCGAGTTTTGTGTCAAAATTGCGCCGATTGTAGAGGCCATTAGGGGATGATATCAGCTCATAAAGCTCTATACCTGGAGGAGCCATCGCCTCATCTTTCCAAACAAAAAAGTCTGCCAAAATTTGAGGGGGGCGAGGCAGCATACGTATGGCGTTTTCAATTTAAAGGTACATCATTGTCGGTTGTTAATAAAGTTTATTTTTAAATGAATTTTTATAGCAGCATCGCCTTATTGATAAAGGACAATGATGTACCTTGAAATTATACTCCTCTCCTTTTCCGAGACGATTTAACGAGTAGTAACGCAGGAGGTACACGCCATAGTCACTATTTTCAAAGCTAAAAAAAAAAAACTAAACACATTCTGTTTGATTAGTCTGTGGTAACTCATTACGTTCTTAGTGCACGCGCCTGTCACTTTGTTTTTCGTAAATATCAGTGTAAAATTAGATTTATATCATGTATTTACGTACATTCATTCGTATACTTAATGAATATGATAAATGTTATAATAGTTGTGCTATTTACTTCTACTTTCTGTGGTTTTTGCAACACAAAACAAGATTGGAAACATTTTTGTTATTGTTAACAAGGTTTGTGTTTCGGTATTTAATGATAATGAAGACTTCGTGATACAAGGTATGTAAGTAAAAATAAAGTAAATTTCATATACGTCCTGCAACCAAGGATTGTATCGTATAAAAATCTTTGTGTTTATTGGTTTTATCTTTGACTATTTTTGCGAAGCAACAAGTTGACGTTTGTGTTGTGTTTTCGCGGGCACAGATAAGACAAGTAAAATACCAATGCAAAACCTGTTAAACAGCAACCTGTTACGAAGAAACAGGGAAACTGGCGGAGCCCGCCACAACGATATCATCAGCGGGCACGTGGCGGGCATCGTGCACTTCCAACACGGAAGTATCATCATCAGCAGCGGGATCCGAAGAGGACTTACCGGTCTCGCCACAACCACCGCCGTTAGACCAGGTACTTGCGGGTAGGCTAAAATTATTTTTTATCAATTGGTATGAGCTCACCGAAGATCAGGTAATATTAGATTGGATTCAAGGATATGAGATCCCCTTTAACAATACACCACAACCTCAGTCTGTCCATCAAGATTGGTCTAAAAAGGAGATAATGTTAATTAGCAAGGAAATAAATAAACTGAAAGGTCTTGGCGCAATCTCCGAATGCTCTTTTAGTGATGATCAATTTACATCTCCAATATTTTTGGCTCCAAAAAGCAATGGCACATACAGGTTTATATTAAATTTGAAACATTTAAATCAATTTATCACTACAGAGCATTTTAAACTTGAAGATATAAGAACAGCTTGTAAATTGATGGCTAAAGATTGCTATATGGCAACCATAGATCTCCGTGAAGCTTACTTCTCAATACCTATCTCGGAAAATTCAAAGAAATATTTAAGATTTCTATTTAACGGTCGATTGTACCAATTTAATGCTTTGCCATATGGACTATGTACGGCTCCACTTGTATTTACCAAGATAATGAGACCAGTAATTACTTACCTACGTCAAAATAATGTTATATTAACCTGTTATCTCGATGATATTCTCATTTTCGGGGAATCCGAGTCAATATGTAGAAACAATGTTACATTAACTTGTAAACTATTACAAGATTTGGGTTTTGTGATTAATTTTGAAAAAAGTGTACTTTCACCATGTAAGACATGTAAATTCTTAGGCTTTACCTTAAATTCAACAAATATGTCTATGTCAGTTCCTGAACAAAAACAGCTTTCAATATTAGAAAAAATTAATGTCTTTAAAATGAGAAAAAATTGCAGTATCAGAGACTTCTCTCAACTATTGGGGTCACTCAGCTCCATCGCCCCAGCCGTTCCTTATGGTTGGGTCTATACAAAACTCTTGGAAAGGGAAAAATATTTAGCATTATTGAAAAATAATGAAGATTATGATGCAATAATGACTATCCCTCGGATCATAATCCCGGAACTTAATTGGTGGTGTAGAAACATTGATAATCCTAATGTAATTAAACAACATGTTTTTATGCTAGACAATACACACAGACTCCTCTCTTACAGGCTGGGGTGCGGTATGTCAGGGAAAAAAGGCGTCGGGCTCTTGGTCACATTTAGAAAAAGAAAATCATATAAATTATTTGGAATTAAAGGCAGCTCTCTTAGGTCTAAAATGTTTTACAGAAAATTTAAGTAACTGTGAGATATTGTTAAGAGTTGACAACACTACGGCGGTAGCTTATATTAATAAATTTGGCGGTATTCAATTTCCACATCTTAACAATATAACGAGAGAGATTTGGCAATACTGTGAGGAGAAAAAAATTTGGGTCTTTACATCATATATAAATACCAAAGATAATTTTGAAGCAGATAGAGAGTCTAGGAAAATTAATATAGAATGGGAATTGTGTGAAAAAGCGTATAACAAAATAGTAAAGAAGTTTGGTAAACCCGAAATAGATTTATTTGCTTCTAGAATCAACTCTAAATGCGAAAAGTTTATATCATGGAAATGTGACCCAGAAGCACTAGCAGTAGACGCTTTTACCCTTAACTGGAGTAAATATTTTTTCTATGCCTTTCCGCCATTTTCGCTTGTACTAAAATGTGTTCATAAAATTCAGACTGATAGAGCTACCGGTATTCTTGTATTCCCGTATTGGCCATCCCAACCATGGTTTCCACTTATAAAAACCCTCGTGGTAGGAAATCTCATAATGTTCGATCCTAACATAAATTTACTATCGTCTCCTTACAGACAAACTCACCCACTGCACAGTCAACTTACCCTGGCTGCCGGTTTGCTGTCAGGGAGGCGTATGCGCGACGCGGAGCCCCAGCATCAGCCCTCAATATAATGCTAAACTCCCTGTCAGCCAATACTATGAGGCAATACGACTCTCCATTAAAACTGTGGTGGAGTTACTGTAATAAACATAACCTAGACACTTATGAAGCATCCGTCCCTTATATTCTAACCTTCCTGACTGAATGTTTTAATACAGGAGCATCTTATGGAACTTTGAATTCAACTAGATCTGCTTTATCTTTAATAATGGGACCAAAAATCGGATTAGATGATAGGATAAAAAGATTTATGAAAGGTGTATTTCGTTCAAAACCCACTAAACCTAAATATGAGTTAACTTGGAACCCTCAAATAGTGCTGAGTTATCTAACTAGCTTACCTGCAGCAGATATTTGTCTAGAAAAATTGACCAAGAAACTGGTAACACTTTTAGCGTTAACTACAGGTCATAGGGTACAAACCCTATCGTTAATTTTGCTAGAAAATATAGTATTCACTGATAACACGGTTAACATTTTCATACCAGACATCATAAAGACCACTAGAAGAGGTGGCTCACAGCCATTACTTCAATTGAAGACATATGAGAATAATATGGAAATCTGTCCCGTTAGAACCCTAAGGTTGTATATTAAGAAAACTGGAGTTATACGGAATGGCCATAAAAAAATTAATACTTACTTTTAAAAGACCTCACCATCCAGCGTCTACACAAAGTATAAGTCGCTGGATTAAAAACACTTTACAGGATGCTGGTATTGATGTTAACATATTTACAGCACACTCTACACGACATGCTTCGACCTCTGCCGCTCTCAGATCGGGTATAACCCTAGATCAAATTCAAAAGACTGCAGGATGGTCCGAAAGTTCAGCAACTTTCGCAAAACATTATAATAGACCAATCACAAGCTCAGTTACTTCTTTTAGTCATGCGGTTTTGAACACTACTTTAGGGTAAGAATTACTTAACGATTATTCCAATAATATTGATTAGGAATAATGCTAATTGTTTATATAGTTAAGTTAATGAGAAATTTTTCAGACTGATTAATATGATAATGTTATTTTTATTTTTTCCTCTAGAAGTCTATTGTTGTTGAATTAACATTCCAACAGAAAAATAAACGTTTATGTTGTCTAAATTTAAATTGTTTATTCATTCACAACCCGAACTTTAAACATCTACTCGTTAAATCGTCTCGGAAAAGGAGAGGAGTATAATTATATGATTAAACGAACTTACCTTAAGTGAAGTTCTATCATAATTATACGATGCTCCTTTTCCGAGACGACAGTCCCTTATCCCCCCCAAGAGTCTTGCGACTCTATTCCCAGTAGAAAGGGTTGTTCATGTAATAGCTTTGAACTAAATGAGTTACCACAGACTAATCAAACAGAATGTGTTTAGTTTTTTTTTTTTAGCTTTGAAAATAGTGACTATGGCGTGTACCTCCTGCGTTACTACTCGTTAAATCGTCTCGGAAAAGGAGCATCGTATAATTATGATAGAACTTCACTTAAGGTAAGTTCGTTTAATCATATAAATATCACGCATATTTGGCAGTAAGTCACGACACTAAATGAAGCAACAAATATTTGCTAATAGAACATTTTTTACACCTAAAAACAATACATAAAGGCATTTTCACGGAGCTCTTTACTCACTGAAAACGATGAACTGAATGCGTGTAATCGATTTTTGAAATAGTTTTTATAAACCTATTAGATTTTCCTGCTAATAACGTTGACAGAGGGGAAATGTACCTAAGCTTACTCCAGGTATAGAGCTTTATGTATCAGCTAAATTCCATCCCTATCTTTTTCAGCGCGAGTGAAAGAGGAACACTGTGTTACGATTAGTATGTGGACTCATTGCAAAATAGCAAAATGATAAATTAAAAAAACTACGGCGTAGTTACTACGCATTGATTGAGAAATATAAAATAATTAAGTTTTTAGTATCAGTGTGGTGGAATTTTGTCCTTAAGGTAGAGAGTCAAGTCAAGAAACTAAAGGCATACAACTGTTTAAAGCTAATTTTAAGATGTACGAGTATCTTTGGAATTATTTACTATCTAACCGATTTCGTCCAATCGTGTATCGGAATTAACAATTTTTTTCCAAATATACCAAATTGGATTAACCTAACCTAACCTAACCCACAATGAGGTAGCTTTAGGGTTGGAACGAACGTTTTTTCATAACTACGTCTAATTAATGTAATCCTAGGTAGAGTTTGTCCGGAAAGAGAAGTGTCAATATTTATATGAGAGCTCATTATACATTGTACGAGTTCTACGACACTTCTCTTTCCGGACGGACTCTACTCATATTTTTTACAGTCAAAAGAATGGCCAAGGCTGCTGGATCATCCAAAAGTAGATTGACTTGAGCAAGACAGTTCCAAAATTTAAAAAAAAGTTATTCATTATGTGAACGCGTCATTCAATTTTGAAAAGGGAAGCGATCAACAGACAGCCTGTTTTTGTACACATTCCAGTCTTTGTAACGGTGAAGAATGAGACGCGACTACTCCCTGCGTTGTATTGTATAGCGTGAGTAGGAGTGGGACAGATATATGCTGTGACATTTTTTGCTACTTCTTGAAAAGGCTGAGATGGCGGGAATATACATAGAAAACTGTAGACGTAACTTTTTAAACTGTGATGATGTTTAACTTATAATTTGTGTTATACTGTAATATTTGAAGCCAATATTTAAGTGCCTCTAACTCCGTTAGTACGAAACATTGCCGTAAATACGCCATAATGGCTTTAACAATTAATCAGTAATCACACATGAAACTATGATAAAAAAAAAGCGATACGTGTAGGTATAGTACGAGTAGGTAGATTGTGTAACAAAGGGAACAAAATAAAATACAAGGTGTAACAAAAATGCAGGTGATCCTTTTACGGGCATAATTGGTACCGTATTTTTTTGTTTCATAATTAGATGAAACAAAAAATTAAACTGAGAAAAAAAATCGCTTGAAAAGAAAATTTGGTTTTATATGGAGGGTTGGCCGGCTGGGATCATCTGTCCCATAAAAAAAATATTTTTTTCGCCTCCAAAATTGTTTTTTTTTTCTACTTTTTCTTAGCCCTAATACGATGCCAATTATGTCCTTAAACGGAGTACTAGTATTTTTGTTACACCCTGTATTTACAGCAAGCATGGTGCTTTGAATCCCAAACGAAGGGATGAAGTCTATAATAGCTCGCTTCGGGATTCTAAAGTAGAATCCTGAGCGTAGAATGTGATACATACTGCTTCTCACACCATCTTAGAGGAAAATAAACAATGTTATAGTTGAATCATATTTATTTTTATTTTAACTTTATGTGTTTTAGTGTGCTTCCCGATTAAAATGAGTCGATTGATTACGACATAAATGTCTCAAATAAATACATAGCACACAGTTTGTGAAATGCCCGACCTATTCGCGATATCTCGGCAATACGGCAGGACGCTCGCGTTCCCATTCCCATACAAACGTAGTTTAGCTCTCATTTGAAAACGACATGCTTTAGAACCACGAAATTTGGCATGGGCATTCTAATAGTACAGATCTATGTCGGTAATTCGTTTTGGTTGCTAAAAATTGTAATACAAAGAAAATACAGCCAGATACAGATTTACATACAAAACTTATTTTTGCTATAGTTTCTTTGCATTACAATTTTTAGCAACGAAAATGAATTACCGACATATAGTGCTAGCGGTACACGCCGAAATTCAGTATATTTAATGCTGCAAATGGTGTTAAAAGCATAAAAATCGGACCGATTGATCTTTAGGCCAAATGAAACGATTCGGCCCGTAGCAGTAAAAAAAAAAAAACAGAGTGCAGTTATGACGTCATCTTTTTTTGTATGGAAAAAAAAAATTTTGTTCTGAAACCTATCGTGTGTGGTATCAAATGAAAGGGCTTTCTGAGCTAATTCCAAAAATATGTCACATCATTACATTTCAGTCACATGTTTGAAATAAACATAAAAAACATTTTCAAAACATACCAAGTTTGGGCTCCTCGAGATACGACACCAAGCAATATTTTTTTGTAAAATATATCTCAAATGATACCTTATATCCTCATATCTAACCCCAAGAATGCAATTTTGAAAATAATTACATTTAGTATTTTTTTCTGATTTTTAATGTTTACAAAGTGCGTCGTATTACTCAATACGAGTACGAGTACCGTAATATCCTCCAACTTTGCCCCCAGGCGAAACTTTGCCCAACATTTTGAACAAATTCATTAATTTACGTAATTTTATAGTATGTATGTATGTATGTACTTTATTGCACATAAACAAGTTTAACAATATTACAACAGTAAAATAAAAAATAAAAAAGATATGCACAAAGGCGAGCTTATCCCTAAAAGGGATCTCTTCCAGCCAACCCATAGTATAGTATTCTGGTGCGGGCAAGTGTTGATGTGAATCTCACAAAATGGGAAAGCATGGTGAGTAAAACCCATACTTATACTTATACCTGTATATAATAAGGCAATGGGGAAAGCCAGTGAAACCTTATTGTAGAGGGTGCTCTTTTAGATTCCATACAATGAGGAAAAGAAACAAAAGATGAATGGTCCTTAACAATGTACGGGAACTATGTACAGTTAAAAGGCTTTTCATATGCAATTGTTTCCCTATACCTTTTTGCTTCAGCATTTTCATTTTAGAGTATTGTGACAGTTGCCATTACTCTAGATTGTTTATATCGTAATTCGATTTCAAAAGGATAATGAATGAAGAAGTCTTGATGTGGGCAATGTTACGTTGTAATGTAACAACTAGTGATGGCCAACTTTGCCCAAGACAAAAAAAAATCTTAGGGCTATCGGCTTTTTGTATTAACCACTCGGCACAAAAAAAGGTGATTATTGTTTTTGAAATATATATATGACGTTTTGGAACTGTTTCTTTATTTTTTTAATGTAATTGTTAATGTGAAACCATAGTATTCAATATATACATAATTTTCTTTGGTCTGCCGATTTATTTGTAAACATTACTAAGATAGGTTCGTTATGATTTGTTTCTATTATAAATAATGAAATATAACTCATTTAATTATGTTTTGTTTAATATACATACTAATGCCTGAAAAATAAAAACATGACTAAATTAAAAAAATTAAGTCAAGTGAGACAACCCTTGTACTTTGGAATGCTTGTATGCACCTTGTACCGTAAAGATCAAAAACGCGTACCTATCATTGCCCACCTAATTTGTACAAAAGTTCACGTACTTATCGCTGAACTATTTAAAGGGAATGATAGGATTACCCTAGAGATTTGCTGTAATTCTTGTTTCAATACTATAATCGCATTATTTAAGCGCAAATCGACTTGAGCAATGTTGGGTAAAACTCGATATAACTTTAGGTACCCACCCTCAAGTTCGCAAAAAATGGGATAAACTTAATTCGCTTTAAGTAAGAAAAATCCTGATATGTGCAACCCGGGTTCCTCGAGCTCACCTATCACGTTATATCAAAAGAACGTGTAAACAGAGTTTCATTACTCCGAGAATTATTAGATCCCACATTCGTAATAATGAAAAATTTAAAAAAATACTTAGTGAAATTATTTTCAAAATTGCTTTCTTGGGGTTTGAAATGAGGATATCAGGTATCATTTAAGGTATGTTTTACAAAAAAATATTCAACCGTATCGTATTTGTAGGAGCCCAAACTTGGTATGTTTTGAAAATTATTTTTATTTTCATTTGAAACAAGTGACATAAATATAATGATATGATATATTTTTAGAATAGGCTCAAAAAGCCCTTTCATTTGATACCACACACGATAGGTTTCAGAACAAAATTTATTTTTTTTCCATACAAAAAAAGATGACGTCATAACTGCACTCTGTTTTTTTTTTTTTTACTGCTTCGGGCCAAATCGATTAATTTGGCCTAAAGATCAATCGTTCCAATTTTCATGCTTTTAACACCGTTTGCAGCATGTTTAAGGCGTACCGCTAGTACTAATAGATCTGTACTGCTAGAATGCCCATGCCAAATTTCGTGGATCTAAAGCATGTAGTTTTAAAATGAGAGCTGAACTACGTTTGTATGGGGACGCGAGTTCACGCGAGCGTCCCAGCGACTCTTAAAGTATAACGTATTATTATTGTCTACATGCTTGAAAAATGTACCTATGTTTTGAGTTGACACCCGAATCGCGTCCTCACACTGACACACCACGTGACATAAATATTACGCACACATAAGCATACCTGCTCGAGTTTCGCACGTTGCTACAGTCTTCAAATATATCGGAGCGGCCACGGTACTCAAAAATATATGAACATGCACTTTATCGCCTTGACGATAGAGGCGTTGTTCAGATGTTTGTGATTACCTTGGCCGCTCCGATATTATCTGATGGCGAGTCTAGGTACATTACTAATGAGTTGTTTGTTTTTAATTCGACGAATCGGCATATAGTTGGTAGATAAGTGAGAAATGCGAAACTAACAGCTACTAAGCATGTCTCCAGTATACCATACCTAATAGTTTTGGGGCTAACCTTAACACAGAATTTCAGTGGTGTGCATAGTTGGACTAAGCAAATAACGATCTCTACCATTACTTAGACCAAAGTAATTAGGTATTTTGGTGGAATTAAGACAATCCACTCACTGAATGTAAGAAATTATCTTATGACTCGTGAAAACTGAAATATCTTCAATTTCCAAGCTGAAATCAAGTGTTAGCAAGGTTACGTATAATTTACGCTTGTGCACTGAAAAAAAGGATAAATGAAGTACTTCATATCATCAATAACCAAAACTCGCTAAAGAGTTAATCAAGTTTATTTGTTAATAACACATCGTTAGCATATAATTAACAAAACATGTTGATAAACATTAACAAATAAGCCTTAGTTTTGTAGTACAATTTTCAAGTTACTGACAGACGAAATTTGGTTGCTTGTAAAAAATTATATTTTATGCCACACCTGGCCATAAAGTGGCTTTTTCCGCACGCTGCGCGTACGGAAAAAGACGCTTTCTGGCCGAGTGTAGACATAAAATGATGTACACAACACGGGAGGTAATAAAGAAAGCCCTCGATTGCATATTTACATCCCTCGCTTGCAGCTCGGGCCGCAAACTTCTGCGATCTCGGCCTTTCTTTGTTTTACCACCCTAGTTGTGTAATGTACTATTTCAGTGTGATTTGGACCAGTAGATATACAATCGTTTCCTTGCTCGGGACTCAACATTACTATTACTTATTATCACTCGGCAAAGCACAAACGAACTTGTTGCGCAAACATCAGTATTTAATTACTTAGGAACCTAAACATGTATCTACTACATATTTATTCTGCATATTTGATTTGCACTTATTTGTACAAATAAGCGATTTTAGATCACAAAATCACTGCGACCGTTTCCGAAACCATCAGCCTCGAGTCAAATTAAAAATAAATGAACCGTACGGTTGCAATTTATTGCAATTACATGTACGGAGTACCGTTGGGGCAAAAAGCGGGCCCTGGACAACGGTACTGGATCCGCCATCTCGGGCGACTGGTGACAGTTAGTACTGGGACGGTATTAGCACGAAAACTAGAAACAGCAGACATCTGTGCAGGTGTGCACAGTAAGACAGTTTTTAAAAGCCTTAAGAGTCGCCAGGACGCTCGCGTGAACTCGCGTTCCCATACAAACGTAGTTTAGCTCTCATTTTAAAACGACATGCTTCAGAACCACGAAATTTGGCATGGGCATTCTAGCAGTACAGATCTATGTCGATAATTTGTTTTCGTTGCTAAAAATTGTAATACAAAGAAAATATAGCAAAAATAAGTTTTGTGTGTAAATCTGTATCTGGCTGTATTTTCTTTGTATTTCAATTTTTAGCAACGAAAACGAATTACCGACATAGATCTGTACTACTAGAATGCCCATGCCAAATTTCGTGGTTCTAAAGCATGTCGTTTTAAAATGAGAGCTAAACTACGTTTGTATGGAAACGCGAGCGTCCTGGCGACTCTTAACTTATCCGTATATCAGTTTTGCTTATTTCATGAAGTTTTGTTTTGAATTAGCAGTAAGTTTAATATCTATCCTCGCAGTCTTCTTTACGTTTCCCAATTAGTACAAAGTAATAAACATGACTAAAGTTAAGGTTTCGAAACAATCTATGTACATAGTAAAGTTGAAACCAACAAAATAAGGCTGATGATTCTTAAATCGACCCAAAAAATATTATATACTTATTATTTTAAACTGAAAAACCAATGACACCGCGTCCAATTATTGGAAATTCTTAAACAGATCCATTTTCACTGATTTTAATGGTATTGTACTTTCATCGAACTCGCGGAGCGCAAGCGAAGTGAGTTCTTACAAACAACTCCAGACCGAACTGTCACCTGGCTACTGGGACGTCTCGGCATTTGGATGGCTTTTTGATTTCGATAGTTTGTCTGACGATAACTTTAGTAACGTTTTTCTGATCTTTATGAAATTTCTTGGGGCTGTAGCAGAGATACATAAAATTTGTAAGTTCGTATATGAGCAGGATCGATCAAGTGGCTATGGATCTAGAAGGAGAAAAAAAAATCCTCCTTGGGGTCTTGTTATATTGGTCAACTCGTTTGCAAGTAAATCGCGAGTTCTAAGTTCGAGGCGGACTACTAGTTTAAGCGGTCTTTAATTCAATCTACCTATGGTTAAGGTCGTTAAGGGAACCGTCGCCTTAAAGCGTGGTTTCCATTCATGGAAGACGAGTAGACAATACCACACAATGCCTTCGCCGGTGTTAAGCGCGCGACACCGCGGGGTCACTTTCACCTTTGCGCAACCAGTTACCGAATTCACGATAACTTATAGGAATGCTACAATCCGCGACATTATATAGACACGAGGTGAATTTGGTATAGGTATATAAAATATATCAAAGAATTAACGAAACACTCTGAGAGGTTTAAGAGATGTTATTTTCAAAATATATTATATTAAAATATATAATAATTGGCGTCGAAACCTAACCTAACTTCCAGGTCGGGTTGCCACCCGTACTATAATATATCGTACTATACCGGGTGTTTCCTGTAATAGGAGCAATAAATTAAAATGTAGATTCTACTCTTCAAGCCAGACAACGTTTGTTCAGCGACTTTTAAAAATAATTTATGGTTTGATTTTTAGGACACTTTTAAGTTTTTCCGAACACGCAATGTATTACGAAATTTATTATGTCTGTAGGGTGACAAGCAATGTCAAATAGACGGATTTTAACGTTCATTGAAAATACTATTTAGTTTGTATGAAAAAGGGGCAATCTACAAAATACATATTTTTTAAAAGTTGTTTAACAAAAGTTTTGTTGTTTGAGGAGTAGAATCTACGTTTTAATTTATTGCTCGTATTACAGGAAACACTCTGTATTTTGGCTTGGTGTACCTACTGTTGAAAATGTGCAAAAAGACGAAAATACTATATTTTAGGAACGTTTCATGAGGTAACAACAAGGTGTACTATATTTTTTGATGTAGGTTTGGAAAATACTATATTTCTCTCAAAAAAAGGTGGCAACCCTACCTGAGTGGCGGTGGGTCAAAAATTTTCTTGGGCAAGCCGGTGCTGAATTTGCCTTAAAATTTCTTCATGAGTTGGTGGAAAACTGCTCAGGCGCCTGAAACTTAGGCAAGCCGACGGGAATCGTGTTCTGGACGCGTCGCCACTGCAACCCTATTCCAGGTTCGTCCGAATCTGTTTAGGGTTTGAAGTTTTAGTAGAATATTTTTTTAGAAATTTTTATTTTAGCTTGGACCTAGGATGAACGGGCGGATGGAAATTTCTTTGCTAATTTCTTACAAACATATGTAGTATCTCAGAGCTAATAGACAATCGAAATGAAAACCGGTGAAAAACGCCATGAGAACTGAGTCGATAACGGTTGTAACTGTGCACATCGTTAAGTAACTCTTGTGACCCTGTTAGAAGCATCATGTGGCCACAACCAGTTTTGCCCTTTGAGAATGATTTTACACTTTTTCGAGCTGTTAAGTACATTTTTATGAGGCGTCTTTAAAGTGACCAATCAGCTGATGGGTGACTGAATAGGTACCAAAGACATTGAGGCCGAGTACCACATAAGCCCTTAAAATTTAACCATTTAAAAATTTCAAAACCAGTAAAAACAACTATTCCACGACTTTCGATAACTGCCATTCGCGCATTGATCCTTAAATAGTGGTACTTACAATCTAAATGCAGCCCGTATAAGGCCTGCGAACTCCTTATTATCGTATTCTAACAACGCTCTGTACAAGCGATCATGCACGTGCGTGGCATTCCTTACCCGTTCCCATAAAACAAACTTTAAAAAGCACTAAAAAACTACCTTATTATTTAAACAACAAAGCCGAGTCTTGAAAGAGCTGGAGACAAGAACAATTATGTGGTTTAATATCAACCAATCGGCGTAAAGGACGTCGAAATGTCATCCAATCAGGCTTCGCTGGTTGCAGGTAAGGCCCTATGGTTTGAGTTAATTTTATGGGTTATGTTATCTGGAATTACGTAGACTGCCAGTCTCGGTCACATTTGCATAGCGAGCGGCTGGCATATCGTATGAGCCTTAGAAGCATTCTAGTCGAACAGCATTCCCTTCGCATCTATCCATAGTTTTATGTGTATGTAAATTTAAAGTACTGGCTGCACGGCTATTGCTAATATTACTTATATTCGTTATTGGCATTTATTCAACTTTAATAAGAATGTGTCATTCGACTAGATGTTATGAAAACATTTATTATTTAATAGCAACATTAGCAACAACTGAAGTCTTGTTGCATTATGCCTTTTCTTTGAGCACAGTAAAGTTAATTAGGTTTATCGAACCTATAAAAGCTAGAGTTTGTGTGACATTCGCACTCAACTTCGGCACCTTGCTGGGGGTCAACATATTACTGGAATTGATTTTCTATTAATCAAGCTAATCGTGGCTTGCTTCAAGCCATGATTATATAGAAAAGTATTTTTAATGGCCATTGAGCACCAGTTTAGGGTCCAACTCGCTACCTAATGCCTTTTGAATTAAACGGAAGTATTTATTTTATGTTTGGATTAATTATAGTGGTCCTTTCACATGGACCGGTTGGCGTCCGGTGCGGACTGCGGATGCCCGGCCGCTCGAGAAAGTAGACCAGTGTGCGCGTCCCCTTACAGTAAGATAGTTAAGCAATTATAATAATACGCATGTGGTAAATAAAGATTATCTCTTTTTGGTCTTGAGGAAGTCGACTCAAACCAAGGAAAAACGATCAAGTCGTGCAGTAATCCAACTTTGTATGTTGTTGATGATACAGAACTGGTATAAAAGCTTAAATAGGAAAAAAACTTTAGCGCAGAATAGTAAAGTGTACTCTATTCAAATTTCAGACAATGCAATAACGCATCCTGACATCCCGTTGATCTTTATTCGATTCAAACAGGACGATCAACCCCATTCTAAAGTGAAATATCGACCATGCCAGGAAGGAAGCTTCCTTCCTCGGCATTCAAGGGTCTCCATTAAGTGCATGTGCACTTATTCATTAACCTTTCTATAGAAGGGCAACGGACTATAAGCCAAAGAGTCGCCGTCGAGGCACGGTGCACTGTCTGCAGGCCGTATGCTTGTTGTTGATATTTTAAACAACAGTTCGATGTCGATGGACGGTCAAACAATAGATCTATCACTTATATCATGTATTAGTAAACGAGTTGCGCGATTCTCTAGTAGTAGGTTAGATAGAAGGTAGTTATGAAACAAAATCTGGCATAGGTTGCGTTTTCACCAGAGATGAGTGAGGATGCTTTTTGCTAGGAATATGTTTCTCAAGAGCCAATACTGGAGCTGCGCTGTGCGAGAATAGATAAATAAAGTGATTCTATTGGTTCTTTAAAACACATTCTCGCTCATCTCTGGTGGAAAGAGGTCTTTAACGTGTCGACCAGCGCCACTAGTAATTAATTGTGATTATTTAAATTTAACGATATTTAGAAAGGGGATATGTCGTTGGATCGCTTGCATTTGCAAAATTGGTACTCTCATATTTCGATCCTTGGCAATTTTTTCTGCTAGTATAACGAATAAAACAAGTCCTGCAAGTCCAAAGAAGTCCCATGCGCATTACCGACCGTTTACAAAAAGGAGGATTCACTGTGTTGACGGCTAAGAGAACAAGAAGGTCCCTCGTCGTTAATACACTGTCCTCTTTGAGCTCTTTGGCAACCTTACTCACCAGTAGGAACACAACACTATGAGTAGTGTCTATAGTGCTATTTGGCTGACCTACAAATCTATTACTTCTTTTAAATATCGCGTTAAGAACCTACTCGTATACAGTAACATCCTTATTTATTTTTATAAGATACTTCTAAAGATCCAAGTATATAATTCTTCTTTTACCTATATTTCTATACACGTATATTAACTTATAGATTACATAATGCTATACTTATAAAAATAATATCATTACTAAATTATCTCACGGGAACATCCACGCAAAGAACTGGATCTTCCATTCGGCGACAAATCAATACCGAATTGGGATTGATGTTTTTTTGATAGAATGCATCGCGGCTTGTACTTTCCATTTATGTATTTCTTAATGTAATGTCAGTTAATTAACTTATACAGTATTTAATGGTATTTCTTTAAACCCCACGCGGTGTTGAGTTACACTGTTTTTTTTTTATCTTTACTAGTTACTTAAGTTTTGGGACTTCAAACTCATATTACATACCAAAGTGTTTTGTTATTTGTAAGTAAACTTTCGAGTTATAAGCAAATAAACTATATTAACTCCTTACCGAAGTTTGGATATTATATAGCCGAAGTAAATCGTTTGTCCTTTTTTGTGTTATTATTAATTCTAATAACCTGAATTTATATTTTAATTAGTTGTAAGTAGTCCTATTTTAAGTTATTTATTACTCTTAAAATCATTGAAGAGGTAAAAACGTAAACGCCATATGTGTTAAGACGTTTCAGTGTAAGACACCTTTTTTGGCGACAGACTGCATCGCTGAAAATGGCGGCAACATGGCGACCGTTTTCCCACGGCGCACGGACTTATTCCCATCTCGGCGCGCCACCGCTGCAGGAACTACTGTAACGTTTGATCTCCCACTTTCCTTATTTATTCCTTTGTCGGGGTCAGGCTTAAAGTGGTTTCCTTGAGCTATCGCTGGGTAACATGGGGCCTGGGAACTCGAGCGCATGGGAGGCACATGTGCGCGGGAAAAAGAGCTACTTTTTTAGGGTTCCGTTTTAAACGGGGACTGTTATGCATGATTGTGTGAAGCTGCGGCCGAGTAGTCATTTAACACGATTTGTTTCCGACCCAGCCTGAGGAAGATATAAGGAGTTGATGACAAACAACATTTGTGATATTTTCAACACAGAAAAAAAAGATATCTTAATCCAAGATATTCATTCTTGTATATAAGGAAAATCGATAATTTCTTGAACCAAGTATGATTTTGTTGAACCAAGTATGATTTTGTTGATCCAAGATAGAACTTACTTAGTTCAAAATATTTTTTACTTGATTTTCCTTATATACAAGAATGAATATCTTGGATTAAGATGTCCTTTTATCTGTGAAGTTTTAATGTACATGATTGTCAAATAAGACGTAGCTGCCATAAAAAAATCATTTGGAAATAAACTTTATTAACAACCGATACTCGTAAATGATGTGCCTTTGAATAGAAAATGTCACATTGTAACTCGAGTATAAAAATGAGCACTATAAGAATTAAAAGAACAGCAAGGCAAAGTTATTGGCAATTAACATAAGTCCATTCATTGGTTCAATAAGAGTTAATTTACGACAGAATTTTATTGCATAATATGCAAGAGCTTATACTTCATTATGACGAGCAATTAAGCAATTTAAGCATGCCAGAATAATGTCGTTAGAAAGATATCGTTTAATCAAAACTTAATTGCATCGAAATAATAAAACAATATCAAACACGTGTTGGCATTTGGCAATTTCAATGATAATTAAACTCAAAATTAACAAGAGATGTGTTCAAATTGTGGCGTCACCGTAATACCAGTTTAACAAGTCATTTATTGCGATATAGTAACTATGTATATAGTAACATAGTAACTTAAACCTACATTAGATTGCTTAAATTACAGAGTAGTTTTCCAAACCAAAAAACCTTTAATACCATTTAAAAATTGGATTTTTAAAACCTCATTGTGCATTGTACAGAACCTTTACCCTTAAAAAACTCCCAACTGCTCCGTTGATATTGTCGAATCAAGTACAAATAAACTAATGTATGTTACAAGTACAGCATACATGTGTTTGGAACTAAACAAATATCATGGCCGATATCATCATATTTGCTTTGTAACTTATATGTTAATCAGTAATCACCGAGCTCCGAAACGTGCTCTCGAAATATTTAGGACTAAAGCCGAAATCGACAGATCAGCCCTGAAAGTATCTATTTACTTAGGTATTTATGACGCTTTTAGGACCTTGAGCAACTAATTAATGACAACTTCATGAAAATCCAACCAGTCTCTTGAATTGGATGAAGGTCGAGCCAGCGGTGTCACGGAATCAAAATACTTTTTAGAGTATCGATCGACAGATACGTTGCCGTTGCCTATTAAGGGTAAAAAAAGGGCTTTCTGGTTACAAATCTTACATCAAGTCATTTGAAAACTGCATAGCTGAGATTGGTACTCGTACCTAAGTAAGTATGTTTTCAAGCTGTCCGAATAGCTCTCCATTTCAGTCTTCATATATACGGAGTATACCTACGGACACGGACATCTCAATAAATTCTATTTATACAAATATACAATATACATACGTTAAACTCATAGAATACAGAGAATCGCAATCAGCAAGCAAAAGGTGGCACAGTAAAAGGACTCACAACGACTGTTTTTGCAGAAGTGACAACATCAGGTTATATTTTATGAATGGTGCCATTTTGAGCCTTGTTGTAGTTGAGATATGATTGTTATACGTGTTTATTTCGCTAAATCTCGAATGGAACCTAAACGAATTTTCGCTTACCATATATTTGGTAAATTGATTTGAGTTGATGTCTATGGGTACTACATTTAATAGCGACAACTCATTTCGCGCTAACGCGATCATTGGCTAACATAGCGGATACCGTTACCCGTTTCCCGAGAGACCAGTTCTCGGCGTCGACGCACGTGCTTGTATGGACGAGGTCTAGTCGTTTTTGATGGATTACTGGTCCTATCGCTGGACCAAGTTCTACAGTAACAAAACACTACATTGCATTCATAATACTCGTCCTTGTTGTTTGCTGTATTATATTGCCAAGCGGGGTGGGACTTCTACTATGATGTCTATGTGATTTCTAACAAAGATATATGTATGTCCTATTTCAGTACCGCTTTTTTGTTAACTTGCGCATGCGGATCAATACAAGCAACTACAATTAGATTACTTACGATTTGATTATGTTTAGTATCGATAGGTGTTTTGCTTTGCGACTCGGTTCTGCTTACCTGAAATCAAAGTAAAATAAAATTATGTACAACAACAAGCGTTAGTTACAGGTGTCCATAGACTACGCACGGTACTTACCATCTGGTGGTATGTTTGTTTGCCACTAAAAAAGCTATACCAAATACTAAATACTAAATAAAACAAAAACATGTTGTAAATAAGCCTGCTAGATTAGCTTCCTTACTTACATCATGTCAATATGAGAACAGTTGAGTCGAGTTGTATCCAACACATGTCTTACCACACATGCGGGCAACCACGTGCTTGTTTTTCTTTGAGAAGGCAGCCCTGAGAACAATTTCTTGCAACCCACTTCAGTTTTTTTATTGTCGTTATTCCCGCTATCGCATTTACTGAATTTCAGAATGCACCTGTTTTAGATATTACTTTTTATTAAATAACTGAGTAACAGGGATGCCATTCCTAAGATTTTTTTGTCCCAAAAGTTGTAGTGAATATCACTACAACTCTATACTACTCTTTGATTCAGTCATAGCTGTCAACCGCCAAACATGGCGCACAAAATTGGTTCTAGATGGCATATCTAGTAGAATACGTAATAAATAAACAAAATGAGCTTCCACTGTTTTGCCACAGAGTTCTCATGACCACCTTCGGTCCCCATCATTAGCCCAACCGATGCTGCCATGTTACATTTTAGCTCAATCGCACATCAGGAACTGGTTCAGACATGGTTTGCACGATTTTACCCAAACAACAAACGTAACAAATAAACTGTGACCACTTAAAATAAACAAATCAAAATATTTATTAAAAATAATTTGATATGTTCTTCTGTACAGTAAACTGACAAACACAGTGAGTTAAACAAAAGCTTGCAAAACACATGATTAGATATTGATATCTACTAAATGCATCCTTTATAAAAATATGTTTTTGAGTAGGTTCCTTTATAAGTTATCTAGTTACATTACCGATCCTTTTTTGTAAAATTTTGTTTACCGCCAATTGATGATACCACCCCACGCACTTCGAAGCTATCAGTCCCGAGTTGTAATGGTGACAAAGCTTCGTGTGCGATTATTTTCGACATTAATATCTTTTTATTCAGCGGTTTAAAGTAATAAATCGGACCCGTAGTCGGTTCACACAGGCATAATTTGTTTATTTTTCAATTTTCGGCCTATACTCAAGCAGTTGAAACCGACTTCACGTTAAGCACGACCTGTCCACAGTAAGAACTGCTTATAGACGGAGATATTTTTTAATCCTTTTGCTGGCCTATGCTACTTTGAACTCTGCCAGTGAAGCAGCTCTTCAGAGTAGCAAAGTCACGCTCAGACCATTGCAGGTAAATCCTAAACGAGTCTTGTTAACACTCAATATTATATATTTTCCGGACTTGCTAATGGTCTAAGCCGATCTGTCGTGTACGCTAGTTATCAAATACAGAAAAGCAATATCAGATCAGACCCTTTAATTAATCACTCAAGTCATCGCATTTCCACTATCTAACCAGCGCTGTCGTCATACGTTCAAACACTTGACGGTGCGTGGACCTTTAATTGGACTAAATTATAGTGAATCACTAAATGATTCGATGATGTTGGTGATTCAAAAACATTGATATTGGGTCCGGTTTGCTGCGGTGCGAGACGGTTGGTTCAGGTTGTATGCGTTCTGAGATGCATACGCATATAGAGTGCCAATGGATTTAGCCAAAATACAATCTGTTACAACAGCTTTGTCAATAATAGTAGAATGAGAAAACTATACTCCTTCCCTTATTTTGGATGAAAAGATAGTATGACTGTCTCTGTCAATGCTTCGCTGACAAAATCTTGCTAAACTTATCTTTAGGGAACATACTAACTTTAACAATTAGTACTTCTTTAGTGTATTCGACTATTGAAAAAACTTTATTAGCATCAAACATTTTTAATAGCAGGCCCAATAAATATTATCGTTTTTATTTTTGACTGCGAAATATACTATGTTAATCCTCGTATATTCTCTTGTTATTTCAGGGCATTAGAAGCACATAAAATACACCGGTAAATTAAAAAAGTGTTTACCATCTTACCAGTTGTCCAGAGAAGGGTGTTGTACAATATTGTTAAGTTGGGGTCAGCCTCAATTGACCCGCGCTGCAGCTGCCAGCGTCTTGCCTTGGCGTTTGTGGGATTCTTGCATTGTAATTTACTAAACATTATCTACTATGTCCATCAGGTGATTTGTTGCTACCTTAGACTGTTCAACCAACCGCACCGGCCATCTCCGTCATTTTCTATACAAAAAAGTCTGCCGATTTTTGCGGGGGAGGGGAACGTCAAATGTATGAGAAACGTCAAAATAGCCACGTCTTGTCTTACCTATAAACGTCAGTCTATACAACAAGTATGACCAATTGACCACTGGTTATATATTTTCGGGGAGGGAGAGGGGAACGCAGGTTAATGGCCACTCTGGTCGTATTAAATTTCTAAGGTTGCTACTGCACTTGAGTAAAAGAACTAAGTATAATGTTTAGGTACATATATAATGTCTGCATTTCAAATTATTGTTGTAATGCCACATTCAAGATGACACAAGTGAGGGCTAAGTGTCGACACGTTTACTGTTCGATAGCGTCGGAGTCGGTGATGTAATTATACTATTTAGTGTTTTGCGGTTATAGCTATTGTGACACAAAGGGCCTATTTGACTCGAAATGACAGACACTGTCGACATGCCTTTTAGCATTTGCTATTCTGCAATAATTGACCCGAGCCGACCGAGACATCGCCATTTTCAAAAAGCTACTTGGTAGTCACGTCACGTCATGGTACATTCGCCTCTATTGTCAACACGATAAAGTGCATGTTCAGATATTTTTAAGTTCCCTGGCCGCTCCGATATATTTGATGGCGACTGTACGCAATTAATAAGAATACCCTTTAATGATTTACTTTTCGATTATTTCTAAAAATATTTACTTAATCAAAAAATGTTTAAAGAAACCTCAAAGTTATTTTGAAAGACCTATCGATTGATGTGCAATGTTTTTTGACAACCCTTCATTCTCACAAAATATTGATCCTATAAGCAGGTAACGATGTAGAGCAAAAATAAATGAATACGACACTTCACTTGCCTAGTTTGTAAAATGTGCATTTTTCAATATTTTCCTCATGCCCCCGATGGGGGTAGTAGACCCCTAAATTTCGATAGGAATCGGCAGATCCTAACAAAGATATATAAACAAAGTTCCATTTATGTACATATTAGCCTAAAATATGCTACTTATCCTGCAGTAATGTCTTGTTTGGTCGGTACTACCTTTAAACTTTATTTTTAATGAATGTGGTGTCTCCGTGTGTTGTCTTTTAAATATGGATAGGGTTGATAGGCCGTACGGGGTTTGTTGTCATAAGATTGCCGTTTTATACCTACGTGTAAGGGAGTTCGTTATCTGGTGAGTAGTTAAACATTGTTCTTAGCACGACGTGCTGCTCATTCGCGACCCGCTCGGCCTCATGTTAACGGTAAGGACGCGATCACACCGTGCCGTTTCATATCAACTAGACTTGGAGACCATGCAAGTTGTCAGGATGGACTAGATGTTAGATATAGAGTTTGTCCGGAAAGAAAAGTGTCATAGAATGTATGAGAGCTCGTACATTCTACGACACTTTTCTATCCGGACAGACTATACGACGTAGGTAATAATAGTTTGGCCTAGCCTAACGTTGTGTTAGCAAAAGGAGAAAATGAAAGTTTGTGCTATATAATAACTTACATTAGTTATATTTTTTACATCATGTCTTCAGGATTGTGGAGAATTTGATCGAGTTTTTCAAATATTAGGTTTAGGTACTCGCGAAACTGGTTTGAGTATTTTACAAACACAATTTGCGTAATACCCTAGTAAAGGTAGTCGTCAATTTGCTAGTGAATTAAGTACCATTTGGTGAAGTGGAACTGATTATGAAATCCAAATGATGGCATTTTCAACACCCAACTTTATATTACATATTATAAATAATTCATTCCACATACTCGCGCACAAAAAGTTGTTCTTCTTCATACGGGTAAAGAATAATTTTCGTACCTACAATACCTACAATAGGTATATGTCGATGATCGCAGTAGTCCTCCAGGTCGTAAATTCCGACGCTTCAGTGTGGAGCTGGCTTGCGCGGTGTGGTCACGGTTGCTTGCATCCCATCGAGATGTGCGCATTACATAGTACTTTACTATTTTGTTTTTTATTCTTAATAAAAAAACAAGTTCTTCACACGTGTAGTTCCTCATTGTTTGCGCCTCGAGTATAAGCTTCTCGGATAACTTAGTATGATAAGAATACAATGATCCTTAATGGACTCTGGGTCCGGTTTTTACTTTCCTTCGGCTTTCTATACGTCACCAGTTGTGACCGGACTAACGATTTGGTTTTGTGGTCTAAGCACTGATTTGATTTCTTATGGGCATAAGATATATGCTCCAGTGCCCAAGCCTTATGGTGGTCGTATTTTCGGTTCATTTTATAATCTTTTTGTAAGGATATAGTAATGTCCGCAGTTCAGGACTGTAGTTATTTACAACCCCACAATTTAGTCTGGGCCTACCTCTTGAGAAAGAATATACCGCAACGCAAATCTTCCGTTACAAATTACCAGATCATTAGACTTGTGTCTAGGTGGCTCTTGATTTTTGTCATGCTACCTAATGAGACTGAATTATCTCCTTTTACTCACTTAAACCTTAGTTTTTAGGTTACCGGTTGAATGGTACAGCAACGCTTGGGGGCTCAATGCTAATTGGCACAGCCGTTAGTTGTTACTAACGCGACTGTCATCTGATCTTCTATTATGAAGAGATAACATTGGTTTTTGGGATTAGTCCAGTTTTATCAAGAGATCTATTTTACAAATTACCCAAAAATAATCGTAGGATAATTTTAGGAAATTACCGTAACAAAAATTAATGCCGAATCCCGGAGTTATTAGCAGTTTCCTGAAACTACAAAGACTTGAGGGATTACGCATTTGTAATTGTAAACGACAGAAGTTTCATGTGGCGATGGCCATGACACTTGTAAATGAGATTCGCAGCGGCCTCACTTTTTGCTGTTTCAAACCATTAACCCCATTTCGCGACAACACGCGAGCGAGTGTTTTTATACGTTATTTTTACTAACGTAATGACAACGGGCATGATTTTAGAATATGGATTTTGCGATACTTCGTGTGAGAGATTGTCCCCTAAAATGAGCTTTCTAGATAAAGGTTTTGTGGCACATTTAGGTAATGTTACGAGTATAATATATTTTAGAACTACGTAATTGTTAGTACTTTTAATCATACTTAATAAGGTAATTTTATTAATTTATACAGACAGACATTTTGGTAGTTACATGCATTATTAAGTAGATAGCTTGAGTGAGTGCCCACCTTTTAACAAGAGTAGGCAGGTACTAAAATTTAGTTCGAAAACTTCGATTGGCTCGCAAAGATAATTTTTAAATAATTAGGTAAATAAAATTATTTGTTCTTCTTACGGAATCTATAGACACGTTAATTACATGTTTAATAAGAACTATTTACATCAACGTCACTCAACAGTTCAACACTAGCGGAAATAAAGTTTATAGGTAAATTATGTTATTACGAGCTCACGAGTTCCGACTTTAGCTACCGGGCCACACGACTTAGTGGCGTTAGAACTTACTGAAATACCCATTTAAGTTTCCAAAACGGCCTCTCAACCGCAACTGACCGTGATCGTTTCGACAATCCACGCGGAAGTAGATACGTAAACTATTTCTCAACTCTTCAGTCACTGAGCGTGTCTTTTCGCCGTAAAATAATGATTGACATAGGAGATTATAGGATTTATATCATGGATGGCCATACATTCATGCAGTGGGTAGGAGACGCCATGGTTCGCTGGGCAGCGTTACGGGCTGGCGAGCTCCCCACTTCGTGTCGCCTTCGGGAGCGATCGGCGATCTTCGGACTCGCTCGGCGCCTAGGTCCCTAATTCCTAGGTGCGTGCGCAATGACTCAACTAATTACTAGGATCTTTGACTGCAATGATATCAGAGTTGTCATTCGTAGTAATTGGTTGGTATGCGTTGGTATTGGTTGGGATGTGATACATCGAGAACACCGATGGGTTATCGGAGATCTTGTATATCTGTGTCGGTTTACAAGGAACAGAAGGTTGTATTGCACCAACTTAAGGGCTTTACTATTCTCCTTGTGAGTCATTAGTTAATTACATCACTTACCAGATAAAGTCGTTAGTTTGTCCGGCAACTTATAAGTACAGCCGAGATGTCCAATATCTACACGATTCATTGTACAAAAATATATGAACACAACCTCATTTATTGGGTTGACCTTAAGGTCGTAGACACATATGCAATTAATGCAAAATTACTGTTACTATTTATTTGCGAGTAGGTATTTGTGTAATATTCTTAGTTCATAACTATTTTCATTCATCTGGCTTCGAGGAAACATCCGAGGATTCCTCATGGAGTCTATGATGACGTAAATTGCATGATAGTTATTTTGTGTCAGGGATTTACGGGTAAACAAATATTTATGACACGTTAACTATTTATTACATGTAATTGCTACACGTATGCTTAAGAATATTATGTTTCAGGTCCCTATGATTTCTATAACCCAACCTGTAGAGTAGATATAGCTTTCATTCATGTAGTCCACCAAGATCCCCTAGTCTCTGGTCAGTCTGGTAGTCAGGATCTTGTTTCTAGGCGATTTGCCCTTCGGACATCTGAAGCCACCTAAAGAACCTAACCTATCTACCTACGCTTTACCTTAAGGGGAAGGGGATCCCCTGGGGAATCTGACTAGGGGATCTTGGTGGACTACACGGCTTTCATTGACATCACGGATCCAAAAAAAAATTTTTAAATTTTTAAAGGGCTTTTTCTTTTCTTTGTGTACTAGTTTGATTGTTGGACTAACCTAGATTACACCGCTTTTGAATTCATATATTAATTAGTCTTGTTTTATTTTCCTAAGATATAAGCTACAAGCCCTTCTATTATTAAGAGGATAAACTTTTCCGTAGCATTTCTTGCCATCTATACCAGCGGTTCCCGGAACACTGATCACCTTTCGGTTTCCTAACTACTTACATCTTTACATTGACCACCTGCAGCCAGTTATAAATTGAGAGCCACGCCTGCGTCAATTTCCAGATTCCAAACTACCAAATCTGCATGTGGACTACCTGGCAGCCGCAAAATGGTGCTTGCTTTGTCTTCAGCTTCACCTCAGTCCATCCCCCTATGGATCCATACATATTCATGAGTAATGATAACGAGCCCAACGCGCGGTACAGTTCAGTTCAATACCAGGCATTGAAGGCATGCTTGTTTTGATTACGCTCAAGTGTGACAGAATAAACGGAGAGTAGTACGCTACCCTGGGACGGTATGTGTAAATCGTAGCGCACTGCAGCCGCAGCAACTCCACGTAATTGTTTAATTGTTCTGACCATGGGAACGGTTAAATGATACGCGGTAGTTATTTGATCGGCACTATCGCAATAGTATAATGTGCCATACTATTTCTTATCGATTGCAACATTCGGTCATCCTGACTTGCGGTTATCTGTTGACCTCTGGCGACATGCTAGCAGTCTCAATAGGCCAGCCATTAGGTTTTACTCAATATACAAAATACATAAAAATGAAAATGACAAGTAAAATTTGCGGTAAACACTGACGACATAAAAGTAAATGAGGGTTTCCTGAGATCCAGGTGGCGGCACTGTGACGAGAGGTCTTTTTGACAGCAGCTGTCAAAATCCACCAATCAGATAAAATGAGATTGTGACAGCTGGACCTCTCGCCACGGTGCTTCCATCTGGTGATAAAATCGATTCAGGAAACCCTTAATATAGATTGATTTTGACCTTTTTGTCTCTTCTATAAGTACTTCATCGTTCACACGTCACATTATAGATTATTAAAGATTTATAAGTTCCAAGTTAAATTTTAGATGCGTCTTTCATGTGGATTTACTATAGAGCTACAGCTGACTCAATATTTAATTAAATCGTGTGTGTTAACTAAACCCCACTATGTTAGTGTGACAGAGTTGTAACGTTAGGCAGTAATTGGACGCAGTACAGAACATCATGCTGACAAAGCAATGCAGTCTTGACTTGACATGCTGATAATGCTGAATGTTTCTAGTCTATTGAGGTCAGCAGTTTCAACTTATAGGTAAAGTTGAGGATCAAACACATTAATATGATTTTTTTTTTCACTAATGAGACTACACTTACCTATAGTTTTGCTTGGTAATGGTGTGGTAAGTCTATAACAATATTGTGGAATTCATGTGTAACAAAAATACTGGTGTGCCGTTTAAGGGCATAATTGGTATCGTATTGTGACTAAGAAAAAGTAGTAGGAAAAATTTTTGACGCGAAAAAAATGTATTTTTCTTTGGGACAGGGGCTCCCAGCCGGCCGACCCTCCATAGTAAACCAAAATTTTTTTTGAACGGAAATTTTTTTTTCTTACTTTTTCTAAATTAGAATACGATACCAATTATATCCTTAAAATGATCACCAGCATTTTGTACTAATAGACTGCACGGGAAATATCGTTTTCAAACCTCGTCGCAAGAATATTAGGTACATAAAATATAGGACCCAAAAATATAAAAAAAACCATTGCTCTGGCATTAATGTTAACATATCAACATTTTGCCATTTTCCTCGTATCTGTGATTTGCATTATAATTTGGAAAATATTTGCCTCGACCCAACATTTATTTTAATATTATTAGAAGGTAAATGTCAAAAATAATTTTTTTTTTTTTAATGCATGCGATCAGCCCCTTGAAAAATGGAATTAGTACAAATTGTCGTTCGGATCCGACTCCCCATGGACATGCAGTAGCTGCACTATCGATAATATCACATTATCGAGTGTGTTTCTATGAAATAGCAGAGTACACTAAAATAAAATACTTAGAAATAAATTAATGCAGGTTTGACTTGACCTTGTTTGCATGTTTATTACATTTCACGGACCTTGGACGAGAAGCAGCAATACAGACGAATAAAACGTAAAGTAACGTCTTCTTTATTTTTAGTGGGACAGTCCTTATATTTTGAATTATTATAATGTATGCTGACTGTACAGTCAGCAGTAAAAGTAGCTAAGCGGGTAGGGTGTTCAAAGGAGCTGGACATGACTTTATTGTTAAGAGAATAAGAGCGTGTGTAAGGTGCGTTGTGGTAAGATAGAAAGGAATTTTTTTAGGGGTAAGACGAAAAATCGTCCATATTCCGGAGCATTACAGACTACTTTTTATCTTAACCCTAAAAAAAAACCTTTCTATCTTACCCCAACGCACCTTAGGTCATTTTGAACACCCTCCACTTGGCTACTTCTGATGCTGACAGTAAGAGTATCTTGGTGCTATTTTTTTTCTAATAACACAATTATAATTAAAAGACTGTGCTGTGCGTTGTTTACATTGATTGTTGTGTAACGTGCTTGCCCTTGGGCCCTGGTGTGACTATTTAGAATGTTATTGTTTATCATAATTACCCATATACAGTCGCACCGCACTGTATCCACAGATGTTATCTCATGGGAAACCGAGCGGGACAATATAGTAATATACACAGCCTTGCAGAAAAATACTAATATAAAATTAAACTCCTACTCCTACGAGTAAATATTTGTGGACGACTTTGCGGTTTACATAACGACAAAGCACCCCTTCCCCCAGATTGACACATTAATGGAAATCGCTAGCTCGTCTTCATTAGACAGCTTTCACACTGCTGCGGTTATCGCATGCGGGGCCGGTGCGGGAGCGAGGTACCGCTCTGCATGTGTATTGTGTATAGCGCTGTCACGCTTGCACACCGTCGCCGCATGCGGTTGCGACGCTAGTGTGATAATCGCGTTACTCAGATATTTTTCGTTTCGTTTAAAATTCACAGTTGTTCCTAGTTTAATTGTACCCTTATGTATTTAGGCAAGTAAAATAATAGCAAGTATAGTGAGTGCACTACCGATAGCGGGACCCTATCGATAACGATAAACGACGGATAAACGGATTACGAAATACATGGAACTCGCACGTGGGCGGGGCAGAGATAAGGGAACATGTGTGCTATTAGGCACCATCGATTTCAGCCTATGTAGTGCTTCTGAGGCAAAGATTAACTCCTTAAACGGCGGCTGTTGATATGCAATTAAAAATAACCTCATTCTAAGTTCAAACTTCAAGTTTTCATCGTGACTCGTCAACTTTTTCCGGTCTTCCCGCCACGTACGTGACGTACGGAACTATGACCAAAGACTTTCTGCTGTATGAAAAGAGTAGAGGACGGAGGGAAAAATGATAGAGGGTACCTTTTGTAGCCGTAGCCAATATCACTATACAACTTAAATTATGATTGTCTTAGGAAGGGTTGCACCACACACTTTACCGTTATACCGTCGAAATCTGTCAAACTTTTCATACAAGCAAATTTTTACGATTACGATGATTTTAGTAGACGGTTCGGTGTAATCGGCCCTAAAGGCCCGTAATTATCTAAATACTCTTATATCAGAAATGTCAGGTTAAGTAAACATTTTCCAAACTGGTTATTCACATGATTAAACTGATCATTACTCGCGTCAACCTAAGAGTTATAATAGCATGATGTACACTTTAAATATAGGTATAATTGGGTGCGTAGCTGCCGCTGGCTAGATACATATCTATGAACACCGGCCTTGTGGAGTGTCGGTTTGCATTATTGTTATTGTTATCAACAAAATGCTTAGCAAAATCTTAGCACAGCTAAGAATATAAAGTGCCTCTAGGCTTCATTTGCGAGTTAATACCTTGGATTTTATGTAATTTTTACTTATTTATGTCAGCAACATACGTGGTACAGTGTTTGCTTGAGGAGTTCCACGAACCTAATGTGATCGATTTTTGACGTAGGTACTTCCCATGTTGATATTCTACATCCGTATTAAGTAGAATTTGGAGGTAAACTGTTCTGTCTATTTGTAATAAAAATTAAATGATAGAGCTTTAAACTAAAAGATTGACGAAAGTCGGTTAAAAGGTTTAGGAACATTTACGCACATTCTTTCTAGCAATTTAGAAGAAAACAAAACAATACGAATCAATCTCAGGATTATTTTTAATTTTGATACTGGACAATAGCTTTCCGTATATTCATGACGCAGTAAGCAACAAACGTGTTTTTTCCCCTTATTTATTCCTTTAGGCGGGGGTCAATTTCTTAGGACGCCGCTTTCTGATTTCGTCACCTTCTTAGGATGCCACTAAACGTTTTTATTGTGAGATTGCCCGTTAAAAAAAAACTCTGTGGCCTGATATTAGTGATTAAATGGTAAAATTTAAAATAAAAGCACGTTAACCGGCCGGTTCGGCGCATTGTGGTCGAACAATGCAGTCATATTTTGTCAACACGCGCAGTAAGCGATTGTGAACAGTTGCCACATTGCTGTCTGTTTTGGTAATTGTACGAATATGTTTAACTTTTTATAGCTGTAGCTGGGTTTAGCGCCAGACAGCCAAGTGAAGACATTGATGTCCATATTTTCAAACAAGCAGGCAAGTCGTTTTGATTAAGATCTAAAATTTCTAATCGCAATTGTAATTATATTTTAAGGTAGATATAAGTAAAGGGTGTCCCAGATGTAAAGAGACAATTTTCAAAGTCTCACTGGCTGAAAAAAATATTTACAAGAAAAAAAAGTTTTGATGTCATGGCGTCTATGGTTTTGCTATCTGTCATTTAAAGCGGGAATTTCGTTAGTGCATGGTAATTTTTCAAAATGAAACGTCAAGAATATGGAGTATTTGCTAATAGAGTTATTCTATTTTATGAGTCTCACAATAGAAATGATACAGTAAAACACTTTCTTCAAGAAGGAGCTAGACGAACTAGTATATATAGAATAATAAGACGTTACGAAAAAACGGGTGAGGTTCGTTTTAGGAAGATTCCGGGCAGAAATAGGACAGTGACGGTACCTCGAAATGTAAATCGAGTTAAATAGATTTTTGACAAGACTTCCTTCAACTTCCGTCAGAGTAGCTGCGGATAAATTAAAAATATCGAAATCGTCTGTTGCGAGAATGAAGGGGAACGATCTAGGTTTAAAAGCATACGTGAAACAATCAGCTCCTAAATACATAAAGGACCAAGGGGAACGTGCTAAAAGAGGGTGTCGAAGAGTTTATAACAGTCAGCTGAGGAAAGTGCTCGTTATTGACGATGAAACTTATGTTCCGGCGGATCCCAGCGATGTTCCTGGAAAGCAGTATTTCCATTCAACCAGTCGCAAAGATGTGAGTTACGACCAAAAAATTGTACCAAGAGCCAAATTTTTCACGAAGTATTTAGTATGGCAAGCTATCGACGAATTTGGTAATGTTTCCGAGCCATACATATCATCAGCCTCTATGAACGCAAAGGTGTATCTGAATGAATGCATTATTAAACGGTTGATACCATTCATAGACAAGCATCATTCCAGAGATCAGATTATCTTTTGGCCGTACATGGCAACGTGCCACTACGCTACTGAAGTTACTCGGTACTTAGAGTGTGAAGAGATCAACTTTGTACCTAAAGAAAAGAACGCTCCAAATGTACCACAAGACGCGGTATCGAAATGTTTTGGTCCCTATGCAAAAAAGAATACAAGAAACTAACAGAAAAACCAAAATCCATAAAAGCTTTTAAACAACGGCGGACCAAATTGTCCAAAGAAGTGGCAGCTAAATCTGGAACAGCCGTAATGCGTCGGGCCGCGGACAATCTTATAAAAATTGCTTTTAAAGGTGTCGTGGGCGCAAATTTAATATAAACATGATAATTCCATTAATTTTGTTACAACTTTCAACCAACATAATTACTTTATATGTTTGCTTTATATTAAAAAATTAAACATAAATTTGTCTCTTTACTTCTGGGACACCCCATATAATAGTAGTTGGACAGGTATAAGTAGCAGCGTCGAAGCATCCAAAAGACTGAAAGGCTTGCATAACTTTTAAAGAATCAATTTCCTTTCAACTGTTAAATGAAATTACCCCCTCCATCCAGGGAGTCAATTAATTATTGTCGACAATATGTCACTGTATGCTGTGTTCGCATATATTGTGGTTCATTTAATAATTATGTTTCATTTGTAAAAATCTACCAGTCTGATTTTTAATCCTGATTAATAATAATGGTGAGTCAACGACCGTATTGCGATTTATCGTGCGTAACACACGCTCCATCTGACTCCGATAAAATTTGTCTCTTGGCTGATTCGGAACATGAGCCGGGTTAAACTGAGGGAACCTGATACACGGAGTAAAAAAACTACGCCACACTTGCGAGCATGCGGGTTCACTGTAGTGTATTAAGATTTATTTCTAGAGATTCTGATTGAACGAGCTAGTGTTCTGGCTAGAAGCAAGAAGTAAAAACTAGAACGAACGGCCACGAGAGTAAATTGAATATTAATTAGTGGTTTTTTTTTGTAATTGTGTAGTAAACATAAATTGTATTGTTAATGTAAATTGTAATTCCTGTGTGATTATTATCAAAATAAATATAATTCTTGGTTAAAAAAATATATATTTACAAAATATTTTTCCATTTTTGTAAACCTACTTAGGTATAACAAATCTTAAAACTAGTGATATTTATTACTGATTTGTTTATTGACATTTATTTTGTATTTGGAATTGAATAAAATTTGTTTTTTAGCAAAAAAAAATTGTTTATAGTATTTGTTTTAACTATGTATATTAAATATTTGCGATGAAAATTATCGTCGATGGTATGATACATGAATATGACACTGACGGTTGTCGATTCGGGTTTCTGGTGGTTACCGATTTATTTATCTTAGACACGAGTAGAATCCATTAATTGTGATAAGAAAAAACGTGTAGGTAATTAGAGCCACCAATATTCAACGAATTATCTGGATATATCACACACGACGACACAGGGTCCAACAAAAAAAATGTTCATTTTGCGTATGGTGAAATTGTATACGCATTTCTACTTTACGTACCTACCAGACAGGTTACTAGCCTGGTTAGGGCAGAAACGCTTCCTAAGGCAGCCAGTAAGAGCCGCGATGCCTGTTTATAGATATAATTGGCTAGAAATCAGGAAAGTAGTTGTACGTAACTCGAACTACCGGCTAGAGAATTCATAATGTGCTAGTTTTCTTAAATCTTTTGAAGCAATAGCACTGTGTAGAAAGACGATAAGGTGTAACAATGTTGTAACATAAATCTGGTTAGTCTAACAGTACCAAAGCTCAATAAAATAAGCTCGATAAAATATCATCTGGATAAATACTCAAACACTTACATAGAGAACAACCACTCTGATTTGAAACAAATATTTGTGCTCATCACGCAAATAAATGCGCAAACTGGGATTCGAACGCACTATTACCAGCTTCAAAGGCTTGCCATCTAAGCTACGGAGGCCGTTATATTTAAAGAGTTAATTGACGTCTGTATACCTTCTCGTATTTGATGGATGAGATTGACATGAACATAAATTTGGTTCACGCACCAACAAGTATTAGAACAGTTTAGGTAAGTATATATCTATTGTAACTCAAACAACCCAGGTGTCATTACAAAATACACCATTTGCTATACAAAATCAACCCCTTCATTCGGAACTCAGAGATGCCTCTTCCGCTAAACTGAATTGGACGGAAGCAAAATGAGCATAGCTGGTAAAAAACAGATACGCCATACATCCCATACGGTATTATTGTCATCGCTTACATTCAGTTGAGTCTGGAGGACCAGTATAAATGCGCCTTCGATAGCGCAAGGTTATGAAAGATCCTTGGCCAAAAGTTATACTAGTCCGACGAATACATTTAAATTGCCTGCCCTCAGTGAGCATTGGAAATACACGGCTAGAGTGGCACTCAGCGTAAGTGGTTGCACCCGCTGTGAGAAAAAGCCATACATCCTGAGTCTGAAACACTTGGTATGCAATTTGAAACGAATATTTTGATCCCTCCTAATTGTGCTTTGGCGTCAGATTTAGGCGTAGTTTAAATTATGGGCGCATTGTAATTGGGTGTTTTATGGCCACGAAAATATTTAACTTATATATGACACTGGGTGAAATTCTATTAAATAGTGCATACATTTTAAGGATTAGATGTTTTGTATACCTAGAAGATACTGCATTTTCCATTTAGTACTTACTAGTTTACGTATCTTATCCTATCTTTCTTTTATTGGATTTTTTTTCATAAAGTTGAAGATTAAACCAATATAGGTATTTACTTTAATAGGCGCGTAAATGCAATGAATAGTAAAACACACAAATTGGGGTTATACAGGGTGAGGCTGCGTTTCCACCAGAGATGAGCGAGGATCCGTTGCGAGGAATGTGTTTGTTAAGAACCAATCCTAGAGCTGCGTTGTGCGAGTATAAACAAATGAAGTGATTCTTTTGTTTTTCATAAAAAAATGCATGAGAAAAATAAATAAAATAAATTTTAAAGTAGAAGATATTAAAGTCAAACTTGCTTTTAGCTTAATAATTATTCTACTAAAATGTTGTGTACAATTGTAATTAATATAAGTAATGTACAAGTTGTTTATGTAAGAAATATTTTATAATGCTGTTTACCTATATTATGTTATTGTACCTATTGATATAAAAATAAATAAATAAAAAGTTTTCTTTTTCATACAAAATGTACGGGAAAAGTTTTCCTCGATTTGTTTCGATTCGGCTTTTCTAGCCGGAATTATTTTTTAATCCTATACAAGCTTTTAATCCTGGATATTGAATGGCACCAAAAAAAAAATTAAAAAATAAAAGGCCTTTTTCCCGCAACCTCTATGTTTTTTCCGAAATCTGTAAACGCGAAACTTCATTAATTTAAACTCAAGGGAAGTTCTTCTAAGATCATTTTCGCGTAGCAGCACGGGAACTGGTAGCTGCCCTCACTGGTCCAAAAAGAAAATCCAACCTGTACGTATGTGCCGTTAACACACTACCCATTAACCTCGTATCTTCAACGAGGAAAACATACTTATACTTTAAAAAGACGGTTACAAATGAAACATTACTCAAGCTACTAAACTTTACAAAGGGCATGTTTATATTTTTACATGACGACAGTATTTAATGTTTCCAAGAGTGTGTCATTTAATTAATCGTTGTGCGGTTGGGTCTATGGAATGTTTTCTTCATTACGAAAACATATTTTGCGGTCATCAAGTTATAAAAATAGTATATACCTATACATGGTATTGATAAAAATGTGAATACCAATTGAGTTAGATAAATAAAAACAACATTTGTCAGATTTCTTAATGAGGAAGGAAAATATGTTATTTAATTTCCAGAAACCGGATCGTAGTTGGTACACAGATAAAAATTCCTGGTAATTTCTAGTAAACTGCGTTGTAGAAGAATTGAAGGGATATTTACAAAAACTACATAACTGACTACACTGGTTGACACCTGAAACGATTAACAATGTTCTTAAAAAAGGGTCAACCGCTCTAAGCAGTTATGTTGTTTTTGTAAACATCCCTTCAATTGTAGACAATCAGGTAGGTATAGCTGCCATCAAATACCTACAACGTTTTTATTGCCATGCCAATCGATCCCACTCCAATCCAGGATCAACAGTTTGTATGCGACCAAACCCGGCTAGAGCAGCCGATTTCTATGATAAAACTTCCCAGACATTTTGTATGAAAAAGAAAACTTAAATTTTTCACATGCATTTTTTTATTCCAATCAATTCCATTCCAATCCAGTATCAATCGTTTTCGATCGATACGATAGTCGATATATATTATCATCAATTGTTAAATCTTACAATTTTAATTGAACAGTATTGAAAAGGGGGTTAATAGATTTATTCAGTTTAAAACTGTTTAGATTAGATTGACAAGATGAAAACTATAAGAGGTCAGTACTGATCGCTCGTATGTTGGTTTAGACGGAGTCAACTCCAACGCAAGGTAGGTGTAGGTACATACAGCACCACACGCTAATGTTAATTGTGTCAAGTAATCAACACGATAGGTACGTAAGACAATACATATTTCGCCTTATTACCACGGGATAAGGTGCACCAGTTTAATCGGTAATACCTACTCGTGAGACCGCCATTGTACCTACAATAAAATTTGGCGGCGTTTTGTAATAATCCTTGGACAGTAATTCACATAGCGTATACAGTGAGAATATATTTATACAAGGGACGCATACCTATCAGGCATAATCTTGCCAATAGAAGTTAATGTATGGTATGACATTTAAAAATATGTACGATGTATGTATTAGTAATATTAGTACGGGTATACTCGTAGTAGGATAGGAGCTGTTCAACTAGTTGAAGATTCTCCAAAAATGTTGTTTGTGTTGCCTTCCAATCCAATATGCTACGAGAATTTTTGAATTTGGAGATGTTTTTGGGAGGCAAATAATATTGTAGGTACCTTCATCGTTACAAATAATAAATACTCCGTGTTTTTTTATTTCCTTTGGTACTATTAGCTGCAGAATTGCCTACCCAGTTTATCAATGAATTCATAATAAACTGGGTAGGCAATTCTGCAGCTGATGGTACATTCCTGAGCTTAAATTAAGTATATTTCTCAAAGACACCAGTATCCTAATAGCCTTCAGTTCTGAGATAATCTATAGTGAATTTTTATCTGTCTGATTGCGTAAACCTACAATTAATTATTTTTGTACTGTGAGAAAGAATGTGTAGAGTGAAAAAATTAATTAGTTTAATTTTTAATTATAATTATGCTATTTTGTTCTCTTAATCCTACCTTGCCATATTATACTGAAATTAAAGGGACAAAAAACATGGTGTATGTTCAGTCGGGCCTGTCCTTAGCTTCCGTAGGTGCCCCTTTGAGCATCAATTCGCGAATTAAATCAAAAAGCTATGATTGCTGATTTGTTTAACTAGTCATAAATCCAACTGTCAATTTCAGTATGCTGACGTAACTCCAAGTTGGAAGCACGGACTCCTGAAACAAAGCTTCATGACCCCACATGGGAGCATACGGACAGGGGACGTGTTAACTTTCCTGGCCAATACCTATGAGTTGCGATTATGAGAATTCTAAGATAAATAGATACTTAAATGGTAGGTAATCGAAATCCATGGAAACATCTGTTAGCCCTTTAACTCATATACTAAGTACTCTAACTAGATATTAATACTATATCAATTATATCATACCATAAGAGTTGAGAATTTACTGTGCAAATACTGCAAATAACACTAACCGTTACATAATAAAAACATAATTAATGCAGGCTTTATGGCTCATTTCAAACGTAACGAACACGATGGTATAAATCTGTCTAAGACGTAAAAAAGGCTCAGGAACTGGATTTTTATATGGCTAATATATCTCCATTTAGTTGTATTTATTCCATTTAAATTAACTTTTTTATTAATTAGGGTCCCATGACTCCCATGCTGCCTGCGGCCGGCGCCCACCCGACAGCGACCGCGCGGTAGCGCCCGGCCTGCCCGTGCAAAGTAGTATGAAATCCCTTTTCACATCAAGTGTCACTAAGGGGTGCCTTACGCAACGTGATGTTTCCGAGTCTATTTTTACGAACGTAACGGTAACATTTCCGCGCATGTTTGAGAAAAATATATTACAAATATGATTTTTTTTCATTAATAATCTATAATAGCTAGGTTCATTTTCAATGCCCTTTCAAGTCGTGTAGACCACGAGATCTGTGAATTTTTGTTTCTCGATGAATTATTTGATTCGCTGAATGGAAGTTACGATAATTCTAATAAGAAAAGCGGCAAGGCATTGCTACGAGCTGTGACTCCGACATCTAACCATACAGCTGTATGGAGTAAAGCCAAGCCCATCTTAAAGTCAATGAAATTTGTAAAACCTAATCATAAAGAAGCCCCTTTTCCCAGTATTAATAACTGGTTGCGAACTATCAACAATGCCGAGTATCTGATAAAAATTCTATCGAGTAAATATAACATAAAATCGGTATGGATGAGGCACTTTAATCAAGACCCACTAGAAAATTTCTTTCACGGAAAAAATAGTGTGTTAGCAAAGTACCAATTTGGCTCGGTTAAAATATTTTTGGTTATATACAACCAAGTCTTATTTAAATCACGCAATTAAGCTTTGTTAATTACAAACAAGCAATTATTGCTAACTATTCTTGGTTATTTTTACCAAGCACTTATTTAAATCCAAATAAGTGTCCTAGTAAATATAACCCTTCCCTGATTCCCTTATTTATTTTTAACTAATTTAATGGTGTAGTTTCACATACGTAAGTTAGCCAAGTTGACTTCTTTGATTTAAGCAACGAACTTTGCAGGCTCCATGCGAAGCGAGTCACTCGGTTGTAAATAGCAAAAACTTATTTATTTCTAGCCGTTTCATTTTCTCAGTGTTGGATCGATTAGAAGCCATGGTTGCAGAAATATCTGCCAGCTTATCTTTAAAACGATGGAAGAGTTATTTAAAAACGCAAGTACCTCTGCATCGACTGAACTAATGCAGGAACAAATTTATATTGACAATGTCATCTATGAGGAATTTGAAGTAAAAAAGAATACTCGCGCAATTACAGTATGTTACTGGATATTTATTGAAAAAAACAAGAAAAATATTTTAAATAATTCGCGCCTTTTTTGCGTGGGGTAAAATAAAATGTTCTAGCTTTATTTCCTACGCCAATTAAGTAGGTACATTTTCATCTTAAAAAAATCTTATAAACAAGGCGATTCTCATGCTGGAACACTGACAGGCTAAGGTAGGTGTGTATGAATCAATCATTATTGTTTATTTTTTCTTTGTGGATAGTGTACGAGTAGTACAGGAGTACGAGAAGTAGTAGATACGATACGTACCGTTCCTGCTTATTCGCATCGCATGGAGAGCTGGCAAAGCATAGGTTGATGGGTTGCCGGTAGTCTATGCCCTTCTTACCACTGGACATAAGGCTGGTGAGACATCATTATGGTTGACTACGATTTTCGTAAGGGACCCACCCACTATCAGTCCGTCGGACGACATCGGTTTGTCAGTTGTTCGGAGCTGTCAAATTTTTGTTCTGACAGTCGGCCTGTCAGAACAAAAATTTGACGACTGATAGTGGGTGGGGTGGGCCGGTTAAAGGCAAGGTGAAATGAGAGCGACTGATGTGTTGCGAAGTCAGTACTTTGGTCCCTTCTAAGCCGCCTTCTACTAACAGCTGTCACGCCACCTATCAAACATCTGAGATGTTATGCTGTAGTAATGTTGACCTAGAGATTAGTAACAACAACGCATCATCTGAGATGACACTCGCCAGACACACTCAAGCGAGCCGAGAGCAACGAAGCTATGGGAGCAGCTTAAGAGGAGAATTAGCTGGTAGTTATACCTTTATACCTAATGTATAATGTAGTATAGAATTTTTAAGATATCTTCAGTAAGATCTTTGATACAGTCTTGGAGTTCGATTTTTGAATCTCATCTCATCGGCTGCATACAAAAAAAGTCACCGGTGAGATTCAAAATTCGAACTCTTGATCTTTAGTAAGTAACATTTGGATATCTTAAAAAAGATTAGTGTAATTTGGAAATGGATTTATATTTAAGTCCGATTTGTTGGGGATATGCAGACTCATTAAGCAGCATCAATGTCTAGAGAAAACAGTACCTTAGTACCTACCTAGCAGCTGCTGTCATGTAAGTTCAGTCGCTACCAATATATCGGAGCGGCCAAGGTACTCAAAAATATCTGAACATGCACTTTATCGCCTTTAAAATAGTGCTCATATATTTGTGACCACCTTGGCCGCTACGATATATTTGATGGCGACTGTACCTACATTATTTTTGAGGTTTAGTTTAGGTGCTCAGTACCTAGTAAAAAACATGGAATCAAATTGGTGTCAGTCATTTTGTCGAGTCGCGTGTTATTACTTGAACAAGATTAACACGTCAGAAGCAATAATGCAACTGTAGCCTTTATTTGAGTTAGGGCCTGTCAATGTAAATATTGGAACCTGAAATAATACTGAAAAAACTATTAACTCCATAAGGTTTTTTTCTTTAAAATTGACATCACATTGAGGAATTTACAAACGCAACGTAAACGTCTTAGAACCTGTTCTCTCGACTGCCGGAGAAGAGGTGTATGTATGTAGGTTTCTTTGACTAGAATTACAGCCTAAACACAAATATAGGAATATACCTACCTAACAAGATACGATAATTTTGGATTTAACTCAATATTGTGAAAGGTAAAGAGAACATAAATAAGTCAGGTCAGGTATGAAGATTTACGAAAGAAGTTGGGTCGTTATTATTCTCCACTTTAGTTGTTACAACACAAGAAGTCATGCAGTTGATACGAATATACCTAAGTAAAAAAACACAAGTTAACCTATATCAACCAGTTTTACAACTCTGATAACGGCGAATTCTTCTCATATTTATGTACCTAAATTAATGGATTTTTAACCACTTAACGGGTATATAGAGTACGCTACTGTTCGAGACTTTGTATTCAACAGCCTCTGAGGCTTGAACTTAACACTAACATTTAAGAATAAATGAAACATGTTTCTATACCTCTCTCCTGAAACCCAGCGGTGCAGCCGGAGAGTAGCAGCGTCCCCAGCAGCACGGTAAACGCACACACAGTCATTGTCACAGGCACAGGCACAGGCACAGTCTCACAGGCATGCTATACAGGCATAATCATCGCGGTACACGCGCGCCCCGCACGGTGGCGTAGCTTTAATGACGCTGGCTGCGCCCGCGCCGCGTGAGTTGTGGCTGCAGATGCGACACTACCATATTCTGCCTACACACGTTAAACTTAGTTTAGAGATGAGACCTATTTGTGATAGGAAATATTTCCTGCTTTGATAAGCTTTTGTAGAAATGTGTTGAAGGGAAGAAATTTCATGAATATTCATGTGTGATGAGAAAATACGTTGAAAATATTTAGCAATAATAAAATATTATAAGTAGGTACCTATATGTTCGTTCACTTGTATTCAAATAAAAGTATAATTGTATTTTTTTTAAATATTTCTGATAAGGTTTAATTCAATTACTACCCCCTCCCTCCCCTGCGTAAGAAAAAATAATAATTAAAATCCTCCTCTCGTAAGACGCAGTAAAATATAATCAAATCCCCTCCCCCTCTAAATCGTCTTACGTAATAAATGAATGGCGCCTAAAGTGTAACGTATTTACCTTCTGATGATCCCAATGGCCACGTTGTTTGTGTTTTACAAAACAGCTATGTCTTAATCAAAGGTTAAAATTAAATCAGCCTAAGGTTATCAAAGGTTAAAATTAAATCAGCCTAAGGTTAAGTACACTTTGCCGCAGTTTTCGCTAAAATAGAACGGCTTATCTCTTTATTTACAAGACAATTGTAAACCCAGTACCCAATGAATCACCTTAGCACGCATTACTTTATTTTAATAATAAGTAACCACTGTCTAACTTGGCTCACGAGGTAACCGCCATGTGGGAGGTCGATTCGGCGATCATTGTGTCGATAGTTGTTTCTGCGAACGGTCTCATAGCGAAGAGTCTCGACCAACATCTAAAGAGACTTTCGCTACGGGGTTGTGGTTGGATCAAGGGTCAAATTCAGAAGGCGGTAATCCTGGACACGGCGCGCATAGTCCGAAGGCCTATGCTCTGCGGCCCTAACAACCGGCAGCCTGGGCCTTGCTCCGTTGCTGGCGGCACTCTAGGTTAGGTTTTTTATAATGTTTTTATTGTTTTTGTATGTTTTTGATGTATTTTTGTATTTTACTTTTGTAAAAATATTACAAAATAACCTAACCTAAGAAAGAAAAGAAATCAAGTAACCACTGTCTAATAAGCACAGCCCGAATAATTCAGATGTAAATAAATATCAAATATAAAATACAAAAACACTTTTTAAGCAAATGCGACATTGTGACATGATTTTGGTAAAGGTTACATTTGGCGGCTGGCGCTTACGCTTTTATTGCTCTAACAAATACAATATTGGATCTTTACAACGTAACGTAACATAAGCGCTGGGCGCCAAATGGTACATTTACCAAAGTAATTAAAATAAGTATACGAGTAAATATTACCGTACCAGTGAATTGTACATATAAGTACCCTTTTATTTAATAAAACTATTTGTGTTAACGTGACAAGAAGGTATTAGTTAGGTATGTTTTTTAAAAGATTAGAATATCGTAGTTTTGTTCGGTGTCGATTGGATGATTATACTTAAGTACTCGATGGAAAATAATTCTAACGCTTGTTTCATATTCTCGAGGTCGACTATTGACGCCATTAGTTAGGTTGTATATAGTTTCGATATGTCTTATTGTCTATGTTTTTATATTGTTCTATTTTTGTATTTTGAAACCCTCATATACAGCCTTGGCCAGAAGTGTTGAGCACCAATGCGATTTTCATACAAAACTGGAAAGTTTAGTCCATCGTTTCCATCTTTGTTTAAGTTATTTTGTCAATTAATTTAAACTAATATTAGGCATGTTTTGTTGAAGTTAGTAGTAACTGCATAGAATATTTGCAATATGTCGCACCGACTTAAATTTACATTTTTGGTACCTTCTGTTTTCATATTTTTAAGTACCTTGAAAGTGTTATTAAGTGAAGTTTTCTATATTTATAAATAAAATATAACATTTACCGTTACCGTACATTGTTAGGATAGGGAAATAATGCTAAACATCAAAATTGTAAACAAAAAACACCTATGCTCAACACTTCTGGCCAAGGCTGTATATTGTTTTTTCAGTACATTACTTTTGCTCTTATTCTTCAAATGCTAGTTTTTCTTTCTCCCAATAAATTAACCCTATTAAGCTATCGAAGCCTCAATAGCCATAAGATATACCATGGTTGACGCATAAAGTTACAGCTTAATCGGTTTCATACATGTCGAAGCGGTTATAGTTATAGTTTTAACACTTCTATATTGTCTTTGTTTACTTTATTGTCTATTTCGAATATCTTTTGTTTTACTAGTTGTCAATAAATTTTACACAAGTTGGTCGGATGCTTTGATCTTAAAATGCTGTCCTATCAAATTATCTACAATACATTTAATAGAGCTGCATCTGGACTGCGTTCACATTTGTAAGATGTCACATTTGCGTCAGATACATAGAAAATAGTGATCACTAAATGTGAACTATTTCAAATATTTATATAAAACGGATTACAGTTTGGATTCGCTACGACACAACACAGAAAAACAAATTTGAACCCGGCTTAACACTTCGTTAGTCATGAGGTAGACTGGGGCCAAGTGTTTGTCGCGTCTGTCACCTGCTTATTCTTAGCTCCTCGGAGAGTGAGCCTCTCACGCGCAGCGCGCAGGTAAGCCTCCGCGAGGGAGGGGATGCAAGCGGGATCGCGCAGGGCAGCCCGGATGAACTTGTAAACCAAAAGAGCATCGCATGTTTGGGCCCAAATACACGAAGTATACAGAATGTAACAGAAATACTGGTGATATTTTTAAGGGCATAATTGGTATCGTATAATAATTAATAAAAAGTAAGAAAACAATTCTCGCGAAATTTTGTTTTTGTATGGAGAGTTGGCCAGCTAGGACGACGTGTGCCATACAAAAAACTGCATGCAAACCGCGTTCAAAAACATACACCTGTATATCGATATACTTAACAAAGATAATTTGACTGAAATTAAATAATTATGACGAATAACATCTATCTATTGTGTATAACCGTTCTTTATAATTATTAACTCCAATGGCAGTGATATACCCTATACATAACTGATATGTAATGTGTAAATCTAGGTGATACTGAATATACTGATATTCAGTATCACCTAGATTTACACATTATATACCTTATCCACACAACGCTGAATAGCTCAGTATTAAGATATAACAAACAATATTAGACTTTAGCCTTAAAGATAAATTAATAGGTATCACAACCGACGATGAGAGAACTAATATCAAACGCATGAAATATTTATCGTTATAGGTACGCAAACCTAGTATCAGCTTATGACTTTGTCCCGGTCGCCATTGAAACGGCTGGGCCTTGGTGTACGGAGGCCAAAACATTGGTTAGAGCTTTGGGGCGGCGGCGACCTGCACGGCTAGCACGACTTACAACCGCGACTTAAGTCGCGCGTAGGGAAAACCTTCCCGCGTCTGTCAAATATCTCGCTTTCCGGTAGCACAACTTGCACGCGCGTTGCAACTGACGCGAAGAGAACTCAAAGTCGCGGCGCGAGTCTTCAGTGTTCCCCGATGAATCCAAAGTGTAAAAAAAACAAAAAACACGGGTAGCAACACTGAATCGGTACTAGAGTTGCACTATTCCATTCGTTCTTTGCAAAATAAAAATGGTAAATTGTGTTTATGGTTTTGTGTCAAACATACGGGCTTGTCAAATCAAATGAAAATTTGAATTTAAAATAATGGCGGAGAAAAGAAAAATGTAAGTATATTGCTGTAATAATTCTTTATTGAAACCCTTTTAACGAATAACTTTAATATTTTTGCTTTGTATGATATAATCTACTGGTTGACGTAAATAAAAATACATATTTGCATTAAATAAGCAAAGAAATAATAAAAAACGCTCAAATTTTTCAGACAACGAAGCACTGCGGATCAGATAGAAAAAATGGTGGACTACATGGCCACTCACCCGCTGTTAGCAGCGGGTGAGTTTCGGGGCCCACTCGGGCCACAGCAATCCTTAGCCGACTGGGCCCGGCTAAAGGAATTATTGGCCAATTACGGCCCAGATAAATCCATAACACAATGGAAACATGTAAGTAGGTACCTATTCGAAGCATTCTTACGAAAAATAAATAATAGGTAGGTGTAGGCATGTACAATTAAATTATCGAACGAGCAAAGCATAAGCGAAGCGATAAAATACTTCTGGCTACTTGGGACGCCTCGGTATTTCGATGGCTTTTTGATTTTGAGAGTTTGTTCCGCGATAACTTTAGTTACGTTTATTGAAATATTACATAGGTTTATAATGTGATATTGATTGCTGGCAGTAAATAAGTACTGGCTGTAGGATAGAACAGAACCTTGTCAAATTTATATTTGTATGGCAACGGTTCCATGACTTGTTTGTTTACTTTTATGTAAGTCAGTCGATCAATAATCAAATAAAATATTTAGGTAAAATGGACTCGGTGCCCATTATATGTAGGGTAAGTTGGTCGACACTGGATCACTATGTTTTTCAATGACCATATTTTTAGAAATAATTGTGCTACACAACGTATTTTTGTACTGTTGCATAGACAATTTATTCAAGATTGGTTAGATTATGATGAATACCCTACATATTTAACCGTTTGGACACGAAACAGTTTTTTATTTTAAATGGGATTTGACCCACAGTGCACTAGGGGGGGTTAACAATGGGTATACCAGTAGTTCACAGTGGACCAAATAACATTTGATGAGCATGATAAGGGTGTAACAAATAAAATAACAGCATATTTTATTTTTTTTATTATAAGAATCAGTCTCGTGCAGTTACTAATTAACGAAACCTACATTAGTAGGTCAAATAAAAATTTCTCACCACTGACTTTACAGAGATTTTTTTGCCTCTTTGGTCCTAACACCTTTTGGATTTTCTGGACAGTTGTGTTGTGGTACCGGTTTCGTCCAAGTTAAAGATTTTTGTACCATCACTAAATGCAGGATGACGAGTAATGACGTTTTCAAAAAATACTCCCACATTTTCCTTATTGACTGCAGTTACTCTCGCCAAACTACATGCCTCTGGCTTGCGTAAGGATAGCTCCGGGTGTCTGTCCCAGTCAACACCGGCCATTTTATTTTGCTCCCAGCTGGGTGGCATTTTAATGTTATTATGTGCTGCCATTTGGTATGCTACATGTCGACAGTCTTTGGTAGATAGGCCATAAAACAACAATGCACATTTTTTGTAATAGTCTTTCAAGATTGTTTCCTCTTCATCGCTGAACACTTGATTCACGGTGTAGTGAGGAGTCAGTCTTACACCATTTAAATCGCCGTCTTTGGTTTTAGTAACATACCTTTGCAATGTCGAAAAAGGTACCTATTTCGCTATCTGCTGAAGTTTGCCGAATGCTTGTCCCGCTTCTAATACTCTTCAAGGCTTGTTCCATTTGTTCGGCAGATATACTGCCAACCTTTCGACATGTAGCCTTTTTTCTCGGCATTCTGTAAAAAAAAATGAAAGTTTTATTGTATTGAAACACTATTACTACCCACTATGTACACAGTGGATCAGCTGACCCATTGTGTCCTTGACCCACTTGACCCAGTGTCAACCCACACGCCAAAAAAAATAAAAAAATATGAAAGAAAGTAACGAGCAGTCACAGCAAAAATACACTCACACCTAAGAAATCCTTATTTATCACTTTAACAATAAAAATAATAACCAAGGTTACACTCACACACATTTTGTAAATACACTTTAAATTCCAACTTACGTAAATGTTAGTCCCGCGGAGCTGAGATTCTCACGCACATGGGCAAGACGTTCCTCTTGCGCAATCGCACGGTCACTGAGCTAGTATAGGCAAAGGCATGTTGGCCAGAGGTATCTTTTGCGCGTAGTGAAGTAATAAAAATACTGTGCGTTTTGTTGATGTGTGCGTTACCTACTGTGCACCAGCAACCCACTGTCGACCACTTTACCTACAAAATTTGCTAAAACATTTACTGAAGAAATTAGTCAAATTAAACATATTTGTAATGTAAAGTTTTTGGAACGTCAAACGTATGTGAAGCCATGTAACTTGAGTTTTAGATATCAAAAAGTCAATACCCTACAAATTGAAAACATTATTGCCAAACTAAGTAAAAAATCCCCGGGTATAGATGGAATAAGAGTTCAAGAATTAAAATATATTCAGAAAAAAATTAGTCCCATTTTAGCAAATTTTGTAAATATGTGTGTGCAAACCGGAAAGTATCCAGAAAAGTTAAAAAAATCCATGATTAGGCCGATATATAAACAAGGGAGCCACTCTGAGTACTCTAATTATAGGCCAATAGCTATCTTGTCTGTTATTAATAAAATTATGGAAAAAGTAGTTGTACACCAGATTAGCTCGTTCCTAGAGAAAAACAATGTTACAGCGGACGCGCAGCATGGCTTCAGACAGTCTAGAAGTACGTCAACAGCCTTAGCACGATTTACAGACGAAGTTTATAGAAATCTGGATAATGTTAATTACGTAGGGGTGCTTTTCATAGATTTAAAAAAAGCATTTGATACACTGGACCACGGACAGCTACTGCAGGCGATGGACGAATGTGGGGTTCGTGGCCCAGTGTTGGAATGGTTTCGTACATATTTGAGTGGACGAACACTGCGAGTCTCCGTCGACGATGTCAGCGGGGATGATGCAGAAGTGCAAACTGGGGTTCCGACCGGCTAGGTGTATGGCCCACTCGGGTACATTATGCATGTAAACAGCGTTACTAATGTTGTACGAAACTGTTCCACTTACATGTATGCAGATGACACATGCCTACTATACGCTGATAAAGATATTAATTATGTAATAAGATGTATACGAGAAGATTTTGAAAATATACTAAGATGGTCTCATGATAACGGCATAATACTGAATACTGAAAAAACTAAATTTTTGCTAATAAGTTCTCCATATATGAAAAAATGCGATGCGCCAATTAAAATTATAGGTCATTCATATGATTGTTTACATAATGAAAAATATGCTTGTAAATGTAACGTAATAGAAATAGTCGATACATTTAAATACCTAGGCTTAACTATAGATAAACACTTGAACTGGAAAATACATATAGATGCAGTTTGTAATAGGCTAAGATCCATATTATGTAAAATAATTAGTTTAAAACATATAGTAAATAAGAAAATATTACTTATGTTATACCATGCGCTGGCAGACGCGGTGATTGGATACGGGCTAATAGCTTACGGACGTACTTTTAAAACCTATTTAGATAATGTATTAAACTTGCAATTGAGACTATTGAAAAATGTTATAGATATAAAAACTAAAAAAACCTGTAACAATGATTATACGGCGTTATTCAAGATACTGAATGTCTTACCAGTGCATGAAAAAGTTAGGTATTTAATAGCAACAGAACAATTTAAATGTACCGACTTTAAAACTCCGCGAGCCTACACACGACCGCCAAGAGGGTCAGTACGCTTACCATGAGTTATGAAATTGACGTTTTCGAGAACGAGTATCGAGTGTCCTATCTGTGCATCTTGCTTGTAACATATTAGTGTAAACGAGATGCACAGATAGAAAATTCGTTACTCGTTAACGAAAAATGTCAACGTCAAACTCATGGTAGCCGTACAGAGCGACGAAAATACGCGGAACCCTCGGCTAATAACTATTATGGTAAACGGACACGAAGCTACTTAACACCGAGAATATTTAACACTATTGATTTTGAAACCGAATGTAGCAGTAAAAATATCTTTAAAACCAAACTCAAAAAGTTGCTATTAAACACTTCAACTCAAGATTGAATAAATATTTTATATTAAATGTATAAGTTAAATAAATACATAAAAATAAAAATACCCATTTTGGGTCAGTTGCGCGTACATTAGTAATTTAGAATAAGGATTAGTTACTTAGGTCATAGAATAAGAAAAATGGGTACAAAATTGTAAGTGAGTGCTACTATCGCCGATAAACTTAATGTTTGGCGAAAAGAATAGTTTTGTAAATTGTACCATTCTTTTATTGGAAAAAAATAAAAAAAATAGCAGTTCTCATGTAAACATTAAATAAATTCCTTGTGTTACTTATCCTGGTTTAGCTGTGCTATAAAACTCTGCTAAATATATATAGGATTACTCCTACAACGTTTATCTGTACGGCTAGTACGTCTTACAACTGCGACTTAAGTCGCGCGTAAGGAAAACCTTCCCGCGTCTGTCAAAAATCTAGCTTTCCAGTAGTACAACGACGCGCGACAGCAACTGACGCGAAGAGAACTCAAAGTCGCGGCGCGAGTCTTCAGTGTTCCCGATGAATCCAAAGTGTAAAAAAAAAACAAAAACACGTGTAGCAACACTGAATCGGTACTAGAGTTGCACTATTCCATTCGTTCTTTGCTAAATAAAAATGGTAAATTGTGTTTATGGTTTTGTGTCAAACCATGTCAAACATATGGGCTTGTCAAATCAAATGAAAATGTGGAAAAATTTGAATAATGGCGCAGAAAAGAAAAATTTAAGTATATTGCTATAATAATTATTTATTGACACCCTTTTAACGAATAACTTTAATAATTTTGCTTTGCATAATATAATCTACTGGGGCCCATTTCTCGAAACTTATTAGACTAATAATATTAGTCCATGAACCATATTAATCTATCTATACATATAATAAAGGTGAAGAGGGTCAAAAATCTGTACATTGGAGATATTAGCAAAAAAATGAGTTAGTAGCTCTTAGAATCGATAACAGAACACGTTTCGGCGATTTTTAGAATTTTTGTCTGTTTGTCTGTTTGTCTGTTTGTCTGTTTGGATGGGGAGAGTTGGCGTCAAAACGCCTGAACCGATTTCGATAAAAACTTCACTAGCAGGTTCTACAGACCTCTGGTCAGGACATAGGCTATAAAAAATACGAACTTTTTGGATTTAAGGGGGTTTAAGGGGGGTTTAAACTTTGTATGGGAAATGCCTTTATATGGTAAATAAATACTTATGCATTTGTATTTCAACTATATATTTTTTAAACCACGGCGATGGCAAACAATCATACGACCCGCCTGATGGTAAGCACTTAGGGTAGCAAATGGACGCCTGTAAATCCAGAGGTTTTATGTGCGCGTTGCCGCCCTATAAGAATCTTTTTTTATTTACACTATATTGCACGAAATACAAAACTGTGAGACCAAACGGCGGACATCATACCAAATTTAATGGTATTTTCCACCAGTCAACCATTGGGTCTATACAACAGACATGTACAAAAGGTGCAAGAATAAAAGTTAAATTAACTAACTATAAAAAAACAAACGTAACATAGTGAAACACGGAAATCGAAAAGTACCGGCACACCCTATCGAAAAAGAGTTTAGATAGAGTTCACCGCGTGATGGGCGTCAAAGAGAGGGGGGCGCAAAAAGAAAAAAAGACACAACACTATAGCTAAATATACCGAAAATTGTTGCGTTGAACATTTGAGATGGGAGAAGAAGAGTTTTGATAGAGTTCACTACGTGACGGGCGGTAAAGAACGGGGGGCTAGGAGGGCGGAGCCCCCCGCACTTAAAAAAAACGGTAATATTGCAAATTATACCAAAAACTGCTACGTTGAATATTTGAGATGGGAGAAAAAGAGTTTTGATAGAGTTTACTACGTGATGGGCCGCAAAGAAAGGGGGGCTCAGGGGGCGGAGCCCCCCGCATAAAGAAAAAACACACCGTGCTATTGCTTATTATACCAAAAATTGTTACGTCAAACTTTTGAGATGGGATAAAAGAGTTTTGATAGAGTTTGCCGCGTGACGGGCTGCAAAGACAGGGGGGCTCGGGGGGCGGAGCCCCCCGCATAAAGAAAAAACACACCGCACTATTGCTTATTGTACCAAAAATTGTTATGCGAACATTTGAGATGGGAGAAAAAGAGTTTGATAGAGTTTACTACGTAATGGGCCGCAAAGAAAGGGGGGCTCGGGGGGCGGAGCCCCCCGCATAAAGAAAAAACACACCGTACTATTGCATATTATACCAAAAATTGTTACGTCGAACATTTGAGATGGGGGAAAAAGAGTTTTGATAGAGTTTACTACGTGACGGGCCGCAAAGAAAGGGGGGCTCGGGGGGCGGAGCCCCCCGCATAAAGTAAAAACACACCGCACTATTGCTTATTGTACCAAAAATTGTTACGTCGAACATTTGAGATGGGGGAAAAAGAGTTTTGATAGAGTTTACTACGTGACGGGCCGCAAAGAAGGGGGGGCTCGGGGGGCTGAGCCCCCCGCATAAAGAAAAAACACACAGTACTATTGCTTATTATACCAAAAATTGTTACGTCAAACATTTGAGATGGGAGAAAAAGAGTTTTGATAGAGTTTGCCGCGTGACGGGCTGCAAAGAAAGGGGTCTCGGGGGGTGGAGCCCCCCGCATAAAGAAAAAACACACCGTACTATTGCTTATTATACCAAAAATTGTTACGTCGAACATTTGAGATGGGGGAAAAAGAGTTTGATAGAGTTTACTACGTGATGGGCCGAGAAGAAAGGGGGGCTCGGGGGGCGGAGCCCCCCGCATAAAGAAAAAACACACCGCACTATTGCTTATTATACCGAAAATTGTTACGTCGAACATTTGAGATGGGGGAAAAAGAGTTTTGATAGAGTTTACCACGTGATGGGCCGCAAAGAAAGGGGGGCTCGGGGGGCGGAGCCCCCTGCATAAAGAAAAAACACACCGTACTAATGCTTATTATACCAAAAATTGTTACGTCAAACATTTGAGATGGGAGAAAAAGAGTTTTGATAGAGTCTGCCGCGTGACGGGCTGCAAAGTAAGGGGGGCTCGGGGGGTGGAGCCCCCCGCATAAAGAAAAAACACACCGTACTATTGCTTATTATACCAAAAATTGTTACGTCGAACATTTGAGATGGGGGAAAAAGAGTTTTGATAGAGTTTACTACGCGACGGGCCGCAAAGAAAGGGGGGCTCGGGGGGCGGAGCCCCCCGCATAAAGAAAAAACACACCGTACTATTGCTTATTATACCAAAAATTGTTACGTTGAACATTTGAGATGGGGGAAAAAGAGTTTTTATAGAGTTTACTACGTGACGGGCCGCAAAGAAAGGGGGGCTCGGGGGGCGGAGCCCCCCGCATAAAGAAAAAACACACAGTACTATTGCTTATTATACCAAAAATTGTTACGTCGAACATTTGAGATGGTAGAAAAAGAGTTTTGATAGAGTTTACTACGTGACGGGCCGGAAAGAAAGGGGGCTCGGGGGGCGGAGCCCCCCGCATAATGAAAAAACACACCGTACTATTGCTTATTATACCAAAAAATTTTACGTCGAACATTTGAGATGGGGGAAAAAGAGTTTTGATAAAGTTTACTACGCGACGGGCCGCAAAGAAAGGGGGGCTCGGGGGGCGGAGCCCCCCGCATAAAGAAAAAACACACCGCACTATTGCTTATTATACCAAAAATTGTTACGTGGAACATTTGAGATGGGGGAAAAAGAGTTTTGATAGAGTTAACCACGTTATGGGCGGCAAAACGTAGGGGGCTCAGGGGGCTCCTCCCCCCGTATACAGAAGAAACACACCGTACTATTGCTTATTATACCAAAAATTGTTAGGTTAGACATTTGAGATGGGAGAAAAAGAGTTTTGATAAAGATTACCATGTGAGGGCGGGATAGAAAGGGGGGCCAAGAAAGAAAAAACACACCGCAATATTGCTTATCATACCAAAAATTTCTAGGTTGGACATTTGAGATGGGAGAAGAAGAGTTTTGAGAGAGTTTACTACGTGATGGGCGGTAAAGAACGGGGGGCAAATAAAATACTGCAAATAATACCAAAAACTGATACGTTGAACATTTGAGATGGGAGAAAAAGAGTTTTGATAGAGTTTACCACGTGGTGGGCTGTAAAGAAAGGGGCGCTCGGGGGGCAGAGCCCCCCGCATAAACAAAAAAAAACTGTACTATTGCTAATTATACCAAAAATTGTTACGGTGAATATTTGAAATGGGAGAAGAAGAGTTTTGCTAGAGTTAATCACGTGATGGGCGGCAAAAAACGGGGGCTCGGGGGGCGGAGCAACCCGCATAAACAAAAAACACACTGTACTATTGCTAATTTGCCATGGCTGACACAGTCAAATCTCAGACGCTTTCAGTCGATCTTTTGGGATGTCGAAGTTATATGCAAGAAGTCAATTTTAGCTAAACTGCTAAACATACTGTATGAAATATGACATGTAGAAAGCGGTTAGCAATGGACTGTTAGTTGCTTTTGTTTCTGTTTATAATATATGCCATACGATTAAATAAATGGACTGTTGAGGGTAACGAAAAGTGACAGAACCTACTGTAACGCACGCGAGCGAAGCCGCGCGGGTACAGCTAGTAACCAATATTTTTTACAAGTATACTAGTGTGCGCTTCTCAAAGCTACTCCAATAAAATATTAGTTATTAGTTACCAACGAATAAATATTAGCTAATATTATTAGTGATAAATGGGTTTTGGTTTCACAAATAAAAAGTAAAATGAATACACTTGTAAAATCCACTAATAAAGCTACTAGTCTCGGAAGGTTGGTAAAAAATATTAGTGGAAACTATTCGTGTAACACTGGCATCGAACGTTATAACACAAATTTATAAAATGTGGACTGATTCTGACGCTTCCGACGATGAAGATAGACTAGTAATCATTCGTCGTCGCCGAAACTATTTGGAGAGAAATACATACGAATTAATCAAATCCGCCTTTCAATTTAATGAAAAATTTCGTTTGACGAGCACAAAACTAGAAGAATTGATTGGAGTTATTGGGCCGGGGTTGGAACGGTTGACCGAAAGAATTAAGCCACGCTCTGTCACCAAAACTATAATAATTATTCTCATTGCTCTACATTGGATGGGTACGGGAGTACAAACATTTGTTATTTCCTCCCATTTTTTCCGCTTGTCTTGTTTAGTGAGCACATCAGAAAAGCTTCCAAATAAAATGTCTTTAGCCTCTAAAATCTTTTAAAGGACCATTATTTTCGTATCCATTGTTAAATATTTAAATAAGTAATAACTAAATTAAACGCACAATCCGCTTTTACCGCCAAGTAATACTACTAAATAAAAATTGGCGTAAACTATTCCCGCTTTTTTTTAAGATAAAAAGGGCATAACGGGTGCATTCAGCCAAGCCAGACTAATATTTTTCATTAGTTTATCAGTATTAGTTACCAGTCTAATATTTTTTTTTGAGAAACAGAAAATATTAGGACTTGTAAAATTTCGACTAGTAACTAATAACTAATATACTAGTAAACTAATAGTTTCGAGAAATGGGGCCCTGGTTGACGTAAATAAAAATACATATTTGCGTTAAATAAGCAAAGAAATAGTAAAAAACGCTCAAGTAACTATAATGCAACATTTTTCAAACAACGAAGCACTGGTATGCAAATTGAGAAAATGGTGGACTACATGGCTACTCAGCCGCTGTTAGCAGCAGGTGAGTTTCGGGGCCCACTCGGGCCACAGAAATCGTTACCAGACTGGATGCAATAGAAAGACCAGTGGCGCCTCGTCCATAGAACGCGATTCCCTTCGGCCTGCATAATTTTCAGGCACCTGACCAGTTTTCCTACAGCTTTCCTGCAGCCACCGCCACTGCTAGAGACATGATATATATATCTTTGGTGAAAAGAAATAAGTATTTACATAATATTATTATTAATTTTAGACCTGGTCTGAATGTATCATTGTTGATGTTGGCTGCAAAAGCAGATCACAAATAAAATAGAAAATGCCATTGATTTTGCGGAATGACAACTTTTAGAAAGGGACCAGGCGCGGTCCCAGGGGGGGGGGGGGGTCACATGGGGACATGACGCCCCCCCCCCCCCAAAATCATACGTGTCGAATTGAAAAGAGACCCACTCAAAACATGAAAAAATTTTTTTTTGCTTTAGTAACCCCCAAAAATTTCAGGCTGCGACCGCGCCTGAAAGGGACAGAGCGTGCTTGCAATCCCTCTGGGCTTATTCTTCTCCTCCATCTTAAGCTAATTTTAATTATTGGTATTTTGACATTACCCTCTCCATTGAATTAAATACAACCTTCTCCACAAGTCACAAGTACGAAACGCCTGCACAAATTAAATAGCAACGTGCAATTTGCTAACTTCATCATGCAAGCCCTGCAGGCGTAAGTACCTACATTGCCGATCCTGATATGACATGACAGTGTTATTTATTTTGTAGATTTTGTAATAGTAACGACGTTGACGTCCCGAGTCTAATACAGGCTGATTTGATGATTTCTGGGTCACGAAACGGAATCCTTTTTTGTGATTCTGGAATTGATCGACATAATCGTGTGGTAGTATTTGATCAAAACATAATTACCTAATGTGTGCGGCAAAGAAGCAGTTTCTATGTATATGTGGACTGTATAGATGAATTACTCAATATTTTTTTTCCCCAATCGTTATGTTCCTATACGCCTTTTTCCCTTATTGTTTAATTTCCAGACGTCATATAATTTCTCAATTTTTTTTATTTCCTATAATATTTTTCGCTGTAGGCAATGATTTACCAATCCGTATCGTTCACATACATTCAAATTACGTATACATTATATTCCCCATAGTCTTTTTTCGCCACGGGTTTCAATTTCTGCACATTATTTTCCCTAGACGCAACTTTACCGAGATTTAGGATGGAATAGAGGGGGAGTCACCAGAACAAACTAACTGGCTAAGTAATATTTATCGCCTATCTGTTTATGATTTAGTTTATTGCCTGCCCCGAGTGCGTAAGGTCGCTCCGCCCGAGGAAGGCCAGTTTCCATGACCAGTCCCGCGGTATCACCAAAGGACTTGGTCGCATTTCGCGTGCCTGACCGACTGAAACCAGCGTGTCGTACATCTCTCCAGGAATTCAAGGGCCCCACGACCCGTGTGGCCCATCAAGGAGAAGGCAGCGTATCGCTGCCAAAAGTGGTATAGGATTTGTGTTCCGGACTCTGCATCGTGAAGACATTTTGTCGTCATTTACTAGTATAGACTTTAAGTGATCTCGTTCCTTTTTAATATTAATAACTGATTATCGCGCGTGTCGTAGTTCTATATTATCCTTATTATTCTTTCGTATCTACAATCCGCATTTTTTATATTAATTCAAAATTCCTCTAAATTCTACACGGAGAGAAAATTTTACTAGAAATAAGTAAAAAATACTAATCATTAGTAAAATTTTATTGAATACCAGGACAAGTAAATTATACTAACGGTTATAAAGCAGTTTTACTAATAGTATTTACTAATACCAAGTAATGTGTTCTATTTGGAAAAACAATATTGTTTACTAAAAACAAGTAAACTTTTATTTGAAGTAAATAATGTAACATACTTGCTTTTAACATTAAACAAGAATAGTCTTCTTATTTCTAGTAAAAAAAATATGGGTTTTATTATACCTGTTACTAGGAATTATAAAAAAAGTCACTGAATTTATTAAACCGAGAAGTTTCATCTAGTGTTTTGTGTCTTGGTTTTACTAATCCCATGACTAAAATTCACAGTAGTTTGCTTGGAAACAATAAAGCAGCACTCTTACTTTCAGTAATATTTTTACTAGTAATTACAAATCTATAGAATAATTCATGGGATTCAGTATGCTGCATTTTAATTTCAAGTAACCATAATTGCATTGTACAGATGCATCCACACCTGAACCAGATCCAAGCGATCCTAACGCTATCGAAACACACACCACAAATATTTAGATCCCGTAAGGAACGATTACTTCTTACGTGATCTAAATTCCGTACAAGGCGGGAAGAAGTTGATAACTCGAGATATAAAATTGATGAAATTTGAACCTTATGTTTTTTTTAAGTTCAAATTTCATCAACTTTTGGCCGCGACTTGTCAACTTCTTCCCGCCTTGTACGGAATTAGCGTGGCACGCTCCAATCGCGCTTGGATTGCTTGGATCAGGATCACGCACGGATGCATCTGTAAATTGCAATTATGGTTACTTACCAGTCGCTGGCCCAATTTTACAGAGGTCTTTGTTATATGTTCAACGTAGTTAAAATTAGACTTGGTCATAGTTACATGGCAACGTTCAAATTTTAATTCGTTAAAAGTGCAACCTAGAACTGTAATATTGAGCTAGTGTAGTGACACTTGCATATCTCCTCAGTATGCACTTTTACAGGGTACAAGGAGCTAATTGTTTATATTTTGACAGCTACTCTTCGTAGGAAATGATAAATTAAACCTAAGTAAGGACTGTATGAATGTAACAAGACGTGAATGGAATAATAGCTGTAAAAACAAAACAAGCAATTAAAGTTTAAATAAAATATCAAATATTTAGTGATTAAGAAACTTTATTTTAAGAAATATATAATTAATGATGGCAAATGTATTAGACAAATCAATTTACTATTTGTGCCAATTTAAAGCCGCGCGCGACTGTCGCATCGGCCGCGACCCACGAAAGTCAAGCTAGGTCAGCTTGCATTTCCTAAGGAAGCTGCATTTCGTTGCCGAACGCAGCTTGCAACCGCGCGTTTTACCTCACTCCAAACTGAACCGTAACGGTATTCATAAAAAGGCTCAATTTGAAGTTGCTCACTTCATTAGTGTCACATTTCGCCGCACTTCAAACCGAGTCTTAGTAAAAGGCGCATTTTGTAACATGTGGCGCAAGCGTTGCAGTGCGGACGCGACACAACTGCTCACTTCAAATTGAGCCTTTTTTAAACAGTTACAGTTCAGTTTGGAGTGAGGCGAAACGTGCGGTTACTGCCTGCGCTTGGCAACGGAATGACATCTTTACAGCTTCACATAAAAATGTACTGAAATCTATATTATTGTCCGATCAGCTGATTATATTTTAAATTAATTTGAGATTTAAAAGTAAAATCCTAAAAAAACTAACACACAAAACGAAATCTTAGCAAAAAAATACAGATTATACAGGGTGTTCGGCACATGGCTTGACAAATGAAAACAGCGAAGAGGTGGGGGCTCTTCACTGTTTTCATTTATCCAACCATATGCAAAACCGAAACCTGTATATCGAAAATTATACATCATCAATCATCAGAAGATCGGAACTTCGGGAGCAAAATTAAATTAAATGACAGGTAGGGAGTTCCTGTTCATGTATCGTTAAACTCAATTATCGATGTTTTACCCATATCATTGAGTAACTTATATAGTAGAGCAGCTCAGCCTAAGATCTTTTTGAAGCTCAAGTCAATCGCGCCATCTGCGTGAAAGCGACCTAAATATAACCAAAATGTAAGAGGAAATGTCACCTGCTCTGCTACTCTTCCTAGTAGCTACTAGTGTACTACTAGTACGCTATTCGTTACTAGGTGGAATAGCAGTGCAGGTGACATTTCCTCTTACATTTTGGCTACTATATAAGTTACTTTACGCCCATATACTAGTGATCGCTACCAGCTTCGTGTGTGTATGTTTTTGTAAGTATTATTTTGGAGACGACGATGAAGTACTTGGAACGATCACTAATATGTGGGGAAATAGGAACTCCCTCCATATCTGTAATTCAATTTCGCTATCAAAATTCCGATGTCTGTACGTCATTATTCTATTGGTACATTTACAACAACGCAACTTATTTACCATTTATAAAGCTATAAAAAGAATCACAAATTTACAACATGATATCTTTGCCTATTAGCTGATAGTGATAAGTGATAACAGTAGTGTCACATTTCGCCGCACTTCAAACCGAGTCTTAGTAAAAGGCGCATTTTGAAACATGTGGTGCTCACTTCAAATTGAGCCTTTTTTAAATAGTTACAGTTCAGTTTGGAGTGAGGCGAAACGTGCGGTTACTGCCTGCGCTTGGCAACGGAATGACATCTTTACAGCTTCACATAAAAATGTACTGAAATCTATATTATTGTCCGATCAGCTGATTATATTTTAAATTAATTTGAGATTTAAAAGTAAAATCCTAAAAAAACTAACACACAAAACGAAATCTTAGCAAAAAAATACAGATTATACAGGGTGTTCGGCACATGGCTTGACAAATGAAAACAGCGAAGAGGTGGGGGCTCTTCACTGTTTTCATTTATCCAACCATATGCAAAACCGAAACCTGTATATCGAAAATTATACATCATCAATCATCAGAAGATCGGAACTTCGGGAGCAAAATTAAATTAAATGACAGGTAGGGAGTTCCTGTTCATGTATCGTTAAACTCAATTATCGATGTTTTACCCATATCATTGAGTAACTTATATAGTAGAGCAGCACAGCCTAAGATCTTTTTGAAGCTCAAGTCAATCGCGCCATCTGCGTGAAAGCGACCTAAATATAACCAAAATGTAAGAGGAAATGTCACCTGCTCTGCTACTCTTCCTAGTAGCTACTAGTGTACTACTAGTACGCTATTCGTTACTAGGTGGAATAGCAGTGCAGGTGACATTTCCTCTTACATTTTGGCTACTATGTAAGTTACTTTACGCCCATATACTAGTGATCGCTACCAGCTTCGTGTGTGTATGTTTTTGTAAGTATTATTTTGGAGACGACGATGAAGTACTTGGAACGATCACTAATATGTGGGGAAATAGGAACTCCCTCCATATCTGTAATTCAATTTCGCTATCAAAATTCCGATGTCTGTACGTCATTATTCTATTGGTACATTTACAACAACGCAACTTATTTACCATTTATAAAGCTATAAAAAATCACAAATTTACAACATGATATGTTTGCCTATTAGCTGATAGTGATAACAGTGCTTTGGTTTATAGTTTCAGTCAAGAGGCCAACGAGTGGTCACATAAGTAGACAAATCAGGCATGACATTCATATGATTTGTTACAGGGGCAAGTAAATTATTATACGAAATATACAAAGGTTTATTGGTAACCACCACTTTGTAAGCAAAATAATGTTCATCAAAATAAACAGTGTCTAATGACATACAGGAAAATAATATCTGATTTTGATCATCTAGAAATATAGACTTAATAGAAGCAAAACTTGGCAAGAAGGTCTCCTCAGACAAGTCTACGGTAACGTTTGCAGCCTGGTTGAAAATAGAACCATTTATTTTTACCCATGTAAGGGAAAAAGTTATCTGCCTCTCAGTGCATAAATTAAATTGCTCTTTAAGTTGTGCTCGCATTTCAGGACGTACAATGGTCTTTTTCCCAAATTCTATACCCGAATTAGTTTGATTGCGCATGAACATATCATTAAGTAACAACTGATGTTTAATTGCTATTGATTTACATAAATTCACTCTGCTGGTAAATGAATGAGATATTTTTTTCCCGATACTGTGTTTGGCTTCGAAGCGCATTGACCAAATATTAGTAACAGGTCCAAATTTTTTTAACATAGAAGGATAATGCAAAAGGAAATGAAATTTCGGTTTCAAACGTTCCTTACTTAACTCACAATATTTCTTGTTGAATTCAGAAATCAAACCAGAGAGTTGATCACATGTATCTGAATATACTCTATGCGATAATAATCTGCTTAATATTGTTTGTAATAATATATATAAAGACCAAACTTCGTTTTCTCTTGGGATGTAGTAACCTACTAAAAGACCGAAATAGCGAACAAACGTTAACATTTCGGAAGCTGACATTTTAATTTTTAAATTAGTTCCCTCGAAACACAAAGCAGTAGTTGGTTTGGTATCTGAGTCAGGACCAAAATCAAAAGCTGCAATCCGATGTTGAATAGTATTTAAATGGAGTAATTTCAAATCCCTTATAAAATGTGTAATAACGAAAGACATAACGTATCGACAACACCCTTCAAGCATGTCGTGTAACAAATCGACGGCAACATTGTCGAATAGATTAAAACCTTCCAGGTTGTACCAAACACATCTTTCCTTGACGCCACTTTCGTATATACCAGTTCCTAATGAAAGTTGGTAATTTGTTTCATTTCGTAATAAATTACTGTCTTCCGCAGTCATACTTTGAATTTGGTGCCGATCAGCAAGACATATTCTACAAGGCCGATTAGCATTAAAACTCTCAACAAAACCTAACATAGTGTTAAGCCCTAAATTGTCACCAGTTATAGCCCCCACGCGAAATTTAATTACTCCCCTAAAGCAATCAGTTTTTACAGTAATGCCTTCTCTACTTAACAAGTTAAGTTCCTCAATCACCTGCTGAAATATTCTACGATTTCCAAACATTGATCTGTCTGCGGAGTGAAATAGCGCTAACATAAAAATCTGACTTAACCGAGATGCGTATTTTGGAGGAAGACATGGGCAAGTAACATAAACGCCTCCAAGTTTGTGGATACCTGCATGGCTTCCTAAAGGGTTTCCAGTTTCAAAATCATCATAATAAACAAGAAGAGGGAACAATAATTCATTCACATTATCAGTGGCATATCGATTAGCAATTTCTGACCAAACAGAACCCTGGATAAAGTTGATTATTGGTTCAGGATTAAAATCCTTTAACGAGTTTATGTAAGATAAAGTGTCTTTGAGAATAGCGGAATTTGAAAAAAAAAGTGTCAATACTCTGTTTAGTGGAATAACTTGCATGGTACATTGAGTAGGCAAGTAAGTAAGACCCATGCTAGTACGTTTCTGTTCCATCTGTTCACCTACAATAACCTGTACTGGTGGAATATATGTGCCTAGTTGTTCAAAATGTTGTAATCGTTTATATTCAGACTTAAAATCTTCGAAAACTGTAGTTACATTATCAAAGCATTTATCAAGTGATGCTATAAGTTCAACATTAAGTTGATTTGTTTTGCTTAATAATGCAAATATCTCAGATCGTAAAGACCTTGTTAAAGAAGTTGTTATAAGTTCTAAAGACGCCAAAACTGCTTGCACGTTTGATCACGGAATTAATGGGTTGCCATATAAATTAGATATAAATGATGCAATTTGACGAGAGAGTTCTTTTGTAGGTGGGATGAAGTTATTTTCAACAGTTGTATCATCTACGATGTTTTGGACACGATCTAACGCTGCTATTGTAGGTGGGATAAAATTATTTTCAGCAGTTGTATCATCTACAATATTTTGGACACAATCTAAGGCTGCTATTTCTACATGATGATGTTGATCATTTTGAGCACAATCGGGTGCAAATTGATGTGAATGAGTCCTACTTAGATGTTTTTTAAGAGACGCTACACTACTGAAATGTCTGAGACAACCTTCTTGTCCACATTTAAATGACCCTATCTGCGCTTTCAAACAAAGAGATCTGAGATGATCTGAAAGAGCTTTAATAGAATTAAAGCTACATTTACACTCAGCACATGTATACATTTTGTTTGTTGTATCTGTAAAACGAAATTAAGGTTGTCTAAACAACCTAAATACCTAAGTCTATAAGTAAACTGTTAACACTTATTAAATCTTTGTCATATATAGTTACAATATTGTAAAACCCTTTTTGTATAACCATCCACACAACGAACGCTTCACTTTGGTATTTCGCTCCCGTTGCATGAATTATTTTAAAACAAATGTCCACTGATTTCAATAACTTGTTGATTTTATAGTATGTTGACCCGGCAACAACATAACAGTGAGATATCTTCGATATGGATGGCCCAACGATAATTACAAAAGGTTGTAAAGTTTTTCCGTACCTCTGCAATTTATGTTTTCTGCTCGTGATTGTAGTCTCAAGTTCACTGTCAGCCCCAATTTGAGTTATAAACCCGTCTCTAACTTCAGACTTTGAAGGCCTCCACAAGACTTTTTTCTTCTCTTTCAGTGGTACGCTGGATGTAATATACGGTAATAACAGAAGAGCTCCGTTATTTTTTACGTCTGGATCATCAGCATCTACAAATAATTAACAGAATACGATTAAGGCAAAGAAATGTTTAAGATTGTTATTTATAACTCCCGTGGTTTTCCAGGCTCCACTTTCTGATGAAGCCTTAGGGTCATTAGGGTGGTATTCCATTAATCCAATTTCTTAGTCCAAGATACATTTGAAAAAAACCAGACAGTGTTAGGGTTCCGTAGTTGCTGGCCCGTCACAATACACCCACTCAAAAGGTCGTTTTATCCTATCCCACTAATATTATAAACGAGAAAATCATAAATGGAATACCACCCTAAGCGAGCTATGGAAGTCACAGGTCCGAATCCCAGCGCGTATATAATGTATATATTAATTTTATCTAACAGACGTCGCGTGGACGCTGCGCGGGCGCTCGAGCGACGTCGACGCTCGAAAGACGCTAGCGTGAGGTTAACGAGAAAGCGGACATCCGTAATTTTTTGCGAAAATTTTATTTTTAAAAATACCATTCGATAGAAATTGAGACGAGGATAAAGTAAACTTAATTTTGTTACCATTAACCTTTTCGACGCCATGTCAAACGCAAAAGCTACCACTCAGACGCCACGCCCTCGAAATGTCAAAACTGAAGTTATACTTTATGCGTGTGCAAGGAGGTCTATTTTTCTCTGTGGTCGGTGACCGATATATCGGTCTTTGGCGTTGGACTTGCGGTGCCGATATATACGTCTTTGGCGTGGAAAAGGTTAAAACATCTGGGATTTTTCCATCTCTCACCAACGGACTAAAGGCTTGGGCTAACTGCCGGCGGGGCGCAGCGCGACGTCCGCGTGACGCCGACGCGATGACTGTTCAAAAAGGGCGCGTCCGCGCGGCGCAGCGCCGAGTGGACGCGCGGGGCCGCGCGGCGCGGGGCGGGACAGAAGCGGGGCGCGATGCCGGCGGGACGCAGTCTGTTTGACGTCGCTAACCTGTTAGCATGTATTTAAGGACGCCGGGGTCGCGCGGCGCGACCGCGGCGCTGCGTCCCGCCGGCAGTTAGCCCAAGCCTTAAAAGTCTCAGTAGTCCGATTTTGTGTAGCACGGGACTACTGAGACGAGAAAGTCTCATTAGTCCGGTCAATGGACTAAATCAACGGACTACTGATACTAGGCGGCAATAATACAATTTGGTTAATGACACTAAATAAGAAAATAAATTACATCTAAATTTTTTAAAATTAGAATCTAATGGTGAAAAACAACAGCCACATTGAATAAATAACCCTAGTGGTAGCTGTCGATTTAAGATATGAAACATACTAACTAGCTAAAGCCTTAAGGGATGGGCTGTCTAGGTATATCTGTATTTATGGTGTAGCTAAAATAGTATGTACAAATGTACATAATTGGGCTAAATTTAAAATTATGTATAGGTATAGTTGCATAAACCACAAAAAGTATTAACGTTTTAACTTACCACTTATTTCATTAAGGTAAACTTGCATTGCCCGTTTCACATCATTGTCTCTTATGTTACTAATTTTGGTTTTTGCTAATTCTATTATTTTTTCCCGCATTACTACAATATTCGTATACATAGCATCGACTTTTTCATTGTACATCACCTTGAAATCGGCGACGAGTAACTGGTAGCCCGTGGGAGACTTCAATACCGGATATTCATCAAAATATTCTTCAAGACTAGTGCCGGCCAGGTAGTTCTTTTTAATTCGATATGACGCAGTGGCTGCCCATTTTTCTTCTACAAGATGCCACGGCTCTAAAGAGTTTCGAAGCCACAGTAATTGCTCTTCCACCTCCTCACTAGATTCTGAAAATAAAATTATAAAATTATTGACAATACAGTATCCCCTTTCTACCAGGATATTGATTTTTAATAGGACAATACATTCTACGAACAATTTTTGACAAATTTATTTTTGATTTTTGAAAGTTCAAGTTCCAGAGTTCAATTGAGTACACTGTTCAATCAAATGGCTCCTATTTTATTTATCCACATATTTAATAATACTTTAGCCATAACGCAAACGGTGTGTCAATTCACAATCACAATTTATGAAATGGTTAAGGAACTGGGGATACCTTACCTGCAGAAGATGCTGGCAATCTTATGAGAGGAGCCACATCAGAATTTGATGATGTTGATGATGTTGTTCTTGTTGAAGATCGAGAACGGGCTCTTTCTATTATCCCGCGACTTCGCAGTTGTTGGCGTTTATTATATACATATCGTAGAAGTTTTCCAGATGCGTTGCGGGTTGTGTTTCGGACCAATGCCGACACATATGGTGTATAATATAAAGCTGCCGACTCTTTGTTGAAAATTTCTTGTATTTCTAAAGACCATTGCAATAAGTCTTTATTTGCTATAATTGCATTTGGGTTTTCTTCGAATATAGGTTGTATTAACAACTTTACTAACAAGTTACGCTGAGATTCATCTAATTTTCCAGATTCTCTCTGACTTAAAATGGCTCTACCATCAATTGATTTTTGTAAAGTGTTCAGAACCTGAAATATTGGCATGGATTAACACTTTAAATCATATATAAAATAAACTTTACCATTCTAGTAGAAACATGAGTCACCAGCAAACATCCGCAAGGTGAGGTTTGTTACCCCATTATTCATAAAAATTAACAAACCTCTGCTAACTAAAATGTGTTTTGCCTAAACAAAATAAACAATAAATTAAACTTTCAAGTAGGTAATGTAGTTGTAGTTTAGACATGTGTGGATCCGGGGTATATCCTTAAACTACGTCCAAAAGAGAGGTATGAGTACTGCGAATGTCATCTCGCTATTTGTGGTAGGGCACAGCACAGCAAATAGCCATGTCTACACCAGGCGCACCGCGTCGCGAGGAAGATGCCGCGCGCGGCCGCTCGACTATAGTATCCGCAGAATGAAGTGGCGACTGAGGACATAAACCTTCTCTTTCACACTTGCACCGCCACGACAAGAGAGGAGACAGCGTTATGAACTCGGTCGCCACTTAATTCTGCGGATACCTACTATAGTGTGGACATTGTGGACGTGCCTCGGCCAAGGAAAACGCACGCGCAACCGCAATGCCTCGGGCGAGGCCGCGCGCGGCAATTTCCTCGCGAGGCGGTGCACCAGGTGTAGTCACGGCTAATGTCATCTCGCTCAAATCTGGAGCAAAGCCCTACTGGGGAAGTACCTCCACCTTACAGAAAACCACAGCCAAAGAGTACTAGACCCTACTCTTGGTGTTGTATTCCTGCTGGTGAGCTCAAAGAGTACCCATGTGTTGACGACGAGGGACCTCTCTCCTTTAGCCGTCAACACAGTGAATCCTCCTGTTTTTAAAGGGTCAGCAACGCGCATGTGACACCTCTGGAGTTGCAGGCGTCCATAGGTTACGGTAGCTGCTTACTACCAGGTAGGCCGTATGCTCGTTTGCCACCGTGGTAGTATAAAATAAGAAATAAGGCAAGAATATCACATAAGCTAGGCTATAAATTATCACCGCAGGACGCGTGCGCCCCGTGCAGTGAGCGACGTCTAGTAAATGTAATAAAAACCACTGAAAGAATAATGTTCAAAATAAAGATATCCAGGCAGCTTAGCATGACATGCGTTGTCGCGGGCGACTCCATACTTGGAGTCGCGCCTGAAGTATGGAGAGTCGCGCCGCAACGTAAGTCATGCTAGACGTACAGGTAAGTACTCACATATCCAGCACTAAATTGTTCGGTCACACTGTTATGTGTTGATTGCTCATTGTTGTTGTTGTATTGTGTTGTTGTACCAGGATGCGTTGATTGTTCACTTGTACCAGGAACAGGATGCGTTGATTGCTCACTTGTATCAGGATGCCTTGTTTGCTGATTTGGATCCACATAATCAAATTTTAATACTGAAATGTTGTCATTGTCAATTGTACTTTTTTCCAAAGCGTCATCAGAAGACAAATATGAATGTGACGATAAATCGGGCGAATCCTAAAACAAACAACTTTCTCATAAGTAGGTACATAGAGAAGTAACTTTAAGTGGATAAACTACTCACAACACAAAAACCTCAATACTGAATATTCTAACAAATCTCAGAGTCCATTTTTCAGCCCACTACTACTCCACCACCGCCATACTGACTTGTGATTGTGAGAAACTTAAATATTCTGTGTAAACTAAAAAACCATTATTATTACCTAAAACAAAATCCTATATGTACCTAATTCGAACAGTATTATTAATATTGTTATATCTAAAATCTGTTAAATCTGTTTTTAAATTTATAATTGTTATATCTATTTATCTCTTAATTCATATATGACATTATATAGCGAATGTTCACCATCAGGTATTTCATTCTCCGGCATAAAAGTTAAAAAAGACAGACACCAAGGTACTTGATAGATCAAAATTGATGAACATGAGTTTTGTTCTTTTTTATATATTAGTGCCGTTTGTTTCCATTTCAAATTATTAACTTCTGCATTGTGTTCACTACACATATGTGTTACTTTGCCAATTTCTCTTTTTATTAGGTATTGGACTATATCTCTACACATAGTTATAATAATTAATAACTGTACCTATGTAGTTTTCTGAAACAATAAAACTACACTAAACTAAAAAAATTAAAGACTGAGAGATAAAATTTAATTAAAAAGTACCAACAAATTCACAGGCACGGTCGGTCGCAGATTGAATTTTGGAGGGGGGCACTAAATAGCTTTTTTTTTTATTTTGTACATATTTTAAGTTTTTTCAATTTGATGGGTACCTAACATGTACGATTTCCTCATACCGTGCCTGCAAATTCAATACAAAGTACCTAGGTATTAAAAACAAGTTCCATAATAATTATTATTGTTTATTTACATGGCTGGGTTGGCTGGGAAAGTTTAGTGCTACCATAATCTATACAAGTATACTTACGTCACTCGGTACATTGAGACAAGCCAGTTTAACATTTACTTTAAACCTGGCCCGATCCCCCGGTACAGGAATTAGCTGGCGTATTTCGTCATCAGTTAACACACCCAGGGTCCCGGAATCGACTCTTCCCTCTAAACAAGACAAGATATATATAAATTTCAGCTCACCAGTAAGTTAAAATGTACCATACAAAAAACGGTACGGGAACGTACTCCCTAAGTGGCAGCATGAACTCCTGATAAAAAAGTTCATTACACCCGGACAGGGAACGTCTTAAGACCCTGCTGCTAGTATTTTGGAGGCTATACGTGTATCCAGTGACAAGTAATATACTACGGCCACCATATGCTCCTCGCGCTGCCGCGATGTTGCCCGCTCCGGCCAATTACTGCCCTACTCGCGCGATTATATTATAAGGGAGCGGTGGGCAAGGCCATCTTAATACGTGAAGGGGCCCTAGGGCACTGAAGAATGTGAGGCCCTTGGACACTTGGAATCCCCCCCAAGGGGCCCCCAGGTGCTCAAATAGAAACAACGTTGACTGTGAAAAAAACGTCACCTACGATCTTTCGGGGGCCCCTTGAGGATGGGGGCCCTGGGCACGGGCCCCGTGTGCCCTTATGGTAAAGACGGCATTGGCGGTGGGCATGAGCATGACGAGTAACGTGGCCACAATACATCTCTGCCTAGTTCCCATACCACTCGTCGAGTGTGTGCCCGGGTCAGGTAGATAGATAGAATAACAATTTCAGCCGCGAGGGCTTTTGCTAGCGCCCATGAAGGGATAAATTAACTACGAAATAAGAAATTAAACGTGACTCTCGCCAAGGTGGTACTTACCTCGAAAGCTTTCAATATAATCGGATAAACCCCAAGCCTTTAGCAAATCCGCCGTTAATAAGTCCATAATAAATGCCACACCACAGCAGCACAACACCACACAGTAATTATTTTAAAATAGGTACTTCTTCACGCGTTTCGGAGATGAGCTGTCAACGGTTACAAACAAAATGGACGACTCGAGAAGGATGGATTCATACAGGGTACGCGTGCGGGGGAAGGGGCGGCCGGTGCGTTTACGAATCTTGTTATTAGTACACTTTACTAATATCCATAAAGATATTTTACTGTTTACGGAAATAAGTATAAAAGTCATAAAAAATAATAAAGGGATTTGTTATAACAAGATTACCAAGTATAGAAATCAGAACCGACTTTTAATTATTAATACTCATTTGCAGCCACCGACTTTAATAAATCCCATTTGTATTATCTAGTAATCTTTACGTACTGGAGCTAATACACCATTTATAAACTCAAGGAAACTTTTATAGAACTTGTACAACTCTGTTATTCCGAGTAAAGAATATTAATTTCACAATTAAGTAAAACCGTTTTGTATTTTCTATACTATGAAATTAATAAAACTTCCTTGAAATTATATTATTTTCTATCGCCTAGAAAAAAATTGTAAAAATAAATAGATTTTGATATTCCCGTCTTTTAGATATCAGGTTATTAATTCGAACAATTTTTTTTCTCTCAGTGTAACCGCCTCGATTGACAGGCATATAAATATCTGGCTCCTAAATTTAGGCTGCTTTCATGCACTGTTCCATATCATCTCATTAACCCATCATTTCCAACAGCCAAATTATCAGCCGTATTTTTTCTATTCGATACTTATTAGCCTTGCTTGTGCCTTCTTTTATCTTATTTACGTGCGGAAAGTAGACGCCACTTCCGTATCATTATATTGTGAAGTGCTGGTTTTAAATAATAACTTTAAATAATTTTCCTGTTCGTGCTTAGGCTAGGACCAAAAATATTTTTGGACCAAAATATTTTACCGTTTTTATTTGATACCGTTTTCCTTTTTTTATACGGTGTGCTAATGTCAATTGATTTAATGTGTTAATGCAATAGACGTCTGCGATATTATTTCTTTGGTACAGTTCGCTAAATTAAACGTGTTAAAAAGCAAGTTAAGTTGTTTTCCTGCAGTACTTAGTAAGTACTGCAGGAAAACAACTTAATTTGCTTTTAACACGTTTAATTTAACTAATGGTACCGAAAATAATATTTTAGTTGTCTATTGTATTAACATTTTACTTGACATTAGCACACCATATAAAAAAGGAAGAAAAACGGTACCAAAAAAATAACGGTACCGAAAATAATATACTAAACGTTTATCTACTTTAACGCATTAAATTAACCGACATTAGCACGCCATATACAAAAGGAAGAGAAACGGTACCAAAAAAATAACGGTACCGAAAATAATATTGTTAGTCCTAGCGCGAGCACGAACAATAGTGAACTTATTTAAACTTATTATTTAAAACCAGCAGTTTACAATATAATGATACGGAAGTGGCGTCTACTCTCCGCACGTAAGTAAGAAAAAAAAAGAACAAGTAAGACTAATAAGTATCAAATAGAAAAAATACGGCTGATAATTTGGCTGTTGGGAATGATGGGTTAATGAGGTGATATGGAACAGCGTATGAAAGCAGCCTAAATTGAGGAGCCTGATATTTATATGCCTGTCAATCGAGGCGGTTAGAATTTAGAGGATTATTGAATTAATATAAGAAATGCGGATTGTAGATACTAAAGAATAATAAGGATAATATGAAACTACGACACGCACGATAATCCGTTACTAAAGGCCATAGCAGGGTAAGGGAACATCTTGTGCCTTAATAGCTTTTCAGGCTGATTTTTTTTGTGATGATGGGCCCTGCTGTTAGTAACTCCTATACAAAATTACAGCATTCTCCTCTTCTTACTTTCCAAGAAAAAAAATTATTAAGAAAAATCATTTTTCGTGAATATTTCCGCTTCTGTAGATTGAATTAATTCGTGCTTTAAACATATAATACACTTAGCCGAGACGGACAATATGTCACTATAAACCGCATAACATTCCATAGACAAAAATTTTTTTTCAAGGGTTAACATTTTTCATTTTTTTTTTCATAAGTTCTGAGAGAGCGACACCTCCAATTTTTTAACACATAATAGCCTTTTTGACGGCCTATAACATAAATTAAATTCAAGCGTCTAGCATTGGTGTATCATAACTAAAAAAAGTCTTCACCTAATAGTCGTTGTCACTATTTTCGTTAATTACGATACTTAGGCCTTTTTTAAACAGACTGATCAGTTTTCCGGCTGTTCTAGGTATTTTAGTTAAAAATCTACCATGTGATAAATAATTGCTGCAATATGGGAGCAGCAGCTGACTGTACGTAATCCGCATGCACACTCGCAGAAGAAGTTTTTATATGGTATATATTCCACAAAACAACGATACCCTTTTCTTACCGTTTTTTCTTTCTATGAAAAAAAAAATGAAAAATGTTAACCCTTGAAAAAAATTTTTTGTCTATGGAATGTTATGCGGTTTATAGTGACATATTGTCCGTCTTGGCTAAGTGTATTATATGTTTAAAGCACGAATTAATTCAATCTACAAAAGCGGAAATATTCACGAAAAATGATTTTTCTTAATAATTTTTTTTCTTGGAAAGTAAGAAGAGGAGAATGCTGTAATTTTGTATAGGAGTTACTAACAGCAGGGCCCATCATCACAAAAAAAATCACCCTGAAAAGCTATTAAGGCACAAGATGTTCCCTTACCCTGCCATGGCCAAAATAAAAGGAATCAAATCACTTAAAGTCTATATGTAAATGACGAGAAAATGCCTTCGCGATACGGCGTCCGTCACAAGTCCTACACAGCTTTTGGCAGCGATACGCTGGTGGTCTCTATATAATATGGTAAAATGTTTGCGCGTTGTTTACGGTTCAGATCTACCATGTAGACCTATACAGGATGTAACAAAAATACTGGTGATCCGTTTAAGTGCATAATTGATATTATAATGCGAGTAAGAAAAAACGGGAGCAAAACTTTTTGGACGTGAAATTTTTTTTTTTTGTTTGGGGACGTCGTCTCGGCCAGCTAACTGTCCATACAAAATAATGAACAGAAAAATGCGTTTTTGGAAATTCAAGAACAGTTCGCGAATAGCAATAATTTACCTTTATGCGGAAGTATTGTATATAACAACATTGCAGAGAAGTTATCGTTACATCGTTATCAACATTAGTAACTCTAACTCCTTACGTTCCAAACTTCCAATGTTTTGATTTTATTGATATTTTCCAGGGCTTCTAGTTCCTTTACACGTTTGTTCTGTTTATGAGTGTTCATGATCGAACCTACATGGTTAAAGCGCCGGGAGAAGTCTACTGCCGGCGCGTAACGTTCCAATTATGAATTTTAGACATACTTCATTACTTACTTATGTCAATGATTATTCCAAGAGTTTAATGCTTCAATTATTACAAAAATATAATTATTATTTCTTTAAGTGGTCCCTTTATTATTGCATATTAACATTGCGCCCTTTAACATCGAATCGACCGCTTAACATTTGGTGACCTCTACGACGCTCATTGAGCAGCAATCTTCTTTGAAGAACAAAGGACGTGTGGATCCTTGGAGACAAGCGGAATCCCGGAGTCAAGTACAATACGAGATCAGCCAACACGAGCACAGAGATTACAGGGGAACCCTTGCGTGAAGTGTTTCATGTTGTAAATTCATTACTTACTACGAATTTCATGGTTGCCTCAATCCTGCTCTGCGTAAGGTTGTATTTTTCCATAATAACGTTTAAAACTAAAGACGACTACTAATTTAAATTGATTTTACCAAGAATAACATAATTTCTTTCAATAAACGTAGTCCAGTCAGTTTAGACATAGTCCAGCAAAATTCGTAAGAATTTTTTTTTTTTTTCTAAATACTATAAAGTTAAAGCACACGCAGGAAGCGACACTTTTGATTCATTAATAAACAAAAACGAGTCCATCCCTACAATAAATAAATTTCATTATTTGCGTGCGTCTTTGGAGGGTGGAGCAGCTATAGTCATAAAATCCATAGAGTTTACAAGTCCAAACTATGAACTAGCATGGAATTTACTATGCGAGCGATACAACAACGAAAGGATTTTGATAAATAACCATATTAAGTCATTGTTCAGCTTTGAACCCATTACAAAGGAATCCTATAAGGCTATTAGGTACATGATTGACTTTTATTCCAAAAACCTACGCACTTTACAAACACTCAAAGAACCCACAGGCAGTTGGGATACATTAATAATATACATGATGGTGTCAAAACTAGATGGCGCCACTAGTAGGAAGTGGGAAGAACACAAAAATACATTTAAGGTTTCACCAAAGCTCGATGATTTCTTAACATTCCTTCGTAATCGAGCAGATGTTTTGGAAACTATTCAGTTCAGTGCTTCTACACAAAAACACAATAAACCTACTAATACAATAAAAGAAAACAAAATTTTTAAAACAATGCTTGGTGCAAACGACGAAAACGACAGGAACGATAGTGCTAATAAATACAATAAAATAACTTGTGCGTTTTGCAAACAACATCATTTCAATCACGAATGTAACAAGTTCAAAGAAATGTCAGTGGATTGTAGGCAATCTGAAGTATCCAAAAATAATTTATGTAAGAACTGCCTGCGCCCTGGCCATCACCACTCTCGTTGCCGCCTAGGCCCATGCAACAATTGTCGTAAAAACACAACACACTATTGCACATTGATACAAATGGTAACAATGATTCAAAATCTGAAAATGTTAACGCCATGACTTCTGCGATGTCTTCCTTCAACCATGTTAACAAGGGTCATGTGCTTTTATGTACTGCTGAAGTAAAATTGGTTAATCCTATAACAAAAGAAGCTTACACTACAAAGGCTCTTTTAGATAATGGAAGTCAATCCTCCTATATATCTACAACAATGCAACAAAAGTTGAACCTTACCTACATCAATACTGAACCCAATCCCATAACTGGGCTAAACAATTGTATAATAGGCAGTGCTTCTAAACTCTGTGGTGTTCAACTACAATCTAGAACAGGTACATTTAAAATGGATTTGTCCTGTCTGGTAATGCCGCAGATAACACGGCCTACGCCAAGCTTAGAAATTGACACATCTCTTTTTAATATTCCTGTGTCCATCGAATTAGCTGACCCCAGCTTTCATATCCCATCCCAAATTCATTTACTACTGGGGTTAGATGTGTTTTGGGATATTGTAGGATGCAAGAAGATTGAATTGGGCAAAAACAAACCAACTCTTAAAGAGTCTGAACTTGGTTGGCTTGTTTCTGGCCCTACAGGTCAGGGTTCAAGCTCTTCTACTCGATGCAATTTTTCGCAAGAGATAAAGGAATGTCTTACAAAATTTTGGGAGCTTGAAGATATCCCGAACTCTCCTCCAGAATCGAAGTTGTCAAAGGAGGAAGAGTATTGCGAGACTCATTTTAAAGAAAATACAGTTCGACTTGATGATGGTCGTTTCTGTGTCAAGCTTCCACTCCGTGAGGCCCCGGAGGACGCCTTAGGCGACTCTTACTACATTGCTAGAAAGCGTTTCTTTAACCTTGAAAGGAAATTAAACAAATCAAACATGAAAGACGATTATACTGCCTTTCTTAAAGAGTATGAGAGCTTAGGACACCTGACTGAGTCGGAGCGTCCCACGTTTGGATATTTTATTCCACATCATTGCGTAATTCGCAAAAATAGTGAAACGACGCGCTTAAGAGTCGTTTTTGACGCGTCTTGTAAAACGTCAACTAATAAGTCATTAAATGACATCCCGATGGTAGGTCCAGTAGTCCAAGATGATCTATTATCAATATTGCTGCGATTTAGGCAAAATACCTACGTCGTAACGGGAGATATAAAAAAGATGTATCGTCAAATTATGGTGGATGAATCTCAGCGTCACCTTCAACTGATTTTATGGAGAGACGAGGAGAGTCAGCCACTCAAAATACTTAAATTAAATACTGTAACTTACGGCACGTCGTCAGCTCCCTATCTGAGTACAAGATGTTTGGTGCAAGTTGCTAATGAGTGCACCGACGAAATAGTAGCCAATACAATAAAACATGATTTTTATGTTGACGACTTAACTTAAACACTGGGTCCGATTCAAAAGATGTCTTAGCTACAACTATTAAAGGAGTTATAGATGAACTGTCTCGTGCGGGTTTTCCATTGAGGAAGTTCCGTACAAATGCGATAGATATATTTGACAATATCGATACAGTGCAAAACAATGCGCAAGATTTCTGCAAGCAGTCAACAGTGTTAGGTTTAAAATGGTCGCCTACAAATGATACACTTCAGTTCTCTTCAGAATTTCAAGAGATCGGAAAGGTAACAAAGCGCAATATCCTGTCTAGCTCATGCAAAATATTTGACCCGCTTGGTCTCCTGTCTGCTTGCACAATATTTCATAAAATATTACTACAACGACTATGGTTAAACAAACTAGGTTGGGATGAATCCGTACCCAAAGAGCTTGAGGCATCATGGCGTGAGTTTATCAATGAATATCGCCATTTTGCGGATTTAAATGTAGCACGTCACGCTCTCTGCCATACACCTGAGACGGTAGAGATTCATACCTTCACTGACGCTTCAAAGGATGCTTATGGGGCATGCTTATATTTGAAATCTATTAACAGTATAGGCGACATATTTGTCCATCTTTTGTGCGCTAAAGCAAGAGTGACACCATTAAAACCTGAAATGACGATTCCTCGCTTAGAATTGTTAGGAGCATTGTTGGGTGCTCGGCTACATGCCAAGGTTATACGGTCTTTACGCATAACGGTTACTAAATCCATATTTTGGTCTGATAGTACCATTGTCTTGGGCTGGCTTCAGACGCAGCCGAAAACATTAAAAACCTTCGTATGTAATCGAATAGACCAAATACGCGAATTGTCAGATCCAAACTCATGGCGTCACGTTCCAACAGATTTGAACCCAGCAGATCTGGCTTCAAGGGGGGTTTAACCTCAACAACTACTCACCAGTGCTTTGTGGTGGGAAGGACCCTGCTTCCTTAAGATGCCAGAGTCTGAATAGCCTTCGGTCAAGCGTACTGAAAGTCTATTGCCAGAAATAAAATCGTTTATGTCTACACAATGTGAATCCCATGTTGTTCCATTCGACAAGTATTCCAAATTACTAACTTTGCAAAGGGTGTTCGCATTTGTGTTGCGTTTTATAAACAACTGTAATAAAAATAAGGCTAAGTTATCTGGTTTTTTGAATGCTACTGAGTTGCAATCAAGTCTTACAATATTAGCAACCGCTTCGCAAAGAGAATCCTTTAATGAAGACATTCATTCTCTCAAAACAACAAAGGTTCTCAATCGCAAATCAAGACTATTAGGATTTAATCCATTCCTTGATGAAAATGATACTTTACGTGTTGGTGGTCGCATTGTGAATGCTTCACACTGTCCTTATGAACAGCGACACCCAATTCTCATTGATAGTAAACACGCATTTACCAGACTATTATTCGAATGGGAGCATATTAGGCTGTTACACGGCGGTGCTCAGTTGCTGTTATGTTCTGTGCGAGAGCGATTCTGGCCAGTCGGGGGTCGGGTTTTAGCAGCTAGTGTTGTAAATAAATGTATGAGGTGTCAAAGATTTAAAATAAACCCAATACAACCTATAATGGGCAACTTACCCGCTCCACGTGTGACTCCTGCTCCACCCTTCACAAATTGTGGGACCGATTTCGCTGGCCCATTTTTAATTTCAAACAAAAGGGGTCGTGGGGCTAAAACATCCAAATGCTACCTTTGTGTATTCGTCTGTTTTTCGACAAAGGCTGTCCACTTTGAGGTCGTTAGTGACCTAAGTGCAAACGCTTTCATTATGTGCTTGCGTAGATTTATTGCTAGACGTGGCAAGCCTGAAAATATCTATTGTGACAATGGAAAAAACTTCGTAGGAGCTAAAAATGAATTGAACAGAATGTTACAAACGAGTAAACGGCAGATCGGGGAGTTCGCTTGCAGTGAAGAACTTATCTTTCACTTTTCGCCGGTTTACGCTCCGAATTTTGGTGGAGTCTGGGAGGCAGCTGTCAAGTCTGCTAAATATCATTTAAAACGTATTGCTGCTAATACCAGCTTGACATTTGAGGAACTAGCTACATTATTTGCACAGATTGAGGCAATTATGAATTCGCGTCCTCTGACACCTTTGTCTGAGGATCCGTCAGAACTAGCTCCACTCACGCCTGGGCACTTCCTTGTTGGGCGACCATTGGTGTCTCTGCCATCACCTGAACTAAAGACAATGACAGTCAATAGATACCAGTTCGTGCAACAACTTCGACAACATTTCTGGACGCGTTGGACTAAGGACTATCTCGCAACTCTGCAACAACGTCTCAAGTGGAAGACCAGCAAGGGATCCATCAAAATTGATGACATTGTTTTAGTCATGGACGAACAGTTACCGCCAATGAAATGGCTACTAGGACGTATAGTAAGGCTGTACACTGGCAACGATGGAGTATGTAGAGTCGTCGATATTAAAACGAAAAATGGCATCATAAAGAGAGCCGTCTCTAAACTATCAGCCCTAGAAGGCATAGACTCTTAGGAGCTTCTTGAAAGCTAGGCTTTCAAGGTGGGGCAGAATGTTCATGATCGAACCTACATGGTTAAAGCGCCGGGAGAAGTCTACTGCCGGCGCGTAACGTTCCAATTATGAATTTTAGACATACTTCATTACTTACTTATGTCAATGATTATTCCAAGAGTTTAATGCTTCAATTATTACAAAAATATAATTATTATTTCTTTAAGTGGTCCCTTTATTATTGCATATTAACATTAAAAGATAAAAAGATAAAAGATATTTATTCTTCAATTTAGGCACATTACAATGCACTTATGAACGTCAGCGCCCTTTAACATCGAATCGACCGCTTAACAATGAGATTCATGTATTTTAATAAATTCACGTACTTAATTGCATGCATTTTATTTTATAGTTTTTGAGTGAAAACTCAAAAACCGCTCAACCGATTGTATTCAATAAAGTTTTTTATTGAAAGTACTTATCCGACCTCACTAATATGATTTAAAAAAAATATGGACGCACGGTTTAAAAGTTAGATAGGGGTGCCCCTTTTTTTAACTTTCAGATTTATTATTTACGATACTAATATTTTTATCCAAAAAGTGTTTTAAAAGACCTCTATTCTTTTTTAAAGACCTATCCAACGATACCCTACACGACGGGGGTGAAAAAATGTATCCCCCACTTAATGTGTACGGGAGGTGCCCTAATGAAACATATTTTTTCATTTTTTATTCTATCACTTTGTCGGCGTAATTAATACACATGCTCATACCAAATTTCAGTATTCTAATGCTAACGGTCACTGAGCTAGACCGCAAACAGATAGTCAGACGGACAGATGGACGGTCATGGCGAAACTATAAGGGTTCCTAGTTGAACCCTAAAAAGCATTACACGTCATGCAGAAACCTAATAAATACTTAATTTCCTAAGTTTACAATTGTATCTTCCCCCCTTTTCACCCACACCGCACCATAAATTTAGGTGGCTCCCCGTCCAAAAATTATTTTTTAGTCCTAAAGGTTTCACTTTGCCAAAGAATACACCATTATCGTCAAGGTAGGTATTATGAACTTTTTTGTCATGTACGCCACCCCACTATTTAGGCCGTACACAGCGGGAAGAAGGTGATAAGTCAAGATATAAAATTGAACAAATTTGAATCTTATGTACTTCTATTTTAGGTTCATATTTCTTTAATGTTTAGCTCGACATGTCACCTTATTGCCGCCATGTACTTGTATGCTTATTACTTCAAATGCCTTTTTTCCACCCGCAGTGCCAGAATATGAACTTTTGGAGTAAGTACAAATTGAGTACATTTAATTTGCGTTACTTTGACCCATAAATTAAGCATAAATATAGCGTAAATATAGCGACCACGACCCCTATGTCACTGTGCCCTAACCGTCAGGGCACAATTTTTTTTTACCTAAAGTACAAAATAGTACATTTAATTTCGTGAATTTGTTCCGCAAAAGAAATTCGAAAAGGCTCCGTGGTCGTGCTGGGGAGTATCACACCCAAAAACTCCTAAAGGTGTCGATTGCTGTCGTGCCTACCACCACGCCAGCAACGACGAATGGTGTTATGGCGTTCGTAAGTAACTTTCATGATTTCAATTAAGGTTCAGTTTTAGATAATCCGATATTTATGAACTTCCACGTGTTCACATAAAATAGTAAAACGTTATTACATAATATTTCTGTGCCAATACATGCTTAAAAATATTTATAAAAAGTTCTGCGTAGGTATTTGTGTACTTCCAATTGTTTAAATAATTTTCAAAAATATTAGTAGAGATATTTATGAGTTTTCAGTTACTTACATATTATTGTGAGACTTGCTCAGATTAATATGACAGGTGATATGTACACATATTTTTGATTGGTAAATCTGTTCAGATGCATATGCACCTTTCTATGCTCATTTATTTTGAAGCCTCGGATTTGCTCATATATTTATGAACGCGACTGTATGACGAAAATCATATCCCCATACGTTATACAGTCAGCAACAAAAATGTACATGTACTACATACTAGCAGCAGCAGTATGCAAATTAGTAAAAGTTAGTTATAAGAAAACTTGAGAATCCTGACGATTCGGATTGGTTAATGGTCAAAAAGATCTTCAGATACTTGAAAGAAACCAGTTGCTTTGTAATAAAGTTCAAAACAGACCACGCTACAGACTTCGTTTTGGGTACAGTGATGCTGACCACGGAGGAGATCAGACAACAGGAAGGTCTACTACTGGTGTCACTTGCCTATACACAGGAGGAGCTGTGTCGTGGCTGAGCCAAAGGCAGCCATCAGTCTCAATTTCAACAACAGAAGGCTAGTTGCAGCTAGTGAGGCCACGAAGGAACTTGTTTGGATTAAAAAAATTAAAGAATATACAGCCAACCCACTCAACTTAAGGAGATTCCGACTCTTTTTGTCGATAACGAGGCTGCAACTCACCTTGCTCATAACCCTGAGTTCCGCAATTACAAAAGAACCAAACATATACCCATCAGATATTTCTTTGTAAGAGAAAAGGTTCTTGAGGGACAAATAACTGTGGAATGTTATCCTAACCACAACGGAACAACTGGCAGACATGTTCACTAAACCAATGCCAACACCAAGGCTTGTTTTGCTGCGAAATAAAATAGGCCTTACTAACATTTGTTGAGGGAAAGTGTTAAAACCTCATCTTGCAGAATACAGACTACGCATGAACTATGAAGATAGGTTTCTAGGCAATGTTTGTTTATTTCTTGTCAGATTTTTTCACGTCATATGCAGGGTGGAATTTTAATGCCATGGTTAGCCAATGATGGTTAGTACTAGAATAGTTAAACTTCGTATGAGTGTGTGTTTTGAACACGCCGACAAAGTATTAAAACAAAATCTGAAAAAATATTATTTTTTAGGGTACCTCCCGAACACATGAAGTGGGGGGGGTAAATTCTTTTTTTAATCCACCCCTAATGTGTGGGGTGTTGTTGGGTAGGTCTTTTAATATAAATATGGGTTTTCTAAAACAACTTTTAGACAAAACTAATAGTTTCGTAAATAATAGCTCCGAAAGTTTCAAAAAGTGATTATCGTATTTCCTCGAAATCTCATTATACATTGATCCCAGCAAAAAAGTGTAAAGAACCTTTTTTGTAGAAAATTATTTGTGGATTAATTAAGTAGAAGGACATTTTTTCGTATGAGCCACCGCTACCGAGTTATTTATGAAAAGCCAAAAAAGGGATCTTTACACCCCCCTCTCCCCGTTAGCGGCGCCTCTAACCACGAGTACTTTTATGTTGTGTAAGACACCTTTATCTACAACTATGCCAAAATTCAGCTATACACGAATTATTTCCCCTAAGTTTTCCTTTGTTTAACGGGCTATATGGGATGTTACAAATTCGAATTTTTCACATCGTTAATCCCGATTTTAGTTATTAAAAAAAATATATGTTAAAGATTATTAAATTGTACATAAAATATATAAATTAGGTAATTGTCACAATCTCGTACCTATATTTATTTATTTTTTGAATATTGTTATCTCAATTTTTATTCTTTTTTTTTTCTAAAAATAATAATTTTATTTTTTCTAAAAAGCGATCTTAATTTTGCTTATAACATATCCAATGACAAAGAAATCGGATCAGTACTTTAGCTAAAATAAAATATATATTTCAATTATTGCGTTTTTTTTGTAAACTGAAGGATTTGAGGCTTAATTTTTGGTGAAAGCATTACATATGTAAAGGTTAATAATCCACTAAAAGGAAATTCTTTTTTTCGCTAAGGGCAGTTGTGCCATACTTACCCGGCTATACCCTTTGTTTCACGATAAAAATGGCTTATCGTTATCGAGAACATTTTGATTTAATGGAAGCTTATTTTTTAAACAACAAATATGTGAATCGTGCTCTGCGGAGAGAAATATCGAGATCGATAGGCACCAACTCGGTTTGTACTGAAAAGAATGGTAAAAAATTTAAAGAATACGGGTAGTTTCAAAAAGCGACGGCAAACTCTTTAGCAGAACAACTTTGATTTTGATCTAAATGTTTTAACATACTTCGAAGCATTTCCGAAGGCTTCAAGCAGAGATGCTGCCGAAGTAATTGGAACAACCCACACTCGCGTACTTAAAGTGCTGAAAAAGTATAAGTTTAAATGTTATCGCGATGGTCGGTTGGTACAAAATTTGTGCCAAAAATCCTGGGGATTCTGACAGATGACTACAATTTTGTCAAGACATGCTGAGAGAAATTGACCGTCACCCTAATTTTTTGAGTAACATTGTATGGTCTGACGAAACCAACTTCAGTAACAACGGCATGTACAATCGCCTCAATTACCACTATTGGTGTCGCGTGAATCTTCTTCGTGTTCACGAAACTAACAGTCAAGTAAGATTTTCTTTCAACGTTTGGTGCGGAATTATGAGAAATATGGTTCTGTTAGTCCATGTGTAAGAAGGTCTGGAATACTGGATTTATTAAGAAATGAGTTAAATGGTTTTCCCGAGGAAGAGCGAAACCAAATAATTCTACAGCAAGATGGTGCTCCAGCTCATAACAGCAGAATCACTACTGCCTACATTAATAACCATTTTAATACCTGGATTGGTACAAACGGCACAATCAAATGGCCTGCGAGATCACCAGATCTCACCCCTTTAGATTTTTTTTTGTGGGATCTGTAAAAAATCAAATTTACATTAAATCTTATGAGAATGTAAACGAGTTGAGAGTTGAAGTTCAGAATACGATTTATAACATTAACCACAACACGTTATTAAAGGTGAATGAATTTCTTAGAAGAATAAATTTGTGTAACCAAAAAGGAGGATCCCATTTCGAACAATTAGTTAGTTTACCATTATTTGTAAAAAATTAAAATAATTTAAGATTTCATTGTTTTCCTTTCATTTAATTTATGAAGTTTGTTAGAGAGATTTCATCCTTATAATTGACCCTAACGATCGATGCAATAAAAGTACAGGGTGCAACTTTTAAGATTTTAGTCGGTTCGATTACCGGGTGCGACAAGCGAATTTTTAAAAATCTTTGAATTCAGTTTTCTTTATTTAAAAAAATAAAGGGATGTTTTGTTTGAGTAAAATTTTCTATCTACAGTATTAAGAGTACTTCCCCTTCAGGTGTCATTACAAAATTCCACCCTATATACGAGTTTATGTGTTGAACATTATTTTGAGAAATCGTTTTTTTTTAATCTACATTATAATATTATTAATATTTCTATTGGTCTCCATAGCTTCCAAAAGGCGCGTCTAATAGTTTTCGCACAACATCAGCTCACAAACACCAATCAGGCGAAGCACGATAAAAATTCTACTTATATTTTACATTTAAAACACATAATAGCTCGCCTCGATATTTCTACGGAATCTTCAACCGAAATTATTGAAACATATTCCAAAAGGCCATGCCAGGATAAGCTAAGTGAATCTGCCCCCAGCGAGTTTTGGCTTGTAATTTTTTTCGATGATGTGACTTTGTATTGGTAACAAGTATGCAAAATTTGAGCCCCCAAAAGTTTATAGTTTTAAAATAAAAAATAAAAAACGAAATATGATCTTTTGTGAATATTTTTTTTTCTAGCCCGCCGATTTTGACGTGCGTCACCTATAATGTGCATATAGTGAAGACAATTATATGACATTAATTATAGGATATATTGCCATATAAAAAAGAAAAAAAATATACAATGAAAATTTTCAAATTTTTTTTTTATTACTTTCACGTCAGCGACACCTCCAAATTTTTCACCAAAGCTAGCCTCTTTAATAAGCTACGAAATGAATGTATTAACATAATTTTACCAGGGGTATAACGGGGTGTTTTTTTAATTGAATTCATCACCGTACATATTCTTTACCCGCTCATTATTAAAATAAATCGATGAAAACTCTTTACAGAAACTTGTATGTTTATAATGAGCACTGGCCACTTGAAAAAAAAATTAAAAAGTATTGATTCCTTTGGCGCCGGTTATTCACATAAACTTCAAATATTTATCGGAAAAACTTTAAGTTGAAAATGGATTGCAGGAAAATAATAATAAAGAAATGCTTTGAGAAAACGTTAAAACGCTGTACAATATAGCAATGGAGTCTGTGGT